>JAQQSE010000045.1:6419511-7703413 GCA_035772565.1 Antheraea assamensis
CCCATTCTTCACTGGGTAGTATAGAGTTATCTATTCCAAACTTTTAATAGATTAAATCCCACGGTGTTCCTTTACTAGCTTTTAGCAGGGGAGTGGAGGATTGTTTTCGTATTTCAATCGTTCAGTGCGGCAGGTGCGAGCCCTTCATACGGGCGACCTTCTGCGGTTTGAACCGATAAAAGATGCGCGTGGAATACATACGACGAACTGTCACGACTATCACCGATAGTCTACGGTAGCTAGAGGTCCTTACTGGTACCTATAGGCTACTAAAGCGCGATAATAACATCCTGCTAACCCTAAAACCGACCGAATCGTGATCGACAGATTAGTGCAAATTATCTCACCCACCGCACCTCTTACGAACGATATATTAATTTTACATCACATTACAAATAAACATTGTCATTAGATATCTAGATTTATTGTTGAAATATTAAAATGAATCTCAATAAATTTACATCGTATTGTTCATATTTCATTGTTTATATGTTTTACACTATTTTTTTTTAATCTACATAAATGGCTTTAAAAGCGACTTCGCTCGTCTCGTAAAAGTACTAAATAGGTATCGCTCATAAAGTTTACTTTTACGTTGGTAAATACTGTAAT
Organism: Antheraea assamensis; assembly: GCA_035772565.1. NCBI lineage: Eukaryota > Metazoa > Arthropoda > Insecta > Lepidoptera > Saturniidae > Antheraea > Antheraea assamensis. The sequence continues at coordinate 6,420,124 of JAQQSE010000045.1, forward strand.
ACCTACAATTATTTGTTTGTGAAATACAATTGTCCAACTCTTCTGGAAAACCGATGTAAGTATATATTACATTACTTATTGTATCTATTTATAAAGTCTCAACAAGGTTATTAATTTTTCAATAACAAAACACAAGTATAATTTGATTGAAGAATGCGTCACTTTAGGGAATGTAAAGTAATCTCCACTTTATTTAATACAAGTAAAGTTTCTGATAACAGAACTTCTTCTCCTGTTTTTCTTACTTAGTCTACCGATCCTCAGTAACGAAGGGTATTAGTGCCATTTTCAAGTTAGTTCGAAAATATTTCAACAAGATGACGGCTTCCTTTATAAAACTTTCCTGAGAGTTTTTGTGGTATCTCAGATTTAAAGTTCTGTGTTATTTTAAACTATTTCAACTATGTATAATAACCTAAGTATATCACGCAATATTACACAATTTTTTTTTTTATTTATTAGGGGCTTTTATGGTTATATCAGCCCCATAGTACCCTTAACTTAATTTACTAAACTAAAGTATAACTAATACAAATAATAATGAGCAAAAGTGTGACTAATGACGACTCAACAATTTAAAAAGACTATTTTACAAAATGGTGTATAAAAAGGATTTTATCATTTCAATTCGTCATTAATTTTTGTTCTATTGTAACAGTTTTTTTGTCAATTTAGATTCGTGGCTTTATTTTAATTTTAGTTATAAAGTTTGTATGCTGATTTGTTACATAGCTGTTTCTCAAAGACTGAAAATTGACCCCTCATTCCCAAAATGACGAACATTTTAGAAACTTTGGTTTTGTTATTGCTTGAATGGTATTATTATCATGCATAGTAGTATAATTTTTGTTGATTCAGTTAGATTTTATACTCAGCAATCCTATTGAAATCATTACTTGTATGTATTTTATAAATAGATAAAAAATATATGTACGATAATAAAGCACGAAAATAATATTAAAATATTATATAGTTGCTAAAGAATTTGTGTCGAAAAAAAATAAACATAAAATGATTTTGAAGTACATAGATTAGAAATTATCTACAGTATTTTTATACTGGATAACGATGAATTTTCGGATCCTTATTCATATTATGAAACATAATAAACAATAATTTAAACAACATTTGTCCTAAAATTAATATAGCGACATAAAGAAAAAAGGGTTTCAGGTCAGTTTTGGGAGATGAAACGTCAAATTCAACTTATCGAATAGATAAACGCCCAATCTTGGCCAGTTAAGTTTAACCGAGGTTAACTGACATTTCTCGTATAATTGTGTGTTCAGAAACCCAATTTGACAAGTTATCGAACCGATAGCGCTATTGAACAGATAACCTACAGTTAAAAATGCTTCAGAAACCGGGCATTAGTGCTTCAATACTGTTCGGTTTAGATAGTACCCCGTGAAACATTCCGATATCTTAAATTGAAAGCCGACATCAGCAACTGCCTATCCGCTTGGAACCGAATATATTCCATTAATATATGATGTATATCCTCTGTTATTCCACAAACTTCACAATTCGGTGTAAGAGTTTTTTTAATTAAATATTTGTATTTATTGAGAGGAATGTGACCGGATCTAACCCTAAAGGCGTTCACAATATTCTTTCTAGAATAGTCGTTATTTATAAACCAGGGGTACCGACAAGGTTCATTTTGGATTGATTTGTACCAAATTCCTTTCATCTGAGACGAACATTGAAACGATGAATTCCACATTTGGAAGCATTTAACTTTATATCTACTGATTAATTCAGAAAAATTTGGAGCTATATTGACTTCTCTTCCGCTAATTACACTTAATTATGCCAACTCATATTACACAATGTACGATTAAATAACGCAAGCTTATAAACACAAAATACAATAAATAATCTAAAATCCCGCCGAAAGCTACAACAGAAAAGTTATATAACATACGTAGATTATAAATAAAGTAATAATTATATGAATTATCCATATTATAATTTAAAATGACTTATATAACCAATAAAATATAAATATATTATTTAATGAATACCACTAGACGAACTTCATTACATTTTTTGCTTACAAAATTGACGGGGGACATAATTTTATCCCTAGATAAAAAATAAAACGAATATTCCCGTGATTTCGAAATGTAAACTGTAGCTTTGATCAAAAGCCGAGAATACATTTCAAACACACGAATTAATACCAAATATAATTAAACTTTGCAATCCTGTCAATTATCTCTAACGATGTTATTATATTCAACATGTTATTACGTTAATGGTTGAATGAAGATTGGAGGCTACTTTAAGGAGTTCCATACAGTATTAGAAAGTGGTAACTTTTAACAAGCTACGCCATTTAAGTAATAATGCATTTGCCGCGTTTTGAATTTTTGAAATGAGGTTGAAACAAATTTATTTTTGGAACCAACCTATAGAAAACAAACTCTTTTTAACCGACTTTAGAAAAGGAGGACCTGACAATGTTCCGTCGAATTTATTTTTTTATATATGTTAATCAATATGTACCTCAATTATGAACCGATTGTAATGTTTTTTTTTTCTGTTTGAATTGGTTATATTCAGGGGTGGTCCCATTTAAATATGAAGATAATATTCATCCGTTAAGGGGCGAAATATCGCTTATTTGATTTTTACCCACTTCTCGTCTCTCCGTATTTTCGTCGATATAAAATAAACCTATAAAATCACATTCAAATTTGAAAAAATATTCCAATATTCCATTAAGAGAAAGGGTAAAAAACAAAGGAAGGAACAGAACTTATATCAATCAGACACAATTTCCAACGACTAATTTTAAGAAAAAACGTAGTAATACAACCCATAGTTGCAATATAAATTAAATATATTGTGCCTCAAACCTAATTTGTTTATTGAAAACTCCTAGCCGGCTTACAACAGTTATATTGTGTTTGTACTTATATGACTCGTTTTAACGAGGACTTAGATCTGGGATTTTGACTGTTATCGAAAGGCCGCAGCCACGACCAGAGCAGAAGTGGAAGCGGGCGGAGCGAAAGGCAAAATAGATTAAGATTTTAAGATCTCCGAACGTTACTTATTTCAAGAATAATAGAAGTAAGTACAAATAAAAACTATTAGTATATGTGCTAGCTATCGATCTATTTGTAGTCGGTGTCAACCCAAATTCATAGCATCTACGTACAAAGTTTAGGTCCACTCTCGCTTTGTGTAGTTTGTACAGTAGTTGTACGTACTATACGTATATCTTTTTACCGAATACATATTTGTAATTTAGTTTGGCACCGACTTCAAATAAATTATTAGGTAACACATAACCAATATTTTTTATTTAATTTGATTGATTTAATAATTTATTTGCTTCTTTACTAGTATTTAGACAATAATCTTAATATATCTTAATACTTGCTACCATTGTTGAAAGATAATTCTTTCATATTCACCAACTATATTTAGTGCCTTTTGCGTTGAAAAAAGCATTCTGCCTTCCCCAGAGAGAAGCTAATTATCAATTATCCATATTAGAAGAAGCTATAATATCGACTCTTTATTGATTACTCCCAACTCTGTACTTATTTTTATATGGCCTATATGTGCTCGTGACTTCATTCTCCTCAAAAATATTTTATAAGAATTATTTATTTCGTCTGGATTAATTATAACTTGTCATTTTGTAAATTGAAATTTTGCATTACTACATATTTATAACCCGTACCATGTTTTTACCCAATTTAAGTTACCTCTATTCACATTACCACCTATGAGAAAGCGCGGTATTGTAAATGTTATATAGAAATAAGTTAGTTAAAATTCTCTATCTGCTAGTGAAATTGTCATTCAAGTCGGTCAAGACATTTCAAAGATTAAGCCTTAACAAACACTTCAATTTTGTTTGCTCGCTGCTTCGCTCATGTCAATGTAGGAAAAAGATATTCTTTTATCCATCGGGAACTGTACTTTTTTCTGAATGAAATGTATGTACCCTATGGCCTTTTTTTACCCCTGACAACCTGTATGAAAAACTTCATAATGATCGATAAAATAGTTAACATTTGAAACACTTAGGGAATGAAATTTAGCAAATGCTAAAATAGATGTTTATTTATTTTCATTGGAAATTTATTGTGCTAAATTTGAAATCAATAAGAATTTTTATTCCTTTAAAATCTTTGTCACCACCCTTTATCTTCTTCATGAGTACATTTTTTTAAATAACCTTTTAGTGTGACTTTTGTACACAAAGAAACTACTGTTCAAATGTCATGTATCAAGCTGCAGTAGCTTAGGCTGTGCGTTGATCAAACAACCGGCTTCTTTAGATATATAAATTATTTTCTATACATTTGTGAGATTGTATAATCTATATCATCTAATTCACATATTCTTTACAGATATACATTATTTACTTTAAATAATTCTGTATACATTTCTAAGATTATATAATATATCTAATAAATATAAATGTATACAATAATAATGACTTAATACACGAACATTGTCGTGACATGCAAACGATACCCTCATAACGTTGATAGATTGAATGTGTTTCACATAAATTCATAATCGAATATGTCATTAACAGGTGCCGGATCTGCGTGAATTAGTTGAGAATATTTGTAGAATTTACATGTTAAATTTTTATTGAACGAGTTTGCGTATTGTAAAACTTCAGTCAAAGCGTTAAATAGACTCAAGAGTGGCGATAACCGGCGGCCATTATCGTGAAGCAACTGTCATACCCCATTTACATTCAGTGACTTTCGCTCACACTGTCAGAAATTATCCACAAACCACTTCTGTAACAACACCCTCGTCAGTGGCTGGATTACATACTGTTTGACTACGGACAATGATAGACGTCGCAATATATATCGCTTTGAGACTGCATATCTTATATATCTTCGATATCTGAACGAAAAGCAATCAGTTTTTTTATATAATTTATAGGTTGGAACGTTTGATCGCAACCTCATCTAATGTTAAATAATAATGAGGTCTAAGGTGGATATCATGCTAAATCTAGAGGGCCACTGGCTCTCAAATACAGCTGCGAACATCCGACAGGTGCTTAGTGACAGATTTTCACATTGAGGATGGTAGCAAGTCAGGCGCACTTAGAAAATGCCCACCATCATGTTATAGTTTCATAACGATGTTTTCCTTCAACGAAAGCTACGACTCAGTAGCAAGGAAGTGTAGTAGAGTATAATAATTGACAAAATATTGTATATATGCCTATCGTGTCTTCTTACTCGCGTTATTCACCTCTAAATCTATTCTCTTACTGACTGCTGTGGAAATGGGTGGAATTTAAATATACGGTTAGAAAGTGAAGGTTAGAAAACACTAGTGTACACGTGTATAAAAGTATATTAAGCAAGCACTAATTTAAATTAAGGGTATATCAATTCTATCGTTCGCATCTTCATTAGATGCAAACTGTATCGTAGATTCTAACATCCTCAGTTCAGATTATATATGCACAACTTATATAAATTGTTGAATGTTATATGTGGGTACTAATGAAGATGCGGCCTTAGATGGTAACACACTAAACTTGTAGGAACTGGTTCTCAAGTCAAACTGCCGAAATATATCGATTTTGTTGGTAAGATGAACTATCATTTATATTTCTTTCGAGATATGTCCCTACACCAAAACCTTAAAAGAATTGTACAATTCGAAACTACGTCGATCAACGCGGTAACTGAACGCTAGTTTTTAATATATTTGTATGTTAAAATTATCACAATTAAAAAATCTTTCAGTGTCCACAATTATAAAAAACGGGTTCATCAGTCAGTTTATTTATTTTCAAGCGACCTGTCGCAGTACACTTTACAAACATATAAATATCAAATATCGAGTGTAACCAGATTCAAAAGGACCATTCGTGTATACAAATAATTCTCCTCTATTAGATTCATTTAAACCACATCGCCAATCGTGAAATCAGTGAACACGTAATACATATTTTAGAACAGATTACAGCATTTACTATGAATATTTTAGCAATATATAATTATAACATCAATTAATATTTCAGTAATCTGCGATTGAACGTTTAAAAGCGCCTAATACGGTGGCGCTAATCGCTTATGTCCGTGAATAGATAAGAGCCAATTGAACTACCTCGAGTCAGGTTGTAGTTGCCAAACCGCTGCGAATTTCATTAAATTATATTAATAGAATGTTACAAACTATTGTTTATTGCATTATTGTGTTTCAAGTCGAAGTCGGCCTTTGATATTTATTACATCAAAACATTATTATATCAATGAAATGGTAGCTTTTATGCTTCACTAGCCGCCCGTCGCGGTTTCATATGGCCATACTAACGAGTGAAAGGTGATCAAACCTTCCTTTTACATTACAAACATGTACTAAAATAAAATGCATAACTAAACAATGAACGTCAGTCTGTCAATTCTTTCACTATTTTTGAAGATCTCATTACTTTATTGAGCTTTATATATTCAGTCATTTTTTTGAATAAGAGATTTTTAACCGAAATTTTTCACTCTTCCCTACGATTTTTCAAACGTTTTCTCGAAACAAAAGCAAACACAACACCTTGTTCTTATAATTACAAAAAAGAATTAGCCAATAATGTACCGCCGTTTTTAAGTTATGCGCCTACTTACGTTCGACATTGGATTTTTATTTGTATAGCTCAATATGAGCAATACATTATGCTACAATATAATTTACCATGTTAGAGCTGTTAAATCTCTCATCTCAGATCAGCTGGATTAAAATTTTTTCTAAGATAGTTTTGAAAATTCTACAACTGGTTAAAATTTTCGACATTTTTTCCCCGTTTCTTTCTCGCTACAATTGTTTTTTGGCACAAAAAAAAAGTTTCACGAAATTTCTACCCAAGATAGTAATTTTCAAAGGTCATTCAAGAACTTTCTACAATTTTGTAATAATTGATATAGAACTTAAGATGACATATTTTCATACGAAATTCCAAAATACAATTATGCTTCTTCTCTATACATTATAAATTAAATTTTAATACGAACTAAGCTCTGTTTGGAAATGATACTTCATACTTCGATGAAAAAACGAAGCTCCAGCCTATTGTTCGGCATAGATAGAATAAAGCACTCATCATCCTTCAAATTACTTGACATCAGTCGAACTGACAACAAAATTCGCATCAAGCAAAACTGTAAGTCTAAATCCACCCAACACTACGGCGCCAGTGACGTACAGTCTCGTAATATGTAGATATGAACGACTGCGTAGATTAATCGATCATGGGCGGGTTCGGCCGACAAATCAAATGTAATGTAATTAATAATATTCTATTGTGCCTTAGTATAGTGCCAATTTGATTCATGGCAAATTGTGTATAATAATTTAACATAAACTGGCAATATACAAATTTGAAATACAAGAGAAATATTACCTCGTGTAAAATTAAAAGAAAATTACAAAAAATTACCTCCTATAGTTGACAGTTACTTGAGAAATAAAAACAGCGACAGTGGCAAATACTTCAGCAGGACTAATTGGAGAAAAAAGAACATTCGAATCGTAGTTTTCTTTGGAATGTAACAGATATATTTTGAAATTAACGTATCCAAGCCGCCAGATAATGATTAAAACGTTTCGTAGAATTATTACACAATAAACTTCCATTAGAGTGGTGTAGGTACGTACGACAGTGAAATTTATTGTGAGATAAAACAATAAACTACAATATAATGGCTGTAAAATGTTGTGCTGATATTTTCCGAAACGATTTGAATATATTCCACTCATAAATGTATTACGCCGAATAAACATAATAGTGGGCTGAGAGGATAGATTTAAATTTTTTCAATTAATTAATACTTCCTATGAAACATCTGTAAACATTTGAATGTGGATAATATTTAAACGACATTAATTTTTCTATAATTTAACTACTTATCAAATTATAATAAACATGTTCGGAGCTGCAAATATACATAGTGGTAATATAGGATAGATATCTAAATATACAGTTAACAAAAGTTTGAACAAATTATTAATTAATTGGAAAAGGAAATAATAAGGAGCGTCTATTAATTACGTGAGGCGTTTCTCTCGCCTCCTGGTGAGATGTCGTGAAATTTGTCTCGACCGTCTCCCTCCTGCCCCAGTGTCACTTGAGATCTTTCAAAATTTGCATTTTGATAATAAATGCGTAAGATTTACCTATTAATAAAAAAACACAATTTTCCTTATATCATTTTTATTAAGACTAGTATTTGAGATTGTTTAGACCGTAATCTAAAATAGTATAGAAATGGAAACGTTGCAACGCTATCCAATGGAGTTATTGAAACTAGATTTTGCTCGGGGTTTTGCTCGCGTAAATGTGGATTTCACCTATCCCTCAGGCTAAGAACTAGGTAATTAAGGCGTGAAAGCATAACAAATAAACTAACTCACATTCTTTTATAATATTAATTAGGACGGCTTACATAAAAACTTTCTCCGTGAAATAACATATCTAATATATTCACCAATAAACGATTTTATATGTATACGTATATTCTTTGTCTGTTTGATACCTTCTCCCAACTATGCTTCTGTACCGATCGTAATTAATTTGACGTAGAGATGTCCTGAAATAGTATATACATATAGGATACTTTTAACCAGGATATAGAAGAAAAACTACACCCAACAAAGCGGATAACCACCACTAAGAAATGTAGCAATTGTGGCCATTTCTTTTGTTGCAGAAATTAGAGACGATATGTATATTTATTTTCTAATTTAATTTGCAGTACAACCTGATAGCGCATATTACATAGAAAACAAAAGATATTTTTGATATTGCTAAATTACTAAATAAGGTTACATGTATGTAATTAGTTTGTGGTGTTGTTCCCAAAAAGTTGAATCTAAAAGAGTTACATGATCTAAAAAACAACACAGTGATTTATATATCTCTGGTATCATGTGACATGTCTTACAAACGCCGTGTGTTTTCATTTCGCGCCGTCCTTTCATAAATGATAAAAACATGGATATACATAAACCAAGAATAACAAATCAGAATATACACCATAACAACAATAATGTAAACCGGTTAGAGTCCCACTACTGAGCCCGAGATCTCTTCTCGAGAGAAGGTACGCTCATAAGAACCACGACAGCCCAAAATGTATTGGCGAGTACAGACGCCGGGAAATTTAATATTAAAATTGTTATCAATGACATTTACAACAAACGTTATCACAAAATTTGAAAAACAAAAAGTTATTTTTACAAGAAGAACTACATATTTCGACCACCTTCGAAGTCGACATTCGACCGTGCAAAATGTTTTTTTTTTCCAAGATCGTGAAAAACCTAAAAAAGTTTAAAAAATCTATCGAAAAACAGAGGGCGAAGATGCATTTAACTCTCTATCTCTGTTTATCTACATATAGTTATAAATAAATATTGTAATTTGAAATTTAAATAAATAGATACATTCTTACTTACTTGAAAATATTAAAAGCGTGATGCGAAAACCATACTGAAATCAAACCTCGAAGCTGTTTGTTGACAGCTCTAGTATAGCCTACATCGTAGTTAAAGTATCATCCGAGTTGCGTGTGTGATATCTAACGTAAGAAATTCTTTAGGGCAATTAACTCGGTGTTCGCTATTTGCATACGTCGAGATTAAACTGTGTTACCGCTTCATTTACAAGATATGGGTCTTTCTAATGTAATTGAGGACGCTAAAAGTCCTAATTGGGTGCGACCGATGCATCAAATGTGTAAAACATCGTCCCAGTATCTGAATTCGATGCTCCCCGTCTCGGTATCTGACAGCCTATGTTCGTAGTTATGGTGGGCGAGAGGTTTAAACGTTGAAATATAAATTCTATGTCCGTAGGTTCGAATCCAGCATGTACAAACGAATTTTTCGTAATTGACGTACGTTTACTAATTTAAATTCGTAACACTACTGGCTGACGGTGAAGGAAATCATCGTGAGGAAGCCTGAACTTGAGAAACGTTCTTGTAGTAAGTACCACCGTATATGGGAAAATGTAGAGCTATGGATTTCTCGGAATTTAAAATCGGCAATACGTTTTTGGATTCCACTCAACGTCAAATGAATTACAATCACGTTTTGATAGTTAAATTTTTAAAAATAACCAAAAGATAATATACTGCATAAAGAGATTTGCTTTTTAATAATAAAAATAACAATGACAAAACCTACTTAACAAAACCGTTCTAAAGAAATGTACATACTTCATCTTGGATTGTCATAAACTAATATCTCAAACACTATACATTCCTATTTGATGTAGCTTCAACATCCAAGGTCCAATGCTAATGAAATTAATTTGGGACCCCCTTAAAAATATTCCTTTTTTCAATAAACAAAGAAGTTTCCAAATCGATTTATAAAAATTACTAAGTTCTGAGGTAACAAACATAAAAGCATACAACCGAATTTACAAACGACTTCCTTTTTGTAGTACTTTAAAAACAGCATAAAGATTTACATTAAACAGTACTAGATAGGCTTTAGTTATTGAATCATAAGCCTAATGAGTATGATATACGATTCTTTCACGCACTATGTTACGAAAATGCTGTCTTACTTTTTGATACTTTATAGACTTTGTGTTTAATCACAACTCGCCTGATGTTCATTGATGATTTGGCCTTTTATAATAACACAATAAAAAGCTTAAAGGAATGCTGAATGTCGACTGTAACTCTCGAAATATAATATATGCTTGGCGATAATTTATTAGCTTGAGAGCGATAGGTTATAATGAAATTTCCTACTATCACGCTTTGCTGTTCGCACGCAGGATTTTTTCTAAACCCACCTAACCACCTACCATACTCAATTTGTCACCAAGCACCTATAGACGTGTTCCGGCAGCTGCACTTGAGAGCAGCATCATATAACAACAGGTGAGATTGTGGTCAAACGCTAAAACTTATATTATAATTGTATGTCACTGCACAAGTCATGTCATACATTTTTTATTAACCTTCTTTCATACATATTAAATTTTATTTTTCAAGCGATATTTCTACAAAATATTCAGTTCATACTTTAGTAACAAAAAAATTTGTTTGTGTATTAAATGATGCCTTTATTTTTCTGCTCTGCTCAGCGTTTTCTGAATACAGTGCGTAAAAACGACACGACACAACACGTACAGTGAAACAAACAACACTCCCTTATCTTGTACTACGAAGTTCCGCCCTCATATATCTGTCGACGGTACCTTTGAGAAATGTTCGTTCATTCGACTCTTATAGGAGCTTTGTTGAAATTAGGCTCGGCGCACATCGTATGCTATTTTTAGTTAAGTAAATATTTAGCTGCACGTTTAAAATCCATGGGATTGTATGGAGATAAATACTTTATTTACCTGACAATTATTCTACGTAAAATAAGTAAGTAAGAAAAGGTATCCGTTTTATTGTATACTAGCTTATGCCCGCGGCATCGTTAGCGTTAATATAGACTTGACTGATCTCTCGGGAAGAGTACTTTTTTCTGGATGAAATGTATCCTATGTCTTTTTTGTACCCCTGACAAAGTGAGTACAAAATTTTATGATGACTGGATAAGGATGGTAAGGTGTTAATGAGAAATAATCAAACAAACAGATACACATTCGCATCTACAATATTAGTTAGAATGTTTACTAGTTATCAACTGAGACTCTAATACCAGATTCTTATAGAGATACAATAGTGATGACGAGTTGAAAATATGCCGTCCGCGGTAAAAGATCATTATTCTAATAACGCCCTTAGTAAAAATGTTAAAATCCTGTTTTCTGATTAAATATCATTTCGTATTTTAACCCGGAACAATATATTGAAACAAAATATGTTGGACACTTAATAAACAAAAACATATTTCACAACAGGCAGTCGGTGTCAGACAGTAGCAGTAAGTTTTTACTGTGTATATAGTCGTATATATCATCTGTCAAGTTATCGTACTACGACCTCTGCCTATTTCAAATTTACATGGTCAAGCATGGTGCAATTGTACCCTCTTATTTGTGTCCAATTTCATATTAAGCGAAGAACTTGACAGATCTGTAGATAAAGCATAAATAATTCGTAAATTTCTTGTAGAACCGTAGCTTAGGACTAACTTTGAGATTGTACATAACTGAAATCAGTTTTCGGAATTTTCACGTCATTTAATGAATCATATCGTAAATATCAATTAATTAGTTGATTATTGCAATATTATAGATTAAGTGTTTTTCAATGGAAACCTACAATATATTGTGCCTTATTAAAGTGTGTCGGGTAAACATACGAACAATGATTAATGGATTAATTCAATCTGAATAGCCATTAATCAATTATCTAATTGAAACAACTCCGCCTACTGTGATGGCTTGTCAAACTGTACTAAGGCGAAGTACCTTATAAAGTAAAGTATAAACCAGACAACTGTAATTAATAATAATTGTAATAGTTGGGCCGCAAAATGAGCGGTCAAAATTCAAGATGATTTAAAACTAAAAAAAGAGTCAAACAATGCGAATCTCCATCAAGCAGTTTCTATAGCTGTCTCAAAATGCCGACTTGCATAAACAATTCGATCGATGTAACAATCGCATGTATGCGCCGTGCCTTACAAATTTACTTGTTATCTGGACTTGTTAAACAAGCTGTTTTGTTATTAACTAGATCAACTGTTATTACGAATTTGAATCGTACTGTACTACTTTGAAATTGCGAACTGGAGTTTTAAATTCAAAGAAAGAAAGATAATATCTTTTTCAACGATAGCCAAGAAAGTATTAAATAGCCGTAATTGAAATATTTTAAATTGACTGCTGTATATTAAAGAAACTATATATTCCATGCTTACATTTTACTTACTTAAACCCGGTACGACTTTGATCAAACTTTAGCTTCTAAATTTATCATTTACAATTCGTACCAAATTTTAAGTACTCTGCCATGTTAACACGTTAAGATGCGAGCATGGAATATGTATACGAGGTATAGCTTTTTTATTATACAGTAGTGAAGTCAAAATATTTTCATCACTGCTATTTCACAATCTTAAAAATATAAATACATTTTATGATTTATAGTGGCTGTATTGTAGTTGCGAGTGATCTTTTTACCACTTCAGTTTTTTTAATACCTTTTAGCTTTTATCGTTTGAACACTATCTCGCCTGACATCAAACCTAGACGAGGACTGGTTCTCAAGTGCGGCTGACGAAACAGATGCTTGTCGACTGGTTTCCAACTTCAAAATGTTAGCTAGCCAGATGAACTTAGAAAAAATCTTACCACCATGCTGTGGTTTCATAACGATTTTATCCTCCAACAAAATCGCAACCATTCAAAGTTACATCAATCAACGTGATGACCATACATGCTATCAACTAAAGCATAATTGCTTGTAATCCTAACTAATATTACAAATGGGAATGTACTTTTATAAGGTTTTACGCTTTCACGCCGTGGCTACATCACCTATGATCATGCTGATTTGCATACACGTTGCCAGATATACGGAAAGTAACATAAAGTACCTATCATTCAGAAAAAGCACTGTTCCCGATGCATAGGTCAAATCAACATTAACGCGAGCGATTGGAGGCAAACGAACAGATGGGTTATGCCCATGCCCACCCATGAACAAAATAGAAATATATATTAATGTCTTTAAATTTTAGCAGCATTGTAGATTCAGAATTTATGCCTTTTGTTTCAACGTTAGTCCGCAGAGCGACTGACGCATATTTATTATTTCTACTACATTTCAGTACTAGATATAGGCCTCACTCGGAGACAATTATTCCTATCCTGTTTACTTTCAACGAGTTTCCGCAATCTTCACTAGACCCCACCTTATGATAGGTCTATCTGCATTACGTTTCCGGTGCATGATCGCCACTTAAGTTCTCTTTAGTCCCATCAGTCATCCATTTTGCAAGCTAAGTGCGACACTCGTTGCCACTTATAACTAGCAATACTGGGGGCTGCTCGTATTAAGCAAACAAAAAATCCCTATAAACATCATTCAAAATTTACCAAAAGTAGGCACGCGCTTCTTTATTAAATAAAAGTACGTCACGGCGTACTGGCTATTACAAAGCCCGAGAAGTCCACATTTTGCTTATTCACAACACTTCGTATTGCTCTGCGAGAACTGTAATAAAAAGATCCTTAGCAGTTTTTTCTTCCCCACTGGCCGATAATTTTATGTAGGTACATCATTTTCGAGAATTTTTTTAGTATTTATCTGAACCACTTAGCTGCCACTTCTTGTGTAATATTTATTTAGTTACTTTTCAACCTAATTTTTCTTATGTGTGAAGTACCATAAATAACATGATTATATACATTTGGTAAATGCAAACGCTAATTGATAGATTTTCTTTTACAAAAATCTCGCAATCGTCCTTCGAAGATATCCGTTCACAACTGAACTTTGATTTTTACGTCATTGTCAAACACGGATGTTATGTCTCTTATTACATTTATAAAATGAAATTCATTAGAAATCTAACATCGCAACATACCATACGTAAGACGTCATTATTTCGTAGTTTTCAATGAACGTTATCTTGATCGATGAATTGTTCAAGGAAGATGTCTATAAAAATTATAAAGTAGGTACGGTTTCTAAACAATTTTGATAAAAAAAACACTGTATTTACCAGGGAAGCGATTGTAGTAGATTCTGTGCAGAGTTCGACTGCAGAAGCACCACTGCCATATCTATCTACGTCTCTCGCATAACAGCAATGCTTCCGAAGAGTTTTCTTACCAATATACACTCTCTTCCGAGGCGTTCAAACTCCATCCTCAGTGATAGCAACCTACCAGTGACTGACCTTGAAGTTTTCAATCATATTTGCATGTGGTCATGGCCGTTTACCAATTAGATTGACTTCTCTTGTCATATTTATTTCTCATAACAACACCTGACCAACAACAATTAAAGCGAAAAAAAATAGCTGTAGTTATTTACTTATCACAAATCGAACTGCATGTTCTGCGCTTCGGAGCTATAATTTTATGGTAGCTCTTATTTGATAGTGGACCAAAAAGTCTTATTTTTGTCATATGACCAATATATTTCCTTTTCGTGACATCGGATCCTTTCAAAGTAACGTGAATAGACATTTACGCAGGTCGGCACGCCAGCGGCGATTTGAGTTAGTTGCCATTGTTCTCTAATTTTGATGTGCCTACCAACACGCACAAAGTCACTACATTGCCGAGCAATCACTAAAAAAACAATACATATGTTTGACGTGTTTAATTTCCATATTTGCTACTAGCTGAACTAGATGTCTAAGAAATAAACCTAAACAAAATTGAACAAAATCTTTCGCACACAAGCAGATCTCTATAATTTAATTTATATAGAGATTCAGCAACGTGACCATGTACAAACGACGGTAATTTTGGTTTCAGTCGCAATAATGACTCAGTCATTGTCATTGCCATCGTAAATTCCTGTCGATAATCTCGATAACCAATGACATCACTGGCGCCGTTGACACACCTCTAATTCACCGCATCATGTTTTACGTGAATCCGTATTAGGCAAATTGATAAGCAGTTACACATATCATCAATATTTTAAACATGACTAAGCCACGATTAGGTCAATATCAGCTCAAAGATAGGATGTCCGAACACAGCAGCGATTGACGTAAGGATCGCTTCCTGCAATGTGCATGAGCTTTCGGTCTACAACAAAAAACAAGCCATCGTTGTCAAGCATCCTTAGGTGTGCTCCGACAGCTGCAAAGCCAGTCTCCCACCGAAGCTTAGCATGCTACCATCTTAGACCATATTATCACTTTAAATGGATTATTAAGATTTTGGTCAAACATCGAGTCCATAGTGTATTAAAAATCTTCTTATTGTTTTTGTCTCTATATGTGATGCAAAAATTTGTCAGTGTGAAAGTTCGGGATCCTTGGCACTTTTAAATAATAATTATACACCTTTTCTTTCGACACCAAGTCGAAATCTTAAGTTAAGATTCAACGTTATTATGATAAGTGAATGTTCAGGTAATGTTTAAAGTTTGAACAAATATCCGTCATTCGTTCGCAATTTTTCTACAGAAAATATAAAGATTCAAGTTATCATTATCGGTATGTGTATTGTTTTCAGACGCGAAATGTCGTCGCGACAGTGGTAGAGGACTGGAGGGCGGCCGGATGCGGCCCGCGCGCGCCCGTCCGCCCGCCGCCTCCGTCACTTAGCGCCGCCCGCGCTCTCGCCGCGCTACTATGCGCATGGCAAGCGCCCTGGCCACTCTGCTCGCGGTAAGTGCCAAGCCGACCTTTTTTTCCTTTATTTAGCATCAAAACAATATGTGCCAATCTCAAATATTTATGTTCAACTTTTTAATGCACTACAACTTATGTATGTATAATATTGGATTTATAGATATTGACCAAATCGCTGTTTGAAATTGCAATTACGGTTAAAAAGCCATTAACCAGGTACATTTGGTGTTTTCTTTATCTATACAAAAATAAATAGGCATTTACAGAGGAATTTTATTATACACATCATTTTATACACAAAGACAAAACATTTAAATGTTGAAAAGAATAATTACGAAAAAGGAGACAACTCTAATAGAACAACTTTAAAAGAGAAAAAGTAACGAACTCAATGTCTTTTATCTAATGGCGATGTGATAACTTAAGGTTCGTTGTCGTTGATGACCAATATTGGTGCCGGAGAACTTTTTAGTTTGCAGACTCGTATACAACTCTCAATTATTGAGTTTATTTGGATTGTTATATCTTAACTTATATTAGAAATGCGAAAGTGAATTTATTTGTTTCTTTCTTACGCTTTTACTTCTTAACAATTCAACGGATTATCGTAAAACTCTGAATACACTTACGAGGGATAGGTCAAATCTAGATTAACGCAAGCAAGCAAAAGCTAGTCTATATTATTTGTACAATACATAATATAGATAATAATATCTACATAATGTACACCTGACAAAAAAAGTTTGTACCCTTTATTATAGTCGAATTTCGACAGCTGGACGCCATCGGTAATTTGCAAACGGTATACAAACGGCAATGTCCTATGTCACAGAAAAATATATACATGTTATTTGCATTCTCATTGCATTCAGAAATTACCATTCATAAAAAAATACATTAAAAAGAAATCTAGAAATAACAAATATACAAGTAACATTATTATCAAGTACTGTAGAACAGAATTCATGATATTTATAAATATACTATTTGCTGGGCCTGGCTTTCCGTGTAGACTATAACACCAAATCTTCCCTCCACAGTACGAACATATAATTAAATAAAACGGCAACTGAACTAATGAACATTAATCAGTTAATTCTGTCAATATTTTTAAAATATCCCTACTGCTTTCTATCTCACTCACTCACTTACATTTCTATATGGAAATATTTTCCCCTACATAACACAGACAACAACAAATGAGATTAGGAGAAATACGTGCGGCCATTCTGAAGTGTCGCGCTTACATAAATTAGGCAAGCGTTATTAATATATGGATAGATTGACTCTTTTACTTCTATACGATTCGTATATAAATTCGGTCCACGGTTGTGTATTATTATCTCATTTTAAACACTTCTTTGTCGGTTTTAATAAAATTTAATGACAATCATCTCGGCGCCAGGAGACAGCTGTATTTAACCAAACATCGTACCACAGCCGAGGGTAATTATAATTCAGAAATGAATATTATTTACTTGAACCAATTCGAAGTAATAAAATTACATTGGTACGAACGATGTTTAATATAACTCGTTCTGTAATTATCAGACCATTAATATGCGGTTATGGCTAAATGAGTCATTACAATTCATAATTTGTAATGTAATCTCGCATATTTTATTAACTATCTTATAGCAGTACTATGATTTGCGTGCATGTATTTTATCGTAAAATACGGGACTCCGCATCGTTCGTCTTATATTTAAAATCCTTGCAATGAATGAGTCGCAGCTTCCCGCAAAATAAACATCGTGATGAGTCCTTATTTTAAAGACTCGCAATAAAGAAAAATATTGTTAGTCTATACAAATTAATTATTTGTCAGATGGGTCTTACCCTAACGATAAACTTCAACTGAAATCATGATCACAATCTTTAAAAGTTTACTTTAAGCTGTGGGCGTAATTGATAACGCACAGATGTAAATGTTGTCATTATTTGTACATTGTTATATACTCTTCTATAATGTTAAACGAACATTACATACAAATATATATGTATAAATATATTTCGCGTATCTTGGAAACGGCTCTAATATTCATAAGTTAATATATGATGTCATCCTTGAAAACAAAATCATTTTTGTTTTTGTTAATACAAAACGCGCCCTACGACAATCGTAGCACGATTATTAATTCTGCTTGTATAATCTTAAATAAGCTATATAACTTACAAATAACGTAGCTATTTATTAATGAAAGTATTTTCAGAATCAAACAAGTAATATCAGCGATTACCTCGTAAATACCAACTGATTAACTGCATTATCACATAACATTATAAATGCGAATGTGAGTTTGTTTTTTACATTGTCACGCCTTAAGTCAGTGATTATCAAATCAATATTAATGCGAACGAAACCGCGAACAAAAGTTATTGTCATAGAAAATATAGATCATCTAAATTTTTTATGTACATTTTGTTCTTAATCCACTATACAAACGTTACAAATATATACATAATGGATTATTCCATTTTCGTAAAATTAACTATGCAATTTTTATAGTCTTATTTTAATATAGAAGAATAGATTGCTCAAAAAAAGTTTACGATGACTATCAACCACCGCGGCGTTGCGCGTTACGCCTTCAATATCATATATAGTTTACGAAACCAAAGAGCAAGTAATATCTGGTTATCTAATACGTTTTCCCGGTAATGCGTTTTATCGCGGCGCGACGCCTTCGACGCACACGCTCCGAGCGAAAACTTTTATGACATTCCAATGAAACGATTCGTTTTAATCATACGCTCTAAAGTACGATATTCGAGCTTCTCACGGCAGTCGGCGGTGTGCCACTGACCGTACCGGACGGGCGCTAGTCGACACTAAAAAAGTTCGGGAGGAACTCGTAAAAAAACTAGAAATGGGAGACAACTAACGAACAAAACGTTACTTATAACTGCTATTTTTCCATAATCAGTGTTAAAAGTGGTTAATTAATAAATCGATTATATATACTGTGTTGTAAAGAGTGTTTATAATATACATAAAAATATTTTTCAAATGTACGCAATTTCGAAAATTAATCTTTATGTATGATTTATCCGATATATTGGAAAATAATCATTTTCCTCATAGCATTTAAAATGGTGAGTGTTTTATTTACTTTGAACATCTTTAATAATAGTTATTCTAATTGTTTCTTGGACTAAATTATCTAAAATAACTAATTGATTAATAGGTATTTTAATTAAAAAATCATTATACACGACGCCTGGTTTCTTACGAAATATAAGGCCAATTGGAATGTAAATTATTCTTAAATTTTGTTACATAGTATTTAATTGCAAGCTGAAATAAAACCATATTATCAGCAATAGTTATGATATTAATAAATACATTAAAAAAATTGTATGTAGTAAAGGTAATCAACATAAACAGTTTTGAGATAAACTTTCCTTTCTATATTTTAATCACCATCGGATAAGATGCACTTTTACTAAATGTTAAGACACAATACCCGAAAATACAATAAATCGCTAAAATATAACGTAAGCATTACAATTTTGTTAAACCAATCTATAACATCATATGTGACATAAACATGACGACACGGTTTAAACTACGTAAAGATAAGTTATGTTATATCAAATAGCGATTAAAAGGTCTATACGCATTACAGATAATCCTAAGAATCTATAATTGTAAGTAGTTCAATAACAATGCAATCACGATTTACGATTTATAGGAAAAATAATATATTCTTAAGATCACATTAAATGCGATTGAAACTTCGCAAAACTACGTTACAAAATTGCTATAAAATGTCGCACTATAGAATAAAATATCATGTATTGAATGTTTTCGTTCGATATCGAAAAAGAAACACATCTATATATGAAATATCTTGGGAGTAAACGTCAGGAAATCAATAAATATTTTATGTGCGAACGTTTCAATCGGACATAAAACCATATGAAAATCTAGAGCTCGGTGAATACGTCCATGAAACAATTTCTCATATAGTAAATAACGATAGCCGTGGAAGCATTGATGAAAAGAATAACATACGAAGCCGAATCACATGACGTTAACCGATCTGCAATTTTGAACTATTACTTTATGTAGGTCTCTATACCAAGAAGCTTTGCATAAATTCGGTCTGAAGAAAGAAACCCTACTGAAAAGTAATTCTCTTGACAATGGCTATATTTAGCTAGTCTTTGCTTGAAAAATCTGTACTATTAACATTTAAAACAATACTACTGAACCCGTACAGAGGAAGTATAACATACATAGAGTTCGTGTAATATTATTATTGTAGAAATTTTCGCAAAATTAAGAATCTAACGCATTTTAATGTTGGCTAGCTACAAGTTCACTACCTGTTTGGTAATGTTAAACAAAGCAATACAATTATTATCTTTTAAAACAACCTAACCTAACTCCGTTCGCAAAAGGGATTAAAAAAACCCAACCACTATGTGTATATGGTGATTATAAGTTTCAGATATACCAACATCATTTTATATATATAGATTTTTTATTAAGTGATCCTCAAGCTGTTGAAGGTTGATGAAAGCTTAACTAAAAGTTTAAAGCGTTTTCCACTGTTATTTACATCCTCTGAAATACTTGTCAGTGGATTTATTAGTCTTATGAGTACACTATCAATTTGAAAAAGCTAAAAACGTATCATAAATTATTGATTTCATTCTAACCTTAGAGATTTAGAGACTTTTAAAGATTTACCGAGAAAAGTTAAACGTTTTCTTAGCCACAGCATTATGACACGAATTTTCTTAGTATGAGAAATAAAGCTATACAACTGAAATACACCAGTCGAATCAAGGCATAACCAATTGCATAACTAACTGCTCCAAGCAGTAAATGTTTTCTGTTTACTCGCGGTCGATTTCGGTTACGGCGACATGTAATTTTCTAAAGCGTCTCTTCCCTTGACTATTATAAAAGGTGATATGAAGGAGCTTTATTAGCTTATCTAAGTAACTTAAAGACATATCACTCTTTCTCGCTATGGCAGAATTCATAAGGAACGATAACTTGAAATAGGTTTAACCGTAAAATCGATCATTTATCGTTTAGCATTCAGTGCATTGCATACAGTTTATCGTTAACATTATTATGTTGTTAATACCGGTAATAGATAACCAGCGTTATTGGCTACATGTAATCACTATAGAATAATGGTCATCACTATTTTATTAGTCTTTAATCGTAAATGATATATGTAAAATAGATCGTTCTGTTTTATATTACAGTTATTATCGTTGTATGGTATATGTTTATGAGATACTAATTTTTACTAGCGATTTTGCTTACGTTAACGTATATTTGACCTATCCCTTGGGGGTAAAATTTCGTTTTCTTAGATAAATAGTAGCCCTATGTCCTTTTCTGTACCGTTGACAATGTGTGTTCATTCACTTTCATAGCAATCGGATGAACGGTATACGAGCGCATAGAAAAAGAACAAACAAACATTGATTTTTATATATATTATTATTATTTTGTATTTTGGTAAAGAAAGTTTGGTGATTTAAAAGTTCTTAATATATTTTGAGTATAATTTTGAAAATGTAAACACAGCATCTTATTATTAAAAGTCAAATCAATATAAATAAATTTTACTGATGTGCTAAAAACTATCATATAAATTTTAAGTAGACTGTAAAACATTATTTTTAATTACACTTTCGTGGTGTACGTTAAAGGAACGATCAAACTACGGTAGGCTTTAAGTATTTCCCTATCGAAAACCTAAATTCGACGAAACCCGGAACGGTTGCCTACTCGTTGAACGATTTCAGTTTGATAATCGTTGGAAACTAGTGCACTCATGAACACTTTGACTAATTGGTCTTATCCATTTTGAATTAATCTTAGTACCTTGTTGCGTAATAATTCGCGTGTGTTTTTGTGGCCGAACAAAAATATCGTAATACGTGACCAATTCGGTCTTATTATAAAAACAAAAATGTACACGCTTTTTACTAAACAGTGTCTAAAATATTAAACCTTGTTGAAAACATGTTTAAAACACTTCAATACAAAAGTGTTAAACGGTTAGGTTAAAGGTTAAACGGTAGCGTTAAAGCGGTATCGAGTTAAACATCTGGTTTAAGTTTTTTTATACAAGCAAATCTGAATAGCATTAATTCAATTCAATCTTAATAATAAACGTTCCATTACGTACAGATATTTAGCAAACAATTTGAATTTAAGAATAATATTTTTGTTAAGAAAAAATATGTATTTTAATTTAAATTGTTTATTATTATTGTAACATTTTGGTTAAAAAAAATGATGTAATTGTTAAAATAAGCAATATATAAGAATAGTATATTACTTCGAAGTGTGTAAAATGGAACAACAGTATAATCTCATAATAAATACCTTGTCAAATGTCAATAATGTCATAAAATAGTAGTTATGATTTACTTGTTAATCTCCAAAATTGTTTAATTAATCTACATCTTCTAAATTAATTATACCCACGAAATCTATAATTTACTACAAAATGTCTTTTACCGGCAAATACAAATACTGTAAATCTCAACAATAATATAAGAACTGTCAAATTAGACAAGTGTAACATTATTATTAAATTTAAACATTGTCTATCTGTAAACAAACAAGACGCTCTTTTGTGATCAAACGTTTTTTAAACAAGTATTCGAAATGGGTTTAGCTTTTTTGTAATAACACGGTATATGTTAAGGCTTACTGAGTGACGCAGATCCCAAACCACAAAGCAAAAAATGAGACTCAAAGGAAAAATAATTTAATCTAAGGGTAATAACTTAAAAGTTTATATATACATCGATGTAACATAAAAAATTGCAAATATTTACGGCATCGAAAAAGCGTGCGAAGTCGCGGGAGAGTACTAGTTATTAATATTATAATTAATAAAATAATGTATAATTAATATTTGATAATGACAAGTATTTTACAGTCATTACATTTTAAATAAGAATCGAAATTTCCATTTTCAAATTTACCAAAAACTTGAGGTAATTTTAGCGACTGTGTCACATCTGTACCAATAAATGACGTCACATATCAGTAAACATTATAGCTGCCAATTGAATAGCGAAATGAGGCTGAGAATTTCGCATTTTACAAGTTAAAAGAGACAAAAGTTATCATCGTAGAATTCTGTAGTTAAAAGGTGTAGTGAACAAAAATTATACACATAATATAATAATTTAAAAAAGTACAAAGACCATAAATTTATATTAACGAGCGTACCGCCGTACGTAGCCTAAATTAAATAACACTTCTGCCGCAATAAAGTGAATTTGATATCCAAATATCTAAAGCGGACTATCTAACACGCATCAAGAATGACAGACGGTTTATAAAGCTTTACCACAAGCATACCGATTACACAAATCTGTTCTTGCTTTTAATAATATTACCACACTGTAAAGCATTACTACTGGGCCAAAGATTGAGGAAATCCACCATGTGACTTGACGGCAATTTAATTTGCTACGAAATTAATTTGAAATTATAATTGTTTCTAATTTTATGAATACTAACATGAGTATGAAATAAGAGAAATCTCTAATATTTGCTGAACAAAAATAATTATTAAGACCTGTTCCCAAAAATATAGTAAGATTATTTCTATAAGATATTGATAATATGTTTTCTATAGCAATATTTCCTAAATAAATTAACATATGTCCGTGTTTTATAATTCGTAATAGACGATAAAATTCTTTGTTAATAAATCAACATACTGTTATACTATAATAATTTTCTATCTGTTGATTTTTTAACGAACTATTTTATTATATTATATTTTATTTATTATATTGTAACATTTGAAAGAAAAATCGATATTTTTCACAGAAATATTTACAGAAACCAAATCTGAACTTTAGCAAAAAAATTGAAATATAACGCTATCATAAATTCGAAGATCGAAAGTTAGAGTAATTTTTCAGCCTTTAATTGATGTTTTCTTTATTAATTAAAAGTTGTATACTTTCTTCTTTTCTATATTCTTTACTTTATTTTAAGATGGATTCAAAAAGTTTCATACAACTTTTCAGTACGTGAATTATAAGATATCATTGTTGTACATTATTTTTGCCTGAAGCGAGTACGTAGCTAGATTGGATTCCGCATCAACAAGTATTTCGATTCAGTCCCGGAACCCTACAAACAAAACATCAGTGCACCTTCCCTCGGAATTCGAAATTATTGAATACGGCGGGAATTTCCTGGGAGAGACGTCGCGCACGCTACGCACTCATTCGAAAACTGAATTTAAAGCGTTCGAAAATCAAATGCGCAATCGATAATACGATGCATCCCGTGCCCTGTTTATCAAACATTACAGGTCCTAGTATTACAAGCGTTTTCTCATTAAATTAGTGTATTTTTACTACACGTGTATTTTACAAGTTACAACTGAAATCTCTAGTAATACAAGTGTAACGCGCGATATTGTTAATCGTTAGACAAGTATTTCTTCACACTTGTATTTGTGATGTTGTATACCATAAAGGCCTTTGTAACTTTTTACAAAAAACTTGAATAATCTCCGATGTCTCTTAAATAATTTAAACATAACGGCGTTTTACTTTTTTTGTCTATCGGTAATTTATTGATAAGAATTTTAAATTTGAATCAGATTTTGACATTATTCGCGATATAATTCGAAAGGTAACAGAATGGCGACAATGGTTTACCGCCATGTTATTTTTATCTCAGAAATCTTTTAGTACATTGGATGTTTTAGTATATAGACTAGATCATTTTTTTATTATTGCAAGCATAAAAGATAATTAAAGTTCTAACCACAATACACGAATCTAATAAAACAGGTTTTACAATAGATCATTTAAAAACAAAATCCAATTATTTGAAAAAAATTATTAATTGTTAAAAGATCAGTAGGTTTTTTACCATCATTTCTATATAACAGACATATAATACCGTAGCAAAACACATTTTACAATTTAGCAGATAAAAGTCTTTTAAATTAAAAATACAAGTTTATACTATCTACATACAGGTCTTGTAATTTTTTTGGATTTTTTTTTATACATGCCCTACCATCCTTTCGATTACCGGATAACAGGTTCATCCTTGAACGCGACGTGCCTAAACGTACCACTGCGGGGTCTATTAGATCTAACATATTGCAGACGCGAGCCAATCGGACTCTACTTTCATATTTTACCACCCAGTAAACCACATATGAGGTCGTTCATAAAATGTTACCCCTGTATATGTTCAAATATATATGTGAAAATGTTTATGTAGTTACAATTGTGGAGTAGTAAATGTTGTTAAAATAAAAAAAAAAAACAAAAAACGAGAAAAAAATTTACTAGATTATCTGATGAGCTGCGAACGTCATATACCCTTACGACTCCCAAACCTCCCTGTCACAAACAACATCCCCATCTCTCTTATAAATACGAACGTATCTTATGAACAAGCCCTTGATGTTTTGCAGTATGCGTTAAAATAATAAAAATCTGGATTATCACATCGCGTCCGATATCCTCTGCTGTTTTAACCAGTCCTCGATGGTGTAACAACGTGAACGATCAGAGTAATAAAAATAATATCACCGCACAATAAGGAATTGCAACAGAGGGGTTACCCTAACCGCTTTAACAACGCTATCTGGTAGGAACTAGTGCGAATCAATATTTGTACACAACCGGGCCGAGTCCATTGTCATTGCCAAGGTTTTAAAGAACAAATGTTACAAATGATAAGCTTACATGCGTTCGCAGTCGTCCGTTCATTTTATTCCTTACCACGAACAAAGTACATAATTGTACAACATACAATTTATTTCTGTCAAAATATATATCTCTATCTTAAATTTGGCTTAAAGACTCTGATTTATTTATATTTGACTAGCAGGTCCGGCGGACGTTGTCCTACCCTGATAATAAAAAAATATAAGCTTATGTGCATGAAACGCTTAAGGTGGCTTGATTTTTTCCGATTCTTTCAACAATTATCATTATATTTCAACCAATTTACAAAGACAAATTATATACCTTAATCTTCCTTGTAAATTACTCTATCTATTGGTGCAGACTGCATTACAATCCGTTCGGTAGTTTTTAAGTTTATCGTGAACATCCAGTTTGTTTTATAATATTCAATATAAAAACACCACCTCACATGCGACTATTTACTTATAAGCTAAGCAAAATTATCATCTTCTTATACATATATTTATATAAATAAAATTATAGAAGTTTACCATTGTGCACGCATCATACAAAAGCTAATGATTATAATCCGATGACTGAAGAAAAAAAAATTGTCACGATATAGCCCTTTATTATTAAATTGTTAAAGTTTTAACTAACTACAGTTTTTATACGTGAGGTAAGCGGTCTGGTGCTTATATTTTTTCGTCTTTATATAAAATATACTGTTAAGGTAATAATTCACGCAAGAGGGGTTGTGGAAACGAACTAGTCGTAAATGAAAAGCTGATACACTATACATATAATCATATAAAAGTCAATAATTTACGGGGATTAAACCCGTGAACACTCGGTTCAAAAATAGAATTGAATACCACTGCACCACGAAGCCTATCCCATAGTTCATGGCGTAAGCATAACCCTGAACAGTGAAAATCGTAATTCTACATATTCCCAATTTATTCAACAACGAAAACCTTTCAAGGTGTACTTATGATGTTCTCCTTCACCGAAAGGCAATAATAAGAATACTGATAGGCGATTAAACGAGGAAACTTTAATCGCTTTAAAATAACGCTATATTTCCGTCAATAAAATCCAAATTAATTCCAGAAGAACTGGTGACTCTACATACACGTAATATACATATAAATTATATACATAACTCTGCGTATCATTATCTATCAAACATTCATGACTCGATAAGAAATTTTTAAGAAACAATTCGATTATAATCACCATAAAACGTGTCATTCGGAAATTCCGTTTTATCATCAAAAGAAATATGTTTCTGTTATTATTATTATGAATATACGATTTTTATATCTTTATTTGACTTCCGATAGATAGTAGAAATATTTATTTTTTATCCGATACTAAATTATTTTTGATTACAGAATCACAAAGTGTATAATAACATACACGAAACACATAGTCTGTGACTACATTCTTCTTTATTCTTTTTTATTTTTTTTGGCTCCGTCACGGTTTGTGCACTAGCCAGCGTCAAGTAACAAGATTTTGCCAAGTAAGTGTCTTGCGGTAACTATAATGTTCTAACAAGATGGTGGTTTCCTTGTTAGAACTTTCCATGGAGTTTTGGTGGCATCTCAGAATGCATGCTCCGTGATATTATTTCCCACCCGCTTCACTTGCGCATAATAACCGAACTATATTACGTAAAACACCACCAACATTACAAAATATAGAGTCTAATAACACAAGATTACTACATGACAGACTAAGATCCCGCCAAAAACTATGTGACTACATTGGAAATTACTTTATAAAAAATGCCGTGTTCTGATTGGTATATCTAAAATAAAATGTCATTTCATGGCAGAGTAATAATACCCCGCTAAAAACTCTGACAAATTATCGTTGGGTCAGTGTTGCCTAGAAAAATTATTACGATCTAATTTCCTATCTGTTTAGTTCTAGGCATTTACGAAGCTTGAGAAGTGATGGATTCATTTTTGTTGGTTTAATAACAAGATCGATATATTACATAATTGAAAAATTAAAAATCTTCCTAAAATAGAAAGGTGAACGTAGAGCATTGTATACCAGACACCAAATTATTTTTTTAGTATATTCCATGCAGAGTTCGAACCTATGATATGATGTTATCTGACGTTATTGCCATATGTCTTTCTGAGCTCGTCGACTAATCCAGGAAGCTGCTCTTTAAAGTATATTTTACTACGTATCAATCATTTTGGCCACTGTGAATATAGCCTAAAATTTCGAGCTTGTACATTATACAATCAACATTATGATATAAAACAAAGTAAAAATATTATGATAGGAATCTAAAATTAGCATTTATTTATCCTTAAGTTGTATCTTATATTTTGCTATTGGCAACGTTGCACCAAAGATCTGTCAAAAATCTGTAGAAGCGTGATCCAATCGAGCACTATTTTTATAAAATCACCTAATTCTTGATATTAACGCAAGATATCTTCACTTATTTACTCATGGCAAATCTGAATCCAATAAAGGGTTTGTTTAAAAAAAAATCCACCGCAGAATCTTTCGGACCTCCCCGCGCCATACATTCCGTTGGTGTTTACCGAACCCCTTATCGTAGCCAAACAGGATATGGTCTCAATGATGAGGTGTCCGACAAAATGTTCTACATAAACCGCGTCGTGTTTGCACAAACATTTCACTAAATATTGGACCGAGACGGTGTGTTTGATATGTTTGGATTGTGGAGTAAATAGTGTTGGTGTCGCCGCCATGCCACCATGAGATGGTTCAACCTCCGCTTTTTTATAGAACATTTTGATTGACCATAATCTAAACAGTGGTGATGTGTTTGAACAGTGCACCGATCGACATAGGTTCGCATTGGTGGCTTTTTCTATTGTCCGCCTGGTCAGTCACCACTTTGAAGTTGAAAATCTGTCGCAAATCGCCTAATGGGGCTCCGGCGATTACAATTGAAATCCAGTATTATCCTAAATTTAGCGTCTTTACAATCTTAATCCACATCATTATTCAAGATCAGCTAAGATTATGACCAAACTGGTCTGAAGCTAAAAAAAAAAACAGTAATACATATGTAATTTTACATAAGATTTCTTAAGTGTGTGCAGTTTGTCCGAGCTAAGATTTGAAACAGCCCAATTCTAACTGATATTACAAATAGGAATGTCAGTATGTTGGTTACACTTTTTTTTTCTGTGTGGCATCTGCCTATGTACGCAATTTTACCAGTGTCAAATGTGATAAATACACGTTTTAAACTTAATTGCCAAATATTCAATACAACGTGGAATAATCTGAAATGGCACGACATAGAACAATCACAGAAAATTAATATTGTGATATGGGTACCTCAGAGATATTATATAATTATATGTTGGATATACAGATATGAACACATAGCATAATTATATAGGTACAAAGATAGATGACATTGCAGTTTTATATTATTGCGATAAATGAAGACAGTAAATATTTCAATAAAAGCAAAATTAACATATGTCAGTAATAATAGTAGGACCCGGAATATTAGTAGGAAGGATATCATATAAGGAACAGGATAATTTCCAGCACTTAAAGGATATATTATCCACTGATCCCTTATCAAGCTCACACTTACATGGAAAATGATCACGAATTTGTATTTTCGCAAGAAAAACTGGAGATCATGCATGGCCAAGATGTAAGAGAATAATAATAGACATAATCCACTTGAGGGTCTTTTTGATTAAAAAAAAACCAGGACTACGTTCTATTTTGCTGTATGATCTTATAGTGTTTGGCTTTGCACGACTTAACTACTCAAAGAATAATTATGAAATTTGTATACACTTTGCTAGTACAGAAAAGGACGTAGGGTACAAATTCAGAAAACAAGCTTTGTTCCCGAGGGATAGGTCATGTGTAGATATCTACATGAATGAGATCAAAGCCGCTAGCAAAAAGTATTTACATTATAAAAAATATAGTTTCTGAGGAATAGATTGATGTTTGTTCATTTTTTACGCAAAAACTACTGCATGAATTACGATAATATTTTTCAGGAATATAACTTGTACAACAAAATAATACATAGGCTATAATATATAAAGAAATTATATAAATTTAGCAAAATATAACGATAAGCGCCAAGTGTGTTGGAAAATATCTTGCCGTCTGAAAATTATCTCGCTTTGCGCTGCACAAACTGTCAGCTTGTATGTCTACCATTGATCGACAAAATTTTCTACCTGAAGGAATCAACTAACATAATCATTTCTATAGCCCACATAATTATTATAGTAAATGAAGAGAAATCAACAGTCATATATTTTTCCCACTTATAGTGGTAAAATAATCCCAAGGAAGGTTGAAGACAGTCGCGCACGGCCGTTCGTAAAAATTAAGTCAAATCATACATCACAACATGACAAACGTGTTGTGCCTAGTTAAGTGGGATAAGGGTAAGAAGATGATGATGTGCGGAAGCGTGAACATAGCTAATTGATTACTTGTTTGTAAAAAAATTGCTACCGCTTTCCGAAGTTACAAAATTATTTAGATTTTTATTTATATTTTAGTATGGGGAAATCTAGAACTACATCTATACAAAAATAACTAATTAGCTTTATATAACTGACTAGCAGTCGTCTGCGATTTTGTCTGCCTTTGTAACTTTATAAAGGTCCTTTATAAGATATTTATTTAATTTGGGAAAAACTATGAAACTTATTTTTATTACTTTACAACTGGATTGTTAAATACCAATTTTCATAGATGTAAGTTAAAAAATGACGGATTTTCATAAAAAAATGTCATCCCTTTTTCACTACTGTAAGGGATGAATTTCCAAAGATCATTGAAATAATGTAGGTAAATATGATAAACTTTTGTACCTACTAAATTTGTACCCTAATTTTACTCCCTTAGGGATTGAATTCACAAAAAGGGATATCGGCAATAATCATTATTAGGCACTTATAACCCAAATACAACATTTTATTGAAATAACTTTGAAAATCAGATAACTTTCATACTAACTTTGCACCCCATTTTTACCTCCTTAAGGTGTGATTTTCAAAAAAATATTTTATACGTGTTTCATGAATTTCAATGAAGAACCTTCATACTGTATTTCATTCGAATAACTTCAAAAACGGCAAAGTTTCATACTAACATAGCACCCCCGTTTTTTCCACCTTAGTCGTTGAAGCCCCTAAATTGTGAATTTTCTAAAATCCTTAGTGCTCCTTTGCGTTATACAAGGAACCCCTGTGCAAAATTTCAAGTTTCTAATCCTTATAGTTTAGGCTTTGCGTAGATATGTCAGTCATTAAGTCAGTCAGCTTCTCCTTATATATATATACTAGCTGATACCCGCAGCTTCGCACACCTTTTTTAAATTGTATTAAAATGATATGAAATAGTGAAAGATGTAGAATTACAGAAATGCTCTTTTAAAAACATTTATAGGTATGAGACGCGCGCCACCTAGTGTGATATGTAACGTGTACGTTCAATATGTATTATATTATATAGAATTATATTATTTAGAATATTAATTTTTACCCCTTAGAAATTGACTTTTCAAAAAAGTAAAAGATGAGCAAACGTGGGCAAACTAAGTAGATTGAAATGCATCATTTTAAAATTTTCGATCCCTTTTAAATAAGTAAAAAATATTCAAACGTCGGCGAAATATATAGATTCAAATACATCATTCCAATATTCTCGATTCCTCAATTTTTCTTCCCCCCTTTCCGTCCTGGTCAAAAAAGTAGAAGATGGGTAAACGTGGGCAAATTACATACTTCAAGAATCCACCGTAATATTTTCTATTTTATAAAGATTTTTCGGACGTTGGGCCACGCAATTTAAATCTTCATAACTTTTTCAAAGAGGTGGACCAAAAAAATTACAATGTGGACAAAAATGGGAAATCGACGGGCATACCGTCTACGAATTTTCAAATCGTTGCACGAAAAATGGGGGGCCAACATCCCGGAGCTTTGGTTAATAAGTTATGTAGACGCGAGCGCGGTAAATAAAACAAAATGGCCTCCAAATTAACAAAAGACAAATTAAGTAAATTACATACAAATATATGAAATATAATTATATTAACTCTTGGAGTCCATTACAGTGCGCGCCTCACGCACATGCTTACAGTCAACAACATACTTTAGCTAAATTTCAGGCGAAAGAAGTCGTGGGTGACAGCTGGTCTAAAATAAAATAACCTAAGTTAATTTTTATAACTTCAGTTACCTGCTAGTGAAAATCATGTGAAAATCGGTTCAATAGTTTCAGATATTCCACACTGATAAAATCGCGAGTAACAGCTAGTTGATAATAAAATAGCTCACGTTAGGTCTCATTACTTTAGTTATAAGTCAGTGAAAGTCTCGTTAAAACTGGTCGAATTGTTTTAGAAATTTCACATTGAACCGGAAAAAATCACGGGCACAGCTAGTCTAAAATAACATAGCCTCCAATTTCAGCTCTCTACCAGTAAAATTTCCGTTTAAAATAAAATAAATAATAAATGATTTTTACTATAAGTAACTTGCTTATACAATTTCATATCCAGTCAGTAAAAAGTAGAAATTTTAATATTACATATAGACACTTCATTTTTATTATATCTATAGATTGCAAATATAAAATTCTAAATAATACTGACCTAAAATGTCATTTTTTAATGAAATCTTACTAATTCAATGAAAACAAATTAAATAGAGGTGTGCATATATGCGCATTAATCGATAACAAATCGAACCGAATAATAGTATTCGAATTACGATTTATCGGATTATTCAAATAGTTTCATTTATGCGTCAAATAAGCAGGAACTGTAGATTGTTACGAATTAACCAGTGACATCATCACAGTCGACACCAGACATTGAGTGCATAAAAAAATGCTGTATCTCATTTCTGTCCAAAAAGAGGCGGGAAAAAGTAAAAATTTCAAATTCAAGAAAATAAATGTCATTTATTTTTATTTCAAAATGTCTTTTTTTATACGGCACTGACAATTTCCTTTATGAACTATGATCGATTTCTTAATTTATAAATGACCATATAAAATATTCTAATATAGTAAAAGCTATACGTTTGTACCTTGTTAGCTGTTAACGAATTTAGGGCGCTAAAGTTTAAAACTATTTTTTTATGTATGTGATAAAAAATAAGAGCACAAAGTTCTAGAAACCTGTTAAAATATGAAATTAGAAAAATATTGATTTTTTTAAATACAGTAATTCGGCTATTTCTATCAACATTTTGTTAAAATTGAAATTCTATAAAATTATTTACATTTAAGGGAGAAAGTATATTTTTAATAAATATTTTCATGAATAGAAATTTATTATTGTAGAACTGAATTGCATAGTAAATTAAAGTTCTTTTTCAAATCATTTCATTTTTGATGCTTAAATGATAACTTAATTTGAATTTATAAAACAGTGAAAAATGTTGTAACTTTTCCTATAACTATTAGAGTAATAATACTACCTTATTTTAAAAATATAGGAATAGATCGAATTTTCAATTCAAAATTCGATTTTAACATCATTATTCGATACGGTTCGATTCGAGCGTTATTTGCACACCCCTAAAAATAAACATGTTACCACGGTTATAATATTATTGGTTACTATAACAACGGTTGTCTAATGTCAGGGACTGTCGGTGTTTGTAGGAGAATATTTAATTTTAACTGAAAAATGTATTTAGGATACGTTTTAACTAAAATCCGTTCTTAGTGAGCGTCTACGTTGCAAAAGGAATAACTATGATGAATTTCAAGTCAATCGGGCATACAGTTTCGGAGAAATCGTGATGAGTCAGTCAGTGGTATTTCGCTTATATATATATAGATAGAAGATAGATATAATAAATTCTCAAATCTTATCAAAAAACGCACACAAATTGTTTAACGTTTCGAATGAACGTAACAGAATTTAATCGAAATAATCCGGTCTAAAATAAAAGCAAGGGGCATATAATTAAGTAATTTTTGAACCATACACGATAACTGTAACATTAAATGCACGGCACGTGAACAATAAAGAACGTGAATCTATTGAACTCTGTAACTTTACTATATTTGTACAGATGCGTATGAGATTGTGACGGTACGACCAAAATAACCGACTTACTATTTGTAGTAGTCAGTTAGTTTTATTGATTATTTTCCGTCTCGGCGACCAATGAGTTCTGTTTCACTAGACGCGCTTACTTATGTAGAAGTTACGTATAGAAAGGTTCTTTATGTTATAACAAGTTTAATGAGTTTAATGCAAGTAACTTTTGTTTATGAAGTGAAACTTCTTATGGGAGGTCTTTAAAAATCTGATGGGCAACTTTTTTGTGTGACAAAATTGGTGAGGGTAAACACTGTGTAGGGTAGAGTGTTGAAAACACCGGTTTTCGTCCGATCATCAAAGTTAGTGGCTTGTTATTTGTCTCGTTTTTTATTCTGAATATTTGTCCAATGCGATCTTCGCTATATGATTCTGAACTACCCTTCCTGTCTTGTCTATTCGCCTGTCTAAATAAAAAAAAACGAACATCGACCTTTTCGGTTCAACTACTAAACAAATCTTATGAACAAACTAGAATATCGACGTTTTCCTAAGAACTATGTAAGTAACAGTTAAATTTGTAAAGATCCAGATAGAAAACAAGGAATATTATTCGTTACAATAAAATTGTGTCTTGTCCGGGTATCTACTGACCTTCACGTTCTTATAATCATCAGCCTTTAAGAGACCCACTGCAAGTCCGTAGGCATTTTCCCGCAGGAAGGTATGAGCATAATCACTACGCCAGCCCACGATGTATTGGCGATTTTAAACTTCGAGAAATCCACAGTTCTATATTGTTCCCACATACGGTAGTACTACAACAATATTTCTCAGCTTCAGGTTTCCTCTCGATGTTTTCCTTCACCGTCAGCCGATAGTGTTACCAATTTAAAGTAGTAAATGTACGTAAATTCCATAAAATTCGGTGGTACATGCCGGGGTTCGAACCTGCGGACATCAGATCGATATTCCACCGTCCAAACTATTACACCATCACGATATCTTGCGGTTTTCACATGACACTGTCAAAAAAGCTTCACCATTAAGTTTTTTTATTGTTTTTAGGCATATCATTCATTTGAATATATTCATAACTAAAGTATTACAAACAAGCGTAAACATCGAAAGGTTTCACAAAATTAATTAAAATCTAGACAGAATCAGGAACGATTATGTCATATTTCCAACCTCTTTTTGCATGTCAGACCTTAATCCCGTCTACTTATAACACAGAAAGAGCAGAAGGCTTACTATTAATATAGATGATTTCGAGTACTTGCGTGTTTTCGTTAAAAGCACAAAAGAAAATATTTTTATAGTATTTGAAAATAATCATAATTTTTATATTGTTTTAAAGAGACAGACAGAGATAAAGTTGTATGGAGGAGGATAACGCTTTTTCTTACGTGACATGTGTACGATATGCTTCAAGCTTATCACAAATAATAAAAGTACGGTATCGATGTATAGCGCCTACTAGTAAATATTAACTACGATATCAATGTATTTTTTGTATAAACTTACTAGATATCGTTAGCTGCTATCAGATCGGACAATTTCTCCGAGATAGATTTTTTTTAATTTATTTCTCAACTGTTTTCCATGGTCTTATTATTTGTTACACATGTCTATATAAATAAATTGCTGTACGTAAGCGTATAATTACAGAACGGCTGCAACTAATTCAGTAATTTTTTTTTTGTTGGCTATGTAATTCTCAAGACAAGGTTTGTATGAAAGAAAATATTAGAAAAATGGTATGGAAAAGTAAAACATTTGCAATAAAAAATGTCCATATAAAAAGGGAGTGAGTGATACACAAAACATATCGTAAAAGAGATCTTAAAAACTACTGACAGTTGCCATTTTATTTCATTACAAAGTCGCCCTGTAAAACGAAGAGTTTTTCTCATTTTCTTCGTTAGTAGATCCATACGAAGCCGGGACGGACATCTAGTCATATATAAACATTAACTTAAACGTACCAAGATGCCCGGCCCGTTTAAATGTATAATCTAAACTCCTTCGGCTGTGGCACAACTGTTTGACGTGCGATTCAACACGCCGTACCGCGGCGCGCTGCGTTTATTTCAACATTTCCCTTCTCATTGCCGCAGCTTATTAACATCTCAAAAGATAATCTCGGACGTTTCTGTAATTTATATTTAGATGTTTAAAAAACGTTCGGTTTTCTTGTATAACTTTAATTAATATTCAGAATGACAACAGATCAGTGGTAGAATCAGAATCCTGGGTCGGACACCAGGTCGATCGTCGTTAATCCTACAATGAGCCTGAGCATTATTAGGTGGAAAAAACATTGTTTTAAACCATAGCATATTTTTTCTAATAATTGCTTGGTTCACAACTCAACGTTGAAAATGTATTGCAAAATATGTTTTGAAAATCAGTACCCCTAGTCTTAACTCCTCACCTATCTATCTACCTATCACTAACATTTACAACAAACGAGATGATGTATCACTGTTCCACGGTTTGTGGAAGTTAAGGACGATGGTTGAAGGTATGATGGGTCAGTGGCTAGCATAGTAGGATACCGCATCTACTTCCCTTACTATCTACTATCTACTTAATCTTTACACACATGAGCCAGAGCATTATGTGATGGAAAACATTGTGATAAAACCATGAAAGCAAAACTAAAGTTTACTTACAAACTTTCTTCGCAAACAATATTATTTGTTTACTTCTACTTTCCTGTGCATGGGCACCATACCGCTTGCGCCTTTTTTACATGGCGGTGATTACTTACCATCAGGTAGCCCGTCCGTGTTCGTTTGCTTGCAATCGTAGAGAAAAAAAAACTTTCTATTAAATGGATTTCTATTAAATCGTGATAATTATTCCCTTAGATAAGGAACAAATATCTAAGAAGTAAAAAAAATGTGATAATAATCTGTTCTTTAGTTTTTAGTGATGCGCGCGCAACAACACACGTGTGTCATTTTATTTTTATACAGAACAAAAAAAAATTAAATCCGCACAGAAAACTCATAAAAAAAAAAAATTAAAAACCTAATTGTGCTTATAAGTCACTTAATTTTGATTTAATCTGCTTAATACTACACAAGTGTTCGATGGTGACGCCTTCTGTGAGAAGCGTAGCGTCCACAAAGGTCCACTTAGATATGTTAAAAATTGCAGCCGGATTTGCGTGAAGAAAAAATATAAATGCGGAACAGAAACATAATAAATAATAGATTGGTGTGACGTTCCCAAAAAAAATGATAATTCAGAATCTATTAGGGAAAGAATTATTGTATTCGATTTAGACGTACCTTACATGGGACTCTTCTCCCAGGGTCCTGGAAACTGAACATTTTGTACTGTAGCGAGACGAATATGGAATGCAAATATGGAGTGGAATATGGAAATGTATATATTTTGGAGTTTGTTTGTTTGTCACGCTTTAACGCCTTAATTACTCAACCGATCACCATGAAATTTTGCATACGTATTGTCGTATTGTGTGTCATGTATTGTGTGTCTCTGTGTGTGTGGTATACGAGTATGTTACAATACGATTTGTTGTACAGAAAAGGATATAGGGTATCTTTTGTCCAGAATAAGTGCACTGTTACCGAGGAATATGTTGAATCTACACTAACGCGAATGAAGCCACGGGCGAAAGATTATAAATAATACGTCAGTAATATGTTGACATTGTATTCGACAATATTCGTATTTCGATAAATCTTCTTCGATAACTCTCTGTGATATCGCTAACTATATTCGTTGATCGAGATGTGTTTATTGTTTTTATACATTTTTTTAATCGTATTTCGTGATACATAAATGGATTATAAATGATTTTTACTGTCCATTTTCAAATTAGAAATACATGCCGTGCACAAATTTCATTAAAATTCGTTAAGTTCTTTTTATGTTAAATCCAAACAATTTTATTTTATGTCATATTCGCGATCAATGTCCTTTACAGCTTAGCTGTATTACAATTTTTTTTTAAATGTACAAAAATAATTACAGATTTATTCATATAGATTTTATAAGTTATAAATAAATATATTAAACTAGACCCCCGCCCCGAATTCGAAAGCGCGATTAACGATGAAAATTAAATCAAACGTTCAATTTACAATGCAGTCATGTAATAAGATAGAGATAGAAATTACAACGTTAATTTGTTAATTCTGTCAATATTTCTGAAGATCTTTCACTATATTGTGGCGCACTCACTCACTCTCCTTTTTATATGGAGATCTTGTAAACCTATTTTTTTACTCTTCTCTAGGATTTTTCAAATATTTTCTTCCACACATACCTTGTCCTGACAATTACAAACACAACAAAATTAGAATAAGCCAAATAAATAAAGCCGTTCTAAAGTGATTCGCTTACTTACATACATCCGCCAATTCATTATTATTTATATAGAAGACTTTCGATTCACTTGAATAAGGTGATATCACACTGAACCTAGAAAAGTGTCTAGTGAATGCATCTGCCGGAATACACCTATTGGTGCTTAAGGGGGAGAGGTAACAAGGCAGACAGTAAAATATTTCCTACCACCATGCTACGGTTTCATAATAGTCCTATTTCCAAGGTAACCAGGGGAATATGATTGTAGAAATAATCAAATCTAATAAGGAAAACTATTTAACAATAAAACAGTTGTGGGACACTACGATCATATAAAAATCAACCATGACCATCACATACAAAGTAACAATAGTGGCATATTGTATATATACATTTTTATTTCAAATGTATTTTTACATGGTGGTAAGGCTTTTTCTGAGTCCGCCTGACTAGCTACCACCCTCAAGTTGCAAATCGTTGGCCTAGCACCTATTGGTGTGTTCCGGCAGCTGTAATTCAGAGCCAGTCTACCTATAGACTTAGCATGTTTACCATCTTAGACCACATCGTCATTTAACATTGACTAATGCTATAAAGTATAAAAAGGCATAGGGCAGTCATCTTGTCGCAATTTAATTTAAAAAAAAACTTCTACTTACAAATATTTAAAGAAAATATCTAATACCGGTTATGACGTAAATATACGAGATTCAAGACGCTTTATAATGCAACACGCCCGACCCCTATACGTCAGTCCAGCGAATTATTGAAACATATACATTCTAATTTTGTAAACGGAATTAGTAAAAAAACGTAAATAAAATTACATGCAATCACGTTTTTACAGACATTCCGTACTCCATTTTTAATTCGGTTAATGATCATAAATAAAATTAAAGTGTCTGTTGTTTGTATGAGCCAATCTCTGAAACGGCTAAACCAATTATGATTGGTCGTTTATAGGGAGATAGATGAGTTTTTAGAGTATTATCTACGCTACATATCATTACGCTATCCCATACGGGTTAAGCAATAACCGTGATAATATTATAAACGAGAAAGTTTGTGATAAGCAATGCATGCTCGTTACTCTTTCAGTCAAACATTTCTGAACCAATTTAGTTAAAATTTTACAACCATATAGCTTTTATATCAGAACAGCAAATAGCCTATAATTATATACAATGTTTAAGTTAGGCAAATTATAATGATAAATGTGGTGTAAGTTAGAAAAAATCCTGTCAGAGGAGTGCATTTTTTTTTCGAACTGACTACACTGTTGGCCTGTCAAGGCCTCTACAGTTTCTCCGGACTACTAAGGGGCGTTTAAGGCACTCACCTGATTTTATATAGACAACTAGTAAAAGGGCGCACGGCACGCCTCGGCATGTGCTATCGCCGAATATCTCGAATCTAACTAGGACGAATGCATTCTCGGCATACGCTGCATAAATTATTAGACTGCACGAATATAATGTATGGTGCTATCATATTTATAAAGATACAAACGCAAAAGAAGTCGCAGGCGACCGTTAGTCATAGTATAAAACTGGAGTAATTTGAAATCGACAAAACTAAGAAGCAATGGCAAAATTGCTATTACAAGAATAAACCATAGACCGCAATTAATTCAGTTACTTAATACCTATACTCAATTTCTACGAAACAACAAAACGATTTTCACGTGATAAAAGTCGTGGGCACCAACTAGTTCTATAATTTCCAGTATCCGCATTCGAAATAGTTAAAAATATAAATATTCGCATCCGTGTATATTTTTAAACACCGGGTAAGAGGTTGAAATACGAAAAATTACCAATACGTATACACCACTACCCACCCACAAACGACTCGTAAGCATGATGAAACATCGTAAACACTAATGCGCCAACATCACACCGTCCGAATCGGAATATATAAAGTAATTGAGTGCGAAGTAATCGTAAGTAAGTGCGTATATCTCTGAAACACTCGGCCACTCACTTTAGATACGGTAAAAGCCAGGGCGGCGGCCTATTGCATTCACATTATTATACATATTTTAGAAAAGTAAATTTAAACAGTTTTATAATTGAACCACCGATATCGTAATGTCTTTGAATTATTCATAGCATAAAAAACAACGAATACTGTATTATAAAAAAACGTATATATGTACTTATGTATGTACGCAAGAATAACTTGTTTAGAATTTCTTTTGCTTAAAAAAACATTAAATAAAATTGATAACATTTTAATTATTTATCAATAATAATGTAAGCAAATAAAAAGAATACTTAAAATCTATGAACCTGAAAATCCATGAATCCGTAAATCTATGAAAAGCGTATAAAATATAAAAAGCCTACATTATCACGAATACTCATAATAAATTATCATTTACCACCATATATAATATAAAGCACACACAAATATACATGTATGAACATATGTTTTTATTCCCGCTAATATAAAACACGTGTTGTAGATTCATATATATTTGAATAACTTACCTTGAACATAGTTATCAGTTCTCACGTAAACTTGAAATAAGATTACCTACCAACTTCATGGTGTCGCTTTTAGGTGTCGGTGTGCGTGTGCATCGTAAAAATTCACTCTTATCATTTTTGATAAACGCGCCAAAAGAACTATAACCTCAAAAATCTTTTAACTCGCAAACTTAAAAAGTGTAAAAAAGGTGTAACAGACAATTTCACATTCGTGCTTATAATATTATTATTATGTATATGTTAAGGGGCGTACGTTAATTACGTGAGACGTTTATGGGAAACATTTTGAGCCCCTTCCCCCCTATTGAGATGTTATGAGATTTGTCTAGACCGCTTCTGCCAACGCTAATCTCATGTGTGAGATCTTTATATTTTTAGTATAATTACGCTGGATTTATTAAGCAAAACACAAGTTGCTTTATTATTTTTATTAAGATTAGTATTTGAGATTGTTTCGATCGTAATTTACATTCACAGTGATGACATTAAATAATACTTAAATGGGTCCTATTGAAATTAATTATAAGGGAACGTTCATTCTAATTCAGTCCATGAAGACTCGTACACGGTCTTTGCAGATATCTATTTGATTTTGAATAAAACGTCTGATCCTTCAAATTCTCTCTGATTTAGCCACTCTAAGCCATTATTACTTGCGCACAGAATCATTGTAGCTCGTTTTGTGACAATTCGTGAAGGCCGTAATTTTATTGTACTTTAAATTTTTATTTAAAAATTGTTTCAAATTTGCCGAAGTCCCCTCTCTCCCCCGCGTGAGATTCGGCTTGCCCAAGTTCCTCCCTCTGATTTCCTTAATTTATTAAGTATATTATTGCAAACTTTTATTAAAATCCGTTCAAACAGTTTTTGCGTGAATGAGTTAGAAACACCCATTCATCCTCACAAACTATCTCGTTTATAACATTAATAGGATGAAGTATCGATTCTGGTCGCATTTATCTATGTCACAAACCCAACCTCAATCTTGTCCCAAGTACACCGACGTCGATTTTAATGAGCGTACTATGTCAAACAAATAACAATTAATGGTTTTACAAGCAATATATTGTTCTACACGCATAATTACATCCCGTGTTATAAATTATAGACAAGGTTTTACATATTTACGAAATATCTCATAAGCTTTATGTACATAGAAATAACATTGAAAATTCTACGTTAATTTTTTGACAATAAATCCACGGTGATTCGCAAATGACTAAACTCATAAATCTAGGATTAAATATCGAATGTGATTTAAAGTCGCTCAGTCAGAACTGACACAATATATAATAAATCACATAATTGGACATCCTATTATACTAGCCCATTCTTTATTATTGGAAATAAATATTCGTACTGTGTTATCGAAATTGAGGCTCGCAGTCAGTGCTAAACTGAGATAAAGCGATGTGAGAAATATATGATATTCCAGCAACAATTTCAATTTCGTGGACACCCTTACTATCTTTAAAAAGTTGTACTATCCGCGTCGCTTCTATGTTCCCTTCATTCTTTTACTTGCTACTTCTTTTACGATAAACTAAACACAGACTACACACATCCTACAGATATATCACTCTGCTTAATAACCCAAAACATGAAGTGTCATGTTAGGAGTGCCTAAGCCTGCTACAATAGCCATGACTATGATTGTAACCATTGCGCCATGTTGTAACTTCTTTCTCTAACTCTTTATAAACGCTTACGTTACAGCGAATAACTACCTACGACGTAAAAATTATTTGAATTTGATTGATTTACCTTAAAATCCATACACTGATATATGCTTAATAGCTCAAAAGACATAACGACAAAAAAGACGTTTATAATTTTGACGCAAGTAAATGTTATAAAATTGTTGTTTATTTTATGAGTTTACGGAATGTTTCAAGTTTTTTTAAAGACCGTATAGGTTTTTTGGCGTTTGACTACAATCTCATCTGATGTTAAATAATAATATGTCCAAGATGGAAAATATGCTAAACCTTGAGGGCAACTGGCTCTCATGTGTAGCCGCCAGAACACACCTATAGGTGCTTGGCGATATATTTTCATCTTGAGGGTGGTAGCTAGCCAGGCGGACTTAATAAAAAGCCCTATAAACATGCGATTCTGAAACTACTAACGTGGCCAGCTGTAGAAAAGCGTTATGTGTTGACGAAACAGTTTGATACGTGCAATAGAAAAAGGGAGAATATAAACGTAACGTGGAAACTCTTTTTAACGATTGAATACCAACTTACAAACTCATCTCCTGAAACGTGTCATAAGATATATTTCCAACTTTATCAATGAAGTTCTTAAGGTAATATTTCTCTTTACTGAAAAATATGAACATAGTAGGAGACAGCCACCGTCTGTGTGTGTCGCCTATTAAGACGGACATAACCGCCTCAATAGACTAATATAGATGGACTGAATTGATTAAATCATAAATATGAATTATAGTTAATAAAGCTAAGTATTAAGTAATATGGATTTTAACAATAAGTAATACTCTAAGTTAGGGATTAATGGACGTTATACACGCCATCAGAAACGAATAAAAAATTGAATACACGATAAAAAAATTCTTGTAGTCAACCTTAAATCGACCCTATAGAGCTTATAATAGATTGAATTAGTTACGTAACTTAATACGAACATTTAAACTTAAATGAGATAAATCAATGTATGTATGCAGTTTACGCACGCTCAATAAATTATAACGGTAAACTTTATTGTTGATTTGTTAAGTTATGTTTAACTTAAATCAAATTTGATTAACATCAAAGAGATAACTTATTCGTTTTTTTTTTAGAACTAGCTACACTGTTGGATTGTTAAGACCGCTACAGTTTCACCGGACTACGGCCAGATAACGTATTCGATTTTCGTTAAGGCAAACTGAATATAACAACAAAATACTGTATAGGATATACCTCAATACATGTAAAGTATTAACTTTTGTGAACTAAACAAACTATAAGAAATAATATTATCTAAATAAATGAAATCGAAATGTCGGATGCTGTCATCTCTAATGATACAAATTATTGATATATTCTGACAAAAATTAACTAATCTTTCATATATAATAACTAGCGAATCACTTCGGCTTCACTCGGATGCAGTGGACTAATTAATATGACGTCATAAGTGATTTAGACACGTCATATTCGATCCATTTTTGGCACTGACCATTTCTTTACATTTGAAAGTCAATGAAACTCAGTAAAAATCTCCTCGTACTAATCACTTTATTTTTTCTTGCTTGTCATTTTATATCTGTGATATTTTGTAAGTTACAGATAATAATTATATACTGTACTAGCGGCCCGCTTCGGCTTCGCACGGGTATAAAATATATAGCCTATGTCATTCACTGAAAAAATGATTAAAATCGATCCAGTAGTTTTGATTTATACATTACTGCCCGTGGCCCGCACTTCTCCAGTATTTAATGGATGCTACTATATATATAAAGCTTCCTCTTCAATCACTCTATCTATTAAAAAAAAACCGCATCAAAATCTGTTGCTTGGTTTTAAAGATTTAAGCATACATAGGGATATAGGGACAGAGAAAGCGACTTTGTTTTATACTATGTAGTGAAAGGGCAGTCTTAGTCAACGTTAAGTGCCCGCGATAACTAGCACATTTATTGCATAATTCTATATTGGTCAAAATAGCATCGGCAATAATTCATATTTTTTAAATATAATGTAACAGATAAAAATGGTTTCTCTGATTTATCCTCAGGAGATAGACGTATACCGCTAAAGGCATTTCCGTAGGACTTAGGAAGATGTACAAT
Organism: Antheraea assamensis; assembly: GCA_035772565.1. Lineage (NCBI taxonomy): Eukaryota > Metazoa > Arthropoda > Insecta > Lepidoptera > Saturniidae > Antheraea > Antheraea assamensis. The sequence goes on from JAQQSE010000045.1 coordinate 6,464,726, forward strand.
TCCATAGTACATTATTTTGATTTATCGCAAAAGTTTAGCTAGTGAAAATCGTATCCAAATCCGTTGGGTAGTTTAAAAGAATGAAGGGAACATAGAAGCGACGCGGATAGTACAACTTTTTAAAGATAGTAAGGGTGTCCACGAAATTGTAATTGTTGCTGGAATATCATATATTTCTCACATCGCTTTATCTCAGTTTAGCACTGACTGCGAGCCTCAATTTCGATAACACAGTACGAATATTTATTTCCAATAATAAAGAATGGGCTAGTATAATAGGATGTCCAATTATGTGATTTATTATATATTGTGTCAGTTCTGACTGAGCGACTTTAAATCACATTCGATATTTAATCCTTGATTTATGAGTTTAGTCATTTGCGAATCACCGTGGATTTATTGTCAAAAAATTAACGTAGAATTTTCAATGTTATTTCTATGTACATAAAGCTTATGAGATATTTCGTAAATATGTAAAACCTTGTCTATAATTTATAACACGGGATGTAATTATGCGTGTAGAACAATATATTGCTTGTAAAACCATTAATTGTTATTTGTTTGACATAGTACGCTCATTAAAATCGACGTCGGTGTACTTGGGACAAGATTGAGGTTGGGTTTTTGCTCGCGACAATTTCCGATTGTTTGTAGATCTATCGGTGAACTTGTCTATCAACTTATCGTGATACGAAGAAAAATACATATAGTAAATGGGTACTCACTACATAGAACCTAATTCAGAGCGAGTCGTATCTCTCGGGTAAATAATAAAATTATACTTCGCTACTAAACAATCCTCAAACGATTACAGTACAATATAGTTTTAAATTTAAATTCCTCAAAAAAGTATTTTAAAAAATGTTGTCTTTTTATCGTCAGTTGAAATGTACGATTATCAAATTTCACATCGGCCATTCATAAAACGTCACAAATCAGAGACGGAGTCTAAATGTTGAGTGAAGTGTTTCCCCTTTGATACATATGCTTTTTGCTTCGACATTTATTTTATTTATTTATTTCTTCAACTGTAGCATAGTTCTTCGCACCTTTTATGGGATACTAAATTTGTTTTAATTATAATAGGTAATAAATCTAAAACTTACCTCTTACCATTCTTTCTTTAATAATAAATTATTATACTTTTTACCACATTCACTGGTAGTCATTATGGTGGACTAGTTGTTTGCCGGTGGAATATCAATCCTATGTCTACAGGTTCAAACCCCGGCGTGTATCAACGAATTTTTCAGAATTTGCGTATATTTAGCGAGCCTTAGTGAAGTAACAACAATAATTTAATACCATAATCATATTCTTATAAACACTATATCAACTAAGCAATAAGAGTTAACCAATTTGAAGCCGATATTCGCTATTTCTGATAACGACATACTTTAGCGAAATAAATAAATACGGGATCGACCTATTTAAATCAATGTATGTTTTTATGTTGATTATTACGGGGGTCTTTATCCAAGTTACCTGACTACGTTACTGAAATTATTAACTGTTCAATAAAAATGCATTCATAAAATAAAATTCGGATGCTAAGCTGTTCAATCTACATACATAACGCATCGTGTGACGGATTCCGTGACATTAGCATAATTCCTCGCTTTAATGAATTAAGAACGCACATCGTTCGGGTAATTAATTACTTAAATATATTTTAGTAAAGTGGTAATTTGTTTGCTTTAAAAAAAAACATGTTTTAAATTTTGTCGTAATATAAGAGGTTCTTTCCGGTAAGCTCAATGGAAGCAAAAAATAACGGTGACAATCGTTCTACCGTCCATTGTCGGTCGCTGCCATCATTCATTCATTCAAGCTAGGCAGCTAGGTATACGCTGACTGACGTGGAAAAGCAACAAGTTAAAAGACTCCCTTTGAGGGGTTTATCACGATGTGTATGATGGTAGCAATTCATAAAGACACTATAGTCCCGGAACAGAACACGTCTAAGCATGCAAATATAGTATACATTTTACATGATGTATAGAGGTCTTAATCTAAAAATTACCAAATATTTCACTGAGAATTTATACAATAAATGTATGTAAATAAAAACCATTTATGGAATGTATGTAACTACATCGCTTTAAAACAGTTGCACCTTTTGACTAACTGTTTTTTTCCGTTGTTTGGTTCCAGGACAAGGTTTGTACGACAGATAATTTTTGGAAAATCGTACGAAAAAAATTAGTGTTAATAATTTCGATATAAAAAAGCGAGCGTGTGAATCCGTGAGACTAAAGATAGTATTATATTCATAAATACTGGCTAAATTGACTGATTGACATTCAGTTGCCATTTTATTTTATTATATGGTCCTACTGTAAAAGGAAGCTTTCGTCTCAAGTAAGTACACCCGTGCAAAGACGGGGTGAGGGACGGCAGCTAGTTTATAAAAAAAAATATCAAATCAAACACACCAAGCACACTAAGAAACAAACAGACAGAGATACATTACGTTCCGTTGTAATGTGATAAGACAAAACCAATATAGGATATGCAGTATATGTTATATTATGGAACAAGTGGATTAATCAAGACACTATTTATACTACCGGAGTAATATGAATAATGACTAGTCTAATCTGGCTATGTAATGAATATGACAAAAGTCATTACGTCCAAATAGTTAATGTAATAAAAGTCGTGGTGGTCGAATAGTTCCACCGTTGGAATTCTCATTCGTTGTCCGCAAGTTAGGACCCCGACAATTTTTCGAAATTCGCATATATTTATTAATTTAAATTGGTAACACTACTGACCGACGGTAATGGACACTATTGTTAGAAAATCTGAAACTGAGAAATGTTCTTATAATACCACTGTATCTAGAAAAATATAGAACTGTGGATTTCTAAGTTTAGAATCGCCAATACGTCATGGCCTGGCATGGCGATTATGGCCATACTTTCCTTCAGGAAGAGGCCTATGGCACTTCACTGGTTCTCTTACATGCTGATGTGATGAAATCATATAATACATATATGTAATGTTACAACTTAGCTTCACCAGTAAATTATCATAAAAAAACTTTCTCCATGAACAAACACTCAGGTGGTCCAATATTAATGGCTATCGGTCAATCGGTATTGCAGTTTATCGTTCTCAGATATATTTTTTTATATATTTAAACCAATAGATAAATAATTAAGATAGTATTTAATTGGATTTCATTGTTTTCATTATTTATCGTTTTCCGTTTGACGTCGAAATATATTTTATACACAATAAATCATATCTCTAATGGAATTCGATAGTTAACTTATCACTTCATTAAATCTAGTATTAAATACATTACTGTCGCTTTGTCTGAACTCCAATTAACACTGTATAGTTTCAACTTATTTTTTCATATATTATTCGTAGTAATAAACAGTTGTTAAGAAATGTAATAAACATTGAGTTATCTACACACACAAATTGTCGTGGCATTCGGTTAAAAAGTATATAAATGATAGGGCTACATCGCCATCTCGAAGGGACTTATAACTAATTAGTTAGCTGAAGAATATTCTTATTATTTAAATATCTACGCTCACCAATCCTTATGGTGTGCTGCGGCGCCACCAAGTAGCTACGAATGTGAAATGTAACGGTTTAGTCGGTGACGCTGAATTGATTTTATTCGACTCCACTCGACTTTAAATGCACTGAATCGATCGTACGATGAAAAGATAAACTAGATCGTGTTTCTAGTCGGTTCTACTAGATGACTGGGTCGTTTTCCGAACCGGTGGTAGTTTTGACGTTTATAAGCACCTGCCTCCTCGGGGCCTAAATTGAATAAAGTATTTTTGATTTTAATTTATATATAGGCACTTGGATCTAATTGTCGTCAACCACGTTCATTCTCAGACAAGGAGTACATCGATCCAATAATTACGCTTTTTTATTATAAGAATAAAATAATATTATTTATGTCTTGTATATACTCAGTGTAGTATTTCAAGTGTATATATTGTGTTATGACTTCTATTGTGTGATAAAAAGTACACACTGACTTCTTTTTTCATTTATACTAACACGACAAAGTAAAGACACCTACCTAATGGCAATCGCAGCTCAAATCAAAAACAACAGCAACCACCCACAGATATATAGTCTATGGGCAGTCGTCCACATCATGCTGACACTTTCGACATCTGGATATACAATAATCAACTAAACATGACAAACCAAGACTTTTTGTACATTCATTTTTGCACTGACAGCCAACCAACCACCCTACTTGGTATGCGTCAATTGGCTCCGAAACGCGATACCCTTAAGCATGCCAATATACCGATTGAACTGATGGACACAGTGGACGTGATTCCGTCAGACATAATTGCCGAATCCTAACCGTTAAGCAACCTTATTTGTTTAAGTATTCACCCCAATCTCACATCATGGAGATAATAATGAGGCTTGAAATACGAACACACCAAACAAATGAGCACGACATAGATAATTGTCCTTTGTGAGATTCGAACCTACAACACTGAACAGGGAGACAGCGGTCGTTCAGCCTGATACTGTTGGCATGATTTTTTTTAAACTAACTTAGAAAAATCTGTTCTAATTAGTATCACGCAAAACGAACGAAACGAAAACCAACGGATATATCGGTCATGTTGTAATTAAAATAAATAAATTGATTTCAGGTGCTGTGTGGTGCTGTGGCGGACACGGGCGACGTGATTACAAACGCGAGCCGCGTGCGCCGCGCGCCCCAACCTCACTACTCGCACCGCGTGTTGTAAGTATCACGTCGTCTGTGTAAAACTCGATTTTTTTTAGTGGCAACACATATTGATGCACAATTCCCAATCGGTCCTCAATAGTAGTTATTTCTTTTTTTATAAATTAACCTAGCCGCTTGTTAAACTTCGCTACTTATAACCACTTCTTACCTTATAAAATATTACTCAAAAAATTATTATTTATCACGCTATATAATACTCTGACACTCCAAAAATATGATTGACAAATTGTATCCGCATTTAAGAAATACAGATTTTTAGGTTCCAAAATAAATCTCCTAAGATACTGGACGGAATGTTAACCACTATTTACAGAATAAAAGCTAATCACAGCTACTCAATTCTACACGTAGTATTCACAGATAGTTCAGTATATAGGCAGCAAGTTTATTTTGACCCATTGATTTTATATCACAATTGTGACTGTTAATCAATTTTTATGTATCGACAGTCAATACTATCTCTGAACTGTAGAAGACATCATCAAGTGAAATGGAGTAATTTTTCTGTTATAAAAATGAAATATTATAAACACAGGATGTTAAGCTATCAATAAAACCAAACGCCTTTGACGACCTACCTACCAACGTTTTCCTTGTATTTTTTATATATTTCACACTCAAATATTTAATTATGTTATTCACAGGACAGAAAAAGACGACATGACGTGGAAACGTTCCCACTGGCGGGAAATGCAATTGATACTGCAGCAAGAAAGCGCACAGAAGGACGGGTCAATGAAAGACTCGCAGCGGGATGGCGTCGAATGCTGTCCCTCGGTGCTCGAGATGGTCTCCAAGAAGGGCGGCAGAACGCTTAACGGCCTGTACGTCGAGTTGTATGAAGACGGGGAGAACAAGCAACGGCTGTTCGAGTTATCCTGCGCGCCCGGCATCGTCGACTTACCTTGTCGATTCGTCGATGCTCGCCTATACAACGATTCGAGATGCATACAAAAATACTCGTATTCGTACGCTCTCGTACGGCATTTACCATCAGCGGCGTCGGAACCGCCCCAGCAGAGGACCGAGGGCCACTTCTCGGTGCCCGGCTCGGGCGGTTGGTCAATGGACTATGTGAGAGTGCGTGCCGGTTGTGAGTGCCAAATAAAACCGACTAAGAACGCTCGTCGACGACATAAAAAGAGGAAAAGAAACAGAAGAATCGCCGAAAACGATGAGACCTGATCGCGGTTACTCTCGTGATGTGTGAAGTCATCCAGTGGGACTTTTACTTGTACAAGTTTTAAAGCCATGTCAAGAACTTTTATCGCTGCTACGTAAATATAGAAGTATAAAAGAGATTTATGATTATTGATAATTTTAAAGGGAAATAGTTTTTTTTTTGTTGAGGACATTATTTTTTTTTTTAATTATAAACTAGAAATGTTACCGATACCGGTTTCCTTGTATCCGGTTCAATTATCGGTCGATGTGTTTTGAATATATATATATGTGTATATTTATTTTGTCAAATCGTCTATTTAATACGCTTTTCGTTATAGTCCGTAGTTAGTGTCGATCTTATGAAATTAATATAAACTGTGCCTTATTAAGTGCCTTGTAATTAAAACAATAGATACACATTTTTGGAGTGAATATATGAACACAGAAATGTTGACTTTTGATTCCAATATACATACATATATTCTTTAACTTAACAAGTAAAAACATATGCAGATGTTATACGGTTCCTTCATTGACGCTTCGATTGATTATTTGATTTTTTAAACCTGAATTTTTTTATATGACATTGCAGCGAATACAGTACTGTATATTACCTTTTCCATTTTACCAAATTTAATAGATATTGAGTAAGTTACGTAGATCAATATTAAAATCATGTTTTCGATTATTATTATTGTAACTCTAACATTCAACAGTTTTGACATGTTTACAATATTACAATTGATGATAACTGCCAGCGAAAGTAATGGACATTTGAAAGTATATCCCATATCACGAATATATGTTGAACACTATTTAATGATATCCAGTACTTAGGGCGTAATTTAAATACATAAAATGCAAAGTTTACACTGACAGTGTGATAAAATTTAACACGTGGGACGCATGTAGGGTTACCATTGTTTATTTCAGTGAATAAATGATATTGTTTACTAAAAGTATAATAATGGAAATAAGCCTTTGCTATATTATATTTTTAGTTAACAGATTTAACAAGAATATAAATTAATATCGAAGTCGCTTTAATTATAAAACATCATATTTAATCACAATTTAAATGCATTTATTATTGACAATTACAATCTACAAACAGCATGAAATACAGATGACGATGTTCAGTTTAGGCATTTAGAGTATCTGATGTACACAAAATAAGGATAAACTTTTTAAACCCTTCAATGGGATAGGTGAAATAAATAATAGAAAAATCGAAATTAAGAGAATAAAATATTCACATGTACGTATTTATACAGTAAAGTTGTTGAAAACCCTTTTAAGTACTTTATTATAGACTCTGCGTGGCAGCCCTAGATGCATTTGACCTTGATGTCTTTACACGACATGTAATTTATGGAACAATGATCGTGTAACGTCTGCTTTACATTACACAAGTTACCGAAAGTGATCGGAGTACGAAACCTGTTGCTCCGGCTTCACATTTTCACGTCATTTCAGTATAAGTTTAAGATAGTTACAATGAAATACAGTCTGTGATTTTCTTTAACTTAACACGTTTGGTTAACCATTTTGTTGAGGTGTGATGTCGTATTAATGTGAAGTAATCATTCACATCGGCGCGTTCTTTTCCAATAATATTATGTAACAAATAACTTTTGTTTAAAAATCTCTTTTTGTTCTGTATATAAATATCCTGAGAAATCGTACCGTTTAAAGGTGGATACTATTTTCTTTAATAATAAAAAGGCGACATCTAACGTCACCGTTGGAACTACAAATGTTTATTCCTATATATAGATGTCGTCTTTCTTTATTACACACTATGATATAGTTAATTGGTGAATTGTTACACCGTTCGTTAATACGACATCATTACCACAGTATATAATCGTTCCATATGATTGTAATGCTCTCTCTCTGTCTTCTTTTAAAATTAAGAAATATTTATTCAAAGTTAACAATTTATAATTTTTCATTCGTTATTATCCTGTAACAATACTTACTTCTTAGACATAAGTGCGTCGAGTCAAAGATCTGTATTATTTTATATTTTGTAATACCTTTATTATTATAATATATTTTAGTTATCATTAGGGATTAATTTCATTTATTTATACTGTTTAATACGAGGTATTCTGATAATCAGTATGAATGGTAGTTTTATATAGAAATCGCTTCCATTACGTCGATGTAAATAACAAAAAACGTACAATAGTATATTGTATTGAGATTATTATTTCGTACTATTAAATTTATAATCCAAACCGAATATATACGGTTTCGTGCCACCTATTGTCTAATAGTGAAACTAGAAACGTAATTTGAACTATAACTTTTAAAGTACATAATATTTCAATACCAAACATATGTAACATAAATAAATAAACCTTAAATATCAAATATTACTAAGGAATTAATTATGTTAAAAATTGCAATGCAGTACTTACAAATACAATACAATTCATTAATTGTTGTTATAATTAATGAAATTAACAACCCTATAATAATACTATTAATATCTTAATTATATATTTACATATGTATATTATTTCATTTCATGATTAAATGTAATAGATGTTATGTGTCTACGTACGATAGTACACAACAATCATGACACATGATCCATTAATATTTTAACATTCACATTTTAACATTCTCTTTGGTTTATGTAACTATACATTTATTATTTTTGAAATATATTATGAGATTTTATATACAATAAGAAACAAAACAAAGTCATTCATGAAAACATCTGTGATTATTGGATTCATACTATTAACAGGGCGATGATAGTAATTGTAAGTAGCAATTATTAACCCGTACTAAATTACTATTGATTGATAGAGAGTAGTCAAAAGTAAACAATAATAATAAATGAATGTTTGTAATTGCCATCTACTATGAGTCAAAGGTAGTTTAGTAATTGTGAATAGTGGTCATCAGTACAAGATCTAGGCCATTTGTATGATCGCCGGGTAAATATTATAACTTAAATAATCACACTTACAATAAATAATTTTATGTTTATAAAAGTAACCACAAAAAATTATAAATGGATTTTCTTTTCCTTAAAATATCGAAAAATTATGCCATCAATTGAAATATTTTCATTTACGATTTATCTGAAACATGTGTTGTCACAGTCCATATATATTTTCAGGAAAACCATAAGATGTATAGATAATAAATTGTTTACACACGCCTAATAAAATATACCTACAGAAAGCATTACTTTTATTGAAAATAACTAAAAGCTCTTATTATCTAACGTATTAAAAACAAATTTAGAAATATTATTTTTCAAGCTGCCGGACTAAGAGCATACCTATGCACCACATTACTTTATTTTGACACCATAATACGACATTATGTGCTATACGGGGATGGTCTTAGTTTTGTGAGAACAAAAAAAAATTAAATTTATGTAAAGACAAACGTTGAGCGTTTTTTTTTTCAACATATATTATAATACCATTTTATAATTGTATTATAAAAACAGCGTAACGATTATGTTAAGAAATCACGATATTCTGTGAACTTTTCGAACCGATGAAAACATAACTTCACCATGTTGAAACTAAATGTCATTCGATTAACACCTGTCAACACGAAGGCACAGACAATATACTTATAGCATTTATATATTAGGATGGCCAATTTTATTAGTTGATTTACATCGCTTGTTGTCTGGCAGATTGAAATAAAAACTGTGCAATACCTGTTCAACGTGTAAAACTGGTACGCAGTATATTAATTTAAGTTATTGAAATAATTGTGATTTTTAAAACGTGACTGTTACTTTTCTTATTACTTTGCAAATATACCATTACAATTAATAATTAAAACCACTGTTCAAAAACCGATATGCGTAAGTGTGTAAATAATAAACAATAGCTGTATGTAATAAATAAATAATGAACTTAATGAATAATTCTATCAAACCAATCACATCACATTTTTAGGTTATTTTATTGTTGACGAAAACAAAACTATGAATAAATTAAAAAAACTGAAATAGCAAACAAATCTTTTATTTCAATCAATCATTTCTTTATATCTTACCTATATATACCTATAAAAGCTATAGTTAGCTATAGTAGTAGTTACAATTTGCCTGTTTTTATAACATTTTATAAAAAGGCGTTACGTCATTGTTGCATTTTAAAAAAAGAAATGTGTTTCTTAAAACTGTTAAACAGTTTTATGTTTTTAAAGTTACGTCACCAATGATTATACAAATAAAAAAATGTTTATTTTAATCATCCGTCATAATCTGAAACAAATATAAAATGACTTTTAGGGAACTTCATTTAGATCATAGGCAAATGAAAAACTTGTATAAAACAATTATTACTTCAGTACACTAACATGATACATTTAACTTAAAAAAAAAAGAGTATAAAGGTTGTTCATGCACGAAATTAAGACGAATATAAAAACCTTATGATATTCGTCTTAATATCGTAGTTACATATGTTTTAGTTTACATATTGATAGTTAATACGTGAATTTAATTTATAAACAATTTGGCATATTGTTTTCATTAAAACCTTTATTGTATTAATTTATTATACATCGTATGTACTTACCAAGATATCTTGTACACAAATACATAACGACAAAACCAACCGCGACAGCGAAAAATTGTGCTACCCCGGCACCTCGTTTCCGTTCATGCCAGCGCGCTCTCTCGCGGGGAAGTACTTCACTAACTGTTACGTAAAGAAGCGTTCCAGCTGCCAAAGCCTGTAATACCATAAAATTACAATAGGTGGCACTGTACAATATATCAATGGAGACTAGTGACACTATATGATTCCTGTAGTCATTATTAGCTAAATTTAATGAACACAAACTCCTAAATTATGAACAAAATAATTACAATGGATTTTTTTGTAAATCCACTTTTGGTGTACTAAAGCTTAAAATATTGGGAATAGTAAACCCGTCGGCCATTTTTATTTATGTGCTTATTAACTTCAACACAAGATTTAGTTAATAATTATGCTCTAAATATGATTTGTTAATATTGTTTCATACAAAAATAATGTAATGCAAAAAATTCTGGTAACGTTTCTTGTTAGCCAACAAACTGTAGATCCTGCTTGTTACGCCATCGCAACTCATCATAATTGCTGACCAAGAGTGGATATGTAGTCCTGGTTCCCAGTCCCAGGGTGCGAAATGTTCACAAGCCATCGAGTCAGCAATTTCAGTGGAAACGTTCTGCAACCTGATTCTGTCGTTCCTACATTTGCTTTTGTATAAATTATTGGACCAGATAGTCATTCGACAGTGTTCGCCTAGCATCAGCAGCCTTCACATATTATTAGTTTTAGACTCTTTTGTAACGTAAAATATATTCAGTTTAAAGAAATTTGGGTTTTTTTCTGATCCTCCGGCTCTGACCTACGTTTTATATATATATATATATATTATAGGGGGCAAACGAACAGGCGGGTCACCTGATGGTAAGTGATCACCGCCGTCCATAGACACTAGCAACACCAGAGGAGTCGCAAGTGCGTTGCCGGCCTTTTAAATATGTGGGCCTCCGGCGCTCTCACTGACCAAACGAAACGCAACATTCCAACCACTGTTACTTCACGTCGGTTTTCTGTGAGAGGGTGGTACTACCCCGGGCGAGCCGACCCATTCATGCTGAAACCAGTAATAGCTTCAGCGTAGCTCTACCACCTAGAATTGTACCTACGTAATTGGCTATAATTGAAACTCAATATTATTGGCATTAATGAACTATGACAGTTTATTTTTTTGTATGAAACATTTCATGGGAGATAGTGTATCCCAAATCTGATTACGACACTGAAAAGCTGTTTCATGCGCTTATGCTGTCATTTTTGATATATACTATTTATATATACATATTATATGGTTACCTGCATAATAGGTATGAATTTGGAATCCTTTAGACTGTTGAAGGACTCTAAACCTGTTCCGATGGCGATGCCGGCTACAGAGCCGCCACTGAACAGAGCGACGCAGGCGATATGTGTACAAACACGTCCAGGGAAGCTAGCACAAAGCTCGGCGCCAAGACAAAACCCGACCACAAACTTGTGCGATGCCACCGCCCCTAGCAAAAGTAACACCTATGGGAAATGAAAAAGACATGTTGTTAAAAGACAAAAATACCAAATATATCTTGGCTTTATTCCGCAAGAATTTAGGATAGTTATATTTTACAAATCATGTTTTTAACTTTAATTTATTTAGGAAATGTTGACGTTACCGAATTTTGCCCTATAATAATAGCTTATATTGTTTTTCTAACTCTTGTGCGACTGTTTCTGAAAATATTATGTCTTCCCTTATTTAAGGGAAAACTCTATCGGATCCATATTTCAGCTGAAGAATCTCAGATACAGAGTTGACACGGTGAGACGCTTGTCTTTCTCTCAAATTATGGAACGATTCTTATGACTTTTAATTTGCTTATTTCCTAGTAAAAGAGGTCGGAGCACTAGCTTAAAACTTAATCGTTTACTACATGACCTAAGAATTAGATTTCGAATACGTCAAAAATAAAAACACTAAAAAACATAAAAATTCGACACAAATTTCTTCAAATGACACGTCCTTGTCTCAGACGCAATGATACATACCACTAGATCAATTGTCTTGCCTTTCTAACTTATATAATAAATATTGTGTAACGCGTACATCTCTACCGGCCTGTTCGTGAGTGTTCTTGTAACTGGATAACCGTTTATCAGATATTCGTGATTCTTTTTTTTTAATTCATTGGTAAATTATATAAAGAAAATTTGTTTCCGTTGCCCACCCGCTTCTTGGGGTATTAAAAAAAATGCAAAGGGTCATTCGAATAAAAACAAGTTGTCTAAAACCTTCTATGGAAAATTCCGCATCGACTGATATGCCGATACCTTCAGTACTTCTGACGTTATTGTGTCTCAAAGAAACTGTATTTTGATAAATACAAATATAAGTTTGTTAGTTATGCTTCCACGTCTAGCCACTGAATCGATCACCATGATGCGTCTTTGTTCTCAGGGGTACAGAAGAGGACATATGGTACATTTCATTCCGAAAATAGCACTGTTCCTAAGGAATAGGTCAAAGCGAAGCCAACGAATCCGTGAGCAAAACTAGTTAGGATATAAATGTACAATTGTCTTTAGTTGTTCCTATTTTATATGTGATTGAGAAATCAATAAATAAGTAAATAAGTATAGTATGATTTAATATGTATCTTTTCGTAATTTAATAAAATTCAGAAAGCGTAGTTAAGTCTGTCTGGGTGAGGAAACATTCAAACATATCTAAAAATAACATCAATGCAAAAACTACGCTCATTTTATAAAAATGTTTTAATATATGCGAACTTTTAACCCGCAGAATATTAATCGTTATCGAAAAAAAACTCATTTCGGCAATGTGAATACTTCATGTTAGCACATTGATAAATAATCAAGAATCTTAATTCAATTTTAGAAACTTATTTAAAACTAGCGACCCGCCCCGGCATTGCACAGACGTATGTATTAATATCGTGAATGTTGAAGCGATAATTCTCTGTTGCGTGTAATTTTCAACTTGTGATTTCTTTTAAAATATTAATTGAAATGGTTTGATGTAAGGGGCAACTTTAATATACATTAAATCCTCAAAACAACTAACACACTTAATTATATTATATTTATTAAAATAGCGTCTCAAATCAAAAAATGTGTTTAATACTATGTGACATATAAAAATGATTACTGTGAGTTATTCTTATACTATCTAAGACTTTCTTGTAGGCATTTTTAAGATGTATAATTCTGTAGTACATTAATGACATGTATCATGTAAGCCTTAGATAACATTACCAATGTAAGTACTCAAAAAATCCGTCTTACGACTTCATTACAATACTTCGACTTTTTCCTACTTTGTATAAATATAACATATGTATATTATACGCATAAAACTCATAGAAGAAATTTTCTAAACGATAGTGAAAACCGTATCAAAATCCATCTCGTATTTTTTCTAAATTACGAACTAAGGGAACATACAGACAGGCGGGAAAAGCGACCTTGTTTTATACTACATATTTAGTACGTCAAACTAGCTGCCCGCCCCGGCATCGTATAGGTGTACTAACACAGAAAAGAGAGCAAATTTTCCCTTTACAATACGACCACATAATAAAATAAAATAGCAACTAAACCAATGAACGACAGTCTGTTAATATTTTTGAAAATTTCCCCATTGTCTCACTTACTTTTTATATAGAGATGTTATAACCTATTTATTTTTTTACTTTTCCCTACGATTATACAATTTTTTCTTAAATACAAACCTTGTCTTGACAATTTCAAACAAAGAATTGGTCAAATAGGTGGAGTCGTTCTGAAATTATGCCCGTAAATACGGCCAGTATTCATTGTTTTTTATATAGAAGAATATTGTAGATATAATATGACGATAACAATTAAGCAATCGTATAGTCCAATTTACATCTATATATAAATCCATCATACCTTCTATCTGTGTATTCTATTTCTCATCATCATTATAGAATCTTTATGTTTAAAATTCCGATGAGCGCGTATTCGTAATTCTTCGCCTTTTAAACGGTTACACCGATTCTAATGTTTTTATTTTTGTATTCATTAAGCCACCTGGATGGTTTTTTAGCTATAGTTGGATCCGATAGGTCGCGCTCTTATCGAAACATATTTGTTAATACTCTATTTTTTTAAATTTATTTGTAATATATAAATGTTCAGCCAGTAGGCAATACCGATTTTTTTTATATTAATAAGTTATTAATTTCTGTGGTAAATCTGTATATATTTTAAAACAAAGTCGTCCGCCGCGTCAGTCTGTCTGTCTGGATGTTCGCAATAAACTCAAAAACTACTGAACGGATTGTAATGCGGTCTTCACCAGTAGATAGAGTAGTTCACTGAGAAGGTAAGTATATAACTTGCCAAGGATTTTTTGAGTAAATTGATTGAAATATAATGATAATTGTTGAAAGAATCGGAATAAGTCAAGCCGCCTTAAGCGTTACATGCACATAAGTATACATTTTTTTATCATCAGGACAGGACAACGGCCACCGGGCCTGCTAGTTATACATATAAAATCCAACACCGTTTGACGCTTATTATAATTCGCCACTCGATAGCGCGGGTCTATTTTGTATATATACTCTTATATTTTATATTGTAATTAACGCGGACAAAGTTACAAGCACAGGTAATAATATGCATAAGAATAAAATCCAAGGTCGATGCATTTACAAAGCCAACGCAATTATAGGTCTTAGTCATTTATGTTTTATTATCGGACTGATATCTATTATACAAACGTATCGTACACCGTACCGATTGTTATCAGTAAATAGTAGGTCATTTTATTCGTGACTCGCGCTACCAATTGAAGTTATTGTCAATGGGTATCAATTATATTGGCCACGATAATTTACTAATCGCAACTAATCGTTCTGCCCTCTGTATCAGGCAAGTCTGAAAACTTGATTCATTTCTGCCCTCTAGCATACCCGAACTATAACGCTGGGCTTCGCAGCCACAATTTTGCGATAAAATCCAACCGACCGTGAAGCTGTGGAATAGTCTCTAGGCCAACGTGTACCCTCCTTATCCAATCAGGTCCTCTAAACATAACGTGAAGAGACATTTACATAGGTCGACATGATACAAACAAAGGACGACTGGCAATGGTATGTGTCTCTTGGTGGTACCCGTCATATTTGAATTGTGCTGATAATAATCAAGCATAAAGCAGTCGATTTCTCGTGATAGTATTTAAAACATACATATTTTGTATTGACAATTACGTCAATTAGGTTGGTATATTCATCAATGACACACGTATAAGCTAGGTGTAATTCTTGGAGGAACTACCTATAACTGGCAACAGCTTAGTGTCACTAACAGCTGCCAATGTTAAGATGTGGTCTTTAATAAGCAGTTTTAGGAAAAGGTCTACAGAAATTGTTTTTTCTTCGATGAACGTTCACTGTCGTCGTTCCTCTTTATCCCATGTCCTTCGACGATACGTTTTTTGCCTATGGTGCTGTCGTTGTTTAAATATTATAAATTACTTCTATCATTAATATAAAAGTCACGAATATCGGGTCTTGAAAAAAATCAACAAAGAATACACCACAGCAAAGGAAAACAAAAAAATTAAAAAAAGAAATTTAATTCTTTGGCTTTTATTTACATTTGAATATGAAAAATCCGTGTACTTACATTTAAAAAAATTAAATTGTTAATAATAGTATAAATATAGCCTATCGGGAAGTGAAAGGGAGTACAAAGAATCTCTATAAAAAAAAAACTCAGATGTACCAACTTTAATAGTGTGCGATCTAACATATTTTTAAGAAAAAAAAATAACATTTACAAATTTAACAGAGAAAAGTAACTAATGTCGTATTTTACTGCGCTTATAATTTCGATGTCTCTGAACATAGAGACGAAGCACATAATACATTAAAGAGAATGGATAAAATATCAAATAAATTAAATAGGTATTTACTTGAGTAGCGTCCTCCTGCAATCCAATAGCGAGTCCTTCCAACAGGCTGTGCACCAATAAAGCGCACAGCAATCCGATGATCCCCGAGGAACTCCGGTTGCAAGGCGCCGTGTGACTCACGTGACACATCCTAGGATTCTGCACTTCACCAGTACACCTCTCCCTCATCTCCCCATCACACACAAGTAAATCAGTCTCTTCCACACTCCCATACATCTGATGGTTCCTAGCACCGTCACCAGCGCCATAAAACAAATGAACTATCTCGTCCACCAAATAAACTATAAAGAAACCAACGCAAACAAGAAGTTCCGTATACTCCGGCAACTCCTCCCTCGCTTCGGGCAACATGTGAACAAGAGAAGTCGACAGAAGAACTCCGCCACCGAAGCACAAAAGGCAGGAGATTAAAAGGGGGTGCCTCTCTCTTGCATTATCCGAAAAACAGGCTGGAAGCATACCACTGAAGAAACTGCCAAGTCCGAGTGACAGCATTGATATAGCTCTAGCTGTTGTTAACTCCATTTCGAAGATTTTTTATCTTTACGTCCAAAAACTCTTATTAAACGTTATCCTTTATAAATTTCCATAAACATAAAGTTATTCCCGATAATTATTTATTTAATTAACACTGTAAGTCTTACACAACACTTACAACTTATTTAACAATAAATGTGCTGAGACTTTGTGTGGAAGTGCATTATATAAAAACAACGGTTACATAAACCCACTTTATTTAAAAAAAAATCCCTTTAAGAAGAGGGTAAGATACGAATATTATTTAAATGCCGTTTTATAAATCATTTGCGCGTCCACACAGTTGTTTATGGAGTGTGAAGCGTTTATCATACGTTAAACGGGTACTTATCTGTTGTATATCTTTCGTTTTATTTACACTACAATCGTACAAACGCTTAATTCGTAATCACGAAAAATGATAAACCACAAACGACCACACACATCGGACGTCGACGCGAAATGACAAAATTGTAAACGAAATAACAAATATCATTACGCAAGTGTATTTGTACTCAATAGTTTCTCAGGACGACCTTAACCAATCGCAATAAAGTCCAAAATCAATCTACCTTTCAATACCCGTACCTCAAGACTAACGGACGTGGTCACGATGTTTGTAGCAAGGACTAAAATAAAAAGAGCTCCAGATAAATGACAATAAATTAATCAGTTAAAAGAATGTGACAGATCTTAATAATTTGGTTAGTAGACAAAGAATGAATACAATAGACGATAGATTAAAACTGAATGACATTATTATTTATTATGGTATAAAACACATGTTACAAAAAGGAAAATTGCGTTTGACACAAATCAAAGTACACAATATTTTTACAAAATAGAGGAAATTCAATTTTTGCCTTTTTCTGATCATTACTATTTTTATAGGCAAAACGGAAGACATCTGCGGTCGTGGTGACCGGTCCAACTTAGAAATGAGTCATTAAATAATAAGTTAATATATCAATTATACTATACGTGACGCATATATTTCGTTATTTACAAAATTTATTTATTTATTAATTTATTTGGTTTATTTACACACCTAAAGAAATTGTTCACATTTGATTCACGTAGTCGAGAAGTTCTTTAACACCATTATAAAATTTCTTAAGCTCAAGGTGTATAAAACTATTATAAGACCAGTCCTGCTATATAAATCTGAGTTCTGGAAGTCTGAGTACGGAAGAGACGGATGAGAGAACACTACATGAGGTAGATAAGCGAATGTTAAGACGGATATATTGTGTAAGTACAATGATCAAGAATAAGTATATCAGAGGTTTGGAGTAATTGGAATTTGTAAGGAAGTAATTTATACTATTTTGTATTAGATAGTATTAGCGTTCACTCAACAGTCTAAATTTGACGATAATCATTACTGAAAATTTTCCTAAAATAAATTAATGGAATGATGAAGCAATTAAAAATAAGTTTGTATTTGAATGTTCAATGCCATATAAACATTAAACATTTCTTGTCTGTTAGGAATTTCCCAATAAACAATTATAACAACAATTGTATCATTTTTGAACAACTAAATTTAAATATGCGAGTGGTTCGAAGATACGGAAAAAACTGTTCTCCATTTAGAACTCCAAAATAAAATAAATTTTAAGGAAATTGGTCGTCGAACAGAAGTGAAAATAGCACCGAACTGTTTTGTTTTCATCTCATATATAACTATATAAAACTATATAAACTAGCAATTTCTCTTGGCTTCGCACGCGTTTTCTATGTGATAATTATTTTCGATTCTTTATTTTATACATATGTATCAAGAATACCTGGCGGAAAAATGACTGACTTTCGTATAAATTTTCATCTCCTCTTTCACCACCTTAGAGGTATCATTTCCAAAAATGTTTCCTTCCTACAGTGTAAAAAAACTTGCACCCAAATTTTCATCCCAATAGTTTGGGATGTGCGTTAATGTGACGGTCAGTCAGGCAAGTATTATTTTTTGTATATCGTTCTCTTATAAATAAATACTTCACACAAATGTTTAATGCAAACTCTTCGGTGTGGTATTCCTCTGACGAAAATAAAAATAATGTGCAGTATGTCACTCCTTAAAATGAAATATTAATTTCAGTTTATATATGTATTATCTATGCTCTAAGAAGAATTACATTAGTTACAAAATGAACGAGTTATTGCAGGGGCATGGTTGCGCAAACGTTTTCTCTATTCCCTCAGGGCTTAAGGAACTTATGTCCGACATAACACGTGAAGTGAGTATCAATAAATAGATTAGTAAAATATATGGCGACAAAATGGTTATACACTTCTTCTCTTCGCAGAGTAACGCAGTATCTGTTAGATTTAATTGTGGAAATATCACTACCATATATATTGCTACTATAAAACGGCGATGCACGCATCATATTCAAAGTATAATTAGCAAAACACACTTAGGACTAGACGTGCTCATGCATTATTCCTACGCAACGGACAACAAACCATTGAAAACATCACCATTATGTTTATTATTGGTTGTGGTCGGCCGTCATTATCGCAATGTGTGAACAAGGAAGCATCATTCTATAACCAATAGGCGTGAAAGAGAGAGCTTTACGTTACTCACAGAAGGCCACAACACAAGCAATGAACATTAGTTTCATTATTAAAAAATGTAATACGATACAACAACAATTTATACAATCATTCATAGCTGTTTATAACATTGCAGATATGTCTGTGTGTAATTTAATCCTTCATCATATAAACTCAAACGAAATTCTAGGACAACTGCTCCGAGAGAGGTTGTTCGAGCCGTCCTTGACCTTTCCAGAAGGAGCCAAGCACTCACAGTCCCTTTCAACAAAGCAAGACACGCCTTAAATTCGTGCAATAAAATACCTTCTATACTTATATCGAATTGCTTATTAAAAACGTTCTTTCTTCTCTTTTGACTTGGGATATTATTGTTAATTAAAATATACTCGCAACATACTGGCAGAATGTTAACCATTTCTTATTCTTACTTTACTTACCCAAAACATATCTCAAATCTACATTAATGCGAGCGAAACCGCAAGCAAAAGCTAGTATGTATACTCGTATATGTATGATATTAAAATATGGTAAAAATACAGTACAGGTAACAAGAATGAGGATAAAATAATCCAAAACTATAAAACCTACAAACACACCTACGTGCTTGAAGAATCTTCATATTATACTAGCTGTGCCCGCGGTTTCGCACACATTTATTACGCATTATTTATTTACATCTCGTAATTTTGTATTTACTAATTAATTATTGCTAAAACTAATACTGTTAATTATTATAGACTATCAATTTTGCACACAAAACATACTCGTTTTATATTCAATTCATTAAAATTGGTTACCGGTATTTATTTTATTATTATTTTATTTACGAATTTATCAATTAAGAATCGATTAATGTCCGATTTCTGAAGTATTTTTAACTGTAGTTTATCTGTTCAATAGCGTTATCGGTTCGATAACTTTTTAAGTTGGGTTTCTGAACACACAATCATACAATAAATGTCATAAATAATACAAACACATATCAACTTAATTGGCCAATAATGGGCGTTTATCTATTCGATAAGTTTTGTTTGACGTTTTGTCTAACTAAACTGACCTGAAACCTATTTTTCTTTGTGTTGTTACTGATTTTAGCATAAATGTTCTTGAAATTATTGTTTATTATATTTCAGAATATGAATAAACGATCCGAGAATTCATCATAGTTCAGTATAGAAATTTTGTGGATAATTTCTAATGTCTGTCCTTCAAAATCGTTTTATGTTTATTTTATGTCGACACAAACTCTTTAACTACCTACTGTCATCATCATCTTACCCTTATCCCACCTAAGTAGGGTCGGCACAACATGTTTTCCTTTTCCACTCTCCTCTGTCAGATGTCATCTCAGTATTCACACTTTTTATACACATATCGTTTTTCACACAATCCATCCATACCTTTTTCGGTCTTCCTCTACTCCTATATCCGTCCACTTTCAAACTCAAAACTTGTAAGTACTTCCCAGGCACTCTTTTCTCTTTCAGCACCCACCACAGAACATCCCGAGGTACTCGATCATATGCCTTTTCCAGATCAACAAACACCATATGCAAGTTTTTATGTACACGTCTGTATTTTTCGCACAGCTGGTGAAGTGCGAAAATGGCATCTGTTGTCGAACGCCCAGGCATAAACCCGAATTGATTCTCAGTAACTTCAGTTTCATCTCTTATTCGTCTCGCTATCACTCCGGAAACGCTGCTTCATTGTCGTACTTATTTTTTAAATCTATTTATAAAATACATACCAAAAATTATATCAACAAAATTGCTGAATATAAAATGTAACTGAATCAACAAAAATATGACTATAGTAGTCATCGTCATTATAATACCATTCACGCAACAACAAAACCAAAATTTTTATAATGCTTGACACTTCAGAAATGATATTTATTGTTCACACAGTCTTTGCGAAAAAGCTATGTATTCATCATACATTCTAAAATTAAATTAAGCCACATGTCGAAATTGTAAAAAAATCTTTTAGTAATAAAACAACAATAAACGATGAACTAAAATGATAAAATCAATATATATATATATACCACTTTGTAAACAGAGCCATCTACTGAACATAAAAGAACTAGTTAATGGTTTCATTTGACGGCTCGTGTTGTATTCAGAAACGCATTGACGTTAAACACCGCTTATCTTATGAATAACTTTATTGAATCAATAGGTATTGATAGTTTTACTAAAGGCTTCATAAACCGGGCATAAGTCGTTTTCGAATAAAACCAAGACATAGACAAGAATGTCCTTTATTGTGTTTATCGCAAAAGTTTGGAAGAATACATGCACAAACATAACTAAGAGGTACTTGGAGGTTGAATAATGTAGACAAAAACTGCATAATTACAATACCGGATCTAATTATTCCGAGCATTTTTATATACAAAAACCAGACAAATGTAAATACCGATCTTCGAATAAGGAAGTATCTAGTACAGTCGAAATCACTGAAGCTACAAATACGAAATTTACATAAAGCAAGAAAAGACAAGCGACGCTGATAAACTGGATTTAAATACCATTCATTTAATATAAGCGTCGGCTTGTTCATATGTTTAAAAATTGATATTTCTTTTTGTCCATTGCGGCAAAACAAAAGGACGATACAATATCACTTTGTAAACTTAATTTACGATAATATTTAAAGAAGATACATACTTTTATGTTATGCTTATGTTATGTTATGCTACGCCCGCGAATCCGCACGCTTTTTTTAGTAATATATTGTCATAATAACATTTCTAAGAGTATTATTATTGCTTGTACCACTATAGACCATCAAAATTGACTTAAAAAAAAAAACAATTTATTTACTTGTTGTTTTTTTTTGTGATTTTTTTAATTATTAATTAAAATACTTATAACTAAAAAATTACATATTGTCCGCAAAAAACAAATATTTTTTATACAAGTACACAGACAAACAATTACTTTCAATGGAATGTCAGTGATCAATGTGTTGTGTAATAGATACCCACCAGAAAACTTTTTTTTTTATATTATAGGAGGCAAACGAACAGGTGTGTCACCTGATGGTAAGTGGTCACCACCGTTCATAGACACTAGCAACACCAGGGGAGTCGCAAGTGTGTTGCCGGCCTTTTAATATATGTGGGCCTCCGGCGCTCTCACTGACCGAACGAAACGCAACAGTGCAAGCACTATTACTTCACGTCGGCCTTCTGTGAGAGGGTGGTACTACCCCGGGCGAGCCGACCCATTCATTCTGAAACCAGTAATAGTTTCAGCGTAGCTCTACCACCTACCAGAAACTTGAACAAAAGACAGAATTACAAATTGAATAATATCGATTTTAATAAACGAAAAAAAAAATTGATGAAAACTATGAAATGTTTGATCAGAAATTGATTTTTTTTTTCGAACTGATCTACACTGTTGACATGGCAGGGCCTCTACAGTTTCACCGGACTACACAATCAGAAATTATAAAAACATGAGTAGGTAATTAAACTAGGAAATTAATATCATTAAGATAACTAAGTAAATAAAGTAATTTTAAAAACAAAAAAAAAACTACTTTCAGGTGTTACGGGAACAACCGCCAGCTATTTTTGACTTCATAGCGAATTATCTATCAGCATTGCTCATTACAAGAGAGCACGGTATCCTGGCCGTTAGGATATTAGATGACCTTTGCGACTGTAAACCATCTGTTTCGGAGCACCTGCTTCAATTGGGTCTGGAAAAGGAAGAGGCTAATATATTATCCCAAGTCATAAAGGAGGAAGTTGAAGGCTTTGAACCAGTTGAAGGGAAAGGTGATAAATAAGCCCATTTTTTTAAATCAAAGTTGTCAAAGCAAAGAAAGTTTAGATACCATGTTAATTAACATTAGCGGTAACGTCCGGAATGTAGACATCCACAGGGACCTAGAGCTTCCGTCTAAGAGCATACATATAGTTCCTCCCCACCAGTTACTTGGATAAAGCGGTGATTCATCCCAGTTTGATAATGGTTTCCGCTAGGAACTACGATACAGTGCCGCACGCCCCGCTATATAAGACTGTCCCGAAACATCTTTGCCCACAGTAGTTCGGTGATTCTGTCAATGCCCTAGGGCTAACAGCGTAGGTCAGTTAAAATAAAAACCTTTACCGATTCGCCAGACGTAATAATGACAGCGAACAATCAGTGCCCTTCCGTCTCTCTAAACAGAGGGTGTGCGCACTCACATCCACGTAACCATAGATTACGCCGCTGTGGTTTGGCGGTAGATTTTGCTTCCGCACACACGCCGTGAACCTTCTCGGCAGCGACTCAAGCCTCGGTTTGATCCTTCGGAGTGAAGCACGCTGCTAGCGCGATACAGTGACTGTGAAAAAACTTTAAACATTAGTACAACAACGCAACGTCGTCCATGCGTGGACACACACATACATGCACACACATACACACAAGTAGGTACACCTATGATGAAGGGTTTTATTTTTTTTCCCTTATTCGAACTTAGTTCATTTAGTTTAGCTTAGTTGTCAGACACAAAATTCAGGTTTTATGTTGGTGGAGCACACATACTAGTACCTACATATGTGTCTCTCACAAACTTTTATTTTGTTAGCATAGTTCATCTTAAACAAATTAGCGATATTACATGCAAGGCAACAGTCCAAGCCGAAATTCAGCCACTTTGGCACCCCTAAGCCTGTTGCCCATTGCCTGATTGCCTTAAGCGCTCGCTTTAATAGTCCGGTGAAGCTGTGAAGTCCCTTCAGGCCAATAGTGTAGTCAGTTCTCGAAATAAACGCACAACAGCAGACCTCGTACCATTTTATTGATAAATATAATAAAACATATAATATAATATATATGAAGGTGTAATAAGATAGTTCAGTGACACCAATATGTGTAGTTATTATTGTTTGTAAGTGCTACAGCATTAATAAATTAACTTCTATAATAAACCGTATACTGTATATTAATTTACTAAATTCCACATCGTATTTATTATAGCGCACACAGAATGTTACATAAACTTAAATAATTAGCCATGACCGCGGTTTCGTTCACTTTTTATTATTATATATTTGATTACTATTATTTTTTCCTAATAAATAGTTAGAACAAAATGGATTTTCTGTGGGAAATGTTCATATTCAAATGCCCGCGTTCCAATTGTCGTGACTATTCGTTGAACGACATAGCAGCAAATGTTTTGCAGCGCCATCTAGTGCTAAGTAATACTTAGTAAAATGGACAGCACAAAACCTTCTCAAGTGAAGTTTTTTTAGTAATAAATGGAGAAACTTATACAGAAGCAGTAAAAGAGATACAAATACTAAAGAAGATTCTAACAAGGACAACGCTGGACGAGGAAATGACTGCGAAGGTATGTCAGGTGGCCAGGAACGCGTACCGAGAATATTGGTATAGAAAGAAATTGATGGAAAAGGTAAATAATCCACATTAAGCTTATACTTTTTTATAGCTTTTGCATGCGAATTTGGTTATATCTTAAAAGTGGATCAAATCGTGCGTGACCGCAACCTTTTATCACGTTTATTTTTAACGAAGTTCTTTAATGGTACCCGTGGTAGAAGTTGAATGGTGGAGATCATCACATAAAAAAGAAGCCTTATGCCAATGCAACGTTATAATATGCTTAGGTCGACAAAATTTGTTTAGACTTCAATATCGATTGAACAGCGTCATTATGTGTACACTAAAAGTAACAAAAAATGAGACAGTGCTATCTATCCGATTATTGCGTATATAGATAATAAAAATATACAGTTTACAGAGGCAGCGAGAGAGTCGCATAAAGGAAGAATAACGTGTTTAGCATAAATATATAAATATAGATAATTCAAGTTTCCATATCAAATTACATTCGGAATTAAAGATGCGCAATCAAGTTTGTTCCTGATGGGGTCCGCTGACCACAACATTATTTTTTTTATCATTCCTCGATAAAGTGACGGCCATATACAAAACTAAGTACAATAAAAAATAACGTTGACTACCTAGAGATTTACAATCTATCAGTGATCTTCGTAGTCATGTTGTCACTCGAACCTATCGGTTACTTGATATACACTAACTGTGACTCGACTATGAATCGATGTACCACCATTTACATGAATTTAAATGTCAATGTTCAAAGACGAAAGCATAAGAGTTTAAACAGAAATAAAAATAAAAGAAAAGAACTTAATTGCGTATTTCAGCAACTGACTCCCCACCCTGAAGAGCCTTGGGAGATCGCTGCAGAACGTACCCTGGAACTGTACAAGAGGACCAAACCATCCTTCAATGAGTTAACAAGAGCCACACAAAAGATACAGGTATATATGGATATATAGACTCATTTTTACTATATAGATTCTATACTTCCTATAATCCTATCTTGTAATGGAAAATGTTAATACAAAAATATTTATTTTCATAATATTCGATGTTAAATAATCAATTTAATTTGCGTTACTTGTATGAGTACTTAAATTACCAATTATTATAAAAGCAATTATATTGTGAAAGCAGGATAATCTAATAAAATAGATATAAAGCACTCCACTACATTTTAATAGTAATGCAATAATTACTTTACTCATCTTACAACCACGTCAATTTCCATTACGTTAAACCCTACTCTATAACTACTAAGTTAATATTCTAATCGAAAATTTATTTAATAGAAAGATATAATATTCTACAGTGCTATTTATTGTAATTAAGTTTTATGATTTAATCAATGCAAATAAGTCACGGAGTCCGTAGTGGTGCAATAAGGAGAAACTGGTTTACAGAACATTTCAGCTAACTATTTTTTAAGGTACTTACTGTAAGTTTAAGAATCTCTAATCGATGTCTATATACGGTTTACGATCAGCAGTGCAGTGCAAATAACTATACCTACTGTTTGCTGTGGTGTGTGATGTAAAATGGTTTAGTAGCAAAGAAAAGATCCATTCACCATAAATCAGAGCGTTCACTTTGCTATGTTTATTTTTGGAATTTTAGATTTACTCATCAGAAATTTGCTCGCAACACTATTATTGCTAACGGCGATAGAAAATATTGCTTGGAAAATTATTCATCAATTTTGTAAAATAGAGGTTTTTGTTTAAATATACTAATACGCCGTGGAAAATTTATAGTCTGTTATATAATTGATTTCAGGCAGCGTATAGAGGATACCACATTCGCAGGAATGTACTTCGTCATCTAAAACCCAAGAAAAAGAAGAAGAGTGGTCCTAAGACAGAATTACCCGGACCTCCGTTAGATGTTGCAGGGTCCAGAGAAATAAACTTGGGGCCGGTCATAGTATGTTATCAAACTACCAATTAATCCAGTTACTGTATCAGTGTCAGTTTTCTTTAACTTGGCAACGGATCACTATAAGTCAGCTTTTAAAATTTTAATCTGATCTTTATCTAGAAAGAAGGTTTAAGGTGATACTCTAGGCATATGTTGTCTAACCAATACTAACTATATTAACTTTTGCTCACCGGTTCACTCGCGTTAATGTAGGTTTTACTTATCTCTCGGTAACAGTGCATTTTGGCATGATAACGTCTTACAAATCGATGAGCACCGGCTGCACGCACGAACGAAAAAGCATGACTCACTGTCACTTTCCGCCTGAGCCGACAGTGCAAGCGAGAGCGTGGAACATGCGATAGAGAGGCGCGATCAGCCTAAGCGTTCATCTTGTGACTCATCTATCTCTCTTCTACTTTGTCTTATATAAAATAATGATAATCCAACGATAATAATTCAATTCATAAAAGTATGTAATTTTTCATCAATGTTTTCTTATGACAAAATTATCGTCCGTAAACCGACTTTACAGACAACCATTTTGTTTTATGAAAAATATTCTATGTCCTATATTTTGATATTTCTTACAGTGTGTATGCAAAATGTCATAATGGTCGGTTGAGTAGTTAGTGCGTGAAAATGTAACATCTAAAACAAACGAACTCACTTCCTATTTAGGACTATTTCCTATGTATGTCAGTATTATTATTTTATTCTAGAATTCGCTAGATTCCATCTGTCTCTGATATAAATTAAGCTACTATTTTTAACAACATTATGGAGAGTCTATTGAGTTCTCTTATGGATTATTTTAAAATAATTTCAATAGTTTCACTGCTATAATTTAAGATTATACATTTTCAGGATATAAAAGTAAAAGAAGACGATGTAACAAGAATGTTTGAAGGGCATACTGGTGCAGAACTCGGTCTAGATTACGATACAACAAAGACCATTACGCACGTTGAGGATGGAACAGATTTAACGGACGAGAATTTACAGTCAACCATAAGTGGAAAGTTTCAAAGAAAGTCTGATACATTACCAACGAACAGTTTAGACCCCGATGTGGATAGAAATAAAAGCGGTCTGAATGAAGGTAAGAAAGGGTTATATATTTATTATTGATCTCATTAATATTATCTATACATATAATAAAAACGAAGTGTCTGTATGTAATATGAAAATAACGACTTTTTACTGATTGGATATGAACGTATACACGATACTAATAACAAAAACACAATTTTTAAAATTTTTGTCTGTCTGTCTGTCTGTCTGTTTGTTCTGGGTAATCTCCGAAACGGCTGGACCGATTTTGACAGAAATTTCACTGACAGATAGTTAAAATTACAGCGGGTGACATAGGCTACTTTATTTTACACTAGCTGTCAACCGTGGCTTCGTTTGTAGTACTATCTCCAAAACGATTAGACCTATTTTCATGAGACTTTCACTGACAGATAGCTAACGTTATAAAAAGTAGTTAAAGCTTTTTTATTTTGGACTAGCTTTTACTCATGACTTCGTTTGCAGTACTATCTCCAAAACGTCTGAACCATTTTTCACGGACCTTTCACCAACAGATAGCTTTTACAATTATAAAAAGAACGCATGCGGAGCTGCGGGTAACAGCTAGTTTTATAATATATTTTTTAAATTGACACTAGATGAGGTCCGTCAATTTCGCTTGTCGAGCCAAGTTGAAACAAAGCAGCGAGATAGTCGACTGATCAGCATCGCCCCAGAAATGAGAGTTTTAAGTCGTCTGCCAAGCCAACTATCAGAAGCAAACCGTCAAAGTCGTTTAGCAAGCCAAATGGCACAATCGCGCCAAAGTCGCCCTACGGTAACTACTGAAGACTTGCCTAGAATCTCGTTTTCAGAAGTAAGAGAACAATTTATTACATATTTTTTCTTATACTGTATATTTCTGTGTAAAAATCAAAATTTAAGTAGATTCGATTAAAAATTTTATCTATTATATTAAGAATGTTATCAATAACGTCCGCATATATATTACAGGAATAAATGATCAGCTCTAATTCACTAAGTATGGTGCTATACTCTGAAATGCGATAGAATTACAATTTCAAAACAGCTCCATGGAATTGCTAAACTTCAATATTGCTCTAAAAATGTTGCAATGCCTGTTATTAAATAATTATAATCCAGTTTATTATTCTAGATAATGAAAAATTAAACAATAGTTATTTATATCACAGGTAAAAGTTATTATAAATGATAGAGAAGATGGTCAAGAGATGCCTGAAGAGCTGCAAGTTGAAACGCCAATAGAATTTGAAGCTAATGAGGATACAGACGCAACAGAAATGGTAGTAGATATTGATGAAGAAGTCTCCGAGGCCGTAGAAGGTTATATTTTTAGCCTCTTATCAGAACATGTATATAGAATTGCAAAACTACACGGAAGTATCAAAATTATTAGTTTAAAAGAAAATGTAAATATTGGTAACAGAAATACCGTAAATAATATTATCCATAGCCTATTTTAAATTATCTTCGTAAATATTTTAAGATAAATTAGAGAATTTAAAATAAACCATTTCTATAATAAAAAAACTCTTTATAGGATTAATAGTTCACCATTAAAAAAAATTTAAGATTGTTAAGATAATCAGGTGTAAAAATAATAGTTATTAAGATTTAAGATTTTTATTTAAGATGATCGCACCGAAGGCGATGGCGAGAGTGCACCGACTGTATCCGTTCCAACTACGACTACTGGGATAGCTGATGAAACAGACGTGGAAGATACTGGAGAGGATATAGTTACAACGGAAGACGAGCAATAATTAAATCTCATTAAATTTGTTATATCCCTTTCAAGAATCTTCTGTTAAAATGTTGGCATGATAGCTGATAGCGTTCATAACGAAAATTGCATGTTAAATTTACATTTAACGTTTTTTTTTATCAATGTCTATTATTATTTTAATATTGTATGCCGTTTTCAAGACTTCCAAATAGAATAGCAAAATTTTCATTTGTGTAGTATTATTTCAGTTTTTTGCTTACTTTCTATACTCTAATGAATGTATATTGAATTTCACAACCAACTCAATTTATTAAATCATTTGTCAAATATGACTGCGTTAAATGAACATTTTTACTTTTTTCTAAAATGGAGGACTTATTGCAATCACAAATAAGGGCAAGCTGTAAACTAGCTCTTCCTAATGGTATAAAGGAGTTAATGCCTGATATATCCCGAGAGGTTAGTAAAACTTTAGATATTCTGTGTTGCGAAATTCCACTGGCCGGTCTCTGCGATGGCAATTTTATTGGCGTAGCTCAAGGAGAAAAAAAAATATTCTATAGAAACAAGAAACTTATGAAAAGTTGTAGCAATTTTCGGAGATTTTATCTCTATATTTAAAATCCATTAATTTACATGATATGCGCATTTGTGATATGCGTGGCAATAATCAAATTCAGAACAAAGCAAAAAGCGATTTTTTTTATTTGAATTTTTTACCGTATAAAAGGTACGTAAACTGTAACTGCACAATTCAAATCAAGCAATAATTAAGCTCATACATATATTCCTAGTAATTAAACAATAGATAATACCTAATTTGGTTGGACGTACAATACTTTAAGATTACCAAATAAATATTTCTTCCAATATAACCTTCTTACATGTCTCATTCTTTAATTATCTAAATGAGACGTGTCAAAGAGAAACTACAACACCCGTTTGTTGGCAAATATTTTACAAAGAATGACGATAAATAGCAGCTGGATGTGGTTTATCATTTCGTGTTCTATGCGCATCTTAAAGTTCAGAACTTTTGGTAGTCCTACAGAGGTTGTTGATTATATTCTGATTACAACGGACAATTACATATTTTCGAAAGCTTTCTTTTTTCATTAGATTTTTTTATGTTTGGAAACACTTTTAGCAGCTTTCAAGCTTCATACCACTGGATTCTCATAAAAAATAACACTTTATTTACCAGGTGCTTCGAGCGCAGCCTAAAAACCTATACCGCTTCATTACCGAGTACCTTTCCGTGTTATTGCTGGCAAGAGAAAACTTGTCCATTGCTTCGCAAGTATATAGCGAAGTGTGCGACAGTCGTTGCCACCAAGAGTTGTACGATGAGCTTTTGAATATTGGATTGAAACCTGATGACGCTGAAACTGCTAAATCTATCATAATGGAATATTTCCATAGCGATAAAGGTAATATAATTATAGATATTGTACATGCCTAGGTGTATAATGAAATTTACCTGCTTTCTGTAATTTTTTTTAAATCCAAATTGGGTAAGATTTTTTGTAAGTAGCCAAGGGAGAGCTATATTATTCTTCTTTATGATTTTTTCTTCTTAACGTTTAATCAGAATGCGCTAAGTGTAGACGAGGGACTGGATTTCAAGAGTAGCTACTTGGATACATTTATAAATATTACAAAATACACTCCTACTATTCGTAGTAAATTATAACTTTAACCTGATATTTTCCCTCTTGAAAATCCCAGGCTCGTTGCATGAATTCAACCAACATTGACCGAAGCAGTTTTTCACTTCAGATTGCTTGATAT
This sequence comes from Antheraea assamensis, assembly GCA_035772565.1. Taxonomy (NCBI): domain Eukaryota; kingdom Metazoa; phylum Arthropoda; class Insecta; order Lepidoptera; family Saturniidae; genus Antheraea; species Antheraea assamensis. The sequence continues at coordinate 6,496,116 of JAQQSE010000045.1, forward strand.
TTAGCCCACTCAAAATCACGAAATCTTTAAGTTTTTAACAATGACTTTTTACCAACTTATTCCAACACCTCTATCGCAGTTAATGAAGGCAATATCCTTATGAAGCTAATGAGGGAAGTAGATTTACACGAAGAACTTCTACCCGCTATACAAGATGCGGTACGTACAGCTTTCTTACGGCACCCGGCGAGCTACGTTATGGAGTTGGAGGTAATTTGATTCCACGATAAAAAAAATTCTCGTATTTTGAAATATATTTATTGCGTCCTACATAGTTTCTTATTATCATAGCTTCGATTGTTTTCCTTTCAGGCAATTGTTTATTATCATCATAGCTTCGATTGTTTTCCTTTCAGACGTTTTCTGATAAGAGCATAGATGAAGTATCAAGAGCTGCAGCGCACACTCTACAGATGTATTGTAACGTTGATACTATGGACCAGGAGCACCATAGAATATCGGAAAAAATCCAGGTCTTTAACCCCTGGACTGTGCGAAACCATATTTTAAGTTCCATACAAATAAATGTAGTCCTCACGAGGCACAGATCAACAGATTATTGGCAGCTTTAACTTTAAAAAAGTATATTATAATCTTTGAAAAATAACAAATTATGTATTGTAAAATTGTAGTTTTTATGTAAAACGTATTTTTTAATTTCTGTACGAACTTTTTTTTACTAAATTAAGAAATGTAGAATGATCGTACATCATCAAAATTAAAGGAAAAAAACATAACAGATCTGGGTCTTAAGGAATCAGCCGAGGGGTTAAATAAAATTGATGCTAATTCTTTCCCTTATTTAGAACATTTCTCTGATTTATTCATATAGATTGTATATATTAATTGACAATACTTCCAGTGTACACTCGGGAACTAAATGAACAAAAGTCTAAACTTTTGATCGTATTACTAAAGACTTTTAGACTTTAGAAGTCTTTTAATAAGTCACTAGTACAATTTGTAATTTATAGACCCTTTTTGCAGACAAAATTTATACCTTACTTGTCAATGTAAGTTCAATAACCATCACTGCAACTCGGATAAAAATATTTATTCTATCAATAGGAAATAATTGGTTTAGTTTTGCTTTGTCGGGTAAAAATGGCACCAATCTTTGATGTGCAGATGGGCCACGATGTGAATTATGGTCGGCGTTTTTTTTTATAATGAGCATAGAGTAGTATATTAGGTTTGTATACTTCATTTGATATTTAGAGATTGTTTTAGTCCACCGTAGGCTATGATGCTTCGTTTTTGTCAATACCGGTGACTAGCCGGAATAAATTTCCTTCCAGTATTATACTTACCCGTGTCGAAATTAAAAAGCGTGACAAATCATTCATTGAGTTAATCGACGTTACGTTTTAGTTTTATTTTACGTTACATTTTACCATATTATCTTTCGAGTATTAAAAATACTCAAAAAAACGGAAAAGAATGAAAGAATTGAAAAACGTTTGACATTACATACAAATGCCGATAAATATGTACGCGCATTATAATATATCTGATTAAGCAATAATATGTGATCTATCGCTGTCAAAGTGTTTAATTATTTCTTTACATATTTTATGAGTGCTATTGCCTAAGATATATTAAATTAAAGATAATTTGCGTAATAAAAATATTACGTTTGACGGTTTCTTAGACTTACAATCAAATATAATTCTTTGTAATATTATAAATGCGTGTGCTCATTATGCGTGAGTTTGTCTGTTTATTACGCTTTCTCATCTTAACTACTGGACCGAACCTCATGAAATTTTCCATAGTCACTCTCAGAAGTACAGAAAAGGACACAGGGTACCGTTCATCCACAATAAATGTACGATTTTCAAGAAATAAATCAAACCTACATTAACGCGAGTGATGGCGCAAGCAACGCTACTAGACCAATAAAAATAAATTCGCAGTGCTGTCCGTATGACTTGTTTTCGATAGTACAAACGTAATTATCACGCCAATTGGCGATTTAAAATACAAACAGATACATAGTTAATAGGAGGATATTTTCCAAGTGGTCCGATGCACTCATGATGTTTTTCTTCAGCGTCAACCATCATAATATTTCTGATCAAATTCAAATAAGTAAATGTATATATATGATTTCTGGGTAATTCGTTGATATACGACAAGACTCGAGACGCTTTAGCTGTTACCACCTACAAATATTTGACCTATCTCCAAATAGTAACTTTTAAAGCTCATATGAATAAAATAGCTTACAGAATAAGTGGAGTTTTTTAACAAGATATTTTTATACATTACAGGTTTTATTAGTGTTTCACCACATTCTCGTCTGATCTTAAATGACGATGTGTTCTGAGAGGGTAAACTTACTGAACGTCGAAGGGGACTGACTCTCAAATGCGGTAGAACACACCCATAAATCCTTGGTAAATGATTTTCAACACGAGCGTGGCAACTTGCGGGCGCGGACTTAGAGAATGCGCTACCGTCCAAAGTCCAGATCATTCCCAAAGATTCGAATCGACGTCGAAATAAAACATTTATTTTCGTCATTTTTGACCGGAAAAATTCACTGTATGCTTTTGTTTTGGGAATACTCAACGTGTAAAATATATTTACTTCGAAATATTGCTTTATGTGTTCAGCGTAATGGATTAATGTATCAAACATAATTCAGTAGAACACAAATACTAAATTATATTCAATTGCAGACAGCATACCGCGGTCACGGCGTCAGGCGAGAAGAATGTCCAAAAAAAGGCCTCGGCGCTCAGCAATTCTGGGGCAATAATGAACCTGTTGAGGCAAATTTGGAGGTAACTTTTAATAACAATCGTGTAACCATAATAGTTCAACGGCAGCGCATTTAGAGACTGCTTCGATAGATGTAGGTTCGAATCCTCCATAGAGCCGGAGTTTTCGGAGTGGGAATATATCATGAAGGAACAGCAAAATAGCAGGACTTAGAATGCCGAGCATATACAGGTGTTTACCAGCAGTTACACTTAGACTATATCAGCATTTATTTTCCGGCGAAGCTGATGAACCATAAACAAATTATACAGTATAAAAACCTTTGAGTTTAGCGTGTTGGCCAATTTCAAGATGACTTGTAATAATTATGTATCTTAGAATTACTTTCAAAAAGTCCAGTTTTAAATGTAATTAGTTCTTAATTTGAGATATTCAATAAGATATACTCAATGTACATTATAACAAATTGCACATTTTTATTCATTACAATATCAGATATTTCAGTTTCAGGTAAAGTTAGTATTTATAAAGAAAAAAAATTTTTTTATAGAAATATTAACTAACGTATAGTATAAAATATATTGAGGTCCACAAATCGATTATTCAAGTCTATAAGCCTTCAAGTCTATTAAGAAAAAGGTAAAATTTTAAACATTTTATGTTCGACTTTCTCTCTTCAAAAAATTATGACTTATAGTATTATTAATACATGAGGTCATTGTAAGTTTGAAATAAGGAAAAGGGAATTAACGAAAGCATAATTCCAATTACCAAATCAATTTGAATTTAAGTGATAGATACACTTTCAGGAACCCGTTATTGATGATGAAACTGCTATATCAGAGGAAAATCACAAAATAAGTAAGTTGTCAGAGTTTTGTTTCTAATTGTAATAATTAATTCAATTTAGTAACTGAGAATGCACTTGTGAATATCAACAACATCCCAATAATTAATAAGAAACGGCAAAGAACTTATAGCGACACACATACCTACATCAAACGTGATATGTGTGTACTACAATAATGCAAGCGTAAAACCAGCGGCACTACAAAGTCCGAAATTAGGTGACTTAACAACGCGACTAATTAAGACTTGACGCCCAGGTAGCGACCACATGTTACCTGGGTGCAATTATAATCTTACCGACAAACCGCAAACAATACGATAAATTGTTATTATCCCAAGTTATTGTTTAATTATTTTGCTGCCCAGGTGTTAGTTCTTAGATTTACTTTATTTTACAACTGTTTTTATTTTATAAACATTTTTGTAGAGCCGGTTCATTTCTATCTTATTCCTTTGCACGCGTTATTTCTTATAAATATGCACTCAATTCCATAAACGAGAGATTCGTAATCAAGCTGCCAAAGCGGTTACTAGTCTGCATAAACGAAGTCAGATATTTCATTTATTCCGTTCAACCTTCTGATAATAGCATAGTGGTACCCATGCTACCACTTCCACTAAAAACTCAATTGTGATTCATTTTCTTTTTATAATATTTTTAATACAATATGCAAATAAAAAACCACTGCAAATCTCCTATTCTGTTTAATATACAGAATTTTAATTAAACATAGGTATTATATCTAGTGCATTATTTTATGTAGAATTCTTATCTTCCAGGTATAAGTACAATCTCATCAACCTCATTAACCGGGTCGTATTTAAAGCCATACTCTGCGATTGGTACGGACCAGTTAACTGATTTAGAAGGGACTTCGGGAGGAGAACACGAGTATATCGATTATACAACAAACAAGGAGAGGGATGATAAAGTTAAAATCGTTGTCACCACAGACGAGAAGCGAATAAGTTTCGACGAGCCGTCTAAAAGTGACATCGATTATAATTCTGAAGGATCTATTGAAGAAGAAATTGGGGCTCATACAATTTCTAATAAAACTGAAGCTGATACTGAAATTCAATTCCATTATAATACCGCTGATGAAAGCGATAGTGTACCATCGATTGAGTCAATGTTATAAACTTCTGATACTTCTTTTTATATAATTATTATTATAGCCTTTTTAAAAGATACTAAATATGTTCAATTATTTTCATTTTTTTTTACATAGGTTACATCAGGTACATCAGGTTTCCCGCTTTATTGGTCAGCGCGTTTTTTTTTTTATATTATAGGGGGCAAACGAACAGGTGGGTCACCTGATGGTAAGTGATCACCGCCGTCCATAGACACTAGCAACATCAGGGGAGTTGCAAGTGCGTTGCCGGCCTTTTAAATATATGGGCCTCCGGCTGTCACTTAACACATAGGCCTCTTCCAGCTGTTTCCAATTTCTCCTATCATTTGTTATTTTTTCTTTGCCAAACTGAACTACTAACTTTCTTTATGTCATTTGTCCGTCTTTTAACTTGTTTCCCTTTTTTGCTTTTACCATTCCATAGATACCATTCCGTAATATTGTTTGTCCATTTTACCTTACTATCTCTTATCATGTAACCTGTACATTTCCAATTGAACCTTGACATTTCACACATAGTTTACTAGATTGAAAATAAGAACAGAAATGCCTAAATATTTGCTTTCAAAATTACAAATTCTGTTTATGTCTATGTTGCTTATTAGTTCGCAATATTAATAAACTATAATGCGCACGCAGTATTCCTCAAGATTCCAACTTTAAGAAGATGTTGGTATAGCGTGTACGGAGACAGTACTCTTATTGTTTTGTTAAGATTTGTCTACAAATTATGCATACTTTATATAAGTAAAGTAAGTAAAAACGCCCTGGGAACTTCGTTTTATTACTCCCTTTCGCAAAGATACGTTTTAACTGTAATTTCCTTTTGTGATACTCATTCATGGTCGTATGTCTTTTTCTAAATCTGTATAACTAGTTGAAAATTTGATACAAAGTACCCATAGATAGTACACCTTAGACCTTAGACTATATCGTCAATTAGTAGCAGCTTTAATTGTGGTCAGACTTCTAAAGTGTAAAAAAGGTAAAGGTTTACACCATTTTAATAGTACATCCTATTTAAAAAACATTGAAACAAAATATAAATTTCATAATATAATATTTAATAAACATCTTATTATAAATAGTAGGACGAAATCATGTTTTTTTAATAATAATACAGTTATATAAATGTTTATTTTTGGTCAATAATATAGTATGCAACTAATTCTTACCTACCTACACACGTGTGGGATAAAACAGTGCAGATTATCATTAATAATAATGTATTATAAATGCTTTGATTCAATAAACATAATACTATATTATATGTATATAATATGAAATTTTAATATTTCTGCATTGAAAACATCTTAATATAAACAACAACAATAATTTCTTATAACAAACAATATAATTAAAGAAAAATAAAACGCAAACAACAAAGCATTAACTTGTTCGATTCAGAAAAATGAAATCAACAAATCGTTATGCACCTAAAAAATCTCCATAAAATCTTATACAATACAATTATATTGTTTTTTAATAGTTTACTCGCAAAGGTGTTTAACAGCACCTCTCTGTATAATTTCAAAGTATACATATTTATAAATCTAATATTCCATCTATATAAGGTTAGTAGAAATCACAGCATTTATGAAGATACGATAATCCTAAATTAAAAATATAATTCTTACTGCGGTAAAAATTAGCACTAAGATTTATAACGTCAAATAAAAAAATTGAATTTCCAAACTGAAACATTAGAGACTAGCGGAATGATGCCTTAACATTACAGTAGATATGTAAAATACATATTGTTCGAATAATGTATATGTATGTAATAAGAATAAAAGGGTTATGTACAGATATAATCTATCACTAAAATAATAATTATGCATGATTAATTATAATTAAAAATACGAAGGAATTGTGTGCATATTTTCAATTTTAATTACGATAGGGATTATAAGGTTGTATAAACTTATGACCTTCGACTCTTCCCACTAGAATAACATAATCATTACCTAATACAAAATGGCGGATTGTCAGTGACGTCAGTGCAAGATTATGAACCATCGAGAATTGTATACACTTTGGTATAATCCATATATATATATATATATATTTATAACACTAATTAGCTTGTCTATCAAAAGATCCATAAAAATGTCATGGTTATAAATAATTAATACTTATTTTCTAAACTCATATTGTGTCGACGCCGCCTCCCATTAGTTTGTTCCCATATTCACTGAGAACCTGGAAAAAAATGTATGCCAAAATATATATTTATTTGACAGCAACATACTAATGCTGCCATGTAGCACATTAACACAAATTCAAAATGGAATAATAAGGTTTGTCTAAAACTGAACGAAATTTTTTTTTTGTTAAGTTTTATACATAACTTGGAAAATATAATGAATATGCTACTAAAAACAATTTAAATATTCAACACGTTAACCTAATCTGTACCAAATAAATCACATCAATGTGAACCCCTTTAAACATATCTCGCCATAGATAGAAACTTTTTTTGCTTAATAAAGACAATACTGTTATAAATAATAATTAATATGGTATTTGAGCTTCATTATTATCACAAATTAAATTGGTTTAAGAATAATTTTACAAAAAATCCGAATTTCGTATTTATCATACAGTGTTCAAAGAACCACTCTAAAGCAGAGAAATTATCATTAGGGGTAAAAAGAATTTCAGTATTTTGTAGAATTCGAGATATATGTACTTCATATTTGTAGGTATGATCTTTGAAGAGTTCTTTCTAAAATGAGATAGCAAATCTGGTCAGCCGCCATAACGGTAATTTTATTGCGAATCTCTTACTATCACTGGTGTACCCCATACAAGCAAGTACTCAACATTTATCTATCTCGAGGTCTCTTATCTTTCTCAAATAACTTAGAAAGTCTAGTCAGATACCACTACGTAATGTCTGTGCTTAATTTATTTATTCCTCAACCACATGTGTAACCAAGTAATTGTATATACATATATACATATATATATATCTATAATTAACAACTAAGATATAATAGATAATGAAGAGCTTAGTTGAAACTAATTTAAAATGAATAATTAATTTATCTAGCCGCTATTAATGTTTATATCATGAGATAGAAAGTTGACTATGTGTATACACCTAGTAATTAGAGTATTTACCATCAAACCGATACACCTTCTAGGCTCGTATATCAGCGCTAGTTTCTGTCTATAAAATACATAGCCTTTAGATACGAACAATTATAGGAACCACTTATTATCACCGGCGAACCCCATACGATCAAATGGCGAAACCTCAAGTGTTAATATATCCTATTTTAGAAACCTGAGCTATTTTAATGGTTACCTTGTATAATAGTATGTAATGATGCCTGTTGGAAAGGGAGTGCGGGCGCTGTGCCCGCAAGTGTCGAACGGCGCGAGGCACGTCGGCGCTGCCCGCCGCCAGCGCGCGTGCGCTGATGTCCAGCGCTATCAGCACTGCGGAGCGGCCCGCGCCCGACGAGCACGTCACCACGCACGGACGGACACCTGGAAATTATTTATTTTGCATACAAACTAGAAACTGCAAGAAACTAAAATATTAGAGTCTTTCTACTTCTGCACGCATGGAAGAAGTTATACTTCTTTGGCGTTAATATAAAAATAATGTTTTTACACATTTTAACAGTTTTCAATAGAGTCAAACATGCGAATGACGAAATTATATACCATGAGCATAATTTTGAGTAAATAACATATGTCAATTAAATAAAGTGACATTTATAATTTAAAAAAATGTTTGTATAGTACTTTAAAAGGAACTGTTTATCGATTGACTTACACTAACAATGTGTTACATTAACGTGCAATTTCCGTTTCAATGTTTTAGTTCATTTTTTCTCTCATTAACTCTCATAGTACGCGAAAAGAAGTATACCTTCAAATAAAAACATCACATAAAAACATCGACCACTGGTATCAACTGGATAGCTCAACTCCTTTTAGTAAATGATGTACAAGAAATACTCGCGTTCAACGCGCTTGTCAATAGTACGTCTGAACTCGGGCTCTTAAACGCGATCTCAGCTTTCCCGGCCGTTGCGACTACGTTACAACGTCTAACCTGCGCCGCGCATAAATAAATTCGCGTTAACCATAATTTCAATTCGAACCCGCGTGTTCATCTACATTAGACCGATACTTTAGGAACTCGTACGTAATTGTATAGTTGAGTCGGCAGCGCGCCCATTGCTCTTTATTTTTCGCTCGATGTCCTCCTAAAATATGCGTGTTTGCGCCCACGCCCGCGACTCTCACTGCTCTCGCCGCCGTGAGCGGGGGGTGAAGATACGATCCCGCACACCCGTCGCGATTCTCTAGTAATAACTCGAGCCTAGGTTTGTCCCTTGGTGTGGAGCCCTTGAGCATGTTACTCGCTCGAATATAGTGACTCACGCTAGTTTTACACATACACAGATCACCCCCACACACGTGCACACATAGGTACACATAGTGGTGGGCTGTTTTTAGCCCTTTTCGGACTGAAGGTCACACAACTTAGTAGTCAGATGCAAAATACACATATACATTCGTGAAACATGCATGGTCATACATGCATTTTTCACGAATTCATATGTGTACGAAATGGATAGATAGCTTAGCTTAGATTAGTTTAGTCAGATCGGAAAACTCGGCGACAGTTCAAGCCGAGGCGCACCGAGTGCCCTTGCGCTGATCGCCTAAACAAATCGGGTGATTGCCTTAAGCGCTCCCCTTAGTAGTCCGGCGAAACTGTAGAGTCCCTGCCAGGATAACAGTGTAGGTCAGTTCGAAAAAAATAAAAACTGCTGTCTAAATCAAGAGAAACGAGTGGTTGTTACCTTCGATTTCGGAGGCGGCCTTCATCCTGCCGAGGGTGCCGTTGTTGGTATGTCTCCGCATCACCTCCTCGGCTTTGGCCGGCGAGTACACATTCACCCCGTTGCCGGAGCTCTGCTCCTCACTACGCAACTTCGCAAGGTTCCCATACGACGAACGGTTCTGATCGCCGTATATCACTTCGACACCTATAAAGCAAAAACCAAACTTTTATATATTACATTAAATAATATTCAAAAACCCATATTCCAGTCACAATCCTCACCAAAAATTTTAACCTCTATGAATATAGTTGCGCAGAACACAGATTTATGTATAAATACGTATTACATTATATGTATAACATCGAGACGACTTAAGGATAATCAAATGCTAATTTATTAGATTCCTATAATAATATTGTAACTTTCTTTTGTATTGAATTCTTGACTATATTATTCGCAACCCCGAATGTATAATTACATTCAGAGCGGCCAAAAAGACTGACGAAGACTGTGCGAAGAGCAAGCGTTAACGTGAAAGGAGCATAGATTTTATCACAACAGAAGTACGACAAAAATAGTTATGCTCGTTTTCTATTACGCAGAAAACTATTTTTATTGAATTTTACATTTTTTCATATTTTAATTAGTGTAGACCCATACTATTTGAAATGTAACGTTATATATTCAAATTTTATTATAATTATTTTTATTCTTTAACATATTAAATATTGTTCACTTTATTAAAAACGATGAAATAAAAAAAAAAATACAATACTTTCTCAATATTGTTGTACATTTCTTATCGCCTAATTAAGACATAGTACATGGGAACACGTACAACATTCTATAAAAAATCAACCAAGCCCTTTTAGAATCCAATCGAAACGTACAACAATAAAGACCGACAAACATTATATTAATGACGTATTTGTGATCAACATTCCTTGTACATCTATCACAAAAGTTGAAAAAAATAATACATGTACACACTGAACAACATATATTCTAATATAGATAAAATGTCTATTATACATGTACTAGCGGCCCGCACCGGCTTCGCACGGGTATAAAATATATAGTCTATGTCATTCAATGAAAAAATGATTAACATCGATCCAGTAGTTTTGATTTATTCTTTACTGCCCGTGGCCTGCACGCGTTACACTTGGAGTAACCCAAAAATAACAGTATTTCTCCACTATTTAATTTATGTTATTATACATATAAACCTTTCTCTTCAATCACTCTAACTATTAAAAACAAACCGCATCAAAATCCGTTGCGTAGTTTTAAAGATTTAAGCATACAAAGGGCTATAGGAACAGAGAAAGCGACTTTGTTTTATACTATGTAGTGAAGAGAAAGACGTTCTTTCAATTTCTTATAGTAATCGTCGTGGGGGTGGGGAACGCGGAGGAATATGCAATTAAGATTAGTTCATTAAAAGTAGACGATACACATACCTTCATGATCATTAACCAACAAAATAACTGATGTTTAATATAAATAAAATGTCTATTAGATTATTAGTCATGGAGAAAGGTATCCCTTAAATTTCTTTATGAACATAATTCCTAATAAACAAAAATGAACAGATTGGGGGGAGGAGAAATTTGCAATTAAGATTAGTTAATTAAATATAGGCGAAACACATACCTTCATCATCGTATTCTTTGGCTGTTTGCGAGATCTTCATGTAGCTCCTCATTTCTGAGAGGAAATCTATAATGGAGTCGTAATCATCCGGCACTCCCTTCGCGGGCCAGAAGTACCAGAGGTGCGTCACCTCTCTCCAGGTCCTCGACGACAGATTTATCAGCTTGATGCTGGATATCGCGTACTTGTCGCGTTGCTCCCGTTTCTTGAGTATGACTTTAAAGTCGCCAAACATTCGCCTGTTGTCTGATACCTCTGATGGTGGAAGGTATTCGTAACATTTTTCCTTTTAAGGCAAAAAAAGAAAAGTGTAAATACTTAGAAGTACCTGTAAATCTATGCAATATTTCTACTCTGGTAAGTATCATACATTAATGCTAACGGAGCTAAACTAAACGTAATAGGATATACTGAATGTTTAGGTCCACAAATAAAAGAAGTCGTATAAAAACATTATTTAAGACAAAAATAAGTATGTTTCAAATAGATGATGTTGTTTTATTTTCAGAACGTCAGCATTAATATACCATAGTTTTTATATAGACGCACATAGAGTACATAAAAAATAATTTATATGTGACGGTTTATTAATTAACACCACTGCATACACGTTTTTTAAACATAACATATTTAATACCATATTTAATCTTCAGCGTTGTGTTCTAAGAAAATGGTGGCCTTCTTGTTAAAACTTTCCATGGAATTTTTGTTAGATCATAGAATTCAAGGTATTTCATAAATTCTTTTTATTATCACCTACTTACCTTCTGTATGTTATCTAAACTCTATTATGTAAAATATCACAATACAGAGTCAAACAACCCAAGATTATGAATAAAAATAATTACATGGAAGACTGAGTTTCCAATAAAAACTATATATTTGTCATTTAACTATTTGTATTACCACCTCTATTGCAGTTGTGGGTAATGAATGATGATAATCAATTTAATACATATGCAACACCATATTTCATGCTGAATAGTTTTACTTAACGAGACGACGTGGATATATCACTATTTATTTTTTCTAATAATTTCTACTTACAATGTCTTACAATCAACAGATTTGTTCGCAATTTTTAATTGCAACATCGTCAGAGTAATCGTTTCTGTTAATCCTTCCTAATATAATAAATTCGATAGAGACTTTGTTTGTTACGCCTTCACAATTTAACCACACAACCGGTTATAAAAATTTACATACAAATTGTCAGAAATAGAAAAGAAGACATAGGGTTATCATGCAAAAAAAAATTACTGTTCTCAAGGAATAAGTAAAATCTATATTAACGCGAGCAAATCTGCGGGGAAAAGTAGAATATTATATTTACCACTCCATTTTCCATATATTCTGTTAACATAACAATGAGTCTTGAGTTCTGTTCCCATATCATTCTCCAGAAGTCCACTACAGTGTTACAAAGCGGCGCCTGACACGCTATGTAATAATTTCTAATGTTTCCAGGACCCTGTGGAAGATTATTCCATATATATTTCAACTTTATTTTACACATAGATGGATCTGTAATACTAAAAAAAGAGATAAATGATTATATAATACTAATATTATAATTAAAACGCAGATGTAATTTAATAAAATGCATTAATTTAAAAGCAGTAGGGAATATTATAATGTATAATTGGTTTAATGACGTCACAAGTGTCGTATGCTCCTTTAGCGACAACATTTCTGAACATTTTGGTTAATATGGAGTTAATTAATAACAGGGTTGTTCCGAGGACTTTATCTTCTTTAAAATTGTGTTGCTGTTTCTTTTGTACTACATTTTTTCCTGGATTTATTATTGACATTCTCAGCCTCGCTTTACGATTTTTTTGACACCGGGGCAGAAACTTGATAGTGGTGCCCCCCTCTCTCCAGCATTACAGATAAATACTTAAAACACACACACAAATAAATAAATATGTTAGTATTTTCCGTGAATGGAACAATAAGAACCCTTTAATCAATTTGTACTTTGTATTATCTATTACCTAAAAACTTTTTCATTTGTGTGGTATGAAATTATATACCCGGGCAAAAATAGAGGGTCAGTGAAAAGACTTCAATTGTTAACACAGCAAATTTGAATATCGGCATCCCGAGTCCACTAGTTCAGTAGTGGTGTAACCCTTTGTGCCACCTTTTTCTTATAAGTGAGCGAAACAGGCTTTTCTCTGCTAGGCGCTTTGTGAAGAAAGATTTTATTTTGAATCATATACGCCCGCTGATACTGCCGTGCGAGGCGGGTGTTACGGTTTGTCCGCCCTCCTCCCTTATAGATCCAAGACTCGGCCCTTTTTTTGTTTATAAATTAATCAATACTTAAGTACAATTTCGTACAGACTGCATTCGTAACCGCCGATATTGCGAAGAGAAAAAAAAAGTAAAATAAAAACATTGTAGGTGGTCCAAATGTCAAAAAAGAAAATTATAATAAAAGAATGAGCTTAGCACTCAATATATATATATAATTCATATAGTGTAAATTGTAATTTTATCACTACTACTTAACCCATGTGAACAAATATTAATGAGATATGGCGTAAATAATACTACTAAAAGTACTCCATTTACCAGTAACAGTCTTATCAGATACAGTTTAGACGTTTCGGAGGTTAGCCCAAACAAATTATAGACACTTCAATTCCATTTGCATGTATATTTTTTTAATATACTTTATAGGTTAGCGTTTGACCACAATCTCATCTGATGTTAAATGATGATGTGGTCTAAGATGGTAGTCACGATAAGCCTAGAGGGAGACTGGCTCTCAAGTGAAGCTGCCGGAACACACCAACAAGTGCTTGGCGAGAGATTTTCAACTTGAAAGTTGTAGTTAAGCAGACGGACTTAGAAAAAGCCCTACCCCCATGCTATGCTTTCATCGCGATGTTTTCTTTCACCGTAAGCCCAGTTCAGTTACTAAGATTCGAACCTACGTCCTTCGACGCTGTCTTCGAACACATCGCTAAATTCTGGAAATTATGCTGATTAAAAAAAAAGTAATGGGGTCCATGAAATGCCTATGAGTTCTTAAAGTTAAGGAATTATTTTTCAATGATACACTCACCGTAATATAATTCGCATTTATATACTCCGTTGTAGGGTCGTTATCGAGCCGCGTGAGAGGAACCCTTGTCTCCGGTAGCGGTAGCACGTTCGAGTACCGGTTCTTGTCTTCGCATCCTGGTGGAACTTCCTCTGGGCGCACTGTCACCGAGGGTATCTCCGCGAACTCTGCCGTCATCGATTCCACGTCCAGTGCAAAATTCGCAAGAGCTGGATACTGCATAGGATGGGAGGTCACCTAGAATTTGCAATCATATGACAGCATATTATCGGTTTAGTGTGTGAAATATTGAAGTAAGGAGAAGTATTTCTTATAGATCTTTACCAAAAAAGTGTCTACCAAAATCGACATTAACATGAAATAAAGATCACATAAATTGCTTGAATGGGACTACTGTAGGTAGAGGGTATTACCTGACATGAACAGTTTTTAAATAATTAAAGTGTGCTAAGAGAAAAACAGCGCAGAAGTTTAAGAAAAATATCCTGTGTCTTGTTTTCACCATCGTTTTCTGTACAAACTACAAAATTATTAACATGTTCTGTAGAATATCATCATCTAGTTTCAGTAACGCTAATTAAATGTCATACATTTTGAATGACATTTTTTATAGACACTTGATATTAAGTAGCCCTACCTTCAGTGGTAGCGTAAAAACATCAGGATATCTAGAACTTTATATAGGTCAGGCTAAAGCCTATAAAGGTGGTAAATGTAATGATGAATAATAAATTATTAGAAACACAGGTGTTTGTTATACGTTATTATAATACACAACTAGCTACCCGTTACGGTTTGGCATGGCTGTACAACTAAGAAAATGAGACAATACCATATAATGAAATAAACATTGTTCTCAATATTTTTGAAGATGTCCATACTATCTGCTGTCTCATTCACTCGCTCACATTTTATTTATAGATTTTTTAATCCAAATGTTTCACTTTTCCCTAAGATTTTTCAAACATATTCTTTCATACAAATCTATCCTGTCAATTACAAGCACAACATAAAAACTGTTCAGAAGTGATGCGCCAACATACATTAAGGAATACATTTTTATTTATATGGAAGATATATGACAACGAGTGGCCCGTTTTACAACCATCAATATGGTATGGAATGGAGAGCGCTTCACGTAACTGATACTCAAGCGAATATTCATTATTGTGGCGTATTATCGTTACAAATTGAATTACGATACAAAACATTAATTAACCTAATAGTAGAATAACTAACAATAGTTTAGAACAGCAGTCAATGTTAAACAACAGTAAAGAGTAATTCTTTGACAATCCACCAATTTTTAATATTTCTTTTATTATTTTGAAACAGTTTAATTATTATGAAAGCACAGAAGGGCGTGGGGGCGAATCTATGCTTTGCTTATTTTTGATGACATGGAGGCATGGTCTTAAAGGCGATTAGATCAGCAATATTTACTTATTTACTTTTCGTTTTTATTATAAACTATTTTAGGGAAAGCGTAAGAACCCTTACCTTAAATAAGAGCTTACTTACTTTTGGTGACGGAAATGACTACAATTCTGATTACGTAATGCTTCACCAACCTCTTTAGAGTTTGTTCTATAATTACATGAAATCTGACGTTGCTATAAAATAATACTTTTACAAGAATGCAAAAAACTTTGTACATTTCTGATACGGAAATCTCTTCAATACTTTAGTTTATTTTTCTATTTATATAGTATATCTTTAAAATAGAGTTCTTTATCTATAAAAGGAGCTTTAAAACACCAAAAATATATTAGTTACCTCGTCATCATAAGCTGGGTTTCCATAACTCCGTTTGCTTGCTCGAAGACGGTGGTTGCCTTTCCTGTGGCCGACGCTGACGCTGTCCAGACTGTACGCGTCGAGTGATACCGGTGTACATCGCTGTGCGTATATGCCTCGTCTGCCGCGACGCCGTACAACGAGCTGTAATGAACGTATAAAATTTAAGTACTTTCATCATAGCTATTTCATAGTACTGCAAAATTGGAGTGCAAAATTATTGCGATCAAATTAAAAACAACGAATGTTGTACAATCTCATCGTAAATTAATATATGTTTACTATACGATATAACGTTATTAAATTATTAGGATACATAAGTTAGTAAATAGCGGCGACTTTATCCACATTAAGTTATAACAGAATACTAAATAAAAATATAATAATATATAGCGTAAAAACATCCGTGAAAATCATAGTTTGTTAAAATTTTCAATAACATTATATTCAACGAAGATATTGTGATATTTTTTAAATAAGTACCAAGTGCCTAAGAAGGTAAAGTAAAAGTTCTCCAAGCTTATGCTAACATTTAACGTTAGTCACATGAAAGCTGCTTCTATAATGTCGAATCGTAGTTTAGCTTTAAATCGGTAACAAGTGTTGGAGAGTGTTGAGACCTTCACAATCACAGTTGCGACTAATGGTGAGTAAACTTCAAACACCAAGTGCAAATTGCAGTATATACAGCTAAACAGTTTAAGTTACAGCAAACGCAGACGATCTTAATATTAACAAAAATGTTAAGAACGAATGTGTTTGCAACTTAAGTTTTAGCAGGAATATATTGCTGTCACGATCTTTTCTATCTAAGTATTAGAGCGCGAAAGAGACAACTGTAGCACCGCTGGGTTTAGCTTAAATAAAACAGACGAAATCATAAATTCCTACTATCAAAACATAGTAACATATTAGTGATAGATTTATAAATAGATTATGCGATATAAAAGATTTGCTCCAATCTTATTGGCCAGGAATAAAATGGAGAACTACAGTTCTCGTCAATATTGTAGGCCGCTCTGAATACAGATTTTAATATAGTCAAGAGTTTAATACAAAACAAAGTGAAAATATTATTATAGGAATCTAAAATTGGCATTTGTTTATCCTTAAGTTGTCTCAATATCATACATATAATAATATAATATGTATTTATACCCAAATTTGTATTCTACGTAACTATATTCAGAGCGGTCAAACCTGTAGGTCCGGTGAAACTGTAGAGACCTTGCCTGGTCTACAGTGAAGTCAGTTCGAAAAAAAAAGTGGTCAAACCGTTTGACGCGGACTGTACATTTCTATAAACTAAAAGTTTATATAGAATAAAAACCTCTCGCATCTCCTATTAACAATAGACTGTTCTACAAAGTAAGATAGGTAATCAATAACACTCTTATAGTATGAGGCTATTCATCACTTACATCCGAGCTGAAGACTATATAATCAACAACTAACCCGAGGAATAAAAATAACTTAACAATACCAATGCAAATCATTGCCACATTCAGGGTTAACTTAAGGTTTAGACACGGATTAAACAAATCACAAAGAATAGGATTTTATTTTTGAAATAGTTCATTGAATTACCTACGTAATACATATATCATTTTCACTTTCTTTCTTACTACAGAACAGATGTCCTTTGAAATCGGAGATGATAGATTTTCTGTCTAGTTTATCCGATCCTGGTGTTAAATTTGAGTCACCATCACTTGAACTCATCATTTTAGTAAAAATATGTTTGCAAGAACAAAACAGCAAAAACGAAAATAGTGTACCATGATATCGGTTCAGGCTACTTTTTCTTTCTTTGTGTGAATATCGTGCTAGCCGTTGTCATTGTTTCAAAGACAAAACCAATTGTGTATGTACAACTTTCAAGTGTATTTTATGCCAAATGTATGTTAATTGGAAATTAATACCTACACAAAGAGAAAAACGTATTTTTGGTTATAATATTTTCGTATTATAGGAATGTCACATTCTTCCATATTTCAACAGAAATAAGATGTAGAAAAAAAAATGAAAACAGATTAGGTAATTGTTAGCTAGGATATTTTCTCACATTCGACTAGGAATCTACCATTCTTAACTGAAAATTTGTTACCAAAGAGAATTTATTTTTACAGGTTCCGATAGCCACAATCTCCGCTAGGAGCATTATTATTCTGTGGTCACAACTGAACAAATGTTTCTAAGAGTAACACGATTGCATAATAAATACTATAATTCTGATAAAAAAAAAACTACTGTAAAATTAAATGTAGGTATATCCCTGTGGACAAGGTGTTTTAAAATTTTTACCTCATAGCTGTTTTACTGAAAATATATGAAATCTTTTTCACAAGGACAACAGTTTCATTACAAACACAAATGAATTTTTATCTAACACCATTTGTTATGTGTTGGTCTTAAATTTCTAAACAATAGGCATCAGTATAAAATAATGGACTGTGAGAAGCACAGTTCCTTATAATCGAAATATGATGACGCTCTGTCGGTTACATCCGCTGATAACAAATGTTTATACTTTAGCTAAATTAACGAACGTAATAAGAAGAAATTAAACAGTCGCGCGGCCATCTTGAAATTTCTAAACTTGTTCGGAAATTCGCGCTTTTATACAAATACAGTTTTATAAATTGTTATATCATTTTAATCGACAAGAGTAGCCAATTATTTATAAAAAAAAGTTTAATTTCTAACAAATTCATGTTTAGTATCAAGTCTTTTTCAATTTTAATAAAAAAATGGTATAAAGAGGTTTGATAGAACGCACATTGCTGAAGCGATACCTAATGAGCCAGTGACAACAAACGTTGTTCGAGCCAAGGTCGATTTTACGATAAGTCTGAGGTATCGATGAATAAACCATAACTAGCTACCACCTTTGTATTTAGAATCTGTGGCCACATATTTATCGGTGGGTTCCGGCAGCTGCATTTAAAAGTCTGTCCCCTAGGCTTAGTAAGTTAACATGTCAGACAACTTAGTAATTTAACGTCAGGTAAGATGTAATAGATGATCTAGAAAATCTAGTACATTTATTAAGTAGAATTATTAATTCATAAAACTCTGTCCAGTTGACCATAAGTAAGTAAGAACAAATGTTTTTGATATCCTCTCTTTTTAAAATTCACAGACGTTATACTTAATTATTAACCTGCTAATTGATATTCGCGACTTCGTCTGTGTCGTTTATTGTCTTAAAAACATAATTTATGTACAGAGGAGAAAACATAAGCATCACACCGCTTGCCCCACTTCTCTACGACAAGAAAATAAACATCACTGAACGTGTAATGCTTATATCATAAAATTATAGTTTCCTAAAACTTTATAAAAAAAATGTAAGAAAACAAATACTAAATGTTACTCGTTAATGTTTTATGATTTTCTTGCTGATGTTTTATCATAAACGTAGTACTTTACCAGTGGTGTCTGTTCCAACAAACCGACAGACAGATAGACAGATATTTCTAGAAAAGATTGAAATATATTTTATTACTTATTCCTATACACCAGCAACAATTTTTTTCACAAAAATGTAATAAGTACAGACACGTTTAATTTACGTTCTTATTATGTGTATAGATGAAAATACCGTAATAATTCTTTTTCTAGATAAAGATCAAGTGTCCATGAAGTTTTATTATTTTATTTATCTAAATTTATTCAATAGTTATTGCGTGATACGTGCACAACGGCAGATCGTTTTCATTTTATTTATATATGAATTTATATATGAAGACAGATTTTACTCATATACTAAAGGCATGTCTAACGACACATTATATTTTAGAATCAATTAAACTGTAAAGGCTAAATAACCTGCCAATGATATATATATACATGAGTATATATATATATATATAAGTTGAAAAAATTATCCTCTTGCAGAGGGGTTGAGTAAAAAAAAAACAAAACACTTTATTTAGACGTCATATCGTTTGCTATAATCATAGAAAAACTTGCACTTTACTGAAAATTACTTATATCGTTTAAAACAAAGAAACCTATTCAGCAAGAACCAAGAAAAAAATTGATTTACATTTGGTAACAAAAACAAACAAGTGCCCATAAGATACTTAAGTTAGAAGATTAAGCCAAAATATTTTAAGTGACTGCAAGTGTTTTCTATCGCTGAAAAATACTCAAAGAAAATATTCATCTGCATAATACATATTACTTAGTAGTAACTCCATCAGTTTTGGCTCAAAACGAGACATTCCTAATAAAAAAAAAATCATATGATTTCATTTTATCAAATGGAATCACACTAATCTGATCAAATAATAACTAATCTCCATTATGAAATATCATAATACCTAAATACATTTTAACAAATGTAAGCACGAGAATATGATATTATTCTAAAAAAAACATAAATCCACAGATAATCTGAATTAGTTAGAATTTCCTCCTACAAGTTATGTCTTAACAATAAGGCATCGGTGCTTTTTCAAGTTACTAAAAAAAACTTCTTATATAAAATACGATAAACTATCAAATGTAATCTGGTTTTTGGTAAACATACAGAACTTAGTCCAATTTAGTTTAAGTTCTTTTATTAAAGATATATGTTTAAGAACTTAAATTAAATTTGTATTCAATACTTAGTAAACTAATAATTTAAAATAATCGATTTCAAATTTATTCATTTACAGTTTTCAAAAGAATATGTTCCAATGTTGCGAAACATAAGGGTCACCCTATCACACCCATAGGGCATAGAATCCATGAGCTCGGGTGACGTGTGAAAAAGTCGCAATTTCAAGTGCCCAGTTCAACTCCATTTGAGACCTTAATTTACGAGGTGCCCTATGAGGTGCGCGTGTCCGTTTTCACGCGACAATTTTACTATAATCACAATTCACAGTTATATTATGACGTGATACTATACCGTCAGGGTTGTTTGGATATAAAATTAAAAGATAATTGATTGGGTTACGCTGTGCCTACTATCGCATATAATGCTGTCATAGCTTTACTGTTCAGTATATGAAGCTAACATTTAACACTTTATAAACCAATAAATATAAATAATTCGAACTACAGTTTAATTTCAAATAAGTTATTTTTAAAAAAGTGTGCGGTCCTCAGAAGTCATACTTTTAACTTAAACTATTCAAAGAGTTTTATTCTGAGAAAAAATATTTATTTATGAGGATTTAGAAGTGAAATAGTGATTTATAAATTATTAAAAAAATGTTAAATAAGTTTTAATGAAATTTCCATGCGCTCAATATTGTGGTTATGTAATCAGTAGATCAAGATGTGTGGAGGGAACGTAACCCTTTTTCCTTACGTGATGATTTTTAAAAGTTCATACTACCACAAGCTGTGTTAAGGAACTTTGTTACTAAAATCTTTTTTATTTAAGTTTATAAATCTCGTCACGTAATTGTGAATGGACACGCGGCTAAAAGGTCCGTCATCAGCTAAGCTTTGTTTACAATTTGCATTGTAAAAACATCCTCTGCGAGTGCGATACCAGTACACCTACAGCTTATTAGGAACACATAGGTGAACCCGACACGGATCGTAAAATACCGGACGAGCTCTATGTATGTCGAAATGCGTTTATTCTAACACACCCAAAATTTATGAGGGCCTTTATTATCTGACATTAATAATTGAATTTGAAAACAGAATTGCATTGCACAGATTCATGGACATATTTTTGATCGCTAAAAGGCACGGATTTTTGACATGAGAGGCAGAAAGAAATTTCTAATAAAAATTAAATTCCACACTTCTACAACATACACATCTACAAGAAGGGTATACTATTATGCAATTAAGATTTTGAATACATTTCTAATAAATTGTTATTTAAATCGTGTTACATTATTATATAACATGTTATATTATTATTATTAGTAACAGTACTTGCACTGTTGCGTTTCGTTCGGTCAGTGAGAGCGCCGGAGGCCCACATATTTAAAAGGCCGGCAACGCACTTGCGGCTCCACTGGTGTTGCTTAGTGTCTATGGACGGCGGTGATCACTTACCATCAGGTGACCCACCTGTTCGTTTGCCCCCTATAATATAAAAAAAAATATATATATTTTTAGGAAGGTATGGTATCGCGTGTATTTTAAAGGGTAGAAAGCACTGGTTATTTGCGATACATAATCGGTATGTATCTCTGTTTCTTCGAATTTGCTACATTTATCAACGACTAGGATATAACATATAGCTCTTTTCTGCCCTTGTATAATGAATTGTTCATACGTCTCAACCTGATGTATTGCATACGTCATGCTACGGTTATCCATAACGTGTAAAAATGTTAAAAATTAGCGAATGAACCTGTTTTTCACGGATCCATACAATTATTTAAAATTAGTCGGTAAACTAATTTACAATGCCCTTAAATTCGAAACCGACACTTTTCACTTGAAAATCTTGTCATCGCATGTCATTGTGGCATAATTGGTGGACATACCTAAAAACTGCCATACTGACAGTGCTAAGAGAATCCGTAAAGAATAAAAAAGGGTATAAAAATTTAAAACTTTACTTTGAGAGATTTGTGAAATTAATAAACAGAACTTTTTTGCGTACAGTATAACAGTTTAAAATGGCCCATCCTGTAGTTGGTCGTATCTTAGTTCACTGTATCCCGACCTCCCGAGCCCTGCCCTAGCACCGAGCCTTAGCCGATCCGAAGTACGCATACCGTGACGTAGTTCAAGTCGGGAAACCGAAGCATGCGCACTCCTCAAAATATTTTTATTTTTTCCATCTTTTTATCATTCAGTTTTTAATTTATTTTCAATTTTAAATTTTCGATAGATAAAATTGTGTTAATTTAGAAAGGTTTAGTGTACATTTTAGCAGATTTTGGTGAGTTAATTATTTTTTTTGCATAATCATTCTTATTTATTTATTTTAAATAAAACAATTTATCAGATCATTTTGTACCTTTTAATAAATTAACTCGCTTTATACCTACTTTTATTTTATTTTATACGGTTAAAAAACGTTTATTAGACGAAAAATTTATAATTAGACGTCTTTGCATTATCTATACAATAAATAAAATTGAAATGTCTGTTTGTATTATCACAATTAAAAAGTTTTTACTAAATGGATCATCATCTTCTTACCCTTATCCCACCGAAGTAGGGTCGGCACAACATGTTTTCCTTTTCCACTCTCCCCTGTCAAAAGTCATCTCAGCATTTACACTTTTTATACACATATCATTTTTCACACAATCCAGCCACACCTTTTTCGATCTTTCTCTACTCCTATATCCGTCCACTTTCAAACTCATAACTCTTCTTGTTACATGACTTTCATCTCTTCTCATAATAAGCCTATTACTCCTCAACTTCTCTGTTACTGGTGCTCTTTTCAAACTTCCTCTGATATACTCATTCTTAATTTTATCCATTCTGGTTACACCACACATCCATCTTAACATTCGCATCTCTGCCACATGTAATCATTTCTCATCCGTCTCTTTCGTAACCCAGCACTCTAATCCATATAACACGACTGGTCTGATTATAGTTTTATTGGGGAAATAATTATCGTGATAATTGTGGTAAAACACTAAAAACCTATACAGTATATAGAAAATGTGCCTATATAGGGAATGTAGTAATGAAACGGAATAGTAGGGTGTCTGTAACCGATGGATTCCCCTACCATTTTGCGCATGGTGAAATCCAATCACAGTGACTATATGTTTGTCACGCCTCGAGATTAACCACTGTCCGTGTTATTACAAAAAAGTTAAATAACCGTCGAAAACTTGTTTAAAAAAAGTTTGATCATAAAAGAGTGTCTTACACTTGTTTACTGATAGACACTATTTTTATTTAAATATTGTCTAGCACTTGTGACTTGTGATAAGGTGACAGTGCTTATTTTATTGTTGTGATTTATTTTATTTTTATTTGCCGGCAAGACGTTTCATAGTAAATTATGGAGTTCGTGGGTGTAATTAATTTGGAAGATGTAGATACATTAAACAATTTTGGAGATTCACAAGTAAATCGCAACTACTACTGTATGACATTTGACAACGTATTTAATGTCAAATTATACTGTTGTTCCACTTTACGCACTTTGACGTAATAACATATTAAACATATATATTGCTTATTTTTACAATTACATCGTTTTGTTTTAACCAAAATGTCTCAATAATAATATTCAATATTACTTAAAATAAATATATTTTCTTAATGAAAATCTGAGCATAAATATTATTCATAAATTCAAATTGTTTACAAAATATCTTTATGTAATGGAACGTTTTTAAATGATGAGATTGAATCGAATTGATGCTATTCGGAGTTGCTTGCATAAAAAACGTAAACCAGATGTTTAGCTAAAGACCGCTTAGACACGCTTTTATAATAAAGTGTTTTAAACATGTGTTTAACAAGGTCTCAAACTTTGGAAACTGTTTAGTAAAACTCATGTTAAAACCTTGTTCATTTTTGTTTTTGTAAAAGACCATAAATGTTCAGTTATCGAAAGGCTTTCAGGCAAACTTGGCAGTCGTTACTAATGTGTTGCAGATGTTTTCATGGACGTCCTTTGTTTTTACATTGATAATTACTTAACATTAGGCAGAGTGCCGTAGAGAGTTCTGTACTATCCAATATATATGTTTTATGGTCCGCAAAAAATATATTTTCTCTCATACAACTCGGGAACCTTAACGTGTAGCCTATTTTTACGTAGCATTTTTTTGTAGAATACATTTCATTTAGCTTACACTACAGTTAAATTAAGTTTGACAAATCCTGTAGTATTTAAGATGAGATTAACAAGTTTAAGTTAAGTAGAGTTTAACAAGCTTTCATTTTGTACACACACAGTATAAAAATTGCATATAACTCCCAACAGAATTGGTAAATTACCTCTTTTTTAGATTACTTCCTTCTTTTATGCCAAATTACAAGACTTGTACGAGTATGTTGCCAAAAGTGACCTAAGGTTTTGATAATTGGTTAAGGGGCGTTCCTTGTATGGCAAATGTACAAACAGATAGACGATCGACAAAGTAATCCTATCTAGCTAGCTAGGTATGTCTAAATTTTCACTTATGTCTAAATGATATAAGAAGATATATAAATCCGAGTGATTCCCTTGTGACCGACATCGCTAACGGTTGTCGTTGAGTGTCGATTCTTGTTACAGCGATAAGAACACCATAGCGTCATATGCCATAATAAATCGGCTCCGGTTGCGCGGCGAGGAATTTTTATCGCCTCCCAACGTGGTAGGTATCGGTGGGACGTTACAGACACTGTTCCAGGAACTAAATGACTTTAAATAGTTTACATAAATAACTGATAGTATATATACTTCTATATTAATACAAAGAACCCACCCGCGACTAGGTCCGCGTTGAAATACAATATAAAAATAAAAATAATATACAGTCTATCGCCACCTATCGACGGGTCTTAGTAAAATGGATAACATAAATTTTTTTTTTCAGAAAATAACAATTAGTTCTGTCAACTTAGAGCAATCGGTATATATTTCGCGTGACAAATGCAAAATAGGATCTATCACAGCAGTTAGATAGGGCCCATCTCCCCATTGCACAGGTTCGGTTGACAAGAAGGGGGCGGCTGGTGTGTACCCAGCTTGCCCTCCTTATTAGGACGACGCCCGGCGGACACTTTCTGCTGGGCTGGCCGCTGGGGCGGCATGGTGATAGCACTGCCCAATCCCATGCCGCCCCAACCTAGCGGCGGTCGGTACACCGTGGGGTTTTAGTGAGTAGGAGTCTCACACTACCGACTCTCTCCCCCGGGAAGGTGGTGTGTCCATGATGAATTTCCCCAAGTTAATAAAAAGAAAAAGGGTTGTATACCAAAAGGGTGCGTATTTTTTATTTAAATTTTGAAAAATATCTCCCATGAGATTGACAAGTTTCTTTAAATATACCCTTTCACCCTTTTATTCACCCTTTTAGCATCTGAAATTATAAGGATAGGATGAGAATATAGATTATAAAACTTGATTTCTTTTTAAATTCTAGTATTACCTTTAATGGTAGAGACAATACAATCCAAAAACGGCAACCAATGAGAGCACAAAATTACATTGTAAGCCGTCGTTATCATGCGGCCCTGCAAGCCTCTCGAGATACGCTGATTATACTGATACTGGTTGATTTTGAAACGCGACAAATTACAAAAGAGGCACTCTGACTTGGTTTATCACCCTGCATCACGGTGGTAGTGATATAGTCCCGTATTGACCTCTACCACTTTGTTGATTCCTGGATATTGACTCATCCTGGAACGCGATACACTTTAGCGAGGCACTTATTTCTTATTACGCTTGGTGTATAGTGACAACGATTACCTAATCGCTAATCTCATATACTCTTAAGTTCGCTTTGTATTAGATAGCCTATTTATAGAGTAAGATAGGTTTTTAATTTCACGCTGATGCCTTAAGGAATGAAGCAGTAACTATAAACGTCAATAAGCCTAGTAAACTGGAGTGACCAAGCGAGAAAAACAGACAAGTCTATAATTAGCAAGGGTATAATCCAAATTTAATGTAGGAAAATCCACGGGGCACGACTATTATCCAACAACTGTATAATTCGTCGTGGTGTAATTAATCCATCTACACTTTCTGCTTAGAATGTAATCTATACATATAAATAATCATTATAGTATATCAGTATCATATTTTACAAGCAAATAAAAAAATACAGTTATTTAAGCTATATATAAATACACCTTTTCATAGGAGCTAAGCGGTAATGGTAAAAATTTACAAAGGTTAAATAAAAATATTGAAGAAGTTATTAATTATTATAAATAACAACATTTTCAACCTAAAAATTACATAAAATCCAAAATAAATCCAATTAAAACACAGCATTCATGAAATTTTCATGTGAACGAAGACACGGACCAGCTAGTCTCTTATCGGTTGATGGCCAGACGTCTATCATCAAATTAAAATATATTAAGAAAGATCTTAGACTATTTTATTTCACCTTATGGCTTTTCTAGAGATAAGCAATGATCATATGACCATACCAAATGTTGCTCAGAAAGTACGCTAAACGAAGTAATATTGCTAGCGTGAAAAATTAAAAGCTTTCATTCGCTTTGTCGATAAACCAATTAGCTTATTCGTCATCAGAATCGCTATTAAGAGTGTTCTTTGTTCGGATTACTCAGAATTATTTCAATGACGTTCACATTTCTTCTTCCTGTATTGATAAGGTTATCTAATTATGTTACATTTTAAACCGTTTCAGGGATGAAAGCGAGCGGTGTTCTCGGTAAAGGAGCAAGCAGATGAAACAAAAATACGGTAAGTTTTGAACCATCCTTTATCCAATTAATATTGTAAACGAAAACGTGTGGAAAGATGAATTAATATTTGTCACTGTTTCACGCGAAAACTACTCAAGGGATTTCGAGGAAACTTTACAGTAATATAGCACACATCACAATAATATATGGGTTACGATTTAAAAGATATGGTTTTAAAATGGTTTTATCAGAAGACGTTTGAATATTGCACCGGTGACACAGAAGTTTAGAAGTAAGAGGTTAGGATGGTACGGGCATATCATGATATAAAGTCATGTAACTAGAAAAGTTTTAAGTACGAACGTGGATGGGTTATAGGGGAAGACCAAAATAGGGTAGTCATAGGTTGTATGAGAATTATACGTGTATACAAGACGTGAATACTGATATGACACCTGACAGGGGGGAGTAAAAAAGGAAAACACGTTGTGCCGACTCCACTTAAGTGGGATAAGGATAAAAAGATGATGATGAAGTTTTTAAATTGGTCAAGATATATCGACAAATATTAAGTAAGTTTTAAAAAATCCTATGTGAGAGTTACGTGTTGTGAGAAATGCGTTGCGTAAATCGTTACAGTAACACAAACATAATGTATGGTGTATTATCATTTATAGAAATAATATAAATGCAGACAAATTCTCGGGTAGCTGCCAGTTCGATATATTGTCACTTCTAGTAAATCTCTAAGATAAAAGATACTTTAGGCTATTTGTTTTATAACTAGTTGGACAGCAGTGTGTCTGTTGTTACGCATAATACAATAAAAAGAATTCATAATTACAACAAAGTTATTAAACTCAGTCATTCTCTTTAGGAGCAGAACAATTACGAATGCACGCATAATAGAATTTTCTTTGATTATTTTTCTGTCTACGAGGTGCAGATTTGCATCTGCTAGTTTTACAAATGCACGAATTTTAAATGAATATTAAAAAAGCTCTTAGTCAAATGCTTTAAAAAGCATTTTATTTTTATTTTAAAGTAATCTCATAACAAAACACAAATGCATTATCGACTTAATCGGATATTTTTCTAATTTGTACGATGGCCATTATGTATATTAAGTTTTCATGTATTATCAGCAGGATTGACCAAACATGCAAAATTGCAAAGTCATAAGGTTTAAAGAAAATGATTATAATTCAATTTACAAGATTTGACCTAAAGAAACTAACAATAATTAGAAGTTAAGCAAAAGCTTGTAAAAGATTCACATCTTTTACAGAATTTACTCATTTTAAAATCAATAATATATTTTCTAAAGGAGTCCTTAAAATAGAACGATTAATGTCCCATTAATTAAACAGTCACTTTATACATACAACTTTATGAATTAAATTCAAAATTTATAATAAATTAAACAAACAAAAATATTTTTTTTTACAGATAAGTATATTGACATAAGTCATCAATTTTAAACTTTGATTTTTCCAGACAGGCGTTAGCAGATAATGAAGCTTTGATAAAATCGTCAATGTATACCAAAGTAGTGGACGTAATTTATCGTGAGACTAATCTATAGATATTATGCTCATTACTTTGGATATTTTGTACGAATATTCGTCGTTCAACGGACAAGAAGATAGAAGAGAGAAACGAGATGATTTGTTTACAAACTACATCGATATTAAGCTATTGTGTACAACGCAATCCGATAGGAATTATAATAATTTATTCACCACCCGTAATTACAAAATCACGTAGTAACGTTTTATGCTACAATAAAAGTTATTGAATTTCAAAAGTCAATTACTTCTGCCACTTAAACTAGACAATCTTTTGCATTTTAGATCGTCATCAAATCAGTAAACAACCAGAGTGCATACATTCATTCATATTTGTAATCAAATTTTACTACTGATTGTAACCTGGATAATACCCTAACCATCTGTAAGAGTCGTCAGAATCGGTTCAGTCATTTAGAAGAGTAAATCAGACACTTGCATTTTATTTGTACGTAACGTCTCAGTAGTATAGCATTACCAGTATTAGGTAATATTCTTATATAAATAGTTCTAGAAACATGAACGAAACAAACATTGTAGTTAGATGAGCTATGACTCTCTATGTATCTACCTATGTAGATAGATTTTTTTACGAGATACTAGATCTTGAAGACTTAAAATAAAATGTCCTCTACACACAATAAATACAAGGTTTAAGCTGCTTTTTTAATTATTAATTATTGTAGCTTAAATTAAGAAATCAGTACTTTTTAAACAACGAAAAACATTATTTTCACTACATATGAAAGTTGAAGATTTTTACAGAAAGTTTACGGTTGATTTTTGCGATTCTTTTACTGGGGTAAGTAATACTTAAAGAAGATTTTTGTACATAAAATAGTAACATCGACCCACGTTTTCCTCTGCGTTTATTTCTTTATGATTTCACCGTACACTAACTAACGCACCCCGAGATAGCTCTCAAAGGGCTGGATTTATTCTAACTCGATAGTTATCGTTTTTGCAAATTTAAATAATATTCCTGTAAATTGAACCCTATGTGTTATTATGATGTATAGATAACATTACTGTAAAATCCGTTGAGTACTTTTGCGTAAATTTTTTACAAACCACCCGTCTATGCACACAAATTTTCTAGTTTGTAATATTGATATTATTAAGGTATCGTTCTTATGTACAGACTCGTAAATATAATAATTGTTGATTTTTAACTGTCCTTTTTCAAGTAATTTGTCCAATAAACATCACTTTGTACATATTCTTCTGTAAAAACACCGTTACACAATGAAATTATTAGTAATTGATCATGCAATGATATGAATACATTAACAGAATAAGCAAGTTTATAAGTCAATGACACTTACCAATAACCCAATCAGGAGCACCAACGCGATGACACCGATTGTACTAAAAGCGATAGCAACAGCAGCGCCGCTCCCCGACTCCTCTGACAGAACTCTCGAAGAGGCTTCCGTCGTCATCTCTCCGGGATAGTCGGTCAAATCTTCCAAATTGTTCACAGCTTTTGTCATAACATCTGTTTCCGTCGAACAGTCGTCAGGCGTTAATGATACATCTTCTTCTCCATGAGTTGTCTGTTTGTCTTCTTCAGTTAATTCAGTAGTTGATTTTGGTGTTGTCTCTGGTTTTATTTCTGGTATAATCGTTCTCTTTGTTACTTCAGTAGTTATTACTCTCTCAGTAGTTACTATATAAGTAGTATCTTTTACTTTATCTACTGTTGCAGATTGTTTTTCCGTGGTTGAACTTACTTTTGGCCTTTCTGTTGTAGATAATACTTTTTCTGTGCTAGGTGTCATGGTAGTTGTCGACGTGCTGCTGCTACTTGAAATTATATCTTGGTTAATAATTTCATTATTATTATCATTTTCTTCTGAAGAACAATCAGTGGTAACATCGTTATTTCTTTCACTTGGTGTGACTGAATTTTCTGTTGTCGTGATTCTCCTTTCCCTCTCAGTATTTATTTCCGTAACCACTTCCACGACTATTGTTGTTGTTTCTTCTGGAGTGGTAGCTGTGAAAGTTGTTGTGGGGATTGGAGTTGTACTAACTACTGTTGTAGTGGTTTCGAATGTTGTAATAGTCATAAGTGGTGTCGTAACTTCCACATTTGTAGGATATGTACTTTCTTTGGTAGTTGTTTCCGTTGTCATTTCTGTATCAGCTGTTGCTTCCGTCGTAGGTGCCTTTGTAGTTACTAAAGTAATCGGCTCAGTTACTGTTGTTAGTTCAACGGTATGTGTTGTTTCGGATATTTTGTCTGTTGCGTTCTCAACTATTTGTGAAGATACTTCGTTAACCGGAGGGGTGGTGTCTAAAGTAATGGTAGATTCTTCAATCATTTCAGTTGTAGTGATATATTTAGGACGGTAAGTGGTGATAGGAATATCTTCAGTTTTTGTAAATTTAGTTCTAGTCGGAATGTTTGGACGCCAAGTAGTTTCAGTACTAGATTCTGTATCGTCGTCGTACGCTTCAGTGAAATCTAGAGGCTCTGTGGGCACATAAGAAAATCTAATGGTTGTTATTTCATAATTTATGGTTGGTGTTTCTTCAGTGATTGTGTCATTTGTTTCGGAACTAACAATGATTTCATCAGATGGTGTAGTGACATCTGAAGGTAATTTCGTAATCGATTCAAAACCAGTGGACCTTGAAGTATCAACTGAGGGATTCTTTTCAGCCTCTATTATTTGTTGTGATTCAGCAGTAGTGGGTAACCAAGCAGGCTTAAATATTTTCGATTTATTCTTCATTGTAGTGGTTGTTTGAGATTCTGATATACTTTGTACAGATACATTGCTTTCAGCTGCTAACTTCTCGGCTTTTGTGTCAGCGTTTATCACTCCCTCTGCTGTACCAGTTGATGAAATATGAGTCGAGGTTGGTTGCCATTGTATTTTATTTTGATCCACTTCTGCAATTGGTCTTTGTACATTTTCACTTACAAGAATAGAGTTAGTTTCTGTTGTTGAGGTCAAAGTACTTTCTATCACTTTGTCTGAAATATAAAATTTACTTATATTTTTCATTTGTAGAAAATTGCTCAGAACAATGAAATTCTAATTGATCAGATTGATGAAATTTTATTTAAGGGTTTAAATTTATCAAGTATTTTTATGATTTTCCTATATTATAGATAATCGGTATATTATAGTCTGAATTATAAAATCTATGACAAGAACTTCCATTTCAACTTTACTAAAAACAATTAAATTTAATAATTGTGTACTCACCTAAAACTTCCCCGACTTTCTGTAGCTCATTTTCATCGATACTTTTTTGAGTTGAACTCGATATGTTCACTGAGCTAGGTATAGGAGAAGGATTCTTCAAAGTAGCTAATGCCCAGGCTATAGATGTAGGTGGTATCTCCATTTCGTTTACGTTTGATACCTCGACAGATGTGGCTGTTGAAGTAGTGTATTTTGTTGATCCTCTTTTCCATAATGAAGGTATAGTATTATCAGACAGCAACTGTGTATGCACAATTTTCTTTGTCCCACTTATTTCACTTTCAAGTACAGGATCTATTTCTGAAGATACAGTGGTCAATGTTGCCTTGCTCTGCAATTTAGGCCTAAAAGTATTTGCTATTTTATCCCTTATATTAAAATGTTCTGAATAAATTGTGGTCGGTGGAATTCTCGTGAAATATAGCTTTGTTAAGTTACGTTTGGGTGCCATCCATATTGGTCTATTTCTAGGTGTAGTGTGATAAAATTTACGAGTAGTAGGAGCGTAACTTGAAATAATTGGTTTAATTGTAACGCTGTTGGGAGAATCTTTAATAGCCCCCAAATTAAATCTTTTAGAGTAATTCGTATTTCTTCTAAAACTGATAGAGGATGCTGTTGATGTTCCTTGTGCTGGAGATATAATATTCTGTTCTGTTGATGATATCGATACTGTTGAACTGGATAACGGTATCTCACTCGAAGACGGCAATACGTTTGTTATATTATCTACTGTTGGATCAGGGTACGGTGGTTTTGTTGAATTCTGAATTAGAGTTGGTTTTGTTGCTTTTACCGATGCTAATTCCTCTTCAGATGATGTACTAACAGTTGGATCTGCTGGTAAAGTTTCATTGTCACAGTCATAATCATTTGAATGATTTATAGCATATGTCTCAGTAGACAAAACGGACATTTCATAATAAATACTTGTCCCGTGGACATCAGAAAGTGCTTTATTTGCGCTTCCAGCAGCTCCCTCGTTGTCAGATAGACGAATCTCTTTGGTATTCTTAATAAATACTGTAGATTTATTACTTGGTGTATTATTTGTTAATCTTTCTAATCCTACATTCTCTTTAACGATTTTTTGAACGTTAGTTATATTAGGCGGTGGTGATTTAGCTTTTATAGATTCTAAATTTTTCCTAATACTACCAGAGATCGCTTGAAATTTTTTATCGAAGAAATCATTTTTTGGAGTTGTTAAATCTGAGTCGAAATCGAAAAAGCTTGCAGAATGAAAATTGTTATTATTACTAGATTCACCGTAGCTGAAAGATGTATCTTTAGGAAAAAAATTAGAAAACCCATATGAGGGACTACTATAATCTTGTTTAATTTTATTACTAAAGCTATCTTTATCATCGTCAAAACTAGGTATAGTAAAAAAGTTTTCATGGAATTTACTAGAAGTAAACTTTTGAAAGGATTCTTTTTCTTCTTCATCATCTTCGTTATCGTACTCTTCAATACTTTGTTCTTCTTTTTCTATACTTGTTGGTGTAGTACTGGAACTGCTTCCAGACATTTTAGTTTTTTTATAAGTTCTCATGCTGTCGATAATCTCGACTGGTTTTTTCGCCTCCAGCGTTGGCGTCACTATAATCAGCTTCGCCGCATCTGTTGGGGTTTTCACTCTTCTTAAGGAGCTCTCTGTGCTTGATTTAAATTGAGAAAAATATCTAACCCTTCCTCTATCTTTGTATTTAGCATTTTTTTCTGTATGTTCTTCAGACACAGACTCCTTGGGGTTCAGCTCGTTTAGGGAGATATCGGGTGTGTTGGGTTTATTTGAATCCCAAGTTGCATTTACTTTGTCATGTGGTGTAGTCCTGTTATTCACTGTAACGGGAGTCGTTTCTGGCAAAACGTTACCATTTACCGTCGTGCCTAACAATAGTAGATTCACTACTAGAGCTGCACCTGAAATTGTTAACCCAACTTGATTAATAATGAAAATACAAAAAAAAGTGACTGTTAGACGTACTCAAGATTAAATAATGCACTAATGATGGAATTGTAAAAAGTCATGTTTGCACTTTAAAACATAAAATTTTATAAATTTCAATCGAGGCCAAATTTTTTTTTTCGAACTGTCTACACTTTTGACATCTGGCAACACCTCTACAGTTTCACCAGACTGCGAACGCTAATTAATAATAACTATTTCCATTTTTAATGTTAACCGTTATGAATAAGAACACAAATCAAGTTTATTTAAATTCTATTCACAGACGTTACTTACATTTCAAAAATTTTGTCAACAAAAATTAACTGCAATAATAACTGTATGATAAATAATAATCTATAGACATACCTAAACATATTCTTACTGGCGACTCCATTCTCATTTCATTGTATCGTTTGAAACGTAAATTTAGTCTCGCGTCATCTCGTTTGTGTCATCTTCAGTCTCCCTCTGTAATGTATAATAATTAACTTGAATTAATGAAATTTTAATTGTACCATGAATCCCATATATACAAAAAGCTATGTTTTGGCTGACTTATCATCATTCAGTTCGAATTACTAACGCTACAAATTTAAATTTGACAAGAACGCTGATTTTCCATTATAGGCATCAGTCAAAATAATAGTGAAGAAAGAGGTGATAAAATTTACACGAGAAATAATATTTTTCGGGTTACATTTAATAGAAATTTGATATTGTTATTTTTAAACACAATAATTGAAACACACGTTTAAGAGTATTACAAAACTCAACCATTGAGGGTGTGAAAGTGTAGTTATTGAAATAAAATACTAAACACTATTATATATGATTAAAAGACTATATTATACATATCGTTATTAAATTCCGATACGTAATACGGAGCAGGTGTCACGCTTGGTTATGCAGTTTAGGAATTAACCACGTACATATTACGTTCAATAAGTAATTACTATGTAAAATTTGAATAACTACCTGATTACCTGGTATAATTACCATACTAACTTTTATTTGCGGCTTAAAATATAGTACGTTACTTTACGAAAAGTACTATATGTCCTTTTATGTACCGCTTGTATGCAAATTTCATGTTGATTGGTTGAGTAGTTAAGGCGTAAAACGGTAACAAACAAATAAACTCGCTTATAATATTAGTTAAATATAAACAAGCGGTACGTGTGAAAAAGAGACGGAACGAAAGTTTTCTACTTCTTTGCGCATAATTTTTATTCCAACTTACTATTCTCGTATTTATTTATACAACTTATAAATCTATATAAAAAAAATTGTCGACATACATATACATATATCCAAGATGAATAAATTCTAACAGCATTTGACCAAACTCCATCAAATCAAATCAAACTCATGAAATACACGTAAGTGCTTTTTTATGCAGAAGGTGTTCATGCCTCCTGTCAAAACTATTTATAATTCAAATGTGAGTATGTTACTCAACCGATATTTACGAATTTTTTCCCGAGGGATAGACCAACCCTTGTTTAACGCGAGCGAAACCGCGAGCAAACGCTAGTTTTTCTTATAAACTACTAGATGGCGCTAGGATAAGAGATATTGTTATCTCGCGGTTAGTTGCTACTGACATATTTTTTCATACATTTACATTATATTACATTATTGTCAAGAAGTTATTATGTTATATTAGTTGATACCCGCAACTTCATCAGCGTTGCTTATTATATTAATAATTTATTTTATGTACAGAGCATAAAACAAGCACCACAACGACAAGAAAATTTATCGCTGAAAACGCAGTGCTTATAAAAACCGTAGTTTCTAAAAACTCGATTAACTTTATATCAAACTAGCTGTGCCCGCGACTACGTCCGCGTGGAACTTAATGCAAAAAAACTGTGAATGATACAACCATCCGAATGTATATCTTGTATATTTGTAATCCGACTCTCTAGATACCTGTGGTACTCAAAACAAAGTTAGCCGTGCTTCAGACACCTGCTTATACTCGTATTTATATGATCGACATGCAAGTTCTCGAAACTATCAAATGAAACTTATAAATGAGCCGTTTTCTGTAAAACACAGAAATAATCTCATTGTTATCTATACTTTTCATTTCAATAATATTCTGTAACCAATAAAAAATAGTTTTTGCGACATCTGTTGTGAAAAAGTGTAATATGTTGTTATCTATACTCTTCATTGCAATAATATTCTTAACGACAATAAACCAATAAAACGACAATTTTAGCGACATCTGTTGTGAAAAAATTTAGTCTGCTATTGCTTCTAAAGACGATTTTTCGTAACATTTATGTTCAATTTACAATTTTAGTCTCTTCATTTTTATATTATAAAAAAGAATATAAGTATAATTGTCCTACAATGTGATAAGATTCAATAACTTGTAATATTTACAACACATAATTAATTAGAAATGTACAAATTTAATCATAAACCTTATGCGATCGAAAAATAAAAATTATATTTTACTTATACAAAGTACAAATTAAGTTATTCAATTTATAGAAACATGTAATATTTGTAATTGGCCAATTTTTAGATTGTATATTATAGTAGCAATAGATTTTGAAAATGGTGGTTGAACGCCATCTATTAGCAGTTATGCATATT
The DNA here is from genome assembly GCA_035772565.1 of Antheraea assamensis. Taxonomy (NCBI): domain Eukaryota; kingdom Metazoa; phylum Arthropoda; class Insecta; order Lepidoptera; family Saturniidae; genus Antheraea; species Antheraea assamensis. The sequence goes on from JAQQSE010000045.1 coordinate 6,532,792, forward strand.
GATTAATTACTGAACATCTTAGGTTATTAATATTTATTTATGTGAAAAAAAAATATTAACCATTTTTCTTTTTGTTCTATGTCTTAGTAATATAATACTGTGGCAATGTTATTTATGCTATAAAATACCCTGGTTTTTAGTTGAGACTAAAGTCCGTTTACTTATCTATTTTTCTCTCGTACTTAACTCCTGTCGTCATTAAAATTACTATAACTTTTGATAGAGTGAACCAATTTTAATGAAACAAAAAAATTATGTTACTCCGAATATGCTTGTGTTGTATGGTGTTTTATCAGAAACCTAGTACTTTACCAGTGATGCCTGTTTAAACAAACAGACAGACATTTCTAAAAATGGTCGAAATGGATTCTGTTACTTATTCCTAGACTCCTGCAACAATTTTTTTCTCAAAAATCAAAAAAGTACAGACACGTTAGATTTACATTCTTATTATATGTATAGATAAAACTATTGTGATAAGGACCAGGTGTCTAAGAAGTATGGATCAAAATCTATACAGCAGTGATGTATGCACAACGACAGACCTCTATAATTGTCTTATATAGATTATTTTATTCTTAAGTCGGGTACTCATGCGTCACAGCATCAATCAATGATTCATTAAGACAAATCACTCATACATACGCGGCCTACATACATAATTACCATGTATGTATACGTAACGGTAATGTTCGAACGGGGTCCGTTGTTCGTGACTTATTTACAAGGACTACAGTTCAGTGTGTCACTCAGTTCTAAGATGTGTTTATTTAATGCAATTGAGAGCTAGTATAACTCTTCTAGGTTTAGCGTGCTAACTTTAGGGTTGCCAACTATTTTTGAGAAAATATCATATTTAATCCTTTGAACTAAAGAAAATAAAGTACATTTCAGAAAAACGGGTTTTAAGTGGAACCTTTTTCCACATCGCTTCAAATTTTTTCCATCTATCGTATGTCGCATCGCAACCGGCCGCAGAGTAGGGGTAAAGTAATATGGCGGCGTCCATGGCTCAATGATTAAATTATTTCAATAAATATTGTGATCAGTTTTCAAAACGAATTTTCCCAAAATTTTCAATTAAATAGCCACGATCTGGTAAAAAGTTTCACTTGCATCGTGGTTTCATAAAACCACACAATTTTTTTTTAATATTCTGTTTTTTATTTCCTTGAATACATCTTTTTGTGTTCTTTAGAACACGGTAACAATTTGGTTGTCATTGAAGATTTCATGACTACTTTTACAATTTTAGCAACTGTAGTTTTAGGACAGTCATTTACCATCGAATGGGATCGTGGTAAATGCGTAAAAGTGAACAAAAAGGCGATTGACAACCCTCTTTCAACTAACACCGCTACTGACGCAAACATAGTTTTTTTAGAATTTGAATATAGAGTTGTTGATGCCATAATAAGATTTAATCTATCCCGTTTAGCTGGGAAATTAGACACTGTAACTGGATATGGCTTTTATGTAATCTTTCCAACTAAATTAAGGATAAAATAGAGGGTAATCAGTTAGATGTAAAAGGTATTAAGGAAGTGAAGTAAATAGTAGTTGTCGATTAATACAATCTTTGTGTAATAGGAATTAAAAAATATTAGCATTTCGATTTATAACACAGGAAATGTACAATTTATTAATAATGTTGTAGTAAATAATAGCAAAATATAAAAACATTAGTTAAATTCAATAAAAAATGATTCAATCCATACATTTAAATGTAATCGAACAGTTTGTTATCATTCCGGATGATTTTGAGTTGATTGATTTTTTGAAACGTTAAAATAAATTTTTACGAGAGTCTTCCGTGTAGATGATAATGAACTTTCCAGAATATTATATGCGGTACATATCATTACAAATTTCCATAGATGCTAAGCAGTAAAGATGAGAAAAAGAAGAGAAAATTTCGCGGAGGTTACTTAAAATCAGTTTAATGATTGTAGACGTTAAATGGTAACGACAATTTCACATGAGCATTAAAAACAGCCCATAATTATTAATTCAATAGCTGCTCGCCCTGGCTTCGCACACCAATAATTAAGTAAATGAGACCAAATCTTTCTTTTACAGTACGACCATGAATGTATTAAAATTCTGACAATTTTTTTGTAGATCCCCCCTACTGTTTTCGGTTTATTTTTATATGGAGGTTATAACCCAAACTTTTCAATTTTCTCTGCGATTTTTCAAATAATTTCTTTTATACAAACCTTGCCCTGACAATTACAAATACAACAAAAAAGGAATAAGTCAATTATGTGGTACATAATTTACTTATTTGAAAAACACAGTTCCCACGAAAGAACAAAACCATTTTTTCGAGACATAAGTCGCGGGCAGCAGTTTGTAATCGATAAAAACGTTTATTTGCTATAAACACCGCTATTTCCACACTCGATTTAACGATTCGTTATACTAATTACGATTTGTTACAACGGATAACGTAACAATTTCTAAACCCACGTTTCGACTTTTCGGATTGCAATTTCGCGACATATCAAATTCGGAAATGTCGATTCGTGACATTTACTTTTTATGTTCTTTTATCTAATATTACGTGCATACACATTTTTGTTGTACGGTTTTAATTATCTATGTCAGTATATCTGTAAACCTGTCTGTACATTTGTGTTTTGAAGTGAAGCTTCTTATGGTAGAGTTTTGAAATTTTGATCAGCAATTTTTTTGTGTGACGAAAAGTGGAGGGGGTAAACAGTACGTCGGGTAGGCTGTTGAAAACAATGTTTCTCGTGCGATCACCGAATTTAAGCAATGTCGGGCGCGGTTAACTTGGATGAGTTACCGCCTGAGAACACCGCGCGACGTTAACTATCTGTTGTATTTTTTAAATTAAAATGTTTCCCTATAATACAAAAGTTTATCTTCTACTTCATGTGTCCTTATTTTTTACTTATAACTTTATATATTGCTATCTATCTCACGACATGTCGTGACAAATGTATAATATATTTTTTGTCATGTGTTATGTTTACAACAATGTTTTTTGTCTCTCTCCCTGTGCCTATGCTTAAATTTAACTCAGAAATGCTTTGATTGATCTTTATTCGGACATTTTATAGACTGGAAGCTTATATAATTCCTTAAGCGATAGGGTACTACAGTTGTCAGCAACATTTTTAGAAATAGGAAAAAAAATCTAGATTGAATTTTATTATTTGTCCATCTTTGATGAGATTTTATACACGGGAAGTATATGAAATCCAAAATTTGATAAGCTATAAAAATGAACAATAATCATTTTAGATTTGTAGTTAAAAATATTTTCAACGTGGTTATTTCCCATTAATTAAATTTTGGGCTAAATTTATTGGATTGATCAATAAAGTGTTTTTTTTTTTTTTTTTTTTTCGAACTGACCTACACTGTTAGCCTGGCAAGGCTCTACAGTTCCAACGGACTACTAAGGGGAGCGCTTAAGGCACTCACCCGATTTTATATGGACGACTAGCACAAGGGCGCACGGCACGCCTCGGCTTGGGCTGTCGTCGAAAACCCAAATCTAACTAGCTAAGCTAAACTAAGCTAAGCCTATCCGTATCATACCTGTATGGGTTCGTGAAATATACATGGTTACCAAGCATGTATGTAATCAATAAAGTGTTTTAGCAAATCCCTTGATAACTGTGTTTTTGGTTTGCATATAGTAATAATAGTTGTAATTATTGATCTTGAACCTTTTAAATCTTTTGCGCGGTGGCTTGAACAGACCCAAGCTGGCCTGAATAGCTAACACCCGCAAGATAGAAATCAATCACCAATCACCTATCGGTATGTTCCGGCAGCTGCATTTGAGAGCCACTCCCACACTAGATCTAGCGTGTTATCATATTTGACCACATCGTTGTTTACCATCAGGTGAAGTTATGATCAAACGGTGAAATCAAGAAAGTAAAAGCTTTTATTCTATGCAATTTTTTTTCTCTTTACTTTTATTGAGAGTTTGTTCAAAAGCACGCCACCCTCATCCTTACAACAAACTACGATTATACAATCATCTTACAAAGGAAAAGAATAGAAAAAAAATTAGAAATAGACCACAACCAATAGTCGGTTCATTTTCATTTATATTATACAATGATTATTTCTTTGTTTTATCGTTCTATTTGTATCATTAAGTAACATTTTGATAATTTCGATTATAGATTTTAAGAAATGGCGTAGCGTAAACCAACAGGTTCTTTATAATTTATGACATCAGTCAAAGACCTTATAAACACATTCCGTATTCTATATTAAAACAGTACATACGTCTAAATGTTACAAAGACTTGCATCACAAAAACCGTGCCCGAGCGTAATCGGTAAAATGCGACGGCGACGCGTCGCTTGAACTTTTGAAGTATCCATTGATATAACAAAGCCATTTCTTAAATGAGCTTACGGACAAATGTGGTAATGGACGTCGTCATAGCGAAAGTGTAAACTGTACTTATATGGTAGTGACAGACGAATGAGATCGTGACAGAATGCGCCTTGTGCTCCTTGTAACGTCGCTAGGGTTGAGATAAGCATATATCGATATAATGATTTTTTGAAATTTTAAAATAATGTTAAGAATATAAATAAATAGGCCTGAGTGAGGCCCCATCAGAGACTTCGATACTCTTCACCCATGAAAATTCGTATGTATAGATTAATTTAATAAAGAAAATAGTTTGTAGCTACAATACTTTTTATCATCATTTTACCCTTATCCCACTTAAATAGGGTCGGTACAACATGTTTTCCTTTTCCTCTCTCCCCTGTCAGATGTCATCTCATCTTAGCTACAATACATGTGAGATTGATAAACTACAATATTGATCGATCACCACAATTGCTGCTTTATCTAAATGTTTTTCATAGAATTTTTTATGCTATTAATTTTACTATAACTCATCAATAGGTGGAACCATAGTACATAAGTTATTATACCATTTAACCATTGGATCGCCCTTATAAATAAATATAATAGCTGTGCTCCAGATAATGAGATGTGTTTCTGGCCTGCATCTCATTGATCGAGTACGGAGCATGCAGACGCTTTTGTAAATAACACCGCTGTCTGATTTTGACTAAAAAAGAAGAAATTTTTGGAATATGTCACAATTAGAATTATTACGAAAAAATTATTGACACCGCAGCTAAATACCGTATATACATATATATTTCGCTTTGGGCAACGCAAGATTCAACGGAGAAAAATATACTCCTAAGAACTGCAACATCACTGTTTAATACGCAGTGGACGTCGAAACGCTTTCACAAGAAAATCCGCTATTATCATTGCACCGCTTCTACAGATATCTTAAGAGTGAGATCCTGAGACGCCGCTGCTCCGTACTAGGTGCTGAGTTTGCAGGTTAGTGCACGCTTTTTATTTGGGGTCTTTGTTATTATATTTATTTATAGGCAAGACTACCAACCGCTCTACGCTCTCTGTTCCTTTCGCATTTTTTTTACATACTTTTATTTTCACCGCATCCTTCCTGGTGGGACCTATTTACACGGTCCCATCAGCCCCATCAACCATGTTAATTGTTATGTATAGATATATGAATATAAAAATATTCACATAATATCCATTTACCATAAAATAACTATTAATTAAAATAAATATGGACAAATGTGTATGAAGTCAAGGTTACAGGTAGTAATAATAAACTTTAATATAATTAATCTACAAATTGTGCGATTCAGTTACAATACGAGTCTAAAATTTATGTCTTAACAAAAATTGTTGTGGAATATATGCATTGTGCAACGGAGGCCCATTAACGCGTCTCTTTTAATATTAAACCATTATATACTATACGCGAATATGCTGTGTAGAGAGGAACATAACGACATCACTTTTTTTTATATACTCGATTTCGCGTTTTACAAAATCTATGTACCACAATACAATATATGAAAATTGTTTCTTAAGGAGTAAATTCTCAAAACCATCGATATTTTTTCTTAAAAGATATAATAAAATAAAGACATTAATCAACATTATATATAAAACTGCTTTAAGACCAAATAAATGTCATAATTACAACAGTTATAACGTTAAATATAGTAATAACTAAATATATTGTTTCAAAGATATCGTGGTCGATAGCGATGGACTAGTTGTATCGATCCATCTCTATTGTCAATGGTACTTCGTTGTCGGACACGAGCAATCGTGTTGTTGGAGCGCTTCTAGAATCTCTAAGCAGAAGCTTACATCGCAAGCGTTCAGTTTATAACAAAGTTAGTCAATAAAACCGGCATGTATTCTTAATTTCCATAGACAAATATTCAATTACGAGTTAAGAATAATAATTATATAGAACATAAACTGTTTGTATACGAATTTATAAAACATTGACCTTACAATACTTTAAGGTATAAATCAGTAAACTGTAACATAAATATTTTTGTGCTTATTTGTTTCCATTTTAAACATATGTTACGCCATCGCAACACACCATAAGTGCTGACCAAGAGTGACGTCCCGCGGTACGCCAGGTGCACGAGTTATCGAATCAGCGATTTTAATGGAAACGTTCGGCACCCCGATTTCTCAGTTCCCACAGTGTTTTTAATCAAGTCAACAATTTCAGTGGAAACTTTCGGTAACCTGGTTCCTCCGTTCCCACATTGCTTTGGTATAAATTATTAAACCATATTGTTATTAGCCAGTGTAAACCTAGCATCGGTAACATTCATATATTATTAGTTGTAATTTTATTTTGTAGTAATAAATTAAGTTCAAGTAATTTGTTTTTTTTTTGGATCCTCCGGCGCTGACCTTCGTAATTGGCGCAGTCGGTAGGATATTCGGTTAGAATAGCTAGGTTATTCTCGCATCGAATCACCTTAGTGCTGCACGTGAAACCCTTCCGAATATCTAAAGAAGAACCTGGAGGCCAACGCTTGGAGGACAACTCCAGGCATCGATTCCAAAGGAACCAAAATGAAGTATCTTATGTAAGTACTTGAATCGCTCCTGTACTTGCTTCTCCTTTAGTTTTATCCTTTTGTTTTAAATAACTTTCTAATTTTTCTATCATAGAAAATTTCCTTTACGTCCTGCATCAAGTAGGCAAGCTCGTAGAAACCTAGTAGATAGTAATAAACATTTAGAGACTATATTAGAACTAAGTGACATTATAGAGTAGGTAGAAACCTACTTGATAGTAATAGACATTTAAAGACTTTATTACAACTAAGTAATATTATAGTGTAAGACATGCCACATTAATAACGCATTGTTATACTTTCTTACAATACGTAGAATTAAACAATTTAGAAGATCAAATTGACATCTTGCGAACTCAGCTTTCCGACTTTAAGACTAAACTTGAAAACGTCATCTTTACTTTATATGAATTACAAGTTGAATATTTAGATAATAAATTGCAGAAAATAATAACTAACTGGGGTAGCTTAAAGCTTCATCGCAATAAAAGAGGTAGTATAAGATGGTCTAGGTTCCGCTATTAAGAACATAACTGGTAACCTCGATTACTCAGACGCGATTAATTCGACGATGTTATAAAGATTTTGAAAAATAATCAAGCCATGATTACGCATGAGTTTAACTACCATATCAGTTTAAGTAAGAATTGGATGGCACACCACAGTAAAGTTATAACAGATAGGTCAAACTCAAAGTCATAATTGTTTCATGAGCTCTCAATTTTGGGCATTTAGCTGCTTCCTTGTCCCATTGCGAAAGCTATATCACATTTGTTCAAGTTAAGTATTTTATTTATCCGGATGAATCTTCTAATCGGCTGAACTGATTTTTAAGTGACTCTCACTGGCTGATAGAGAATTCAGAATACCATTACGTTTTTCCATAGGAATTACATCTTAAGTGTAATAAAGGTAGCTTAAAATCAATAAAAGACTTAATTAATTCAGCCAAATACTCTGTATTAGATATTAGTGCCATCTGATAACAGTAAAGGGAAATATCAAGAAAAAACAATCACGAGAAAGGAGGCCGATATTATGAGTTAATTAACATAACCTTTGCCTTCTCTTAGTAAAACACATCATTTTAATATCGGAACTTACACTGGCCAATACCAGATGCTATTACAGTAAAATATCAGTAAGTCAAACTTCTAGATAAACAGGAATAAATTTGACATCATAGAGCTTACGACTTACAAATTGTCCGTTTAAAAGATTCTGTCTTAGCTAATTCTGAATTACATAAGTGAAATAAATAAAAATTCGTGCCACAGATGTAATGTATAAAGGAAATACAACTTCTATAAAAGTATGTACATATTGTCTAAAAATTGTTTTAAAGTCGATACCTTATTTATTTCGACTTGTCGAGAACTCAGAATTAGAGTAATGGGTGTGTTGTGACTTGAAGAGAAGAGAAGAGTTGTAGACGCTTTTGGCTTATCGAAGTTCGATTTTTCGATGTTCTGCATCATTAAAACACTTTTATAATAAAAGTCGTCATTCAAAATAGAAAAAAAACAAACAAAGTTATATCCTCCTTCGAACGTTCTATAATCGTTTCGAATTAGTTTGAACTTTTTGCCGTTTCGAAATAGCCGTCGAATTTATTTTCCGGCTAATTATAGTCGTAAATTAAACGAATCCACAATAATAACCGAAGGTTCGTTCGCAATGAACGTAAAAAACAATTTAACCTTAGCACAGAGAACCGTGACGATTGCGACATTGCGAACGCAGATCTCTCCGGTAGGCGTGCGACCGTTGTTACACAGATTTTTCCTTTTTTCTTATACGAGTATAGTTAGCACTACAGCATGGTGACGGTACTGTATCCGTTGGTAAGTGAAGTAGCAAATGGGTATGAAGCGTACACAACAACCAAACCAAACAGGGTCGAAATCCTGAGAACAGTTATAATAAGTCGCTACTCCTGAGGACAGTTGCACCGCATCATGTTCAGATCGGAACATAGAAACGCGAATACTGCAAGTACATTGCGGTAAAAACTGATGTGACGGTGGCGCTTTCTCAATCGAACCCTATAGACTCTACGCACTCTTGGTAATTTATTTGATTTGCTATATAAATCTGTAGTATAAGTTCAAAAGTCTTTGTATTATGCTAATACATGATGATAATAAAAATTCAGTTTTTTGGAGAATCAATCACATTAAAATTACTAAACGTATTGGCATAAAACTAATGAATTCGATGGAGATTTTTTTCGTAAATTGTTCTATGCTATTTATTAGATTCAATTAACCCTCTGACATTTTTGTACGCTTAACCAAACGGGCGAGACTCAAATAATTTGATATAAACCTATTGCTAGTTTGCCTTTCCGAAAAGTCACCACAACAAATATTATAACGTATTTTTACGTCTCTGGTGCCTTGTCGCCTCTTTAAAACTTTACAACAGAGGCAAATAGACGTATGTAGTCAATGATACTAAAGGGAAAAGTATAATCCGTAGGAAAATAAGGATGTCCTCACTGATTCGTTATCTATTGTGTAAGAATAACGCAATACATTGTTAGTCGATGTAAAAATAACCACTTTTATAAGCTGTTGATAAAAGTGACGGATAATTTAACATCTCACCCAACAATTATGTGGCATCTGCATTACTAAGACATGAAGAGTAACGCCGCGAATTTCTATGCTAGATTGTTCCGGTTATCTTGGTAAGTAGACTGGTGTTTAAGCTTGACATTCCTTGCATTATCTTTACGATTAATATCAAAATAATTATGGCATAATTATACTGTATTATCACCTGTGTATGGTAGAATTCAGGGATAGCCTCTTTTTTTTACACAACAGCTATTTGTCACGGGTTGTAACTATTAAAAAGATGAATCGATTTCAACGGAGCCTTAATTTTCAAATAAAGGACTTTTCAACACACAATCTAGATTACATATCGGTTATACTTCTTCATGGGAACTAAACAGTAATGATAAAATTTAAAAAGTTAAAAATCACAGATATTTTTATACTAGATAAGACGCGTTGTTACCCTAGAGTAATATTAACGTAAACAAAGTCGCAGGCGCCAGGTAGTAAATATATTTTAAAAAACGTGTACGTCAACAACGAAGTCCCTTACGCTTTTTCTTCAACTCGAAATATAATTCGATATACATTTAGATTGCTCATATATGCATATTTTCGACACATAAGGAAAACCCGTTATGCGATTTTCTCCCTGTGTGATCTGTATTGTTTTATGTTTTATAACTTTTTCCATGCAAATAACGTGAACCAAGGAATAAAAACCAAAAAGTTTCATTTAATATTTTTGTATTTATATTAATTTAATTAAAGTGAGATATAAGATAGTGTCTTATAGAATTATACAAAAAAAATAGTATTAATAGAATGTCCTAGTGTTCAGTATTGAAATTACACGGCCAAAATAGTACAACACGCTCGTCAGCTCGACACTAGTATACTCACATACTGCACACTTAAACTCATATATAGTCGGTATACCATTTTTTGCTTACACAACGACTGATGTAACGATTATTCGGTTTGACTGGTGGAATATCAATCTGATGTTCACAGGTTCGAGCCCAGGCATGTAACAACGAATTTGTCGGATTTCGCGTACATATACATATGGTGAAGAAAAACATCGTGAGGAACCCTGAATGTGAGAAATGTTCTTATAGTACCTACCTCAGTATGTGGGAAAATATAGAACTGTGGATTTCTCGAAGTTTGAAATAGCTAATACTTCGTGGGCTGGTGTGGTAATTATACTTATATATTGATGATGATCGATTTCTACCAGTCAGCTTCTACTACGCATTAAGCGATTTTGTTCCAAAAACATTTAAATGTGGAATAACAAAACGATTAAAAAAAGTCCAAACAATAAACAACTTTAAACAAGCATGAAATAAAACAGTATTACTTAATTAAACAACAGATAACCATAATAAATAAAAAGTCGGTAGTAATTAGTTAGACACTATATATCTCAACGGTCTCTTAAACACGGACCATGTAAATTTCACTTTCCACGACAAAGCAGATTGTACTCAAATTTGAATGAAAGTAAAAGTGTATCATTATTATGTACGTTAAACCTTTACAATTCACGAATTAAATTAATACCTACATATCAGTTAACAAACGGAGGAGATAAAGGAACTGAGATGTTTTATCTTCGACTATTGAAGTATAGATAAATAGTAATAATATACTCATAGTCTTTTCCGACAAAAAACTTTGAGGATTTTTAAGCACACACTTATGAATGATTTTGAATTAGTGCGAATACAATTCTCGACAAACTTTTTGATCGCTCTGGACATAGCTGTACCAAAACACAAATTTAGGGCGTATTATAATACTACATATAAAATATCGAGACAAGGATATATAAATTACAATTTTAGATTCTTATAATAATATTTTAACTTTGTTTTATAAAAAAACTCTTGACGATGTTATGCGCAAGCCCGAACTCACGGCTATATTCACAGCGGCCACAAAGATTGACGAGAACTGTCCTTTACAATAGACGGCACGTTAATCATTTCACCTTAAAAAAAAACTAAAATAATCGGAAATAATTGTACAATTGAAATTCAAAACCTTAAACTATTTCGAAATCTACTTGTCGAAACTAGCTATATAGTTTGTTTAAATTTTTACAGGTTTTAGCGTTGAACCACAATCTGAACTAATATTACGTGTCATACGTTAGTACGATAAACCTAGCGGAGGTCTTGCTCCCAAGTGTGGCTGCCAGATCATACCTATAGGTGCTTGGTGATAGATTTTCAACTCCAGTGTGGTAGCTACCTAGGTCAGTATTAGAAAACCCCTTAACAATACGTTATGGTTTCATCACAACATTTTCCTTCACTGAAAGCTCTAGTTTCTTGCCAGATTCGAACCTGCATCGATTGACTTGTAGTTGGAATGCATTACCGTTGAAGCATCATCGCTTTGATTTTCATTATCATTTTTGAAGTGAAACACTGCTAATGGAAAAGGGCTTTGAAATTCTGATCGGCAACCTTTTTGTGATGAAAACTGGTGGGGTAAACACTGTGTAGGGTAGAGTGTTAAAAACACTCGTCCGATCACCAAACGTAGCAACGTCGGACGTGGTCAGTACTTGGATGGGTGTCCACGTGAGAACACCGTGTGACGTAGGCCTTGTATCTTTTAAATAAAAATGTTTCCCTGTAATAGAAAAGTTTACCTTCTGTGGTGTGTCTTTACGACACACCGTATGTGTGTTTTTTTTTTCTTGTAACGGACAATAAAGAAGTACCTAATGTCTTTGTGATGAATATCACACATGTGGACCATATTTCAATAGAAAAAGTTGACTTTTTTTAAGCTAACGAACAGATACCCAATAGCTATGATATAAACGCAAGCGAACCAAAAAAAACGACCCATAATTTCGATATAAAATGTAATTAAAAATAATGCTGTTTAAACATTTACGGTTCATCCTCGCGTTAGCAATCCTTTTTGTAAGATGAATATCACAGATCATAGATACAATGAAAACATATATAGATACGTTCACTGCAATGGTTAATTAAATCTTTCATGTCCGTCAAATGAATCAACAGGGACCATCTGTACTTTAAATTATATTTTAAAGAATTATTATGTAACACGCCTTAACTACTCGACCAAACATCTTGAAATGTTTCATACACGTTGGCAGGCTTACAGATAACATAAGGAAGGTCTATTACGAAAAACTTCCTATTAATCCTCCTATATATTCTCCTATTAAGAAAGAATGTACTATTGCAAAGTCGCAAGCAAAACCTAGTTTCTGAAGTAAAGAAAACTTGACATATTTTAATGAGGTTGTAATGAATTTTCGGGAGCTTCTTATATTACGAACGCCAGCTAAACTTTATGACATACATAAAATTAATGTACTACAGAATTTCACATGTCAAAAATGCCTACAGAAATGGTTCCGATGGTATATTGTGGTCAAAACACCAAATCCTATAATGTAAGAAAAATAATTAGAAAAGCCATCATTTAAACCAAGTTAATATAATTACAATTAAGGTATATACGCTTTTTTTCTTAATTTTATTTTTGGGAAGCATTCTTCTAGATTATTACTGCCCTTGTCGAGTAGGTTGTAAAATTACAAGCGTCTTGTGATTATTTCAATGTTTTGACAAGATGCCCCTTGTTAGAACTTTCCAGGAAGTGTTTGTCGCATTTCTCAGAATTAAACCGATGATAGCTTAGTTGATAGCGTGGTTGGACACGGCGTCGAAGGGAGTAAGTAGGTTCGATCCTAGCAACTGTGAGTAGTAGCTTTCGTGAAGGAAAACATCTTGATGAAACCATAATGTCGTGGTAGGGCTTTTTGAAAGTCCGCCTGGCCTGTTCGTGTATTCCGGCAGCTGCACTCGAGAACCAGTCTCGAGCGTACCTACCCTCTTAGACCACATCATCATTTAACATCAAATGAGATTGTGGTCAAACGCTAACCTATAAAGTATAAAAAAAAACATGCTCCTTCCATCCATTGCACTTGTGCACAATAACCGAACTATATTACGTAAAATACCTCCAATATTACAAAACATAGAATCAAATAACACGAGATTATGAATAAAATATAAAATCCACTACATGACAAACTAAGATCTCGCCACAAACTCTGAAATTAAACTTCTATATATGATGACCACTTTCACGCTGTTATCGTAACAGATTATTACACTCATAAAACAATATTAATGACACATGAAATCAGCCCTTTCACTATATTAAAACACAGTGTCATGTAATTTTCTTAAAAACGTTGTGTTATATAAGATTTTGTTGATTGTACTCGTAAGTACAAAATTAAACCAGTTCTCTCGATAATAAGACCTACTTAATAACAATTTAATAGCTTTTGCTCGCAGATTCGCTTGCATTAATATAGATTTGGTATATCTCTTTAAAAAAATGCATTCTTTTTCTATATTTACTATACTCGTGACAACATGTACGCGAAATTTCATAAAGAAAAAGTAAAAAACCAACTCATTTTCCTATTTGTAATATTAGCTTGGATTGTTAACATTAAACGGTGACCCGCCTCCTAGCTTCGCGTTTTGCAATCAACTTATATGTGACGTCATAATTATCCAAACCATTTATATCCCTTAATTGGCGCTTTAATACTTGCAGTTCATCAAAGTCATAGAAGCTATGTAAGAATCTTCACACAAACAACTTTTATTATATCATAAAGGGGTGGTCCATTAATTACGTGAGGTGTTTTTAAGGATTTTTTTTACCCCCTCTCCCACCGGTGAGATGTCGTGAGGTTTGTCCCGACCCCTTCCCCTTTCCTCTATTTCTCCTCTTGTATTTTGAATATAAATGCGTTGAATTAACTTTTTTGAATTTATTAGTTGTTTAATTACTTTATATTTTTTTTTAGTTTTATGTTTTTTAGTTGTTAAGTTATGATCAGACTGACGCACATGATCAATAAAGAAAAAAATAATAATTTTGTAAAAAAATAACAACATACTCATATGAATTTATAGAAATAATTAAACGCAGTGGGCGTACACAACTCATGTTACCGTCTGTCGGAGATAACATCTGTGTATATCGCACGGTGGTACGAAAACGTATTATCACATTGAGAGGACGAATCGATCGACAGTCAGTACTGATAGATCATCTCCTGGCGTAATATGAAACTTCGTTGATAATATTCTCTTGGGTCACCTCTGATGTTGGTATAAATATATGTATATAGAAGATTTAACTTTTATTTTTATTTATAGGTTTCACAGCTTATGAGAGAAATCTTAACCAATGTTAAATCTAATTTAAATATACTAAAGCTAAAAAAATAAGTGGCTGTCAAATACAGCTTCCAGAACCCTCCTATACGTGCTTGGAGCCAGATTTTCAACTTCCGAGTGGTAGTCATTCAGGCGACCTTAGAAAAAACTCTACCACCACCACCACCATGCTGTGCTTTCAGCACAATGTTTTCCTTCACCGAATGCTCAGGATTATTACAGAGATTCGAACCTACGTCGTTCGACGTGGTGAATATGCTACCGCTGAGACTTATCGCTTATCAAAGGTTGATGAGCTTGACTGGTCTACTCAAATTTTACAATGATCCTTAGGTTTAGTATAGATTATTATAGTGGTTTAGCATTTTCCAAAAGTTCGGCAGGAGAAAGACGTTTGAATGTATAGGTATGTCTTGGCAGCTGCATTTATGAGACAGCGTATGTAGGCATTTCAAGTAATCCAAAAATATAATTTGTTAACCTTTAATAGTTTTAAATTTGCCTACTACGTAAAGTACAAACCTTTAAATCTATTTGCGATAAACAGTGCTTAAATCAGTGAAAATATGTCGATAAATTTCTAGTAAACTGAAAATAATCGTCCCACCTGAGAGCTATCTCGACCTGTAAGGATTTCGACGACAAACGTAAACGAAGACGCGGGTGGCAATTAGCATACACTAACTGTGTTTAAAAGTCATCTCTATGGATACCAGTGGATTCTTTTTGGATAATATATCGGCCCAGAAAGGCCACAGTGATTGGAGCTAAATTGCCGATACTCTTGATCCTTGCGCGTAAATCGATGAAGAATAGTAATGGGCCGTGTAGCCGGAGCTGTGACTCGCGTTCTATATTGCACAACAGTCTCGTGTAACAATCCATTTCCTTATTAGTTTCTTGAGTCGCTGCGTACTCCTTGCGGTCGATTGTTAATCTCACTTTCCCCGGTTATGCTTATAGGTTAGAATTACAACCGCTATTCATACGTTTTTTAGTGTTTCATTATACTATATTTTTATTTATTATACAGTATTGCACAGATTTTTTTGAACTAGATACCACTCTAACAGATTATGAGCTAAGGTGGGCCGTTATTAATTAATACAACTTATTAAATGTGTAAAATTATTGCATAAAATTATAAATTTACTCTGACTAGTTCAAAGTGCAAAGTCACATCGTCTATGTTTTTATTTTTCGTTATTTCTAACTAACCTACGCTGTTAGCCCATAGGCAGCTTCATCGAACTTCTAAGGGGAGGGCTTAAGGCACTCACCCGATTGAGCAACCAGCACAAGATCCAGTGGAACCTCGGCTTGAACTGTTGCTGTATATTGCAACAAACGCGCATCGTCTGTGCACCCCTGGTTTGCAACATATTTATTTCGCTATAATTATTTTTTTATTACGATTAATAATAACGCACGTGTTTCAAGACTCCATCACAGTTAGTATAAATATATTTTCGAATTTCAACCTAAATTGCCAACTATACTTTACCTTGGACTTGAAAAAAAATACCAGTAGTTATCTGCTATAACCACAAACCACAGATTTGATTAATACAAGAAAGAAATGTTTCAAAATATCAAAATTACACATACAAAACCATCAGGTAGCGTCGCCTTGATTTTACAAAGTCTTATCTGAAAATTAAACTCCTTTATTTTATTAAATTTTATAATCATACTATCAACCCACCTCGACTTCGAATGGATATTACAATGTTCTAATATAGCCTCGTGAGTATACAAGCGTTTTACATACATAATACTTGATCTAGTTTTTTTGCCCTTTGACATTCACAGTTCATAAAAATCAAAGAAACTTCCTCAACCTAGTCGCACAAACAACTCAGTTTTGTAACGCGTGATTTAAAAAATATGATATCTTCCAACTTATTCATTCAAGTGATATACCATAAAGGGTAATAATATTGACCTATGTTAAATCCTCAAGTAAACCAATATATGTAACTGAATAAGAATTAACACTCCACTCACTAGCAAAAATAATCTCACAAATAATCAATTATTTTTTAACTAGCAGGCCCAGCGGACGTTTTCCTGACCTGATAATAAAAAATATGTAATTATGTGCCTAAAATACTTAAGGTAACTAAAGTTTTTATTTTGATAAGAATTTATACTGTATCCGTCTAAATAGTCTTACAGTTACCTCATTATATGTGACTATTTTTAGTAGATAGATGAGTAGAGTAAGCTATCCTTAAAAGATAGGTATATGATATCTTATTACTTTTTTTAGATCTATAAAAGAGGAATATCTCACTATGAATTGTTTTGTTATATCTCAAAAGAATAGGCAGCGTTTTCGATGAAAGTTCCCAGTCTGCTTGACTTTTTCCAACACTTCCAACAATTATCGTTATATTTCAACCAATTTACATATAATCTTGGCAAATTATATATCTAAACCAAATTATATACCTTCCTCATGTATTACTCTATCAATAGGTGAAGACCACATTACAATCCAATTAGTAGCTTTTGAGTTTATCGCGAACAGACAGACAGACGCGGCGGCCGACTTTCTTTTACAATATGTAGTGATAGTGGTAATAAGTAAAAGATATAAATGATTACTGTGAGTTATTCTTAGAATATAGGCATACATCTTAATATATACATATATATATATATCTTTACTGTAGGTATTTTTAAATGTACAATTCTGTGGTACAATATTTTGGTTCATCTCCTAAAATTTAGCCAGTGTTAGAAATGTAAGCGCCTGAATAAAATTGTATTTCACGACTTCATTACATAATATCGATTTCTTTCTCCTTTTCAGAAATGTGATCGACAGTCGTTGTCAATCGTTTTGGTTGCTCTGAATATATCCGTAAATACAGGCTTACGAATAATACAGTAAAGAGTTTAATATTAAACAAAGTTAAAATATTATGATAGGAATATGAAAGGAAACTAAAATTGTCATTTATTTATACTTAAGTTGTCTTGATGTTATACATAAAATATAATACGTATAATATGTATACCTAAACTTATGTTCTGCGCAACTATATTCAAAGTGATCTAAAAGACTGACGAGGACTTTACATGCATTAAATGTATACACCGTTTGGAAGATAATCTCTAAATATTCCTGAAAAAGTATCAAAATCCGTAGTATATTTTAAAAGAATTAAAGGAACACACAGACAGACACGAAAAGAAACTGTGTTTTATAATACGTATACATCAATATAAACTTACATTAATAATACAAAATTGAGTGGTTTTATGAAACCACGATGCAAGTGAAACTTTTTTTCGGATCGTAGTGTTTTAAAAACTGAGCACAATATTTATTTAAATCATTGAGCCATGGGCACGGTCATATTCGCCTTGACTGCTCTGCCGAGCACCTTTCAGTTTACCCCTACTCCGTAGCCAGCTGTAATGCGACATGCGATAGATGGACGAAAAAAAATGAGTCGATGTAAAAAATCTTATAGCAATATTTTCTAAGACATATTACGTTGAACTCTTAGAATTAATTTTCTCGGACAAATCCATTTTATATACAAACTTAAGGAAAAACACTAAATCTAGTTTTATGATTCGATCTCTCCTATTGGCTTACTTTATTTATTTGAATGAATTGAAACATACCTTAGTCAATAAAATAAGAATGACCTATAAAGTTCAATGCAGTCTCGCTAATTCTGTGAATAAATATCGAGATAGTTCGTGAGGTGAACGGCAATCTTCAAGAGTGACCGTGGACTTTACGAACAAAGGCTTTTAAGGCGTAGGTAGTTATAACGGACATAAAATTTACATCAATATTTTTACCTAACAGTGCAGAAGAAGGGTAATGTCTTTCACCTGTATATAGTTACTAGATTTTACTTCACTCGCTCATTAAAGTAGATTTAAGCTACCATTTTACGGCTATAAAAGAATTCATCGATTCTTCTCTATTACAAATAAATACAATATACACGTACTATACATATAAACCTTCCAGAAATAATTCTCTAAACAATAGTGAAAACTAAATCAAACTACGTTGCGAAGTTTAGAAAAACTACAGGAGTAAATGCGACAGACACCATAGGCAACTTTGTTATATTATATTTATAGATATAGGGTACTACGTGAAGTATGACTTCACTAAACATATCATAAATGGGGACCATAAAGTGGTGCTGGCAGATTACATTAATAGATATTTCGCCGTTTTTTTAAAGCTAATCTTGACAATTAAAAAAATTGCACTAAAATATTCTGTCATCGAAATATCACGCTCGAGTAACTTTTCTTTTAATTCGTATATAGTTTTGATTAATATGCAACGATATTATGATACCAGAAAAAAATATTGTTTGCACAAATGTACAAGATTAGACGCAGTAATGATTATAGAACTAGCAATTAGAAATAATAAATCAACTACTATAATGTATCTATTCTTACGCAAAAGATAACAGGTTACTCAAAACATTAATATTCTGCTGTCGGTTATTCGTTATTGTTATTAACAATTATAATGGTCGACGGATATTATCGCAACGTACGAACAAGCGAGCTTTATGCTACAAATAATTCGTGTGAAAAGCATTTCACCTTGTCCACACTCGATATAATTGATGAATATTCATTTCGTCATCATGTCAATTGTCGTTGTTACAATTTGTAATACGATATAAAACAACACATTATCCCAACAATAGTTATAAAATAACATATAAACGTTATTCATTATTACGTTATTTGTATAAGGAATCACCTGATCGCTATATAACTAGTTCAGCCAAAGCTTAAAGATCGTTCCTATAATTATTAAGTATTTATATAAAAGATCACGCCAACAGTACAAAACGCCGTAATACTGCTATACCTATTATATAATATATATATATATAGATTTACATATGTATACAATGATTGCCAAATAATACACGCGTGTGTTACAAAGTCATTATTCATGTTCATTCCGCGACGCTGTGAACTAAAATGACAAAGTTTCGTACGAAAATTACCTCGACCTCAATGAGAATGGAAAGAAATGCTAAATTATGGGTCATTATTATTATTATAGTCCTCGCCAAGCCTTTTGCCCACTCTGAATATAGTTGCGTAGACCACAGATTGAAGTGTCAATATACCTATATATTATATTATATATAATATAATATCATCGAGACAACTTAAGGATATCATCATTTTCTTACCCTTACCCACCTTAGTAGGGTCGCCTTTTCCATTTTCCCCTGTCAGATGTCATCTTAGTATTCACCTTTACACACTTTTTTTCTACACAAATAATTTTTCACACAATCCATCCATACCTTTTACGGTCGTCCTCTACTCCTACATCCGTTCAACTTCATACTCAAAACTTTTCTCGGGTGAGTGCCACAAGCGCTCCCCTTAGTAGTCCGGTAAATCTGTAGAGACCAAAAGAGCCAACAGAGTATGTCGGTTCGAAAAAAAAAATCAAAACTTTTCTAATTCCATGGCTTCCATCTCTTCTTATAGCATGCCCGTACCATGCTAACATCCTATTACTCAACTTCTCAGTTACTGGTGTTATTTTCAAACTTCCTCTGATATAATCATTCTTATTATGTTAACTTATATTATGATATTACTTACTTTAACTTTGTTTTAAGATGAAATGTGCTATGGGCAAGTATTATTTGCGCGTCGTAGCATATTCGTATCATACGCGACATGCGAAGTCAATTTTGAACTGATTTATCAAACAACTGGAATCGTGTATCGTCTTTCAAGTGATCTACATTGCGATTTCACATACGCTTATATACAACTATCTTTATCCCGCGGCTTTACTCGCTTTGATCTACCCCATTTTCTGGATGAAAAAGATCTTATGTCTTTTTCTACACTCTTGACAGGGTCTATGCAAAATTTCATAATGATCGGCTGAGTAGTTAAAACGTGAAAGCGTACAACAACGTAAAAAATAAATAAACAAACTGAAATGCGCACTGATAATATTAATTGTGATTGTGATTATTAGTGCCTATGTCATATAGTGCCACCACGTAAATTTTAGTGGTACTTGCATTATTGCAAACGGATGATAACGCACTAACTAGTACCTTAAAATTTTATTTGATGGCACTATATGAGAGTCAACAATGCAATTAATTATGTTAACCAATCGAGCGTCGCTAGCTCGCCCAGATTCTTTATAGTGAAATGGCAACACATACTAAACATGAGTCAGTTGTCAACGTCACTGTCATTGGAAACAGTGATGCCAATTTACAAACGAAATCTCGAAGAAAAGATGTGTAAATAATACATCTTTATGAATAATTACAACCGTTAATTTAACAAAGTTATAATGGTTATATTATAAATGCGAATGCGAATTTGTTAATTGCACTTTCAAGCGCATAATAATGATAAACCATTCATCGTGAAACTTTGCTTACACGTCAGGCGTACACATACTATTCATCAAATTTACGTTAATGCGAGCGAAGTCGCGACGAAAAGCTAGTGAATTATAAATTCTATACAGTTATTAAGTGCTTCAGTTTCATATAAATACACAAATAGTACTGTTAGAAATACAACGAATTAGTTAAATTAAATTGTTGCCTTTGCAAAAACAAACACGTAGAACTTAACTACTACTTTCAAAAGCTGAAAAACAAACACGCATCTCATGTGTTTATGATTTCAGATTAATTAATCGATATCTTTGATCAAATATAATGTCGACTCAATGTAGTCTCCAATAAATTGGGGTGATATATACATGTATATATTTTTCTAACTGACTTGCGCTATTCACACTTCGCAGCTTTTCTAATTTTGTCAACGAGCGCAGAGGGTGCTCAGTCGAAATGGCCACTAACTCAAAAGGGTCAAAGTAGCCATAGAGTAAAGATTTATACAATGTACATGATGTATACATACGTCTGTGTTTTTATAGGTGGTGGTGGTGGAAAGGCTATTTAACCAAAAAGCGACAAAGAAGCCAAGCATATACGTTGATAGGATTCAACGTGCGAGAGAATGAGTTAAATTACACTATACGATGTTTCTTATATTCCTATTGTCCTATTTTATTTACCTCATACCTGCTCTATTCCAAGCGTTGTAAGTATGTTTATGTATGTTAATACGTGCGTGTGTGTGTGTGTGTACTCCTGCGTATTACGCAGCCTTGGGAAAAGACGCCATAACAAGCGTGGTGTCACGTGTATCGTTAATATGAATATTTTAACATATTTTTATCGAGATCTATAATTTCTTTGTTCTTTCTAACTGATCAATTCTTTTACATGTTTTTGGATTTCCGACATAAAAAAACAAATAATCCAAATTTTCAGCTTTTCAATATTTCTTTATACTCTTGACCTACTCGTATATTAATGTTTGCCTACAGAGTCTATTTGTGCTCTAATTAAAGACTTTTAGTAAATTAATATTACTGCTTTTTTTTCTTAGATTTTACATAAATCATTATGTTTATAAATGTTAATGTTTTTAAAATTGATTTTTCAATGTTCTTTTAGTTATATTAATGGAAACACGCGGACAGTGAAATTTTACATTACATTAAACGAAAAGTTTAGATGCATTTGAAAACTATTAAGTCTGGTACTGAAACTCCCCATATAGTCAAGATATTTCGGTCGCACTGTATAACATAGAGAATACGATACAGCACGCTGTGGTATAGTAACCCTGCAAACAGATGAACGCCGAGCGTGAGTTTCGGTCCAGCGGACAGCTTTACGCTTTCTCCAAGCGAGACCATTCCTCGGCGCAGTCACGACACGTTATACCAGCACGTACTGTTTACATTACACACTTTTACGTTAGAAAATAATACATAGATACCTGGAAAATGATGAGTGTAGTGGTACCTGGACATAAACGCTACATTAACCTAAGAAAGTAGTTAAAATCATAAACAAAACAAATTTGATTCAACAATAGACCCTGAGAGAACACCAATTAATATGAAAGTTACTGCCGTTTCCGTAAACATTACCGTCCAAGAATCACCGAAAAATCGGTTATTCCCCGAGACAGTCTCTAAAGAGATGGTGAGAAACTACAGGTTTTAATTTAATCTTATTATTACTTATGGATCTTTACCGTTTTTCTTAATATTTCTTTCAGTCGTAGAAAAACATTCCTGCAACAAAGAAATAATATTATGCAGACATCTTTCGAAATGTTTGAACGATTAAAAGTAATAATTGTAACAAAAACAAATGATCGCATCGACCATACATAAGATGGATAACACCTCCCATAGTGGCAGAATACAGTTCAGTAGGTACCTTCTTCTCTACTGTTTGCCAACTGATTTTCTTTTCTTTTTTGTTTAATTGCTATTATCGAGAGGTAACTATTGCTAACAAAAAAGTTTGAAATCGTTTTTCTGTACCATCGACGAACCGATTCCTTTATATATAAGCATCTATTCGTCCAACTTCGTGCTCTTTACGTCTACAATCTACATATTTGTACAATTCTCAATACAGTTTTTACCATTTAGAAAATAAAATACAAAAGGAAATACAGCTAATAATATCTATACATTAACAAGTCAAGAAAGAAAATTGTACCTCTTATTATGGTCCAATTTAGACCACTGGAGGACGACCACAAGTGATAGGCAAATCCGTTACGGTGACTCGTATGGTCTTTCGCCTTTCAGGATTACTCAACGTATTTTTAGCAGCCGAGCCTTACAGGCCGGCATGACGAAGACAACTGCCTATGGATTGTTGATCTCTTTGTGGGGGCCGTTTTCTTCGAATTGTACTGCCTTTGCCATCAGGTACAGTGCATCAATTTTGCCGTAATATAATAAAGAAAAAATAGGAAATAACTTTCAAACATTCCCACGGTTAATTCAATTATTATTTCTAATTTCAAATCGCAAATCGGAAATATTGCTATAATTGAATATAAACGTTATCTTTGCGCAATGATATCCGTGAAAAGAATGTACATATCAAACTCGTTTGTAACTCTCAAAATCAAAAAAACTTTATTCAGTTTAGGCCCTGAGAAGGCGCTTATGAACGTCAAAGTTACCACCGGTTCGAAAAACAACCCAGTCATCGAGAAGAACCGGCAAGAAACTCGATCTGGTTTATCTTTTCATTAACATATTATAACTCACATTTTTAAAACATAGTTATAAATAATTACATTCGGTTTTGGTGGATGCACAGAGAGGGCGTCATTTCCAGACGTCACCGTCGTTCACATATTGATCCACCCTGTAATAGCCTTTAGATATTAAAACCTGCTTGACATGGTGCTTAAAATTAGTATCCGGCAGATCGGTAACGTGCTTTGGAATTTTATTATAAAACCTAACACTATTACCTAAAAAACTGTTACCGGTCCTAGTGAGCCTAAAACATGGAATGACCAATTTGTTCTTATTTCTTGTATTTAGATTATGTCGGTCCTTTACGAAATCTAGCTTATCTAAGTTTTTACATTAGATTTTCAAGTATGTATTGGGAGGGCAGAGTTAGGATACCGAACTCCTGGAACTTATCTTTTAATGATTCGCGAGGTCCCATATCATAAATTGCTCGAACTGCCCGTTTTTGTAGTAAAAATATGGTGTCTACCTCAGCTGCTGTCCCCCACAGCAAAATACCATAAGACATTAAGCTATGAAAGTAAGCGAAGTAGACCAACCTAGCAGTGGCAATATCTGTTAGTTGGCGAATCTTTCGAACCGCAAATGCAGCAGAACTTAATCTTCCTGCCAATTTTTTAATATGAGGACCCCATTGTAATTTAGCATCAATTGTGATACCCAAGAACACGGTACTGTCTACCAACCCAACTAGATTTCCTTCGATCTCTATTCTAGTATCAATACATGAAACATTAGGTAAGGTAAACCTTACGCATTTTGTTTTGTCTGCATTTAGCAATAAATTATTTAATGCAAACCAATTTGAAATTTTATTTAAGGTATTATTTAGATGTCTAGACTCGGAGTCTATTCTTTTTACTTTAAATATAAGCGAAGTGTCATCCGCGAAAAGAACAATGTCTGCACAGTTATCAACCACTAGCGGCAGATCATTTATATATACCAAGAACAGAAAGGGCCCTAAAATGGAACCCTGTGGAACGCCAATTTGAGTCGACGATCCCACAGACGTTACCTCGTCTATACTAACTTTGAGACAGCGATCTTTTAAATAGGAGACCAGAAGGCCGAGAGAAGCTCCACAAACACCATAGTGTTTTAATTTCAAAATAAGTGTACTATGGTCAACGCAATCAAAGGCCTTAGACAGATCACAAAACACACCAATTGCATCCTGCGATCCCTCCCAGGCCTGTAATATATGACTTAATAGCGTTGCACCAGCGTCAGTAGTTGATTTTAATTTTGTGAAACCAAACTGTCGACCATCTAGAATCTCTTGCGTTTTAAAATATTCTAACAATTGCTTAAGCATAATCTTCTCAAAAATCTTGCTTAAAGACGGGAGTACAGAAATTGGTCTATAGTTTCCAAGACTACTCCTACAACCTGATTTAAATAAAGGAACCACTTTACTTATTTTCATTAAATTGGGGAAGGTTCCTTTTGATATACACTGGTTAAATATGTTTGCCTACTCTGATTTTCAAATAAAAAAAATAATGCAAACAAAGGGCTTATAGTGAAAGGTGATCGACCTATACAAATTTCATGTGAACGCCGGTCATCACTATTGACCGATGCGACGTTGAATTATTAACTACTCGTATAATTTTGTTGATCAGTTAACATGTTTACCACACGATACGGAAGCGTATTTGATCACTCGAAAAATTCACATGAATACTGGCAACTTGGAAACTGTCATATAGTTTTTGGCGGGATATTAGTAATTAATCTGTAGTGTGATGGTTTTAATATTTAAAACACGCATTAAAAAAATCGGTTATAAATTTTGGCGCTCAAAATTCGTTAACAACTAATAAGGTACAAACGTATTCCTTTTACTAAATTTAAATGTTTTGTGCGACCACTTATGAATTAAGAAATCGATTATAGATTGTAAAGAAAATTGACGGTGCCTCTGAAAAAAAAATTACATTTAATTCCTTGAATTTGTAATTTTAACTTTACGTCGCCACGTTTTGACTAGAAATAGAGATACAGTATTTTTGAATGCACTCAATGGCTGGTGTCGACTGTGATGACGTTACAGGTTAGTTCGCAATATTCTATAATTAATGCTTACTTGACGCATAATTTAAATTATTTGAATAATCCGAATAGTTCCAATGATTCGAATCGAATTATTTGGTTCCATTCGCTATTAAATAATTAGTTGATTCGAATATTCGCACACCTCTATTTATTTTGTGTTCGTTGAATTAGCAAGTTTTTATTCTAAAATTTCATTTTAGGTCTGCATTATTTCGATTTGTAATCTATACATATAATAAAGATGAAGTGTCTATATGTAATATCAAAATAACCACTTTTACTGACTGGATATGGAAGTGCTAAGCTGCTTATAGTAAATATCCAATTTTATAATTTTTTCGGGCTATCTGTTTGTTTGTTCCGGGTAATCTCCGAAATGGCTAGACTGACTTTGACGGAAATGTTACTGGCAGAGAGCTGAAATTACAGTAAGTGACGTAGGCTATGTTATTTTAGATTAGCTGTTATTCGCAATTTTGCCCGCGGTGAAAATCCCGAATGGCAAAACCAATTTTCAAGGGACTTTTGCTGGCAGAGATCTGACCTCATAAGGAGTAACTAAGGTTATTTTTGACGTGACTTTTCTGGCAGATAGCAGACCACATAAATGTGTAGCTTAGGTTATTTTATTTAGACTAGATGTCACCGGTGGTATTGTCCATAGAGGAATACTTGAAACGGCTATACCGATTTTTACAGGATTTTCACTAGAAAACAGCTGACCCCATAAAAAATAATTTAGGCTATTTTATTTTAGACTAGCTGTTACCTGCACCTTCGTCCGCAGTGAAATCCCCAAAACGGTAGGGCCGAACTTCACGGTACTTTTACTGACATATAACTGACTTTACTAGGGATGTCTTGCATTATTTTATATTAAACTAGCTGTGATCTGCAACTGTGCCCACAATTTAAACAGAAACGGATAGAACGATGTTTACGTAAGTTTTACAGACACATAGCGGATCTTATAAGGAGTAACTTAAGCTATTTTATTATAGAATAGCTGTTACCCGTCACTTTTTCCTGTCCAATGTGAATCTCCAAAACGATTCGACCAATTTTGGCGAGAATTTTACTGCCATATTACTAAAGTAATAAGAACTTGCGTGAGCTATTTTATTTTCAACTAACTGTTATTCGCGATTTCATCCGAAATGATTGAACTGATTTTCACATGACTTTCACTAACTAAAGTTATAAGAGCTATTATATTTTAAACAATTTTTCACCCACGGCTACTTCCGCTTGAAATTTAGCAAAAATATGTTGTTCACTGTAAGCATGTGCGTGAGGCATGCGCTGTATTGGACTCCAAGAATGAATATAATTGTAATTAATATATTAGTATATATATGTATATATATATATATATATGTCATTTGATTAATTTTCTGTTTGGTCAATTTGGCGGCCAGTTTGTTTTATTTGCCGTGCTCGCGTCTACATAAGTCATTAACCATAGCAACGTATAAGCATATTGCGTCGAGTTCAGTGAGCACTATTTTAATTGTTAAATATTAAAAACTTCTTGCAGATAGATATAAAATATTATATCTTGATTTATATTAATGCAAAATTCTAAGAATTCAACCCTTTCCGTATTTGTAATTAGAAAAATAATTATCAACTTATTGTTTACAATTCAACATTATATTTAATAGGAATTTTGAACATAGAAGAAGTCTTTTTAATGATAGACCAGACAGAGAAGAAGAGTTCTATAATACAATTTTTTACGGAACAGAAAAGCGATTACTTTTGTAGTTATCGGAAAATGTTAGATATATTGACAATATCTATATAATAACATTTTTAAGAGTTACTGTATAACTTGAAATTTACATTACTTGCTTATACAGCGTAAGTGAGTACTGAAGGGAGTTATATAGTAAGTTAAAGTTCCAAATATGCTGCTAAATCCAATTCGACACATTTCTAGTATTTATATATTTAATGTACACAGTATATATCGTAGTACAGTATCGCCATAGTAGATGGCGTGCGTGTCGTCCCTAAAAATATCTTTGAAAGAGCATTTCCGTAATTCTACCTTTTCTCACTATTTTATATATTACTTCAACAAAATTTAAAAAACGCGTGCGACGCCGCGGGCATCTTCTAGTATTAAATAAAACTTTTTAATTTGATTTCTTATTTTACGCCAAAGAACTTCGTTCCTGACTAGGGGTTTTTTTTACTGTAATTTTGATATTATCACTTAACCTGTAAACTGATGTATGCTATATATCTGTTGACATTTATTACTATTGCGTAACTCTTATGGAAACGGTTATGATCTAGATAAGAATCAGAAAGTCCTCTATCCATCGGTACAACTCTTGTCAAACTCGGTACAGCCATTTTGGGGACCAGCACGGCCAACAACATACACTTACATTTTATTTATATATAAAGATTTCTCATGTCGAATGAATGGAACGCTGCGTTTGTATTTTTCTCAGCAAAGTACCAGGCAAACATAAACAAGTATACGCGTTGCATAACCTCGCAAAGCCGCTAGACGGGCTAGTTGAGCAACTGTAATTAGGAA
This sequence comes from Antheraea assamensis, assembly GCA_035772565.1. Lineage (NCBI taxonomy): Eukaryota > Metazoa > Arthropoda > Insecta > Lepidoptera > Saturniidae > Antheraea > Antheraea assamensis. The sequence continues at coordinate 6,561,351 of JAQQSE010000045.1, forward strand.
GCTGGATACTGTAAACTACAACCTCACTGTTTATGCTTACCGTGTTGTTATGGAAAAGGATTGGTGTACATTTCCTCTATAGAAATAATTAACAAACATAACCTCGAAGCAACGTCACTTCCCAATTCTAATTGCCCTTGGTGATTTTAAATTGTAATTCGCTTTCGCTATCTCCATATATAAAGTGCTAAATTATCGTTTTAAAATAGCTAAGTAAGTAAGGAGCATTATCAGATTTCAATAATCTATTAGGAAAGAAGTAATTTAAATACCACTGTAATTGTATTAGTAGTAAAACCCATTAGCAATCAGTGAAATCTACAAACATTCGTGTATAAGTACTTATGATATGCATATTGATTAGTAAATGATTTATGCTTCCTTGGTAATTTTAAATGAAATATTAATTAATGAAATTGATTACATTAATTAAATAATAATAATAAAATGAAGATAATAAGTTTTTTTCATAGAGAATGCTTTTATTCTACTGAGGCATTTAAATAACTTATCACTAATTGGCGCTGCAATCGCCATGAGAATTGGTAGATATTTGAATACGGAATATACTTACACAAAATCCATCTTGTTATTATGCTATTGTTATCAAAATTTACTAAACCTTTTAAACTTATTACCCGAGTCGTGGATTTACATTACAGATTTTCTTTTTTTTAATAAAAAAATCTAGTTCTGAACAACCGTGTTTTATGATACCTCAGACAATTTGAATACGAATGTAATTCTCATAAACGTCGGTATTTCCCGAGGTTATTGCAAATAGATACAATCAGGTTTTAAGTTCGAACAGGTTTTTAGATATATCCATTACACGTTTCTTATGCCCGGTTTCTGAAGCATTTTAACTGTAGTTTATCTGTTTAATAGCGCTATCGGTTCGATAACTTGTCAAATTGGGTTTCTGAACACACAATGACACGAGAAATGTCAGTCTACCGTCTCATTCTGTATTCAGAAACGCATTGACAGTTAGCCGCTTGTCTTATGGATAACGTTATTGAATCAATAGCTATTGATAGTTTAACTGACGGCTTCAGAAACCGGGCATTATAAATGTATTTATGTATTAAAAGGGTATATAATCCAAATAAAGGAGAACATATATCAAAAGACAATCCAAACTTATTATAAATGCTAAAGTGAGCGATCTCGGCGTGTATTACATAAACCTTTCGACTTTTTTTTTTAAACTGACAACGCTATTGTCCTGAAGAGCCTTCACAGCTTCACCAGATCGCTAAAGCAAGCGCTTAAGGCACTTCGCTACTTGGCAACAAGCTCAAGTGTGCCAAAGTGGCCGAACTTCGGCTTGGGCTTTGAATGTAACACCGTCTATCTGTCTAAGCTAAAATTGAACCAGCTATACACACATATAAGAGTTCGTGAGACACGCATGTGTACCGGCAAGTATGCCTCATGAATTCTAACATGTATTTAGTAATTGACTACTTTTTTATTTTTTTATTTGGGAAGAAATCCTACATTGGACACCCACAGCCCTGAGGAGCTGTGGGGTGTCACACTCTTACTGACTAAAAAAAACCCACGAGATGACGTCTGCCGCGCTATGGAGTGGCACAGGATCGAACAAGCAAACACCATGCCACCCCGGCGACAAGACAAGGCCCAGCGCGAACGCTCTGAGCGCGACGACAGCCCGGTCAAGCTACCTACCCGTCTACAGAACCAATGTGCAACATTAAGTCAGGTCCCTAGCCCCTTCCCTCCTTGGTCCGGCTTGGCAGTCAAGGGGTTAATATTTTTTTATATTATAAACGCGACTGATTACAAATATGGGGTTTTTTTGTATGCCCGGCTTTAACTCTAACACGGTTTCACCAATTTTTACAAAATATTGTACAAGGGAAGCATGTGTCATTTAAAAAATGATACGGAATAAATATTATCAACGCTACTTTTAGGTTTGGTAAAAAAATAGAATATTACTAAAAATAATTTAATTATAAGCGATTTTGATCAAGATTTGTACAGAGAAAGCATTTCATTCCTAAATTGCTAGAAACATCACCCAACAGCGACAGTGTTAGAAATCACTAAATGAATCCATATTTCAATAAAATAAATTAAAATAACAAGTAGAAAATAATTACTGCTGAAAGAAGCGTACGAAGCGGCGGAGAAATGCTAATCGTTTATAAAAAAACAGGTGCAGGCGAAATTGCTGATGAGTATTACACGTATAATTTACACATTTGTATGTCTAAATTGTGATAAGGATAACGCAAATAAAAAAATTGTACATTAATAATACAAGCCGGTTACACATAAAAGGACGGAAGCGTTCCGAGCCGGAATCGAACTCAGGGTCATCCGTGTAACATTCACTCGTCTACAAGCCGTACATAATGGCGATTGTTCCTATATGCAATACGTTCATACATATTATTTTGATATTTGGTTGAAATAAATACTTAAGTGTGTCAAATTTTATGATACGATATTGAAGATTATCGGTATGGGATATGTGAAGATATGGTAAAAAAAAAAAATATTATATTAACAATATATTCTATGGACAGAGAAAAACACATAAATAGTACACCGTTTGCCCCACTTAACGACGACATGAAAACACACAGCGCTGATCGCTTATAAAAATCGTAGTCTGTTAAATGTTTGTATTCAACCAAGATATCACAATAATTTGTTTAAAAAAAAATTCAAATGTCTTAGAACTACAACAAAAATTATTTGATCAAAATCTAACCAGTATTTTTTGGGTGATGCACTCACAACGGCAGACCGTGTCATTTTACGTATACATACAAAGTATGGAGGCATATCGTATGTCTATTATTATTATTTTTATATGAAAATAATAATATTAGACACTGTGCTGATAAATCAAAATGATTTGCTAATTGTTAATTATATTCGTTTTCACAACAAAAAAAACTACAAAAACATAAGGAAACTTTGACTCTTTAAATTAAAATTCTTTGAGAGACCTTTTTTGTTAATCTCGTATAATAAAAATATTAGCAGTAACAAAACTATGTTAAGTATATAATCATGTACGTGTCAGACATTAACAATATGTATTAATTCAATAATGTGTCAAAGTTAATCAAGAGTTATGAGCTTTAGTAGACTGCTACTACTACTGTTGCTAGGGGCGGATAACCACACGGTAGCAATACATATCTTCAAACCATTTCCAGTCGTACTGTTAACATTTTGTGGCTAGTTACAAATATCTTTTAACCGGCTTCAAATAGAAAATGCTTTGCTTCACCGAAAGCTCCGAGTCAGTAGCTAGATCCGAACATGCTATCAACTAAACCACCATCGCCTCAAAAGCCATCACGATCGACTAAATCTTCAAACTGAGAGAATTAACTAACCATGTTGGTCTAAAATGTCCTGTTACGTTATGATGTTATCATAAAATTTTCCTTCACCGAAAACTTTGGCAAATTGTAGAATTCGAATCATCAACATTATGTCCGAACACACGACAATACGTAGTGTAAATTCATAAAAAATAATAACCATTTAGTAAGCATTAGAAATCGACTAAATGTAGAAATTCGATCGTAATTCATTTTTTTTTTTATTTAAATGCAATTGGGATTCTTTTGTAAATTTATAATAAGTGCATACACATTTATTTTCATAATTTTAATTCTATTAAGTCAGGTGGTCAGGTGGTCAGGTGGTAGAGCTACGCTGAAGCTATTACTGGTTTCAGCATGAATGGGTCGGCTCGCCCGGGGTAGTACCACCCACTCACAGAAAACCGACGTGAAGTAACAGTGCTTGCACTGTTGCGTTTCGTTCGGTCAGTGAGAGCGCCGGAGGCCCATATATTTAAAAGGCCGGCAACGCACTTGCGACTCCCCTTTTGTTGCTAGTGTCTATGGGCGGCGGTGATCACTTACCATCAGGTGACCCACCTGTTCGTTTGCCCCCTATTATATATTTAAAAAAAAAGCAGCCGGCACCGTTATCCTTTATTTTTCGATTTATTGAATGAAATATATGCAAAATATAAATTCTTCAGTATTGTTACTTATTATACTGTGGTATATTATTCATCTTTACTCAGAGCAACTGGTTGACCACAGACTAATTACGATAGAAGTTTTATATTATTTAATTAGATGTATCTATGACACATAGGTTTAAGTTTTCCGCAGGCCGTTTCCACGTGAACTTTAACCATGCCAGATCTCACGTTCCTCTGTACGTATAAAAAAAGGTACAAAGTTTTTCTCCATTAGAGTATTAGTTATAAAGATAGCTCTAAAGTAGATGTAAAAACGTAATCACGACAGGACAAGGAGTTCTATACGATATGATTTTTTATGGAATCATTGTATAATTATTAATGTTAAGTTAATTATTCATTGAAATTATTGGTACAAGTGAAGGTAAAAACAAAAACGCATCTCTAGTACAACGATCAGTATTGTTTTCTAGGGGCCATCTCAGTAACCACTTTTGAAAATTATCACATTACCTTCGACATAGCCACATGTCATAAAAACAATATTCTGGTCATGTCCGATAACAATACACAAATAAACTAAAACTTAAAGTAGACAAACACGACTGTAAAATAATTTAATCGACCATCGAAGTTTTCATGGAAGGAAAATCGTGCGCATATAGCGTGCGACGACTGGAGAAATCACTTAAGAATATTTACGAGACTATGGCTTACTCTCTCTCGTAATATTTTATGCTATTTGCCATTTGTTAATTATAATATTTATCTTATTTTCACTGAATAAGTTTTATTATTTATTTCATGTGGGAACTAGGTTTTTCACGCTACATGTTTTCGGTATATTCAGAATGTCATTTACTATGTCTTATGTTTTTTCAATACCAAATTTCATTATTATTGGTGCAGAGGCTTAGTTGCTAAAATATATAAAACAGACAGACATAGTTACTTTCGCATTTTTTTTAATCCAATACGGCAAAGTGACAGCCTTGTACTTATGGTAAGCACGGTGCTATCCAAAGGCCATTTCCGACAGATTCACAATCCCGCCGAAAGCTGGATATATGATGGTTTATACCGAATGCAACAACCTAAGAGAGTACAACCGTATTTCAAATAATATTTGATATTAAGGTGGCCGTTACTTCACACTTCCGCTTGAAAAACGTTGCAGATAGTAGTTTCCTTGCGGAAGTGCGAATTAACGTTTATGCTAATAATTATATTTATATTTATTAATAAATATTATAAGGTTTTTAAGTATATTACATATATTTTTTTTATGAGGATCCGTTGAATTTTACAGAAGTTACTACAGCACCACCTAGTGACGAGTTATAGTAAAATGGATAAAATAAATTTATAAAAAAATACTTCAGTGTGCTAATTTTCATGGCGATTGTTTTTTTTTAATTGTCTAACGCTATTAGTCTAATGACCACAGTTTCACCGGACTACTAAGGCAAGCGCTTCAGGCACTCAACCGCTTGACAAGAATCCGAAGGATGCCAAAGTTGCCGAACCTCGGCTTAGACTGTTGCCTAAGATGTAACATCGCAAATCTAAGTTAAACTATCATAACGATTCATAAATATAAGAATAGTGAGATATACATGTGTACCAGCATGTATGCCTCAGGAACTCACTCATGTATTTTGTATCTCGCAGCTCGGCTAAACTAAGCTAACCAAGTTCGAAAATAAGAAGGAACAAGAAAGAAAAATGTGTACCTCTACCAATGTGTATGGATGTGTGCATGTATTTGAGGGTGATCTGTGTTGTGTTGTTAAGCTAGTGAGTGAACATTTTCTGTGTTACTGTATCGTGATAGAAGCGTGTTCGAGGGCATCACTCCGGGGGATCGAACCTAGGAGATTGACCAAACCGTGTTACAGTATATCAATATGAGATATACATATACCAACATCCATTTTGATGTATAGTCATACCTCTGGATAAGAACAGTTCAAAGTATCGGAACCTCTTTTTCATGTACAGAGGTACATAAATGGCTTTTATCAATTAAAAAGGTTTAGAAAATACAGCAAGTATGCAGTAATAAATATGTATGTATTGTATATGTATCAATCATTAAGATTAGACATAGACGCTTGTAAAAAGAATATAAAATATCATGCAATAATATTCACTTAAATAAATCCGTTAATTTATTCTGTGTTTTCTATCTTTACATTTTGTATGTGTATTTTCTGTTCCTAAATTTTACCAAATATTGTTTTATCAATAACCTTTACGAATAGAGGTCGATAAAAACAGATTAAGGTAGTTATTTCCACGAAATTGAAGAAATACTCATAAATAGCGGGTGTTAAACACACTCTACTGTTGCTATAGATTTTTTTCAAACTGACTACACTGTTGACCTGACAATACCTCTACAGTTTCACCGGACTACCTGTTGCTATAGACAGTACAGGCTAGTAGTAGTCTTAGTTATAGAGATCTGTGGGGGAAAACGACTTTCTCCTACAAAGATTTTTGAGGGTTAAAATAGGACCTGTCAATTACTCTCACTTATAAGTAATACACATATTAACGCAATAATACACATGTTTATCACTCGCACAAAAGCATGTCAGTTACTGTGGTAAGAACATGTTACTGGCATATGTATCGAGATTCTGCCCGTACCTCGCGTGCCAGTACAAAGCATACCAGGCGATCGCAGTTCGTTTGATGGTTCCGCCTCGCTGGGATGTGGGGAGGGAGACTCGCATAGCACGTCACTAGCATGAAGAAGCTTGATTCTAGTAATTGGTATGCCACCTACAGGCGTGTGTATCGCGGCTTCACGGAATGCCAGTAACCGGCATGCCGGCTTACCAACACCTTATACGCCATTTACAGGCATGTGTATTCTGGGCCTAGAGTTTTGTTGCTCGTCAAGTTCTCACTTACTCACGTTGACTGCAGTTTTCGTTAAAATAAGATCAAATTTGATTCCGTGAACGGAACAGAATGACTAACGTTCAGTCTAGTGAGTACATATCTCGTGGCTCATAAATATCGTCGCCTTGACATTACGTTCTAAATATATTAAAAAATATTAACAAGAAATCATTCACCGCTATCGTGATAAACCAATCAGCGATTTCCGCGATATCCTAATTATTCACAAGATTAAGATCTCAAAGTAGATAAGATTATTACCTTTAGATAAGACGCAAACATCTTTTGATGTGACGCCTAACTGTGCAAAGCTAAGTTATAGATTTAAGTTAACGATATTAAAATAAATAAAAATGTATTGCCGAAGGTATACATTAATTTATAACTGTTGCAGCGTCTACTTAGCGAATTCTTTTTTTGTTGTTGTGTTTGTACAATAAAACATTTAAAAAATCGGAAGGAAACGTGAATAATTTGGGTTAAAAATTTCCATAAACTTTTTTTTATGAGTGAGCGTAGGAATATATTGTAGGAATATCTTCAAAAATATTCACAGAATCGACGGTCCCCTCGTTCAGTAGCAATTTTATTTCAGTACCTAATGAAGGGAAGATTTGATTGAGGGAAGATCATTTTCTTCGTTATCAGACTCGTGCGAAGTCAGGGCGGATAGATAGTATGTAATCGTAAATATAGTTTCTTAATATATTACTCATTAATTTGTAATTACTTTAATTTATATTTGCATATTAATAAGATTCAACATGTATGACGCCGTTGTTTGTAAACAGGGTCATATTTCGCAAAACTGTTGAACTGTACGAGTATACCTTATTCAAATAATAATAATATGTTGACGTTGACTCTGTCGGTAACCTAATAATCCATACTGAAGTAATTTTTTACTCATTTTTTAATGATTTGTAGCTATTTCATGAAATGTAATATGATAATACAAGCTTAGTGGTGAACAAGAAAAACCTATTAGATGCAGTTGCTTCTTTCCTGATTCCCAATAAATATAAAACTAAACATTGCGCCCGGCTTTCTTCGGGCGGCAGTATACTTTTAGATGTCTCGTGAATAGCAACAACTACTGCATATAAAGTGACGTTCAATTTAAATGTTTTTCGCAACTGAAACAAATATCATGGTGTTGCTTCATCATCATTATCATCTCCTTATCCTGATTCCACCTGATTTGGCTTAATTTTTAGGATCATCCGCGGCCTGACGTCAACTCTCATTGGGATTATTTTGTAGTACCACTATATGTGGAAAAAATATATAACTGTTGATTTCTCTTCATTTTGACGGCGTCGCATCATGAACCTTATATAGATTCTACCGTTTTTTACTGGCTTTCTACTATTATTTAATGTTATCACTGTGGTATTACATCTAAACAATCTCAAACGCTAGTATTTACCGGCCGTAAGATAAATAATAAAGCAAATTGTGTATTTGCTAAATCCAACGAATTTATACTTAAAATACTGTTTTTTTTTTTTAAGATATCACTTGATATTAGGAGAGGAAGGAATGGGTGGAGACAACCCTCAAGACATCCACCAATGGGGGACGGAAGGTCAAAAATCCTCAAGACCCCCTCTCACGCTTAATAGACGCCTCCTAAGCACGCTCAAACAGACAAAATAGCAAACTTTTATTTAGATTAAAAAGGTGCCTTCGGAAAACATATCTTCAATTTTATAAGTGCATACGCATATATTGATCCAACACAAAGCAACTATACACCGCCAATCTCCGTTTCGCAGTAAGCTGACCGTGAAATTGGTTTGACAAATATTTTATTGTTACCGCGGACGCTGGTCACACGCTTGCGTTGTACCACTCGTTTAATTTGAAATCAAAATTCTGATTGAAATCATTATTATAGAATCATAATTGAAATGAAAATTTTATACAAAATTTTACGTAAAAAAAATTAACAAAAAATAAAACCGACATTTAAAAAAATCAGCAATGAACCAGAAAGTCCTTAACCATAGTAAAGTAACTACTTAGTAGTCGATAGTCATAGGCAATATCTCAAAAACCATTATATTTCATACTCAATTTTAAGGAGTACCCTGGTGTAGTAGATAGACGATTCGAAATCTAATGTCAAATGCTATTGAAATTAAGTTGAAATTAAAACCATTCAAAATATACCCTTTCCGAGAAAAAAAGAATTTTTCAAATTCAGTTTAGGTAACAAAGGTAACAAACATTTCAAAGAAATCCAACCGAATTGACGGCTGCCTCTTTCATGAAGACTGTTAACAATTAGATGATTTATGTCACGATTTTCAAACAACAAGACATGTATGCACAGAAGTGTATCTCAAATTCATAAAATCACAGCCAAGCTAAGAAAATATTACTTGTTAAAGTTCTCACATCTTATCTTTACCGCATTCACAGATTAATTGAAATATCTTCCAAATATATCTTCGGCCAGATACTAGTCGATAATATCATTAATTAGTCAAAAAAGCATTTGTCACAGGAAAACCCAGTATATAATTAAATTACGTAGACACTACTTATATGAATCTCACAAAACTAATCATGACACTTATACGCGTGATAGCTTACATAAATAAAATCGAACACATTAAAATATTTATTATTAAAGATCTTCCATTTTGACAAATACGAGCTGATTCCAGCCCTTTTCGTTGGCATTAAAAAAGGAGAAAGTGTTAATCGAAGTATAAAAATAAGTATCCTAAAACCACTTACGAAATATTCCACATTGAATGGTAATAATTTTACGCCGATACGATCAACAGTTTTGATGTGATTTAGCCTCAAAGCAACTGTATTTTCATGACATATATACAAAATATAAATTAGATATCAGTACATCATTCTCTCTAAGGTCAAAGCAGGAAAGTCGCTGATGCAATAAGACTCATGTCATACAACATCTTCATCAAAAGAAAAGAGTTTTACCAAAATCCTATAACAAATACTTCTCTGAGTCCCGTAATTCAAGTGGACTCTGTACATAACCAAAAATGAAATATGTATAGGACTTCTATACAAGCGACCTCTTTTATATTATTTAACTTAGGGCCTCCTAGTAAAACTGTGGCGAACTATACCGCAATTTCTAACCGCATGTTAATGCCACTCGCTTGTGGATGGTAAAAAGTTGAGTAGAATTAATCTTAATCCACAATATCATTGAGAGATAATCATATGTCATTGAGGACTATTGTAGAGGTATTTTATATATCTCATATAGTTTAGGAACCCGAATTTTTTTTTTCACGTATTAATTAGAACATGTTTTTTTTCTATAAATACAATACAAGTGTTTGTGTGTGTTGTGTTGTGTGTTACACACACAGACTTTCCAGAATAAATTCTCAAAATGGTAGTGTAAACAGTAACAAAATCGGTTACATAGTTTCACAGAACTAAGGGAATACACGGACAGAAGCGAAATCCAACTTTATTTTATAATATTTGTAAATATAGATTATATTATTGATGATGTCCAATGATTCGAACTGGCATCCTTTGGATACAATCAGAGCAAGCTTCCCAGCAGCCATCAAGGCTTTAACGTATTGCAACGAATTCTGATCTCATTTTCCTGTTAAAAAATCCTTGAAGGTTTATTGTACAGTCGAAATGAAACAGATTTGTATCTGTTACTCGTAGAGCAAGCAAGTACTTGCCGGTCGAGGCTGACCGGTCTAACTAAATAAATTGAACCTAGGGTCACGACCGCCATCCATAGCGTGATACGTATATCGAATAATGTTGCCAATTAATAATCTATACCTGCTTATTACTGTTACTAAAATGTTAAGTTTGGGGGTTTAGATAAAAATATAATCTTCGAGACTAATAAAAAAATTGTGCACTAAATTAGTAATTATATAGTGTTACGAATTCTATAAAAATAGATGTTATCCGAGTACTGAATAGATATTTAGACCGGTCTAGAATTATTTTCAGTTATCTTGACAAACACGTTTTTATAAATAGATTAGTCATGGAGGCGTGGGAAAAAGGAACGCATACGTTGATTCCTTATCACTCCGCCCATTTTAAGCAAACAATGGTAATCTAATAGCGAACCTCGAATATTTTTGAGTCTCTCGATCAGCCTTCCAGAGATTTCTATTCTGCGTTTTATAAGCGGGCGACTAGTCGTCAGACGGACTTAGAAAAAGTCCAATTACCATGTCATGGTTATGTCGCAATGTTTTTCCATCACCGAAAGCTCCGACACAGTCGCAAATATTCGAACCAACGCGATGTCCGAACATGCTATCAACTAAGCCATCATCGCTTCAGTGGTTTACCTTTTCTAGTGAACTTTGTCAAACGAAATAGCTTGCAACACCGTCTCTCAAAGTAACAACGACCAGTGTATTTATAGACGCGCGATATTATTCGGACAATTGGTAGGTAGATACGTACAAAGCGTTCATTTATCGTTCTCAATACAAGGCTATAGTGTATGAGAAATGCTCTATTGTAACTCGTATCACTATATTCACAGCGTGAAATTATTTTTCTGCATTAAAAATACAGACCGTAAAACAAATTTGTTGTGTCAAGGCCCGAGTCTATAAATTCATGTCGACATTCCTAGTACTTTTAAATTCCTAAACTGCTTTGCAATGCTTGATGATAATTCTATAGAAGATGACAAATTCTCAAATCGCCTTCCGCACACCATCTAGTCTATAACTTTTGTTTAACTTATTCTTATAAATTTAAGTTTCAATGATTTAATGTGCATTTTCAAATTACTATTTCAAAATAAAATCACATATTTCCTGTAGAAAATAATAGTTCCTGGCAACCCTAATTGATAGATGGTAGTGATGTACCTGCTACATAAGACAACGTCTCTTCTGTGACTGTCTGTTAGTACGTTTATAAATAAGGAAACCCCTAGATCGATTTACATGATTCTTTGTCTACATCATAGTTGTATTCTCTTACAAGGTTATAGTACACACTATATTACATTAACTAACACACGCAATAAGTTGTGAAGTTAAAAGTAAGTTAAGTCGAAACAAAATTACTTCTAGTACAAATAATTGCTCATGATATAAATTGCTAAAAGTATCAACATTTACTACTTATCGAACTTTTATATTTAAACCAAAGTGACCGCTTCTACGAGATAAAGCAATTTAAAATGTCAAACGCGACATGCAAATCATGCATCTTAATCGAATGTCTTAGTTTAATACATGTTCAAATATGTGAGTCCTTTACGATACCTAATTTGGTCCCATTGGGTATTATATACAAGATGGCCGGGAATTTATTATTTGGATATTAATTAAAGTATATAATATTTGAAATTTTGCAAAAAAGAAATATCTTAACATTAATTTTGTAGGTTAATTAATCTCAAATATTCACTATTTCCCGTAACAAATTATTCAGAGTTCACGGTAAAATGAACACAGATGTCATCGCGCGCAAACAAGTCTTCAATACTATTGACATTGAATTTGTATACATGTGGGCGTGCAGCGTGCCGTGACGGAACCGGTTCGAATCCCGGCTGACCCACTGCGCCTGAAACGCGATGCGTCGTACACATAACACTAGCCGATGTCAAATTATTATTAACTAACTGATGTCCGTGACTTTGTCCCCTTCGAAATACGTCTGTTCTTTTATTGAAACTTGTATGTTCTGGATGTATTTAGGACTTTTATTATATTATTAGCCATTATAACTTTTTTGTGATTTTAAGTTACATATGTTATATTTTATCATTACTGTTTGATCCCTATGTAAATGCGTGATGATTTAGTTTACCAATTGCAATGAAATTTAGTATATAATCAAGATAATGTTATGAGAAATTTTCCATGTCAGTTTCGGAGATCATCTTGGTCAAACAATAAACATTTCAATACTTGTAGTCCGGATAAACTGTAAAGGCCTTGCCAGGTCAACAGTGTAGTCAGTTCGAAAAAATCAAATTTGAATGCTTTTTATATGTGTATGTGTAAATACAGAGTTGTCCGGGTTCGAAGGTTTAAAAAATGTTGAGTACCTGTCGTTTTACGGAATTTGCAATATGTTCCGACATTCTTATTTAACTAGGCCATATACCGACAACTCCAACATTTTTACATATATTGAATAACTTTAACAGTCGTTCATTGTATGAAAAATAAAATAAACACACTATAATTATTGTACAAATATTGAATGTATTTACCAGTTGTGAAAAGTTTGTTATTGCTGTCTGAGATATTTTATGTATAATATTATAATTGGTCAATTGACCTTTACATGTGTGTTGGTGGGGGAAATAAAATAAATAAAGGAACTGTCGAGAAGTGGGTTGGTACCGAGATGAAGGCGTCCGATCTAATATTTTATTGTGTTATAAACTTTGCATTGAATATTTAAGTACTATTTAATATATAATATTTAAGTATCTACCTTAATAAAATTCTACTTCTATCTATATTTTCTAATTTATACGAAATTTTATACACGAAAAGTTTATACCATTCCTCAAATATCAAAAATATTTTTACAAATGATTTTCGCCAATTTCATAGAATTTTATATAATGGAAATATGTGCTAATAAAATATTGATGTACTATAAAATCGTTAAAAAAAAAAAGTTTATTGTTTGCCGATTTTAATAAAATGTATCCGGTAAGTGTATATTATTCCAAAATTGATAGTCTTTAAAAATCAGTAATATCTTTGGAAATAATATAGTGGCAGGCCCGATAGTTATTATACTGCCATGAAAATAAAAGAAATACCTCGAATCAGATTGCGGCGCCACTTGCCGTCTTCAATAATATAAATTATCCATGGACTCACTTTAATACACACAAAAAATTACACCAAAATCGGTCCAGTCGTTTCAAAGACGTTTAATCACATACACACAGACCGTACAGAAGAATTATATATAAAGAGACATATATTTTAATCAACTAAATAACTGAAAAATAAATAGTCCCTAAAAACATGTGCGGGGACGCCACGAGCAGCTATTAGTTTATCACAAATTCTTATAAATAATATGTTTAAAAAAAGTATTTCCAAGAAATCGCTTTGATAAAGCCCACATTTAGTGAAATTAAATTATTTTCGATTCATATTAGTATATCCCATTGTTAGATAACCTTATAGGTAGAAACTGTATGTGTTTGAATGCCATAAATATGAACAATTAGTGAAGGAAAACGTCGTGATGAAACTACAACATACTGATAGGCCTTTTTGTACTCGTTTCGTTAAATTTGATCACAATAAATCCAGATGCGTATGTAAAAGATGTATTTTATTAGTTTTTTCTCAGCAGTATTGTAGACAAATTTAATGGACGTAAAAATGGTTTTCTATATAGAAGAATTTGCTGCAGGCTCTGTGCTGACTTTATCCGCTAATCTATCTACTACTTTCAAGCCAAAAATCTGTCACCAAGCATGTATTGACATGTTCCGGCAACCGCAATTGAGAAACAATCCTCTTAGCTTAACTATCTTTGACCATCAAATGGCATTGCCTTCAAACGCTAACCAATAAATATATATTTCGAAATGGTTGAAAACATTTTCAAGAGACTTTTACTCACAGATAATGCACATTTTAAACTAATGTACACTATATATCTTTTGGATAGTGTCTAGGTAAGGATCACTTGTAGAGACCAGAAAAAAGATTGTAGGAGTTAGATGGTGGTATCAGAATTACAGAATTAACCCAAGTAAACCTGGTAGTTCACATAAAACAAAAAAGCACACTTTCACGTGAAAGAGATCGCAGGTACCAGCTTGTCAATTTAACAAAGTTACGACTACTCAATTAATTTAAACATGTCTAATATTTTCTAAAATAATTATATTCACTGTAATATTATACGAAACAATATATAATTATTGTAAAAAAACTGCACAAAATGATTCACATGTTGGTAGACATTCGTTCGAGAAACAAAGAACTTACCTAACCATTAAGATAAGTTAAAGCATTGTTATTATATAAACAAAGGTTTTTAACTTCACGACAAAATACAAAGAAATGAATACTGATAAGAAGACGGTGAGTAAATCGTTCTCTTTTATACTTACAAACTTAAACCACACTCTAAATTTGATGGGCATTACTTAAAATAGTAACTAGTTGGTTACCAATGCATTGACTCCCAAGTATAATTGTCGGGAAGCATTCATAGGCACTCTGCAAAAGATAAACTTGATGGAAATTAGCCACATAGACAACCCTATCAACTCGCTGTCCTTCCATCATGATGCCCTTTAATCGAAATCTCTGTTTCAGTCTAAGTCATACGTCAAACGACGTGGTATCAGAATACGCTACCTCCAAGTTATCATAGCATTGTGTAATAATATTTAGCAGGTAAACCCGTACACGTTTATTCAATTCAAAAGGTTAACTTACGTTTACCAGATACAACACCTAGACACAGAGTTGCAAATTGTATTGGTCATGCAAAAGTTTATCCCGGGTCGAGGCAGAAAATACGTTGCTAGAAAAGGTCAATTCCTGCCGTTCCTCTATTTAATCCTATTAATTAATAAATATTGCAGGACATTGCAGGTATTGCCACTATAGGCTAGTCTACTTCGCATACTTCCATAGCTTAAAGTCTTATGGTAGTTTGCTGTGGGGTAAAGTAGCTGAAATGTACACCATAGTTTTATTACAAAAACAGGTAGTTCGTACAATAAACAATACGAGACCTCGCGAATCATTAAAGACTAAGTTTCAGGAATTCGGTATTTAAACTCCGCCCTCCTAATACATTATTCATAATTTAATGTATGTCTGCAAACACTTTGAAAAGGTGGTTTTCGTAAAAGATCGGCAGGATTCAAATACTAGAAACTATGACAAACTGGTCATCCCACGTTTCAGACTCAATATTTAGGTACAGAACAGTTTTTAGGTAATAATGTTAGGTTGTACAGCAAAATGCCAAAGCAATAAGCATATTACCGATTTGCCAGATTGTCAAGTTTAAGCACCAATTCAAGCTGGTTTTTGTATCAAATGGTGAACGATGTTAATATCTGTAATTGACACCTCTCTGTGTGCATCCATTAAAAACGATTGTAGCTTTAATACATTATAAAAATATGTACGTTAAAAAGACAAACCCGATCGAGTTTTTTTGCCGGCTCTTCTCGATGGGTGGGTTTTTTTTCTGAAGCGGTGGTAGTTTTGACGTTCATAAGCGTCCTCTTATTGCATACACTGAATAAAGTATTTTTGATTTTGAACATTATATAGAAGAAAGTTTTTGAGGATAGAGTTTGTTACTCGTTCACGTAAAAAGCTATTCAATGGACTTTCGTAAAACTTTACAGTAATGTAGCTAATAATACATCAAAACAACACTAAGGACATAATTCATAAAAATATTGCTTAAAGGACATAAATTATAACGATAAATATCAACTTAGAAAAAAAACTGTCTTCTGAACGCTATCTCATGTACTGCATAAACTGTTACACGGTCACTAGTTATTTATAAACCAAAGTAAAGCTAGGTTTTGTATTTAACTAAGTAAACATAGAACAATTATCATATAATTGTTTATTCATTATGAACTTGACACATAACAACAGAAGTTATTAACTAAGAATCTAATAAGAGACTTATCTTGTTTCGGTAATAGAAGTACGACACCAGTATCTATACTTTTTTGTATGTTATGAAATAATTGCAAACAAGCGCACAGATAATTATGAAACAGAAAAACTAACCGCAAAAAGGAACGTAATCTTAACAGAGGCCAGTGGTAATTATAGATAGCAGTAGCGACTTATGTCAATAATGCCTCGTTGCTGTGTTATCTTTCGACAACGGCTATTACAGGCTGTTGCCAGTTATTCTGCTATTGGGTAATTCGCTGTTTTATATCGTATTATAATACGTGTATAATCTTCCACGTGTGTAACCATCCTTAGAGGCAACTGTCGATAATTTTCTAAATGACTTAAATAAGGTAGATCAACAACCATTAGGCAATATTAAAAAAGTTTGAATATACGACAATTATCTTACGTCACGTCTGACTTGGCCTTTCCTTGTATATGACATTGGTAAAACCCTCCTGGCAAAACTAGATGCAAATGTCATAAAGATATTGAAGCTATGGCTCGGAATTGCACATTCAGCTGACCCCTCAACTCTATTTAGGGATCAAAACAGTTTTGGGATGAAGTTAAAGAAGCCATCGGAACTCTATAAACACCTCAGAGTTACCAAAATGCATATCTTGGGACAATCCCAGGACGAAATAGTCTTATCACTCCCAAAAGATAAATGTGTTACAGAGCTTGAGTCAAGACTTCAATTCCATAAACAATTTATGGCAGGGGCACAGTTTAATAGAGTCGAGCTGGGTTCTGCAAAGAAAAAGGAAGACCGAGAAATAATAAAATCCTTTCTACAACAAGACGAAAATGATAATTATAAAGTGCACGCAATGAATATAGAAATGCAAAGTGAGTGGTTAGCCATATGTGAGTTCTGCATCCCATTAGCCCTGAAATGGCGCACCCTACTACATGATTGGTCTCCTGCCCTATTAAAATTCTATCTTAATGCCTGCCAAATGACCCTCCCAGACCAAAGTAACCTAGTAAGATGGGGGAAAGCCTCTGAAAAATCTTGCTCTACTTGTGGTGGGGCCGTAGGTACTGCAAGGCACTTATTGGTAGGTTGCAAGGCACTTATTGGTAGGTTGCAAGGCACTTATTGGTAGGTTGCAAGGTGCTGCTTGATAGGGGTTATTACTCACGCCGGCATGATAGAGTACTTGAAATCATACGTGAAGCAGTAAGTCTTTCAGTAGCTAGAGCCCAAAACGGATTGACCACAAATAAATGACAAATTAACTTTATAAAGGATGGCTCAACCGTCAACTCTAAAAGCAAGCCTTTCTCAATCCTAGGTACTGCACCTGACTGGACTATTTTAATGGATACGTATGACAAGCACTATAAAATCCCAGAGGATGTTGGTGTTTCGTCATCCAGACCGGACATATTCCTCTTTTCTAGACATATCAAACATATAATACTAGTAGAGCTTACTGTACCGTGGGAAACCAACACTCCTAAAGACCACACAATCAAATTAAATAAATATTACGACCTAACTAATGAACTCAATAAAAATGGCTATGTGGTTAATTTATACGCGGTAGAAGTAGGAGCGAGAGGTTTACCAGCAAAATCTCTCTATAACCTTCTGAAGGACCTTGGCCTGTCGAGAACTGCAGTAAGTTCTATTTTAGAACGAGTATCAAAGGCTGCACTAACAGGTTCCTACCAAATTTGGCTAGGCAGGGCGGGAAACTCGAGCAGTGAAGGTGAGCGTTGATGTGCATCTCAAAGGGGGCCTCCTTAAACCTACACCTAGGTCGCAAGTCCTGGGAATTGCTCTGGGTTTTTCTCTCTGTCACACGATGGACCCGGCACCCACACGGTGAATCCATGGAATGCTAAGAAGCTTGTCTCATAACAATTATATTTTCAAGAATCAAGACAAAACAATTTATTACTTCACAAATTTCATTAATTACTATAATCGACATTATACAAATTAAAATAAAGCACAAAGTCGTAACAAGATATGTAACTTGCGTAAAAGAGACTACAAATACTTATAAAAATAAAAATCGATTTGATGGTGTGTAAGCTATCAATAGGTGTGAATGCTCTCTTTCACACCTATTGATAATTGTATAATACTTGCTTTATCACATGTCACGATAATATCTGCCGGACACTATACTATTTTAGGTAATAGTATAAATACAAAAGTAAGTTTGTTTGTTAGTTACGCTTTCATGCCGTAACTGCTCAGCCGATTATCGTGAACCTTTGCATACACGTTACCAGGGGTACATAAAGGATATAGAGTACCTTTCATATAGCATAAGAGTACTATTTGGTATAGACAAGTCAGATCTAATTAATGCGAGAGAAGCCCCGGGCAGAAGCTATGTTAGTTATCAATAGTAGTCACGGAGAAAATATAGTCGACTGTAGAATTATCACTTATATGTTGAATAGAAATAATACATTACATTATTCGTTACCGTAATAAAGACTGCATTTAAATATAATCGACTATCTTTTGCCGACGGCTTCACTCATGTGAATACAGTAAAAGCTGTTTTCTTATCCACCGCGAGCAAAACTTTTTTTCGAGATGATAGTGGTCAATTAATTTGTCTCATATTAGCAAAATCGACCAAAAAAGCCTCATCAACTTAAATAGAACATAGTGACTTACGAAAAGTACTTTGAACAACTTAGGGTACTGATGTTTCATTTTTAAATAATGTTTATACAATGACCATTTAAAACTTTGTTTTAGTCCGTAAAAAGGCTTACAACCGGATCACACTCAGTATTTGCTAAAGTCGAAATACACCCGAAATCAGATAAAACAATTCTCTTCTGGCAACACTAACTATTTTTTTTATCTTACTTAATATTGTACGAATTTACGAGAATAAGTAAAATTATTTATGAATGTCAAAAACCAGTTGCCAAAACACTAAAACTTTATATTGATTAAGGAGTTGTTCAGTTGAGTGTTGGTAAGTAAAAGACTCATTCTTATTCTTCCTTGCTTTTTTGTAACCAACAAGCTCATACTTCAATAAGTCATTCCAAGAATTAAAAGTAATCTAACAACACCTCATATGTTAAAACTATTAACTGTTTAAATTGAGGCACAAAGCTCGGTAAAAATAATTCCATAAATATATATATATATATATAAGTCATAGTTAGTTACATACACTTGTACAATATTACCTTTTTCTGTGTAATATGTAAAAACTTTATAGGTTTTAGCGTTTGACCACATACTCATCTGATGTTAAATGACGATGTGGTCTAAGATGGTAAACACACTAAACCTAGAGAGAGACTGGCTCTCATGTGCAGCTAGCTGCCAGAACACACCCATATAGGTGGTTGGCGACAGATTTTCAACTTAAGAATTGTAACTAACCAGGCGGGCGTAGGAAAAGCCCTACCACCATGCAAGTCGGATTAAAACATTTTTTAACCTATATTATATGTACTTTTGTTTGTACATTTAATCGTTTTCAGATCTTTTAATAGATAAACATTATAAAAACCACTTATCACGAATGTAACGTTAAAAATATATCTGTCCGTCTGTCTATACTGTAGAATTTACTTTATTTCTATGCAATTTTGTACACGGTAAGTTCGTCATTCATTCAAAAGATTTCGATGGCCTTTTCTAAGCAGACAGTATACGTCATTCTAAAACTAATGGTCTATAAAAAGTATAAGTTACAGTATTAGAAATCATAAAATAAACCTATATTTTATTTTAAGTAAAATAAAAAGTTAAAAATAATTGTGGCATAAGAAAACGCGCACGAATCCACGGACTACTGCTAGTCGGTAATATAGCCCGTCGAAGCAAAAACTAATATGAAACAGCTTGCGTGAATCGAGCGCGTCCGGTCCACTGCGCTTGCACGAGCACGGCTCGGCGCAGCGCAGCGCGTCTCTGCAGGGTGTCTCGGTTAGTGATGAAAGAGAATACTTTTTTCTTTAATGATGATCAACGGAGCGTTGTCTCCTTGTACGAAATCAACGATGGGCAATCATCAAACGAACTCAATCGGCGTGAAGGTGACACGAAATTGTTTATTATCCCACCATTTCTGCCGGTTATTTAGTCATTTCTAGGGTTCTTCGTTTCGTGGACCATTTTTCTCAAAAAACCCTTGTTATTATGAAAATAACAACCATCAAGATTTATGGTACTTGGAAGTCATATAGGAATTAAAATCAACACTACCTCGTAGTCTATCATAAATTACTTCAATATACAGCGTTTATCTCTAAATTTTAAGGTTAAGTTTAAACGTCTTTTTTTTAAGTGATACAAAATGACTTTAAACACTCCTCATTAAATATATTTGACACCGACACTAAAGAATAATTATGTATAACGTCCGAATGTCGATCTCCTTGAATAAATACACTCTACTATCTGATATATATCCACACTTATAGTTCTCGTAAATTTCGTAAAGTTCTAGTTTGCGCATATTATAGTCAAGAGATAATACAAAACAAAGTTCAAAGATTATTATAGGAATTTAAAATTAGCATTTATTTATCATTGTCTCCATGTTATACAATGCTGATTCAAGTAGATACTTGCCTATTTTATACGGTAATAAGGTTATGGCAGTGTAACTAACACTTTCTACTATAGTATTATGGTAACATCGGTAGTACACAATTTTTTTCATTAAAAACAAACTCAGATGTGCTAACTTAATTGAGATTGGTCAGATGGTGTTGTAGCTAGCCAATCTCACATATACCAACATGTATTTTTATACGGAACCCTGAAAATGCGATAATCACTCGCTCTGTACCTCTTTTTATATTAAATTACACTCGCTGTTCTTCTCAGTTTTTCCGCTTGTCGTTCAACGTTCGGTTATGACTTAACTTGAATTGATTACCTTTAAATAGATTTGTTAGAGATATTACAGTGAACACTGAAAATACGTTTAGTTTTTAACTAATAAGCAAACAAAAACTACGTAGCACTATATAGTAATGTGTGTAGAAATACTGAAATTCCAAAATTATTTAATTTCGATTTCAGATATATATTAACACTTTACACAATCTATACATAGATCGGAAGAGGCAAAACAGTTAATAACATCTTCTTTCACTGTTTCCCAACCGATTTTCTTAATTCTTTTTTGTTTAGTCAATATTAGCGAACTTTAGTGCAAACAATAAAAAGAGTCCCTATTCGTCTTACTACTAAAACTTAAAATATTAATCAGTTATGGCTTTAAAACTACAGCTTACCTTACGAACCAGAATATGATTTAATTATTTTCTATAACAGAATCATATTATCCTATTAATATTATGAACGACAAAGTTTGTGAAAATTCATAGATGTTTTTAATTCTTTCATGATAATGTAGCATACATTAAATTATGGCACCATACATTCCATTATCTTACACCGCACGCCGAGATAGCTCTCACGTAGCAGGACTTTTACAATCTTACTTGAACAACACTTTAACCAATTTAAGCAATACGTTTATAACTTAAATGCTATTATGATGTGCAAGCTATGTTACTGTAGTTTCACCGAAATCCGTGGAGTAACTTCTGTGTGAAAGAGTAACAAACATCCATCAATCTTCACAAACTTTCTTGTTTATTACTAGCTTTAACTTGCGGTTTCCCTCACCCTATTCAACCAGTGCCGCGACAATATTAGTTTTTCTTTTATGTACTTATGAACGTATGTATATGCTTATCAACATGTACGCAATATTTAATGATAATAAGTTAAGTAGTTAAGCTGTGAAAGCGTAACAAACAAACAAACTAACTCTCACATTCATAGTATTAGTTAAGATTTTGTCTGAATTACAAGTCTCTTTTGCTTTTCCTTAGTTTATTTTTACATTGTCATCTTGGTCTACTAAAATTAAAAATTTTAATTCTCCAACTCATCAAGTATTTCTTAAAAATCAATTAAAAAACTCCACCTCAAAGAGACGCATCAAAAATCTATATAACAAACACATAGCAAAAAAAAACGATGAATTTGGTAACCTTAAGACATCATAACATAATTAATGTTGTAACAAAAAAAAAATAATTTGCTTATCGATAAAGAAAAACCGAACAACGAACTCGCTAACGTAACATCCACTGAACTATTTTAGCGTAGTCTTGCACAAAATATCGACATGTATTTTTGTGAAGCGTTTCGAAGCGGGAAACGAGTTTGTCAACACCCGACGACTAGTGAACGGTCGTAGAAATCATTTGAATCTATAAATAAATTCATTGAAATGTCAACGACATTATAGTTACCTTCTTTCGTTGAATAAATGTGTGTTATTTGATTTTTTTTACTAAATCGAATGTTATTTAATAGTTTAACAAGTTTTTGTTACGACAAACAAGTAATAAATTGGCATACAAACCATCAAATAAGGAGATTTAAATAGCTTATTTCTATGTACAGTTCATTCTAAAACTATTGATATTGGTTACATATATCATAGCTCTACTGTATGCTTCCAACCAAATATGTCAAGATCGTACAATAACAAAGCAAAAGTCAAGTGTTTCGCGGCAGAAGAAATGCAGTGATGCTCGCAGAACAATAGAACTTTGCACAAATTCTGACTGTAAGGTAGGTAAGTAGTCTACAGCAATGGCCAAAAACTATTATCTCCGATAGATAAGTATAAATCAACTTTAGTATTGAAGGAAACTGCTTCCATGATAAATATGATAGATTATTAAACATGGAACATTAACGTGAAGTCGTTTCCCTTGTGGTGTTCTATTTATCAATTTGAGGTGTATGCGCACAAACTATAAGTACCAATTAATACGACCCTCTTTGTTCTACCCTTAGCGCTACCAGACACGTTATGGGTTGACACCTATAAGTAGTTGAATTGGGTACCAACATCTCGTTCCAAAGTCAAATAATATAGATGTCTTTAAGAAAGAGTCAGTTTTTTCCGAGCGAACAAATAAAATCATCGGTTTCATATTAATATGCTCGAGGTGATGATTTTTATGCAATCATGCATAAGAGAGCTA
Organism: Antheraea assamensis; assembly: GCA_035772565.1. Classification (NCBI taxonomy): domain Eukaryota; kingdom Metazoa; phylum Arthropoda; class Insecta; order Lepidoptera; family Saturniidae; genus Antheraea; species Antheraea assamensis. Next base: position 6,584,934 of record JAQQSE010000045.1, read on the forward strand.
CAGCCATCCTGGGTAGGCTTCGCGGCAGTCCCAACAGAATAATAAAAACACTGGTAGAGATATATACGATAGTCCTTATCTGAAGCACTGGATATCGGTGGTTGTATAATGCTGTGACACAATGTGGCCTTTCTTTTTTTGATACAATCTTGATATAGGTTAAAGTTTAATTACATTTTAATATAAGTAGCTAATATATTTTTAGTAGATTGTTTATATTTATGTAATAAATGAAATAATAATAATATTGTTAATTGCTACATTGCTTCATCTATGTGACGCTAGATGTCGCTCTTCGAGGCTTGCATTGTGGTGTCAAGATCGTTTGCGGTATCATATAGTGTTTGTTAAATTTTCGAATAAAAATTTGTAGTCCGATGAATCTGTAGAAGCCTTCAAGCCTTCAGGTCAACAGTGTAGGCAGTTCGAAAAAATAAAAAAAATTCGTTGTACCTACACACCTCACTCTTTGTTTTACTTTAATATATTATATATTTCTATATTAATAAACAATAGTGGTAGAGTTTTGGGAACTGTCACAAATATATTGACCACCACCCATCAATATGTACTATATTTGGATGAAAATTAATTAAGTTTTCCCAAAATGAGTTATAAGTTAGAGATTATTGGAACTTGGTGAATTAATTCAAATCGTATCTAAAAGCGATGTGTTAGAGAAATTCAATAAGTTGTAAATTTAACTTCGACCTGTGAAACGTTTTTTACAGCAATATTAAGATAAATTTCGTAAACGAGCCTATCGAAGCATTAAATGCGAAGTTTATAAAATATCTTAATTAACTCACGCCGTAATGAATAAAAAAATTGTACTTAATAAACCAGTAATTTATTATTGACAAAAAATTTAATTATTAGGCAATAGGTTTTGCATAGATTGCATTTAAAAGTGAGAGCTGTATACGCAAGGTCATTGAAATTTATCTAAAAGGTTACTGAATGATAGATTAATAAAGCAAAAACAAACAATAATAATTATTGAGCTGTGACCACGTATTTATTATACCAGATGAGTAATTTAAAATAGTCAACCATAAATACGAAGAGATAATAAAAAGAAAAGGTAAAATACAAGCCTTGGAAAATATGATAAAGTAGGTTAAGTATTGGAACTGCTCAGAAATAATTGCAGTAAAGAATAAACGAGAATAGCAATTTCTATTCCAATGCTACACAGCTTGTCTAAATATCTGCGAAAACTTTCGAAATTGTAGGTCGAAATTAGATGCTTTGAGGAGCCCAAGTTATTTACTGACGGCTAAATTATTTATTTGAGTTAGGAATATTATTGCACAGCTTAAGTTTTTAAATAGTTAGGCCAATAAACTTCAAAGAACTGCAGATCTGAGACCAATCGTAACCTTATGTAGCCTAGTGTTCATAAGTTCAGAGGACTGTGTTGGTACGGTTCGTATGCCAATGTGATTTACCAACCACACCCTTCCAACTAGAACCTAGCAATGTAAATACTGCTAAATTACAGCAGAAATAAATATTGCGATGTTGCTTCAGCAGTAGAACGTTGCCCAATATCTACATTAAATTTGAAGTTGGACATATCGTAGAGTCATTTTTAGATCCTTATAGTGCGCACAATTATTTGCTATACCATTTTGTTCCATATTTACTAGTTCACACAGCGTATTCTAACAGAAAACGCTGGTAGTAATTCTTTATCCAACTCTATTTAACCCATTAGTTTAGATATATTATACTTTATTAATGTAATAAAATACAAGTTAAAATAATTCCAGAAAAAATATCCATCAGAAAAACGAAATGAATCGAATAAAGACGTTATTTTCAAGTCGTTTTAGTTATATCCTTTATCTTAATATTAGATATATCGAATATTACTTATTATTATATTATAATATATGAAGAATTATGTAAGTTGTAGATAATAATAGTTAAGTATTTAAAGAGCATTTAAACATTACTGCTGGAACGTACTAACATATTTTCAACCAGAAAATCAGTCACGCAATATACTCTATCTATATATAAGACTGTGACACTACGTTGACAAGCTTTTATTATTTAACAATCAGCATGCAGGAACTTTAAACATGGTTTTGAACTTTCGTGCATTCTTCAAACACACGTAAGCGACTCCGGAAGCCACGGTTCACGCGATCCGGTTCGAATATCGGACGAAGCGAATCAATTCGTCGACCCCCTTTTCACAACACTAGTTACTCAACCACTGATGTACAAATTAACCGTTGCCATGGTTATGTTCCAAAATTATAATCACAGATAACTAAAACGGAAAACGTATTTTTTCTTTTGCCTATATATCTACTATAATGTAGGTATGTATTTATTATTATTATACTAGCTGGTCGCCCCGGCTTCACCCGAATATACTAATAAAAAAAAACTTCCTTTTACAGTACCATGTAATGTAATAAAATAACAGCTCTTATTTGGCAACCAACTTTTTTAATTATTACTGTCATTGTCAAGTAGGTGATGACACTGCAAGTGTTTTGAAATTATTTTAACGTTCTAACAAGATGGTGGCTCCCTTGTTAGACTATCCATGGGAGTTTTTGTGGCATCTCAGAATTCGCGCTATGGTATTATTTTACATCCACTTCACTTGTGCACAATAACCGAACTATATTACGTAAAATGCCATCAATATTACAAAATACAGAATCAAAGGGCACAAGATTATTATGAATAAAAGTGACTACATGAAAGACTAAGATCCCGCCAAAAAACAAACTAATTTGTTATGTATGCATATGTACCTGTTATGTACTCGTATGTACCTATATAAGACAAGCATGTGTCATTAAACGAGTCAGTGCGCTTATAACTGTCTTTTATTCCACACGTCCCGACATAACACAATCAAACTGTAATTTGGCAATATTTTTGAAGATCGGCCTACTGACTTCTGTTTCCCTCACTTTTTATATGGAGACTTTTAACCCAAATTATAAACTTTTCCGTATTTTTGAAACATTGTCTTTCATACACATCTAGTCCTGACTACTACAAATACTACAGAAAAGAATTAGCCAAAATTAATAAAAATAATATTGATATAGATATTATCTGCGTTACACATACCAATATTCATGACTATAGGTTAAATAGCATAAAAGAGTTATCTAGTATAAGTAATAGTAAATTATAGCAAAGGGAATAACATAAAAACCTCTTTAAAATCACTTAGGTATTCAACTGTCATGGTGGTTTATCAAATTCTGTTCGAATTTATCGATCAAGTTCAATAGGAGAAAGAGAATAAAGTACAGTCCTCGTGAATCTTTTTGGTTACCGTAGTCCAGTGAAACTGTAGCGGCCTTAACAAGACAACAATGTAGTAAGTTCGAAAAAAAAAGAAAAAAATATATTTTTGCTCGTTTTGAATATAGCCGTAAGTGCGGGCTTGCGCATAACATCGTAAAGAGTTTAATACAAAACAAAGTGAAAATATTATTATAGGAATCTGGAATGGCATTTATTTATCCTTCCGTGCCTAAACAATGACGATACTTTTCCCATTCATTTAATATGAGGTTTTTCACTTTTTAGAAATTACTTTGTATCTTGCTTGTTCTATTGAATAACTTACCAAATATTATTAACTCTCCGTCTACTATGGTCCTTTGGGATGGAGAAATTTTAATATGGGCGTCAAAAATGTAATTATTAAATTATAATAATAATATAAATCATAAAAACCTCATGCTGAGTGAATAGGAAAAGTATCGTCGTTTAGGCACGGTTCAAATAATCCAATTCAAGTATCAATGTTTTGTTGTTAAATGTTTTAGGCTAACTTTAAAAAGCCAACTTAATAACGGGCACCCTATTTACCAGAGTATAACAACACGACGTTTGTTGAAGGATTATAAGTCTCTTAGTGGTCGGCTTTGTTTTTGGAAAGCAAATCTTCGTCCTAAAAGATCTTTGTTAGGCTGAAGAAGTTCTGTCAATTCAAATGTTAGATGTCAGTGGTAGTTTTGACGTTCATAAGCGCCTTCTTAGGGCCTAAATTGAATAAAGTATTTTTGATTGATTGAAGATATAATCTATTGTACGTCCAATAAGGGTTTTAGATCCCTTGACAGATGTGAACGATCTCTGCCACTTATTCTGTAATGTATCTCGGAAAACAGTAAAGCAAGCTAGGAATAAAAATAAAATAAATGTGTAACCTATATTTATGTAGTATTCGTAATTTTCAAAATATTTATTGGGTGAAATATTATATTATAGGTCAGCACAATTTTTCCAATGTCTCATAAAATATTACGAAACAGATTGAAGCACAATATGAAACCTAAACCAGTCGCGGCCGTGTATCGTAATCAACTGCTAAATTGCTGCAACAACACTATAAACTATTATAATAGAATACCAATTGAAATTCTATTCACAATGGGTCGCGCAAGTTGTGCGCAACATTTTTCTAATTTGCATGTATATTAAGATTTGTATTATCTGTGATTACCATTTATTAGGTTTGTTATCAATTATTTATGTAAGGATATTATTAAACCGTCGTAATGTATAGAAACACTTAAATTACATAATCATTTATATTTTATTTATAAACGCCACAACGACCACAGACAGTACAACATGCTTATACTAAAAACTCGGCCTCTTCACCAGTGACCATCGCCTTGCACACTTATTTCCATTCGGGTCAGAATTTGATCAAACTTCTATAGATGATCAAGTCTCGTGAGCTAGATCTTAGCTCGAACTAATCGATCATACCTTGATCGTTAGTTATGTTTTTTTAGTTAAAATTAATTGTAGATCGTTTTTTAATGAGTATTAATTATACATTTTATTTTATTACATCTCTCAGACATTATTAAAATATAAATCAAGCTTAATCAATGTTCAAGTCTCCTAGGCTAGATACTTGTTCACACTACCCTGTGTACCTCCCTATAAGGACGGAGCCCGGCGGCCATCTTTCGCCGGGCTGACCGCTGGGGGCGGCATGGTGATAGCTCAGCACGGTCCCATGCCGCCCCAACTTAAAGCGGTGGCCGGTACACCGTGGGGTTTTAGTCCGTGCGAGTCGGACATAACCTATTCTCTCCCCCGGGAGGATGGGTATGCATAATGGATTTCCCCACGTTAATAAAAAAGATATTTGTTCACACTACTCAACCACACTTATAGTTAGTCAAATGTTATAAACTGAAATTAATTTTAACATATTTTTTAAAATAAATACTATGTTTTTTTATATCTCAAGGACGTGCCCCACATATTTAGAATGAATACAAAGATGTATTTACAATATTTTAATATATTGTCTCAAATTAGGTCCCGACATGAACATGTGGCTCATATTACGTTATATTTTCAGTTTGTTTGATAAATGTAAGTATACATTAAATAGAAGACAACAGACTATAATTATGCAAAGAAAAAATAAGAAATATTTTTGAATATAAAGATAACTTATTTGCATAACAAAACTACAGCCGAGGTTGAATATATCAAAAAATGCCACTTCATTAAGCAATATTAAATACAATAAGACTTAAAATATTATTTTCAACGCATTGCATATTATTATATTAAATGTCGTCTGAGTTTGCCTCAATTCCTAAAATTTATATAACAGATATTTCAAAAGTAGATTTGCTGATCTTTGTATCGATCAATTTTATAAATTATGTCAGTTAAGTTAGTTTGAATAAGTGAGATAAATATGCAAATATATTCTAATTCAGTCTGATTTTTTTCCAACAGTTTTGTCGGATTAATTTAGTGCGACTTTCTTAATTGGTTCAAATTTAAATTATTACTATTATTCAATTTTATATACTAAAAATGTAAGAGTAATAAAGTAAATTACACTATAAGCAACTTTGCTAATTCTAAAAGATTGATGTATGCTAATAATTCAATAACGTATCATACATATGGTACACTGGAATACCATTGCCTTTGCTTTCGTATAATAAGAATCCAACATTAAACATAGATAAATGGGCATAAGTGTATCACTGTCAGATTATTTGTAATGCACATTTTGTAACTATCCATAAATAAACAAATAAAGTGTCTTCGCAGCTTCCTAAACACTCATGATTTTCGCTAGTTCTACAATAAAGGAAAAATGTTGCAAGCCACTGTCAAAGGTCGCGCACGTGCACCTTTTACGTACCTACAGAGGTTACCACACTAAATTGAAACTTAGTTGTAAATACGTACATTGTAAATTAGATTCGTGCAGATATAAGTTTTCGCAAATGTTACAACTTTTTTATAAACTATCTACTGCCCGCGAATCCGTTCTCGTGAAATCGTTTTGTTGTTTCATGATCATTGTTTGTTTTATCTGAATTAATCTGCCCTGTCTATGATTTTTTGAACTGAAAGAGAACCGTCAAGCTCGGGTTGGTGGCGCTGAATTGGGTTTACTTGGCTAAATTCAACATCAAGCACGCTCGGGTCGGTGAAAGACGCACTGAATCGTGTATACTCAGCTCTATCCGTCATCAACCACGTTTACTGTCTGACAAAGATTGCATCGTTGTCATAATTACGTTTTTATTATTACCTATTACAATAATAAAATAATATTATGATGTTTTGTATATAATCAGACTAGTAGTATGTCAAAAGTATGTTTTGAAATATTACTATAATTTATATAGGTACATATAAACATTGATAAATGTGTTTCAACTTTAATGTGTTTCTATTTATTTATTTATTTTTATAAGTTTTCACTTCTGTCGTGTGGTCATCAATACGCCCACCCACTTTTTTATTTTTTGTCATTATTGATTAACACCTATAAACTTGTTGCCGTTATTATGATACCTCCATTAAATTATATCAGTATTCCTTTTTTTATACTTTATAAGTTAGCGTTTGACCACAATCTCATCTGATGTTAAATGATGATGTGGTCTAAGATGGTAGCCACGCTAAGCCTAGAGGAAGACTGGCTCTCAAGTGCAGCTGCCGGAACACATCAACAGGTGTTTGGCGACAGATTTTCAACTTGAGGGTGGTAGCTAGCCAAATGGACTTAGAAAAAGCCCTACCACCATACTATGGTTTCATCACGATGTTTTCCTTCACCGAAAGCTCTGACTCAGTTGCTAGGATTCGAACCTACGTCCTTCGGCGCTGTGCTTGAACACACTACCAACTGAACCATCACAAATCGCTTCTTAGCATCTATCGAAAAGCGTAATGATATGTAGCCCTGATAATACTGTGAAAAATCCTGGATATGGCAAGTGAAATTCCTATCAGTTTCGGTCAAGCCGTTTCAGACATTAGCTCATACAAATAACATATACTTCAGTTGTATTCGTAGGTATACATTTGAAATTAATAACCATGCATTAATACACATACTTAAAAGGCATCAATCTTTAAGAGATTTATCACTGGAACCGAGATACGTTGAAAAGCATGCCGGTAATTGCACGTAACGGAATCGAACTCCGGAACAATGTTTACGGACCATGACAATGTATCGGATACCGAGCCGGCTCGACCGTGGTGTTGGAATTTCAAGTAACTCTTAATTGTATATTTAACGTCAAATTAAAATGCAATAAAATAATTTTCCTAACAGTATAGTCTGAATTACGAACAATCAGGAGGTGTGATTGGTCTCTACGGAGTTTGATTTCATAGCTGAAGCCAACTAAATTTATAATTCATCTGCTGTTGCAATACACAGGACTGCAGTTACGATTGTTTGTTAGCAAAGCCACTTCGATTCAAAGCAAACACTCGCCTGGTCCAAAGATGCAAAATGAGAGCTTGTTTACTTCTGTCTACCGTGTCATTTCTAAAATAAGTGATTTAAAATTCTGACTGCATTTCCTTAAAAATCGTTCCAGTGATATTTTAGGCGATCTAGTGGCCGATGAACAGCTGGGTGACCCAAGTAAATACTTCGAGAAGAGAAGACTTCCAGATTCTGTTACATTAATAACTTCAAACTCCGTCACTAGTTATGTGAATTTGAAGGTCTTATCAACCCTCCAAATAGCTATTGTTTAGACATCGGACATAAATTCTAGAAATTTACAGATTTTAAACATAATGTTATCAAAAATATTTCAGGGTTTTATGCCCAACCGCCGCAGTCATTGTTGATTTCCAATAATAATATTTACTAGTCCATATGTCCTTCGCTATTTTATGAAATAAGGAAAGTGATGTCATATAGCCTAAATAAAAAAAAAAAAATTTAAATATTAACCCCTCGGCTGATTTTTAAGACCCAGATCACAAAATGCCAGATTATGTTTTTTTATTTTATGACATCGCACATTGTAAACTTCATGGCTTAGTAAAATAAAGTTCATACAAATGAAAAAATAATTTAACAATACATCTTATATAAAAATTATAGTTTTACAATACATCATTTGTTATTTTTCTAAATTTTGTAATAAATCAGGTATTTATTTAGCTTATGTTGCCAAAAATCTGTTGACCTGTGCCTCATCAGATCTACAATCGTTTGTGTGGAACGTAAGCCGTTATGGTTTTAGACAGTCTAGGGGTTAAATATATAAAGCTGAATAAGAATGTATTGTAAGTACATAAATGAACACAGATTATATCTACGAATACAAGTTTACGGAGAATCAAGCGGTTTTTAGGCGGCTCTTAAGTATACGTGTTTGATCAAACCAAATACACGAAACAAAACCTACGAATAACAAACACGTTGCTTCTAAGAAACCACCGTAATATTAAATAAAAAACAATTGAACAAAACAATCACGACATTAAACGTTTTTAAAAATGAATTAAAACATTATCACGTGTTTACCTCAATTGTCCCTTAGATCCGGCTTTTTGAAGCACTTTACAAAAAAAATAAAACACGACCACAACACTAGTTGTTTACAAACACTACAAAGTTGTTTTTAATCAATATGTGACTTTTCGAAAATGCCTCCAGTTTTCGTAGTTTGACAATGACAATTCGTAATGGCGGGAAAACACGAGCGTCAGGTAAGACGTGCGCGGAGCGACTGGCACTGGGTTGACCAGAGGCCGAACGAGTATAATCATTGCATCCAAGCATTGCTATTAGAAAACGAATAATTCGCATAAATACAGGGCATTTGCAATAACAGCGCTCTCGTTGATAAATAATTGCAACGTTATTATCATTATTACTTATTTGTTTAAGTGTAATTGTAGATTTTGGTTCAGCGTTCTGTGTTAAAGCAAGCACTGGGTTCATTTTAAAATATTTGTTTAAACACGTGCAGTAACTACACCAAGACTGAAGTTAGGCAAAAACCTGGGGTTATATAACCACAGTATAAGTATGTTTAAAATGATCACTCAATAAATTCGAATAAGAGTTTCCGAATCATTATTATTCAAATCCTATAATGAGTCTAATGGATTTTTGAAAACGAAAAGAACGTACGGAGAAAGGCCTATTATGTTTACATTGTTAATTACCACCACCGTGTTTGGAATTTTTCATCAACCAGCAGATACATTAAAATTAGTTCCCATTAAAATATTATGTATTTACGTCAGACGGCCACAAGTCCTACTTTAAATCCACTACTATATAGAATTTTGTTTAAAAATCGATTATAATAACTTTTCTAATATACACTAATAAGCAAATCTTACAAGCAGTAAATTAATAAAAAGTTCATAATTACTTCTTTATAAAGCCAAACCACTCTCTTTTATATACTTTGTAGGTTTTAGTATATGACCACAATTTCATCTGATGTTAAACGACGATGTGGTCTAAGATGGTAAACAAGCTAAATGAAGAAGGACTAGCTATACCTAGTCTTGCCATTAATACTGAAACAAAGAAAAAAAAATTCTATTGCAAATAACATTTATTACTTTTACAGTGTGTTAGTTTAATACATAAATATAAAACAATTAAAAATCGACTTATTCGAAGTGGTCTCCATTGGCTGCAATACAGTCCTTTAAACGTTGAGGCCACATATCAATAGAAACACGCACTCTTTCCGTAGGAAAATTGTCCACTGCCAATCGTACAGATTGTTTTAGGGACTCTAAATTATCATGGCGTTTAGAGCAAGCCTTACTCTCTAAAGCTGACCATATATCATAATCCAGCGAATTAAGATCAGGACTAGATTACGGCCAGGCTTCAGCTCTGATGAAGTCTGAAACGTTGGTTTCCAACCAAGACTGCGTAGACCGAGCTTTATGATCCGGCGCCAAGTCTTGCTGGAAGGACTATTCTTGGTTATTGAACATGGTGTTGTTAAGGGGCTTCACTATCTTCTCAAGAATGGTATCTTGATACACTTGTGCCGATGTTTTGATACCTTTTTCCAAAAAGTATGACACTGGATGCTTTAATTTTTTGAAACATTCTTGCATATGAATTTGTTTTTAATTGATGTTAAAAGAAAAATAGTCCGAATCAATGCAAACATTATTTCACAGATCATTTTATCTACATTATAGAAGATACATGCAAAGTAAAGAAACGTTGCGTGTGCTATATTTTTGCCTACAGTGAACACATTTTCAAGTGTACATTATAATGGAAAGCGCAAACCTTGGAATTTACGTTTTCAGTTTACGCTAACAATAAATTTGTCTTCACCATTCATATTGCATAGTATCGATTCAATGTTAAGTTGTTACTGCACTTACTAAATAACTTTAAAAAATCTGATATAAAAACAAAGAGATTAAATAATATAGAGTTGCTTTTAATAAGATTCCAATTGTATGGAAATTGATATACAGTAAAACCTCATTAGACAGTATGCCTTACAACTCGAAAGAAAGTCTTGTTCCCTTCCCATCAAGTCCCATAAGTCGAAATTTAAAATATTATCTCTGTTGCAAGACTTATTTATTTCACTTCTTTAACTCAAAATTAGGCACGATAGAATATTAACATCTGCAAGATGAACATATAAATGATTTACATATAAAATTCAACTAAACGTGTGGTCGTAATTATTCTGCGCTTAAAGGGCTTAACTGACTCGGTAGGTGGCGCTGTGGTGGAGGTGTAAACATTTTTGTAGTAGTATAGCGTCCTATGCACATGTTATACTTATGTTTTATATTGAACTTGTGCAGCGCCATCATATGTTTTATTAATTAATAAACTGTATAAAAATGTATATAAATATTGTTTTGCGTGCTAGTATATGTGAAAACCAGACTAATGTTAATAATTTCAATTTACAAATTATGAAATTTGAATAAATCTGGCTACAATTGCTTCAGCAATTCAAACGGAACAGTTGTTACATTGTTTTGAGTTTTCATTTCTGTCGGCAATCCTTATGACTGCGTTGATTTTATTTTTTTTAGTTTTTCACTGAATATTTTTTCAATTTCACAAATAAAAACATATAATCGCGAATTTTCAACATTCCAAAAACCTCTCAATATACTTTTATATATTCATAACTATGACAGGCCATCGTTTCTATACTGAATCAGCTGGTTTATCTATAAAAACTTTTCTAAGTGAAAACCTGTTTAACATGTCAATGAAGAAAGCGTTAACTTTGGATTTGGCGTAATAAACGCATCAGATACTTTACTGACAATGAACAACCTAGGTGGTAGAGCTACTCTGAAACTATTACTGGTTTCAGAATGAATGGGTCGGCTCGCCCGGGGTAGTACCACCCTCTCACAGAAAGCCGACGTGAAGTAACAATGCTTGCACTGTTGCGTTTCGTTCGACCAGTGAGAGCGCCGGAGGCCCACATATATTAAAAGGCCGGCAACGCACTTGCGACTCCCCTGGTGTTGCTAGTGTCTATGGACGGCGGTGATCACTTACCATCAGGTGACCCACCTGTTCGTTTGCCCCCTATAATATAAAAAAAAAAAAAACTGTTCCATATATAATTATACTATAGTATAATTGTTCCTATATTTATTATTTTTATTTATTATTATTATTATTATTTATTATATATGTATAATTCCTTATAAGGAATAGTTAAATCGAAGCCCTTTTTAACGAGTAAAACTTTCAATTTGACATAATAAACGATTTGTTGATAATTGGCAACTGTTGTTTATAGTAATATCTCGTCAACCAATTAAAGGGAGGTGATTCGTATCCAATCGCGAGTCACCTCTCTCACTTCACAGATTTTGCAACTAAAAATGTAATTGCGTTATAAGTTATTTTAACGAATTTATAGTTAAAAAAACCTCTTAATTATAAACCTCTTATTAACTAGATGCCAGCCCCGGCTTCGCGCAGGTGTACTAATGAAGAAATTTAGATAAAATATTTCCTTCACAGTACGATCATATAATGAAACTGCACGTCAATCTAACAATATTTATGACGAGCTGTCATGTCTCATTTACTCACTTTTTATAAGGAATTTTTTTCACCCAAATTTTACAATATTCTGTACGATTTTTCATATATTTTCTTTCATAGAAACCTTGTCGTGACAATTACAAAGGCTACAAAAAAGGATTAGCCGAATAGGTGAAGTTGATGTACTTACCTACATACGTTTGGTAATTGATTTTTGTTTATATAGATATCACTTGTACATGCTCAGTTGTCTGTTAAAGTTCGATTACCTTTTTTTACACTTTATAAGTGTAAGCATTTGACCACAATCTCACCTGATGTTAAATAACGATGTGGTCTAAGATGATAAGCACGCTAAGCCTAGAGGAAGACTAACTCTCAAGTGCAGCTGCCGGAGCACACTTGTAGGTGCTTAGCAAAAGATATTTCAACTTGAGGGTGTGACCCACGAATGCCATTGAAACTCAAGGGGAAAGTGTATTGTGTATATGTGTACGTAAGACCAGTCATTTTGTATGCATCTGGGCTACGAAATAGACAGATGAGAGAAAACTACACGTGGCAGACTGTTAAGATGGATGTGTGGTGTAAATAGAATCGATAAGATTAATAAGAATAAGTATATCAATGGCAGTTTGAAAATAGCACCATTGACAGAGAATTGAGAATTGAGATGAAAGCCAAGTAAATAGAAAAGTTTTAAGTATGAAGGTGGACGGATATAGGAGTAGAGGAAAACCGAAAAAGGAAGGGATAAATTGTGTGCAAATTGATATGTGTATAAAAGTTGTGAATACTGATATGACATCTGACAGGAGAGAGTGGAATAGGAAAACATGTTGTGCCGACCTTACTTAGGTGGGATAAGAGTAAGACGATGATAATGATAGTGGTAGTAAGCCAGACGGGCTTTGAAAAAGCTCAACTACCATATTTCTGGTTTCTTCACTAGTGATCCGATAACGTCCCAAATTACATTCAAATTGGTATACGCGCACTAAATAGCGCAATTCAGTTTTTTGTATAAAAGTAACTAGCGTAGGAAAATCTACTCATTTAAGATTCATACTTAAATATTTATCACCTTTTTTCATATCCTAATAAGAATTCCGTCAGTCGGGCTGCCGTTCGCGCTTACCAGAGCGCATAACTTTACGACTAATCCCAGTAAGAACGGTTTTATAAATTATTTTATACTAGCATTATCCCACTACTTTGTTTGCTTGTATTTCGGTATATTCAGGCTGAAAAGTAGCCTACATCTTTCTCCAGTTTCCAGATTAGCTCAGATTTCAATGCTATCCATAAATAAATATAATCGAGGAACAATAGATAACATAAATAATAAAGTTAGCTTTATATTTCTCATAGGAATGCCAGCCCGCGACTTCGTCTGTGTTTGTATCTTTGGAAATATTTACACCGTACATCATCTCAGTATAATTCTGACAGTGTATGCGCCGTACGCATAGATAATTCTCAGATGTTAGAACTTTTTTCCAACATATTTGACGCGTATCGTTATTTTCGGACCCATTTAAATAATATCTTTATTACCATCTATTCCGACTCACGAATTTCATGTTTATAAAATGAAGCAGATTGTTACTTCATGAGACTTACGTCTTTTATTTAAATCATGGATTTCATTTTTTTTATTATTGTCATTTAACCACACTACAACGCTAACGATTTTATCTTACCTCTGTCAAATTGTATAATTACTGCATACCCTATGGCGAGTTATATGTACTAACCTATATAATGTAAATTGAAGGTCTATATATCTACCTATAACAGTCTTATTCAACATGATTCGTCCATTTCAACCGGGCGCTTCAATATTATCTATTGATATGTATATATTTAGTCATTCTTCACATAAGTTAATCACGATAATTTCTTGAGAAATAAACTGTTTTTCTTTCTTACCTGATGTACAGCTTATGTATATTTCATTATTTTTTGAGGCTGTAAAGAAAACGGGAGTTTATGACTTCCCGGACTATTTCTGATACGGCGAGTTATGTCTTGTCTTGCTAATTTCGCGTATGAGTAATGTAGTAAATGTTAGTGTTATACTACTTTCAGATCCGAGTGCTGTTGAAAGGATTATACGTAACATTCATAAGCGGTTAATTTTTCTATTGGACACGATTTTGATCAGTGCTCACGCTTTATTCATATATTATAATTCCAAACAAAACTTATAAGCAATTTTCTGCAGGATTGTATTTCAGTATTGATGAGATATACACACTCATATAACTCATATTAGAGATATTCTTTGATAATAGTACTGCTTTTAAAAGAAACGTTGTCGATGATATTCAGTCTTATTGAAATATATATCATTTATATTCATAGTCAAACACACAGATACACTCACTTTATTTCGATAAACTGTTCCTACCGTTAGCAATTCATTTCATTTCCTCAGTAAAAGTCCTTAATAACTAGCTTCAAAATTGTTGTAATTAAACTGGTAACTGACTATTACTAGGTTTTCGGTCTGTATATGATATTTTCAATTCAGTATTTATTCAAATGATACACAAAGGTCAGAATGAATCAATCAAATCATTACCAAGTCATTTAATCACAATTCATTTTGTTTACACTGCTTGTACAATAGTACTGTAATGATTGGGGTAAACGTGCTCATTAGCGACCATCCGTATAATTTTATTATGTAATGAATACCAGGTAAATATACTCAGACAGACAGAATTTTCTTAAGTATGTAGTATAGCTATAAATATATAGGTAGTTTATTAATTGAATAACGGATAATTAGAATAAATACCATAAGAATATTAGAGCTCATGTTTAGTTTTGCAACAAATCAGAAATATCGTACTACGGTCTGAAATGTGCAATTAATAGCACTCATTGTCACAAGAGCCATTTTAACATGGTTCTAAGGAAGAGTAAATTATCTGTGATCAGCTGATTATGATCACATATGATCAAGAAAGGAACTTCTTTAAGCAAAACTTTTTGAATATACCGAATTCAGGTTTGAAAAAAACAAAATTGCAAAAATGCCTACAGTATTTGAATGCGTGTGTCAATATATATATATATATACATATATTGTTCGTTTGATTTTTAAAGACGTTTATCGGATGTATAGCACCTTGATCAGGAGAATTCCCGTTGGGTTTAGAAATCTGGAATGTTGTGATGGTAGGACGTAAATTTCAAATATTCGCCCAGATTCAGAAAAACCTGTGTCGGTCACTGATTGACCAAAAAAAAGCAACAGTTCTGTTTAAAATTGGGTAATATGTAGTTGTAGATATGACATGACAGCTTAACATAAACTTAACCACTTGAAATAAATATGTTAGTGGTTAACCACACTCCAAATTCAGAAGGCCAATAATGAAATCGTTCACCCTGATTGACAACAACGCGTGATTTAAAACCTTTAATTACATTATCATATTGTATGACAGTTAATAGGTAGTAATACAATTATCTAAAAACTAAAGCACTTCTTATTTTTGTGATAAAATTGCGTCACCTTCAAGAGTTTCTATATAAATAAATAAATAATAAATTATTATTGAAATAAATAGAACAAAACACCTTACCTAGAATAAATAGTGCGTTCATGAAAGATACATTATCGAAAATAATATTACATGGTGTTAATAAAATTAACACACTTTTTTTTAATCAGCCATCTTTCAGTTTTTTTTTAATTATTTATACATAACGAAAAGAACAATTTATCATATACTTACATTTTTGTTATAGCTAAAGTTTTATGGTATAATTTTACCAAAGGTTAATAACAGACTAAAAGTAACAAACGTTTGTCTCTCAAAATGTATACAGATACAAAATACTGTAATATTACATCAAAATAAGCGTTTAGGACCAAAAAGTCAATATTTGCGTATAACGCTGAGTTGCATATATTTAAGTTTTACGATAATTAGCATTAAAATAGATCAGGATATTATAAAAAGTAATTCAAAATCTTATAAAATTCATTGTGATAAATAAATAGTCAAAAATCTTAACAAAGGCACACATTTTGGCCCCTTTTATTATTACATTTAATAAATAATACAGAGTATTGTTTAAATTGTAACTAATTTGCAATAAAACTTACACACAAACACTAATACACACATAAAAAATAGATTCAGCGAATTATTTCGACCATCTAAAAACGCATTTATTATACTTTAAAGTAGCAAAAATAGTGAACTAGGTATTTTCAATCATTTTAAAATTAAATATATCGTAGTCAGCCTGGCGAGCAATATTAGAAGTATGACGTCATCATGGATGACACCATCTCCATTATTTAATCTTTCAGTAAACTAGACCAATCGTAAGTTAATAATAAAAGCAAGTATGTAAACAGCGGATATAAAAATATACTCAGAATATATTTCCAAAATATATACACTATCTAACGAACTTGTTAAAAACCTTCTTGTATTATGTGTGACAAACTTCTTTGTGTTTTAGTATTATAATATTATTTTCTATTTAAAAAAGTATATTTAAAATGGGACATATTCGATGTCACAGTTTGGAAAAAGAGACAACAGTAAATGCATGAAAATCTGTAAATACATTATTTAATCGTATACGTCTTATAGTCGACTGACCCCAAAGAACCTGAATTTTACATCTGAAGTTTGTCACACATAATACAAGAAGGTTTTTAACATCACTATTAAAAAATTGTCGTGCCTAACCGTCAGCCATCTTTTAACGCATCCAGCCAATAATAGAAAACTAAGTAGCCACGAGTCAATAGTAAATCATTAGCACGAACGTTAGACCATTAGTTCGATCTTCTTGTCAATAGCATAGCTCCAGCAATCACACTTACATATCAAAAAGTGCTAAAATAATATACTTGGTAATTCTTTTTTTACGAGTGGTAACACGTTCATAGAAGTTTATACGCCTGAATTGCAGGGCTGGAAAGGAACGAAACGTCACTGCCTATATAAAACTAAGGCTGAGATGCACCAAAATCATGGTTATTGTAATTGTTAAAGTTAACTTTAACAATGACAAGAGTTGCTAACAGTTACATACAACTAATATGCACAATCTGAAATTGAAATACACATACAACAAAACTATGAATTACGCAAGCATTAAATCTTTATGACCAATAAGACAATGGAATACAAATAGTCTTGTCGCTTTCTTAAGCGTCGCGTCTTAAAATAAATTGAACGTGAAAACCGATGATTTATGGATCGTTTTAGAAATCGGTGGTTTAAAAATAAAACGTTAAACAGACAGTATCTATTAATTATACGGATGTATATGTAAGTGAAAAAGTTACCATTTAAGATACTTTGTGGTGAATATACATCGTTTTAATAGGTATATATTGATAAGGAATGCTGTTTTGTTACTTTAGAACATTAATTGCTATAAACTGTTGTCACTTATTCTACTGTTGAGTAATATTGCTGTTTTATACAGTAATTTAGTTTATGACACGATAGTATAATGAATGTCCGTTGTACGTATCATTATGAGAACGTGCTCTCCTTTTCACACTTATTGATCATCGTACACTTAGTTGTTCGCACGTTGCCATAGCAACAGCTAGTCATAGAAATAACGGACAATAGATAATCAACAGCAGAATAATGACGTTATAAACAAATTATTATACACTGTATAGGAATAACACATTACATTATTTCGTCTTTAGAGTGAGTCTTTTTTTAAACGACAATAAAACATTATAACGTGGTCCATTTCCGCAACTAAATTCACAATTATAAAATCCTTATATAACATAAGACCACCAAACCAATTATTACCAAAAACAATAAACGAGATTCATGACAATACATAAATAAATAAATAATAAACACAATTTCATTAACCTAACCCGGTAAATATTAAATAAATAAATATAATATTTGTACTTTTCCAGGTAATTGTGATGATAGTACTAACACTGGACAGGCTGTCAAACTATTTTTCTGTCTAACTGATTTACGCAATTTTGGGACTAAAGTTCACGGCAAGTGTCCTAAGTAGTAAATATACACAATGGATTACTTCAGTACCGCAAATGTTATGTAATTCTTCTTCATTTGTTATCCCCAAAAAAATAATTAAATGTATAATGGAATGTCCGACAAACACAATTTACACAAAACGGGAATTTGCACAAACACACAGTTATTAGCGTTATTTTTTACAACTAAAATAAAAACAAAAAGTGAGCTTAAGTAATGCTCAATATTATGCTACTTGTCACACTTGTACGGTCTCTAATACTCTATCTCGCTCACTCACACGGGGAACGACACTCATTGCGCAGCCAATGACGAGCATTGTAATTTCTGTTCGAGACGTTTTATTTTTTATGGGTCAGATTCCCTTTTACTCATCAAAAATTTTCCCTTCTAAAAAATAGTTATTTATTGTATGTAATAGCCGGTCCAGCAGTATTATGAAGGTCAGTGTGGATGATTATGTCAAATATTAAAGAAAAATCGAGACAGTCGTGACTTTAAAATAATTTATGAATAGAAAGTGAGTACGGCGGAGTGGTTACCCCGTACTAATAGCGTGTTGTCTGCGGCGGACGCGATCGCATGCAACCAGGCGACGTAGAGAGGCGGAGGCACGACCCCCCGCCGTCGCGGCATCGGCAGCGTCACACAGACCAGTCTAGCCCCGTTCGACTGCTCTAATATCAACTCCCGCAGCCTTAAGTGCCTATGCGTGCGATCCCGAGCAGCCAGTAAATCCGCCTCGGTTATACCCCCTGCGTTAACAAACGTTACGCTGTTCATTATAAACATCTGAGTCGCATCGCCCCCCAACCAATCACATTCAACTAATCCACCGCCACATTGGGGTTAAACTAGCCACGTCATACCCACGGACGTGGATTCGTCGAAATGGAACTGACAGGAAACGATGCGATGTAACTACAGACCTCGTCAATATTTTTGGCCGCTTTGAATATAGCCGTAAGTTCGAGCTTACGCATAATATAAATAAAACTTTTATTTTTACAAAACAAAATTAGGATATTATTATAGGAATCTAAAATTGGGATTTATTTACACGGAAATTGACTCTATATTATACATACAAAATAATATTATTTATATTTAAGTTTATAGTCAGAGCGGTCAAAATGTTTGGCAAAGACTGTACTTTTATCCATAAACGAACCACAGTAAAGAAAATTGCTGCAATGAAATCAAAACGATGGAGAATTGTATCCGTAGTATCGTCATACAGTGGAAAAACTTAGTAAGTTAATTACTACCTGGTTGATAAATTTACTACAGTCAGTAAGATCGAGTCACCCTTACGAAATGCAGGCGCAGATACAAAATTTCGTGCGTTGAGTGATTATTATTTATGCAAACACAAAAATGATTAAATTTAATTTTCTTATCCATAAATTATTTGCATTTGAATAATAATGTTTCTCTGTTATTAAAATATTTTTATTTTTGTAAAATTATTTATGAAATTGCCCATGTCAGAGGGGGACATTTATCTCCTGAATTATCCCCCCCATCTTTATCCACGTTGGTGAGGACGGGGACTTCTCCCAAATATTGAGACTCTCATGTTATCAAATACAGAAGAAGTCGTATATTTGTGAACATGATTCACAAAACCAAAACATGCCCAAAATACGAGATCAAATCGTGGATAAGTGACGTTAACTTGTAAATAAATATTCATACCTTCATCGTTACTATCATCAGACGTTTTAAATGGAGCAATAAGTTTGTCGAAATATGCTAACGTCGAATCTCTGGGCCGCTTCGTTATATCTGCCACCATTTTCAAAGCTGAATAATCTATTCTAAACTTGGACAATAGTGAGGCCATGCTGTAAACAAATTATCTTATTATGTAAGATTCATAGATGTAAATCTAAAGAAAGTGTCCCCAAGCTATCGGAACATATCTATAAGTTATAAGTGCTGTAAACAAATTATTGTAAGATTCGTAGATGTAAATCGAAAGGAAGTCTTCCCAAGCTGTCGGAACATATCTATAAGTTATAAGTGCTGTAAACAAATTATTGTAAGATTCGTAGATGTAAATCGAAAGGAAGTCTTCCCAAGCTATCGGAACATATCTATAAGTTATAAGCGCTGTAAACAAATTATTGTAAGATTCGTAGATGTAAATCGAAAGGAAGTCTTCCCAAGCTGTCGGAACATATCTATAAGTTATAAGTGCTGTAAACAAATTATTGTAAGATTCGTAGATGTAAATCGAAAGGAAGTCTTCCCAAGCTGTCGGAACATATCTATAAGTTATAAGTGCTGTAAACAAATTATTGTAAGATTCGTAGATGTAAATCGAAAGGAAGTCTTCCCAAGCTATCGGAACATATCTATAAGTATTTTGTGACAGATTTTCCACTAGAGAGTGGTAACTAAACCATATAAATATTAGAAATACAACACCGTCATGCTTTCGTTTGTCATGATGTTTATTTTATAGTACATTAAACACCTTTACAAGCGATTATCTTTTCTGTACAGGCTCAAGAAAATAACTGTATTTTGGTCGCAATAAAGAGGTCCCTAATTAATAGCTAAGACCGAAAAACTATTAAAATTATATATATATATATATATATATATATCAAATTATTCATTAGCAAATAGAGAACTCACTTCCTCTCTTCTATTTCTAATTCAGTGTTCTTATTTGCTAGAGTGAACACTCGAAGCGGAGAAGATGACCACGCGCGTCTCGTTGACAATATATATGGTAACAATAGAGTCAATCCTGAAAACAAAGGGAAAACACAAATAGTTTTTTTTTTCGAACCGACCTACACTGTTAGCCTGGCAAGGCCTTCCCAGTTTCACCGGACTACAGATATATAGACATAAAGTTCAATATTAAACATGGTAATAATTATTTAAGCCTGTATATAAGAATGATAAGGTATTATATTATATCCTAGAACCTTTCCAGAAGTATATACATAGAAATTAAAAAATCATAAAAATTTTAATCGATAATCAAGTAATTGAATCGTTACCTTCATTCATTCCAATAAATTGAAATAATAGAGAGTATTACCGCCATCATCGTAGAGCCACCAGACATCAACAGTGCCGGCTTGTCGACGCGTGAACTGTTCCACTGAAGTGAAGGAGGAAGCGCGACGTGCTCCGCTCGAGCGCAGCGCGCGCCGCACCGCACTACCTATCCCACTTCTGGGCACAGCCACATCCATACATATTGAGTGCAATATTCACAAGTATTACGTTTGTTTACTAAAACTAATTGCAGTATCAGAGTTCATGTAAAGAAATCTAATCGATTCAACAAGTTAAAAAAATTTACAATCACAATATACCAGACAAATCACTGCTGACGATAAAAATCGGCCTATCATTTTTTTCATGATCGCTACTGCTTACTTGCAGCAACAAATTAGCAACAAATTTTATTTCATTAATTGTGAAAAATACAATTCTTTACCTTGTTTTCGTACTAGCTTGATATGAACCTAGCAGTAATTGAGATTTTTTGCAAACGGCACAAGCAACAAACTCGCCATTTTGATAACTAATTAGCTACAAACTTTGTAGTATTTTTTATTTAACTTTGCTAATTTTTCCCTGTCACTGTGATAGAGCTTATAATTTAAATAGATTACTTTTTCCATACGTGTTACAATCATAATACAGATTAAGAATAACACTATTTATGTAACAAAAAAAATGTAAAAGGAAAGAAAGATGATAAAAGTAAAAAATATTACCTTTCTTTGATATTATTCTTCGTTGAATCTTTATTAGGTGTAGCACTCGGCTCCGTATTGACGGCTCTCCCCATCTGTGGCGAACCCATCGATACGTCTGATAAACTGCTATCTGCAAAATATTATTAATATCATGTATTTCCATTTAGCTGTCATCTTACTTTGAAGCTGATTTTGACTTAGCTACCACCGCGTCGGTCGACGTAGGTTCGAATCATTGCAGCTGAGTCGGAGCTTCCAGTAAATGATAACATCGTGTTAAAATCATAGCATGATTGTAGGGCCTTTTCTAATCCCACATGGCTACCTACTACCCTTAAATTGATAATCTGTTGCCAAACACCCCTTTGTGTGTTCCAGCAGCTGCACTTGAATGCCAGTCTCCCTAGGTTTAGTGTGTTTTAGATCTTATACCAAGTCGTCATTTAACATGAAGTGAGATTATGGTCTGACAGTAAAACCTACAAAGTGTAAAAAACCATACAAATTAGAGAGTACACGTCATCCCAATTGCGTAAAAATGATGCGGCAATTATAGAGCAAGATTTATATGAGCAGAATTTAGTATTATTTAACCAACCCCTCCCCCTTGTCAGCAAAAATAAGTCCCCCTCCTTCTCCTTCTATACCTTCGTAAATATTAGCATAATTGGGACAAAAACTTTTGCAAATTTCTTTACGAGTTAAGCTCTATTTGTCGATGCTTACGTAATATTTAAATGGAACCCCCGTAGTTCGACGTAGGTGTGAGTCCCAACAATGTTCGGCTTAGATAAAGGAAAACATTAAGATCAAATTGCGTGATTGTGATAGGGCTTTTTCTAATGCCTGCCACCCGCTAGATACCACCTTCAAATGAAAACTGGTTGTTTTTTATTGTCTTTAATAGTGACTTTCTTTATTGCTGTTTAACTAATTCATACCAAAAACATAGCAAAATATCGCCTGCATTCTTCTATTCATTCTACATTCAAAAAACAAAAATCCTGAAACACACGCAACATAAGTCGCGCTCTATCTTGCTATACATTGCTAGTACTATACATTGTATGTAGTAAAGCCTATATAACGCTAATACAAAGATATTCTATTTTATGTATAAGAACATAAATAAGGAAACAAAATTAATATATTGTACATTTTAGTCAACAATACTTAAGCTATGACGTCATAACAATACAAACTCGATAAACACGGGTCACACAATGTCACAAAGGTTAATGTAAAATTACTACCCATACTGACCTCTCGACTGCGTATTGAGGCTCTCACACGACTTGTCTTTGTAGTTATCACCCATTGAACCTGGGAATAAGCTTATGGATCGCATGACACAGTAGTGTTATTTTATTAGATATAACAAAGCAACATTTAAAATGATGTCAGCTGATGTGTACGAGGGTTAAACTCAACAACCATTAGCGGAGTCATAAATTAACAGTTCTGCGGAAGTGGCGCCATTTAAATTTTCTCCTATTAGATTTCCGCCTTCGCTCAAAATGTGGAAGGTGCTATCAATATTATCTCAAGAATAGTATAAGACTATTCATAACTTCAAATGTAAACCCCCTAGGGGATGAATTTTCGAAAAGCCTTTTGTAATGCTCTCATTTGCAGTATTATATAAGGATTGCCTATGCAAAATTCGGTATTTCCGGGTCCTCCCGTTTAGAGTCTATCGTCTCTCTCAGTCACTCTCACCAATCTTAAGTTCTCATAGTCACTCTTAAGAAGAACGTAGTCAAGTTTAGTATACACTTTGACATACAATTACAATTAATTTCGTATTTTGTAGTGCTATATATCAGTAAATTAATTAGAACGAAAAAAGTAAAATAAAGTCAATGGGTGTTATTATGAAAGGAATAAGTTTTTAGGAATATTTAATAATACTAAAAATACCGGGAAAAGGATCAATATACTTTTTTCAAATATTAAACAAACCTGTACAATATTTCATGTAAGTTTGTTTTTCGTGCTAAATCAGTTTTGTGAATGGGCAATATTAAGTTGCAATGAGTTTAAGAAGTTTCTCATTGAAATCAGTTCCTAGATTAAATTATTAAAAAAAAAACTAATGAAACCTTTGGTAAATTACAGACATTAATTATTAAACAGAACTCATTTCTATGCCACCACCGCGCATTTTAGCCAAGTGAAAAATGGGGGGCAACTTACGTGAAAAGGCGGAAAAATCTTTAGCGTTCATGTCGTTCAAATACGATTGGAGATCTTCGTCTAAAGTTTCGGTAGTGTACTGTCCACCCTCGACACGCAAAATCGCAATAGCGAGGTGCACGTCAAGAGCTTTACTGAAAAAAATAATTGTCCATTATTGAACCCACAGATCTGGAGGCATTGAACCCACAGGCATTTATAACAAATATTGTACATCATTCACTGCTGGGCATTAGTTGCCCCGACGATTGTTACAATTACCAGGTCATTTGTTCTCCTTGTGGTCTATCTATTCACTCTCCGTCACCTAGTGAGTGATCTAGAACTCTTCGACCCTACTAACCATCCATTCTACGAGCAGTCAGCCCAATTAATTCTAACAACTGTGAAGATCAATTCGACTTCAGTTCTGCGGATCACCTCTTTTCGTATTCGATCATACAGAAAAACTCAGACCATAGCCTTTTAAATTACCCTTTGAAAGACCTTGAGCTGTTTGATGGGACACATCGTTAGCGACCAAATTTCAAAACGATCAGCCATGATCAGCATTCGAACAAGATCGGACCTGAGTCTGGATCACAAGTATTCTCTACACTAAATTTGATTGCAATAAATTCAGAGGGTTAATCGTGAAAAGGCAACGAACAGACAGAGTTACTTTTGTATTCATAGTATTAATAACAGACTCGGTAGGCAGGCGTTATCCCGCAACAGACCTTAATAATTCGCTAATATAAAAAAAATAGAAATACTAAATATGAAGAGTTACCGGAAGGTTTGAAAATGTACAATTATAATTTTTTTTAAATAATTGATTCGAATAACATATAAATAAACATCTTGACAAGAACGCTACTTATTGTATAGAACCCTGTTTAATAACCATTTCATGAAAAAAGTCATTAAAACTCCTTTAAAATCAGTCAAGTGATTTAGACCCAGAACAGAATTTTTATATATAGAAATAATTTGAGGTACTATCGATTCAAAGGTAAACTTGAATAAGAAAGCTTTTTTACTCACTGCATAACTTCAACGTAATCGACGAGATTTTGCCTCTCGCAAGTCTGCCAGTCCTGTTTGAACCCCATCATGAGGATGTTGGGCGTGAGCTTTCCAAGGCCACTCGCTTGCAGCAGCGCGCTCGCTCCCTCCTTCACTCCGAACTCATCGACTATTGTGTAAAACGCCTTTATCTTACGCTTCGAGAACCACTGATACGCTCTGTTCGATAAAGCCTCGCGAGTTCTGTGACTTACTGAACCCTGGGAAATACAAAACTCTTTTATTCCCATCACTTCAATTCCTATCGACGTTTTTCTACAAAATATTAGCGATACCTCTATATCCTACCGATGCTTTGTCGATAAAACTAATACTTAATTAAATAATTTCTAAATTAGTTTTGTAATCAATATACAATAATAAAATTTTAAAAAAGACTCGAATTAGGTACTACTTTGAAGGATTAACTTAGTTTTAGGGAGAAATTAAAACATAAGAACACATTTATGAATGTTTGGAATATGTATCTTGTTACGAAATGTCGTAGGCATTTGTCTAACGGTTTTATACGTGCACATCACATCAGAGCATTTATTTTACTTTCAGATATTGTAAAGACTACATTTAACATTGGCTACGAAAATTTGGTGAATAGTGTAATATAAACATTTACTTACCTGAACGATATGCCCGCAGAGCATCAGAGACAACCCTTTCGTAAGTAGGTAAGCAAAATCCGTTAACATAGGCCTTTCTCCAGGGAAACCAGTGAGTACTAATATTTGTGGTCTGAAAGCAATAAGTTTTACATATTTACCTTTTCCCTGAAATGTGAGGAAGCCCCTTAAAAATATTCTTATAGCATCACAAGGTACTGAGACAAATAAAAGCATTACCAATAGATAAACAAAAGATAAAAATGACCAATAGATCTTTGGCGTAGTGATTGAACCCGCATTAGAGATGTAATAGAAATACCCTGGGGTGGTGGGAATCTGTATCCAACTGGATCGAGATCACCACACACATGGTGATCAGCCCGTAATAGTAACCCTCTTTTAATACATCGCATGTCAGAATAAACGAGTAGATATTCGGTCCCTAGAAAACTTGCATCCTAATATTAGAGAAGCGACTGACAGCATTAGGATCGCAAAAATGTCACAAATATACAAACTCACTTTCACATTTATGATATTAGTATGGATTAGGTATATTTAAATATTAACCTAATGTAAACTCTCCTACCTTTGCCTTCCCTTGGGATACAGACTTCTACCCAACAATGAAATATTATAGCATGGTATTATTACTATTCTCTAAATTTGATATTTTAGGGTATATCATTAAAACAAACAAATATATATGAAAAACGTGTTTTTTTATTATTTTACCTGTAATTCTTAACATGTTCTGTGATTCGGTTAAGATGATGCACACCGGCCAAAGCTGTTTTGTAAGTCTGCGCTTGCGTAGTCGAACCCCAATTGACGTCTATGAAATTTATAAAAACAACTCTCATACTACCATCACCAGTGGCGTTGGACAGAAACGCCCAAAAATGAAAAAATCCAATGTTGTAAATTGTGGACTTAGACTTGCCTCATTGCTAGATTTAACACGGTGGTAGTCATTTAGCAATACCCACCTAGTTAATTATTGGCCTATGAGAATCTATCGCCAAGCATCTATCTAATTAAGAACCAGTTCCTCTAGGCTTAGCATATCACCATTTTTAACCACGTCGTTCCTTAACTTTAGATGATATTGTAGATTAATTCTAAAATCGTACAAACCATTAAAAATAATTACCCATATGCCAAAATCTGGACATGGACCCGGCCACAAAAGCAGTCATTTTATAGCATATTAATAAGTCATGTTTATAATGTTAATCTATCATAGCTATCATTGACAGATTTAAAATCTTAGCAAGGAGCACTTAATAGCATTTGGAAGTCATCTTCTTGGCTGATATTGTGGTAAAGGATTAAGCTGTAAAAGCAACTTACACTTCATAATAAAAGTAGGAACTATCGTAAGGTCCAACTGTAGGAACATTATGTTTGGTGGCGACACATAATTCCGTTCTGAAAAATATAGTTGCCAACACCTAAAGAGCCATCCCAACTCAATCCCCAAGTGTAGCAACGTATCTTGCTGCCCTCAAGGCTGTGTGGCCCTATAGTATTATGTGTATTTTGAAGCAATGATGGATAAGTATTTAGAGTATTCGGACACCATGTCGATCCACGTAAGTTCGAATCCTTGCAAATAAGCCAGAGCTTTTGGTGCAGGAATACCTCCTGATGAAACCATGGCATAGCATGGCGGTAGATATTTTTCTAAACCAACCTCGCTAACTACTACCCTTAACTTGAAAATTTGTGCTCCAAGCACGTATAGATGTGTTGCGGCAGCTGCACTTGAGAGCTAGTCCTTCTAAGTTTTGCAAGTTTAGGTTAGATTATGATAAAACGCCAAAGCCTATAAAGAATGAAAAAAAAAACATCCTATTAGCTATTTCATACCTGGTTTCCTGTAAGAGACGAGAAGGTAGAGTGCGAGGAGGAAAGCGAATGTAACCAGCGCAGTGCTCCACGATATCACGAACATAATCGCAACGCACATCATCGATCCAACAAGCGAGAGCCACATATTATATAACTGAAACATCATCATGACGTTCATTACTAAAACTTTTAGTCTTTTATGTAATTATTTCAATGTTTATTTGATCAAGGTGTTATTTTGTGGAAATCCATCATAAGTACTTGAATGGATGTTACTTTGCCTTTCCGCTTGGAATTGATCGGCCACTATCACGTCTTACTGCAACAATATTTATCTTTTATATTTTACAGTTAGATATCAACAGTGTCTGAGGGTTCAACAATGTTCATGGTCGATTCTGTGACTAATAGTTCGCATTTTTCGGTATCTTTATCACTAGTTTCACATTAAACCTTTTCAGGTACAAGACATGGTAACAGCTAATCAACTACTTATTTTTATATATAAATTCGCGTTGTTTGGTCCTATTTTATATAATTTTGTGTAAATAAGACACTCTAATTAATGTACACAAGCCGATTAGTACTATAGAAATAATACATGAAAAACGAATTCTGAGATATCACACAAGTTTCTAGAAAGTTCATCTATTAGAACAACAAAGTCACCAGACCTTTATCGTACAACACAATTACCCACTTGATAACGACAACAATAATGTTTACCAAAATGTTACGTTATATTTGAACCGATAGTGGCTTAGTAATAGACTGTGCAGACACTTCTTCCATAGACGTATGTTCAAATCCTGCTATGAGTCCAGGCTTAACCAATATGGCATTTTCTAATGCCTCTCTGGCCACCTTTGAGTAATAAACCAATCGTTAAACATTTATACGGCTGTCCCGGCACTGCACCTGATACCCAGACGACAACTAGGTTAAGCATTTTACCACCTTAGGCTATACATTGGCCGTTGTCATATAACATCATGTAAAATTGCGCTCAAACATTACAAGTCGTAAAGTATAAAAATACATTAGACTTTAAGTGGTTTTCGAATTGTTTTTCTAAAAATAAATAGAATCGGTTGCGAAATTAAAGAATATTTTATTTCCATTTTCGCAGTAACACACTATGTAACACATTAATTATTTATTTAAAATAAATTCCAACACAATTGCACGTTATGTATGTGTCACTGTTATTAATTATATTATTTCAAAGGCCGGCAACGCATTTGTGATGCCTCTCGTATCGCAGGTGTCCATGGGCGGCGTTGATTAATTACCATCAGGTAACCCGTATATTCGTTTGCCTCGAATCGCATAAAAAAAATCTTTCTATAGAACATAAGTGACTAAATATAATGGAAAATTACTATTTTATTTATTACCTTTTTTCATTATAATATAACATCATACGAACCCGTCTATTCGTTTACCTCGAATCGCATTAAAAAAAACTTTCTATAGAACATAAGTGACTATATATAATGGAAAATTACTATTTTATTTATGATCTTTTCATTATAATATAACATCATACGTGATATTCAGTCTATCGAGCCGTATGTACAGATTGTAGTATAATCATTTTCAAAACAGTGATTTTCTTACTAAATATACAAGTAACATGCATGGATGTTCTAAATTCGGAAACAATTGATCAAACTTACAATACAATATACTAATAAAACGGTCTATAAATTTCGGCAGTTCACACAATGTCAGGATGGCCGAGCGGTCTAAGGCGCCAGACTCAAGGAAACTTGCCCGTGATACGGGTGCAGGGCGTTCTGGTCCTCTCTGAGGGCGTGGGTTCGAATCCCACTTCTGACAAATCTTTTTGTCATGAAAATTTATTAACAAACTTTTTCAAAACAACATTTTTATTTTATGCAATATAGCCCAAAACAAGACACAGTGCATCATTATCATTACATAACCTGTTAAGCTTAAACGGGCTGACTTTCATGGGCAGCTGCCAGAGCCCATCTCTAGGTACTTGACAACAGATTTTCTACCTAAGAATGTTAGGCAGATGTAACAATACCTAACCCCATAACACTTTCGTTTTAATGTTCTCATTTTGCACACATTACAACATATGATTTGACAAGTACAAAACGTAATAAACACTTAATATATATTTTTTTTTATATTATAGGGGCAAACGAACAGGTGGGTCACCTGATGATAAGTGATCACCGCCGTCCATAGACACTAGCAACACCAGGGGAGTCGCATGTGCGTTGCCGGCCTTTTAAATATGTGGGCCTCCGGCGCTCTCACTGACCGAACGAAACGCAACAGTGCAAGCACTGTTACTTCACGTCGGTTTTCTGTGAGAGGGTGGTACTACCCCGGGCGAGCCGACCCATTCATGCTGAAACCAGTAATAGCTTCAGCGTAGCTCTACCACCTACAATTAAGTTACACAGGTCCTGGTTTGCTCCTATGTAACCAAGCCGAAACATCGAGTAACCAAAGCAAGTGTTCAACACGTTCTAAAATCGTCAAAACACATATCAGAACCGTAACATCATACTATGATTCCACCACGTATTTTTTCACTTCACACATTGTAGAGGCACGTAGTGCGCGCTGTGAATCGTCATAGTACGGACGCACAATAAATAATGACCATGATGATTTCCTTGTATCTATTAAATCAACCTATTGAGGTACCTATACGCACAGGATCCCGCATAATAAAGAACATATTACTACCAACAACCGTCAACCACCGCTCCAACCGTACTAACAACAACGAATCAGTGTTAGCATGTTTAGACACCATATCGACGTACTTAGACTCAAATCTTACATTGTTCTCGCACTTTCCATGAAGAAAAACATCGTGATGATGGACTATTTTAGTTTAGTTTTTGCATATTTCTAAGCCCACCTGATTAGCTACCACCCTCAAGTTGGAAATCTGTCGTCAGGCACCTACAGATGTATTCCGGCAACTGCACTTCAGTATTAGTCCCTCTAGGTTTAGCATTTTTGACTACTGTGACCACATCGTTATTTTAAATCAGGTGTGATTATAGTCCCATACGAGTCCTGTAAAGTCTTCTTCTTCTTCTTACCCTTATCCCATTTAAGTAAGGTCGGCATAACCTGTCAGATGTCAACTCAGTACTCACACCTTTTATACTCATATCATTCTTTACACAATCCATCCACACCTTTTTCTTCCTCTGCTGCTCTGCAACTTCATACTCAAAATTTTCTAGTTTCATAATTTTCATTTCTTCTCATGACATGCCTGTACCATGCTAACCTATTACTTCTCAACTTCTCTGTCACTGGTGCTATTTTCAAACTTTGACATACTCATTCTTAATCTTTTCCATTCTGATTACACCACTCATCCATCTCAACATAAGTCATACGTGGCTTTCGTAGTCCAAAACTCAAATCCATATAACACGACTGGTCTTATTATAGTTTTATACACCTTTCCCTTAAGTTTCAACAGCATTCGTGGATCACAAACTACGCCAGACACCTTTCGCCATCTCATCCATCCCGCATTTATTCTATTCTTGACGTCCTTGTCTATGCTACTGTCAATGGCAAATTTAAGTGCTGTAAAGTATAAAATATTATCGCGTTAAGAAATAAAAAAAAATTGGACTCACCCTAAAAGTAGGGCGCCAACCAACCGGCTTCGCGAGACTTGCGTGGAAAGTGGAGAAGTTTATCAGTGCGTACGCAGCGAGGAAGAAGTTGGATATTAACGGAGCTATCTGATTTAACCCACCTGTAATTGATTATTCACTAGTTTGACAAAATAACCATTTTTACAACCATTAAATATTTTTTTTACCGAATATTAACCGGCTAAATATAAAAATTCAAAAGTACGTAGATTCCTTTACGTTCGCTTGTTTTAATAATGGGGTCTCTTTTCTGGAATTAACCTTAAAAAATTATTTTGCAAGCACATAAGATTACCTTAACAAGATTATAGCATTAAAAAACTAGTAACTCGATAGTAATCCGATGTTCGCTAAGTCCGAAAATTTTTCTAGAATCTCGTACATTTACTAATTTCCATGAGTGACACTATGGTGAAGGAAACATCATGAGTAAAGGTGAGGCATGAATAATGTTCTCGTAATACAATCGTGTGTGAATATAGAAGTAAGGTCAAAAGGTTATGGGCTGGTGAATCGATTACACCCATACCTTCCCTCAGGAAGAGGTTTTGGTCCCAGCAGTGGGATTCTTATAGGCGGACATTATTATCATATGTAGATAAAATTATAGAGTCTGCCGATGTACGTGCATCACGCAAAATCTATTCGATAAATTTGGGCCACGGTTTTTTTTTAGTTTTGTTTACGTTCAGTAATGTGTTTTCTTGCCGCGGAAAAGTGGGGCAAGCGGTGTGGGGCGTATATATTTTTTTCTCTGTACATAAAATATAGTTATAATTATATATAAAGTAATAAACAACGCAAACGAAGTTGCAGTTATCAAATAGTTATTATCAAATAGTTACGAATAAAATCCTCACCCATGAGTATGAAAGCGGTAGAAATGAGGAAGGTTAGCACGTAGCCGCGGACCGGCTCGTTGTTGTGCCCGTAGCCCTTAGCAAAAAATTCCAAATACGGGTACAACTTATCCTGACACAGCGCCTAAACAAAAAACAATAGCAATATTACTATATTAGTATTACTTTTGGTAGAGAGCAGATCCTGAAAAAAATATATATCAAATAAATTGTAAAATTATTGCTATCGTTATATACGTATATACACAATATTTCTCTTATTTAAAGAGACATCGAAATTAAGCACCATTACAGTTTGTACACAAATTACATTAGTAAAACCAGTAATACAATACATTTTTTTAAATACTATATTTTGCCCGCGGTTTTGCATATGTTAATGTATATATAACCTATCCCTCGGGAACAGCACTTTTTCTGAATGAAAAGTACCCCATGCCCCTTTTAGTAACCCTGACTTTGTAGTCCTGTGGAACTGTAGAGACCCTGCAAGGCTAACAGTATAGGTCAGTTCGAAAATAAAAACTAAAAAAAGTACACCTGACAACGTGTATACAAAATTATTGTTGGAGTAGTTAAGGCATGAAAGCGTAACAAATAAATAAACAAACAAACTCAATTTCGAATTTATAATATTAGTTAGAATTTATATACCGTATACATTTAGTGAATATTAATATTATTTAATAAAGAGAAAGAATAAAAAAAACTCTACATATCGTCATAAAACATTTTTATTTTACTCAGGTAAATCTAAATATCTAAACATCACACAGTGAAATCCTGTCGCAGGGAGGGTTCTGTATATTTTATCTACAATTCCTCACCTGAAATACCTTCGGTGCGGAAACCAGCGAAGCGAGAGCCGAAGACAAAGTCGCAGCAAAACAACCGCCGTATATCAACGGACCGAACCCGGATACAAGACGTATAACCTTTGGAAATGTTATGAAATTTCATTTTCTACGGAAATCAGTCACCATCTCATCCATACTACCTGTATAAGAGGTGCACTGTTTTCAAACACTTAACGAAATTTCTGGTAAAATCTAGAATGTTCTACACTCAAATATGTGTATATTTGTAGCCAAAAAACTTTTATTACAAGACAGCTAACAGTATATTCTATGGGTTTAATTTAAAAAATAAACGAAAAAATCTTGAAAATGAATACATAAGATAACTAATTCATCACTGGTAAATGGATAACTCACATCATTACTATTCTGAAGGCCAAATTCGCAGGTCCTGTTCGACACACAGGCGGCCATAGACCAGCTAGTGACGTCAGCAACATTCCCCGACGCATCGCGTAAGACGGTCCAACCAGCGATAACAGCTATCACAAGGTAAGACAACGTCGTCAGCAAAATTGCTAAGAGAGTACCCTTCGGTATCGATTTTTGGGGGTCCTGCAAAAATTATTATTATTATTTTATACTTTATAAGTTTTAACCACCTATCACCTCTTTCATTCACACTTATGGTTCGTTCATAACATCAACTCTTTCACATCATCATTCACTCTACACCAATACCAAAATACACAAATATACACATTCATAAATATTTTTTATTAATAATAGGAAAAAGTCATCCTTTCTTATATCCTACATTTATAGCAAATCATGTCAAATAATTACTTTAAAATATTAGACTTAGTATACATACAACATAAAATAAACATTTAAAACTAAATAAATTAGAACACAATTATACCTAAAGAACATTGTAATATACTACACGATTGTATATACGATTTTCTTTCCATAGATACAAAGAGTCTTTGACACCTAACGATAACCACGTTGATTTGTATGTTGGCACGAGAATAGTCTCATAGAAAAGTTGATAAACGTACGACATTTATTAAAATCACAGATATACATAAGAACAGGGAATTAAAATTGTTAAATGCTATCGTCAAACGAACAAGTTATTTTTTGTTCATAAATAAACGAAACAGAGAAAGATCTTTCATGTTCCTGAAAGACAATCTGAAAAAATAATTGTCTAGTGCGAATTGTGAACTTGTGATATAAGAACCTTATTTTTTCCAAGATAAGGACACTGTTGCCATTACAACTGTAAAAAAAAACTGTTTAAAATTGTAAACGTTGTCGACATATTCCAGAAAGGTAATGAAATGTCCTTTATACCATATAAAATACCTTTCGCATTTTTTACAAAATCATACATTGTTTGTAACAACTCACAATAAATACATAATGATAACTGTATATATCACCTTCAAATCTCCAGAGATATTAGCACCCGCCAATATACCGGTGGCGGCTGGGAAGAAGATCGAGAAAACAGAGAAGAAGTTATGCTCGACTCCCTCGAAATACCTATAATCTGGACCCATATTCTCCCATAAAACAGACACTGCAATGGGAAATATTTCACATAAATATATAAATTAACACCTTCAACCTTTACATCATACGTTATAAACGACGCGAACGAAATAAAATGGACGCAACAGCTAATTAAATCCCATTGTTTTGGCCAGCGATTCTTAAGGTAAGTTTACTAAAAGATTCACGAGATTTCAAGACGAATCATTCTAAACGAGTTGCTCATTCTTGACCCCTTTGTTTCAAATTTTGTTCATTTGTTATTTTTTTAATAGAGAGTTCTATTATATAGAAAAAAATAGTGACTGTCTATTCCTTTTAAATTATAGGTCTAGTCTATCCATCTTATTGTGATTTCAACCTATTTAAAAAAAAAAAAGTATTTATATAAGATTGACTTGAATTTTACAAAGAATTCATTGAAGAAATATAAAGACACATTCAACTAGTCTATTCGCTGGAAGAGTTTTTAAATTCCCTCAACCCAAAATCATAACAAATTCAATGTCGGTGTTTTTTATGCGGGCCAATATGGCGGATGTATTGCGATCTTATCAGCCTGTTCATATATTTATATACAATTGTAATGAACTCGCATCCTTAACAACGTTGGCAAAATCATAACTTACTGTTGTATCCGATAAAACCTTGGGCAACATCGAGGTCACTCTTAGGGCCCATAGCGGAACCGATGCAGAAGTCAGCAATAGCGGCAAGCAGTATCACTAGTAGCAGTATCTGCGCTTTCGCCTCCCATTCCATCCCCACAATTACTATACCCGTCAACAGAACTATCGTTATACACCCGTATATAGCTTGATCCTGAAAATAGACCCTTTACAATCTACTTGAAGATTTTTATAAACCGTTTTGGTTGCATCGCAAGAAACTCTAGAAACACACAATTGATGAGCATAAAGGACACATAGACTTAGAACTGTCCCACGGGTTCGATGTCAAGAATTCAGCTTCTTTAAATACATTCACTGCGTTAAGATTTCAATAATTAGCACGTGTGTTAGGAAGTCAAAAAGATTTATATCTTAAGACTTGTGTATTTTTAGAGCGTTATAACTTCAAAATGTAAAAAGAAAAATGCAATTATAATCTGTCAAAATAGTTTATATACTATCCATCACAATACACAACATAATATGGCGTAGTATAATGTATAAAATGAACGTAAAATGCAAATCTTTCTTTCTCGCAATATTTCAAAATTATGCTTAATTTGAAAGAAAACTCTTTTAGATAGCACATAGCGTAGGTGCAAAGTGTTTAGGTTAGTGATAATGGAGATAAAGAAGTTAAGAACCGAAAACTAAAAACAACAAATGTTGCCAGAACTCTTCAACAACTAATCTATGAAAAGCTATAGTTATCACGGATCAGATAGCCACTAGATTAATACCCTACTACTGTTCAATTTCACAATGACAAACATACAACTTCTTCATAAATACAAGTTCAGTATAAAATTCAATTTTCTCAACGCCCACTTAGCAATCATCGCTTTTGCTGCGAATTTACTGCCTGTAGTGACACCAGATGTACCCAAATTATTTAACTCACCAATACAAATTCTACTATATTTAGTTCGTTCTCCTTAAATAGGTAAAATCTAATGCGAATCTCCTCTTACGCTTCCAATATAAAATATGTATGTTGTAAAAATATGTATTCTGATTGGCAGATTTAGGAGACGCTGCTGTCAGAGTTAGAAAAAAAAACCTTCGGTTTTCCTTACTAAGATAATCGCAGTAGAAAATAAGATACTGGCTAGGAAAGTAAATAAATCTTTAAAAATATTAGCTTACCCAACTCTTGCTGACCATATAAGCGGACTCCGGTATTAGAGTAATGAGCGATTCCCCAAACCCTACAACATACATCGCGCAGGCCACTGCATTCGCCATTGAGAATATTAAACCGATCGAACCACCGAACTCGGGACCAAGGGATCTGGATATCATGTAATACGTTCCACCTGAAAACCATTAATCAAAGTTGGTTTCACCAGATTATTAACTTTGCAATACTTAAATGTTGAACGAACGTAAGAGCCCTCAGAAATTGTTCTGCTCATACAAGCGAGCCATTTGCATATGGAAGTTCGAACACACGCTCAGTAAATTTAGCAGAAACGTGAACGTCTAAACACATACATTGTTCAGTGAAACGATTTGTTCAAACCAAACGCTTATTTTCGTTTAAAATTAACCGACGTCCGCATATCAGCGTCATTCATTCGCATTCACTGCTTAGATGCTAATGAAGCTTAATATGTGTTATCTCCAGGTTTTAAATTGTTGTGATGTATATTAGACAATGTGACAAAACCCATAGACAGGCCGTTAGGCTCTCAAGTGTAGTTAATGGAATACACCAACAGGTGTAACGAATTTAATTTATCAGAAAAACATTAAAAAATCAACATACCCCCTTTGATGACACCGTTGGTGCTTATAGCTGACATGGACAGTGCAGTGATTGTCGTCACCACAGACGTCGTTAGTATGAGAAGAATTGACTGCGCTGCCATAAAATAAAATAGTATGATTTAACCATCCATAACATATCTACCGGGGTCCTATTCTTTGATTTATTTTAGTTTTATATTTAACAACTTACCGAGATTGCAAGCGTATGAGAAAAAGGAACTATATTTGCCAGTTACTTGTATAAGGTATAACAAACGGTCACTTGCATCGGCTGTTAATATTGGATTAGTTATTAGATGCTTTAACGAAAACCTCTTGTTTGTTAGCCATCTAACCTGACACGTAGTTGTTACTTTTCGCTACTTTTATTCTTAAACTTAAGAGTTAGTTCATCAAAAGCAATGTAAGTACTGCCACATTTTAGTAAATACATTATTTCACTTTTATATTAAATTGGAAGGTAAAGCGTGAACTAACCCACTCCAGCCTGCCCCACGACCCACGAAAGACGTAGGAATAGCATCACACCCCATATATTCAGCAGACACCTCATTAGAACACCTTTAATCCATCCGAACTTCACGTGCGGTGTCGCCATTGCAATAGCATCCATGTCTTTCTCCAAAGTCTGACCGGGCTGAGAAATGGAAAAGTGATACAGATCTTCGTAGACTTCAAAAGATTTACGTAAGATGATAGATATAACTTAAATTATCCAAAACCAATTTTAATTACTTATTGCTACAAACAATTAACGATTATACATGAATTTTTGAACGTTCGCTAGACGCATAGTAATAAGCTTCTCAAAATTATTCCTATACAGTACAATGCGCTTGCGAGATCGGATTATAATACCTACAGGCTCTTAAAATAATGATGAAACATTAACTGAAATGGTTGCAGTTGTCTGTAGGCGACGGTAACCATTTATTAACAGATACCCCGTCCATTTCTTTGGTATCCTTTAACATAAAAACGTAGAGATTGCATGCATAAATGTTATATAATATATCGAATATAAAGTATTAGTAGATACCAAACTTAAGATCTGTGAGAAACATACATTATCAGGCAGTAAAATGCCCACAGTTGATAAGACTTAATTTTCGTATATTGAAGTGATCGTAATATAATCAAAGATCTACGATTCTTCACCGACTCAGGGCAAAAGCTTGACATTGGCAAGGATACCATTCGACATAATGAAATTTCTTAATGCTAACGGAAATCCTCTAGTAGACACATCACGAAAACTACGCACGTGTTCAAAAATCAACTTAATAGGCATTCTGAAATCAAAAGAACAATAGGTAATGTGACACATATAGGATGTCAGACGCAGAGAAGATTTGAAGTGGTGCTGGCTCAGTGTTTGCATTTTCGACACCATGTCGATCTACGTATGCTCAAATTCTACAATGAATCCGAGTTGTTAGTGAAGTCAAAATATCGTGATGAAACTATAGCATGTACATATGCAGTGGGTGCATGGGCACCCAACTATCTATCTATTATATTAACTAAATATCGAGCTCCGAATGGAAAATCTGTCGCCAAGCACCTATGGGTGTATTTCGAAAGACGTATTTAAACAGCGTTCCTTCTACGCTTAGAGTATTAACTAGCCATATCGTTAGTTACATCAGGTGAGAAAATGATCGCTATAAAGTAATACTTTAGTGAATTTTATTAAAGTATTGAATACAATACTTTATAGGTTTTAGCGTTTGATCATAAGCTCATCTGATTTTAAATGAGGATATGGTCCAAGATGGTAAACATGCTAAGCCTAGAGGAACTGGCTCTCAAGTGCACCTACGGGAAAAGACCCGTAGATGCTGGGTGATAGATTTTCAACTTGAAGGCGGTAGCTAGCTAGACGGGCTTAGACAAAACCCTCCCATCACACATACATAAAAAGTTTTTTAATCAAACATGAGCATTTTGCACTCCCAAAATTGACTCTACGGTTGGTATCCGGCACCTTATTTATATACCCTAGAGAGCAACAATATTGTTACCTCTGATTACATATTATCAAAATCTTTCCACAAATAACTCCTCCATAAAATAAATAAAACCTCTCGTCTCTACGTTGAAGTTTACAATATGGTTGATACATAATCCGAATCTAGAATTTTAAGCCCGATGTTTAACTATTTCTTCTCACGTCTTACTCTTGGTAAATGCGTTGTAAGGTGGGCGCTAGATTTAGGGCTGTTATTTCCAGCTAGATGTATTCGTGAATGGTAATTGCAAATACGTATCAATTCTTTTCCAGCATACGTTACATCTAAAGACACGTGAACACGATTTATCGTGACGTCCAATAAAACTAATTGACCTTGTCAAGATATATTAGTCACTGAGGTAAGAATTAATCAAGGTAATAGCAATGCTTCGTCGATCAATTCCTCCACTTAATAACATCACTTTGTCAGTTGTCACTTAACATGTTTGTGTGGTCCGTGGAGCGCGTGACAGTTATACGCACGCCTTTGCAAGTATAAAGGGTGGAAACAACAAGCGTTCTATCTGTAATCTCTACATGCAAGTATAATTGAAGTATCTGTTATTTCTCCGACTTTGTCTGAGTTACTTTTTTAAATATCATTTAGTCCACATATTAGCCGTTTCTGTAGAGGCTGAATAGGAATGATTAAATTTAAGATTAATATTAATCCTTATCCAATTAATTACTTTTTAATTGCAGTGAGCTTTTAATGTAGATCAGAATTACCCTTTACAGTATACCATCGCAATGAATATCTCACGAACTGTAAATATCAACCCCCCAAAAAAATTAATATAAACCCTTTAAATAATTGTGACGCCAAATTAATAGGTACAATACAAGGTAAGTACAATGCACATATATGAAGCTAGGACGGGTCGCTACTTTCCTAATATAAGAAAACATTATGAAATCTACACCGATATTAAAATTACATCGTACAGTAAACAAAACCACTTTATATATAGCAAAGTGAAAGACATATTTCCAAGGTTTTATTACAAACCTGATTTCTAATTTCTTATGAATTATTTATTATACGCAGGTTACTGGTTTACGTTAACTGATTTTCATTCGCATTTCAAACAATAAATTCAACGTTTTACTTGAACTGTTATGTATAAGAAAGTAATTTCAAAGTAACACATAACAATATTAACTTTGTAAAGATCCTGGTATATACCTACATGAAAATACTATTTGTGATATTATAAAAGTTTGTGAGGATTCATCCATTTGCTATTCTTTCACAAAAGACTACTGATGGTATTTTCAAGAAACTTCAACTTGTATACAAACACAGACCAAACGCGCGGGGTTTCTATTTCTCAATATTATGACAATGTTAACCCCTCACGATAATAGAAACATTTGGTTGCTGTGACCGTCATCGCGGTTGTAAAGACCGAGTGCACCGGCGGCGGCCTAAGCATAAGTGTATTAAACAGATAACCTACATTTTACATTATATAAATGGGGTGGCTCGTTGATTGAACATAGTATAAACGGTTTGTCGATGTGACCGTGATCACGGTTGCGAAGACCTAGTGCATGGTCGATCTAAGCACAAGTATATTCAATCGAAAAACCTGTATTTTACATTCCAATACTGAAGCAGGTCGCTAGTTGAGAATAAATGATTGGTGACCATGACCGTATTTACGATGATCTAGAGCGCGGGCGGTCTAAGCATAAGTATATTAAACATAGAAACCTATATTTTTTCCAACTAACTAATCCAATTATATCGCAATCTACCATGAAAACCTAATATGACAAACTATGTCTCTAACATACCGTCGACTATCGCAAATATATCTAACAAGGTTAATGCAGCAAATGTAACTATTTGACCCAGGTTCAAAAGATTACAAATAGTAACGGTTGTGTGGGCGTATATCTTTACTACGATAAGTGACTCAATGATGCCCTTCTAACCTTTCTATAAAATATAATGTATACATTTTATTGCAATGAAATATATTATGAATAGAATATAATTATTTACGTATATAAAATTAGCTATTAAATGTCGGAAACAACATTTTAATAAACGTTATATTACAAAAAACTAGCGGTCACCCGCGCCTTCGTCTACATTTGTAACTCAAAAAATGATGTAACCATACATTAGCTTCCGGGAAGTTGGCTTCTTACTTTTGCACGTAAGAATTTGGAAATTCGTTTCAATTGGATCGCCCATTCTTGTCACTCATTTAAGTTTTTTGCCCATATAGAGGTAGTGATGAGCAAGAATGGGCGATGGGCGGGCAATACTTCTACGAATTTCCAGATTCTCATAACGAAAAGTAAGAGATTAACTCAGAGTTCATACCCTATCTTCCTGTAACTCTGACGGCTTATTCAGCGCACTCCAACATAGCCTTTAGATGTTAAGGTTTTTCTAATTTACTTGATACTTATCGTCATACTTTTGCTAATTTAAAGAATATACTTAGTCTGGCCATAAATACTGGTACAATTAAAAATAAACAAAATATTACATTTGAATTTGGAATCTG
Source organism: Antheraea assamensis (assembly GCA_035772565.1). Lineage (NCBI taxonomy): Eukaryota > Metazoa > Arthropoda > Insecta > Lepidoptera > Saturniidae > Antheraea > Antheraea assamensis. Next base: position 6,626,607 of record JAQQSE010000045.1, read on the forward strand.
TCATTTTTATATGATTGTTCATTGAGTTTTCTCATTTTGGCGCTAATACATTGTACAATGTTTTGCGATATTTAAATGGAGCAAGGTGATAAAGGGAACCGAATCACTGTGATTGCATTACACAAAGTAGGTATGGAGCCAAATGCAGTTTTTAAAACTCTCCATACGCTTGGTATTAGTAAAATGTTTATCTACCGGGCTATTAATAGATACAACGCGACCTTCTGTGTTTGTGACAGAAAAAGATCTGGCCATCCACGTAGTGTTCATAGGAAAAAGGTGGTCAAAGCAGTAAGGGAAAGAATTCGAAGAAATCCTGTCCAAAAGCAAAAGATTTTATCTCGGGAGATGAAGAAAGCACCTAGAACCGTGTCGTGTATTTTAAAAAATGACTTAGGACTTGCAGCCTATAAGAGACGTACTGGTCATTTCTTAACTGATAATTTAAAAAAGAATAAGGTGGTAAAATTGAAACAACTACTGAAGCCCGTCACAGAAAATGTTTGTTTACGGATGAGAATTTTTTTACAATTGTTGCTCAATTTTAACAAACAAAATGACCGTATTTATGCTGAAAGCTCTAAGGAAGCTTCGCAATTAGTCGACAGAGTGCAACGTGGGCACTATCCGACTTCAGTGATGGTTTGGTGGAGTATTAGCTATGAAGGAGTGACTGAGTGACTTGTGAAAAAGCTATCAAAACATCGGCACAAGTGTATCAAGATACCATTATTGAGAAGGTAGTGAAGCCCCTTAACAACACCATGTTCAATAGCCAAGAATGGTCCTTCTAGCATGACTCGGCGCCGGGTCATAAAGTTCGGTCTACGCATTCTTGATCGGAAACGAACGTTTCGGACTTCATCAGAGCTGAAGACTGGTCGTCGTCTAGTCTCGATCTTAATCCTCTGGATTATGATTTATGATCAGTTTTAGAGAGTACGGCTTGCTCTAAACACCATGATAATTTGGAGTCCCTAAAACAATCCGTACAATTGGCAGTAAAGAATTTTTCCATGGAAAGAGTGCGTGCTTCTATTGGAGACCACTTCGAATAAACTGTTCATATTTTAAATTGTTTTATATTTATGTATTAAACTAACACACCATAAAAGTAATAAATGTTATTTGCAATATAATTTTTTTTTCTTTGTTTCAGTATTTATGGCAAGACTAGGTACTTATAAGACATAGCCTATGTATTATTCTGATATATTCTATATTACTCTAACGTTTTATCAAATCCATTCAATAGTTTTTGTGTGTAAGAGTAACAATCATCCATCAATCCTTACAAACTTTCTCATACACAATATTAAGATTAATAAGAATATTAAGATACTTGTGAGGTGTAACCAGAACGGATCAGATTAAGAATGAGTATATCAAGGGAAAATTGAAAATAGCACCAGTGACAGAGAAGTTGAGGAGTAATAGGTTAACATGGTATAGACACGTCATGAGGAGAGGTGAAAGTCATGTAGCTAGAAAAAAATAAAATAAAGGTGGATGGATATTGGAGTAGAAGAAGACTACAAAAGGTATGGATAGATAATGTTTAAAATGATATGTGTTTAAAAGGTGTGAATACTGAGTTGACATTTGACAGGGAAGTGTAGAAGAGGAAAATATGTTATACCGACCCTATTTTGATGGAATAAGGGTAAAATGATGATAACAAGCGCTTTTAAAGCGTGTGTTTACAAAAGGACAAGCAAATTTCTGCTTTAAACAATACAGTATTTTTTCCTTGGGGGGCAGTGCGGTATAAGGTATAAGGGCAGTATAAGGTGACGTCGTTTGTTGACACCCAATGCTACAAAAGACCGGCATAACCAAAAGTTAAAGTAAATTTAAAGATGTAAATATAATTAATGTTTCAATTTTGACGACACACTCACAAGAAATAAAGAACTTTCCAGATTATTATCTCGCCTATACATGATCACACTGTTCCATTGGAGTAAAGCAGTAATGATAATTTTTAGCAGAGATAAATTAAAACCAGTAAAAGGGCCATAGAGTTATGTAATATCATGACGAAATTACAATAAGGAACAAAAGATAACACAATTAGCCCAAACAAATGTTTTTTCAAAAATTAATCGCTGCTACCAGCTAGTGAAATTCTAATAAAAACAACGGGCTGTTTGATTTATAAACTGAGCGTAGCCGTGGATAAAGGTTTCATATGTAACAAAATATTAGATGTATATTAATCAGATAATTGTTTATTAGCTCATCAACTAGCCGAACTACGAGTACGAGTTTCTTATTAAACAGATAATGTTTGTGTTTTCGTTACAAAGGCTATAATAACGCTTTTTGAAACTGATGTAAAGCAATAACAATTCTACTGAAAATACCCCTGAAAGTCTAGCAAAAATTTAATGTATATATTAAACTACGCGAAAATAAACAACTTAAATTATCTGTTAAGGATGCAAAGGCTTTGATGGTAATCTACGGTAGTAATTGTGCAAACTTTTTAGTAAACACATTAAACTGTTATAAATAAGTAGATCCGAACAATTTTTTAATACTTTACTGAACAAACATCTTTATATATGTGCAATACCATAACATTATTTGTAAAAGGTATGAACATGATTCTTGAAGATTCTTCTTTTTCCTTTAAACGTTTGCAACAAATTCTCGTTATTGAAAATTATTACTTCACTGTAAAGTAAATAATGATTCTATTTCATAAACTCTTCTCTTGTGATGACTTCAGTGTTCTAAAAAAATGGCGGTCTCCTTGCTAAGCTTTTCGTTAAAGTTTTGGTGATATATCAGAATTCATTTTCCATTTTATTATTACCCATCCGCTTTAATTGTGAAGAACAACCAACTTTATTAGGCAAGGCAACACTAATAATAAATAAAAGCCGGTACATGACAAACTAAGGTCCTGACAAAAGCTTAATGAAAATTAAAAAACCAAAGATTTAACCCTTATCCCGGTTTTGTACAAGGATTAAGTTAATTTAGTGTAATTGGAAACTCTTCAAGCACGTCTTACGATAAATACTATTCGACTCCAGTTTACATCATTATCCTTTTACCCTGTACAAATATAAACAGCACATGATACTCTAAGTTCAAATTACATTAGCACCGCAAAGTCAACACGTGCCACTGGAAATAACTTCATATACATAGTATCCAGTCGCATTAAGCACCTACCTTCCTCGACAAGGAAGCGTTGTGGAGCTCATCGAGAGTCGGACGCGGTGCGGCATGGAGCGACAAAACATTCCTATAATTATCCAGTCTAGGCAAGGCTTCTCTCGTGAAGTGCCTAGGGGTCAAACGAAAAACAGCTTTAATGTAATGAACACCGGCTTATTTTGCAATGGCAAGGGTTTAACACAAGCCGATCCCTTTGAGAAAAACATCACATAGTAAATTATTTTTTTTCTAGCACTTTTACTATATATCCCTTTTTATTATAAAATATATACCTGTTGCCAGTGTCAACCGCGGCGTTTTTACCCCTTATACACGGACTTTTTTATTGACATTTGATACTCAGATGATATAATAGGGTTAGTTAGCATATTTTTGTAAAACAAATTCTACAGAATGTCAACAAATTATACTTCAAATTCCTATAAGCAATCTACAAATCTTATTTTACTTTCAGATACTTATGTATTTTACAAAGCTGCGCAATGTTTGAGCACCAATATTGGTGCTAAGCATAGTCTACTTCGCAGATACTAAATGCGGCGAAATAGACAAAACTTTTTGTTACGTTCTCATTCTTCATCTCTCGAGATTATTTGTATCAAAGCAAACCTTTTTCTAAATATGATTATTTTTTTTATAATATGCTAAAGCAACAGGAGATAAACTCCTGTAGAAGTATTTTTTTATAATATGCTTTAGTGTCGTGCGAACCTGAAGCTTTTGCTATATTTTGTGTCTGTTGCTGTTAAGGGGTCGTCACTCTCCATTCCCGATGCATCCGAATCTTCGATCATATGAGGAATATGCTCGTCTTCTTCCATCTGAAATTGAAAACATATGTTAAGGTACTAACACCAAAGATTATGACGGTTATAAAAACACCTTATATGTTAAAATTTATTATATCCTTTAGGCTACGGAACGTGTAGAAGAAACTTACACACTTGGAAAAGAGGCTCCTTCAGTACGGGTTAATAAAAAGGGTAATTTAAAGGAAACACAGGCGACGCTTTGACCATACAAACGTATATTTGGTTTAATCCCTAGTGTGATTGCTCTAGAAAAATATTTGTATACTATACTATTTATATCTGTCACTGCCACAGTCCCTCGGTTTCATTGTTTCCATAAATGAATTATTAGAAAAACTAGATCCCTTCTAAAATTACAAAAATGTTCTCTTCTCTAGCCACTTTCAGACACCTAGTAAACAAATTTGATAAATGGAAAAAAAACAACAAAAGAAAAACATACAGACCTACTACTATACTATTCTTAAAAATTATTTAAAATCGGTTCAGATTTCTAAAGTAGTGATTTCGCTTATTTTATATAGGTTTGTAGTTGTCACTCTCGTACTTCATTTAATTAGTTCATGCCGAACGCAACAACAATAGGTTCCTCATAAACTTATACTTCAAACGTAACCCGGGACCGCATTTCCTCTTAAAGCACGTTAGAAATGCGTTCAGGTCATACCCCTAACATCATAGAGACCTATCAAATTAGAAATAATCTTATATTATTTAAAACCATACATAAGCAAAGGTTGTTTTAGTAATAACCATTTTTACAATTTTTTATTTTTCAACTTAGCCTTAAAATGATTTTTTTGCTAAATAAATAGTCACGATTGAATTGTACGTAAATGTATTGTGTAAAATGTGTGAATAACTAATGTACGCTTCCAATGTTTCGAATTTCTAGCTGTTCGAGGTTAGGATTTTATTTATTAACTCCTTAAAACAATGACAACGTATAATATTTGAATAAACATGGTTGTTCTACTTTGTTTTGAATTTCATATCTATATATGTACATAAGGAAACCTAACTTTATCTGGCGACTTCGTTTACGTCTTTTATGTGTACTTAGGATGAAAACTAACACATGTGCTTCTCCATGACACAAGCAACCTCTATGCGAAGTTTCATTGCTATTGGCTCGAAAAGATAACAAATACACAGAAAAAGTTACGTTCGCATTTATAATACTGGTAAATCAAAATCAAAATATACTTTATTAAATTTAGGCCCTAAGAAGATGCTTATGAACGTCAAAATTACCACCGATTCGGAAAATAACCCAGTCATCGAGAAGAACCGACAAGAAACTGGATTGGGTTTATCTTTTAACATAAATAGATGCATATTTCAAATAAATTACACGTTATAATCGTTATTAGTGGATGCACAGAGAAGAGTAAAAATCAAAAATACTTTATTCAGTTTACGCCCTGAGAAGGCGCTTATGAACGTCAAAGTTACCACCGGTTCGGAAAACAACCCAGTTATCGAGAAGAACCGGCAAGAAACTAGATCTGGTTTATCTTTCCATTAAACATATTATAACTCATATTTTTAAACCATAGTTATAGATAATTACATTCGGTTTTGGTGGATGCACAGAGAGGGTGTCATTTCCAGACGTCACTATCGTTCACATATTTGATCCACCCTTTAGACATAATAATAATTAATTAACCTTTAGATATTAAAACCTGCTTGACATGGTGCTTGAAATTAGTATCCGGCAAATTGGTAACGAGTTTTGGAATTTTGTTATAAAGCCTAACACTATTACCTAAAAAACTGTTACCGGTCCTAGTGAACCTAAAACATGGAATGACCAATTTGTCAAATCCAAACATCACCATCGTTCAGATATTGATCCACTCTATAATAGCCCTTTGACACCATAACCCGCTTGACATGGCGCTTAAATTTATAATCCGGCAAATCGGTAACATACTTTGAGATTTTGTTATATAATCTGACACTATTACCTAAAAAACTATTACTGGTATTACTGAGTCGGAAATATGGGACGACCAGTTTGTCACCGTTTCTAGTATTTAGATAATACCGGTCTTTTACGAACTTAAGCTTATCAAAATTTTTGCGAATATATATTAAATTATCAAGAATTGATTGGGAAGGTAGAGTCAAAATACCGAATTCTTGAAACATAATATGAATATAAAGCAAGATGCAAACTGACTAATTAGTCCCTACTAATATCCATAAAGATATATTTGAAAATATCATATAGTAGGTAGGTATTTTTGAAGTATTATTTACTCGAAATCCAACCCCAAAATAATGTAAGGGTTTGACCAAATTTGTGCGGAGATAATATTTTTCTGGACGAATTTATTTGAAAGCTAGAATACTCGTCGACTCACTTACTGAAACACATATCCATATCGATTTTGAGATTTTCAAAATTCAATCTTTATAAAGAATCTTCATATAGCTAAATATATAAATTCGATTAAAATAAAAATAAATGTAGAAAATGTAGTCTATAAGACGGAACAAGTGCAAAGACGATACATGCATAATTATTTTTTTTTACTATTAAGCAAGACAAACATTACCAAATGTTTAAGTGATTTTTTTAACTTTCATTTATGTCTACATTCTAGTACATAAAAAAATCACAATATATTATTAATTAAATTGTACAAAAACATCTTTGGTATTACTAGTAATGACACAAAACGTCACGCCACCAAATATGACGTCACCGGACAGTAATAAAAGGGTACACAATAATAAGGCCTACCGCTCCTACGTTAACAATCGTTTACGCTCATAGCCACTTTACCGCAAATGCAACCTTTTATCATGAGAATAAAGTCGATATTTAGTGCAAGAACGGTAACCGTCTAAAATTAGACTCGCCTCCAGAGTTTATGAGCAGTTATTTTAAAACTATGAATGTCTTTTATATATGAATCATCACTGTGAACCCATATTTCTCATACGTACATCTTTATAACTTGTCATCGAGTAATAAATTAGTTTAGAATTGTTTTTCCTTACAATGTTAGTATCCTACTTTTAAAGGACATATGATACCTAAGATTTAAATAACAACATAACAGTTATTATATAACTGCGTTTTAAGAAAAATCCAAGATTTAAGAAATTATATAGAAAAATAAAGTTTATAAGATTTTCTAACTTTACAATCTATATTGATAAAATATTGTATTCGACCATGGACAGATTTAAGCATGATCAACAGGGTACCATCAGCCCCATAAGTCTCCGCAACACTAATTATTAATACGAAAAAAATTACACACATCCTAACAAAAACCTAATTTGAAGTAATGCCTGGTCTTTACATTTTTTTTTTTTTTACGTGGGGAAATCCCTTATGGATACCCATCCTCCCGGGGGAGAGAATGCGTTATGTCCGACTCGCACGGACTAAAACCCCACGGTGTACCGGCCACCGCTTTACGTTGGGGCGGCATGGAACCGTGCTGCGCTATCGCCATGCCGCCCCCAGCGGTCAGCCCGGCGAAAGATGGCCGCCGGGCTCCGTCCTTATAGGGAGGTAAACTGGGTACATAACTTAGCTTATCTCAATTTTTAAAAGCGTTAGTACATTACATTATCAAGAGTATATAGGGAACAAGATATCATCACACGTAGGCTAGCGTTCGACACGCTCGTCAATAGTAAGTCTGAGCTCGGGCTCTTAAACGCGATCTCAACTTTCCCGGCCGTTGCGACTACGTTACATCGTGTAACCTTCGCCGCGCATAAATAAATTCGCGATAATCATAATATCAGTTCGAACCCGCGTGTTCATATACATTAGATCGATACATTAGGAACTCGTACGTAATTGTATAGTTAAATTGGCACCGCGCCCATTGTTCTTTATTTTTCGCTCGATGTCCTTTTAAAAGATGCGTGTTTGCGCCCACGCCGCCGTGAGCGGGGGGTGAAGACACGATCCCGCACACTCGTCGCGTTTTTCTTGCCTGCTAGAGCCTGCTGAGCCTAGGTTTGTCCCTCGGTGTGGAGCCCTCGAGTTTGTTACTCGCGTGAATACAGTGACTCACGCTAGTTTTTCATTTACACAGATCACCCCACACACGTGCACACCTAGGTACACATAGTGGTGGGCTGTATTTTTGCCCTCTTCGGACCGAAATAGGTCACACAACATAGTAGTCAGATGCAAAATACACATATACATTCGTGAAACATGCATTTTTCAAGAATTCATATGTGTATGAAATGGATAGATAGCTTAGCTTAGCTTAGTCAGATCGGGAAATTCAGCGACAGTTCAAACCGAGGCGCACAGAGTGCCCTTGCGCTGATCGCCTAAACAAATCAGGTGAGTGCCTTAAGCACTCCCCTTAGTAGTCCGGTGGAACTGTAGTGGTGCCAGGCTATCAGTGTAGGTCGGTTCGAAAAAAAAAAATCAACACACGTAGGCGCCTACCTATTCCGCCGTAGTATTTATAAAATAAAATTCTGAAATCTTGTACAAAATACGCACAAAAAGATCGTCTTACATAAAGAATAAGAAAATAAATACAATGTAAGAATAACATTTTAACTTCAAAATCTCCTAACTCTATGGAACATAATGCCATAGGCTATAAAAATAAAAGCCACGTTTTTTTTTACTTTAAACCTATTAAGATCTGCATTAGTACTAATTATACTGCACAGTGTTGGCCTCCTTTAGTCCACGTCCAGTAGCTTTTATGTACCTACTTTAGTAGAAGTTTTGTTCATCAAATTTGGCAAAGAAATCTATTATGTGGTGAAAAATTAAAATATGAGGACATATTTGCTCTAAGCCAACCTTATACAAAACAAATAAGTTCTGACACATCATATTTGAAAATAAGACGACGTGCAATAAGCTTAAGTTACGTAATCGAGCTTAATATATCTTGTATATAAATAAAATAATAGAGGTTTACCGTTGTCCGTGCGTCACGCAAAAATATTTCAATAAATTTCGACCATTTTTTTTTTAATTTTACTTCTTACACACTTAATTAATTATCGCGATGTTTTTTAAAGTATCAGTGAACTACGGTTTTTAAATACTGTGTACAGTACAGCGATGTCTTTTCTTGCCACAGAGAAGTAAGGCAAGTGGTGTGGTGCGCATGTGTTGGAGAGGGGAACTAAACGGAAAACATTGTTTACGAAGAAATTTTTAAACAAAATATATGTTTCTTTTCCATTTTTTTAAAATGTTTTTTATGTTTTTTTCCTGTGTTCATAAATGTTAAGATAATAAATGGATACCAGATAGCGCGAAATATTTACTGAAATTAACATGCATAAAATATGTGTAATGGTCATCTCTAATGTTATAGAATGTGTTTATGAGGAAAAAGTATAACATTAGTGCTGGTGAAAAGCGGTCAGCGGTCATAGAAATTTTGTTCTTAAATATTTGTCAAAACTTTTGAGGCTCAAAAATATATACATAATCTGTTATATGTCACAACGTAATTTTTTTACCATCCTTAATCGAAATAGTATAAACACACAAATATATATTATTTATGTAACAACGTTCTACGGCCTCTAACAAATGTTACAACATACTATATTGGAATGAAGAATGTAATTCCGAGATTCTAATACGGGGCGCCCATAGGTCGTTCGTCTCCGGGGCCCGCAAGACTGTCGAGCGAGGTTATAGGAAACACACCAGCGCCCGTGCACTTATCCAATTTGCTGCTATTATGATTTATTGGTGCTTCCAAGTAGGCGCTTTCGACCTAGACCGAGAGATTACAAGTAGTGTATATGTACAGTGAAAGCGATTTTAAATGAGCAAAACTTTATATTTTACGCGACGGAACGGCTAACTGGCTAATGAACACATACATCGAGAGAGAAACAACTGCAGCGTGCATTGCTTATACCTACATAAAATACTATTCAATTTTCTCCGCCAAATCTAAATCGATTTTCTTTCAAGAGTAATATAAGAAGTACTTTGTCTATGTCCTTATGTTTTTTCTTTTTGAAGTGATAATTTCTTATGGGAGGGTAAACCGCTTCGTTACGTAACGCGTTACGGCCCCAGTCTTCCTGGCTTCCCTTTCTCTCACGCATACGGCAGAGAATAAAATCTATTTTATAATCAATAAAAGATTTTATTAGACAATAACCCTTCCATGCATTATCATATTATAATTTTAAGAAGTTTGTATCTGAATCATAAATATGTGTGATAGTATTCCATTGTATATAATTAATAGTTTCATTTTAGGCTCATTTTAGTTAATAGACTCATTTTAGGCTAACTGTGTTTATTGTTAAAACTAAATATGTTGTGTACAATTTGTAATTGGATTTCAGATTTGCAATGATATAATAGTTTTGCTATGAATGTAATTGTCAATCTGTAATCTGTAATTGTACCTTATTGTAAAAAATAAAAATAAAATAAAATATTAATATACATGAAATTTAAGTAATAACCTAAAGCTTTACTCAAGTTAAACAATTTCAATGTTAAACACATTGTTCAACTTAATTTAGTTTAAGTTATCACTTCTTTCTGGCGTCCCGAGACGCAACGTTTTTTTTTATTTTTATTCCTGAAATTAGTTTGGTGGTATAAATGGAAAATTTCAGCAATTCTAAAACGCTTTTTGTTCTTATAATAATTCATTTATGGGAAAAATCAAAACATACGAATATGGTCTGGAGAGACATCGTATTGTATAAAAATATATACAATTTTCATTATCCAGAGATGAGTTTTTTTTCCAAACTGAGTTAATCTGGTGTCCCCATGGTGTCTTGCACGGCCTTTGCAATTTCACCGCAAGGCACTGGCCTAAAATAGCAACTTGTCCTAAAATATCAACGTTGCCGAAACTGGGCAAGGGCCATTGTATCACATGTAAATTAAAGGAATACGTTTATATAAATTAAACGTCGCCCGCTTTCCTTTAAATACGTTTAGCATTTGACCACAACATCACAGGATGTTCAGTGAGGTTGTGACAGAAGCTTGTAACCGGTTAAAATTTGATTGCGGAAACCAATTAACACCGCGGGCAAAAGGACTCTACCCTTTTGGCTGAACTACATTTCGAGGCTATACTGAGTGATTTATGCTCAATTTATGTTCTACAACACGCTGCACCAGAATTTCAATGAATGTGTTTATACCAGCGTTATTAGGGTAATCAAGAATAGTCAATGTCAAAAGCATACTAAAACCACGCATATAGTTTATACTGAAAAAATTCGACTAGACAGACACATACAATAAAAGATTCGCAACCAATCATATAAATACTTGAAATTAACGAGCAAAAGACTATCGTTAAGCAGTTTGACCAAATTTTAAATCAACTGATAGTAACATAATAATCATGTAGATATTATATCGTAATGCTTTGTGATTGGCAAAAACATATTCGCGCCCAAAAGTGATAATTACGGACATATACTATGAGAGCCTAAGTTATATGAGTATAATCAAATAACAGGGTAATAGCACTATAACTTGGGAGAATCTTTTAAATCTCTTTTTGCATTGACTAGGGAAGATGGTTGCACAAAATAAGATGGTTTTGTGATGGGCAAATAGAATACTCCAAGTATTATCAAGAGATAAAATTTGTACCATTCTACAAACCTGTACCTATGCTAGAGTTCATGCTGAAATGTGAAGCACCAGAAAAGTATCAAGGTTTTGTCACTGTATGGTAACGGTGACATGACCGTGACGGTTTTTCCATATCACGAAAACTGCTTTTCGTTACAGGCAATGGGTGCTGAACAATCACTGTTTGGTCACCATTTCAGACAAGAGTTTCCCTTTCTCGAACTCTATCTACAAATCTACTACAATATATAAACAAATTATTTAATTTTGCAATATTCTTTATTTCTGCATGTTAAAATAAAATATACAATATATACTATTTTTATATCATTCATATTTTAAATCCAATTGTTTTACAACAAGATCATGTTGGACTAATTTATAAAGATTTCTTTTTTTGTAGGGTAGAATTACATCAATATACCCTTTTTGGTCTTAATACAAAACTCAGGGAATGCATAAACATATAGATATTAATAAAATAAGTGAAAAGAAAAAAACACTAACAATATGTAGGCAATTACTCTTTTGTACATTTGCACTAACAATGTATGTACTTAACCATTGTTTTAATGATTATCAGATTGCATTTAATATCGCTTTTCTATGAGCGACAGACACAAGTGTTTCATATAATGAGATCATTCACACTGTTTTCATTCTTATCTATTAAAAAAATCACAGACCAATGAATATCATGATTTACTATTGTTCCTACAATGGAACTAATAGACATAAATCTCTTTAATGGACATAATTGAATATATTTATTTGATTGTATATAAATCTCACTTACTTACATCATTCACTTAATAATAACCAACACAACCATATTGATACTAGAATACATATAAAAATGGAATATGTTTCAAATTAAAGGTTATAACAAATTATTACAAAGTTAAAGGCAAGACCATAATTTTTAATGAATTTCAAACAGTGGCAACCTAAGGATATTTCACCCAGATTTATGAAACCTGTGCTTCACACCTTAATAAAAAAAACAGGATCCCATTATGCATCTGGCAATAATACGACTAATATATAAATTGGAGGCATGCATCTTCTGGAAACCAGTTTAACGAAATACTCAAGTTTTCTGTATTAGTCAATAATTACCAGTTAATACTAACTTGAAATCTTGTAGTTGAAGGTTGATCCTTGAACCGTGATGGTTTTTCCATATCACGAAAACTGCTTTTTGTTACCGGCGATGGGTGCTGAACAATCGCTGTTCCATTGGTCACCATTTCAGACAAGAGTTTCTCTTTTTCGAACTCCTTCGTTTTAAATTCTAAGCCAAAATCTAAGTCTTCATTCCGGACAGGAATTTCTGTCGGATATTGAATATTACCGTTGGTGGCAGCCATCGATTTCGCCGAACTAATTTTTCTAAATCTGCCTATAATAATATCTTCCTCATCAGTGATGGATAAAGTCGGCTTTTCTGTAGTTAACGGAGTGGTATTAGCACTAGCGTCAGTTTTCATAGGACTTAATTCTATATCCTTTTGTAACGAAGACATTTTTTACAGTTATTTATGATACTTTTATTCACTTTTAAATCTCAAGCATTTTTCTTCGTAATATTTCCGGTAGTATAACCAAATTGTGACAGAAATGTACTAAAACATCTATGCTATTGACATACTTTAATTACTATATTTTAAATAAAACATTCTGGTTAAAATACAATTTTCATAGAAATACTGTAACGATTTAATACTCGTACAAATTTACAAACTCCGCAAAACACACTACAACCTAATCTTGAAACAATTTGACGACTGACAAAAGTAACTGACAATTTGATAACACTAAGTGCTAATATTGCCAGGACTCAAGTATCGAAAGTTACGTTTTGTTTCTTGAAATGACCCTTCTGTCCTACCATTCCATTTTATTTTTATCAGAAAGCATTTAAAGTAAAGTATTTAGTTATGCTCGACATTCTTAACTATCTTACAAAAAGGAAGAAATTCGTAATACCGTTGTATATATATATATATTTATTCTAAAACTCACCCAACTACTTACCAATTATTAACCTATTTTGATGATTCGTTTTTATTTTGATAACGACTGATACCAGAATTGCGAATGAGTTTATGCCCTAATGCAGGTGCACATTTGATAAACTACTAATTATAGTTATTGACCATTCAAATTCATATTTTTAATAATTATTTTATATTTAAATATAAAAGAAAAACTGTATTTAACACAATTATGAAACACTTTATATATTTTGTGAAATCATAGACGTAAGTTTTAGATTAATAAAAAACATTAATTGTATTCATAAAATTAATTTTAATAAAATCCATTATAATAAATAAAAATAAAATATTCTCAGACTACATACAGTCTATAGTTTTGTTTGTACTTACTTTTTAGTTTTAGTAATAATAGTGCTTACGTGACTAGGTTAGTATTGTTAGTTAAAAACAAATCATCTATTTTTAAGATAATTAGAATCTTTTCAATATATAAATAGCACGTTATCTCAAAAGAAAACACGATTTTAATGTATAAACTCTTACGATAATCATTCAGTTATTTTAAGTACAAAGTAGATACGACTAACTTTGTACTACATTTCATTTTTTTATAACGAGTCTCATTTAGTGCTTCATTTAGAAGACAGCTTCATTATTTATTTGATATGTAAACTGTGTGACGTATCAAGTTTACTTTAATAAGTTTAAGCATAATTATATCAATGATTAAAATCAACTAATTTATAAAGGTTTTTTATATGTTATTTCAGTAGTCGAATGTTGCTAAAAATGTTAGGAATGTAATCACATGGCAGCCCTGCTTAGGACTCAAGTAAAACACAATTGACTGAATTGAATACCTATAATAATTTTACATTGACATTTGACAAACTGTCCCAAGACATTTTTTTGTTCCTATTATTTTCCTAAATAAGGTAAAGGTTTGTTGACCATGCAGAAAAATCAGACGCCATATCATACTTTGTAATCAACTTAAAAGGTTAAAGCTATGTTTTTAGTATTCTATATATATTTATTGAAAAGACAGTTCCTTTGAGGCTTAATGACCTCAAACTATTGAGCATATCGTCATAGGATTATAACCATTTGCTTCGGATTTTTTTCGTAAATGCCATTTTAGCGGAAGTTGGTAGTGTGTTTACCACTTGCTAACTTCAGAAGGTTGAAATAAAATAACTGACTCCGTTTGTGCAGACTAGTAATCGCTTTGGCAGCTGGATTACGAATCTCCTGTTTATTGAGTTGAGTGCATATTTATAAGAATCAAAAGGAACACGTGCAAACCAATATGATAGAGGCAAACCGACAATACAAATACAAATAATATTACAGTCATAAATATACAAGCAATAGTGAAATCATAAAACAAAAGTAAAAGTAGGAATTAACAATAAACATCTGTGCAATAAAATAATAAATATTAAAAGTCGGGATTATAACAATTCGCCGCATTGTGTGTGGAGTTTGTCGGTAATATTATAGTTGATCCCAGGTAACATGTGGCCGCCACCTGGGCGGCAAGTCTTAATTAGCCGCGTTCTTAAGCCAACTAATTTCGGACTTTGTAGTGCCGCTGATTTTTCGCCTAAGTTGTTGTAGTACACACATACCACATTTGATGTAGGTATGTGTGTCGCTACAGTGCTCCCCCTTAAGCGAAGCGTAGATATGGACGTAGGTAACGTCGCGATCGGCTGATCGGTACTGTTTGCACTTCGTTGTGCACTGTAGGTATTGATTGATGATTGGAGATATCAACACGGCGCTTAGTTGTTTTGCATTTGATTGCTTCTAATCGGGTGCAGATGGAAATAGGGACCACTTACGATGAAGAGTGTGGTTGCTGGTTGTTTAGTTTGGTTTCGTAGCCTTTTTGTAAAGTCTTGAAAAGCCTCCATGTATTGATTGACGATGTGATGTCTTATTTGCTGAGATACCATTTATTAGCGTTCGCTGCATCTAGTTTTGTGACGAGTGGTCATGCTTACGGTTTATGGCTGTATTATAGGTACATGGCGGTTCACATTTGAGAGCATTTGCACCAAAACGGTTGTGGTAATAACAATGGCCCCCAGTGTTATTGCGTCGTGATTGCGATGATGTTCTCTGTCTTGACTGCTGCGAGAAATTGCTTCTTCGACGATAACTGTACTGTGGTCGCGATTTTAGGTCAGCGATCTCCAGTTCTAGCTTTTTCATCTCGTTGGTAAGAGAGTGTACATGTTCGATGCAACTTGCGAAATTGTCTGCAACGGCGGTAGGCGCGGGTGCCGGTATAATTGCAGATACATGTTGTGACTGCTCCAGCATCTTGTCGGCGAGTACTGCAAGTTCGTCTAATCTCGCTTCAGCTTGAAAAGTCTCGCTTACGGCTAGAAGGGGGCGAATGTGCGACGGTAAATGGTTTGTCCACATAAGTTTTAAAGTGGCATCCGGAACCTTGTCTCTTGCTAGGGTTCGCATACGGCGAAGTAATTGAGAGGGTCGCTGGTCGCCTAATTCCACTTCAGATAAAAGCTTCTGGAATTGACGAGACTCAGATTGTTCGTAGACGGTGATCAGTCGTTCCTTTAGAGCATTGTATTGGTTTGTTGCCGGTGGCTTATATAGCAGGTCGGTGATTTGCTCGACGTCATGTTTGTCGAGTTGAGCAATCACCATCTGTGCCAGCTGATCCTGACTCCTTTTAAGCTCGCTAGTTGCTGCTTCGAAAGAAATAAACCACAGTCGAGGTTTATCACGCCAGAATGGTGGAATGCGCAAAGAAAGTGCGATGCCGGCGATTTCTTGTTGCGCTCTTGACGGGCTGACTGTAGTGTTGGCGTTTTCCATTTTTATTAACTTCCAGGTAGAGCTTCGTTACGTTTTTGTTCAAGAAATCTTCTTGAGTTTGTAGATATGTGCAGGAAAGCTACGATGTTTTCTTGAACGTATTTTTGCCGGTGTGATTCAGCGTCCCACTGCGTGTTCTTGCGAGAGTTGTTTCAGCGTTTTGCGCGTTCCTTGGGGTCACCACTTGTACAGTGCGTAACCCGGTAAGCGATTTCGTCGGTTTTGGAGAGCGAAATGATGTCGGCCGGATAGATTGTCGCGTCGGTTGACGGGTGGATTCTTCGATCAGGCAGGAGATCACGTCGAGCTTGTATGAAAATCAAGTCGGCTTTGTGCGATGATCACGTTGGGCTTGTAAGAAGATCACGTCGGGCGACGGCTGCGGCCGGGTAGAAGATCACGTCGGCTGACGGCTTCGGCCGGGTAGGAAATCACGTCGGTTGACGGCTTCGGCCAGGTAGGAGATCACGTCGGGGTCACCACTTTAGCGGTAGTGGTAGTGCTTTACCCCTATGCTAACTTCAGAAGGTTGAAATAAAATAACTGACTCCGTTTGTGCAGACTAGTAATCGCTTTGGCAGCTGGATTACGAATCTCCTGTTTATTGAGTTGAGTGCATATTTATAAGAATCAAAAGGAACACGTGCAAACCAATATGATAGAGGCAAACCGACAATACAAATACAAATAATATTACAGTCATAAATATACAAGCAATAGTGAAATCATAAAACAAAAGTAAAAGTAGGAATTAACAATAAACATCTGTGCAATAAAATAATAAATATTAAAAGTCGGGATTATAACAATTCGCCGCATTGTGTGTGGAGTTTGTCGGTAATATTATAGTTGATCCCAGGTAACATGTGGCCGCCACCTGGGCGGCAAGTCTTAATTAGCCGCGTTCTTAAGCCAACTAATTTCGGACTTTGTAGTGCCGCTGATTTTTCGCCTAAGTTGTTGTAGTACACACATACCACATTTGATGTAGGTATGTGTGTCGCTACACCATTTTTAATATCTAACGAAAACGGGCGGGATTCAGCTAATATTAAAATAAAGACGGCAGGCAAGTTTGAATTTTTTCCGGCCCCGTAGTATTTTAAAATTCTTTAAAGGCTTTCTTATTTGTAGCTTTCTCTCTTTGTAAATCAAAGTCATGTTCTCGTTCTTCTTCATAAAGAAGTAGCCATCATACTTATTCTATCGCATTATTGAATATCTTCAATAGACAGTAGGTGTATAGGTCATAACTGGATCATAACGGTCCCTTCCGATGAAGAGATTCGTTTAATTGTTCATCAATTTATAATGTATTACTTTCGTCACCTTAACGAAATAATCAGAAACAGGAATCTTAATATACTGGTATGGTAGTGCATCACAAGTTTTAATAAATAACCTGGCCAAATAATTTATTTCATCATTGCCAGTAATATTTACATGAGACACGGTCCAAAATAAATTTGTCACATTGAAAAGTGAGTATGTAATCTTTTTTAGGAACACCGTAAACAATAAAATGGGTACTGCTACAAGAATACACTGAATTTACTAATGTCGTAAAATGAAAAAACAATTAAAAGCATCGTCCACCATTTTGAGATCTGGGTCTTAAAAAATCAGCCGAAAGTTAATATCAAATGAATTATTTTTTATAAAAGATATACATGTCGGCACGACATGCACCTAGCAATTAATCTGTAAACAAGACGTGTACCTCCAACGCCATAGATCGCGTTATTCAATTATCCACACTCTCCCTACTACTCGTCGTGACGGTATAAAAAAACGGAGCGACCGTAGTTCGGGTAGTCTTGGCTCTGGCGTTATACGGTATACCTATTCTATTGTGCTAGTAGCGTATCCTAGACTCTTGATAATTAAGTTATGTTGTCATGATTAATTCATTAGCTTTCCACAATCTTAAATAGACGGAATTACTAGTAATTGATTATTATTCAGTTTTTATTAGATTACTTACTACTACTCATATGTGTATGAAATGGATAGATAGCTTAGCTTAGCTTTAGTCAGATCGGGAAATTCGGCGACAGTTCAAGCCGAGGCGCACCGAGTGCCCTTGCGCTGTTCGCCTAAACAAATCGGGTGAGTGCCTTAAGCGCTCCCCTTAGTAGTCCGGTGGAACCTCTTCTCTTTCTTCCGTGGGTGGAACTGTATAGGCCTTGCCAGGCTAGCAGTGAAGGTCAGTTCGAAAAAAAAAAAAAAAATTAGATTACTTGAAATATAAAGACCCGTTATATCGCCATATTGGTATTTCTTTAATTCACTACATCGACACCCCGACCTATTCATTCTACATACATTTATTGAAGTACAAATCAGTCTTAATTTTTATTATTACGCTCTCCGAACCTACAAAGGCTCCTACAAAGATATACGAAAATAACCTGAGAACTTTTATATCAGTTACCATATAGGTAGGGATCTGCCTACCTAATCATAGTATTTCCGATGCTGTTGTTGACAAAAATGCTCTGGCAACATTTCGGCCGGCACGAAATACCAAGTCTTTGACTTTGGTAGTTTTGGGCATAGATTAGAATAGTACCTATACTGGAGAAGTTTTGGGCACGGACTATTAGTCGATACGTAGTATCTTCTTAGTAGTTTGTGATTAGTCGTATAGGTGGGTTATCGTTTTACGGTATGTTACAGTATATGTAAATGTGATTTTATGAACTGCCAAAAATAAAAGTGTACACAACAAAATGGGTTTCGATGATGGTTCTATAGTTTTAGATAGTCCTAATGGTGCTTATTATCCAG
Organism: Antheraea assamensis; assembly: GCA_035772565.1. Lineage (NCBI taxonomy): Eukaryota > Metazoa > Arthropoda > Insecta > Lepidoptera > Saturniidae > Antheraea > Antheraea assamensis. The sequence continues at coordinate 6,645,851 of JAQQSE010000045.1, forward strand.
GGCAAACATTGTTTGGTCGCCTGGAATTCGATCAAGATAATGTTAAAACTTTTCGTGGTGAGTATATGTGTATCTACGCGCTTAATTGTTACAAATGGTTTATTTGACAAAAAAATTGACCTTCATATTTTTGGAACAAAAGATTGATTATACTTATAACGGTTTATTTTGTCTGGCCCCGTTTATTGTAATGTGCTTATATAATATATTTATAACACAGTTGTATATTATATTACACATACGTAGTCTGGTGAAACTGAAGAAGCCGTGCCAGATCAACGGTGTAGTCGGTTCGAAAAAAAAAATATTACACACACCAAAGACCGAATAACCGAATGTCAACAAAATGGTATGTTATGGATAGATTATTTTTTGTAATTTGTTGTAGTAAATCATACTTAATACAAAAACAGTCCTTACCAAACTTAGATCACTTTGAATATAGATTTTTATATCACATTATTTAAATACAATAATATCGAGAAGATCACTTGTATATTTGTAAAGTGTCAGCCTAAAAACTGATAATGGTCACACGTCACTTCAATAATAAGTCAAAATTAGGGCTTCCAAATTACTTTGTGTGTAAAAACCGTGGGCCATGCTATCGTGCTGCATCTATCGTCATACAGTCGGATAGTTTGTAACACACAATGGTAATGTGTGCATACACCTAATGTTATTGTGAACATGGGCAAAACTTTGTAACGATACATGCAGGTATAGGAGTAACATAACACTAATATTCGAATTTAACAACTGTAAAAACAATATTAACCCTTGGACTGTCCAAAACCATAAATATTTAAATTCTATACAGACAAATGTAGACCTGAGGCATAGGTCAATAGACTGTTGGCAGCATAGGCTTAAAAATACCTGATTTATTACAAAGCTTTGAAAAGTAACAAATGATGAATTGTAAAATAATAATTCTCATATCATTAAATTATTTTTTCATTTGTACGATTTTTTTTTTACTAAACCATGAAGTTTACTATGTATGATGTAGTGAAATTAAAAAATAATTGTGTATCATTATTTTTTCATTTGTACAATTTTTTTTTTACTAAACCATGAAATCTACAATATATGATGTAGTGAAATTAAAAAACATAATCTTCTATTTTGAGATCTGAGTCTAAAAAAATCAACTGAAGGCTTATAATATTCATTCATATATACTTCACTTAGCTCATTCTTATTATTATTTTTAGGTTAGCCTTTGTTTTATGTGCATTTGCCTGCAGTTTTTTTCTCCACGGTACCGATGGAAGAATATGCAAGCTCCCTAATGCTTAAACCAATAAGTATTCATTAATTCAAAGCCTAATTAAGAAATTAGAATCATGATAAATTTACCATTATCTCATTGTTATCAATACTCTTCCTTGCAATAATATTCTTACGACAGTAAACCAATAAAATTATAAGTTTAGTGCCATCTGTTATTATCTGATAATGTTTCTAAAGATGATTTTTTTTCTTATATTTATGTTCAATGAACAATTTTAGTCTCTTTATTTTTTTATTATAATAAACAATTGTCCTAAAATGTGCTAAGGTTCAATAACTTGTAATATTTACAACACAAAACTAATTAGAAATTTACAAATTTATTCATTAACCTTATATGATCGAAAAATAAAAATCATATATTACCTATACAAAGTACAAAGTAAGTTATTAAATTTATAGAAATATGTATTATATGTAATTGGCCAATTTTTAAAATATGTTATAGTAATAATAGATAATGCATATTAATTAATTACTAAACTTCTTAGGTTATTAATGTTTATTTATGTGAAAATAAAATATTAACCATTTTTCTTTTGTTCTGTGCCTTACTAATGTAATACTGTGATAATGTTTATATATGTTATAAAATACCCTGGTTTTTGGATGAGGATAAAGTCCATTTACTTATCTATTTTTCTCTCTTACTTAACTCCCGTCATCAGTAAAATTACAATAACTTTTGATAGAGTGAACCGATTTTAATAAAACAAAAAAATTATGTTGCTCCGGAATATGCTTGATTATTTTCTTGCTAGAGTTTTATCAGAAACCTTTTACTTTACCAGTGATGCCTTTTCTAACAAACAGACAGACAGACAGACATTCCTAAAAATGATCGAATTGGATTCTATTACTTATTCCTAAACACCTGCAACAATTTTTTCTCAAAAATCAAAAAGTACAGACATGTTAGATTTACATTCTTATTATCTGTATAGATAAGCTGAATGTATTCAAAACAGCCAAAAATATTGATGAGGACTATTGGACATATCTTAGTGTTATAGTTAATCCTTTGTTGAAGATTTATATAGGTAAAGTTTGCTTTGATTTTAGGGATATATGTAAAAATCAAGGGTTTTTGTAAAATACACTGGACAACTGATCATACACGTAGAGAAGAGGATCGTGAGATAAGCTACACAGTGACCCATGAGTCCTATGAAGAATATATTGATAATAAAATCTTTCTGGCTGGTGGGAAAGATGGTATGTATAAAAACACTTACATTAGATCAATAAAAACATCAGCCTGTAAATACCCACTTCTGCACTAAAGGTCACTATCCTGACATAGGATATAGACCTAACTACCATGCTAGCCCACAATCTATTAACAAATTCAAACTCTAAGAAATTCAGTTGTATATACCTCCCTTCATACTTATTCTCTCTATAGTCTCTTCTAAAGTTCAGGTGTTTTAAAAATATTTAGCAAATAATTGTAGAATAAAACCTTCATAATTCTAACTTCACAAGAGATCCAATAAGTTCAAGTTAAAAAATTTAAGCAGCTTTGGAAGGAAATATTCAACCTGTAGATCATAAAATTTAGTAAATTCTTAAAGTTAGTAACTTAATTTTCTTAAAAAATAGAGACTCACAACTAAAAGGTCCACATAAATTGAGCTTCACATGATTTACTGTTTATTTAAATAATTTTGATATTATTTAACAGAGTATACTGGATTAATTATTACTGTTTCTGTGGTTCATTCAGTCACTTCAGCTGCATAGAGGCATTGCTTCACTGTACATAGTTTATTGTGTATATGATGGAGAGTGCTATGAAGTTGGACCACTCATCTCCCAAACCAAACATGCTTAACTTTGAAGCCACAGTTTTAGAATAACCTCCATCCAGGCACGCATCAATGAGATTTCCATGTCTTCTTTTTGCAATACTGTGAAATTATACTAGAGGTCGGGTATTTTAATGTGAAGAGATGTGTATGCAGGTAGAGATGACAGGTGGCGATTTTCGATCTCTCGGTGGTCGCTGTGACTTCAGGGGATTACACTGTACTTACCGTCAGGCACAGTGCCATCAATTAATTGAGACACGTCAAAATAAAGGCACTGCCTTCTTGATTACAGTGCGATCGAAAACAGCTGTACATTTAAAAGACGGTATCATGTAGAATTTGGTCCATTTTGAAATTTCTGAAAACCATAGAATTGACAAGTGTAACTTTTGATATATATTTATTGTATACTAACTGTCCGCTCCGGCTTCGCATGGGTATATTAATGAAGTAAATTAAATCAAATCTTCCCTTTACGATCATGTAATGAAATAAAGTAATAAACTAGCAACTGAAAATGATTTCTGTCAATAATTTTAAACATCATCTCTACTCATCTTTTATTCCACTCACTTTTTAAATGGAGATTTTTAACAGACACTTTTCCTTACGATATTGCAAACATCTTCTTTCATGCAAACCTTATCGTCACAACTATAAATATGACAAAAAAAGAATTAACCAAAAAGGTGTCTCCGTTCTGAAATGATTCCACAATTCGTTTTCATGGTAAAATGAATATACTCTACTACATCCAAGCCTATTATTGAAAAATACTAAAGGTATTTCATGCCTAATTCAAGAAAAAATATACCTATACTAGTCTGGAAAGCATCTTTTTGACAATAATATCAGTATTTGACAAAATATACTTTATAAATAGTCTGTCTATACACTTATGACCACTTTGAAATAATAGGAAAATGTAGATCTTAATGTAAATATTTTCCTCTTATTTGAGACAATAAATACTATATTCATTAGTAACAGGCAAGAGTACTAATGAATAGTAAGAAATTAACAACGCACTACAAAATTTAGTCGAAATTCAAAGGAGACGCGCAAAATTTTGAGTTGAAAGATTTTTATCGGTAAATGTTCCATTTTCAGAGATTTAGATTATATTCTATATAATATTTTTTTACAGAGGTGAAATAAATAAAATATATGTATCATAGAGGTATTTAGGATAGTCCTTTATACTGATTTATAAGTTATATTACTAGAAAGTTTGATCGAAATCCGTTCAATACTTTTTGCATGAAAGAGTACCTAACATCCGTCCATCCTCATAATCTTTCTCGTATATAATATTATTACAGTTTCTCGCGAAAAGCTACTGGGATATCTAAAGCCGATGCTGTATAGTTACTACCATAGATAGCTACTACAGTTCGCGCCAAACTTTTTGACCGCTCTGAATTTAGGTGGGCAGAACATAAATTTAGGTATTAATACGTATATACCATCAAGACAACGTAAGGATATATAAATGTCAATTTTAAATTCCTATAACAATATTTTAACTTTGTTTTGTTTTAAACTCTTAACGATATTATGCGCAAACCCGAACTTCGGCTATATTCAGAGCGCCCAAAAATATTAGCGGGAAGTAGTTAGTATCACGAGTAAATAGAATATATATTTCGTGTTCAATGCTTAATACATTCGGACATTGATCATTGGCCTTGGCAGCGAAAATATCAACTTATGTATGCGAAACGTGAACTCTCTATAAATAACCTTCGTACGTACGTATAATACTGTCGCTGCGATAAAGCACGTAATCTCCGTTTAGACTAGGTCGATTACTTTTACAAATTCAGCCGCCTATGAACAAAAGTAACAAGTTTACGAAACTGATTCATTATTTATATTCATTAGTGATTTCTCCAGTGCTCGAAATACACAGAAATATATATGTATGTTTAAAGTTACATCTTCTATAATATAAAAATGAATCGCTAAATGTGTTGCTAAGCGCAAATCTCGAGAACAGCTGAACCGATTTCGCTAATTCCTTTTTTAGAATATTCCTTGAAGTACGAGGATGGATCTTACGGAGAGAAAAATTAAAAAAATTACCTGGGAAAGTCTTAAAACGACACTTTTCTATACTCCCATACAAATTATTCGTAATAATACTTAAAAGTCAATTTGAACTTTAATACCATACTATAAAGTTTAAGTTTTAGTGGAGAGGTTCCGGGAAGGTAAAACAATTGAGTGACGTTAGTATCGTAAAAATATGAATGTCAATATTTATACGATGGTTCCGAATAGCAGAATAAGTATTAAAATCGACTGTTAGGCGTTACGAAGTACGCCGGGGTCAGCTAGTTATTAATATATACTTAGGGAACATAGCCATACTACGTGAGCCACAATCATAAAGTAACAAAGCTGCGAGGGTAAGTGTAAGCCGTTTCATAATTCTATGCCCACAATCATATTTGCATATATTTTTAAAATTTTCTCTTATGTCAACCGCGAGCGAGTTTAAATACGTCATTATGCATTAATTTTACAATATATTGAAATATGTATAATGTTGTAGATGGTATAGAAACAAATAACCGTTATGAAATTTCTTTATTGATAAATTAAAACTCGTCAATGGTTACTAAACAAAAAAGGAAATCGGTTGACAAAGCGAAAAGAAAAAGGCAGGTGCTGACCTGTTTTACTTTATATATAGATATATTTTTGGTGTATTATTTATTTATTAAGAGCATATTTTTATTGTAATTTTGTCATTGTTTTAAGAAAAGTATAATAAGTCAAAGTAATATACTCTGAACAATTCTCTATCCGGAAATAACATTCTTGTTTATATCGGTATAGCTGTTTCGTAGTTTAGCGTGGGGAAAATCACACACTTCAATTCTATTTGTATGTATACCTATACGTATTGCCATGGAGTTAGTCATAGTGCCTCACTTCGACTCGTACAGGTTGTAATTAGACTTTAATTTGAAATAACTATGTTTCATAAAAACAAAGCGAGGCCGGTGAATCTAAACATATGAACTTAATCTTATTCCAAAAATTCCACAACTTAAATAAAATAAAATTTAAAAATTTTTTTAGCAGCTGTTAGATCTACCTTGTTTTTATTTTTAGTCCTTCGGTTGTTTGATTTCATAATTACTTACAATATGTGTCGGAACGAAGATAAAGAAGCGTTCATATAAAAGTATGACGTCATCCATAGTGACGTCATTGTTATGATTTGATCAATCAATCCACCAAAATCAATCGAATATCAATAATAAAACGTTAACCAATACAGAAATGCCATACTGAATATAATTACGAATTATCGATAATTATGAATAGTCGAACAATTAGAGCGAAAATGCCCAGTGTTTTATTTTTTCGAACTGATTACGCTATTGGCCTGACAGGGCTCTACAGCTTCACCGAACTACTAAGGAGAGCGCTTAAAGCTTACTGTTCATACATATATATACATTTAAGAATGTGAGATACACATATGTACCAAGCATGAGTACCTACATACGTGTACGAAAATAACAAAAATATTAACAAGAAAAAGATGAAAATAACAATAACATGTAATTGACAAGAACGAATATATACTGAATGCGACTGTACTGCAGTTAGATCGCACACTGGCACACCTGTTGGGATGGGTACAATAGAAGGAGGAACGCGCGCGAGCGAGCGCCGCTCCACCTTCATTTCTTCACGTCCCTCTGATACTTAAATTTGTGTTCTACGCATCTACTTCAGAGCGGTCAAAAAGTTTGACGCGGACTATAATGGATTTAGGTTTATACCAGTAGGGCTTAGATCTCAGGCGAAGACATTTAAAGAACGATAACAATTTTAAATTTGATTTGCTTTAGTTTATCTGTGGTTGTATGAACAAATGCAAGCCTAGAAACATCAAGAAAAATGATGCAACAAATGATCCCAATCCCATGAAATTGGTTCAGTAATTGAGCCCCGAAACAACTATATTTTCATTTAACATAAATAGGTTCTGACATAAATTATTGTGTGCGTAAGAACACAAAATTATCATTGGCAGATACTAAGTTATTTTTAACTCACCCACGAATATAAGTGTTATGGATGCTTTAAAAACGTGATACGCATGAATCTTAAAACGAGTTATAAAAACGTGTGCTCATACGAGACTGTATAATATGCGAGTAATATGTTTTCAGGTGAACATCAACTCCAACCGGGACGTCATGTGTTCTCGTTCCAGTGCCATATTCCGCCGAATTGCCCTTCCTCCTTCGAAGGTGAATACGGTCATATCAGGTACCAAATTAAGGTGGTCGTTGACCGCGCCTTCAAGTTGGATCAGGAGAAAATGGCGACTTTTAGAATTATAACGCCATTGGATTTAAACACAGTACCGAATTGCAAGGTACGTTTATTTATTTCGTATTTCTATGTTTCCATTTAGAAACTTTTTACGTGCTGTATTAGAGAGAGATCAAAAAATCATTTACATTTAATTAAAAATCGTTACGCATAACTATATATGAATGTGAATATATATTATGCCCAGTGTGCTTAAATGATCAATGAATTATTACTAAAGTTATTTGAATGTGTATCGTATACTATACCAGCGGTACTCAACCACGGAGCCGCAAGCACCCGTCGAATGTATCGCGATTGCGACATTTACAAATATGGCATTTTTATCCTAGGTGACCTGTGGGAATTCCAATTCTGGGGGTAATTGCCTTTATTTGGGATAACTTAAAACCAATTATAAATAGATTAATGATTTTTAATTTAATAAATGTACCTATACCTCCTTCACTTCAACTATCTAAACTTACATTTAAAATGTAAGCGTGTCGCTAATTTATTTGTAAACAGTATGCTAGTGCGTCGCTGAGTAAAAAAAGTTGAGAACCGCTGCGCTATACACAAAAGTATCTATAATAAAACATATATGTAATACCGCCACGCTACGATGGCCGTTTTGATACATTACAATAGTGACGTGAAATATCGATTTATTATCGACAAAAATAAAATCGAATGCTGCTTTATTGTGCATTAAGCATTAACGCCAGTTTGCCGGAAACGGTAGTTGTACTGGTCAGCGATCCTATATACACAATTATATATAGTATATAAATATGTAATTTCGAGTTTTGAAAAATATAAATGCCGAGTTGTGTTGTAAAGAAGTACACTCAATACAAAAATCTATAATCTCTAATTACTAAATCAATTAGTACATAAATATACATATAGGTATATATAATTTAGAAATAAGTGTACTAAATTAATATTGGGTGCTAAAATTCGATAAGTTTTAGGTCAAACTGTACGTCACTATTGACAATAAAAACAGTAATTTGCTCCTGAAATGTAGTTATTGATTTATACGAAACTTCAAAACGGCCATCATAGCGTGCCGCTATTATAGAGGTGACTCAGATAGTTATTGTTTGAAATACAATTTATAAACGATGAAAAATATTTGGTTAAATTGTATTTCAAGCATTGAATAATATATACAAAAAACGTGTGTATAACATAAACATATTTCAGTTCTTACGCGTATACACACTAATATACGCGCTGGTTTTTTATTACATAGCTATTTTTAATTATAGTTACGGCATATGGCTACATTATCTAATTGTTATTATATTGCTTCATTATGATATTTGTCTTTGATAAAGCACATTTGTCGCTTATACGAGTAATGTAATCATGCTTGTTTTCTTATTTTCATTGAAGTAATTAAAAGGTAGTAGTATAAGAGCCGTTCAAGTAAGACATAATTCGATTTTTAGTAATTTTTGACCGGTTCCGTCTACGCCTCTCTGTCAGCAAAAGTAAGCAAGGCACTTAATCCCCCTCCCTCTATATATGCTGACGTAAGAATTGGCATAAATTATAGAAAGTTTGATTGGGAGTAAAAAATAAGAAAGTAAACATTGGTGATGTAATTACCATTCGCCCCTATATTATCAAAAATATACAGCATAAATATAAATCATATGATCTCTCACTCCTTTTGTATTTGCGTAATACTTTTAAGGGCCGCATAGTAATGATCCTTTGTTGCGTGATGATAGCATACGATATACATCATGTATAATATCAGTACTGTCACTATTACGTTTAGGGGTATCTCATTTCGTGATCAATGAATGTACCTTAATTCATTTTGATTTTTCACTTTTCGACACAGACACCACAGATCGGTGATATATTGTGAATATGTCGGTGGTCAGCATTATTTTTATTGTACAATGCTTACCAACAGGTAAGTTATAGGCACTTTGTTGTTCTAGTAAGGGTAACGCTCAGAGTGCTTTAGTCTAAAACTATGGAATTCAATGTTGGGTCTCTTCTGAAATAGGCATTTATTATTGGTCTGACCATGGGATGATCATGCAAGTAACATTCTCAATTGCTCCCAAAAGATACGTATCAGAAAATGTAGTAACATTAAAAAAAGTGTGCTGCCACGGAACCCCCTTCAAGAAAAAAGTTCTTTAACGTGAAATGGCAATGAAAACAAAAAAAAATAATAATTTAATATCTAAAAAAAGATACTCATTTATTAAAATTATAAATTATATTAAACAAAATGCTAAATAAATAAAATAGAATAAGGGAATTTTTTAATGAAATTTTCATGCGTTCACTATTGAGATTATACAATCGGCAGCAGCTCTGCTCGAATTTCGATACTCACACGCACACACACACACACGCACGCACGCACGCACGCACGCACGCACGCACGCACGCACGCACGCACACACACACACACACACGAAATAGAAAGAGAAAATCGTATGAAAGGGGCAGACGCTACTTCCTTACGTGAGAATTTCTACCAGTCAACGGCTAAACGTCTACCACAAGCCACGATAAGGTTCTAGAAAGATGTTCGAATAAAAATGATATTTACATGAACAGGAGCCCATTCAAATGGAATTGGTTAACACATTTTGCTGTTGGTGCATAAATTCCGGATCAGCCCAGACGTTGGTAAAACTGCCGGTCAGTGGGTTCTGTCCCGGGCAGACAATGCCGATCGAGGTCAGCTGCACTAACAGTAGCAACGTGGAAATTGATACAATCAAATTCGTTATGAACAAGGTAAGTGTTGATTTTGTACAATAACATGTTATGTATTTAGTTTGACACGTGGAGTGTGTAGTGGGAGTTGTTTACTATATAGAAATATATTCCTGTGGAATTCCTAGATGCAATAGAGAATCAGACTTTCTGTAAATATATATGTTAATAAATAATAACAACAGTGTATGGTAGTAGGGTTTTTTCTATCACCCATTTGATTACCTAATTCAAGTTGAGAATTTTTTCCAAGCATCTTTGGGTTTGTTCCGGCAGCTGCGCTTGAACTAGTTGGTCCTCTTTAGCGCGTTTACTATCTTAGACATAAGAGTAACAAAGCTGAGAGCGGTTTGTATGTCGTTTCATAATTCTATGATCTTACACCACACCGTCATTTAACATACATACGACAAAAGTTAATGTGCAGTCGGGTAAAAAAGATTTTGCAGTTGGATCTCTTTATTTTTCTTTATTAATAAATTACTGTGCCTGCAGCTCAGCACGCCCTTCTTGTTTAGTAATTATTTTGACTCGTTCATTCTACTAATAGTTTTATTGATTTTAAAAAATGTTACTGATAAATCATAATATTATATTAATTTTAATATTAATTTAGGATTGATTTATACACAAAATATTGTTATAATCGGTTGTGTATTAAATACAATTTTAATATATTTTTTTATGGTTAGCAAAAGTATTATTATTATTTATAATCGATAAATATCTAAATGGTAGAAGGCTTTTTTATGCAAAATTTTTTAAAAGGCGCGTGAGAATGGAAAAAAGTTATTTTTGCTACGATTTCTAATATCACTATTAACAATTCTTATAGACTATTTCTTTAGAAATATCGTAATAAATAGACAGACAGACAGACCTATTAAAATAAATATTTATTACAGAATTTGAAATAATAATTTATTGTACTGTCTGTACATCTGTGTCATTACATATGCATCAGTATAATACTACTTGTTGAGTAATGTTATTCATTTTTCACGTACGAGTCCGTGGGTCAAGGTGCCACATTTACGGACAACGCTTCTTTGGCCTCGACACTGTGTTACAACCCTTCTGAAGCCGGCACCGTGTAACAGTGACAAATTATTATTTTTTCTAGAATATTCCCAATTTCTAGGATTTGAAATGCTGCACCTACATAAATAAATATATCGAAACTTTAGGTAAAGGAAGACTTCATAGCACCCGAAGGTTGAAACTCTGTCAACACACATATATTGTTCCGTTTAATCAATTGAATCAAGCTTCTTCTAGGCTTAGTGTATCACCATTTTAGGCATTGACGTATGGTTTAAAGAGGCCTCGGTATCAGAATTTCTGATTTCGCTGGCTTTGTACTTTTGAATTATATCGTGCTTTCCCTTCTTTGTGCGACTTAGAATCTTTTATGATAATGTTACTTAGAAATCAGGAAGGCTATCGATATTTTTATGTTTTCATTAGCAGCTATTCGTTACTTAGTCTGAGTTTATATGGTATAAACCTGTAGAATATCACGTTCTACATACCAAAGAAATTAGCAGATAGCCAAAAATCAAATGAAAGTCGTAAGTAAAATGCTGTTCAAAATCTTCTTTTTTCAAATTACATAATACGGGTATATATTATCAGTACGAAATAAAAAAAAATCTTTTGGTACTCTCCCGTTTTTGCGTTCCTCTAAATATGCCCATGAGAGTATATAGAAGATAGCGTTAGGGATTATTAAATAATTACGGGTATTTGTTCAATAAAAATTTGAGGTAGTGGGTACACTCTTGATATTAGCCTGCATCGGCATTGAATATCATGTAAAATTGTAGTTGAACGCTAAAATTTATAAAGTGCTAAAAAACCGATTGTACAACACGATATTCAAAGCTATTTTTCAAATTTTTAAATGAATTCCATTCAGAAAATAATATACCACGCGGCAGACAAACCTGACACTCGGGAAGTGAGTACGATATTAATGACTCTGAAGAAGGGTCCCGTGCCCGGGAACACGACACGGAATTGGATGGCCGACATGAACGTGCCTGCGATGGACGTGCTCAATATGGCCGGTTGCCAGTACATTGATGTCGAATATCTATTACAGGTAAGTGATATATTATATTGTTAGTTGAACATATGGGGTCGTTAATATTACGTAAGCACGAAAGGGGGTGGAGACTCAATGCTTTGCTTATTTTTGATGACATGGGGGGAATTGTTCTGAATAGGGAATTACATCAGTTTTTTACATTTCGTATTTCTTTTTGTTTTAAAAACTCTTAAAGACACTTATGAGAAGCTTTTTAAAAATTATGGCAATGCTCACTTAACTATAGGACCGGGGGAGGGGGGAACGGGTCTGTCGTTACTTTTAATGGCAAAAGGGATTGGCGGGTCAAATATAATTAAATTTCTGCTTACGTAATGCTTGAACGCCCCCTATTGATGAACTGTATGTCATACTAGCCGATGCCTGTGACTTGGATCCATTAAACACTATTTTGTTGTTTCATGCTTAATCTGGACTAATTATGGGTTGTTTTTTTCAGTTGTTATTGATCATTACTACTTTACCGTACTTTATTATACCTTTTATTTTATTACCTGTATTTCTTTTTGTCAGCACCGCTTAGATCCAATGGAATAGCATGATAATGTGTAATCTAGGTAAGTTCTGCCATTTTAAAGATTACCTCGAAAAGACATCGGATACTTCAATTTTGAATTTTGTGTCCAAGTAACAGACAATTGTCTACAGTCACACATGTTGCTAATATTATAGGTTGTTTATCTCAACGACGCAGCAAAGAAAATTGAACCATTTTTTTTTAATCTCCTATTATTTTTACCCTCTAATATCTATATCCTCTTACAATATTATATTTTGGTAATGGCGACGTGAATTCGAATCTCAACAATGAGCCTCGGATTTCAGTGGAGGAAAAGATAGGAAATCACGACATTAATGTTTATGAGATAATAAAACAAATATAACTATATGCGAGTCTCTGTCATGACGCTGGGTCACAATTCGAACATTCTTCATTGATTTTCAGCCAAACATTGATTAAAAGCCAATGTCCTACCGGATGAGATATAAGAAAAGGTTTGTTATGATTTGATTTTCAACAGAATACCTGGCACCTAGTTAGGTATCGAAGATATTAATTAACACAAAACGAATTTTGTTGTGTATTCAAACCAATTTAAGGACAAGATTCTCTTTGTTTAGGTGAATATTGAAACAAGTGGTTGTCACGAAGACACCGAAGAATACCATCCGATAATTATAGGCAGCATTCCAATAATCGGCTTCCAAGACGACGTACAGAATCCAATGCAAGACCAGATGCCACAGCCTACAGGGATCTCGAATAACTTTCAAGGTGTTCCGAGTTATCCACCCGTGATTACAGCTCAACCTTCACCAGGAATGTCGCCTTATCCTGTCCCTTCTCCCTACCCAGGAAATAATTATCCTACTAATAATGCACCATACCCGGGCGGAAGTCCTGCATATCCCGGAACTAATTCACCTTACCCTAATGCGATTTCGCCGTACCCGGCACAAAATCCCGGTTATCAGGGAGCGAATTCCCCATACCCGGGTTCACCTGTAGTAAATCCAGGTGGAAGCACTTATCCATCGAACACTCCTTACCCTGGTGGATCTCCAGCGGCACCGTATCCAGCGGTTGCAGTCCCATATCCAACTGGTTCCCCGAATACAATGATAACTGGAACAACGTTGTTAAAAACTGGTACATTCGGGTTCACTATGCAAGGTTCGGATAAAGAGAATGAAGCTGCCATACCACTTTTGCCTGCTAGTGGTGCTGTTTCTTATGTAAGTTTTTTTGTATATTGTATAAAAAAGCTTAGTTTTAATATTTGCCATTAATTAGTTACTAGGTCTGCAAAGCTGATTCGACTGTACCGACCCTGGTTCGTCGTCTTCATTATTTTGGCAACCAATCCTCGTTATTAAAGGAATATTACTCCCTTCTTTTGTATTATAAAGTTAGAATTATCTGATGACTTCAGTACTCTAACAAAGTGATGATTGCCTTGTAAGAATTTTCTAGAACTTTTTTTGTGATATCTTAGAATTTTTATTTCATAATATTTTTAAATAATTTCACTAAACTATATCATGCTAGATGCCATTAATAATGTACAGTATAGAGTCAAATAACGCAAGTTTATTAATATATAAATAGTAAAAAATACTACACAAAATGCTAAGATCCCATCAGAAATTTCCATAGTCGTAGAACTCCAGAAGAATTATGAACCAAAATTACCAACGCTTGAACCGACATAAAAATAGATCGCATTTTAGATAGTTACAAGATTGTATCGAAATAATGATGGGTATGGGGGAAATTTTGCACAGAAGTACGATTTTAGTTTCAAGCCTTTATAGGTTTTAGCGTTTTCCCATAATCTTCCCTGATGTTATATAACCATGTGTACTAAAAACAGTAACACGTTAAATCTGAAGACGAACGTTTGTCAAGTGAAGATCCTGAAACACAGTTATAGATACTTGACGATAAATTTACAACTTGAAAGTGTTATTAGAAATGTTCTACAAAAAAGCCATGGTTTCCATAATCCCATTTCTAAGGAAAATAATCCCTTATATTTTTAAACTCTTACTTTTTTAGCAGGAACGCTCGAATCACCTATTATTACAATATTACCAGTGTTCTGGTATATTCTGGAAATATTTCTACCTAGCTGCCCGTCATGAACCGCTATCTTCTTTATTGGGTTTTAAAATGATTTGAGTTGCCTTATCCTTTAACAAAATAGAAATATTTTTCAGCCTCCTAGTGCTGGCAATCCGTATGCGTCTGCTAGCGCTCCGGCGCCATCTACACCAGATAACGAGAACAGTAAGTGTAATCCTTGAATCCGTCCGTAAAATTACTCCTCAATTATTACATAAATTATACAAAATTAGAATAAACTAGGGTAGCAAACCGCCCTGTTGTTCCGGGACTTCCCCTTACTTTTAAGGGATGCCCTAGAATCTTTTTAAGTGATGCGTTTTTTAAAGCATCCTTCAAAATTAGCGACACTTCATTTGACTTCATACCTTACTTTTTACCGGTTTAATTGAGTTCTATTTACTGTACTTCCGTAGCATATTACTTGATAGTTGCCTATTGCTCATACACTTTGATCTGTTTTAAACCGAAACGATCAGGGTTTTCAACTTTAAATCCTGGTTTTCATAGTCTCGGGACGGCAACCTTATTCTATACTCACGGATTTTTTTTCAGAAAAGCCAATGGATGCTCCAACCGCAGGCATTACGTCAAACCCACCCTCATATAATCCAGAATTTCACTAATCTCGATTAATAATATTTTATGCAAGTTTTTTTTGTAGCATTATATTTTTGCAAAATTTTATATGTAACCTTTGTATTCATTACATTCATAAAATGTCATTTACGCTTGTGATGGAATAACGTCTTCGCATGAAACAATTTTTCTAGTAATTCATAGTCAGGTAAGGGTGTTTTAGTTTTTCACTTAAATTTGATTAGACATTATTAATTCGCTTAGCATGGCTGTCCGAACGGTGCCTGTATGTGTAGAGGATATGTCTTTTTTTCTATTTCGTGTCGTTTTATATGTGTATAAATGTATTTTTTTAATGTTATTTTTTTATCTATGTGCCATTCGAATTTTATAAAGCTGTAGTTTGCGAGTAATATTTACAATCTATTAAAAGTTTTTGTTGTTATACATATATGTGTAGAAACTATAGTGCCAGATTATCAAATAGAGATTCTCGTTCTAGTTTTTTTTTTTAATTATATTTAAATGATATAAGAATACCATTACATTAAGCATATCGTGTAATTGTTCCAGCCATTTTATAGATGCAATTGTAATGTTATTAGAACTGTTATCGCCATAAATATACTTAAGCCTATTTGTTTTATTAGTACAATGATTAATAAATTTTACAACGGTAAGCAAAAGTATCTTAGTATTATACTTATTATATTGCTAGCTGTAACATAAGTGCAAAGAGTATTATATTTGAAAAAAATAAAAGGATTTTTATATTAAAATAAGTAATTGGCTTTACCATGATGATAAAAAAAAATTACAGGATCGTACACGCTTGGTAATATGTATAAATAAATCTTATTCATTAAATGAGAGACGAGACGAAACCATACGCCAAGGCGCCTAAATTAATTAGGTTTCATGGACACGTAAATGGGTTAATCAATTTTAATCGGGCCAAAAGTTTTGAGTCATCCACATAACAGAATGTATTCAACATTTTCTTGACTCTTGATTTTTTGAAATTCTTAAGCACAATTATAACGTACAATTTTATTATGATTTCGAACTTATGAAAATGTTTTCTTGCTTACCTATTCCGCATGGAAACAACAATAGCAGAGATGGATCAATATCGGTCTCAAAAGGACAAATTTAATGCATGTGTGGTATATAAGAAAACTAAATTTGAATGTGAAGCAGTTCTTAAATGATTTACAAACGTTACGTTACGTTCACAAAAATGAAACGAAACCCCTCTTTAGGAAAGATCCGATTTTTTTGGAAATGTACAAACCTTCTTTATAATATGTGTTTATACCTTGCAACATCGATTTTGTACACATAACATGATTTTATATTAGCTATATAGAATAATTTAAAAAATTGGCTTTCTGTAAAGTCGGTTTATGGACGATTATTTTACGTGATAACGTCAAAAAGAACATTAATAAAAAATTGTATACTTTTATGAATTTAATTATTATCACTGATTTAACAATGGAGTGGAAGAGAGATAAATGCGTCACAAACCGAACGCTTAGGCCGATCGCGCTTCTCTATCGCTTGTTCCGCGCTCCCGCTTGCACGCTCGGCTCAGGCGGAACGTGACAATGGGTCATGCTTTTTTGTGCGTGCAGCCGGCGTTCATCGATTTATAAGACGTTATCACGTAAAAAAGCGAGACTTTCAAAAAATATTTTTACAAAATTTTATATTATATTAGAGTTAAACCTTTTATAAATATTTGTATACACTGTTATTTCTCTATAATATTTTATAACGTTTCTTGTTCATTGGGAAAGTGTATCCGAGATTTTTATATGACACTATAGATCGCTCGCTTTAGTCACTACCCTCATAATGGTTTAAGGGAAGAGGGACGATGGTGTACGTACTTGGATATAATATAGTACTGATATTATGATCTATGATTAGGATCAATTTTGCAATTGTGATAGGTATCCCGTGATAAATAAAAAAAAACAATGTACAATTACTCTCATATATGTTAAAATACAGTCGTTTGAAGGCAACTATTTCGTCTAGTCAACTGTTCGAAAATATGATTATTAGTTGATATTTTTTATTAATACTTCAATTAATCCAAATTCACACTTCGTATTTGGCCTAATGGCGAATAAAGCCCGTCTTAATTGATAATCCTGTAACAATTATCTTATGCGTGGCAGCAATAAAAATAAAATCGTGTAAACTCTAATGACAAAGATTTTTGTGAAAGCCACACATATTTGAACGTATCATAAATTTACTCTAGACCTATTGTTTTTTTATTACTTGTTCTTGTCTCTCATTCTTTTTAAACACTTCTTTCTGTACTTGTCGATATTGTTCTTTCGTACTGTTTTATTAGTTTTATCTGAAGTCCTTTTGTTTCTATATTTTTTCGATACTTAATTCACTCTTCGAAATCTCTTAACATAAACGATTCACTTTATGTTATCTATGATTTTTATTTTGTTGGTACTAATTTTAGCGTATGTGTTTAATTATTTTAAAACAAACTGACGCTTATAATGAATACATAAATCATTTTTTTTTATAATGGCGTCTCGTAAACATGAATTCTGCCAGTGTCAAAGCAGCCAATTTTATGGTACTTTGACTTCTATTGCATTTATGAATCCACGACACATAACTTCAGTCAAATCACAAATTCGAACTATTTTATGTTGTATGCATCAAAGATGCAATCGCTGAAAATAACAGACGCCAATTTACTAATCGAATTTAGTTTATAAAAGTTACCTCTATACACAGTAATAATAGAACAAACTAAATTTACTGTCATTAATTATTGTAAATGTGCCTTAATACATAGCTTATGGTTCTCAGGGTTGATGTAGATTCCTATTAATGAAAAAAAATCGTTATCAGATAAGTACTTAGTTTCGAAGATTACCTCATACAAACGGAAATATTCACAAAATTACCTCTTCATAATATTAGTTATAGTTGTAAAATGTCATACATGTGCGTACAATTATTTGATATTTTTATAAAGCATTTAAAAATTATGTTATTAATTATATACTATATGGAATATTCTTATGCAAATAAAGACATTTCAATTACTCGTTTGTATTATTTATCATCATCCTTTATCACTTTTATTCCATTAAGAATATGTAGTAGAGTATAAATAGATTTGATTGATATCCATCGCAACGTGATCTATAAGGTTTATAGCTCCTCGCTCTCGATGTCAAGGACACTGTTCAATGGGCGCGGCGGGAGTAGCTTTTTATAGTTTATTACATTACCCAGTCAATCGGTCCCTAATTCGAAATGTGGACGTTGTTCGGTTTGTAACGCTATATTTATATTGATACGAACGTGGCATGTTTAAATGTAGATTTAATCTATCGGAAACAGTATTTTTTGTGGTTTATAGATAACCATGTTATTTTCGTGACAGAAAACGTAATGTTAAATCTCATAATAGTCTATTGAGCTGTTAAGCCATGAAAATGTAAAACTCACTTTCGTATTTATAATAGCAAGGACAACGTATATTCGGTTTCTAATTTGCTCTCATTACTTAGTAAGTCATAAAGTTTTCATACGAAACCCCAGGATATAGCTACGCGCTCGATTCTATTAGATGCAAAGAGTATAATCATAAGATACGTAGTTATCCTCTTAGTAGTTTGTGATAATAAGTATTAGGATTAGATGTTTGGAATCATATCATCATGTTCATTCGAAACTTCTAACGCATCCATAGACAAAGTGGAAATCTACTACGTATCTTTTAAAATGTAGTGACATTTTACACTTTCAGCATACTTTATTGAAAAAAGGTGGGTGTAATTTTTTGTGGCTACGTATATCAATAAAACACCGGCTGATGTGTTAATAACGTCTTGTCAAATTAAAACTTTACCATGTAATATCAAATATTTTACAGGGAAAGCATTATTTTAGTAATTAAACTCTTAAGTGTTTCTGATAATAGTTAACTGCCAGCTGAACTACAATTATTTTTAGAAAAGCTATTATTTTTAAAACTGACATAAGTAAATTGATTTATTTATTTAAGTATAATTGTGAACTGTAGGAAAATTATAAGTAATATAACAATAAAGATTTAGGCTTAAAAAATTTGTATCAAGTAGCTACAGCAGATGAAAAAACCCTTTTTGACATGTGTTCACAGGTTGTGAATGTAGTTTATGTCAATGTTGAATGTTTTTGTTGTTGTAAAAATAAATTGGAGCGTAAATATAAAAAATGGGAAAGCTTGACGTTGCTATATTACGCTATCTAACAGATGAAGATTTTCGTGTTCTAACTGCTGTAAGCATCATGTCTAAGTAAAACATAACCTAATATAGCAAATAAATTTCATTTTTTTATATAAGGCGTTTTTTAACTAAATTCACCTGTACTGCCATTAATATTCTTACATCCTATTGTATATAATTATGTTTTACTTTATTTTTTTAAATTATATTTTCAGGTTGAAATGGGCATGAAAAACCATGAACTGGTCCCTGGATCCCTGGTGGCTTCGATAGCCAATTTGAGACATGGTGGTGTCCATAAATTAATGAAGGAATTGTGTAAACACAGATTATTGACATACGAAAGAGGAAAACATTGTAAGTTTACTGAGTACTTTAATTACTTTAGTTAGCTGCTTATTGAAATCTATTATTATGAAATCATATTAATATACTATAATAAAGCTATTCTGGAAAGGTAAATGACTAAATGTTGTGTTTTAATTCATCTTACTAAATATTAGCTGCTGTTTGTGAATTCATTCTTTTGAAAATGTTTTCTCTATTTCATGAAAATATGTTTTATCTATAATAATACATAGGTTCTATTTAATATTTTGAAGTTTGGTTTTGTTTCTCAACTGTCCCCGTATAAATAATAAAAGTACAATTAATTTTTTAATGAGATGACGGATATCGGCTCACAAATGCTGGCTATGACTATTTGGCACTGAAAGCTTTGACGAAAAGAAAAGTGATTGCATCATTCGGTAATCAAATTGGAGTTGGCAAGGAGTCTAACATTTACACAGTAGCAGATGAAGACCGTAACCCACTTTGCCTGAAGCTTCACAGGTAATTTACTTATTCATTTATTAATACTTTAATCTATTCTGTTAACCTGTCAACTTTACGATTGAATAAGGGCATGGTCATAAGGTTTTTTTTAAGGCATTGTCACCAAAAACATGACAATTTATTCCAACATCTGAATCTAGGAGCCAGTACCCTGTGCTCTTCAAATTATATTCATTGGTGTAACAATATTTTTATATACGTTAGTTTATAACATATAAAAACTGAGTGTACTGTATGTTTTACTTATTGTATCAATGAAATTCATTTTAGTTAGTATGTTAATAGAAACACTAATTATAACATCTGATGTCATAGCTTCAGAAACATTTTCCTGATTTGTACACTTTGATCTATTCTTACTCAAAAATAATAATTGTTATTTTAAGAAAGCCTTATGCTTCAAAATAAAATTATGAAATATTTTTTACATAATATAATGTAATTAATAACATAGTACATAATTAAAAAAGTGACTACATTCCCATTGTTCAATCAATGTGAAACACATAATATATTAATCTGTTTCAGGCTTGGAAGAACATGTTTTCGAAATATTAAGGATAAGCGTGATTACCATGCGCACAGACATAGTGCCTCCTGGCTCTATCTCTCACGTATATCTGCCACAAAGGAGTTTGCCTATATGAAAGCGTTATATGACAGAGGATTTCCTGTCCCAAAACCGATTGATTTCAACCGTCACTGCATTGTCATGGAGCTGGTGCATGGAGGACCTTTGTAAATACATCTTAATTATTTTTATGGGTCATCAACATAACAAAACTTTTAGAAATTAAAATATTGTTATGTTTTAATGTTTACTAACACAATAACTTCTAAAAAATATATTACAGTCGACTTTAAATAATTAATAAATAAAGATGCACAGAGATTAATATACTACAGGAAAAATCTACAAATGATGAGTACTACCTAGCCAGTAGTCATCAAACCACAACGATAAATTGTTTTGTACAAAACTGTATTTTACAACAGAGAAAGAATTATAAATATTGCAACTTACAACCACCTCAAGTATATTTGCTATATACATTCTATTGCAAACAGATGTTTTAAAATTTTTATAATGACTATTATTATTGTTCTACCCATGTGAGGTGGTAGCTAATGGTATCTAATCTAGATCATTCCGCAGATTCAGTTCTATATTAATTTGAAAAGTACATTCAAATCGGTTCAGTACTTTTGAAGTGATACATGTTTTAACATTGTTTTTTTTTTTTCAAGAACTCACGTGACGTCCGTGGAAGATCCGGCGACCCTGTATGATGAATTGATGGACTTGATTGTTCGTTTGGGTAACTGCGGTGTCATACATGGAGACTTCAATGAGTTTAACATCATGATCGATCAGGACAATCATCCTATCATCATAGACTTCCCGCAGATGGTGTCCACTTCTCATACGAATGCGGAACTGTGAGTTGTTTCTTCAATTCTATTAAACCCTGCAGACATGGACAAGTTTCTTTTGTACTGAATCCATACAATATCTAAAAAAGAAATTGTGTGAGTAACTTTTATGGGAGCTTAGAGTGAAGCTTTAAATTTAATAATGTATGTCTATACTAGATTATACTTCAATTATAAGGGAACGTACCCATAATATGTGACTCGTTTGATTTAGCTCAGATCAATTATACAATGCGTTAATTAAATTTTACAAGGAAAATACAAAAAAGGGAAATGAGTCAAATAAGACAAAAAACATATTTATGTATTGTTGGGTGAAAACTTGGGAGAGATGGATTTCTCATATACTACGTATGGTCACCAAGGGGCGGGAGGGGGTTTAAAAATTGTCAAACATAGGTCACGTAGAATGGGTGGGTACATTCCCTAGAGAGTTTGTGAGTATGTTTGTAATGGTAACCTTCAGAACGAATTATCTAATTATGACATTTTTTTTCGCTAATAAGAAGTTAGGTTATGTCACAATCTTATAACCTATTTATTATTTATCTATATTAAATGTGTAGTTCTGTCCATATACTTAAATATATATTTTTTAATATTTGGAATAGTCTTATTGATAAAGGCCAGTGATCACGTAAGTGATGTTAAAAAAAATGTATGTCTATTTATATGTCCAGATTTAACTAAAAAACAGTTGGAACGATTTTTATAAAATTCTGTACATGAGTAGAAATGTAAAAAAAATGCTTTAATTTTTTTTTACCATCAACCGTCTATTAACGTAGGTTCAAATAATTACGACTGAGTTGGAGATTTAGGTGAAAGAAAACATCGTGATGAAAGTATAGCATGGTGATATGACTTTTTCTAAACGCACCTACCTAGCTAGCTACCTACCTTAAGTTGAAAATTTATTGGAAAGCACCTATTGGTGTGTTCCGACAGTTGTACTTGGGAGCCGGTTCCCCTCTAGGTTCTGCGGGGTTTATCATTTAACATCAAATGAGACTGTGTGTGTTCAACCGCTAAAACTTATAAATTATAAAAAAAGTTTTAAAATGTAGATATTTCGATCGCGACGTGAAATGTGTCCGTGAGTTCTTCAAGAAACGTTTCGGTTATGAGAGCGAACTGCATCCCAGCTTCTCGGACCTGGAGAGAGACGACGAGCTGGATACTGAAGTAGCCTGCTCCGGATACAAACGGAGCAGGGGCGTCGACGATGAACTACTTCAGGTAGTACCGCATATAGTTCTTTATCATTTTAGAAACCCGTCTACTTCCCCTCGCTTGTTCGCAAAGTTCAGTGTTCTATCAAAATTATGACCCCTTTCTTGAACCTCTCAAGCAGTTTTAAAACATCTTAGAATAATTTTCCTTTTAGGACACCACTTCCTTTCGTCCTTCTCGAATTAATGAAAGCTGATTTTTAATTAAGTGCGGTAACTAAATTCAGGGGATTATTTCTAGAACTTTCCATGGAGTTTCGTGAGATTCTTCATATTATTATTTCCAATTCACTTCAATTATTGATAATAACTAAGCTATGTAACGCAAAATGCCAACAGTATTAAACATTAGGTCAAATTATAAAAAACTATCTTTTCAACGAACAATAAATCGGAGATAATATCAATTACACATGTCATGTAATGTAATCATCAAATATATTTTAAATGCCATCTATCGCACATTCCCCGTGCTTTATTGTTACTTAAATATTTGCCTTTATTTCCTTTTTTTAATGGCAATCAATGTCTTTATCCAGACACATCACGGCGGGTCATATACATAGCGGCGCTTTTTTTTCGTACAGAGATACAAGTCTTGTATTAGAGGGTTGATTGGGAAGGATAGATGAAATACTGGTATATATACAATATAATAGATAGGATACATTATGTTTTCAATTTACAATATCCCCAAACTTTCAAAAGTGTTTTACATTAACAGGAATTAGGTATCGGTCTCCAAATGAGTGACGAGGAAGTTTCCGATGAAGAAAATCACGAGAACGAATCCGAACATGTAAGGAATACTAAATACACGGAAGACGAACTGGCTACACTGAGACAAGAGGTACGTCACATAGTGGTAGACAATATGCTACATGGGAAAAACGTTATATACATTTTGCATAAGAATAATAAATAACAAAAAGTAATATTGTGTTGATAACGGTCTCTAAACTCCCAAATAATAATTGTCTAGTAACATTCAGTCAATTTGAGAT
The DNA here is from genome assembly GCA_035772565.1 of Antheraea assamensis. Classification (NCBI taxonomy): domain Eukaryota; kingdom Metazoa; phylum Arthropoda; class Insecta; order Lepidoptera; family Saturniidae; genus Antheraea; species Antheraea assamensis. The sequence continues at coordinate 6,670,146 of JAQQSE010000045.1, forward strand.
ATATGTAATTTCTGTTTATCGAAATACCTCGTCCCTACCGGTAGACCATCACCGGAAAAGATGAATAACTAGTTTTTTTTTATCCTTGGGAAACTTCTTTCGCTTCCTGCAAATAGAGGAATAACTTCGATTCGGTTCTTTAAAATTTTACGTTAAAATATCTTGTGGCGAGGGTAAGGGTAAAATCGATTATATATGGGTAAGATCACGGCAAATGAACTCCACAATTTAGATTCATGTATTTTTTTATAAACTAGTCGCTATCAACAATTATCAGTTTTTACCAAATTTGATTTTAACAACATTTTCACGTGATAAAGTCTTATAAATCGATGAACGCCGGCTGCAACCACGAAAAATTATGACTCATTGTCACGTTGCGCCTGAGCCGAGCTTGCAAGCGAGAGCGCGGATTAAGCTATAAAGACGTGCGATCGGTCTAAGCGTTCGGCTTGTGACGCATAATTTTTCATCAATGTTTTCTTATGACGTTATCACGTAAAATCATCGTCCGTAAACTGACTTTACAGATAACTAATTTTTTATTATAATTAAAGAGTCGAGTACATTTAATTAAAAAATATTTTTTGAGTTAATCGTTAGAGATGAACTAATTAAATTTGAAGATTTATTGTCAAATAGCTATATTTAAAATATTAAAAAAAAAATTATTAATTTCTTTTCATATAGTTAAACAAACAGAAATTTGAACTTGTTGGTAAAAATTTTTTTTTTTTCATTTTCTTCACACGCTATACATTTAAGATTAAGATACCGAAAAAAATTCACTGCTCGCAATTACCTTAAGCGATATAAATTTATTTATTACTGTGATCTTACCTTACCATGTGCCATTTCATGACGGTCATATTTGTTTTAAACGCTATCTTTCCGCGGATTCTGTGTACTACATTATTAGTCGTAAATGTTTCATTTTTCGACCTCATGGTCATCATGTGTCTCATGGTGGACACATAATCGAAAATTATTATTTTCTTTTTCTAAGGCTTGCTTCCATAATTCGCGTCTCGTTTGTTTTACAATTACTATATACATTGCAGTTTATTTTGTTTAATTAAATGTATTTCAATGACAATTAATATCGATGTTTCGCATTTGCTCAACAACGTCTCATTTTAGTTTTATTTGCTCTAATATAGGTAGACGAATCGATTCAAAACGATGAAAAGGATCGAATGCAAGAGATTACCTCAAAAACTGTAAAATTAATGATAGACGATAAAAAACCCGTCGCGGATCACGAACAAGAAATACCAAGCTTAGTATCTATGAAAAAGGATTCCACTGAAGTTCTAGAGGAGGAGGAGAACGTGGAAGAACTTGATAGAAACTCGCAAAAGTACAGACTGGCAATGATAGAGAAGGCACTGTCTGATGTGAGATCGATGCGATCATATACATCGGCCAGCACTATCGCGCCGGAGGTGGTCAAGCAGCAAGTGAAGAAAAATCTAGAATTGAGACAGAAGAAGATGGACAGAAAGAAGGCGATCGCAAAGGGAGAAGCGAGTGCGGTGACGAGACACAGAAGGGATAATAGAGAGACGATCAGGGAAAGTCACGGATTGTGGGGTTGGGATGAATAAGGAATAAAATGAATTAATAAACAATATATATTTCTGTTCTTAGTTCTCTTTCTATCCCTCTTCCTCCTGCTGTAAAATGGAGAAGAATATGTAAATAAAAAATAAAATGTTTTCTAAAATTAGTTTAATTTATGATCTTCATTGAGTGGTTATCTTTATTCGCTAGTGAAAAAAAATCAAGATACTTTGGAGACTTCACTTTCACGGTTCGCTGTGAATTCTTCGAGTACTTTCTCTCAGTTAACCAGTTATGTTCCCTCTTGTAAAGTAGCTGTAGATAAGCTTCCGTGCAGAATAACTAGAATATAATTAAGCGATACAGTTCAGTACCTTATATTTTTAATAAACTAGTAAACTTTTATGGGAGAATTCCGGAAAAAGATTAGAAAATAAGTTGGTCAACAACAAAATCAGAATCGACAGCAACGCCAACTACCGAGTTCTAAGATGAAAAAAGTAATAGAAAAAAAAAAGCGGTTTAGGAGTAAAAGAGTTACGAAAATACACAATAGAAATTTACATGTAGAGAAGATAATGTATTGTTTAAGCGCTCAATCTAACTTGATGTTAAGGGACGATATAACTGAAAGTAATTAATATATTAAGCATATAAAATTATACTAGTAAATAATAACAATAGTTTTTTTACTGTCTTTCAAGTTGAAAATGTGTTGCTATGCGCCTATAGATGTGCAGTTGAGTCAGTCTCCTTCTAAGTTTACTGTGTCAGTTTTAGGGCACATTGTCATTGAGTAACAGGAAAGTTAAAACCTACAAAGAGTTTAACAAATCGGATCCATATCTTACTGGAGTTAAAACTACAACCTTCTTTAAATTCCACAATAGCTACACGCTACAACAACCACCGACCGTCAGGCGAACTCTTCTGCTACCCTTTTTCAAAACAAAATTACATGTATAAAACAACTGTTGGATTTTCTATTTATCTTTTATACGAAGATCTAATTAATGTACTCGCAGATATGATTCAAGATATTGTTCGGCTTCAAGAATAACTATAGCAAACGAGAACGACACAAGGTGTGGTGATAAAACTAGCAATATACGTAATACCAACATAATGTATGTGTATGCTACTGACTGAAACAAATTACGGAACAAAGAACTTATCTGTTTCTTCCGCATAACAAATTTTTCAAAGACGAAGCATTCATAAAATAGTTGTCAAAATGCTTATAAGCATAATTTCTCTGTACAACCATCTGAAAGTAGCAACGAGGTGATACTAAACGCTACCACGGGCTTGATAAAAAATATCATAATTATAATTAATAATAAATATAGTAATTAAAGGTGAGCTGCCATTTTTAAGTTAATTGGTTGTCAAGAATCTATAAGGGTGTCCCAGTAACTGCAGTGAGCACAAACTGTTGTGTTGAGTTTTTGGCGGGATCTTAGTCTGTCATGTAGTGGTTTTTATATTTTATTCATAATCTTGTGTTATTAGACTCTATATTTTGGAATATTGGTGGTGTTTTACGTAATATAGTTCGGTTATTATGCACAAGTGAAGTGGATGGGACATAATACCACGGAGCACGCAGTCGGAGATGCCACCAAAACTCCATGAAAAGTTCTAATAAGGAAACCACCATCTTGTTAGAACATTATAATTATCGCAAAACACTTGGCAAAATCTTGTTACTTGACGCTGGCTAGTGCACAAGCCGTGACGGAGCCAAAAAAAATAAAGAAGAAGAAGCAACTGCAGTTTAGAGCCAGTTCTATAGGCTTAGCATATTATAATCATATATCACATCGAAAGCAAACCTCAGGTGAAATTGGTCATACTATAAAACCTGTAAATTATAAACCTTTTCAGCGTCTCCAAGGTATCCTTCCAATTTATATGTATAACCGAAGACGCTCGTCGATATCTTTGTTTCGTGTACTGTTAAATAATTATCCTCCGTGAAAACTGGATACTGAATCATTTTGTAGCTACCGGCTTTCAAAGGGCACGACAACCTGTATAAGCAAGAGCAATACTGTATAAGGCCATAAACACCCAAAGTACGATTTGAATTCAGTTAGGAACGCTTCTCGTAAATGTATTGTAGAAAACGAAATGAACAAAGTTATGATGGCTCAATAACACCGCTTTGATCAACATACGAGTACGTTAGAAGACTCCAACGAACCCGAGATTGTAATGAAGTAAAACATCATGATGAAACCATAGCATAGGTCATTTTCTAATGTCCGCCCTGCTAGCTATGAATTCTCAATTCAAAATCTGTCGCCAAGCATCTGCCGTCCTGTTTTTGTAGCTGAACTTGATAGTCACACATTATTTAGGTTTAGCATGTGTTTAGACTATGGTCAAACCTCTGAAATATAGAAAAATTGCATTTAAATATAACACACCCAAGACCAGATAATTTTATTCACTTTCAAATAAATTCAATTAATTTTTTCCGGTGTTTACACCGGATTGAGTTTCTTGCTGATTCTTCTCGATTTCTGGGTTGTTTGGTAGTTTTAACGTTCATAAGCGCCTTAGGAAGTAAATTGAGTCAAGTATTATTGATTACCTCGGTTTCGTGTAATGAAATAACATCAAATAAAAGTCGTGGTCATCGTCTTCTTCCTCACCACAACCGTTCTTCACCAAATCATAAGATTTAAAATAATCACAGGTGTCCGTATTACGTATGTCTTGACATTTCTGCATAGTTGCCTGGAAGAGTTAACCAACAAGAATATTACTTCTTTTTTGGTATAAATTCCCAATTTCTACTAGTTACTCTATAATCCGTAATCTATATAACGGTAGTGTAACCTCAGAGATATGTAGGTACGTATATGATAACGAATTTTGTTTAAAATTACACACACACGATCTACTGGCAACCGTCCGCTGCTAAGCCTACATTTATAACGAATGCCAGGATGCATTTATAGCTACTTCATGTAACAAAGTATTTACACTCTGATGGCAGGGTTTTTTTTTAAACTTACTTGAAACTCTTAGTAAATTATGGTATACTATGGTACTCTAAATTCGTGTATTAGCTTTTGCGTCAAAGCAGAATAAACAACAATCTCATCCTCATATAAGATTAATTATTTTGCATATTTTGACAGCACTTTTATATAGTTTTAAAGTGTATTTACGTGAGTAAGAAATCAATGTGTTTAATTTTTTTTTTGTACTTGAAATAGCACCATTCGCACTACTTTTCCCATCTGAAAATAACACTCTGGCATACTATACACTATAGTTCATATAAGATTCAACGTTAAAAAAAAAAACAACGACAATAAGTTCACTTTTACCTTAACACGCCATCCATTTTCAATATCAACGGATATATTCAACGTTCCGTTCAATGTTGAATCGTAAGTCTTCGTCGTTATGCTGAATTCGGTTACTTGAACTACTGTAGTTTGAGCATCATCGCAAGGCCCTACACGTATAACCAAGATATGTGTCGGTGCTAATGAACCTAATACTGCTGTACAGTAAATAACTGCACTAGAAATTTCTAGAATATTCATTATACTTATTCAAATGAAAGTCGGATAAAGTTGTTCAAATAACACATGTTTTTCTACTATACCTACTTTATATTTAATTATTAAGAATAATATTTAGGAAATATAAACTTAAATAGGGGTTTTTAATAATGTAGATTTTACTTGAGCAAAACAATCGCGAATTTGTTCATTTTTTATTTGAAACAATACTATAGATCATTGAAAGATCATTAACGTATACAAATCATTGCCATGATGTTTAAAATGACACAAATATATTCGATGATAAAATTTTATTTACATATAATATAAATTTTATACATAATGAGGTAACTTACAGTTTATTTTTTGTTAAAAATATTATTTGTTTTTTTTTATATTAGAGTGATAAAAAAACTCTTTTCTTTTTTCAGAACCGCGCTTAAAAGTTTTGTTTAGGTATATAAGAGATGAGCCCTTCATTTCAATATTAAGATGCTCTGCATCGCACTTTTCGATTTGCCATAAGAGTAACATAGGAAAAAATATTTTTGTTTTATTTAACTTTTGTAACTATCGAATGATAGATCGTACTGTAACGTTCGGGACATATTTTTGTAGAAAATTGAACCCTCAACAAAAACGTGTCGTATGATTTTTTGAAAAATTGGATCTTTCTAAATAATTTTAAGTCTTACAACAATCTAGCAACGGAAAATCCTACAACTAAAGGGAAATTGACTCCCAAGTACATTTATCGAAACATTCCAGAGCTTGGCGACAGGTTTCCAACTTAATGATGGTAGTTAATCAGGCCAACCGCGATAATAGAAATTATTTTCTTCATTAAAACTTCGGGCACATTGTCCTGTCACGTAATAATTGCATATATAATGATTTCCATCTCAATTATCTTGACCGAAAAACTATTATGTCAGACAAGGACGCTCTACGTCATATTTTAGATATATGTGACAAACATTCTAATGATCAAACTAGAAACGGCTGGTTTTTTTTTTAATATCGCACGCTGTACAACAGGGTTATCTTCTGTTATTGCCGAGACTACGTTGTTTTTCGATATAACTTAAGGTTTATACACGAATAAATCACCAATATGCCACTTTGTATAACTCGCAGTGAATGATAGGTTAAGACCATTTAGATATCTAATGTCCATATTTTCAAATCTCGGTGTGTGGCGCTGAATTTTATTTCGTTTTGTTATAAGAAATTATATGACTTGCAGCTGCCCACAACTTCGTCTGCCACCACACCATTATTTTTGTACAAGTCTAACCGTTTGTATAACGCACTCCAAGATAGATGGCAGGGGTTATTAAAGTGAAACTTTGTTTTACATTGTCTCAAATTTTTTCGTCGATCTATCACATGTCACATTACAGCCGGCCGCAGAGTAGGCCTAAAGTGAAAACTGTTCGGAAGAGCAGCCAAGGCTAACATCGCGGTGCCCGTGGCTCAATTCAAAGTTATTCAATAATTTAAATGAATATTGTGTTTACTTTATAAAAAGATTAAAACACGATTTTAATAACCTAAACCGAATAATAAAAAAAAATCAGTTAAATGTCTTCGATCCGAATAAAAGTTTTACGTGCATCGTGATTTCATAAAACCAAACAATATTGTTTTCAAAATGACTTGATATTTATTGTCATCTTTATAAATTTAAAGCATAAGTATTAGTCTAAAGCACAAGTTATGCTACTGTCAAGTTTCATCAAAAACCGTTGAATGGTTTTTGCGTGAAAGAATAACAGACTTCCATTCATCATCACAAACATTTTCATTTATAAAATTATTATTAGAAACCATATACTTGTTGCTATCGACTGTACAGCATAAAATATAGTTATTACTAGATTGTATCAAATATATCATAATGACATTTTAATATCATTTTAATAGTAGAGAACAGAATCAGGTTTATGTTTTATGGTATATGACAATTTTTCCGAGCGCGTTCTGTAATTTCTTTAACGGCTTATCCATTCATAAAAACGCAGCCATTGCTGAATGTCGTTTTGTTCAAAGATATATCTCTAAGGCTGAGTTAAACCAGACAATGTTAACGTCAAAACTTCGGTTAAAGTAATTGTTAGGCGATAAATAGGTTGCACCCATTAACAATGGTTAAAATGACGTCACGATATAACATTAACAATTACCGGTCGATATTGGCCGGTTAACGTTATTGTTATTGTCAACTTTTGAACTTATTGTTAGTTTAGCAGTAATACTTTAAAATATTATGTAGTTACTACAAGAAATCCTGTGGGAAACTCAAAATAGTTCTTTTGACGAACAGAAATAATACATATGAAGATATTTGCATCATCGCGTTTGCGTAAATCGATCATTTTCCCGTTAAATCTAACTTGGAGTAGTTACGGTATTTGTGACTAAAGAGTAAGGTATTTGTACCTGTTTTAGCCCGTGTATGTATTATATTCGCTTAGAAGCTTTCATTAGGCTTGTCACATTTTATTTCTCCAGATAAAGTGGCTTGATTGTTTAAGTTACCTAAGAAAAAACAAAAGTTCTTTATTAAATTATGAGTTTTTTTGGTCTTTTAATGATATACGTGATAAACTAAATTATAGAAAAATCATTTTATGTGAAAAAAGTAGCTTTGTTATAAGGTATAATTGGGAATCCTAGCTATCATATTAGTAAGTTTTTGGTCTCGCATGAATGGGTCGGCTCGCCCAGGGTAGTACCACCCTCTCACAGAAAACCGACGTGAAGTAACAGTTCTTGCACTGTTGCGTTTCGTTCGGTCAGTGAGAGCGCCGGAGGCCCACATATTTAAAAGGCCGGCAACGCACTTGCGACACCCCTGGTGTTGCTAGTGTCTATGGACGGCGGTGATCACTTACCATCAGGTGACCCACCTGTTCGTTTGCCCCCTATAATATAAAAAAAAAAAGTCTCGCACCTCTACGTTCCGGAATACTCCATGAAAGAGCTTCGTTAATTATACCATGTTTTTGGCTATCATCGTGCTATCACGATATTGGTATTCTATTTAAAGTAGGCGCATTCAAGCGTTATTTATTTTAACTTCTCCTGTTTTGTTTAGTAATTATTTACGACCTATAGTGAAAGCAATTAAAAAAATATTAGAAAGTCTCGTTTTTCCCTTAACATTATACGATCACTAATTACAGACATTCGACAATATAATTACAAAATGAAATACCCTAAATAGTGGCATCTGCCGTAAAATTATAAAACAAAATAAACGGATATGTCATAATATCATACCATAATTAAATGTAACAATAAAATCATAATAAATTCGTATAATATGTAGTATTATTATTATATTTATACACACAGCGCTAACAGAATATGTATATGACTGAAACATAAAAACGCGAGCCAGGTTCGTAAAATTTTAATCCAGGATAAACTCACAAAAAAACTTTGTACTACTTGTTGTCTCCGAACATTTAGTGCTATTAATATAATACTAGTAACGCCATCTATGAATTAACGTGTGAGTTAATCATAAAAGCAACGTTGTTAGATGTTTCTTTATTTTTCGAACTGACCAACCGTTCTTGGCCTAATGAGCTTTCACAACCTCACCGGTTATAAAATCATAGTTACTTAAAACTTTAATAATCTTGTGTCTAAATGAAGATATCGTAATATATTTCCTCTTAGATAAGGACCTCTGTAGGTGGTAGAGCTACGCTGAAGCTATTACTGGTTTCAGCATGAATGGGTCGGCTCGCCCGGGGTAGTACCACCCTCTCACATAAAACCGACGTGAAGTAACAGTGCTTGCACTGTTGCGTTTTGTTCGGTCAGTGAGAGCGCCGGAGGCCCACATATTTAAAATGCCGACAACGCACTTGCGACTCCCCTGGTGTTGCTAGTGTCTATGGACGGCGGTGATCACTTACCATCAGGTGACCCACCTATTCGTTTGCCCCCTATATTCTATAAAAAAAGAAAAAAAAAGGACCAAGTGTCTAAGACAATAATACATCCAGTATCTTTTGAGAGATGCGCACACAATGAAAGACCTCTATGATTTTATTGAAATATATAATAACAGGTACAATTATTTAAATTTTAAATTTATCTAAATAACACCCTTATAACTAACACCAAAATCTTTGTGAACTAACGATTTACGCAGCGCACAACGAGATAGTTCTAGAGATTTTGCGATTTTACTTGATACTTCTCAATATATATATATATTTTTTTTTTTTTTTTATTAGCCAAATTTTAGCCAATTTAAACAACAGATTTATGATGTTACTGTGATATATGATATATGAGGTATAAACTGTAAAGGTTAACCAAAATCTGTTCCGTAGCTATTACATGAAACAATAACAAAAACAACTATAAACATCCTTGTTTATAATAATTATAGGGTTAATCTATGCATTTAGCGTTTGTAACAAAACTTTACAGTCCATGGAATTATAACTGTAAAATATAAGATATCACGAATTTCGGCGTAATCAAGTGTTATATAACATTTGCTTATATTATTTACGTCCAAAGAACGCCTGTGATGTTTAGTTATTAGTGATTTGCATCTTTTCTTGTACATAATATTTGTACATAAAAAAATATTAAAAAAACGAATCCGGTTTCGTTGAAGATTAATAATAAATATAGTTCTTATACAATCTATACATGATACAGTTTTTATATTCAAGTAAACTGACAATAATCTTTTTTTTTAATGATAAGTAGTAGCAAAAAATCTACCTCATGTTAAATTGTATTTATACATTCACTTTATTTACTTAAGATTATTACCGCCATTGTCTAGTAACACTACAAGTGTCTTGTAATTATTTCAATGTTCTGACAAAATGGTATCCCCCTTATTAGAGCTCTCCAGAGAGTTTATGGGATCTCAGAATTCATGCTCCGTGGTATTATTACCCATCCACTTCACTTGTGAACGATCCCCAACTTTTACTACGTAAAATGCGACCAATATTTCAAAACATAGAGCCGAATGACACAAGATTATGAATCAAATATAAAAGACACTATAACAGACAGAGATCCTGCGAAAACCTCCTTATGCTAAAAGCTATTGCAGTGTATGATTGTGTACAAACAACTTCAAATTGACTGTAGTCTTGAGGCAATTATAATACACTCATCAAAAAAGTCTAAGCAACATATACTAATTTAAATTTTAGGATGGTTCTTTAGGGTTCTATGATGTAAAAATAACAACTGTTGTCTTTATAAGTTCTTTTAATAACAGAAATGAACAATATTAGAATATACTGTAGAAACTAAGATACATAAGAAACTATTTTTTTTTTTTACAAAATGAAATCTCTAAAGAAAATGTATTTATTGTGAAAGAATAGAACAATTTAATACAAAGTATGGTCTCCTCTGCTATTCAGAACTTGTCGGCAACGATTATTCATTGAATTAATGAGACTGTTTATGTCATCTTGTGGTATTCGCTCCCAATGGAATTGTAGCAAATCCTTTAGCTGTTGGGTTGTTGTCACTCCGTCCAAGTCCTTCAAAACACGTCTCTGGAGCATGTCCCATGCGTGCTCGATGGGGTTGAGATCTGGCGATTGTGCAGGCCAGGGCAATACCCGGATGTTCTCCGTTACAAAGTATTCACTGGTTCGCCGAGCTGTATGTGAACGCGCATTGTAATGCATTAACCTAAAATCGGAGCCAAAGGTTTGTGCAAATGGATAGACATAAGGTCTGAGAATATCCACAATGTAATTTTCAGCATTCATGTTTCCATTTACAAAAACGAGCTCAGTTCGCCTGTTCTTCATAATACCCGCCTATAACATAACTGTTGAGCCGCTGTATGGATGAACTTCCTGAACGCACCTGAGCCTTTCAGTATTTCCGGGCCTACGATACACTCGCACCCTTTTTGTATCAGGCTTAAACCCGAATCGCGACTCATCGGAAAACATAATTTTATCCCATTGTTCCTGGGTCCATGTTATGCGTTCTCTACAGCATTCATATCGACGAGCGCGATTCCCGTGACGTATCGGTGGGCACCTGATTGGGCGTCGAGCTCGTAGGCCGTACTCATGCAGTCAATTTCGCACAGTTTGAGGACTTACATCAACACCACTTGAAATTTGTAGCCTCAAACTTATCTCTCGAGCGGTTAACATTGGCTGGCGTCTTGCAGTCAGTTGTGTGTACCGGTCTTGCCGAGTGGTTGTACTCCTTTTACGGCCTGGATGCTGTTCAGCGGGTTCTTCTGTATTATTGTAGCGATGCCAAAGACGACAAATAACACTTCTATGAATGCCAAAATGTCGAGATACCTGAGATTGATTACTTCCCGCTTGCAACATCCCTATAGCTCTTTGCATTTCATCTGACATCAAATGACGTCGCTTCATGACGTAAAGAATATCTAACAATTCAATTTTGTCGCTAACTTTATTTAAATGGTTGGTAAAATTATAAAATCAAGACTAAACGTAACAATTAAAACGCACTTAAATTCAAACAAATTCGCAGTCATTTGAATTTTATGAAAAAACAAAACATAATCGATATTTTTTTTACAACCATCCGGTATGTCATCAATAACAAAAAAGTTTACTTACCTACGCACTTTGTTTGAGTAAATACTTAGAAATTAATTAATATAAATGGTAAAATTTGTAATATCACGCATGTTGCTTAGACTTTTTTGATGTGTGTAGTTTGGTACTCCTGAAGACTGAGATAGAAACCGCTTGTTCTGCGGTAGAAAAAAATGCGGCCGTGCTGTAGTTATTCGCAGTCGAATTTTTTACAGGATTTACAAGTCTTGTTTTTTTTTAGAAATGAAGGGTAACTGCTGGCTTCGTTGGCGTTAATTGTTCTTTGCAAAATATAGTTATTTTTCATTCATGCAAGCAGCGTTCGCTTTACTCGCGAACAACCAGGAACATTTATCCGGAACGCCAGAATTTGGGGGCGTTTTCGCTCTCAAGACATAAAAAGTTATATGGTTAACAGTTTGTAGCTAAGTAAATATATTTCTTAACTAGCTAATACCCGAAACTTCATCTGCGTTGTTTATTATTTTAACAAAATATACACAGGTTAACCTAGTGTGTTATCCGTTTACTTTCACTCTCCTGCGTATATGCACTACACTGCTTACCCCCTTTTTCACGGCAAGAAAATACACATAGTAGTAAATAAACAATAATAATAATAAATCGTAGTTTCTAAAAACTGTGAAAGTTTATATTAAGTGAAGACATCGTGATATTTTCTTTAAATCTCCGCAGTGGCGCAAGTATACCATATGAGGCCCGTGGCAAATTCATTGGAGGGGCCTCAATAAAAATCGTCACATTGTAATTTAATTTTAGTAAATTCCAGTAACGTAATCTGCCTTGTCCCATAGTGTTCTTTAAATTGGTGGATCCGAAAGTTCTGGGCCCCAAGATATTTTCTCAGCTTTGCCAGCCTATAGTTACGCCACTGGATCTCCGCTCCCTATACATCGTGACTTTACAGCACACTTACCTATAAGAGGCTGTTCATAAAATACGTCAGGGAGTATTGTACCTTTTTAGCCCTTTTCACTCTACCAATATTGCGTTCCCGTACATGACATATGGGAATGAATAGTACACGAATATCAATATTTTTAATTATCTATTACTCGCAATAATAAAAATTGGATAGATTAAAAATATCTGTAGTTACGAACAAATAAAAAAAGTATAACGAATGACTTTCCATATACCATTCCAACCCGTTCCCGACTCTGATAAATGAGAACATTTTATTATTCTTTATGAACGCTATGGTGAAATAATTCAATTAAAAATATAGTTATGCAACAAACTCAAACAACTGATAAGGAAAAATAATAGAGATATAAATGTATTTACTCTTATCATCATATTGATACTAGATAACGTAAAGTTTTTAACAATACTCTAAAATATTATCATTGATAATGGTATATTTTCCTGATTACGCACTGGTTTTATGAAATTAAATAACAATTGTAAAATAATTCCATCACGAAGTTTCTCGTTTTCTGGATACGTTATAATAAACCTTATTCTGTTCAATATTGTACTCTAAAATAGTTTAATTCATTTAGAAAGAGAGCCCTGTAAACAATTTTTGGACAAAACGCTACCGCTATTTCGGAATCTAAACACAATTATCGGAAAAAGCTGGCAAGGAAATTGATTTGGCTTACAATGTATATTTATTTTTATTAGAACAGTACAAATTATTAATGTGAGTCATTTTTAGCGAATGCGCACAAAAGGAATCACTTCCAGACATTAATATCACCACTCTATACTAGCCTTTAGACACCAAAACCAGTTTGACATGGTGCTTGAACTTACTACCCGGAAAAAAAATCGGTTAAAGAAAACCTCGTGATGGAATCATAGCATAGTGCTAGCGATTTTTCTAAGCTCGCCTGTCTAACTACCACTCTCAGCTTGAAACTCTGTTGTCAAGCACCTATAGGTGTATTTTGTCAGCTGCACTTGAGAGCTAGTCCCCCTCCAGGTTTCATGTTTACCACCATCTTAGATCGCATCGTAATTTAACATCAAGTGAGATTGTAGTCAAACTCTAAAACATATACAGAATTTAAAAACTTATACTTATACAGGATTTGTATTTGATGTCGGATCTTGTTGCTCAGAGCTCTTAGAGGGCGTCCCGAGAATTGTTAAAAATGTATCAACTGGTCCATTTAATATCCAGTAATAGGCTGTATCCATAGGGAAATTGTAGTGGTGAGTGCAACTATTTTATAAACAGCGGCAGTGGATCCAAAAGAAGTTTGTCTGTAATTCGACATTCATTGCTGCAACACTACTCGTGCAAGATTCGCACAGCGCGAGCGATGGCGCCTTGCGCCATGCACCTTCTTTTTTAGTTTTTCGTTTTCGGTGTTTTAATGTGTTTTTCGTAAACTTTCCAATAATGAATTTTTTTGTAAGCTATATTCTTACCTATCATATGTACACAAATTTCATTTAATAACACTACTGGCTAAGTATAATAATGAATACAATAGCTATTAGTGTTATAACGACCAAATTTTTTTATTATATGGAAGGAATTTTAATTTTGTTAACGATACTAAAACGTCTATCAATATTGGTATTGAAACCAAATACTTAATACGATCTTAAACTCATAAAATGTTACCCTGTAAAAGTAACACTGCTGGACCAAAGGCCACTTTCCGAGGAAAAGGACGGACATAAATACGCCTGCTCATGGCATATATCTCATAGATCGTAATTGCAGACATGATATACTCGACCACCACGACTTACCTTACATAGTGTATCGCAATGTAATATTTATTATCACGACCTGTATAAAAATACAGATCATCCAAACACTGAAGATACTTCTAAACTAGTCTAGATTTCGCTCTAGATATCCCGACAAGCTCGATATTATGATTAAATGGTAGATGAGTCATCCAAGCGTGGGAAAAAACGCACACATTGAAACATAATCGCTCCAACTATTGTTAGCAAACTATAGACTTATAAAAATAGCTTATCTTGAAATCGTTAGCCGTTCCAACATCCGATTTATGAGGTACATAAATAAACATGATTCAGGGCGTCCGAGGATATTCCTATTCTGAACATCAGAACAAATACGAAGAGAAACGAAAGGAAGAAAACAATCTGTGACCACAGAGTAACATAAGGTGTGTATGAAAAACCTTAGTGTAACTGTGTGATCATCAGTTTAGTTCACTTTAGTTATTGCGTGAAAAATATAGTAAATAACAACATGCAGAATCTGATTCTTGGATACATCAGCGATTTCTGAAGTAGTACTCGTGGTATTCCATGGAATTCCATGTAAAACCTTGGTTCTTTGAATCTTTATTAAATTTATCAGTGATTCGTTTAATTAGCTTCACTATTTAATAATTCCATTATTTCAAACTGTAGAAAAACGCAATAATGTGGGAAACGTTAATGTCATCAATGCTGTAACAAGAAACTTGAATACACTCATCTCTGTATTGGTGAAAATTGTTGCTAACACCATATTTGCACGTGCACTAACAATTAGCTTCTGTTGATTAAGCATTTAATTAAATTCATAATGAACGTATAAATTTAACATAGTGATAGGTACCTGTTTACATATGACTGACACGAGGTTACGGCCAAGTGAAAAGTGGCAATCAATTTCTTTATAATTTTACAACCTTTCAATGTATTATTATATTATTACAACAAATTTAATGAAATAGTTACGAGTGTTTGTTTTTAGTTATACTTCTTTTGGCGCGTTAGGGATAAAAGATGAGAATAAATTTTTACGATGTGCGCGCACACCGTCTCGAAAAGCCCACACCCTGAAGTCAGTTATAGTCAACATTTTAGTTTTTTCACAACAGATGTCGCTTAATTTATTCAAAAAAAGTTACCAACAAAGTAAAAGTAAGGACATCTACGTATGTTTGCGTGACAACTGACAACTGTATTCACGATATTTATTTTTTCTATTGTTAGTGTCATTTTTTCTACAAACGTAGAATAAGGTGAAAGATAAAAAAATTAAAAAGATTTGTATCTTGTTACGCCAAAGAAGTATAACTTCTAACGCGTGTACGTAATTCCACACACACATTTATTATTAGATTATTGATTTTTCCCTGCAGACTCTTGGTTCGCACCTTTATTCTGACATAGTGTTGAATATAAATCATTTTAAAATCTTGTGCAGTTTGAATACATATTCAAGTGAGCAGGACAAGATATACTTTTTTAAACTTAACTAGTAACAAATATGCACTTTTTTTTATGTCTATCTTAGTCATTCTGGGTTTTTGCTGAGATTATAGCCTTTATGGCGGTTTCATTTTTGTTTTTATAGTGATTTTTAGGTTGTAATCCACAACGTCTCGCGCCGGAGTGCTTACTGCCCGATAGGTGAAACCAGCAATGGCATCGTCGGTCATATCGGTATAGTAGACACAAGTGTTAGTATGTCTGGATATTGCCACTATAGCATGTGAGACGCTATCGTGGATCTGTATCCTTCTGTTTTTT
The DNA here is from genome assembly GCA_035772565.1 of Antheraea assamensis. Classification (NCBI taxonomy): domain Eukaryota; kingdom Metazoa; phylum Arthropoda; class Insecta; order Lepidoptera; family Saturniidae; genus Antheraea; species Antheraea assamensis. The sequence goes on from JAQQSE010000045.1 coordinate 6,686,317, forward strand.
GTTTGTAAGATCACCACCGATTTGAACGTTAACCCCTGGGATTCATGGATTGCCAGGACTCGCAATCCTTTGCTTGCCCCAAAGCCCTTGTTTATAATGGCTTCTTTCTCTTCCTCTTTCTTGTAAACATCCTATTTTTGTTAAGAAAACAAATGAACTCCGTCCACACATGGAATACTGTTCTTATCTCTGAGCCGGAGCGCCCCAATGTCATCTACTTCCTTTTCACCGAATCCAACGGAGAGCGGCTCGAATCTTTGACGAGCGGGTGCTTTCCTTAGGGCTCGACACTTTGGAGCTTCGTAGGGATGTTGCGTCACTTTGCCTCCTTTATAAGATCTACCACGGAGAGTGTTCCGAAGAACTGTTCGGATTGATACCTGCTGCCGAGTTCCATTACCAAACGACTCGCCATAAAACGAAATTCCTTCAATGTCATCTCGACGGTTGGAAGTCGTCTACTGTGCGGTTCTCACGTGCGTTCTTCCCACGTACGTCAGCCCTCTGGAATTAACTCCCAGCGGCAGTGTTTCCGCACCAATACAACCCACAGACCTTCAAGAAACCAGCCTACTCCTTCCTCAAAGGCCGGCAACGCATCTGTGATACCTCTCGTGTCGGCAGGTGTCCATGGGCGGCGGTGATTACTTACCATCAGGTAACCCGTCTGTTCGTTTGCCTCCAATCACATAAAAATAGGGTTTTTTCTAAGTTCGGCGCCAGCTAGCTACCACTCTTAAACTGAATATCTGTCGCCGAGTACATATAGGTTCAGTCAGCCGTTCTCGAGAGACCGCCCTTCTCTTGCCCACATCATAATTTATCATGAGATGAGACATTGTTATCAAACGCTTATAACCTAGCAACTACAAACTTATTCAATAAACAAAGTTCTCATACCAAGTATATTGAAGAAGATTTATATTTACTACTAGCTGTTGCCCTCAGCTCCGCATGCGTTTTTTTTATAATTGTAAATTACTTCTTATAACATCAGTTATCTGCTAGTGAAAGTTCCGTGAAAAATGGTTCAAACGTTTTGGAGATAGTATTGCAAACGAAGCTATGGGTAAAAGCTAGTCCAAATTAAAAGCTGTAATTACTTTTTATAACGTTAGCTACCTGTCAGTGAAAATCCCATGAAAATAGGTCCAATCGTTTTGGAGATAGTACTACAGATGAAGCCACGAACGACAGCTAGTCTAAAATAAAGTAGCCTATGTCATTCGCTGTAATTTTAACTATCCGTAAGTGAAATTTCTGTCAAAATCAGTCAAGCTGTTTCGGAGATTACCCGGAACATAGAGACAGACAGACAAAAAAATTTCAAATTGTATTTTTGTTATCAGTATCGTGTATACGTTCATATCCAATCAGTAAAAAGTCGTTATTTTGATATTACATACTGACACTTCATTTTTATTATATGTATAGATAGTATAATACCACATAATTGTATGTTCCGTGGTAGAGAAAATAAAATCGCATTCGCTACGCAATACATTTGGAAATTTGGGAGACACATTTGTTCAAACAGTTAACGTGCGTCACTGCATCGAAAAAAAATATGCTTAACAATAAATAAAAATAAAACATTTTCCTAAATAATGTGTAACTAAAAATATGCTTAAAAGTTATTTACTACTTATAATTATATAAGCACATAACACCACACAATATAATACAATACAAGTAGTAAGCAAAAATAATACATCCAAATACCTGTAAAATATTTATAACGAATAACATTTTTACAATTCTCCTTTACTTTTGATAAGACTGTCTAATTGCATTTAGCCTTACATAATATTTCTCAGTATTCATTCAATTGATTTTTGTAGATAATGACATCTCAAATCATACTAAATTACTATCACAAAGAATCTATGATAGTAATACTATAAAAACTTTTGTACATATTAAAGGCGGCTTGCATTTTGTTAATGCATTTCTAGAATGAACTATTTATAGTGAAAACGTTATATATTCATTTTATAACTGTATTCGATTTTATCACAGAGAATTACAATTACATAAGTATATTGTTTAGCACGCAGACACACCTCCCTCACACCCGCGTTTATTATTATTTCTATACCTACAACATTAATGCCGTTCGACTTCATTCATCTGCTTCCATTAATCAGTAAGCCAGAACCGTTCGTGGGACGCGCACGTTTCAAAATGTCCACAGACAATTTAACCGCACTCTTATACAAGCCCAAGGACTTGCAATTGGTGAGTGTTATTTTATTTTTACATGTAATTATTACGAAGCACTTTCAACATATTTCACTATTAATTATGTTGAATATCAATGATACATTTACGTTTGAACTGAATATGTAGTATTTGGAAATTAAACTACAAGTTTTATACAGTATAAATGATTTTTGTTTTATATTCTAAATTAGATCGATATTTTCACCGAAGTTATCTGAATGGTTATGTATAAAATAATTAAAACTTTATTGTTATTTGTATGTATGAACTGAATAACCGTGTATCAATACATTTGAACTCTGGTTTATTATCTGTGTACACTTCACCTATAAAGATTCATGGGTTCCATCACATTTTATTCGAGCATGCGCAAAATTGTGAACCACAGATTGATAAGTTACTCTCGTTTATTATTACATTTTCCTGTGACGTAATTATACTCGTTTTTTATTGATAAAAGACCGTCTTAGCAAACAATAACAAACGAGTTATGTTACAGATGAAAAATATTATATACGCTGTACATAACCTTAAAATGTAGTGGGAAAAATATTCATAAAACAATGTTACCCGAAATATTCCCTCTTCTGTTTACTATCTACAATTATTTTCGGAATATATCGGAGAAAAACAATTTGCAATGACGTCAGTTGAATTATAAAAATAGTTCTTGCTCGCGAAATTAAAACTCATGGCGTCTACAATTTTTTATTTTTTAATAAGGGGCTTCGATTAACTACGTGAGGCGTTTTTGAGGATTTTCTGACCGAGTCCGGTGGAACTGTAGCGACCTTGCCAGGCTAACAGTGTAGGTTAGTTCGAAAAAAAAAGGATTTTCTGACCCCTCTGCTCCCCTAGTGAGATGTCGTGAGGTTTGTCTCAATTCCTTCCCCTTATCCTAAGCTCACGTGAGATCTTTCAAAATTTGTGTTTTCGGTAAACATGGATTGGGTTTATTTAAAAAAAAAGGTGTGTGTGCGATTCACACACGATACAAGTGAAACTTCAGTAAATCGATAAAAGAATGAGATGAATATATATATAACAAGAGTAGGATAATTACAAAGTTTATTTCTTTAAAAATGAAAGTATTTTGATTAATTTTAAAAGATATTTTATATTTTGTTTAACATATGTTACATAATTTATTGCTCAAGTTCCATATTTTCAGTTTCATCAAACAAGATATAATACGCACAAATACTGTTAAATAATAACATACCACGCTGACATCTTACTCAAAAGCTGTAATACGTAGCCACATACAGTGTACAGTAGTACACGTACTTTTCACATATACTAACACACGTTAAATGCTCAAATACAATCAAGTATTACAATGTGCAATATACATACACACTGACATTTGCTCACTAATTTCAGGCGACTATGCTTAGAAGACGGGAGTGGGGATGCTACGAAGCATGGAACAAAGAGGAGAGACCGATAATATAAAATAGTTTGTATATTTCTGTCTCATTCTTTGCCGGCTTCATCCTACACACTTTCGTATTTGTGTCTCTTACCTGTCGTTTTTTCCGTTGCATCCGGTTTGAAATCACAACGGTTCTAAAGAAGTTTCACTTCAAAAAAACACAACTTGCTTTATTGTTTTTATTAAGACTGGTATTTGAGACCGTTTAGATCGTAATCTAAAATCACATAACAACATTAAATAATAATTAAATGGGAACTACTAAAATATATAGACGAATTGTGTCAGATTTCACCATATTTTAGTGAAGAAACATGTTTTATTTTACATTAATCTAGTTTTCAGAACATTCCCTTCCATTCTTCGATTCCCTCACGTAATTAATGGACGCCCTTTAAGACAAAATAGTAAGTACTGTGGTGAATGGTGAATTCAGTACAATTCAATACAAATTACAATAATGACCTTCGAAAAATCAACAATCCATTTTCGGTCGTCTGTTTCATACCGACTGCAAGCCTCTCGACTGCTGGAAAGGTACCTGCTGATTCCGAGACACGACTCTCCTAAGCATGGTGGGTATTAGGTTAGGATGTATCTTGCTCGCGATCGAGTTCAGCAGTCCCTAACCACTTTGCAAGTGACTTGGAATACATTTTAAAACTAGTTTTTGTCAATATATCGAATCGTTCACTCATCGATTTTGAATTGAGCTATTTTTGGCACAACGAAACGAACACGGTTTGTTGTATTGTTAGAAAACAGAGTTTAGAGTTTAAGCGTATTTCTAAATGTTTTCTTATTGAAAACCTTTAAATGCGGTTCGCAAACAATTCTACATTATACATATACATATAAAGAGGTGAAGATCAAAAGACATATTTGTGAGCTATTGCGGAGCAATAGTATAATTTTCTTATTTCGAAATCTCTATTAGTACTTCCCAATCCACATAGAACTACACATCGACAATCCATATAAATAAAAGATCTGCCGTAGTAAAAAAAATGCCACGATATCTTCATTTTATACAAAGTTATTGGAGTTTTAAGAAACTACAATTTTTATAAGCACTACACGTCCAGTTGTTATATGTGTTTTCTTGTGGAGAATTTTTCCTATCAAAGTATTTTCTGTTTTTTCCTTTGTAAATATAGTTTTGTTAAGGTAACGCAGACGAAGTCTCGAGTATTAGCTAGTTTACAATATATGTACACTATTAATTAAAACACCTAAATAATATTGAAACTTACGTTACAATTATAGTCAAATTTTATCCCCCCCACGACAATGAGTTATATTTATTCCCCTGTACTGTATTATCTTACTAAAATGTAATGCGTGCATAGGTAATCATTCCTGATCACAATCGTAAAGACGGGGATTCAAGTAGACTGAAATCCAACTCATTAAAAATATTCTCAAAGTATTATATGCTTATATATTCACCTGTCACTAACTTGGGTCGAAATAAAAATAAATATAAAACATTTCAGAATGACCGGATCCAGTTAGTCTCTAACCTACGTCATTACTCTACTAAAGTCAGAGCTCAGATTCGACCCGTCATCAAGACTGAAAACAACTGACAAGTTAAAGATAAGCTTTAAAATGTTATTTGTTAATAACATTTTTACATCGACATGACATATTGTTGACTATAAGTGTCCCCGTGTCATTCAACTTGTTAAATATTAATGCTAGGTCTACACGGTACACATTTATCGGGAACTTTTGCTGTTACATTCGTAGATACATTACGTAACATAATGTAGCAGCGATACGTGTAACTTTAAAATCTACATAATTGTTTGCTTATTATTTTTGCTTGGAGCGATCACTTTTAATATGTACATATGTAAACGAATAGTATATTTTTTCGAAAATACCAGGTCTTTATAACAAACAATTTAACTAAAAACTATTAGCAGGTTGCACGTATTTCGTTGTAGTTTTAAGAAAAAATCAATATAATTTTCCTACAGTTTTCAAACAATATATTTTGCAAATAACTTATGTTGAATTGTTTAATGCTGCTTTATTTTGTCTTCCACATATAGATTTACAGAAAAATCTATAGATACTGACAAAGAACTTGTTTTTCATTTAAAAACTTTCTCTTCCTTCATTTTTAACGTTATCAGATACTACAAAACTCTCCATTAAAAGTCCGTATAAAACGTCGCGTATCTTATGACTGCTGTGTACACTACATATATTCGGGCACCTATTATTCCTCTCTTTTCATCCGGTCAATCTCTATCAATAATGTAAACTAGACGTAAGCATTTTTATTAGTAAATTAATTGAGAAGGTACAATAAATTCTAGTTTAGCATTCACGGGTTCATAAGTTATGTGCAATATTTCGAAAAATGGTGTGTATATTTAAAAAAATAAAATGTGATATTTTTATATTAATAAATTACCTATAGTTATATCAGTCACAATTCTCACAGATTTACGCTACGGAGATTTACTCCCGCTGCGAAGTTTTTCTTCCGTATAGACCCACCTTTAGATACTCGTTATGTGTACCACAGATAAGAAGACATCGGATTATTTACAATGTCTCGTGTTATGTGAAAAATATTAAAACAACGTATACTTTCGTGCTGTATGCATAAACTGTAATATTAATTTGTCTATTCATTTTCAGGTACAAACACCGATTCCTGAGATAAATGACGATGGTACGTTTATTTTCATTTACCTGTACACATTGATTTAAATATGAACACTGGTTACTTTAGAGTACGAAGTACGACTGGTTAATTTAAAGTGGAGTTTTTTTTTTTTAATTCTTAGTTTACTTACGAGAAGAACTCGTATAAGAACTGAAACACTCGGGGCTCGACTTTTGAGCGCCCGCTGTACTTTTATTTCCGATATATATGAACGTAATATATTCGAAAGTTTATAAACGGTGTTTGTATTGTGGTAGCGTTTTTTCTGTTGCCCGTATGACTAGCTACCTCTCTCATGTATTCTTCTGTATTTCTAGGATTAGAATGTTACCATCTTGGATCGCATCATCATTTAATATCAGGTTAGATGTGATCAAACGCTATAACCTATTAACAATAAAAAACTACAAATATTTCCATGCGACTTTGTTCTCATTTTGTTCTAAACGAAACGACTCCGGCGCCACCCATTCTAAATGGATCGCACTACTTCATAAATATTCACGGTCGTGCGATCAACACCTTATCTAAGTTTCATCCCAATTGCATATATAATATGCATATAAACCCATACAGGACATACAAACATATATTAATATTTATTTTTTGCACTAACTGTGCCCATGGCTCCACGCGTGTTTGTTATCTGTTATATTAAATAATTAATTTATAGCCATTTTTGTTGTTATGGAAACATTCTAGTAGTACATATTAAAATAGCATAAAAAAATCATGAAAAATTACTTGGGTGTGCCAAATTCCATGGCAATCGGTCAAACGATAGTGGAGTTTACCAGCCGCAAAAATATATACGGACATCTATATTTATATGTACAGATAATACATGATCAAAAGGCACATACCACCCACAACTAAACATGACGTACACACATTGTGTGTAAATAATATAAGCAAATGTTACATAATTCTCGGCTAAGACGAATCTTACGATATCTCGTACGCATCAGTTATAAAGTTTATTAGAAATACCTAATGGATGATCCCATAGGATAATGTGTATGTACTATAGAACTTCGGTAAGTTGAATCTCGATGACTCGAAAGAAACCCTCGTTCCTTACAATTATGTCATAATACCTCCACGAAATATGTACCCTCGATATATTGAAATAATCAGTATTTTCTTCCAACGTGCTTGAATATAAAATTGCTTATGCATTTCAAATCAAAAGACTTTAATCAGTTTAAACCCTGAGAAGGCGCTTATGAACGTCAAAGTTACCATTTTGAAAATACGTATATCAAAGTTTAATTTTTCTCGTAAACAAACAAAGTTGCTGCTGCGACTATAAGAATATTGCAAACAATATATTTAAATAGGTACTTCTTTAGGAACAATTTTTCTTAAACATCAGCAGCAACAACAGTCAGAAAATACGTGTTAATTTCATCTACGAACTCATTTGTCAGAATGTAATGTTAACCATTATAGTCTATTATTTAGCACCATAAACTGTTATAAGTTGAAATGTCTATAACAGGAATACTTTAAAGTTATTATATTTCCTTTGACGCTTTATAAGAAATTGTTGAGAGTGAATTTTTGCATTGAAACGGGAGTTGCGTGCTCCGATGTAACACACCGTGAAGTTAGTTAAGCGGCCTCTATTAAAAATCATATAAAAAAATTCTTTTCAATATAAATATTAAATTATATAGTTTGTGTTTCAAACTTTTATTCGTAGTATTCAATTTTGTCGTTTGAATTTTTTACTCGGTTAAAAACGTATGTGAATTTTTCTATATCCATACCAAAGGTGTAAAACTTCTCAAGTCGTCAGCGCAGAACTAGCGAAAATCTGAAGATGAATAGAGTTCTAGTAAATATTGTCGAATGAACGAACGGTTTTAAATATTCCGGAAATAATTTATTAAATGTTGGTTTTTCACAGAGGTACTATTGCAAATGGACTGCGTTGGAATATGCGGGTCCGACGTACACTACTGGCAGACAGGAGCGTGTGGTAATTTCGTGATGAAGGAACCCATGATCATGGGTCACGAGGCGTCCGGAGTTGTAGCAAAGGTATGTTTAAAATCTTTAACAGCGTTAATTCACCGACTGTTGATTTTCTGTGATCCATTTTAAAAGATATAGTTGGTAATACAAATTAACACATGATGTTTGCAATTTTGTTTGAGTTTAGTTGTAGAAGACAGTTAACATCAGGAATCACCCTGTTTGCTTAATAATATGAAGGTATAATATCCCAATGCAGGAAAAATATTATTGGTACTGTACCACAAAAACATGTTTCAAGCGATAATGTTTTCTTAATACATTTGCCTTAACTACCGATTGAAATTTATGACTATGTACGTTCAGAAATATCGAAACTTGTAGAGTTTTCAAACCGGCAGATATCAAATCGATATTCACCTTATTTGAGCAGTTTAGCCATCACGACTTCCCATATATTAGTTGAAATTAATTATTTAAAAAATGATTGCATTATGTTGCCTAATTCTTCAAATTGCGAAGTTGCGAAGAACAAATAATTAAAAATTTAAATCTTTATGCTATTACCTAGAAACCGCTTGAGATTTTTTTGAAATATTAAAAAAATACTTGCTTACTAATTGTTTATTCCGCAAAAAAATATGCGACAGTATAAATGCTTAAATAGTGATTTTAAAATGGAAATTAAAATTTGTTCTCCTATCCATACACTTATGGCAGATAGATTTTGGTATAATTTATGTTGTTGGTTTATTTCTATGAAATATACAATGAAGGAGCAGTATAGTCTAAAAATACGCATAAGTGATTCATACAACGCACAGCGATACATTTTTTTTCTCCTTTACCTGTGTACAGTTTTCTTCCCCAATTTTTTTTGTCACTACCACGCTATATGTCGATAGTCAAGTTTGCACCGCAATGGTTAACAACAACTTTCATTATCATTGTATAACTAGCGGCCCGCTCCGGCTTCGCACGGGTATATAATAATATATAGGCTATGTCATTCACTGAAAAAATGATTAAAATCGATCCAGTAGTTTTGATTTATTAATAATTTGCTATTCGTGCGATTAAAAAGAAAAGATAATCAACAATCATCAACAACAAAAGTTCTATTAAGTTCATTCTCTGAACTTACATACCTCACCTTAAATTACGATTTTTGAAAATAATTTCCCTAATATTAAATTGATCTAACTCTAAATTTTAACCAAGATCTTAATAGAAAATTCCAATCCATAAATTATAGTTTTATTTAATCCAATCTTATCTAACCTTATGTACTTATAATTATTATAAGTGCAATTTAAAAATTTAACCTTAGAATAGAATATCATTTATATTTTAAAACTACTATCACACAATTATTTATCGTAACTTACTTATAATTACTGATACGTTGTCGCGCTGAAAAGCACGTTTTTATTAAGTATTGTTATTTTCCTCGCTAGAAAGCTCCGATAATAAATGCTACGTCCCGCAATTTTTAAATCTGTAATATCTTCGAAAATCTTCATTAAAATCATATGCTGTAATGTAAAGGGCTATATAGATCTATATTAAATCAACAATGTATTTAAGGTATTTAATTGGATAAGGATTAATGCTGTATTGGTTAAAATCGCTTCGAAAATTAGCCATTATTTGTGTAAAAAGTAAATGACAAAAGAATGTTATTGTGGGATATCCATAAGAGATAGGCATATACCATCAAGGAGTTTTCTGTAGACCTTTTCAATGTTTACAATACTTAGTACATTATTTTGATAAATCTCGTAGGGTTCATCCTGCGTTTGTTGCAATGTAAGCGGAAAAATTGTAATTATTTACGACATCACATTAGAAACCTCAAAAATAACAGTATTTCTCCACTATTTAATGGATGTTATTATACATATAAACCTTCCTCTTCAATCTCTCTATCTATTAAAAAAAACCGCATCAAAATCCGTTGCGTAGTTTTAAAGATTTAAGCATACATAGGGATATAGGGACAGAGAAAGCGACTTTGTTTTATACTATGTAGTGATTACAAGTAATTCAAAAAACCGTCATTTATGGTTAATGTACCGAATTGTTATTGTTGTAATTGTGAAAGAAGAGGCTAAACTTTGAACGGGTAATTTTCAGTTGAGTTCCTTCCATATTCGGAATCGTCTTTAATATGTTTGAATAGTATCCAATATAATACGCTAAACTGTTTAGCGATGATCGCTAAGTGGAAGAGTGTTTGGAAACCATGTCGATAGGTTTAGATTCGAATCTTTTAATGAACCGGAGCTATCGATGAAGGAAAACACCGCAAAATAGTGTGATGGTCCAAATTTTTTTAACGCTTGCCTTACTAGCTACCACTCTCAAGTTGTAAATCTGTCGCCGGGCAATAGGTGTGTTCAAGTAACTGTACTTGAGACACAGTCCCCACTAGGTTTAGACCACAACGCCATTTAACATCGTATGAGATTGTGACCGAACACTAAAACTTATAAAGTTTAAAAAGATGTACAAACCAATGCTAATATAATGAAATCTCTCACAAATTCCTTTACGAGTTTTTCAAGACAAAATGAAGGAGTAATTAAATAAATATTTCTGACGTAATCTGCATTCGGATCACCCGACTCACATGCCACCAAAAATTAACAAAACATAGACCTCTACCCTATTCTGTTATTTAATCTTCATATAATATGATAATTCCTGAACACAAAGATATTTCAGTTTGAGAATTTTAAGAACCCGATGAGTAGTTTCAGAAAATACCTACAAAGTTACAATGAAATCTACATATGTTATCGTTTATAATACATAGTATCGGTTATAATATTACAGATAAAAAATACCTACGTAATCTTTTCGCGTCTGTACCTATTTCCTTTTCACGAATACTGAATTATACTGCTCGAATACGACTGGTTATTTCAAGGTCGGCAACCTTCTATTAATTGCGACTCCGCGCTATCAATTGACATTTGGTCGGGGCTGCTTAATAATAATAATTTAGACGAGACGTGTGGCGTTTTATGAAAGTGAAACCAGTTTACGCAAATACTAATGATACAGTGTTGTTGGAGTGGACACACCCACGAATCGTAATGACGTAGCGAAAGGTGTTCTTAATTACAAGAACTCAAAATGTAATACGATATTCTTAAAACCCGATAATCCTAAACTGGCTGACAACCGCACGTTTTGCTGTGCATTAAATAAAAAAAGGGTGGTAGATAAGCCTAGAATCATCTCCGAAAAATTTCGCATGGTATGGACTATGATCGTAATCCTATGCCGATATGATCAGTAGTTTTGTCGTAATTGAATCTCAAAGGAACTGTATTTTTATTTTGTATATGTATAAAACGTTCTTTACGTTCTGTACGTTCTTTGCACGTCATTATTATTGACAATGACAATAGTCGGTCGGTGCTATTGCAGCGTCCGAATAAATAAACATTATGCTACAACCAATACATGTGAAAAGGAATGCGCTTTATCTCGCTCTCCAAAAGCATGAGATTTTTAAGCTCGCCTTGTTAGCTACCACCCTCGAATTGGAAATCTGCTGCCAAGCACCTATATGTGTGTCTCGGCATCTGCGCTTAAAGAGTCAGTCCTACTGTCTACCTACTTAAATGTTAATGCTGTTAACGGCGTATATATAATCCCTAAAATGTTTTTCCATTTATTATTATAGTTCTGTTAAGTTCTTTAGCACGTATGCAAAAATACAAGTTATTCGAAAGTGTGCAAGAATATTTAATCGATTGTTTCCATTACATTCGTACTATACGGGATACTATTAAAGCGTGTTAAAAATATAAACCATAACACGATGGAATAAGTTCCCGCCGAAAACTCCCACCTGCGCCACGCTTTTATAACGCTGTGATTTTTACAATTAGTGATGTCCCCTAGGTTTCAATGTGTATTATACTCAAATTATACAATTTACAAACAATCGTAAACATTTTTTCCTTCACTGTTATTCAATACCAATAGAAATATACATGTATTCTTAAAAAAAATTTGGTAAACGCCGTGGTTCTGCTTGCGTCCTTCAATACTTAATAACACGCGCATTGATTGATCTTATTATATTACATTATTTTTCACCTGACAGAGCAATGATGACCTAGTAACACATTGAACTTAAAGTTTCACCCTCATAATGCATCAAAAATTATATTCAGAAAGCAATGCAGTGAACACATTAACTCACATAGGCATTCATACGCTAAAATGAACGTGATCAAGCAATGACTTCTTGACTAGTAATTCACAAAAGCAATCTGAAACGAACTCCCATTATTTCGATGTGCATAGTTGTAAACCGAATCGCAAAGGAAGGCCCACGAATGTCTGTAGATTAAATGGCAATATCCCGCATGCAAATACAAATATGTATACAAATACAATTCTAATTATGATGATTTGCATGATGGTAAAGATTGGGTTCCACGATTGGTACCATAACAATGGCAATGGCAAGTGTAATATCTATTGAAGTTTGGTCACCATCCAATCAAACCCAGTTACTGTGACCTACCACCACCCAGAAAATGAAAAAATATTTGCTAATTAATTCCAATATTTCAGTACGTAATAGCGTTCCTTAACTAATAGTGAATTCACTGTTGTCAATATTTATTATCAGACGCGGCGAAATTTACATATTAAAATCAGAATCACCACAACAACAAAAGTTCTCAGAACTATCCAACAATAAATACTTGTGGAACATATTTATTATTTGATAAGAGCGATTGATATAGAATAAACTCAATACTGTGTCTTTACGTAACCTTGACAATGAATAGTGAACTTGAACTTGAACTTGAATGATTTGTTTATAAAAGAAGGTGTGACTTGTGACAGTTATGAGGTAAGTAGTCAGTACGAGCCATTTAATACCAATCTTTGTTCGACGATGTTTCTTTGCAAAATATTTTCTTGGAAATATTTAGTTTTCGTATGTCAGTGGTTTTAATAACTATTAATTTGATAATTTTTAATTATCTATGTAATGTAATCTTACCTGAGTCCTAAGTTTCTACTGATGTTACATTCATTACTCTTAAGAGTCACATCTCATCATAAATTTGACATGATACCTGTTTTTGATCACATTGTTTTTCACCATCACGTGTGACAACGATCAATCTATATAAATGCTAAGTGTAATAAAGATAATTCTGTGCAACTGCAGTAACAATATTTCCATACGTATTTCTACCGCAAAACCCTGTATATTGGTTTTGATACTATAAAATGGTAAACTAGTAGTCTTAAATCCTTTGGAGTTTTGTTTTAAATTTGGTAGAATATTTTTTTATGTTCTTGACTTTTAGAACTGGCAACCCTATTTAGAACGGCCATGAACTTTAATGAACTAACTATACGTTGGTATTTGGCGACAGTTTTATGCGCAAATTCCGCTCTCTGAATTACTTATTGGAATACTGAATAATTTTCTCACTCAAGATATCATATTAACAGTAGCTTCTAAAATACTTGTAGTAAAATTATTTTAGGGTTCTTAAAAATGTGTAGGATATTGTTAACATTTATAACGTTGTTATTAAAAAAAATGTGTTCGAAATATTGTGTCTGAATTGAAAGAAACTGCTCGATAAATATTTATGCGTTAAAAAATGTGGTTGATAACAAATATTGGCTTCAAAGCAAAGTCTTCAAGTGGAATAGTCACACGACATTGTTATAAAAGTTTACCGTCAAATGTAAAGTCGGCTGCATTCTTTTTAATGCTTTATGTTAGAAGAATTGGCTACATTTTACTGTTACTAGATTAAATTGTAATAAGGTTATTTTTTCAATAATTTAAGCGCAATTAATAAAAAATTAGGCTTCTCACTTAATGAGAATAAAACTTTGAAGTCAAATAGTTATTCGTTAACTTTTACTGAGAGCAAATTCTGTTATTGCATTATTAATATCTGTTGTAACAGAAACTTCTTGGTCAACAGAAAGTTCAGTAGGTTAGTTTTGTTCAGTTTTAAAAAATACTCTCATAGGTCGCATGGGCTAAGGAAATAGTTATGAATATTTCGATTATTATTATATCAGCCACAGTACTTTTCAGTCTTGGTTCTTATTAATTAATTTATAAGCATTGCCCGTAATAGCTACGAATACCAATACTCGACATCATATGAGGTGAAAGTTCTCATCGCCAATCTCTGTAAGTCTAGACTAAAGATAACATTTTATTTCGTCTAAATAAAATACTATAATAATCGTCATCGGTTAGAAAACTTTTCCACCATTATGTACATATGTGGTAAAAGCTCTCACTTTTAAAAATCAATTAACAGTAATGAAATTCAGTGGTAGGGTCTAATCGACTTTTCCACTTCAACCGCATTTACTTTATTTTAGACTGTTGCGTTTTGTGAACAGCTAGTGTATATATAGCTTGCAGGCCAATATTACAGTGACTATTGAATATAGTCTATAGAGATCTCAGTAATCGGTGTTATTTTTGGATTGAAATGTGCGTAACATCAAGTGCAAAACCGCATTCGGTCGTGTTCCATAAAAAGTACCTTTCTAATCTATGGAAAATGCTTCTCAACTCATTTTATGAACAAAATTGTATGCCTTGGTTCCATCACAGATCAGATTATACAGAAGTATAATAAGAAATTCAATTCAAGAATTTATTAAAATATATTATTATTTATTGTGAATTTTGTCGTACCCCAAAAATTTTTGGCTGGGGTGAGACCCCTTCACCGCCCCCGCTACGCTACACCCTTACAGATATTGTCTAACGTGTAACATTGTTAGATATTACGTGGTGGTGATATTTCAAAATTCATCGCATCCCTAGTGGTGCGTCAGCACACGTAGCGTATAATATTTTGTAATCGGGCGAACTTGGTCATGCGCCAAATAGTAGAACCCGGAACTAATTTTATTTTTATATTTTTGGATACAGACGACGGAGGGGGAGAGTTGACGTTTTGCTTATCGGAGTGCCATTTCGTTTGTTTACCTTTAATTGTACAATTGTACAATCTCTGTCAATCTTTTTGGCCACTCTGAATATAGCCGTGAGTTTGGGCTTGCTCATAACACAGTTACAACTTTAATCCAAAACAAAATTAAAATATTATTAAAGGGAATCTAAAGTTGTTGCCTCGATGTTATACATATAAAAGTACAATAAGTATATCTGTTTTTGTGTTCTGCGCAACTATGTGCAAAGTAGTTAAAAATGCAAATGATAAACCTGACGCCCGTATCGTGGTCGCGTCGTTTCTGAATTACACAATCCTTAATACATTATATAAATCTTTGGCGCAAAACTTATCAAATAATGTTTCCAGACGTAAATATAAAATTACTTATTCAATTTAATCCAGTCGTTACTATTTCATCAGTATGTAGATAATGTACGACGCAAATAAATAGGTACTGCAATAATCGCGAATCAACTTTCGACGAATCAATAAAAATATTGATAAGATTGAAAAATGTTAACACAATAATGTTTTACTTTATACACGTTTATTTTCATTAATTATCCATGATAATGAATTATATATTTGTTTCTATAATAATTGTATTATCAATTAGCATCTACACGCAGCTCTGCACGCATTTTTAGGTATTATTTATTGACAGAACTAACCAAGCGACCAAAGCTATTCATAAACATAGTCACTTTTGTTTTTTTTAATACTTTATAGGTCAGCGTTTAACCACAATCTCATCTGATGTTCAATGATGATGTGATCTAAAATGGTATTCACCCTAAACCTAGAGGGAGATTGGCTCTTAAGTGCAGCTGCCGGAACACACTAACAGGTGCTTGGTGACATATTTAACATAAAAAAGCCCTACCACCATACTGTAGTTTTATTACGATGTTTTCCTTCACCGAAAGCTCCGACTCAATAGCTAGGATTCAAACCTACGTCCTTCGACGCAGTGTCCGAACACACTACCAACTGAGCCATCATCGCTTCAAATCGCTTTTATATTATATTTTTAATATTTTATATTATTGTAATGTTTAATTGTAATAAATTTTCTTTTTTCATCTTATATTTCTTCGACAATGTATACTCCGAAAGATACCAATTTTATTAATTCAAGTCAATATACATGGCGAATTTTGTTATAACAGTCGCCAACGTTGAACAAAAAGACTTGGTACTGCAAAATACTCTCAAGTAGGGTTGATGGAAGTGGCGCGCGGCCGTTCGTAAAAATTAAGCCAAATCATACATCACAACATGACAAACATGTTGTGCCGACCCTACTTAAGTGGGATAAGGCTAAGAAGAAGAAGAATCATAGTCATTTCTGTGATTGTTTTGTCTCTTGTGAAATAAGTAATAAAGGGCTTTATTATTACATAGTGGTGTTCTATTAAAATATCTAATTATTAGTTATAATAGTAGTAATTAGTTGTACTAAAACAGTAGTTGACAGTTGTCAAGTGTACGTACACTATATTTTCTTAGCTTGCCTGCTAAAATATTAAAATCACGTAGCATATTCCAAATTATATATGAAAACTTCACGGTTATTTAAAAGCAGTTTTACAATCCTGTGTACGCATTTCGTTTCTAATTTCATGCTACATACAGTAAATAAATTTGAATTGAGTGTATGTATAATATCACTCGTACGTCTCTGCCGGAGTCGACACTCCGCTGGGCAGTGGCTGTCGCACCTCCTAGGACTGAGCACAAGGTGCAGGGCCTGTAGGCATCGTAATATCTGGTGGCATTGTGTGGAAATCGCCGGAAGCCGTCGCCTGACTCGTGGTTGGACGACGCATCGGGGCGGCGACCGCTGATTGGCCCTGAGAAGATCCTTTTTGTTGTTTCCACTCGCCTTGCCTGTGTGGAAGAGGCGGCGCTAGTGTGACGCATCGTCGTTGAAACCGAAGGCACGTCACGTAGTCGAGGAGGCGAACACAGAGTCATAGATTAGAAGAATAGTATACTGGAGACACGGAGCACTGCAGACGACCTTGCGCATTGGACGACAGAGCGATACGTGAAAATTTTGAGTTAAAAAATGTTCATGTAAGAAGTGACTGAGCAAGACGGGAGACGATCAGGAAGATGTTCAAAATTATAGATAGAATTTATGTTCATTTGTCATTTTATTTCATTACATGGTCGTACTGTAAAGGAGAGACTTGGTCTCATTTCCTTCCTTAGAACACGCGTGCGTAGCCGAGGTAGATAGCTAGTTTTATACAAATGTTTGCGTAGCTCTCTAGACATTTCCAGAATGAACATAACTTTAATAAAACCATTAAGAAAGATATAACCGTAATTAAATTTAGCATCTACATATAATTAAATTAGGTAAGCACACAACGATATGCTTTATTAATGTATAATATTATTTAATTTATTGTTGTAATTTGATAAAAAATATTGAAGTAAATACTCTGTTACTCAGCAATTAAGATAAGTTTACTTATGGCATTATAAACATTAAAGATTAATGTTATGTTTATTTATTATGTACCTATCAGTCGCAGAGGGGGTGTACGGAGGGCAAAATGTCAGTAAAACTCACTTATTCCATTTTATTTAGGAGATCGTTCAATCACCAAAGGTGGTGGTTGGTCTATACTTTGACTATTTTTAATGGCGGGTGGTGGGTTATGAATGGAGTTTTTTTTTTTTTTTTTTATGTTATTTTTTGTTATGTTTGCAATATGAAAATAATTTTATAAAAAATATGCCAACACTTACGTAAGCATTGAAGAGCTTTTCTTACTTTTGCTGAGAGGGGGAGGGGCTGGGGAATCAAAGCTACCGAAAGTATCGCCGCAGTAGCACGCTTAGGCGTGTTACGTTCCGATATTATCTAGTAATCAAGTGGGGTGGTAACCTATACCCAGGGTAGTACACGAATCGATTGCCACCACGATAAATATGGTGATATTAGCAGAAACTATTTTGGTTTATCGCGTTTTGAGATCAGCCAAGAAGCCAATATAACAACCGCGACTGCTGATGGGTAGTAAATCTTTCGGTGGTCACCGCTGTTTTTGTATTGCGCTGTGCTTACCATCAGGTACAGTACTGTCACTTCATCTCATATGATACGGAGTGAGGAAATTTCCGAAGATGATAAAGCGCTATACTAAGAAATAGTGCTATTTCAAATGCAATGAGTGAATCCTCCAACGAGAGTGGTAGTTAGACAGACAAGAAATAGAAAATTTCCTACAATCATTGTATACCCTCGTCACGAAGATTTTCTTTAGCAAATAAAGAATATTGATTGTAGGCAATTTGTCAATCTCATACACGTCCTATTCACTCGTAAACCTAATGGGGCCGTTGAAGTAAGCAGAATGTTGGCCCTTTTGGATCCGCCCCTTCCCCTTGTCAGTAAGTAGCAAAGTAAGTAGACCTCTCCCCTCCGCTCCCTCCTTTAAGCTTACGTAAGTATTGGTAAAATTTTTACGAAATCGCTCGCAAGTTTCTTCACAGTGCAAACAATGGAGTAGTAAATAATATTACCATTTAGATCCCATCCAACATATCATAGTCAAAGTAATCCAAATATAGACCTACCTCGACCCCTCCCCCTTTAATCTTTAAGTAATACTTAAATATTCCACAGTACATTTTTTATAATATTTTATTTTTGTTCAAGTAACGTTGTTGGTCTGAAAGACTAACAGCTTCACAAAACTTTATGGCAGCGTAAAAGTCAGTCAAGGGCGCCAAAGTAATCGAACCAATTATTGGGCTTGTGTATGCAATTTCACGAAATGAAAACAAATCAGTTTTTTTTTTTACTGGCTAGACAGAAAAGACAATATGACCCCTTGCAGTATTTATAAACCAATAGTGTAGGCGTGAATGTGTGAAGAGCTTGTTTTTTATTGTTCATTGGTTTTAGCATATGACCACAATCTAAATTGGTGCTATATGACAATGTGGATCAAAATAGTAAACACGCCAAGCTTAGAGGAAACTGACTCTCAAGTGGTACTGCCAGAACACACGGGTGTTAGGCGGCAGATTTTCAACTTCAAGGTCGAAAATAGGTAAGAGGATATTGGATAAAGCCTAACCACCGTTCTATATTTCCATCACATTCTTATCCAAATCGAAAGCTTTGAAGAGATTGCTTATTATGAAACTCTGCACATATAGAAATCGTACCTGCTTTCTCTCGATTCACGTTATAACTGGCGCTATTTCAACACTGTTAGTACAACAAAAAATGTTATCACAGGCTGTTTATCATTATATCTAATTAATACAATTATCACTTAAATTATTCTTTTATAAGTCTTCATGTTAACAGTAACATAGATTAAATGTATACTGATAACAAATTATACTCTGTTATATCTTATTTTATTAACTTACATAATAAACAAGCCCAAATGCCGGCAACAAAAATAACATGGCCGAACAAAACGCATTCGCTACAAACTAGTAGTGTTTTCTTTTGGAACGTTGTTCCGTTGTTACAATGTTACGTTTAGTGTACACGACGCACATCGTGTAATAAAAGTAATGTTTATTTCAGTATAATGTTATTTATTATTTTATAATGTTTCAAATTGTACCGATAATTAATACAAGTAAATACTTGATTTTTATTTAAATTAGTTTCGTCTTGTGTTTATGCGAAATTATATTTGAACGATAATAAATTATAGTTTAATAAAACTATAAAACACGCTTTTAGCGATAATCAAACTAAAAAGTTAAAAAAATAATTCTTAGTATAAGAATAAAATTACTGATGAGAAAATTAATATCACTATTCTAAAAGTGTGGGGTGCTTTGTATGACATTTTTAAACCAATTACCAGGTCTACTGGTTACGAAACGCATAGTTAGTTTTAAAATGCCCTACAAAGCATCCCAAAGACGAGACGAAAGAAACAAAGACGAGTGTGTAAAGTTTGATTCAAATCTAATCGTTCAAAGTGGCGCAAAATCACGTTCAAAGATTCCGTTACATTCATGTGAAACTAATAAAAAACGTATAGAAAGATATTGTTACAACAGTCGCCAAACTTTCTGACCGTTCTGAATATAGCTGTTACGGTCGCCAGTTGTTAATTTCAGGTTCGTATTTGCAATCAGTCGACTAGATTTAAACTTATAATAAAATAAAATACTAGATTTTTATGCGGTTTTCCCAAACAGTGACATAGAATATGTCCGACTTCAAATATCGATTTCTAAATAGAAAAATAATAAAATATAAAAACAAGGAGATTTTTAACAAGCTGCATGGAATATAAATTTAGGTATAAATATGTACATTAATGTATCTTCGACCTGTCGCTCGGGAACCATACACTTCTCGATAATAGGTATCCTTTTCTGTACTCCTGGCAACGTGTATGCAAATTTCCATCATAACCTGTTGAATACTTAAGGCACAAAAACGTAACAAACGGACAAACTTATTTCCTATTTATAATATAATTTTGGATAGGATATGGCCGGAGCATAATATTTGATATAAAATAATAACTCTTGTATCACAATGTTCTCACGGAAAACGGTAATAAATGAGCCGCCGCTCCGAGCACCAACACACGCCAACACAGTTTATAATGTCAACTTATTAATGTTGTGTTCAGAAATTTCGATTGACTTAGATAAACAAATGTACTTACAATATTTACAAAATAAATTAACATTCAAACGGTAAAGTTATTTATAGTAATGGTCTAAGTGTAAAATTGAGTGTCATTATTGGTGAGTGAATTAGGCGGTAATTTTAAACTCTTAAGTGTCGAGGAGATAATATAATAACGGACAAATTTTCATCTGCACTGGAAATAAAAAAATAACATGGAATGAGATCGTAACGCCACTTATTGAACCCAATGATAAATATTAAATATGAATTTAAAACATCCTAAATAAATATGTATTAACTTTGTTTTGTATGATTTTTGATTTTGCTTATAACAATGTATTAAAGCACGTTACCGGTTTGCCGAATAGTAACTTCAAGCACTATGTCAATCGGGTGTTAATGTCTAAAACCTGTTATATGGATCAATAGATGAACGTTGGTGATGTCTAGAGATAACACCCATCTCCCTGTGCATCCGCCAAAAATAAATGTAACTGTAATCTATTTTATAAGAATATGTACGATGAAAAGATTATTCAGATAGAGTTTCTTGTAGGTTCTTTTCGATAATTAGTTTCTTTTCAGAACCGATAGTAGTTTTGTCATTCATTGGCTCCTTCTAAGTGCCTAAATTGAATGAAGTATTTTTGATTTTACACAATCAACAATTTGAAGAAACGAAACGATTTTGAACAAAAAATAAATGATTTTATATTAATCCATTATAATAATAAACGAAATTCTGCTGCAAAGAAGTATTGTCACACTTCCGTGCTGAATGGTATTGTTTGCTACATACAAATATTGCAACCTAGTCCTCAGTGGCAACCTATGACCATTAGCTTACATAGGGTATTTATCCAGGACAGACTTGCTTACTAGGTTCAGAAGCAGAAGTGGCAAATACTATGGGACCCGCGTCGAGTAAACGAGAGACATCACAGTTTAGCGACTTTTTAGTGTTAGTCCTTCATTTGCTCATATGCATTGCGCAAACACCGCGCTGGCTGGCTGGCTAATGACTCCATATTAAGGGGACGGCACTAGATTCTTGTTGGGTGTACACGAAACCTATTTTTTCATAAGCATTTTTGTTGTCTTTGTAGATCGGACCCAAAGTGAAGAACCTAAAAGTAGGAGATCGTGTGGCCATCGAGCCCGGTGTACCATGTAGGTACTGCGAGTTCTGCAAGAGTGGCCGCTACCACCTGTGCCCGGACATGAGTTTCTGCGCGACCCCGCCCATACACGGCAACCTCGTCAGATATTACAAGCACGCCGCGGACTTCTGCTTCAAGTGAGTCCATCTTCTATCGAAATTACATTGATTCATCTCGTCGACTTATGTAATGTTACAGGCACTTCAGTTACTCATGATAGCTTATGCGCTTTCGTTCATATATACATATACTACGTGTCTTAACCTCGCAGTTAATTAATTTTAAAAACGCTGCCTTTTTCTTTTAAATTTTAATAGTATAACTCTTGCTTAGCCCCATTGTAAAAGTTTTAGTTTAATCTGAAATTTACTTTAAGATTGGTTTAGTATAGATTATATTGCTATAAGCTACGTAATTATTCTATTGTTATATTATTGCTTCTAAATAGTGTTTTTTTTTTACTAATGTTGAGTTTATGTTTATTAATACTAATTTTCTTCTTTTTTTTGCAACTTACGCCGTTAAACGCGATATCTGAACACGCTAACCAAACAGCCATCATAGCTTCTAGTCATATCTTATCAGACAGTCATAACTTACATAAATTGTACGACCTTAAATAAACTTGTGGTTAATGATATTGTAGACTCCCTGACCACGTGTCCATGGAGGAAGGTGCTCTGTTGGAACCCCTCGCGGTTGGTATCCACGCGTGTAATCGCGGTGGAGTTACTGCTGGGCATGTGGTGTTGGTGCTCGGTGCAGGCCCGATTGGTTTGCTCACTATGCTAGC
Organism: Antheraea assamensis; assembly: GCA_035772565.1. Classification (NCBI taxonomy): domain Eukaryota; kingdom Metazoa; phylum Arthropoda; class Insecta; order Lepidoptera; family Saturniidae; genus Antheraea; species Antheraea assamensis. The sequence continues at coordinate 6,709,218 of JAQQSE010000045.1, forward strand.
CGCAAAAGCTTTTGGCGCCAGTAAAGTTCTTATCACAGGTAAACTTAATTCACAACGTTTATTTTCTCTAATTATTCTTACAAGGGGTGTTCAAGCATTATGGAAGCACCAAGGAGGGAAATCTATATTTTCCTTATTCTTGACAAAATTAGGGGCGGGAATCTATATTTTGTCTATTTTTGATAAAATAAGGAACGAGAGTCTATACTTTGTTTATTTTTGATAAAACTTAAAACCAATAACGTCAGCAATATTTGATTATTCTGCGTTCTGATAATCCGTTATTTGTTATCTTTATTACCAATGATAATGGTCAAAAGTCCCTATCGAAAGATACGAATAAGTGAGAATTATGCAACAACCAATAGGTGTGAAAGGAAGAGAATATAGTTGACACTGAAATGTCGTGACATTTTCGTGTAATTGTTATAAATTATAATATTGTACAAAAGAGCAGAATAACTGACAAACAGTCTATGAACAACAGCTGATCTAAAATAACGCAACAGTGTCATTCATATATAGACGGTATTGCCATTTATAAAAGAAAGGCGCTGTAAATATTAAAGTGTTAACCGCCTTGAATTTCACAAAAACCCATAGTTGAGTTTTATATAGATTTTATCGATTAATCTATTTTATGGAATACTTATTGATAACCGTCCACGTCGATGCATATTAAATAAATTTTAATTAAAAAATAAAAACATATTTAAAGTTTGATTGAAAAATAAATGAAGACTTTTAAGGTAGGTAGTTATAAAAGTAGGGATAATTACTATTTAACATATTGCTATTTGGTCGTCGTAGAAAATTTCATTATTTGTAACATAAAGACTTTTAAATAAGCAATTAAAGAAAGTTCGTCGGTAATTCGCTTTTTTATAAAATACATTATAAAATAATTTCAATGCAGACGGAGTAACGGTATAATGTACTACGATAATTAGCATCAAACTGAATTAAGTCACAATGTTACCGAAAAAACTATGTATATTTAAATAAAGGACATAAACTAAAGTATTGCATTATTTTAATAAGTGAAAGTTGAAGATTATTAATATATCTTTATTTTTTATTAAAATATCGACTTACTTCATTTTACTTTACTTTGTTAACTATCTTCGGAGACTAAGTTTTTCACACGTTTTAATCAAAAAGAGAATAACATCGTTTACTTTCTCGTAAAAACATACTACAAGAGGGAAACTGGAAAAGTACTGAGAAAAAGTCCTTAACAAATATAACAATTGTATTCCATTAGTTTAAGTATAAAAAAAATATACACTATATATATCAAAATGATAATTTTAGCGACCTCGCCCATTTATATTACATGAAATACCTTCACAACTCTATATAGAAATGCTACATAATGACAGCCTGTATGTGTACCACTGTTGGGCAAAACTTTCATTGAATTGACTAATTTTTTTCATTTCTTCAGACCACACTATTGTAGTAAATAAAAAGAAAGGAACATTACATATTTTTCCCATGTATAGTAGTAATACAATATAATCTTAAGGAGGGTTATTGTCAGTATACGGCCGATCTTAAAAATTAAGTCAAATCATACATCACTACATTACAAACATGTTCTGCCGACCTTACTTACGTGGGATAAGGGTAAGAAGAAGATGATACACTGTACGAGTATATGTCACTGACAGACAAGACAAGTGTCTATCGGTTAGGGAATTGGCCGAAGAGTTACTGAAATTAATATTTATATTTGAATTAAATCCATTAATTTTAAATATGACCGTTTAGATATTTTACAAAGTCGGTTAGACTTCGCCCGAGAGCTCGGCGCCGACCACACGCTTCTCGTCACGAGGGAGTCCAACGAAGCCGACTTGGTGATGAAGATCCACGAACTCCTAGGAGGACATCCTGACGTGTCGTTCGATGCTAGCGGCGCTCAAGCGACCGTCAGACTCTCATTACTGGTAAGTTGGAAGATTGTTTCCATTCAATACAATCTTAAAACAATAGCGAACGTCGCCAGGCGATCTTCATATTTTCAATGCTACTTTTATAGAAGCCGATGTCATAAGTGGACTCACTGATGGGACAATTATTCCTTAGCTTCAATGTACGGTGTTCGGTTTTATGGTAAATTGTGAGCTAAAAGAGTAATTTTCTATATTATTATTATAAACTAACTTACGTTCGTGGCTTTTGAACTATGGCTTGAACTATCCCAAGGGAACAGTTTTTTTTTTGATAAAAAGTTCCCTACGTCCTTTTCTGTACTCGTGATAACGTGCATAAAAATATCATGATGGTTAGTTGAGTAGGTAAGCTATGGAAGCGTAACAAACAAACTTATGTATGTAATATTAATAATGATCGAAAAGATTAGAATTTTGAAGTGAAACTTTTATATCACCTCAATTTTTTTCGTCCATCTATCGCATGTCACATTACAGCCGCGGTGTAGGAGTAAAGTGAAAGGCGCTCGGCAGAGCATCCGAAGCCAATATGGCGGCGTCCATGGCTCTATTGAAAATGATTTAATGATTTAAATAAATATTGTGTTATGTATACTGTACGCTAATACGCAGATTGAAATTAAAATGTATAGTTTGATATCTTGTCTACTATTGATTTCCCATTTAAAAATTATTAAGTTAAGATTAAAAATGCAATTTTAATATACTAAATTGAATAATTTTGCGAACATTTCCATTTAAATGCCTACGACACGAAAAACGGTTTCACTTGCATCGTGGTTTCATAAAACCACACAATTATTTTTTGTTTGTAATGAATAAAGTCAAATAACACTTAACCTATTGTATTTTTATACTCGTTACATACAATCTGACCTGATGTTAAATGACAATATGGTCCAAGACGGTAAACACGAGAAACTTAGAGGGATTTATTCTTAAGTGCAACTGCCGGAACACATATTTTCGCACAGATTTTCAACAAAGGGTTGTAACTAGTCAGACAAGTTTTAGCAAAAACCCTACAGCCATGCTATAGTTTTCTCACGAGATTCTCCTTAACTGAAAGCCCCGACTCATTCGGAAGGATTGGAACCTATATCAATCTCGGCGACCGACGACTGAGCCATCATCGTTACCATAGTAAAGTACATTAGCAGCGAATAACATGGACTTTAAAAATATACATTAACGGGAACGAAGCCGCGGTCTAAAAACTAGTTCATTACTTCCAGGCAACAAAGTCCGGTGGTGTGGCGGTTCTGGTCGGGATGGGAGCTCCCGAGCAGACGGTGCCGTTGGCCGGAGCAGTCGCCAGAGAGGTCGACATCAGAGGACTCTTCCGATACGTGAATGAGTAAGTTCAATTTTTTTTATTTTACCCGGCTATTTATCCATTTATGGGTCTATTTGATACCAGAAATAAAGTGGGATATGCTTATACATATTAGTACCTGCTAGTTTAATCGTCAGATGCAATTTTCAATTTTGTGCTCACGATTCGTAACGATTCGGTAAACGCTTAGCAAGCTTCCAGGATATCGCTCGGTTAGGACAAGCTTTGTATTCACCAGTTTATACATCTTTCCTACCTTCATTGAGAACACACACATAACTGTTCTACTCACCATATTGCACGATTCTAGAACTTTCTATAATCTTTATAAACCAAACTAACGCTACCTGTCTCGTTACCTAACGGTAACTAAGAGGGCTATCGTGACGAAACCATCGCATGGTGATAAGGCCTTTTCTAAGTCTGTCTGGCTAAGTACCACTTTCAAGTCTGTATTCCGATAACTGTACTTGAGAGGCAGTCCCCTCCAGATTTAGCCTGTTACTATCTTATACTACATCGTCATCAACAGTCATGTAAGGTCCAACACTAAGAATATATAAAGAATTAAATATGTATACTAGACGATTCCCTTCCGCTTCGCTGGACATTCAAAAATAGTAAATGGTCAATCAAATCCAAAAAAAAAGTATTCTAGAACCCTCTACAAAAAAATCTATATCGAATTGTCACGGTCCTATACCGGTACGTTCTGTATTTTTCAATTTCATTACATATATACAAATATATTTAATTACAGCTATCCGACAGCCCTAGCGCTGGTGGCTAGTGGAAAAATAAACGTGAAACCCCTTGTCACCCACCACTTCAGCATCGAAGAATCGTTGGAGGCTTACGAAGTCGCTCGCCAGGGGGCAGGCATCAAAGTCATGATTCACGTCCAACCCAGAGACACCAATAACCCAGAAAAGTTCTAAATTGTATTATATATCTTATTTATTATATATTAAATTAAATTTTATATTATGCCACATCGATGGAGTTCACAATCATGCTACTATGCTGAGATAAATTAACAACCAATAATGTCAAACTGGAGAATAATGTTGCCAGTAAGATTGTACTCTTGTTGTCCAACGAACACTGTACATTCCGATTATTTGTACTGTAAAAATTGTGTATATTAATTACATTCTGTTTTTTTATTATTTAACACGTTCGATAATTAAATATTACATAATTAAATAAACTAAAAAAAAGTGTATATGGCAAACTATTTCCAAAAAAAACCCTTACCCGTGACAGTCGACATTTTGTTTACCTTGTTCGGCCATCTACATCATGCTACTGAAAAAACTTACTTCAAAATTAATTCCCATAAAGGCGCAAAGTAACATTCGCACATATTTGTCATTTCAATAATAACTCAGAATTAGCGTTACCAAATTCCTTTGATAAATGTAATAACCGCGTACCCAGTTATTATGCTGCGCCTATCGTCACGCAGTTCGATAGTTCGTAACGCATGACGCTAATGTATTCCTACACCTAAATTTATTGTTGCCATAGACACAACTTCGTGGCGATACACTTAGATATCGGAGTAGCATCAGAGCGTACGCAGTTTACTCAGAAAAATTCAACAATAGACATAATAACCCGTACCGTTTCACAGCTGGCCACGATAGCTTAACAGTACTATTTTATAGCTCTAATTTTATAATAATACATTAAATGTTATTTAACTGTAACGGGATTAAAAATTGATTGCGGGAGGAGACTAAACAATACCGTGAATTCGTTATTGCATCATACTTTGTAGCCAATTAACTACAATTGAAAAACGAAAAACAGAATATTTTACACTGTTTTGTTTATCTATTAAAGCAGAAACACAACTCTCCTGCTTCCTGAACGCCAATTGTACCACAACGTTTGTTTTAAGCATAATGCTTTTAAGGATAATGCACATACATCATTTTTATAGCTTTATATATTTATTATTTGATAAATAATTGGTTATTTGCGATGCTGTGTTGATGATCAGAGTATTAATCCTTATCCAAATAATACTTTACATTGAGCACTTAATATACATCAAAACTGCCTTTCTGGACATATAATATGAAGTTTCTTACGTGACTTGATATTGTAAGTATCAAAACGCCAAGAGATGGATCTAAATCGTTAGATACATAATAGTAATGTACAGCGATGCCTGTATTTACCTGGAATAAAAGAGATCTATTCTCTACACATTCCGGCATACGACATCTGAGACATGTTTATCGACGTATAGAATGTTTCAAAATATTGTTTTACTCATTTTCCTAACGATTTGTGGTAGATATATTCACTAAGACTAGACCGACGTTAAACAATGGATCAAAGGTTAAAAATGCTTATATAAAAAAAAAAATATGATAATTTAGATTTACAGAAACATTGTTTACAATGTTCGAATTATATTTATCTAATTTTGATATTAACTCTACAATCTAGCAATTACACAGAATTCAGATAACCTATTGCATAAATTTTACATTAATGATATAATATGTACCAAGTTATAATACAATGTTTACTAACATCAGTTCATTAACTTACAAGCAATTAGCTTGGCATAATTATCTAACTAGTAGAGCACTCCTCTGATCGATTCAAACTCCGGCATAGATTAACTAAATAGACATAATAATTGATATATACATCGAGAATAATATAATAAATCATGAGACAACTAGAAACCCTAAATAATGTTCTAGTAATACTGTTTCGTAGAAAGAAGAAATTATTTCCTTAAATTTACATTCGCCACACTGAAGCTAGATGGTTCCAGGGGAATTATTATAGAGGAGGTTTATGGGGTCCAAAAATGAGATAATAATTCAGGATTATTTTCATAACAAAAAAAGCCGACCACCTAGAATTGGCATTTGATTTCTGTGGTTTTTATTTTAATTTTGTTAAATTCAGAAGGAAGGTTAGAAGGTAAAGTGGTACCACCGATTCGGCAATATAGGTCATGTTATGGTGTAGTGGTCTATCGTCAAAGAACTTTCTTCTCGTAACTGCATTTGAACCTCGCCATACTTTTTAAAAATCGGAGCACTCCAGAGTGACTATACTGCTAAGACAATGATGACCAACGAGAAATCTAGATTTTATTTAAGCATGTATTACCTACGGATAAATAAAATAAAACAGATGCTATAAGGCTTTATATTGAGAATGTACAGTAAATATTTATGATGAGTAACATTTTGATCTGATTTTTTTAAAATACTTTGTAGGTTTTAGCACTTGATCACAATCTCACCTGATATTACGATATAGATTAAGATGATGATGTGTAGTCCAAGATGGTAAACACGCTAAACCTAGAAGAAAACTAGCTCTCAAGTGCAGCTTCCCGAACACACGTATAGGTGCTTGGTGACAGATTTTCAACTTGAAGCTGGTAGGTAGCTAGACAGGCGGGCTTAGAAAAAGATCTAACACCATACTATGGTTTCATCACGATGTTTTCCTTCACCGAATGCTACGACTCATTCGCAAAGATTGGAACGTACGTCGATCGACGTAGTGTCCGAACTCGCTAACCAGTGAGTAATCTTCGTTTCAGTCACCATTGTCATGACAGCCTACATGTCTCTGATATCAGAAGCGACAAACCAAAAAACATTATGATGTGTTTGTTACGGAACATACTCATACTACGTGACCCGTTCAGGGTCGGGAGGGAGGTTTTCAAAGTACCACGTTCAAAGTTGGTGATAGGGAGGATGGGGAAAACCGTATTTTTGAATTAATACATAAAAACTAGAGGAGGGTTCTTCTCATATACTACGGATGGTCACTAAGGGGCGGGAGGGGACTAAACAATTGTCAAACATGGGTCACGTTGTGTCACGTAGTTTAGGTACGTTCCCTTACCATATTAATGACGGTCGTGATCCACCCTGTGAGTATATTTCACTATCAAGCGGTTTTTTGAAACTAGATAAAGATGTAAGAAAAATGGTACAACATCGGAGGTCACGTTCATTCCACAGCAAGCTTCATATAAATATTACACAATACTGTACTTTAGGAGACGTTATCTCAAATTTTAATATAAACACCGACTCCATATATCACATTACGCTCAATTAAAACATATATCTTAGTTACAGTATAAAATCAGTTTTCAAGTAGTGAAGATGTTAGAAAATTATGCAGCAATCCTTCATGGACCGTACGATGTTAAAATTGTAAGTACTTTTTGAAAGTAAATTTATAATGAAATGTATAACGATGGTTCTCAATTTACACATTACCTGATTTATAATATTTAAAAAAATGTTATGGATTGTGAATCACAAATACAGATAATGTAAAATTATTCAATGCTTTGTAGTTAGTACATTATTATGCCTTACGAACATTCTTCAATTGAATACTCTGTAAACTCTAAATATACTACGTAATTAGTGCGAGTTGCATGAATAAATCAACTACTTTCTTTTCTCAGGAAAAATGGCCAATGCCAGAAATAAATGAGAATGGTATGTATAACCAGAAAGATAATGTTCTAAAATGATACGCCTAATTCGTTAAATATTTCGACTTACATCGAGACAAAATATTGAATGAACTGAAATGAAATAAAATAATAATTTCAATGTAAAGGCTATTTAACAATAAGAGCATATTATGTATATTTAATCTATATAAATAAAATTATAAAGGTCAGTCGTTGTGCGTGCATCACTCAAAAAGTATTGTACAGATTTCGATATTTAAAATTTTACTTCACATACACTTGGCACTTATCTAAAAGAGAATCAAAATATCCTTATTTCATATAACTTTATTGAAGTTTTAAGAAACTATGATTTTCGTAAGCACTAGGCTTTCAGCGATCTGCGTTTTCTTGCCGAGAAGTGTGGGTGAGCGGTGTGGTGCGCATGCGCAGGAGAGGAAAAGTAAACGAATAATTTTGTTTAAAAAAACATATTTTATTTGTTCTGCTTTATACATAAAGTATATTAGGATAATGATCAACGCAGAAGTCGCACGGATCAGTTAGTTTTATAATAAGTAAAACATACATGTAATAAGTAAAACATACATGGTACGTTCGTCGTTTTATTCATTGACCATTGATATCATGTAAGAGGTCAAAGTGTGAAATTACTTGTATATTGTAACACTGGGGTATTATTTGTCAAGACGTATTTCTCTTCTTAATATACGCCTAATTATGATTCTATTATAGAGGTACTCGTAAAGATAGAATGCGTTGGGATATGTGGCTCGGATGTTAAAATATACAGTACGGGCACCTGTGGCATGGACGTCTTGACTGAACCCATCGTTATCGGTCACGAGGGCGCTGGTGTTGTTGTCAAGGTATTTTCAGAACGAACTTTTTTTTTATCGATTTATATAGTAGCGCACCAAACGCCATTACGAAATTGGACATCGAAAATGTTACTGTAATTCTAAAAAAATCTACAAGAAATTGTCGTCTGCGGCCTTGGACTTAGTTAAGTTTACTTTTATGTTGTTGCCGGTAGTATAACGTAGCACACAAACAAAAAAAGGTCGTCGACTCACAATTAATGCTCACCGACTGGCGACTGCACGTCCGTATGTTGTGTGACCCCCCTAGTAGTTTGCGACTGAATGGATGATGGTGTCTTGTGTGCATAAGATATCTGTTCCAAATTGACCCAGGTACTACTTGACCAGCCTCTCGATATAGTTAGTTTTTAATCACAACCGTACCTAACGTTAAGTGAAATTATAACCAAAGATGTCTACGGTTTTTTCTTGACCGATCTGATTTCACATAATCTTAGATATTTAGTGCTATTAAATCTTTTGGTCTGTTGACTTTTATTGAAGTTTGGTAAGATAAAAAGAATCGCCATCAGAAAGAAAAACTATTTGCTTATAACAATCAACATATTTGACATGTAATACGTGGGATTTTCATACTCTTTTAGTATGATGTACCAACGTTCAAAAATGTCTAAGCAATGCGCATTGGAGCATTTCAATCCTCAGGGCTATTTTTCATATGGTATGTGATGAGATGGAGTAAACAAGAAAACATGTTTGAATTTTCTATTGTTTTATAGAACTATATATATGGTTGGAGAAATTGAAAACATAAGTCGTTCGGGTACGTAATCACGTTGAACAATTTCTTTCATTTTAAATATTACACTTTTACATTTATAATCTTTGAAATAGCACTGAAAAAATCACTGATGTATAATAAAATGACTATAATTTCGATGTCTATTCTAGACTGCAAACATATTATATAAATGTCTAATATATATTTTCTCTGTAATACATAAGGTGGGCTCAAACGTGAAAAGCCTGAAAATGGGTGATAGGGTGGCTATCGAGCCCACGCAGCCGTGCCGTGCGTGTGACATGTGCAAGAGAGGAAAGTATAATCTGTGTGTGAAGCCTCACTACTGTTCATCTATGGGCGCTCCGGGCAATCTCTGTCGGTATTATAAACATGTTGCTGATTTCTGTCATAAGTAAGTACCGGAACAATATGTAACTCTCTTCACTCCTAACGCGATATTAAATATATTGTTAATGACGTCGTCGCATAGTGATATTGCATTCTACTGAAGAAACAGTGACATCATTTTTAAGCATGACAGAAACCTGAGCACGAGTCAACCGTTTGCGAATCATTAGCACATCTGTTTCTATCACAAGGCACTAATTTCCATACTACTGTAATCCAGTCTGAATGGAATAGTTGCCAAAATGCACTGGTTATGTGGTTATCAGACCTCCGAAGTAGCAATCTACATATTATACTTGCTTTAGAACTACTGTTCTATCGAAGTTATTCGTAATAAACCTATAGGTTATAGTTACACGTAACATCAGGTCGATTGATATTTCATATCATAAGAAGAAGCAATTTAAAGCTTAAACATGACATGATTGATTGGCATAATAAATCGAAAATTGAACTGTTGTAACATTAACACAATTTAATGGATGCTAATATACAGGATGCCAGATAACCTGACAATGGAGGAAGGGGCGGCCGTGCAACCGCTTGCAATCGCTATACACGCGTGCAATCGCGCCGGTATCACTCTCGGCTCGAAGATCGTCATCTTGGGAGCAGGGCCTATTGGTTTACTCTGCGCTATGACTGCCAAGGCAATGGGATCCAGCGATATTCTTATAACAGGTTAGACACTGTTGTCATGAAGATAGTATTAGTACCACATCAAATTCATAACAGTATTGTATACAAGAAAACACGTGGAGTATCGTATGATTGAATCTTTTGAGTATAAAGGTAGGGTTTCTTCTAATGCCCGCCCACCTAAATAACCCTTTTCAACTTAAGTTATTTTAAATTTATGTAGTTAGCGTGATCAGTACCGTGTCAATCCATATATTTAGAGTCCTTGCGACTGAGTCGATGTTTCTGGTGAAGGAAAACATCGTGATCAAACCAGCAGGTTAGACTTTTATAATACTCACCGGACTAGCTACCACCCGCAAGTTGTAAATCTATCCCCAAATACCTACAAGCGTGTTCCAACAGCTGCAATTGAGAGCCAGTCTCTCTCTAGGTTTATCGTGTTTACAATCTTATGTCACATCGTCATGTAACATCAGGTAATATTGTAGTCAAACATAAAAAATCTATAAAGCAATAAAAAAAAACATAGATCTATAACTGCTTGATGCATTCGTCATTTAATACGAGATAAGATTGTGATTAAACGCAAAAAACCACGATGGATATAATAATGAAATTTCTCAATTTCCCAGACGTCGTGCAGTCCCGTCTAGATACAGCACGAGAGCTGGCCGCAGACCATACAATACTGTCCAGTAAGGACATCTCAGATGAAGATACCGTCGATGCAATTATACGGAAACTGGGAGGAAGGCCCGACGTAGCTATCGACGCCTGTGGGTACGCCTCCGCGCAGAGAGTCGCCATGTTGGTAAATACCGCATTCCATTTATAGACATTATCATTAATCTGACAGTTAAGTGAACACTTTAGTGAACCCAAATTTACATAATACGTTTTATTAATATGTTGGTTCATAACCACATTATGATCCAATAGATGTCACTGTAATCGTTATTAACAAAATCCTGGCTTTATAGACGAAAGCAACTCATGAACTCAATATTTAGTACCGTAAATGAAAATCACAAAATCTGGGCTCAATATATGACGTTGTTGTAACGTCATTTAAGTTCCGGTAAGGGGCAGAACCATAGAATGAATAAGGACAGAATGTCTGTCGGGTCAGTTGAAGCCGTGACTTCGCTGTCACCTTTTATATGTACTGAAAAATTATAACTTTGTATTGCTGTTATTTTTCAAATGATATATAAAGTTATTTACCATATGATGTAATGAGTCCGTATCACTGTTATTATTCATCAGATGATAATAAAATAAATTCAAATGATTCCAAATAATAATTGATAAAATTCATATACTTGCTATATATCGTACAAACAGTTGATTACCAGCACCAGATACTAAAGAGAAGTACTCCGTGTATGTACTCTTAATACTCTTTCGTATTTATCACCTGTGAAATAACAGCGATTCAATATACATTAGCTGCATTTTCCATGCTTAATTATGAATATATCTCGTCTAGGTGACGAGAACCGCTGGGGTCGTACTGGTTGTTGGTATAGCTGACAGCAAAGTGGAGGTGCCTCTCTCACAAGCGTTGCTTCGTGAAGTCGACATCAGAGGCTCTTATAGAATCATGAACACGTGAGCCTAAAAGTTTCTTTAACAATAACTAGTCTCAAATGATACTGTTATTTCCAACATAAATCACATGTGGGCTGTTTATAGTAGCGTTTGTGACTTTTCACATCATATGTTACTTTTCTCTAAATATTTTTCGAAGTATCGAATTCTTATAACGTAGGAAGTTTTTTTTATGACCGAAAATACCCCAACCCATCCTTATAAATGCGAAAGTCAGTTTGTTTGCTTCTTACGCTTATACGCCTTAACAACTTTGAAAAAAAAAAAGGTACCTTTTCCAAGGATTTAGTTAAATTTACAGGAACGAGTGCGAAGACGCGAGCAAAAGCTAGTATCCAATATTAAAAAGCAAGACTAGAATTTGGTTATATATTCGGCTGCCCCTATTATTTTTACTATTTAATATTTTGATGAAGTGTCAGCGAACGTGATAACACTACCCAAAAAAGTGTGCGTAAACCACCGTGGCTACGCACGTTCGGGTAGTGTTATCACGTTCGCTGACACTTCATCAACAGTACAATGCACGACTTACCTTGCTCTCTGGTTATTTTACACGACGGGTGGCCCGCTAAAGCAAACATATATACTAGCTTCGAGCGTTATAACCACAACCCAATGCAGTAATCACATGAAGCCATGCATTGATTGGTTAAAAAACTAAACAGTGATTGGTGCAGCGAACGTATGCAATCTATCAATCATCAATCTATCAATCTATCAATTCGTGAGAGTTACATTCGTTTGAACGATGTTCGCAGAAATATATAATATCCGAATTGTAGATATCAGCCGGCACTAGCGGCGGTCGCTAGTGGCGCCATTGACTTGAAGAAGTTCATCACCCACCACTTCCCGCTGGAGAAGACTAAAGAAGCTCTCGACCTCGCGAAAGCTGGATCAGCGATGAAAATAATAATACATGTACAGGAATAATAAAAAAGTTTTATAAAAAATCGTTTATTTCTACTATTTATTTGTTTTATTTGTACTACCATAAAATCACACACCAAAAAGTCTTTCAACTCTGTTTTTTCTAAAGCACCATTCTTCTTTATATTCACATACATTCCAAAGTAACGATGTTTATTAAAGTTTTCTTCTACTCTAAAGGCATGTTATTTTGTACACTAGCATTATTCTCAAAACTTGTATTCTTCTTTAACTATTCATTGTTAATGTTACATTATTCCTTTAAGTCGATTTCATTCTTCTCTAAAGTAGCATTGTTATTTAAATCTATATCATTTTTCTCTGAAGTCGTATTATCCTTTAAATTCTTATTCTTCTATAAAATGGCACTTATCTTTATAATCACATTCCTATTTAAATTATCATTTTTCTTTCAAATTATATTCTTCTTTAAAGTCGCGTACTTATTTAAAATAGCATTCTTTGTTACAGCCGTGATACCAGCTCGTTAAGAGACACACCGCGTGTCATATCAATTATAATCTTAATATTTGCTTAAATAAGATTTAATTTCGAGGGCTTGTAGACACCGGGTCGTGTGTTGGCGACAGCGGTGTTGGTGCGCGGCACCGGCATGCTGCCCAATTTGTTGCCGCTTTCTGACAATGTGGAGCAAAATACATATAATACATAAAAATAACTATAATTTTATGTTGGTAATACGGATGACACAGCAATTTAAGTTTAACACATCTGAATAATATGATTTCAAGTACTACAAGTAAACTTCACTAGAAATTAGAGAAACGACAGTTAATGTCGTTCATTTGCCAATTAATCGCCATGTCGATCCCAAATTAACACATTAATTATTTCACACAAAAACATTACTTTCAAAATAAATTGTTTTCTGATGACAGCTCTCCATCCAGAGTTTATAAATTCACCACAAGACAGATCAAATCAACAAATAAATCTGTGCTTTTGGGTATGTTGTAACAATAATAAAATTAAAGGACATTAAGTTTTTCTTTACATATATATAAATAAAATGGGTGTGCCGTCCTACACTCATGACGCAAAATCAAATAGACGGATTTCGATCAGTTTTTTGTACTATTACTTCTTAGACTTTTAAAAAAGTAAACTCACGTTATCTCCATTTAATATGTTATTAAAATTTTAAGAACCTCGGTTTTTATAAGTACTACGCATTCAGCGATGAGTTTTTTGCCGTGGAGAATTGGGGCAAGCGGTGTGGTGTGTAGAAGCGGAATATTTTTAATTTCCATTTTTTTTACTTGTTTTTATCTCCAAACATAACAAAATAAAGTTGGGGATATCAACTAGTTATGTTATACCATAAAATATTTGATTAAGAGATAAATAATTCTACCTAACATATCCTTATATAATAATTACACTAGCTTATATAATAAAAAATATATACTTATGCGCATGAAATGCTTAAGGTAACTAATGTATTCAGTTTAATAATGATTATCCGATTATCCGTCTAAATAGCTTTCCAATTACCTCATTGTATGTTAACATGTTTTTAGAAAATAGATGGGTATAGTAAGCTATCCTTAAAAGATAGGTATTTGCCATCGCATACATTTTTGTAGATATATAAAAGAGGAATATCTCACTATGCATTGTTTTGTTATATCTCAAAAGAATTAGGCAGCGTTTTCGATGAAAGCCCCCATGTGGCTAGAGTTTTTTCAACACTTCCAACAATTATTGTTATATTTCAAACAATTTACACAAAACCTTGACAAATTATATTCCTAATCCTTTCTCATGTATTAATTACTCTACCTATTGGTGAAAACCGCATTACAATCCGTTCAATAGTTCTCCAGTTAATAGCGAACATATAGACAGACAGACAGACGCGGCGAGCGACTTTGTTTTATAATATTATAATAATTACATAACTATTGTATTACTATTTGTAACAAACACTATTTTGTTGATGTTATGTGTGTTTTAGTTTATTGTTGTTATTTAGAATAACTTGCCCGCAATTGCAAAATAAGTGCTCGGGTTATTTATTCTTCTTTTTCCTTCTACTTTAGTAACTAATCCTTACTACTGTTTGTTTATTACTGGCATTACAAAGTAGGTAAATATTAAATAAAATGTCTTCTCTTCAGTGTTCCGACAAGATGGCGGCTCGCGTATTCGAACGTTCTAGAGTGTTTTGACATTTTTGAGACCATATTCCTTATTATTATTTCCCATCCACTTCTACTTAAATTACTATCAATGTTACAAAATGTGAGGTCATATAATGCAAGATTATAGATAATACATAAAAACGACTACATGGTAAACAAGAACCCGCCAAAAGCGCTCTAAGCGCTGGTGCTAGTTAATGGGATTGTAAAAATAAGTGATATCCATCAACCGTAACTAACCATAAATCCAATGATATATTATCACACATATGTAGTGGAGTCTGCTGAGTGTTGTGGGTTCGGTTCCCCCACGAATGACAATTATTTGTATGATCCAGAAACAATTGTTCTGAATCCGGTTGTAATTTGGATTCATCAAATAGGTATGTTTGTAAAGTCTCATGAACAATTAAAACAAAGAAAAATGATATAAGAATATTAAGTGCATGAGGCTAAATGAACCTAATATATCAGTTTAAAAACATTATTCAATTAACTTGTTAAATTCGGGGCAGATTAAGTAAGGCCGGATGGTATAAATTGTATTATTTATCAACAGGTTATATCGATGTTTTCGATGATAAAAACTATAGATAATTACCTTGAGTGAATGAGTTCCCTCTCCCCCTGCCTCTCCCTCGTGCTGCGTACACGCTGCGAGCCGCTTTCTTCTTCGCAGATGAATTACCTTTCCTCTTAAATCTAAAAATGAGGTATTCGTTATGATAACAATTA
Organism: Antheraea assamensis; assembly: GCA_035772565.1. NCBI lineage: Eukaryota > Metazoa > Arthropoda > Insecta > Lepidoptera > Saturniidae > Antheraea > Antheraea assamensis. Next base: position 6,725,100 of record JAQQSE010000045.1, read on the forward strand.
ATAATGTAACGCCTTATCCCTACGCAATAGGTAACAAATTATTGGAGACATCATTACTTTGTTAATATTTTCTCTTTACTCTTCTCCCTTTTGGAACTAAAATTATGACAGGATTTTTAAATTCTGATCGGCAACCTTCGAAAAATGGTGGCTGCAAGCACTGAGTCAGACATAGTGTTTACTTGTAGTACTTGAATGGTTGATTGACACACTAAACCTAGAGGAACCTTGGTCCTCAAGTGCAGCTGTCAATATACACGTATATGTGTTTGGCAACAGCTTTTCAACTTAAGGGTGGTAGCTAGTCGCAAGCAAGACGAGCTTAGAAAAAACCCTACCACCATGCTGTGGTTTCATCACGGAAGCTCCGGCTCTTCGCAAGGATCCGAACCTAAGTCGATCGAGGAGGTGTACGAACACGCTAGCTATTAAATCATAATGGCTTTAAATAGCGATAGCAATCTAATCGTATATAGGGCACACTACCATTGAACACTAACTGAATAAGGGTGCACATTATGCATGCATGTTAAACTTTATGTACGCGAATTAGAACTACGTAGAAACTCAGGACTTACCTCTTCCTTACTCCTCCCCTGTAAGTTCTCCTCCCGCGTTGGCTGCTCCTACCGAAAGAAGTCTCAGCTTCTCTCCCCAGTCGGTTCCAGTCAGTGTCGGAGTCCGAGTTCTCTTTGAAGTCGTTATCCTTCGTCTTCGTCTGCTCCTGTTCGAGTTCATCCTGGTATTGCATAAGCAGACCTGGAATTAATATTACATATGTAGGATCGATAGAAATATGTCGTTTGCTAGAGTGATATGTAAAATGTCTATAGTGTATTTTCTCTTTAGTGCAGTAGATCAGCGATTCTCAACCACTGCGTCGCGACAGCATTGGTGTGTCGTGAGATTTACGTACTCTCACTTTCGTTCATATAGTACTATCAAAAATTTTGCATGTAAATTTATGGGTAAAAAAGGCTGTCAAAATTCCCACTTTTAACACCAAAATTACATACTAACTTTTTATGTTGCGATAACACCTATGTGGATTAACGTTAGTTTCATCAACTAAAAAAAATAGATTTCAGATATAATATTTTATGTCAATAAACGAAGTTTTATTTTTGTCTAAAGTTGGAAATCCTCAGTAGCATTTCAGTATATATTTTTATTAAATAAACTTGTTAATTACAGCTTGTGATTTGAAAAAGCTAGCGAATTAATCACTTTGCAGATTCCAATCAATAGGAGAGTTATAAAGTTTGAGTTTCTCTGGATATTGATGTTGACATTTTGATATAATTTGCTCCAGGTAAAATGATAATTTTGGCGGCCTTACCCATGTACACAGGTGTCGCGAAATTGTAAAAAGTATGTTAGTGCGTTGTTGAGTAATAAAAGGTTGAGAATCGCTACATTAGAAAGATAATGTTATGAACGAAGCATAACTGTAACAAACATTATATTTAGGATAAAAAAGATAAAGACGATAGGAAAGCTATTATTTTTTATACTACAGACTACTTATTAGTTGTTTTTAGTTACTTTGGGTGGTTAGACTTTCACTTGATATATAAACTAAATCAAAGATATTATAAAGTTGTTAATTGTTGAAAACTAACTTTTGTCATAATGAAGTTATTTATTTTTACATGTAACCCAAACACTAATTTATCACAATCAATTCATTTTCAGAGTAAATAGACTTTGTATTTTAAATTAATATATTAACAAAATATATTAAACAATTTATATTTATTTTAGAAGAATTTTAGTATTTTAGAAGTAATTTCGTTAGCCTGTGCGGAAGTGGGAAATGTTTAGTGAATACTGACCCATCTTCTCAATGGCGTATGCGGAGGTGATCTTGAGGAGGTGGGCGCCGTACTTGTCGTAGTTGGCGCGCGTGATATGCGGCAACGACAGCATCTCCGGCGCGCTCTCCGGCAGCCGCGCCGCCATAGTCTTCAGCGCCGCCTGCGCCACCACCGCCGTCAGCGACGCGCCCCGCGCTGACCCCATCTCACTGTCAACAGACAAACACGTATATATACTTCTAATAACAATACACCGGTTGTGTCTGCTCCTTCGAGTCTAACCATCGTCAGCCTGAACTAGGGATGATCAATATTAGAAAAAGATCATCATCTTCTTACCCTTATCCCACCTAAATAGTGTCGGCACAACTTGTTTTCCTTTTCCGCACTCCCCTTTCAGATGTCAACTTCTATACACATTATTTTTCATACAATCTATCCACACCTTCTTTGGTCTTCCTCTACCCCTATATCCATCCACCTTCATACATGTTATCTTCATATTAGAAAAACATCGATGTATATTTTTATTATACACTGGGGATTAAATAAAATGACCCGTTACGCTTTTAAGTAATTTATAATATCGTGCAGACAGAGTAACTGTTGTCGGTCAATTGACGACACAGACTATATCGGACGTATAATAAAGCGAATGCCTGACGAGCCGCTATAGTACAACCCAGCGTGTGAGGCCTTACGCCGGAACAAACGATGTTGACATCGATTTAAAAGTATCGATGTACGATAAACATCGATATATCTAAAAACATCGATCTTTTCGGTTGCAAATAAAACTGTCTATTCTATTTAGTTAAAAGTGAACAGGCAGTTTGATTTAAACAAATATATATTTTACTCAAACAGCTAGTACTATTACAAACACCGAAAAATGGAATTAATCTTAAGCGAATTTACACAAGTATTTATACTAAGTATACATGTGGTTTTGTGCTAGGGTGGGATGTCTTATAGCTAAACCATCTGAACACCTCTTCTAATAATTAACAATCGAAAATGATACAATACTAATTACGCCATACGCCCAGTATAACTATTTATTAAATATGTAAATTGAATTTTCAATAATAATTCGTACAGTATTAGTAAGCTAAGATCACGCCACGCCACCTTTGAGTTCCCAGTAATTGGTATTGTATCATTTTCGATTGTTTCATGGTAAAACTCATGGTGAAATTCATGGTACCAAAATACTGATTCCAGAATAAAGATTATACCTGTTATTTCGTTGCCAAAGTTTCATTATTAACAATATCAATAACAAATTAAATTCGCTTCTGCTTAGCAAGTTCACTGACAACACACTGTTAGAAGCATCACGCGAACATTGAAATTAACAATTTTCTTTTAATCCCTTAGGAAATGCAAAGAAATAACTATTCGTACGGCTTACGTCAATTACGTTGATCAGTGTCATCTAGTGCAAAATAGTTGAACTCGATAGTTATCTAATCCCTAGTTAGTACACCCAACGCTAGATAAAGGGTATATTAAGGTTTCGATATTTTATTCTCATTACATCGATGTCTTCAAAATATCGATGTTCCAGTCGATGTGTCGAATGGATGTTTATTCAATATCGATAATTATTGGTTATCCCTAGATCAAACCATCTCTAGACTTCCGACTCTAAGCAACTTAACCGAATATATTAGATCCCACGAGTAGCAAGTTAAACGAACATAAACTGACCGGCAAGCCTCGACGAGGTCCGCGTAGCACCTTTCCTCGAGCCTCTTCAGAAGCGCCATGATGGGGGACTCGTCTGCTGGTGCTGGAGCTGCCGGACCACTCACCAGGCTCGTCTTCTTATCCACCTTCATGGGGAACACCACGCGGAGGTTGCCGTTCATTAACCTGTGTACACGAAATTAAAGTCCATGTATAAGCCTTAAGTAGCCATAAAAAATATCGAAATATATAAAAATCTCGTGTCACGGTGTTTGTGGTCACACTTCTCCTAAACAGCTCAACTAATTTTAATGAATTTTTTTATGTACATTTGGTAGGTATCAGAATATATCGTTAAGTACTACTAGGTGATTAAGGTGTCCTTATCTAAATTATTATTATTTATGAAAAATATCACAGTTCAATCGACATCAGAAAATACCTATAACCACATTTTCACCCTCCTAACCCTGCCCTCCCATTTTTTAATCACGATTTCAGTATTTTTGTATGGACAAAATACAAATAATAATTTACCCGTGGTTCGGATTTCAAACAGAACGAAATAATTTATGTTGTTGAATGACGGATGGCGCTAAATACGCCTAATCGAACTTTTATTCAAACATGCGCAAGTCATTCTCCGGAAGCGTCGCTTCATTATGACATTTGATTCTAAAAGCATTCAAAATTTTATACGATTTATTATAATTGAAATGTTTAGAAAACGCGCGCGGAAAAGCTGGAACTTTTTAGTATCTAAATAATACTTTAACGGTATCTTATTGTAATAAAAACAACTTCAAATAACCAAAAATATTAGTATTTTAAAAACTAGCAATTATATTATACAATTTATATATAAGCATTTACAAGCACTTCCACAAATTCCACACATTGAGGTTATACAACAGTTTACACGAAAACTGTATAGATAGGACTGCCTCGTGTTTTCGTGGTGCGGCAACAGATTACAAACACTGTTCTATTTATGAACGTGATATGCAAGGCTTCCCAAATTTGTCGAGAGAAAGACAGAAGAATATAACCCTTTTCCAAAGTGACGATTTCTACCATTCATCTAGTACTACGTGAAACTATAGTTTTTTGTGTTTTTTTTAAAACTATTGCAAGCTCTTAAAATATATGAAATTTGTAGAATAAGCAGAGTTAGTGTGTAGGTATCGAGATAAGGAGGTCTAACTTGTCGACATTGGGTCCGAGCACGACGTAGGCGCTGGCGATATCGTTGCTGACGACGAGCCGCTCCGCCAGCAGCCCGCGCACCACCATCTGCCGCAGTAGCCGCGTCGCATCCCCGCGCTGCCACGACTTGCATCTGATCACATACCACACACACACACACACGCCCATTAAACATCACATCACCATACATCAAGACACAAGAAATAACAATGGACCCAAAATTACATAACATTTACCTTTACTTTACTAGAAACCGTCAGGCTGTACCAAATATAGTTACGGAATACCTATAGAGGCGTGAAGAATCCGACCACAGTCTTTCAACTTCTATGCTATATATTTCGAAGAAATTTATTATGATTATTTTGTTATGACATATATCACTAGATGGGGCTGTTACGTAATGTTGGGTCCTTTGTTATTTCTTCTCGACTAACAACATTTTGGAGACTAAACGTAGAAAGTGTACTCTAGCATTATTTCATTAAAATAAATATATACCTTATTCTAAAGCTAAATAATTTTATTGTATTGTTTTTACAGCCTTCCTTCTTTTTACTTCATATTCATTTATTACTATCGTAAACACGGACAGTTTTAGAACTAAATGAAAATATTTTCATTATAAACATAAACGATTAAAAGTACCTACAACCTACGCAGTATCGCTCCATACATCATTGATATATATATACGTCTATAGCTCGCAGGTATTAGTTCTGACTTGTAACTCTAGAGGCGCTGATATAAAAAGTAGAGTGATAGTTATTCATATAAGAAACTCTGTGGGTCCAACTATCGAACCGACAATGAAAATCGGTCTATTCACCACTTAATTTTTTTTTTGAGAACTCACTACTTTTGACCGGACAAGCTTTTACAGCTTCGCTAGACTTTTTATGCGAGCGCTTAAAGCACGCTCCTATATGACAAAAAGGTCAAAGGACGAACCTCTGACGAGGCTGTTAGAATGTACATACATGTGTGCGTATATGTATATGGAATTTGACCTGGCGTGTATGGGGGAGTCGCGGAGGGCACCGAGACGCTGCTGCACGGAACCGCGGAGTGCGTCGGCGACGTGCAACAACGTGTACGAGCAGCGCGTGTTGGCGCACACCTCGCGCACGCACCGCACTATCGCCTTGCACTCCTCCGTCACATCCACTGGCTGCAAAATTAACTAACTTATACCCGCGACTTCCACTCGCCTCGTTTCTTATCTCAACAACATAGTTTATATACATAAGAAAAAACCACAAGCATTCCACCGCTTACCCCCCACTTCTTCATGACCAAGAACTCACATAACCTAAGTTTCTTAAATCATTAATAACTTTATATAAAATTTAGTTATCGTGATATTTATGTTTTATAAGAACCAAGTGTTTAAGAAGTAAAAAATATTAACGAAATATATCCAGAAGTTTCTGAATGTTACAGGCATAACCACAGATCTCTACCATTTTATCTATGCTATATTTTTAGCGTTGATTAATATAAATAAATTAATGGAGGTGAAATTGTAAAACTGAATTAAATTACAATGCAACACTTTTAACGGAAACAGAATGGGAGACAGGTATGCAGTTAAAAAGAAAAACCCAAGTTATTAAAATGCAAACAAGGCACACAAAAGCACATTAAAAGTGAAGTAAATTTATAACTAGAAATGTTAGTCCCATTTGTTGTTATCCTAATACTCACTAATGTTCGAAATATAAATGTAAGTTTGTTGATTTCGTTGTTACGGTTTCACTACTCAAACGTCAATCATGAAATGTTGCATACACGTTGTCTGGGGTACTACAAAAAGATAAAGGGTACCACCACCACTTATCAAAAAAATGTACTGTCCTGAGGTATAGAACAAACTTACATTAACACGAGCGGAGCCGAGGGTAAAAACGAGTATTTTATAATTTTATACTGAAATTATTGTCAACACGAAGAATTGTCAATACCTATATTGAACCATTATTTGCAGAGATGATATCAATTATCTATATAAAATAATAATAAATATATTAACCTAAGATAAAATTTAATCAATACCGATTTTGTGTTTGATCTAGTATTGTGCATTGTGAAATACCTTATATTCCTGTGAGTTGAGACAGTTGTCGCATGCGGTGCGCTTGTCCCTTGCGCACAGCTCCCGCTGGAACCGCTCCCCCAGGTACGCTAGCACCTGCGCGCGGCGGCACTCGGACACACTCTCGCATACCTCCACCATACGCAGCAGGTTCTCTATGTGCACCCGCTTCGCCTCCGGACTCGTATTCCTTTCCACTGTCGATTACAAACAGTCTTTTCCACTTCTAATATATCTAATTCCAAGTCATTTTAGTCTTAATTCTATGCTATTCTGTTATAACACATATCACTAGATGTTCGCTGTTGTGTAATTTTATGTTCTTTGTTGGCTAACATTTTGGCGACTGGACGCCAAAACTGTACTCTGTACTCTTTTATTATTTCATTAAAATAAATATACATATCTTATTCTAATTGTTAAATAATTTATTTATATTGTTATTTCCATAACAAAGATAGTTAATATTAAAACTAGAAGAACATACTATCATTAAAAACATAAATGATTAAAAGCTTCAATACATACCTACGCAGTACCGCTCTATACATACATAGACATATATGAGGCCATGAGAACCATAGTGGCCTAATTCAATGGATAAGCCTTTTGAGTACCATAGAAAATAAAAAACTGTATTGTTTTTATCTCTAGATCACAGACTAAACACCATAAGTGGTCTATGGTGAATATTCACTGTATCACTTTTAGATCACCTATCTATCAGCTTTTTGAATTTTAAATATAAAAAACCATAAATTCAATATTCTAAAAAAAAATTAGGCCACTATGGTTCTCATTGCCTCATATATACCTATAGATCGTACATATTAATTTTAACGCATATCGTTAGAGGCGCTTATTAAAAAAAATATCTTTATATAATGTACTCTGTGCTTATAACCACCCACTTTATAATCTTCACTACATAGTATAAAACAAAGTCGCTTTCTCTGTCCCTATATCCCTATGTATGTTTAAATCTTTAAAACTACGCAACGTATTTTGATGCCGTTTTTTTTAATAGATAGAGTGATTGAAGAGGAAGGTTTATATGTATAATAACATCCATTAATTAGTGGAGAAATACTGTTATTTTTGAGGTTTCTAATATGATGTCCTAAATAATTACATTTTTCCCGCTTACATTGCAACAAACGCAGGCTGAACCCTACGAGATTTATCAAAATAATGTGTGTGGGCCACGGGCAGTAATGAATAAATCAAAACTACTGGATCGATTTTAATCATTTTTTCAGTGAATGACATAGGCTATATATTTTATACCCGTACGAAGCCGGAGCGGGCATCTAGTTTTATATATAAAGTAGTTACTGTCTAAGAGCCGACGGTAGCGTACGACATCTGCATAACAGTAGTAGAGAAGGCAGGTGGCGGGCTCTCCGTCGCGGCCGGCGCGTCCCGCCTCCTGGTAGTACCCCTCTACAGACTTAGGCATGCTGTGATGGATCACGTAGCGCACGTCCGCCTTGTCCACGCCCATACCGAACGCAACCGTCGCACATATCTACACAAACAAACAAGCCTCATATTCATACTACCAACTCAACCTGGCTTTACTTCTTACAGCGTATAGGACCGTCGAGAGAATTTTAAACTAATTTAGATATTTTTACAATATAACCATATCGGCTGATTGATGGGGATCCTTGGCAACTGAGTATAGGGATTTTTAACGAAAGAACGGTAGATTCTAAGTTTTGATTCTTGTTTCGAGCTGCCTACCCCCATTAGTCACACCGGTTTTAAGCCAACGAAAGTAGTGTCATTAATGTCTCGATAATCATGACGCCGCGATACAATAAAAAAAATTATGCATCGTTATCTATTGATATACATGCGAGTTAACAGTACGCATAAGTGACATAAATGTTTGAAATATTTAGGCTGAGTTGCACCAAAATCGTGGTTATTGTAATTGTTAAAGTTAATTTTAACAATGACAAGACTTGCTAACAGTTACATTTGCCAAAACGAGTTGCACCATCAAACATTTTGTAATTGTTAAAGTTATTAGAGTTGCTACTTCAATAAACCAATTAGTCCCTAAAATCGAAAAGGGTAACATATTTTACTTGGCAGGACTTTCTTATAAGTGTCACTATTGTTATTCTGTGACTGTCAACAGATATTCATTGCGCGCAAATATCAAATTGATACAAATTATTTTCTTCTGTTATTTACTTTGTATCTATTTCTGTGAAGTTGTATATTGGAATTTTTGATATCAACATATTTTTATCAATGACTAATACCGAGAAAATTAATACCATATTGGTTACCACATTCGAGAACAGTATAAAGTAAGTAGTATTGAATTTATTCAAATCTACAATAATATTTGAACATTTCATATAAATTGTTTTTATTTTCTTTTTCTTTGTGTGTTGTTAGTGTGTGCGTGTTCTTAGAAAAAATGTTTTCTTTCTAAGACGCAAATTATCTTCAAATATACTGATTTCGTCATCGGAAGAACTATTGTCAGTTTCATATAAGATTTCTCTTAGTAACGACATGACATTATAAAGTTTTTTCTAGTGAACTTGACAACCGATTCAAAAATTGACATTAACAATAACGCTAACCGGCCAACATGGAGCGGTAATAGTTAACGTTAAATCGTGACGTCATTTTAACCATTGTCAATTGGTGCAACCTATTTTATGCCTAACAATAACTTTAACCGAATTTTTAACTTTAACATTAACTGGTGCAACTGAGCCTTAGATCCATTATTTACCGCTTTGATATTCATACTTCAGGCAGTATAAAAAAAGCCTGACAGGTAGGCGGCCGATCATAAAAATTAAGCCAAATCATATTTCACAACATGATAATTCGGGATGTAAGATTGAGATTTGCAAGTTGGAATGTCGAGACAATGACTGGGAAGGGAAGAGAATTAGCGGATGTATTACAAAAAAGACTCATAAATGTGGCTTGTTTGCAAGAGACGAGATAGAAAGGGACAAAAGCGAGAGAGATTGGTGTCGGATATAAATTTTACCACTGTGGGAGTAACGGTAAGAGAAATGGGGTAGGGATTGTTTTAGACAGTGACTTTAAGAAATGTGTAACGCATGTAAAAAGAGTGAATGATAGGTTCATTTTGGTGAAACTATTAGTAGGACAGATAACGGTAAATATAATGAGTGTGTATGCACCGCAAGCGGGATGTAATGAGGTTGTAAAAGAGAGAAGTTCTGGGAAGACTTTGATGGAGTGATGATGGATATCCCACAGGATGAGGATGTATATATCGGAGGTGATTTTAATGGCAATGTGGGAAAAGAGAATGGAGGTTATGAGAGAGTGCATGGAGGGTGGGGTTTTGGGAATAAAAATAAAGAGGGGGAAAGCATCATACAAGCTGCAGTTGCTTTTGATCTTGCAATAGTTAACACTTTTTTTCAAAAAAAGAGATCAACACCTAATCACATACAATAGTAGCAATCACACCACTCAAATTGACTACTTTCTACTTCGAAGAAATAACATTAAAATAGTAAAAAATTGCAAGGTCATACCTGGAGAGGTATTAACTACTCAACATCATTTGTTAGTGTTAGATTTAAAAATTAAATTACAATTGGATAGAAGTAAGTCGAGACCCCCAACCAGAATTAAATGGTTTTTGTTAGAAAAAGATGAATATGCCAATGAATTTAAGACAAAAGTTGTTGACAAAATGATAGAAATAAGGGATATGGAATCCAAAACAGTGAATGAATGTGGGAATGAAATGGCATCGAGTATAAGGGACGCGGCAAGGGATATCTTTGGAACGAACGAACGGAAGAGGAAATATAGATAAGGACACTTGGTGGTGGAATGAAGAGGTACAAAAGGCATTGAAAGAAAAGAAAACAACTTTTAAAGAGTGGAAAAGTATTGATGACAGGGATAGCACGATTGAAGAAAATAAGAGAAGGATGTATGTAGAATGTAAGAGAAATGCAAAAAAAGCGGTTGCCATTGCTAGAACTAAAGTGCAAAATGATCTGTACCAATCACTGGAGAGCTCACGAACACAAAAATATCTGTATCGATTAGCAAAAGCAAGAGAAAAGAATACAAGGGATGTTATACATGTTAAATGTATAAAAGACGATGAAGGAAAAATTTTGACGAATAATATAGATATAAAGAGTCGTTGGAAGGGATATTTTGAAAAACTGATGAATGAAGAAAATGATTGGACCAGAGTGTTAGATGCTGTACCGTTAAATTTTGGCGTTGTGCAGGAGATAAGCGAGGATGATGTAAGAAAAGCTGTGAATGGTATGAAGAACGGAAAAGCAGTAGGGCCAGATAATATACCTATTGAAGTATGGAAGTTTTTAAAAGTAGATAGATGGATGTGGTTGACTTTATTTTGTAATAAGATGTTGCAAGAGGAGGCCATCCCAAATGAATGGTACAGTAGCATAACAGTTGTTATCTTTAAGAATAAGGGTGATGTACAGGACTGTAATAACTATCAAGGAATAAAGCTTATGTCACATAGTATGAAAGTTTGGGAAAGAGTGATAGCGAGACGAATAAGAGATGAAACTGGAGTGACTGAGAATCAATTTGGGTTTATGCCTGGACGTGCGACAACAGATGCCATTTTCGCACTTCGTCAACTGTGCGAAAAATACAGACGTGCACATAAAAACTTGCATATGGTGTTTGTTGATCTGGAAAAGGCATGTGATCGAGTATCACGGGACGTTATGTGGTGGGCGTTGAAAGAGAAAAGAGTGCCTGGGAAATACTTAGAACTTATTCGTTGTATGTATAGTCAAGCGAAAGCGCATGTTAGGTCCGAGGATAGAGTTACTGAAAGTTTCCATGTGGCTGTAGGCTTACATCAGGGATCAGTTTTAAGTCCTTATTTATTCCTTCTTGTCATGGATGCAATAACATCAGACATACAGGAGGAGGCACCTTGGTGTATGTTGTTTGCTGATGACATTGTTTTTGTTGGAGAAAATGGTGCCGAGGTGCAGAGTAGGCTAGAGAAATGGCGAGAAAAACTGGAGAATGTTGGTCTAAGGATTAGTAGGATGAAAACTGAACATTTGTTCTGCGACTTCGGAGGCCCATCCAGTTTTTGTGAAATTACCTTAAACGGTGTATCTTTTCCAACATGCTCCAGTTTTCGGTACCTCGGTTCATTGATCCAAAACGATGGTGGCATAGGCAGGGACGTGAAGAATAGAATAAATGCAGGGTGAATGAATTGGCAAAAGGTGTCTGGGGTAGTTTGTGACTAACGAATGCCATTGAAACTCAAGGGGAAGGTGTATAAGACTATAATAAGATCAGCCGTTTTATATGAATCCGAGTGCTGGGCTACGAAAGAGACGGATGAAAAAAGATTACACGTGGCAGAAATGCGAATGTTAAGGTGGATGTGTGGTGTAACTAGAATGGATGAGATTAAGAATGAATAATATCAGAGGAAGTTTGAAAATAGCACCAGTGACAGAGAAGTTGAGGAGTAATAGGTTATCATGGTACGGGCATATTATGAGAAGAAATGAAAGTCATGTAACAAGAAAAGTTTTGAGTTTGAAAGTGAATGGATATAAGGGTAGAGGAAGACCAAATAAAGTGTGAATGGATTGTGTAAAGAATGAATATGTGTATAAAAGGTGTGAATACTGAGATGACATTTGACAGGGAAGAGTGGAAAAGTAAAACATGTTGTGCCGACCCTACTTAAGTGGGATAAGGGTAAGGTGATGATGATGGTATTCATATTTCATCAGTATTGAAGCTATGTAAAAATCTCCACACAAACAACTTTTTTTTTGTTGCGCACTAATTTTAAACCTGTGATATGGAATAAAAGATAAAAATGGTTACTACTATACAAGTTAGACCATCTCATCATTCATAGGCATTTTTGTAGTACATTATATTTATATACTGTATATACTGGCTTAGTACGGTGAATCTGTGAAGGCACATCAAACCAACAGTGTATAATCGGTTCGAAAAGAAAAAGTACATACTGACCACTTTAAACTTATCAGCAACCCAACCAGACTGCACCATTTCTCGTTTCTTATCAGTTAATCCAGCGTGATAAGCGGCCGCCTGGATTCCGACCTTGCGTAAATCCAACGTCAAATTCTCACATTCCTTACGTGACAGGCAGTAAACTATACCCGAATCCCTGTAACACAATATGTGTCTTTATACATGGAGAATGTACGAGGTCATAAATAAAGACAACGCTATATTAATTATCCTAAGCTTTAGACCAAACGGCAATCCCGTTACATGTGAACGGTGCGACGACCGGAGCTAGAGTGATCCCCACTCCTTGTGCGTTACACTTTTTTATACCTTTTCGCTTGATCCGAATTGCAGAGTAGGAAAGAACACCATCTGAACATAATGTATCTTTGCCGCCTTTAATATGATACTAGGTTTCCTCGTGGTTTCGTTTGCTTCAATATAAATTTGATCTGTCCCTTGGAAATAGTACATTTTTTCTAGATGAAGGTAACATATACCTTTTTCTTTTCCCTTGACAATGTGTATGTAAAATATAATTTTTATATACTCTATAGGCAGTTAGCATTAGACCATAATTTCACCTGATGTTAAATGAGGATGTGATCTAAGGTGGTAAAAATACTAAATCTAGTGGAGGACTGGTCGTCAAATGCAGCTGCCGGAACACACCAACAGGCTAGCTTGACAGGCGAGCTTAGAAAAGCCTTACCAATGTGAAATGCCATGAAACTGATCATATAACAATATATAAGAATGAGACATAATAGTGTAACAGACAAACAAACTTATATTTATATAATGTTATTTCAGATATAATTTCCTCAGATTGGATTGTATTCCACGTTTTTCATTTATCAGTAATATAGAATGTAACCGTTTAACACAAATATCTTGTCACCTGAAAAACTTCTCTTTGATGACGTCAGCCACATCCTTATTGATACCCTTCGGTTTCTTCTCGAGGATCCTGTAAGCGAGGTTGGAACGGTTGAAGCTACAGAGGAACCACTTGCAGTGTTGGACTTGCAGCTGGTGGAGGATGTCGAGGCGGACCCGAGGAGTGGCGGTCGCTGTCAGCGCCATCATATTGGTTGTGGGGAAACGTTCTCGCAGTATGCTCAGTCGTTTATAGTCGGGCCGAAAGTCATGACCCCACTGGGAGACGCAATGGGCCTCGTCTATCACGAACCTGTGGAACATTTCCCCTACAGATATCCCACAGTTGGACAAAATTTTATTCCCTGGGTAAGTGGTCCAAATTTATTATGTAATGTAATCAATAATTAAAGTATTTGCTCTACAAGTAGTTGCTTTTCTTCAGCATATATTATATTGGGCATTATATGTCAAATCATAACATTTTAATATCAACGCTTTTCAATTTGTTGATGCTTTTTTTTCTTTTCTATCCATTAAAAACACTTTTCAGAAAATTGTCTAATTTTTATTCCAACCAATAAAAATTCATGAAATTGAATAAAAGTTCTTTTGTTTGGTATGTTCATCTTTAAAGAAAATACAAATAAAATAAGGGTAATGTTTGTCAATTATCTCTAAACAATTTTATCGAATTTACCATTTTCATATAAATTTCTTGTTTTTATGGAAAAAAAAAATCCTTATAAAATGCCAGCTAACATGAAGATGTTTTGTTTATTAACATAGTTTTGTCATTGAATTGAAAAAAAATACAAGTTGGCTTATTTCTTTAAAATAAAAAGCGGGATTTTTTTTTGTGGATTTATAAAGAACTTCAGAGTTTGAAAAAATGAGAAGAAAAAAAATGTAACAATCTTCGAAAAAAATTATTAATTAAAAAAAACGAAAAACATCAATAAGAGTACTCATGAGAAGTGTTTAAATCCTGGATACTATCGTATACAACTAACCTGGCCAGTTTTCCTCTCGAGTACAATGTGTCCAACATCGACTGGAATTTAGACGAGCTGCTAATTTTCTCCGGAGTTACGTACAAAAGTTTCAAAAGGGGCTCTCGCATCGACAATTTCTCGTATATCTCGTCACAGGCAGCCATAGACACGTCACCAGAGAGATGAGCTGCGGGGATCTACAGATTATAATAAAAATGTCTCTCATAATAACACTAACTAAGTCACGCGGTATCACTCGTATTTAATTACTACAGCAAAGGAAATTTTAAACAAATTTAAGAAAACAAGAGTACTTCATTGGAGAAATACCTCATGACTGAGTCGCAAAGAATGATACCTTACTGACATATAGACATTCATAGTTGAACTCATTTCGTCAGATGGGCAACCTGTCCTCGGCCCGCGATACCTCGCACACTGTCCAACCACATTACATAGATTACTTACGTCAAGTGACAGGAGTTTGTTTACTTGGTCCAAAATCAGCGACTTCAATGGAGACACTACAATAGTCACACCTGGACTCAAAATCGCTGGCAGCTGGTAACATAAAGACTTTCCTAAAAACAACAAACTCTTTCTGAATATTTAAAAATTTACCATATGCAAATATGAACACAAAATTGTCATTTTTGACAGTCTCTTAATTATACCACATTGACTATCCAGGTAGCTCTAACAGGAATCGATTTTGGGACTTCTGTGTTTTTCAGTTAGCAAAACCAATTAGTTTAACAAGATAGTAACATAAATAATGGATATTATCAATACTTATGTATATTGTAAAACTAGCAACCTACCCTGGCTTCACACAGCTACAATGTACTTATTAATGTGGTATATTAGATGCCCAAATTATTTAAACACATTGTATTATATTTCTAGTTATTTATTTATTGGCACACCTACAGTTTATCAAAGTATTTGAAAAACAATGTACTGCTTTTTTCATTTTCCCTAAGTTATTATACTTCTTGTATGATATTTTACCTAAGAGTGTATCCAATCCATCTGATTTTACATCATTACTCTTGTATGTTTTCTCCTTTTATCAATACTCATTCTAATGCTATATAGATTAACAAATATAAACTTTAACATATCATAATAACTAACAGTAACCATTATATAAATACTTATTTATTTAAAGTATGCTGTCTGTAAGTGTTGTGTTTGTCTTTATGTGTCTTGGTGGCCTAACCAGGAAAAATTAAATTACATAAAAAATATAATACTACCTATAAAGTGACTTTTCCATAACTGACTTGACACTGGCAGAATTCGTATTTACGAAACACCATTACAAAAAAGATATAGTCTCTTCACATAACCAAATTGTTTTTCGTTGCGCATAATTTGAAATCAATGAAACAATATATTCTGACAATGGCATTTTTCATTTACATTCAAAACTCAACATAATCAATTATTTTGTTAAAGAACACTCCTAAAAGGCATTTCTAAATGCAAAAGGAACACTACATGTCTGTCTATTTGTTTGTTACCTTTACACGACACTAAAACATAAAAATTATTGTAATGAAATGGAGTTAGTCAAAGGCTACTTTTTATCGGGAATATACCAAAAAATACGCAGACGTAGTAGCCAGTAAAAGCTAATATAATATAAACGAGAAGCACCAACCTCCGCCTGTAGGCATTAGCACAAAGCAATCATGCCCTAACAAGGTAGCGTTGATGACCTGAAGTTGATTCGGGCGAAAAGACTTAAGACCAAACTTCTCTTGAAACATCTCCATCATCAAAGATGAATGGGGATAGTTTAAACCATCAAATTCACCTGAAAGTATGAATTTTCTAGAAAACTACATAACAGAAGTCAATACTTATTCATAAATGGAAATTATATTACCTGTTATCCCATCATTCTTGGTACCGTCATGAAAATCACCCATACCTTCATACTTGGGTGCATTAATCACCTTAACGGACTGATCCATTAAATTCATCTCTTCGGAGTCCTTAAAATTCAGCATGTCAGCATCATCTTCAAAGTCTTCTAACCTGTATTCTGGCCACCCGTCTGCATCAATGACTACCTCCTTGTTATTAACAATTTCTACATTACTTGTACTTGGAAGAGAATCACTAATATTTATGAGACTAGTTTGTGATGACACTTGAATCACATCTGTGTCATCATCCATGTCTATTGGGACTTCATAATCATCTAATTCCTCATCTTCTTGGATGTTATTAACTGTAGGAGAACTAGCAGCTGATTTATTACATTCTAGAAATGAATTTTTACTTAAATGAGGAGGTTGGAATTCTACAGAACTATTGGCAACTGGTGGACATTTTGTTGTTTCTTTTAGTAAAATCGGTTTAAGCTTTTCAGAAGCATCCTTTAACCTTTCAATAGTATTCGATGGAACATCTCTAAGAGGTGTAGATGAATTACTGTCATCTATTGACATCCTTGAAGGTTTTTTAAACACAAATTTTCCCTTTTTGCTTAAGCTTCCTGATGTATTTAAACTATTGACATTAGATCTATTTATATCATGATTACTTTTATTAGATACGTCATTAATTGGCGAGAATACACCAAAAGACAGAGATTTCTTGGCCATCAGATCTGAATATATAGTTTTACTTAAGCCAGATTTATCTAAATTTATGTTATCTGGTGTCGATGTCTCTAAAGCATTATTTAAGGTGCTAATTTTGTTTTCATAAAATTTATGTTTATCTCTTACATTTTTATTTGCATAATTATTATGTAAATTGGAAATAATAGAAGGGCTTTTGTCAAAACTATCATTACTTTCATTATCATAAAGTTCTGAAGATTCTTCATTCATACTCTTGCTTTGTTTGTTGTCCAATACAGCTTTTAGCTTCAATTTTAAGTACCTAATTTTAGCATATGTTCCTTTGTCATAACCAGGGAATTTATCTTTTATACAATTAGGTATTCTATCAAATGCTTCACTTATTTTTTCTAATAACTCTATGTACAAATTTTTGTATTGTTCTTGATTTTCTGTACCATGTTGGACCTAAAAATAAATTTAGATTTAGTTATATATGCAGATTATAATAAAGACACATACCACTTTCCTTCAAATAATAATAATATACACAACATAATTCAACCTTTCCTAAGCTGTTAACAGGTAGTTGCTTTGATATGCTTTTCAATAATGGCGATATAGAACTGTCCAATTTTAAACTCTTCAATGGATCTTTATCTTGCCATTGCTTCTTCTCAGGTGTTTTAACTATTTTGTTTTTGATTGGACTTCTTTTCGGCGATATTGGCACAGAGTTCACTCTTTTTGCATTTATTGACGAAGATGAGTTATTTTTTCTATTGAAATCTGGAGAAACATTTGAGGCATCCTAAAAGTTTACTGTATATTAATAAATTTGACTAAATAATATCACCCAAGACTTTGGGTACCTTCAAGAGAATATTCTTCCAGATACTTACAACATCCATAGCATTAAACATATCATTATTACAGTTGTCAATATTATCAACTTTTATGAGCTCAGAAGCAGCATTGTATCTGTCAGTTTTATAAACTTCATTTGATTTTACTGTCATACAAGCATCAATTTTGTTGATCTAAAAATAATATTATTTGTGTATAGAATATTTTTTACATCGTTTCTCAAAATATCTTTAATTTATGATTCTATCCAAGTAACATTGGTGAAATTGTGAAAACATTTTATGGAGAAGCTGAAGAATGCAATATATGTATTATTTACAGTCTTTGTCAATATTTATGTCCACTCTTAATAAAGCTTAAAATAATGATTAATTAAAAAATACATACAGGTTGTGATGAAGTGTGTACGTCATGTGTTTTCTTAAGTGGAGGTGTCCCTGAAATGTTGTAGAATAAGATAACCATCCTGAACTCAATACGTTAAAAAATTGAATTTATTTGATAAGTTTTTTGTAACGATGGTGGCTTGGTGATTAGCTCATTGATTGATAAGTTCAATTCCTTACAAAGGAGAAATCATAGCATCCTGGTAGCACTTCTTTTTAAACCCACCTGGCTAACTACCACTCTCAAGCTCACTTATAAGTGTGTTAGGGCAGCACTTAGGCAGCTGCACTTGAGAGCTAATTTAATGTTTTTATGATACAATACATCACATTCTTATTCAACATCAGGTGAGATTGTAGTAAAATGCTAATGTCTATACAGAATTTTTAAAATAATACTTAATTGACCATTGAAAAATAAAGCATTATTAAGTAATCTAAGTTCTTGCTTTTCTCAAACTATGCCCTTACTCTAAAGATATATATATATATTGCAAGGGCACATTTTTATATACTCCCATTTAATATCAAAATAAACATAGTTTGTATTAAAGAAATATAGAAATGACCTGTGACAATAAGTACATGAAATTTCACAATAACTGGTTGAGTAGTTAAGGTGTAAAAAATAAACAAGCTCGCTTTCTCATTTCTATTATTAGTTAGGATTTAAGCAATGTAAATATCTAAAAATTAGAAAATTATTCCTATGGTTTCTACTCAGATATATCAGATATTAATTAGTCTTCACTATATTAATAATCAAGATTATTTAATATACTCACATGAAGCTGTTGAGTTGGTGGCTTTTTTGAATACAAATTTGGACTTTTTCTCTGAGACCAGCTCTTTTGCATTGCCACTGAAAATAAAACCTTTTCGGTAAACGAAATAAAAAAGTAATGTACTAAAAAAATATATGGTTTCAAAAGTTGTATTTATTAGATAAATTTACTATTGAAATTTTGATTATTACTTCCAAAGGATTACTATGAACCACAAATTACAATTGATAGACAATACTACAAATTCATATAATTCTAAAGTGAAAAAACTTTATAATTAATAAACATTCCATTCTAACCTGAGTTTATCAGTAGACAAAGAACTACTGGTTTTGCCAAAAAAATTAATTAAAGAAGATTGCTTATGTAAAGGAGAACTGTTTTTTGATGCCATAATAACTGTATAAACAGAACACATAAACAGAGTCACATACACATGCACTTTATGTTATCTATACAAACCCTGGATGATCATTCATATTTACTTTATTGTGAAGTAATAATGTCAAATTATACCATAACATATCTTTCTACTTATTGCTTATAATAACCACCAATTGTCTTAATTATTTTTATTTCAGTAACATCTTTTTG
The DNA here is from genome assembly GCA_035772565.1 of Antheraea assamensis. Lineage (NCBI taxonomy): Eukaryota > Metazoa > Arthropoda > Insecta > Lepidoptera > Saturniidae > Antheraea > Antheraea assamensis. The sequence goes on from JAQQSE010000045.1 coordinate 6,745,028, forward strand.
TTCTAACGTAACTTAAGATTCGCAAATTTTAATTTTTTTAAATTAAAACTGTCGTTTCGTTTCACTTAGTTACTCTATTATGTGTGAAGCATCCTGCAAAAAATCTACCTACAATACAAGATAACTAAAAAAGGGTAAACGTAAAAATAACATTCGTTATGCTTTTACTCTGCAAATCGCCGCCAAAATATCTTTGAAACACAGATTACATTAGGTACATTGTAAATGATACATAGGTACGCAAAAATTAGTCAGATGTATAGATCTTTGATACTCACTTACTATTCTTCGATCCATTGGCATTCTTTGTATGAATTCTTTCAGAAGATTCCATAATATGAGTAAGTGATAATCCCACAATTTATTTGCATTATTTTTATTTTGATCACAATCAATAAGCCCGCCTCTTTGTATATTAATATTACTGTGTATACCACAGAATAACATTCAAAGAGTATAAGTATTAGGGAAATAACATTACTCCTAACGGAGGAGTACATCCATAGATTAGAATAGTATACTGGAGAAAGTACATCCACAGAATAATATTACTTCTAGCGGAGAGTACACCTGTATAAATTTGTAATCTGAGTTATTTCGTTACACAAACTACTAAGAAGATACTACGTATCAGACGGGAAACTTCATACAACCAATAAGGAACGAGTAGCTTAGATTTTGACGTTTGTTTTTTTTTTAATTTCGTCTCTTCACTTTTGGCAAAGGCGTTACAAAATTTACCATAGGCTACTTATAGGCTTTTTATTATTGTATTCTTAATTTTGACCAAAGCCATAACAAAATGTTCCTACTATCAATTTAAATTTATCACTGGATTAACAGAAACATATTGTGACAGTTGTGTGCTCTTTTTTATGTAGATTTGCACTAAAAGTGTTGTTCACTGATAAAATTCCACACGATTAATAAATATTGGGCATATTTTGAAAATGAAACAAAACAAAATTGTTGTTAATTCGACATTTATTATTCAGTTCTTATTACATTCATTAATTACATATTTATTATATTGGACCCCAAAGAAAAGACTGATGACAGAAAATGAGTTCTATTAAAACAAAAGGTTTAACATTTCAGTTCAAGTAAAATTATCAGGAATTGAAAAATTATGCTACACTGCAAAAATCTGAATTTTTGTTAAAACCTATAGGTTCTTATTTAGAATCAGAGCGTTTCTTGTCACATGAGTCACTTCCCGGCAAACAGAAGATAGAAAGTAATAATAATTAATTTTGAACTCAACGTTCGTAGTTGTATAATATATTCTATTTGATATAGATACTCGACCACGGTAGCCTTTTACAGTTGAAAGATCGATTAGTTTATGACAATAAGAAACATAAATTATAACCTTGAATAACATTAGACAACGTAAAATATCTTTAACAGATTTCTTATAGGTTTTAAATGATCTTTATGTCTGCGCTGTTGAATGCAGAAAGATAATGTTTCTGAGATTCAAAGCACATTATGGCTGGAGCGAAAAATGATTTGTTCATTTCTTTATGAAAAATGTTATCTAAATTTTTATGACTTCTATTTTCACTTTTCATTATGGACATGAAACAAAATTGTATAACTTATAAGTGCTGTGTTCGTAGACGTAAGTCTTTAATTCTAAAAGTTTTCTCAAATTCGTAAAATATGAATAGTTAAAGACATATACATTTTACAATATTGTTTCAGTGTTCAATAGGTAAGATGAAAATGCAAACATATTTTTAATAAATATTTTAATAAACAAGTCACTTTTCACTCTAGCCCTTATGCGCTTCTAATCTAAGAAACATTAAATTTCTACATTCAACAGCGCAGACATAAAGGTTATTTAAAAATCCTAATAAATCTGTTAAATATATTTTACGTGGTTTAATGCTTTTTAAGGTCATGTTTCTTATCTCATCTTATCTTCTTATCTTTCAGCTGTAACAAGCCACCGTGGACGAGAAAATATCTTAAATAAAATATATTTTATAACTACAGATGTAGAATATGAAAATAAGATATATTACTTTCTTTGTTATGTTTATCGGGAAGTGGCTCATGTGAGAAGAAATGCTATAGTCCTAAGGAATCGGCTTTTCTAATTTGATGATTTCAATTGTAAATCACATATTATATGCAATTACCTTGTATATAGTTTGAGATTAGAAGAGTTCGTATGTAGAAAGAAAAGAATAATAATTTTACTTATTAATATTTTTATTCTTTAATTTTTTCTGAAATATCTTTAATGCCTTTGCCTGCATACAAGGTAATTATTTATTCATTCTGACAACATCAACACCCCTTAATTTTTTTTTATTATGTTATACCAGTTGTAAATTGATAATTTTGCCGTCATGATAATAAAATATTCAAGAAGAGCTTTTTTATGATTCTCACATGTTAGGAAGTCAAGCAAATATTTGGATTTTATAATATTTTTTATTACTTGAGATATAAAGTTCGTATTCAGCTTTGATTCCAAATATTCGTTTGGTTCCTTTACAATATATGAGAAATATCTCACGGCATACTCCAAGGGATGAGTTAAATTTTACTTATGTTTTAAATGGGCTCTACATGTGATCCACTTGTGTACAGTGGACTCATTATTTTGTGTTAGAGATTTCTTACAATCTGAACAATTAAATTCTATTATACATTTTCTTACAATTCATCCTGCAGAGTATGCATGTGAATGAATATCCAGTCTCTCTTTACGAGCTTCTGCTTGAATATTATCAGAGTCTGTAGTTGTCAGATCAATTTCACAGGAGGATACAACGGTCCTCTTCCTTGTTTCCTGATTCTGTTCAAATAAATTTTCAATTTAAATATTTGTTGACTCGTACTATCCTCGCATTTATAGCTATCTCAGTGGAAGTGCATAAACCTTGTTATTAAGAGAGAACGGAATATATTTTTAAATGCTTGGCAATTTGGATTATTATTGCTAAAACTATATGCACGAATTTGTCCAAAAATGTTTTCTATGAAGTCTGAATTAAAATAAAGAAGGCTCATTATATTAAATCCTGTTTCTTTGAAAATTTTCCTTAAATTTAACATACTCTTGAGATTGCTTGTAATTTTTTTTTGTGATGGTAATATTATTTTTTACCTTCTGTATTTAGGAATCGTATATTTTCCAATATTTTTATACCATTTCTCCAAAACATTTTGTGATTTGAGGAACGTGTAACGGTTGGTCGTAAAGGTTTGCCCTTGTCTCTAATTAAGATTGTCGATCCGTTACAGGAGTCAAAACACTATCAAAAAAGGAAACTGTGTCTATTGTATTTTTCAAAGTTGTACTTACTTGCCTTCCATCCGCATAATGAGCTGTAAAAAAATCCAATATAGTATTAAACATTAATCTTTTTCATAGGATGCAAGTTCTAAATCAATAAATAATAAAGACGTTCCAATTATATTTTATTACATTTTTGTAACCAAGCTACATTTATAATGAAGAGTAGCACAAAACAATAATTAAATAAATAAATTACGTAATTATCATATTTAATATGCAATGAACTTACAAAATTGTGATGTATATGATAAAGCACTTGCAACTGTGACAAAACTATATAACTAATAAAAATATGGGCACTACATACTGCTGCACGTGTGGCATTATTTCTCAGGATTAGCAATATATGAATTATTGGCGCCATTTAGTATGTTAGCTTGTCTAATATTAGGTATAAACTGCTCTAAAGTCCATAATGAATACGTAACATAAGGTAGACTGCATGCTTGTTTGTTACTTAATTATATAAAAATTCCATATTGCTTATATTAAAGAAAGTATATAGAAAATATTTCATATATACAATATTCATATCAATCGGTGCATATTATACACATATAATAATAATATCAAATGATATGAACATATTTTCAAAATTATATTTTATTTCTTCGAGCCATGAATTTTATTCAAATAAATTATATTTGAAATGATTATGAACTGTGTTAGAAATATTTCACATTATGTCTGGACTAAATAAACTGTTTTTTCTTATCCCCTAATACTTAAAATAAAGCATACATGTTATTCTTTTTTATAGAATGTATATTCTTGAACTGATTTGAAGACCAAATTGATTTGAATTTTAGCTACTTTTGGAAATTAAAACAAAAAAAGAACTTTACTTAAAATAAGATTTCACCGATATCCTAGAAATACCCTATTACAAAATAATTAATGGTATTACATATATTTATTTGACATATAGCTAACCTTCATCTTTTTAATTTTATTTGGTAACACATATTCGTCATTTAACTTGTGAAGCGGCCGCATTTCAGCATGCTTGCAGTCTGTTAAATGTGCATAAACAATATCTGACCATTTTGAACATTTTCCTTCAAATTCTATGTTTTTAGTAATAAAATTATTACGTAGACTCTTAATGAGGTGCGGTGGATCATAAACCACCTGAAGACTATGGTCACTTATGTTAACTGTATCATCTGGAATAAAAGTATATATATTTTTAAGCTTTATTGATGAAACAAAACAAGAAAAAAAACTATATTATCTAGACTAGGTGTAATGTGTTTCACACTCTTTAGCTTACACATTTTCTTACTAATACTACCAATTTCAATGAAAATTATCAATGATTCGTGACTATGACATGACTCAAATGCTGCATTAATTGATTTTGATTTGAATTCAACTATGGGTATGATGTAATCCCATTTCTAAATTTAGTATGTCATAATCAGAAACATGTTTATTGAACATTAAATTTTATTTAATGGCTATGACTGACCTATGTAAAATGAACCAATGTGTTAAATAAGGATATGATCATACCAGTACTTTCAGTTGTCAAAATTTGTGTTCTTCTAGTTTCCTGCTTAAAATAATTTAAGGCAACTTGAAATTATGTGCCCTGATCACAAATCAGAGCTACAGGATGTAATCCAGTTTTAATAACTCCTGTAATAAGTTCCTTTAAAATCCCTTTTAGTATATGCCCAGATGTAGATACCTCACAAAAGTAAAATGCAATTGGCTGTTGCCATTTGTATACTGGACCTCTTATCATGAATACTATAGCACGGCTAGCAAATGATTTACTCTTATTATCAAATTCTACTAAGCCATATAGGTTATCTTTATTTTTATCATAGGTTAGGCGTGCTTCAAGAGCAATCTCATCAAATATTACTGAGCAATATTTCTTTGCACGTGCCACTTTGATACCTGAAAAAAAACAATAAAATATGGCTTTATAAAATCTATCTATTTACATTTTGTAATGAAACTATGCTTAAGTCATAAAGGCTACAATATTTTATTCGGTTTTAGCTGATATTTATACTTCTGATACTTTGTATGACTTAGGGTCAGTAATTCAATAATATCTTGTATCAAAATAAAAAATAATTCTAATATATTTAAAAAACTACTAATGAATAATATAACACCAATTAAAGAATACAGGGAGGATATAAAATAAAGACTCATGCCTCCAATTTTGTTTCATCAAAAATCTGTGAATTTATCCCTGTTTCCCATTTTAAGTTTAAATAATAATTTAACAGAGCAATTTATTTCTCTTCGTCACTAAATCTTCTGCCCTTCATTGTTCTCCACAATGTTTCACTTGTAACCACAAGATTTTTTTTGCAAGTGGATTCATTTTAACAGTTAAATTTTCGAAATTCTCTCTCTTTAAACTTCAATGCATTTCTGGCTCTTTTAGTAACATGTTATTTTTTTTTGACATTTTAAACTCATTTAGAATTTTCAGATATCTAAATCAAATTCACTCAAAAATTCTAATTTTTTGTTCTATCTCCGGAACAGCTATTAAAATATCCTTGAGATTTACATCATTTTCACCAATTTTGTCTAATAGCTATTGTTAAGGGAGCCATCTTTAACTACATAAAATATTGGAATTCTTTCACAATTATTTTTAGACTATACATAGACGAAAAATGTTATTTTCAAAGAGATATCAACTTATAGTATATATTAGTTTTAAGACATTGGTAGCCCCTTTATACTTTGTATTTGTAAGAAAAAATAATTATATATTAAAATATCATGGAGACTTACCAGAGAAGTTCTTGATTTGCTTTTTCACTATCTGGCATGCTGTTATCTACGTATAACAAAATAGTAATGTTAACAAAATATCAAAACTTAAAAAAGTAATCATAATTAGTACTTTCTATCAAGGAGACTTACCTATAATAAGTTGCCGATTTGTTTTGTCACTAAATGTATGCCTTAGAGATTTGGATGTAGATGCCATACTATTATCTGAATACAATAAAATAATAAATTTAATAAAATACCAATATTAAAAAAAATAGTCATCGTTAGTATTTTTAATATAACATTAATTGTAGATATATCTATATAACTTTTTTCCAAATTTTGTTACAGGTATCATATGAAAAATTGATTACGAACAATGTTTTAAAATACTTTATATCTGCTTACTTTATTACTTACATTTCTCAGAGGTGTTGGAAATTATTACTTAAATGTTATACAACCATTTAGATGATAAATCCTGGTTTTTGGGCATTTTGGGTGTAGGCATATGTGATTGATCTGTAATTATACAATTAATAATCAATTCTCTACTACATGTTAACAACTACTTGTAAACAAAATAGTCGATGAAATCAAAAAGAGTGATAACAATATATTTAGATTGTGATGTTGTAACTAACTGAGTTGTTACTAATTTTACTAAGTTTCATAAATGAGTATGACTAAATATGTAAATCTTAACATATTCTCTTTGATGGTTCCAGTTTGCAGTACGAATGATCCACATGTTTCCTTTTTCTTGTGTAATCATGATGAGGGTTCTGATTTTCTAAATTAACGAAACTTTCTAAGAAAATAACATAAATAGAAACCATAACGGTAACATATTTTGATTGGTAGTTACCTTTGTATGATAATATATAAAAGAACACGTGTTAAATGACTTACCATAACTTTCGTAAGCTTGAGTAGGTATTCCAGTATTTATTTCGGCATCCGTAAATTAGGTATGATATGCCGATATTTTCAGACGTAAACTATTATTTATAAATCTTTTTTCAAAATGTTTATTACACACAAACATTTTGTGAAGCTCGCGTAAACTAAGATTTTTGAGTTTTTCACAATTGATATACTCCAACCACTTGAGTCCTATCTCATTCTTTGCGAAACGGTACAACTTAACACTCCTTCGCGTACTTGTGCAGTTAGGACCACAGCAATAATTTCTCATTGTTTAGCTGTTTAGTACAACCAAACTTTACAATTTTGAATATGTGATTGACGTAACTACACTCGATACTACCAAAACTATAATGGCGACAAACTTGCTAAAAACAACCGTCAAATTTTAAATGAGTGAGCGGTTTGGATTGAGACAGGATGGGAAAAACGTCATAATCTATTAGCCCTCAATTTGTCTATGACTGCAATTTCATTCCTTTCGTACATTTTGAAGATTCCACGCCATGTTTCGTTATTCCGTGATACAGAGACTATAAGTCGGATTAATATAAACAAAGGTTACACTATACATATCGATATTTACTATTTGATGAATCAATTATGAAATGCACTATATAGAATATCAAGTAAGTATTTAAATTATCTCAAAATCGATGTTTTGGAAACAACAACAATATTGTCACGTCGTCCTTGAACTATTATACTATAAATCGTCTGAGAGAAAGTTTTATCTTGAATTACAATGTAAAAAAGGTTTTATACTCTACAAGAAATTGAAAAATTTTTGGTGTAATAAACTTAAGAAAAAAATTATGTCTACAAGAAAGTATTTTCTGTAAACGGCTACCAAATTGTGTATTGAATTTAAAAAATGTATACAGATTACATAGCAGATTCGTTTTTATGCAAAGATAACTTGTTTTTTGCAAAACTTCAGTTTTTTGGATTCTCCATAGTAAAATGGTTGTTCTAAAATCTAAGTCAATAGGTATAAGCCTGAATGACTCTTACGATAGAGTGATACGAATATCAATATTCTTATAAAATCAATGTATTACAGACATAAAGTAAAATTGACATTGATGTGGACATCTATTCAATAGACATATAAATGGGCTTAATATAAATCGATACTAACGATACTCAACCTTATATAACATGTGTGCTACAGAATTATGTGCTCTTGACATATTGGACAGCCAGTGTTACCAAAGACTAAAATATTAAACTAGCTCAGTACTGCCCCTCTTCCTATTTAAACCTCACATTATACCTACCCGCGGAAGAAAATAATGAGAAAGTAAAGAACTAATCTCTTTGTTTCCTGTGCCTAATCCCTGGACATGTAAGGCTTTAGGAATTATTTTTAATCGAGATTAGGATAGGGTTGTTAGGTCCAAAAAAAGTAAATTTTGACGTAGAATGTCAGTAGCTATAAAATTGCTCGTTTGTTGTGAAAGTGATTCTTTTTAAATTAAAATAAAATGTATTTAAGAAAAGTATTATTTTTTACGAGAACTACTTGTTGTAAAACTATTACGTTACAAACTCAAAGTTTTTCAAGACAAAAGTTATGGTTCGTCACAGCAAATGCACCGAGATTTTATTCGGCAGAAAATATAGGTTAGTTTTCAATAATTTTATAGAAAAAAGGTGTTTAATTTTCAATTAAATATACTTTTAAATAGAACTAGGGATTATTTTTTTATTCATACGTAACTAGAACGTATATATACGTAAATCTAATAGAAGCCGTTCTTGTCATTATTAATTTTATTTATATAGTTATTATATATTTTGATTTATTATAAATTCCAATATTTATATTATATCAACTTCTATAAATAATTGTTCGAGTGTCTGATCTTTTTTCACTGTACTCCTAAAGAGCCAGTAAAGATAAATTTACAAGATTTCTTATAGTGGATGAAAAAGAATTCTAAGTCATGTTCTGGGACATTAATTTTATTACAATCCTTTTGCTTAAACTTCATGATAAATAAACATGCAAATGGAGATACTTTCACATTTATAACTACATAATAGATTAACACTACCTGGTGCTTAATTTGTTTTAAATTAAAATCTAAAATAATCAAATGTAGTGGAAAATTGTAGTAAAATAAATATCATAGAAACCTTCTTCATATTCGTGACCATGTGTGGATGTTTGTCACTCTTTCACATAAAAAATCTGAACAGGTGAAACTACTATATACATTTGAGTAATATATGGACTATGAATTATGAAGATATTCTTTAATCTGGCTGTAATAAAATGATAAGTATCAAATAAGTTACAAAAATCATGTCATTTGAGAGCCATCTCAGTCTGTGTTGTAAAAACTGTTAGAATTACAGGTATATAAAGTATAGTGATCTCATTTATAAAGATACAAATGTAGAGTAAGATTCAAAAGGCCACTTTAGTTCAACAAGTTTGTGCAGTACTGTTCTATGGGACACTAGATGTTGGTTGGGATGAGGTACTTTAGTTGTTAACGGAGACAGGTGACCGTAGTAGACATGGGAAACAAAGTGCTACCTTATTCTGCTAAGATCTGTTACTAGATGTTATTGGAGGTGAGTGGTGTAGTGGGGAAGAGAAAACAACATGTTAACTCAGCCCGCTTAAGTCTGTTGGAACTTAGGACAGTAATGTGTGAACATTTACTGCACATTATAAAAAAACTCTGTATTTAAGAAAGCCACAGTAAGTATGTTAACTTTCAAATTGTAATGTCTATATATTAAACTATTTATTTTATAGGAGATAAAGCCAAAGAAGCCAAAGTTGAGAAAGTGGATATTCTGGGTAGATTCTTCCCACAGGCTCCACTGAACACTGAAGATACACAGAAAATTAAAAAAGAACAGGAAACCTTTGAGAAAGAGAACAAGGAGAAAACAGAAGAGAATGAGAAAAGTTGGAGGAGAATGAAGATGGGGTATGTATGTCCCATTTAACATGATTTATAAAGTGTTTCAAATAATCCTAATATTATAAAAGTGAAAACAAATTTGTTTGTTACTTTTTCACATCTTCACAACTCAAGGAATCATCATAGAATGTTGCATACACATTGTCAGATTTACAGAAAAGTATGTAGGGTAGTTTTCATTCAGGTAAAAGTATTGTTTTTAAGGAATCTTTTGGCTTTGGATTTTCTTCATCTTCTTCTTTTAAAATGGCACCATGTGTGCACACACAATTTCGCCAATGTCAAGTGAATAGAACCATAAAGATGGAGATTGTACCCAACAATTATTTGAATTTATTTTCTTTTATATATCCAGACAGTGCGAGGGTTGGTTCGCAATTTTTACTGATGCCTTTAAGATAGTCAACTTTGGACATGTGGGTGCCGAAGCACAGAATTATATTAAGTTACAGATATCCTCCTGGTACTACAGTGTTTACTGGGGAAGCTATCACCATATTTCAAGCTATTCTATTTATAGATGGGCACAATTAACCAGGTTCATTACTTTTACCATAGCAAAAGCTGTGTAACCCTTTCCATTCTAAAGATAAGCACCCAGTAATACTTACAATTAGGGAAGCATTATAGGAGTGTCACAATTAAGGTTTTGGAACGGTTCTTGCCTTGATCCCGGGGCACTGTGGTATCTTGGGTAATGAGTCTGTGGACTCCTGCACAAAATGTACTATCCAGTCAGGGTCCTTGGACCACTACAGAATTTACGTGAGGGACTTATGTTTATTGTCTAAACCAGGGTTGTTTAATACATGGCAAAAGAGATAGAATTTGTCCAGGAAAGTAAAGGACAAGCATTATAGCTATTTGCAAATTGCTATCCCACAAAAGCCATGGTTTTTTAATACATAGCAAAAGAGATAGAATTTGTCCCGGAAATTAAAGGACAAACATTATGGCTATTTGCAAATTGCTATCCCACAAAAGCCATGGTTTTTTAAATTTAGAAGTGTTAGCAAAAATGTTACCTCCATTATTTGCTACTTCCACCTTGGTCACACCTGCACTGCAGTACATTTGGCTAAACTAAGGATTAGGGACCACTCTATTTGTGAGTGTGACTTAGAGGATGGATCACTTGATCACATATTTTTTAATTGTTCTAGAAACCGTTTCTTTCCCTACAATGTTCTATCTCCTTCTATTCCTCGTCCTATTAACATTATGTGTCTCTTAACTCTTGTTGCGGATAAGCACCTAATTGTAGAATGCTTGTGGAAATTTATTAAAACTAACAAAATAAAATTTTAGGTTTTAGGGTCTTTTTTTTTATTTTATTTTTCTTGTATATGTTTGTAATCTAACAATATGTTTTATGTGTAGTCACAGTAGAGTAGTAGAATGCGGGGTCGAAGTGGTCGCCATGGCCGAAATCGGTCGGAATCATCATCATTATCATCATTTGTTTGTGGTGTCTTATTATGCAATCAAATACATACTTGTGTCTTTGGTTTTTAAATTTATAGATTTTTCTGTTACTGCATATTGTTAATGTTTAAAAACATTTTGGCAATGAAATAGAAAATATTATGACACATAGATGCACAATGAAAGGAACTGCAATGCGACGTAGTCAGCGGCCTCGGACTTTTTATTATATATTATATATCTATTCAAATAGATATTTAATTGATTTATTTTATGCATTATGTTCTAGAATAGATAGAAAGTTTGAGAGACCATATTAATATTAATTAGACTAGATGCCTGTTTTCTACTTTCTTTCCTGCTTACTGTCAAATTCTAATTTGCTCATACACAACTGGACAAAAAATGATCTGACCTACTGTACTGCAGTTATAGGCTACAGTGCTGCACTTGAATTTAACTACTGCCATTGTAACCCGTGATTTATGTTTAAATTAAATTTCACATTTTTAGTATACACTTATGGTTCAGTTTTGCAGTATTTGGTGGTGCAATGACTGTCATGGGTGTGTGCCTCGTGGTTGAGATGGGTGCACCTAGACGCGGCGACGACGGTCAGGTACTGGAAGACGAGTTCTCACATCTGCCAATAGTGTTACAATACCTCAGGCGCACTTGGAAAGAATTGACTTTCTATGAAAAGGTACTGGATTTGACTTTGAAGTATTTGTACAATCTGAGTTTAATATGGTTCTGTATATATGCTAGCACTTGAAGTCACTGCGACGAAAGACTTGGTTTCGAACCATACTATAAATCTAAGCTTCAATAAAAGATAAAATGTATTTATCTACAATAGTTTAATGGTAAGTACATTTAATAGGGTATGCATGGACAACTGCCACCATTTAGTTATCAAGTCCAAGGTTTTTAAGGACCTTGGTGAGGGTTTATGCAACACGACATCTTTGCACCTTGATAACGAGAAAGATAACGGTAAATATAATGAGTGTATACGCACCTCAAGCTGGAAGTAGTGAAGTTTTAAAAAAGTAGTTTTGGGAAGACTTTGGTGGGGTGATGATGGATATTGCACAGGATGAGGATGTATATATCGGAGGCGATTTTCATGGGCATGTGGGAAAAGAGAATGGAGGATATGAGAGAGTGCATGGAGGGTGGGGATTTGGGAATAAAAACAAAGAGGGGGAAATTGTCATAGAAGCTGCAGTTGCTTTCGATCTTGCAATAGTTAACACTTTTTACCATAAAAGAGATTAGCACCTAATCACATATAATAGTGGTAATCACACCACCCAAATTGACCACTTTCTACTACGAAGAAATAACATTAAAATAGTGAAAGATTGCAAGGTTTTGCCTGAAGAGAATACTACTCAATATCATTTATTAGTGTTAGATTTAAAAATAAAAATACAACTGGCCGGAAATAAGTCCAGACCCCCAATCAGAATTAAATGGTGTTTGTTAGAAAAAGATGAATATGCGAATGAATTTTGGACAAAAGTTGTTAACAAAATGATAGAAATGAAAGAAAAATAAGGAATCGAAAACAGTGAATGAATGTTGGAATGAAATGGCGACATGTATAAAGAACGTGGCAAGGAATGTCTTTGGTGAAACGAAAGGAAGACGAAACATAAATAAGGACACTTGGTGGTGGAACAAAGATGTACAAGAGGCTTTGAAAGAAAAGAAAATAGCTTTTAAGGAATGGAAGAGTGTTGATGACAGGGATAGCACGATTAAAGAAAATAAGAGAAAAATGTATGCAGAATGTAAGAGAAAAGCAAAAAAGTGGTTGCTATTGCTAGAGCTAAAGTACAAAACGATTTGTACCATTCACTGGAGCTCACAAACACAAAAATATTTGTATCGATTAGGAAAAGCAAGAGAAAAGAATACAAGGGATATTATACACGTTAAATGTATAAAAGACGGTGGTGGAAAAATTTTGACGCATGATGAGGATACAAAGAGTCGTTGGAAGGGATATTTTGAAAAACTCATGAATTATGAAAATGATTGATCCAGAGAGCTAGAGGCTGTACCGTTAAATTTAGGCGTTGTGCAGGAGATAAGAGAGGAAGAAGTAAGGGAATCTGTGAATGGTATGAAGAACGGAAAAGCAGTAGGGCCAGATGGAATACCTATTGAAATATGGAAGTTTCTAAAGATGGATGGATGTGGCTGACGTTATTTTTTAATAAAATATTGCAAGAGGAGGAGATCCCAAATGAATGGTACAATAGCATAATGGTGCATATCTTTAAGAATAAGGGTGATGTACAGGACTGTTATAACTATCGAGGGATAAAGCTTATGTCACATATTATGAAGGTTTGGGAAAGAGTGATGGCGAGACGAATAAGAGATGAAACTAAAGTTACTGAGAATCAATTCGGGTTTATGCCTGGATTTGCGACAACAGATGCCATTTTCGCACTTCGCCAGCTATGCGTAAAATACAGACGTGTACATAAAAACTTGCTTATGGTGTTTGTTGATCCGGAAAAGGCATATGATCGAGTACCTGGGATGTTCTGTGGTAGGCGCTGAAAAAGAAAAGAGTGCCTGGGAAGTACTTATAACTTGTCCGTTGTATGTATAGTCACGCTAAAACACATGTTAAGTCCGAGGCTGGAATTATCGACAATTTCCATGTGGCTGTAGGTTTGCATCAGGGATCAGCTTTAAGTCCTTATCTATTCCTTGTCATGAATGCACTAACATCAGACATACAGGAGGAAGCACTATGGTGTATGCTATTCGCTGATGATATTGTTGCTTCAACATGCTGCCGAGGTCCAGAATAGGCTGAAGAAATGGCGAGAGAAACTGGAGAATATTGGTTTAAAGATTAGTGGGATGAAAACTGAACATTTGTTCTGTGACTTCGGAGGTCCACCCAGTTTTGGTCATATTACCTTAAACGATATATTCTTACCAGCCTGCTCCAATTTTCGGTACCTCGGCTCATTGATCCAAAACGACGGTGGAATATACAAGGACGTGAGGAATAGGATAAATGCAGGGTGGATGAATTGGCGAAAGGTGTCTGGGGTGGTTTGTGGCTCACGAATGCCGTTGAAACTCAAGGGAAATGTGTATAAAACTATAATAAGACCAGCCGTGTTATATGGATCCGAGTGCTGGGCTACGAAAGAGACTGATAAGAAAAGATTACATGTGGCAGAAATGCGAATGTTGAAATGGATGTGTGGTGTAACAAGGATGGATAAGATTAAGATTGAGTTTATCAGAGGAAGTTTGAAAATAACACCAGTGACAGTGAAGTTGAGGAGTAATAAGTTAGCATGGTACGGGCATATTATGAGATGAGATGAAAGTCATGTAACAAGAAAAGTTTTGAGTTTGAAAGTGGACGGATATAGGAATAGAGGAAGACCGAAAAAGGTGTGGATGGATTGTGTGAAAAATGATATGTGTTTAAAAAGTGTGAATACTGAGATGACATCTGACAGAGTAGAGTGGAAAAGGAAAACATGTTGTACCGACCCTGCTTAGGTGGGATAAGGGTAAGATGATGATGATGACATCTTTGCATCTATTTTGGATGACATTGTTGCGCAATATTCAGTGTATTCAAAGTTTATATTTAGCTCACTACGACACCTCACTAAATTTTGCTCACTACTTACAAAGGTTAAAGTCGAAAAATTTACAATCATGTTCATTACGCAACAATCAATTACGTGTGTATATACACTACACGCTAAGTCCTGTCCAGGATCTTATTTTAGGAAAAAAAAGTATCAGTACATAGGACGATTAATAGTTACAGCTGTATAATAATGATTTATTAAAATAATAACAATTAAAATTATTATTGCAATAATTTTTGAAACTTTCCTTTCGTAAATGTTACTATTTTAATCTACGATCTTAGAAGCAGCACCCACCCTTCCTTTAAAACGGTCCAAACACCTGGGCTGTCGCGTTCCGACTAAACACTATTTAGTGTCTAACTTTTATTCCATCTTGTGATATTCAATCAGCATAACAGAGTCCACTTGGTCACTGTAAATGTAGTCTAACATGCTATTATTAAACTACATTGATTCAGAGTTACAAAGTCTGGCTATGGCGTGGTGTAATTGACTCTTTAATTATCTTAAACGTATTACCAACCGATTATACAATAGAATTACAAGGAAGTAATGTAAAACAAGCGAAACGTATTTTAAGGAGGTATTTACTTTATTATCCTATTTTTCTTATTGTAACATATGCTAGCTGAAATTATAAGCGGTATTTTACTGAACTATGGCTACAGATGATTAAGGAGCCATCTCGAGAGACACTACTACCTGACCCGCTACCAGCGCCCTATCAGCCGACGTATACCCTCGTGCTTGAGTTCACAGATGTGCTCGTGCATCCGGACTGGTCTTATCAAACCGGTTGGAGGTAAATTATAGCTTTTTGTTACTTGTTCAGGGTGAATCAATGATATACTTACGATTATTATTGTCCCAGTAAAATATATGTAGGATACGCACCGCCGAAATAGCCTTTGGTGGCTTTATGCTACTCTGGGTAGACCCAAAAGGTCTTACGAGAACTTTTAATGAGTTTCCGTTCAGATCCAGCTAACAACAGTAAGGATACAATGCACGTACCTCAAGATCTTTGTCTGTGTAAGACTGGCCGCTGAACTTCCTTTACTGGTGGTGATGGATACTGGGTTTTTGAGCTGCTGCGTATTGTGATGTGATAATGTGCAGAAGTGATATTTCGCCGAATAATTGATGTTTCGGTAAAAAACGATGTTGACGTGCGTCACGATAGTTTTATACATATATTCAGTTGTTACGTTTTCTTTTTTATTATTGTCGTTCACGTGCATGACAACCAAAAAGTTGGCGTCTCGATATTGTTGATTAACTGAGATCTGAACGTCAATAGTGTATTCGTAAAAAAGTTTTAAATATATTTTGATTGTGATACAATATATTTGCTGTCTCTAGGATCATTTTCCAAAACTAGATTTGCCGTGTAACAGGCTCCTGCTATATCAACCAATTAATAGAGATTTTCTGCACCAACATTTCACAGGAACGTTTCTTAACACTTACCCATCAGAATTTCAAAGAAGTTTCGCTTCAAAAATTATTTAATTTAACATTTCATATGTTATTAAAGATTTAAAAAGCGGCCCGGCGTTGATCAGTTCTTACAAGCGGTGGCCAGCTCCAACTATGAGGTGATTATCTTCACAACTGAGAATGCATTCATGATATACCCTGTCATCGATAAACTGGACCCGGAGAATAAATACATCACATACAGATTATTCAGGGATTCGACACATTTCGTGGATGGTGTGCACGTAAAGAACTTGGATGGACTGAATCGTGACCTGTCTAAAGTGAGTTTTTTTGTTACCATATTACTATTGGGTCTTTTGGGAATATTTTAGAGTATCCGGATATTTTTTAGTTGATCCTGTGGGTTTTGTTTTAGTAAAATATACCTATAGGAAAAATATTGCAGAAATTATCTTTCCTTTTACTTATTGCTGCAGTCTATGCAATCTTAAAAATAATGCTATGTTTTCGTCTCGTGTTATTTGGTGCATTTAGGATGAAAAGCAGTTCATGCTATTATCCAGGTTTTGGGCTACTTTTATGACAGATTTACTTACAATCGGTTCATAGGCTTAATAGTGTAAAAAAATAACAAACAGACTGACAGAGTTACTCTTGAATCCTTATTAATATTGTAAATGCAAAAGTGGCTTGTTTGTTTGTCACGCTTAACATCGTGAAATTTTGTATACTCGTTGTCAGCGTACAGAAAATACATTTCACATACGGTACCTTTCGCCCAGAGTATATGTACTGTTCTCTAGGGTTAGGTAAAATCTACGTACATACAATCTCAAGTTAATGCAAGTTATGAATACTATAATTTAATAATAAATAAAATTATGGTAAATTTAAAATGAATACGAGTATTTCTGATACGCAGGTGATAGTCGTGGATTGGAACAAAGCCGCTACAAAGTATCATCCACAGAACTCGCTAATATTAAAGAAATGGAAGGGAGCCGACGACGACACCGCGCTGCTAGACCTAGCTAATCTCTTGCAGAGTAACTACACTCCATATTGCTTACAATTTTTATCCGACTTGATATCTGGATAACCATACATCAAGTATAATCCTCCGCCACAATGGCACACATGGGCGTGTCATGTTATACGCTCGCCCTTTCTCGTTTACTCTTTTAAAATACGTATATTCTAACACTTTCATAAGCCAGAGGTCAACGAGTCAACGTCTAATTTATCTGACCTGTCAGAGTTGTGATATCTTACAAATTCGTATCTATATAAATTGGTGTCTTCTTGTTGGTCATCCGTAGATCGAGACAGACTTTGTTCGCTTCCCGGGGAATCGAAAGAGATGCTATGCGACAAGCCGTAGTTTTAAGACTTATGTATATATTATGTATTATGCATTAGTTTTAAGGATTTTTGTATCTTTGACTTGATCCTATTATAAATTTTTGGGCGTCAAATAAATTTCGAATACAGTACATAACGTGCATAACATTAGATAATACCTAATTACATTTTTGCCTACATATGTCATTAAGTACTTAGGTTATATGCCAATTCTTAAAGGGAAGTTTATGGTAATCGCGTTATGTGGACTCTTCGCCACTGATATATAGATATGCAATGGTTATTTTATGAGTTAATTGCATATTATATCCTCTCATGTTATCTTTGCAGCGATAGTAATGTCCGAAGTGTCAGACGTACGCGAAGTACTCACGTACTACGGACAGTTTGAGGACCCCATAGCGGCCTTCCGAGAGAACCAACGCAAGCTCATGGAACAGATGGAGGAGAGGGAGAGGGACTCCAAGCAAAGCCACCCGCTCCCGGGCACCAGCTGGCTCAGGACGTTCACAGGCCTTTAGATAACAACCGTGAGTAAATTAGCCTTCATAAAAAAATATATTGGAGACTAGGATTTAAAAAAAGCGAGTAGTCATGGTGATCAAGTAGTTTTACCGGTGGAATGTCAATTCGATTTCCGCAGGTACGGAGCCCGGCATATACTAATTAATTATTCGGAATCCGCGCACATTTGCTAATTTAAATTGGTAACACTGTCGGCTGGTGATGAAGGAAAATGTCATGAGGAATCCTGAACTTAAGAAATGTTCTTTTAGTATCATCATATGTGCGGAAACAGAAATTTTAAATCGGCATTACGTCGTGGGCTGGAGTGGTGACAATGCCCATACCTTCCTTAGGGAAGAGACATCTAACCCTTCAGTGCGTCTCTTACAAAGTAATGTGATGATTGAAAGGAAAACAAATAAACAAGTATTCTAAAAGACTAAAGTTTCTAAGTTGTCCCTCATACGGTGCATCTTATTGAAAGTTCAATAGTAGGCAGTTTGTACAGAAAGATAATTAGATATTTGCGCCATCTATTAAGGACTTATTGTACTGCTTTTGCTATTTTGCTTATGTATAATAGCGCCATCTCGTATTATAATATATTGGTATTTTATTATTTATAGATTAAAATATTTTTCACGTTGGTTAATATCTACATCCGGAGATAGCGTAACTTATTATATTGATAACAAATACTTTATTCACAAAGTATCTACATAACAATGACAGAATTTTTGAACAGAAATAATTTTTCCACAAGGCCAAAGAGTAGTTAAAAAAGAGAGTACCGTTCTTCACTATAAAAGATAAAGGAATATTACGCCTTTAAAATATATTACTTCTGTAACGCTTCTCCTTTATTGTTAACATCTTTTAAAAGTACGACAGACTGCATTATAATTAACAAATTACTGATAAGTTTTTCTTTATAAGTACCTCTTTTACAGATTAAAGAAGATTTAGCCGGAGACTGATCTATTCTACTGCATCGCGATACATGTAATGCTAAGCTTTTATGTCTATCTAAAACATAATCACTCCAATTATCCGATGTAAAACATACATTTTATTTTAAAAGTATATAAACACTGTGTTCGAAAAGTCTTATTGTTTATTGCTATGTTTAAATTGTAAAGAACGAGTAAAAAGGAATTTCTTTTTTATAAGTTTTTATCATAATCTCGCTTTGATGACGATGTAGTCAAAGATGACAACTGTATTTGTTGGCTTTGACATTTATCTGCCAACATTATTTAATGCTCTGCAAGATTTGTAAAAAGTATAAATGTAGTGAATGCCCTAGAAACAAATTCTTTAACTTTTAAACTTGCTCTAATACTTTTTTCGCGTTGTGTCCTGGCATTTCGATATGTTTGAAGAATTTAGCGCATTAAAAAAAGAGTATGTTGCTTTGCCTTAAATATCTCTGGTTTCGTGAGATGTGTATTGCCAAACATTAAATAAATGGTTATTTACCATTTGGATATTTTAAAATATGCTACAAACATACAAAACCGACAGTAAATATATGTCTAATTTCAGACTTCCCTTTAAAATGGATATTATAAATGATTTGTTTTTTTTTTACTGTCTACACTGTTGACCTGGCAAGGCCTCTACAGTTTCACCGGACTACAAGAATTTAGCCAATCGTGAAGCTACGAATATAAGCGTCATGAAATCCATGTATGGCTATTAGTTAATTTTCGATAACCTTCAATTATCTTATTCATCTTCTAAAAATGATTCCCCCCCTTCCCTAAACAATATATAAGCCAAATATTTTTAATTATTTAAAGCCAGTTTAACTCTAGACACTATTATTAATTGTACTATATGTCACGCAGCAATTTGATAGCGATCTACTGTCACTAATGGATGCTAATTTGACAACAAATTTTGGGAGCAAACTTATTTATTATTCACTTTTCGAAGTGAAATTCTGATCGGCAACCTTTTTGTGTGATAAAAAGTGTTGAAGTTAAACACTGTGTCGGGTAGTGTTGAAAACACTAGTTTTCATCCAATCATCGTAGTTAAACAACGTTCGGCGCGGTCATTACTGGGATGAGTGACCGCCCAGGAACACTGCGTGACGTGGCTTTTTGTTGTATATTTTCATTTAAATATTTCCTTGTAATACAAAAGTTTCACTTCTATCGTGTGGCTACACGACAACCCTGTTTTTTCTTTTGTATATTTGTCATTGATAAGAAAACCGCCAAATATAAAAACCTGAAAGATGTATCTATTACATAAAAATACCTAAATTTTAACAATTCGATGATATTATACAAATCTGATCAGATCAAACGGAATTTAATGTTTCTAATTCGATTGCATTTGTCGCTCTCCAACTTTTTTGGTTTCAATTTATTGACATAGTTTACCAATATCAATTTGGTTATTTTATTTCTTTCTACGTAGTCGAATGTTTTACAAATTAATTTTGTATTTTTTCGATTTATCAATATTTTTTTTAATAATGAACTTTCTGTTTTGTTCCGTTTTGCGTTACAATTCTCGAGAGCATTAATGCTGGGACTATGAAATAATTGACATTAATTCACAATAATATTCTATCCTATAAGTAAATTAAAAAGCGTTAATACATTTTTGTAAGTGACTGTACGCTTACTTGTTTTGTTACTTTAGTAATTTCATAATAATTGTTGTTTCCATAATATTTGTTTCCACGGTATGGTTTAGTCTCAAATATTTTAATTGTATCTTAAGACACCTGTTTATCAATTGTTAAATATCATAAGCAGATCTGTTTTATTTTCTCTGTCGTTAAATTTACTTTATACATATATATATATATATATATAGGCAGGTAATAGCGTTATTTATTTTAATTGTAATAATTGTTGATGTAACGGTTTAAAATAATTCATGAAATATTGTCTATAGTCAGAGTTGCCAACGATTAAATATGATAAAATTATATTTCTAAGATTGGAAATGTGTTTTTTTTTGTGTACGCTATCAGAAACTTTTAACGATAAGTTGTTGGTTCCGATTATATTGTATTTCAAGCACAATATATAAGCATTTGTTAATGTACATGTATTTTAGAAGTGCGAATGCGGTGTGTTTACTGATGTGTATGCGAGAGAAAAAACTCAAGTCATAGGTAGGAAATATAGTTGTTTACGAATTTTTTTATTTGTTTAATTTCAAGTTTGTCTGTCCTTCTTTACTTTAATTAGAATGGTTTGATAGCTAATAAAGAACGGATTTTTGATACTGAAATGCTTTAAGACGATTAAAGACTAAGATCGAATTAATAATTATGTCTCTAAAACGAAACTATCGAGATGTTATTCGATTTTTGTTAAATCTCAGAATCCACAAATAAATAATCGAGAACAGGCCATTACAAAAATGAAACACGTCATCCTATCCCTACGGTGGCCTGATTGCTCAGGATCTCACCAATCTGCATATAGTTTTAAATACAAGCTATATGAATGAACTTATGGAGATCTGCCGTTGTACGCGCATCACTCAAAAAGTAGAGGGGAAATTTAGATCCGATTTTTTTATTTACTTCTAAGACTTTTGGTCATTATTTAAGAGTTATCACGATAGATTCATTTAATATAAAATTACTAAAGTTTTAATAAACTACGGTTTTTTATAAGCACTACGCATCGAGCGATGTGTGTACTCTCCGTGAAGAATTAGACAGGCGGTGTGGTGCTTGTGATTTTTCACTCTGTACGTAATATATGCTGTTATACTACTCCCATATCTGCGTGTATCGCAACGAAGTTTTGTCTATGCTCACAATAAATACAGATGTGGGAAGATATCTCCATGGGTTACGAACTATTGGGAGTATCGGGCTGCGTGACGAATGACGCTGCATGATAATAGGGCCGGTAATGTTTACGCCTATTAAAAAAGTTTAGCGACACTTAATTTCGACTTATTGGAATGACACGGTCCGTATAATTTAATCTATGTCTCTATCGGACTTACTTTTGAAATTCATTTTAGCGCGACAAGTAGACGGAACTTTGTCATCCAGGTATGGGACTTGCATTAACATAATCAAGGACGATTTTGTCTTTTCGATATAATTTTTAATTAAAATGTTTCCCTGTAATACAAAAGTGTTACTTCTGTCAAGTGCCTTTATGACACCCTATTTTTTAAAATACTATGTTAATGTTCAGTTTACATTAGTTTAAAAAAATCTATGAAATCCGTTATTGTGAAATATGCATGTGGCTAATATCTTTTAGTTAGTTTTCACCTATGTTTTTATTGCCTATGTTTTTCTTGTGACGAGGAAAGAATAGCAAACGTTTTTATTTCTGAACTGCGAGAGGGTAACATACAAACAGGTACAAAGTATAAACATTGAGTATTGTGAAATTGTATATAAATAGAAATTTAAAAGATTTTGACGAAAAGTAACTTTCCATCTAGACACCAAAAGCGATCTCAGGCCTAGACTAAATCTAAAACAATTGCTTTTAGATCATGCGCATTTATATTGAGAAATAATCCAAAATATATAAACTCGAAGTGTCGTTAAGAATGAAATTAATAATTCTGCTTGGTTATTTATTGAAATATGAAATCAAACTTACAAGCTACATATAGATAGACCCATAAATGCGATTGGGTTACCTGACCAAGCTTACCAGACGCGGTTAATCAGGAGTGAAAAAAAACCTGATATGTAATCTATAACATGGATAGATTTAGTGGACAAAGCCATACGAGATGAGCATTTACTGAGTTTTTGCTTTAATAAAAGAAAACTATAAAAAACCCCCGACAAAGAATAAACTTTACGTGTACGAATAATTTTTATTAAAATATCTCAACACATTGAAGATTACTTTTGCCTCCACTCCTTCGTAACCTGTCTACTACCTTTTAATCCGAACCAGAATAAATCTAGATTATAATGTAGACATAAGAATTAGCAATGGCGTAACTACAAGGTGACAGAGCTGGCCCCTGAACTTCCGATTCATGGAAGTCTCTGGGACAAGACAGCCTAATAACTCGGCTATTCTGTCTATTAAAAATTCTATGGCCCTAATCTTTAAGCTTTAATGATGTTATTGATTCTTTACGGAACAGAAAGCTTGGAGAAAAGAATTTTATTAATAAATATCTTGTTGAAATTATACTTCTTTTGGCGTGTTAGGGAAAAATGATGACAGTACATTTTTACGATGCGCGCGCACACCGTCACGAAAAACCGACACCCCGAAGTTAGCTATAGTCAACATTTTAGTTTTTTCACAACAGATGTCGCTAAATTTATTCAAAAAAAGTTACCGACAAAGTAAAAGTAAGGACATCTACGTATGTTTGCGTGAGAACTGACAACTGTATTCACGATATTTATTTTTTCTATTGTTGGTGTCGTTTTTTTCTACAAACGTAGAATATGTCGAAAGATAACATTTTTGAAAAGATTTTTTTCTTGTTACGCCAAAAAAGTATAACTTCTAACGCGTGTACATAAGAACACACTTGTTTAAGATAAAATTGTTAATTTATTATATGTTTGGGATT
Source organism: Antheraea assamensis (assembly GCA_035772565.1). Classification (NCBI taxonomy): domain Eukaryota; kingdom Metazoa; phylum Arthropoda; class Insecta; order Lepidoptera; family Saturniidae; genus Antheraea; species Antheraea assamensis. The sequence continues at coordinate 6,768,907 of JAQQSE010000045.1, forward strand.
TCGATTTATACACCGTTTGCATGTACAAAATATAACGTGTAATGACACTGCACAAGTTGTTATTTGTTACGAACACACAGAGAGAATATATTTTAATCACATCGGTTATACAGTAGGTAGTTTACACAGTTTAGCTACAACACTTTATTGGTTATTTTGTTTCACGATTACAATTAATCGCACACACAGAATAATAGTTCTCGTAACGGAGATCGTATAGTTAGTCGCCTGTTCTCAAGCGAGGCTTTGTTGTAGCGTCCCTTTTTGGAGTTGCGAGCATACCAAATTGATGTTTCGTCGAGAAACACTACCCATATAATAGCCATGCTTTTGAAAATTAAATTCATTAGATACATAACTAAACTACACATAATAGTAGTAATACTGTTAGTTAACTTTTTCAGTAATTTACTAAAATTAAATGTGACGATTTTTACAGAGTCTACATCGAATGAATTTGCCACGAGCTTCAGATGGTATAGTTATACCACTGAGGATTAGCTAAATTTTGTACTTTCTTCCTCTATACTAAGGATTATTTTTGAGAAATAAAACAAACATTAGTCCAATTACTGCATATTTAATGACACCTATAGGAATTTTAAAGCAAGATAATCAAATAAAACGATAAAATAAATTATAAATCATGATTTATATTACGATAATGGCAACATTATTAGTCCATGCTTGAACTAAAAATAAAACTAGCCATTCTCCACGCTTCTCACCAAGGCTCTTTCCTGTTCTACACCGATTCATCTCTCTCTAACACCTCGTATCGCTCTGCTCTACACTCGCAACAACTTCACGTCTAACTTTCCATCCTTACAGAATATTTTAGGGGACAGGCTAAAATATTTGGTTAACACATGCCCCTCGTATAATAAATTATTGTTATAATTTCATTAACAGAGGATTCTCCATTTTATAGAAAGTTCAATTGGTTTTCCATTCTTCAAATCTTACATCAAATGACTGTGTCAATCACATGAGAAAAACAGTTGCGAAGCAGTTTGTTCTGCTGGTTCTACCACTGTTTCCTCAGAACTCCTCATCCATATATCCATCAGACCTGGATCGATATCTTCCTTTTCGAAGGCATCAGAAATATCTTGCTCATTGAACTTACTGACTTTCTTCTTTACAAACTTATTCTCCCCAAATTTATATGTCTCCGGAACCTTCTTCAAACTTTTCCAAACAGAACTGATATCCACTATATGTGACACTTCGAAATCTTTCGGCAACTCTGTGTAAAGTTTGCTCCACTCGTCTAATTGTTCACAGCCATCATCTTCGAAGAACATCATCATGTTATTCGGGCACATAGTGTGTGAGGTTATGTCCCCTAATGAATTCTGCATTAACACGTTATAACTATGGCCTTGTTCAACTACTACTTGGCCCGTTATAGCCGTTGATAAACGATTTTGGATTGGTTTATGTAAATCACAGCAGAGCATTTTTAATTGGGCTTGGTGTAGTGTTGCAAAAACACTTGGAGGTCTATACGGTATTGATACACTTCTAACGTCTGTATTTCTTGTAAATGCATCAGCGTGATTACTGATAACACACATGTCTTCACACCACTGACTCGAAAAGCTGATCAGCTCCTTACTATGCTCAAAATCGCATATAGATATATAAGTTGGTACACACTGCATTCCGTGTGTCCACCGTTGGACGGCTTTCAAATTTCTATTCTCAGTTTTGTTGTATCTCATATCGATAAGGAACAAGTGATGATTCGATCCAATATACAGCAAAGGTTTTCCTTTACAGTATTTGGCTACAGTTATATTATTACAGGTCTTTGTATCTGTTATATTTGAAAGGTTTTTCCACCGTTCAAAAGCATTGTTGGTCCGTTTGTCATACAGAGTAAGAGAGTTCTTAGTAACATGTGTAAAGTAAGCCCTTTCTGAAGCGATTACAGTACTCCAATTATTGACTAAAGTTTCGATCTTGCCTCTCAGCTGTTTACTTCTTCCAGTCATTCTGTCAATATTAACTATAGTTAGTTTGAAGTCAATAGTGGTCACATAAAGTATATTTTTGTGGTGTTCGTCGAACGAGATCCCCGTAAAAGGAAGTTTCGATTCCATATCTTTAAGCTTCTCAATTTTCATGTCATTATTTACTTCGATTATTTTCAATATTGTTACTGTGTATTTGGTTCTGATTGCTATAATATCTTGAGAGATAACGGTCTCAAGTATTTTAGCGTCTTCGGGACATTTGAAAGTGATCCCATGGTTATATTCAATTGTGAGATTTTTTGTATTGAATGGAGACAAATCTGAAAAAGGAATATTTTATTAATGAAAGGTAATTATTATTGTGCATGAGATAGCGACAGGGTTTGCAACTTTGTAGAAACAGTGGAAAGTCCAATAGTGAGTTGCAATATATATTAAAATATTGAATATACATACAGCTTTTATTCTTTTAGCGCTAAAAAGTATCCTTATGTGCTAATATTGCAAGGATATATTTTGAAGCACATAAAAAGTATTCATTGAAAACGATATGATGGGCCTAGATAATTATGCTAGGAATATATGTTACCACAAAACGCCTATAACCTAGCCCGGGAATCTTTTGTAGCTGCAATTGGCCTTAGGTAATTTATTAATTACTTTCTAAGGAGAGTGCTTGGATATGACAATGATATCTGACTGGATGGCTACCACCACACCAGAGATAACATCTACAACAGTAGCATATTTAAAGGTGTCGCGTTCCGGCATCAACTTTTAATTCTAAGGATGTAAGTAAGTTAGTAATCAATAAGTACATACAGTAATCAAATCAAGAGGGTAAAGTGTCTGTAATAGACTATACTGCTAGCACCGTGCAAATGGTAATAAACCCATCACAATTGCTGATGGTTTGCATATCTCTCTCGTCGCCGTTTTTTTTTAATTGCACTGTGTTTATAATCAGGTACAGTGCCTTTATTTTCTCATTCCTATAATGAAAAAAGTTCTTTACACTGCTTTTTCAACTACTGAGAATGTCATTCGAAATGGAGAATTAGATTGTTCATAATTGTATATGTTTGTCGCGTAAGAAAAAGCCTTATGCATTCTCCATGTGACTCTTCCCCTGTATCTTATTATTTTCTATTATGTCTTCAATGCAAATCTAGAGTAAGGCATCAAATGAAAAGTTTAATTTGATATTTTAGGAAAATATGCATTTATGAAATTAGATATAATAGCGAAATATAAGTTATATTAAAAATGCTACTTGAATCAAACAAGCAACAAAAAGTTATAATGAAATATTCACGCATTCATTACTGATTTTGTATCATAAAAGTGGCAACACTCTTGAATTTCGATACTTATCATACGCACGGGAACATTTGTATACAATAGAAAGAGACAGAAATAATCGCATGGGGTTATAATGCTTTTTCCTTATCTGACGATCTTTACCACTTAACCGCCAGCCGCTTTGCGGAACCTAGTTCTTAAATGTTTGTATATATCTCTTGTTTTACTTCTTACTGTAGAGCTACGTATGTCCCTTCTCTTGGACTTTTTCCGGACTTTACCCAAGTGTAGTGTGACATTTACAAGCTAATGCAACTATTATAGTATTTGTATAAATAAATTACTAACAGATGCAATTAAGTTCACTATGTAGTAAATAGTCCTCTCCGTGTAAAGAAACGAGGTGCAAGTTTCCGCTGCCTCCATAATACCAATTGTAACTACCGTCAAAATAGACATCGGGATTATTCTCCCAATGCTCGGCCATCTCCAGAAACTGCTTGCGACAATGGATTATTTCATCGCTTAACCATTCGTATTGGTTTACAATCCGTTTTAACGCTGAAATAAATGCATTGGTTGGTTGATATATGTTCCATTTTACCGAATGTTCTTCATTTTCTAATTTCGCACGTGGTGAAATAAAAGAGCCGAATAAGCTAACAGTCGATTTTTGACGGATTTTGATGAAATTTTCTTTTTGTTATAGCACACAAATTAGCTAAAAATAAAAAGTTATATTTCATCTCTCCATGCTTCTTAAAAAAATAACTCAACAAAAAAAAACAATTAGTTCCCAAACCAAGGTCTTTGGTCCGTATTAAGAATAGTACAATTTAGCTACAGGAACTTAAAGGGACTTTACGAAATTATCAATCAGTTTAATTATAAGCAAAAAATGTAATAAGCAGGCTAAATCATATTTATGTATGTATTTGTCTCTTTGTCATGAAGCATTTTTGTTTCATGGAGTTTCATACTACGATTCTAAAGAAAGTTCATTTCAATAATACCATGCCAACAAAGTTGAAAAATAGGTGTAAAATTATACGAACATTTCACTAATATGTTGTTACATTTATTGTATAAAAATGTTTCATTATGTATCATATACTTAAAAGCTATTTAATCATAAACTTAATAATGTAAAATTTTGATATGCACATTTCTGGCATACAACTTCTCATCTTCATATTGCATATTTCTGACCTATGGTTTCAAAATAATAGTCTATGGAGCACGGCGCGGCGGCTGCCAAAATTAAGTGATAGTCACAGTCACATAAGTGTTTAAGTTCAAAAATGTAAATAGAGATGGCGTTGCTAAACACAGCGTGATTCCTGAATTAAGGCGACAAGATTTTTTCCGAAAACATAAACCTACACAATAATTAAACTGCATTTTAGATAAATTTCGATTGTAGTCCGGTAAAACTGTAGAGGCCTGTCAGGCTGATAGCGAAGTCGTTCGAAAAAAATAAATAATAATAAATAAATCTCAATTAGAGTTCTGTTATTACACGTGTTGATTCTATATTAGATAAAATTTGTTTGTTATCTAAGTATTCTTGAGTCTTGGAATCATTGGGTTCAGGGTTTTTAATCGACGATTGTAATAATTGGTTTAGGTGCTTGCAATTGCCATACTGTGCTATGTTTTTTTATATTCATGTTTATAAGATCAAATATTAAATGTAAAATTACATTATTTAAGTTTTAATTTCAAATTATTAATGGTTCCAAAATTTCAAGTTTGATTATTTTTATTCTGATAAAAAATACATTATAAAATTTCTTTAATTTAGTAATATCCAATAAACATGACTGATCTAATGGGTTTTCGATGCGGTCTGCTGGATGAAACTTGAAATTCGCAATTCAACAACTGGGCTATTATTATCAACACTTCTGGAAAATATCGTTTAACGTCTATAATTATTATGTTTTGTTACTCTTTTGACCCATTGTGTTACGAACAAGTTTTTCTTAAATTTTGGTAACTTTGACATTCGGACAGTATTGCATTGATATTTGGTTTTGGGTAATGGTCTGGTATCAATGGACGAGCATTTGAGATGAGATTAGGTGCCAGTAAAACGGTTCGGGGAGACGCTACAAAATTACTTGCATTGAAAAGTCGATAGGAAACGACTCATTTATTAGTTTAAATTCATAGTTTCGAGAATCATGTTGATCATATAAAAATAAGTATGTATTTGAAGCACGGCTACCTGTTGTTTTGAGTACTACGTCTTATCTCGAGAGTTTGCTTACAAATATACAGATATACATTCAAATGGTTTTTTGCATTCCTGTTCCCCGCGGACGAAGTCGCGGGCACAGCGTAGCTAATAAAGTTAATGATACTGATAGTAAAACCATCTATAATGGTGGCCATGCGACACTAATATTTTTATTGTTAGTCAGCACCGACATGTCATGTTGGCATCTTGAGGAATACATACAGTGGTAGTCGAATAATTAGAAACACTACCAACAGTCCTTGACTTTATGTAAGATACTTCACCGCAATCGTTTTTATTTTGAAATTACAATAAATAGGGCAACAATATGTTCAACGATTTATCTTTTATTAGAAAAGCAATATAAATCCCACTACACCAGTGCAGTTTGAATATTACATTACGGACAAACATTAAAATCAATTTTAAGGTATGACCAATAATGGTCAACTAATTAGAAATAACAACAAAAAAGTATAAAAAACAATATTTTGTTAAGTATTAGTAATTAGTATTGATATTTACGAAATAGCTACGCTAATTTAGTGACGTATCCCTTATTTTCAATAACAGCACTGTAAGACGTGGCACCATTTCAATTAATTTCATACATTTTTCTAGGGGTATTGAATTCCATGATTCAACAAATGCTTGAAACCGAAAACCAAACTAGGTTTAACTGGTGTTATGTTTGTTTGAGACTTTCTTTTTAAAAATATACCAGAGATTTTCTATTGGGTTTAAACCTTTTTTAGCAACATGAATGACTAGCGTATCTTCTTTGGGAGAGGTTTCTCTTGGCCGAGTCTTTCTAAGAACATTTTCAACAGTTCTATGTGTTTTATAATGGTCAATTGCATTAAAAACTTTCTTAACAGAACAATATAAATGCTCAGCTATTCTTCTGTACGTCCACTTATGATCTACGAGTATATGTAAATTAACAATTATTTGCCTAGTTAACCTGTCACAACTTTTATTTTTGCCTATTTTGAACAAAATAAAATTCAGAGTAAACTTTGAATTGCCACCAAAATAATAGAAAAAGCCAAGAAATGTTATTCTTTCATTTCAAAAAAATAACAAGCTATCGATGTCATTCAAACCTAATAGACCACACATACCTTTGAATTGAATCCAACGACTGTTCCATTCATTCTTTTTATACATTACAGAGGTAACAGGATCCTCTTTATCAATATTCCTTAACTTTGTTGTAATCACCTTAGGCATCAAACTCTTGTAGGTAAAAGACTCAAAATACCCAGAATTAAGACCACCATCCCATTCCTCGCTGAAGGCATTCAGAGTGTGGCCCGGATATAAGAAATGCATAAAATGGGAAATGTCATGTTGTCTTAACATTTGACAATAGTAACTGTAGACTTTATGTTGTTTCTGTTTTGAATGGAGTAATTCTATTATTTCTTTTATAGGTGCATTGTTATCGAGGCTTTCTGCAACAAATGTCTTGTCTTTCTTTTTCTAAAAAATAAAATTATAGTATGTAAGGTTTTTTTAGTTACATACATTTTACTATACCCTTCCTTGCTATTATCATCATTAGATCTATTTAAAATTGATGATTCGGCATATTAAAATGAAATGTTTTTATAATTTATACTAGCAACCTTCTGTGACTTTAACCTTATTAAATTACAAAATAAGACTTAATAACAATCTAATAGCTATCTAGTGAGGAATTATTATAAAATGGATAGCATAAAAAGTTTCTCTATGAAAAATCCTAACTTTCATGGTGATTGATCACACAAGCAACATTTGTAGAATCAGAACTCACTATTACACAATATTATTCTATTAATATTACTCCCTGCCATCATAAAATCATCATTCTCTTATTCTCCCCTTCCATCATTACCTTGAATGTGAAAATGTAATTCTCAAATAATTATTATCACAGAAAGCTGGTCAAGAAAGTGCTGTATTCATAAAAGACTTATATTAATGGTTGCTTTCCACATGTACAAAGTTTTGAGTTGGCCTTGTAAATATATCAGGTAAATTAATTTCATTCAGTATCCAAACTTTATAATCAAATTATGACTAACATTAGTAGTTGCTAATAAAAATAGAAATCAAAACATGCCCTATATCATAACCATATTAAATTTGTATGTACGTAAGTGTATGCTTACTACAATAATGTATGGTATAAACAAATATAGGACAGGATCATATATTTCAAGTGTGTGACAACCCAAGTGGAGACGAAATGTTACCTGAATCTACAAACTTAAGTCATGACAAATTTTACACATATTCTGAAAATTAATTTTCTTTTCGACTGAATTTTAAACATGGTTTATAATAGTCACGTTTTTATTTGGAGTATAGCCTAACACATAACAAAGTGAGTTTTTTTCTTGTAGAAAAGGTGACATGCCGAGATATACAATTACACCAGACTTGATAATTAAAATTTAGATGTAGCAGGTCATACAATGGTGAACTCAATTCAGTTCTATTGAATATAAATAACTTTATTTTATGTTAATAATTAATGTTTCTTTAATCGAAGGATGTAAAATGAAACATTGTTTATGAAAAACAAAGTAATTTTATTACAGATCAAATACAAACATAAGAATTATACCTGTACATTACAATAGTAGGTTAAAATTTTATACATATTAAAATATTGTCATAATGATATACATAACGCTCTGTAAAAGTTTTTTTTTCTACTTTCTCCTTATTGGAGGTTATTACTGGCATTATCGAGTAGGTAACACAAAGTACACAGGTACAAAGCAAAGGGTACCAAAGTACCTAATGTTAAAATTCCATTTTACATCTTTCCACAGAATTTATGATCGGTAATATATTTCCCATCAATGTCACTTTCTGCACAATAACCGAACTATACTACTTAAAATTCCAGCAGTCTTACTAAATACAGGTCCACATAACCCAAAATTGTTAATAAAAAGCAAAACCTATGATAATAAAAGTAAAACTATATGAAAGTTTAAGCTAAAAACTCCTTCCTTAGTTTAGTAAACAGAGAACGACCACTTTTTAAAATCTAGGATTTCGATTTAAATGAACTATTAGCTGTAATAAATCTGCTATGATTGTTACAAACAGTTATTACTTTAAAAAACATAATTTACCTTTGTCACGTTTATCTTACTGTCTTCATGCATTTCTGAGTACATTTTAGCAACGTGTTTATATGAAAAATAAAAAGAGCGTTGCTTCAAAAATTATAAGCAAAAAACACATGTATTTGACACCCACAGACCATACGTCAGTTGCAGGGATGCCAGTACGGCCAACCATCAGCCAAATGATTATACACCAATCAATTGTTATGTACCTACCTACACAAAAAATCAATGCAAGTTTGCAATTGAAAATTACTGAAACCTAATACCTATGTAAATTGCTTCCAATTTATCTTTTTTGATCACCTTTAAACGGGTCACAAAATAAATTATGGGTATTTGTTACTTGCAGTACTATATTTTTTATAAATTATAATTAGCGCACTTAGATATTACGTATGTCGTAAAAAATATTCTATTAATAATTTCACCCACTATATTGTTTCGTTAAAAACAGTATTTTTGTAGTTGGCATGCTAATCATATTCAAAAACATTTTTGAAGTGAAACTTCTTATGAGAGTGCTTTGAAATTCTGATTTGCAACCTTTTTGTGTGACGAATAGTGGCGAGGGTAAATTCTGTGTTGAGTAGAGTATTGAAAATACCAATTCTCGTTCGATCATCGAACGTCGAGCGCGGTCAATACTTGGTTGGGTGATCGTCGGAGAACATCGCGTGTCGTTGACTTTTCGATATACTTTGAGAAGTTTTCACTTTCGTTTGGTTATAAGTACACACTATTTTACGTATTTATTTATTTTAAAAATTAACACTAGTAACAATAATATGGCCGTTTGATTGAGCTATTAAGCATACAGAAACTTCTACAATAAACACAACTTGTGTAATTAACTCCATAGTAAAATGATCTGTATCCAATTCCGAAAGCAGGTGAAGCACACTAAAGAGCGAAGGATCTATACTTCAGACAGTTATTTTTATGAAGCAAATAGAATATGCTAAATTCACGGAATAAAGAAAGCACTTTCTTCCGTGGCTAAATAAGACGAAATGAAATATTAAATTACCTCTCATTTTTTTATTTTGTACTAAAAATAGTCCCATACAAAAATAAATACAATTTGCATTTATGACAACTAATTTTATACTTCACAATATCAATGTTTCATAGCGTGTAAACGTGATACATCATCTCGGGGAATGATAGTGCTGCAAAGACCGTAAAAACCAAAATTGAATATACAGTCACTAAAATATCCCTTTTTAGTTTTATAGACGCATTAAAATCAAGATTTTGATCGTTTTTATAGCACAAACTATTTTGGAACCGAATTTCTAAATCAGCTTGTTGATTTTCTTGTGTTATATCAGAATCGGTTAACACTTTTAAATCGATTGTCTTCTTTGTTTCTAATCTTTTCTCATACGGAAGAAGAGATTGTTGGGACGATTTATCAGGTATTTCTATAATCATTTTATGAGGATTTATCGAATTGGTAGAATAAGTAGACTTGTGTTCAACGAAGGAAGAGAATATTGATTGGCTAGACGGCTCGCTTAGAACTCCTATTAATGAATTAGTGACGTTTGTACTATGATTGACAGTAATAGGGAATAAAGATGGAACCTCTGTATATCTATTCACTGTTACGCGGTCGTGGATATCGGCGTAAACCTCTTTATCTTTATAGATAGGTCTACAGACAAACTTGTCTTTTGACCTTTTTTTGCAAAAGTCATGTTCTTCTTGGCTAGATAAATAAATTGAATAAATACTAGAACTCGACTCCAGTTGCCTTAACTTATCAAGAGAAGTAATAGACACGATCTTTTGAGGGTTACCGTTCGAGTATTTCCCTAATGTTGCTGTGTCTTTAGTAAATGTTTCAAAAGCATTACACTGTTGTTCATTGCTATCTGTACTACTTATATGAGTGTGACATGCAGTGATGTTTTGTATTTCGTTCAAAAGGCCGACTAACATATCCAGGGATGTCGTGAAATCTACAGCTGTTATGTCATTTATTTTATTTGAAGACTCTATTTTCCCATCACTAATGACTTGTTCCACTTCAGATTTTATTTTAACAACTGGTTTAATAACGTCGTCAACATTAACTGCCTTCATTTCTTTAACTCTATCTTCCCTGAGGTTATGATTATCTATGAAAGTATTATCCGTGATACCTACTTGAACTGTATGTTCAATTTCCGCTTTTGATTCTTCAGTGCCAGGACATTTAGTGGTTTGACTGCATTGTGTACTGCTCTTAACGACTTTGACATTGGCTGACTTTGAATTTTCTTTAATATCTTCAGTTACAGACTTTAATTTTGAGTGGGAATCAAATTTTAATAAAGAATATTTTGGAAAAGCGTATCCAATAGTTGTAATTTGTATAGGAAATTTCACAAAACTCCAATCTAAATGAGATTTAGACAATATTGGAAATGTTATTATATCTGATAATTTATCATGATTACATTTTATAAAGTTATGCGATGAACGTTTCTTTAAAAGAGCTGATCCAGTATCACTACTTTGTAATAAGAAATGTGATTTGGTAGATTGTTTGGGAGTCAGTGTCAAATTTTTAATCCTTAACCGTTTTTGAGAGTTACCAACCGGTATCTGATGACATAAGGCCTTCTCTAATTTTGTCAATTCTGTCGTAAAATTACTTACTTCTGGTTGGACATAATTAATTAAACCCTCATCGATTTGTTCAATTTTTTTGTTATCTCTATCAACAACGGCAGTAATTACAGTTTTATCCTCATAAACATCAACTGGAAAGTCGATTTTTTTTTCCAATATTGGTTGGTCTTTCCTAGACATACTGTCAGCTATGAAAAATTCTTCTATATTTTCAGCCTTGCAGTTGGCTTCGAAGCATTCAGATAGAATAGCTAGACTTTTCTTTTTCTTTGGATTGAGTATAGTATCGACGATGTAATGAAGTGTGTTACCTAGTTCATTAGACTCTTCAGCTTTTTCGGTCGATGTGTCTGATTCTGAAAGACCGATATAAATAGTAAGGTACTTTATCATAATATTTTGATCATTAAAATAAGAAGAAATTGGTGTTTTTAGAGACTGTTTCGTTTTCCATGAAGATGTAGTGAAACTTAATATTTTCAAAATGTTTATAGATTGTCAAATATTACTTAGATCGATATTGTTCGGTAGAAAAGGGACACGCGAAATGAGCTCCAGTGACGGCACTCCATCCGGTCCACTTAGTAGCGACGAACGCTCGTAGCGGCTTTTATCCACGTGTACCGTATTCTTTCTGAAATAACAGAAAGTCTCTAAATATCTAAGAACATTTTACACACAAACTCAATATCACCGCAACCGAGATGTAATGTATAATATTACAAAAATTAGATAACATTTAGCACATAAATCCTATTGGAGTATACGTTAAATTAGAGTATTCGCCCTTACTTACCATTCTAATATTCCCGACCCAAGTATTCGAGTTTTTCGAATAGTTGTCAAATCGTACTCTAAAAGATTCACCTACCTACCTACATAACCATGTGAAACTTGGTCATTGAATACAGCTGGCGAAGACAAATATTAACATTTTGCTATCACCGACACTTTTAACTTGTAACATAATAAATCGTAGGTGAGTCTCAGGTAAAAAAAAAAAAACTACATCCTGACATCAATCTATCCTCAAAACAAAGATGACTATAATGCAATAATTGCTAAAATGGTCGAACGTCAGTCCGAGCATCGAGCAGTCATCGTCATCATTGTCTTACCCTTATCCCATCTAAGTAAGGTCGGCACAACATGTTTTCCTTTTCCATTCTCCTCTGTCAGATGTCATCTCAGTATTCGCACCTTTTATATACATATCATTTTTCACACAATCCATCCACAGCTTTTCCGTCTTCCTTTACCTCTATATCCATCCACTTTCAAACTCAAAACTTTTCTTGTTACTTGACTTTTTCTCATAATATGGCCATACCTTGCTAACCTATTACTCCTCAACTCCTCTGTCACTGCTGCTATTTTCAAACTTCCTTTGACATACTCATTCTTAATCTTATCCCTTCTGATTACACCACACATCCATTTTAACATTCGCGTCTCTGCGATATGTAATCTTTTCTCATCTGTCTATTTCGTAGCTCAGCACTCGGATTCATATAACACGATAGTGTTATTATAGTTTTATACACCTTCCCCTTGAGTTTCAACAGCATTCGGGGGTTATACACTTCCCCAGACACCTTTCGCCAATTCGTTCACCCAGCATTTATCCTATTCCTCACGTCCTTGTCTATGCCACCGTTGTTTTGAATCAATTAACCGAGGTACCGAAAATTGGAGCAGGCTGGTAAGGATACATCGTTTAAGGTAATATGACATGACAAAAACTAGATGGACCCCTGAAGTCGCAGAACAAATGTTCATTTTTTGTCCTACTTACTACTTTAAACCGATATTCTCCAGTTTCTCTCGCCATCTCTCCTGCCGAATCTGGACTTCGGCATCATTTTCTTCAATAAGAGTAATGTCATCAACAAACAGTATACACCAAGGTGCCTACTCCTGTATGTCTGATGTTAGTGCATCCATCGCAAGAAGGAATACATAAAGACTTAAAACTGATCCCTGATGCAAACCTACAGCCTCATGGAAATTGTCGGTAACTCCAGCCTCGGACCTAACATGTGTTTTAGCTTGACTACACATATAACGGATAAATAAGTAGTATTTCCCAGGCAATCTTTTCTTTTTCAGCGCTCACCACAGAACATCTCAACGTAATCGATCATATGCCTTTTCCAGATCAACAAACACCATATGCAAGTTTTTCTGTACACATCTGTATTTTTCGTACTGTTGGCGATGTGACGTCCACACATAAACCCGTATTCTTAGTCACTTCAGTTTCACCTCTCATTCGTCTCGCTATCGCTATTTCCTAACCCTTCATACTATGTGACATAGGCTTTGTCCATCGACAGTTATTACAGTCCTGTACATCACCCTTGTACTTAAAGATAGGTACTATTATGGTATTGTACCATTCATTTGGGATCGCCTCCTCTTGCAACATTATATTATAAAATAAAGTCAACCACATCCATCTTTCTACATAATAAGGAAAACAGTGATGGCAAATAGCGAAGTCTTGGAAAAAGTAGTCATAAACCTACTTGAAATCCATAAAGCATGGTTATTGAAGAAGTTCGTTTAATTCCTTTACCTTGGGACGTCAAGTTCTATGAGATTTTTTTTCTAAATTTGAGTAAATAAATAGTGTATGTATCAATTAGTACCCATACTCACACAATATGCTTTTAAGCTACTAAGCATGTGTTGTTATTAATAATTATATTTTTTTTATATTTCTTTGTCATCATTATTGCATTCTAATTTGATTTATTTTCTAGCTTATCACGCCAAGTCAATTATAGATGAGAGTACTAACTAAATATTTGAAAATATGACTTCTGCGTTTCTTGCTGCAATACTTATTAATAATCTTTATATTTGAGCATAAAACACAGGTTTAAGCTACATATTGACAATGGAAATGCTTGTAATGTTAAAGTAGTTATAGGTATGTTTGTTGTTCTGAGACAAGACTTAAAACATATTCATCGTTTTAGATATTCAATAATAAAGAAGGTATTAGAAAAACTCGTAAAACTCGAATAGCACGAATAGCGGTATTCGTAAAACTCGAACAGTAAAATCGAGCGAATATTGCATGCTCTACACATAAGGCTTCTTTAATAATACATAAAAATGCGTGGAAAATGTATACTTACGATGTTTCAGATGTTTGTGGTATGTTGTTGTATTTGGATTGTGGTTTCGGAGGTCCAGATTTTTCTTTCTGGCTAGTGCTGGATGATCGCGGAATACTTGTAACTGCATAACGTAGATATAATAAACAAATTAACTTATATATCATACACAAAGCAAACACAATATAAGAGGAAATATAAATTACAAATAAAATAAATGTATCTATAAAACCACGTTAATTATGGTGTTAACAGAACTCTCCTGAACATTAGTTTCTTGATAAAGAGATCCAACACTTTTTATACAGGCACTAAAAATATGAAATGAATTATAGTAACCGCAAAAATTTCAATTACAAAATTCACCTTACACACCTATGGTAGGTACTGGAGTTGGCTTCGCAGACACCGGTGAAAACGCCCTGGTTTCGTTTTTTTTCGGCTTGATTCTAGAATTTGCAGATCCCACTTTTGGTTCGACAAAATTTTGTGGTGTTTTAGCCAATTTCTGTAGTCTATCTGCCATTAAGTTTTTACCATATTTAGAATGATACTCTTCACTATGAGCTTGGACGTAAGACTTTTTTGGTTGAGCTAAAGAATTTAATCTAGAATGTAATTTAGGCGGCCCTCGGACAGCTTCACCTCTGGCTTCTCTTGCTTCATCAATGATATCCACAATTAATCTCTCATTTGTTCTTTGTTTTTCAGCAAGACCCTGCTGATGTTGTAGTTTAGTGATGTCAAAAATTGATTTAGGCTTACGAGATGCTATTATTGCAGATTTTTTTTCCGTAAACTGAGAATCTTTTAAATGTTGATCAAATCGAGAATACCGTTTTACGTTACCCTGCCGAGAACCAGCCTTAACATCACTAGGTATGGGTTCCGTTTTATTTATACCAATTGATTCTGTGGTTTTATATCTAGCTTTCTGAACATTTTCAATATTATGAAGCAACTGCGAAATAGCTTTTAACGGATCTTCTGCTACTTTTGGAGTATTAAAAAGAACTTTCTTGTTCTTTTTCAATTTATCAATATCAGATCTCAAAGACTGCGATTTGGTACTAATAATGACTTTGGGAACTATTGGAGTTTGAGGTTTTTTAACAGTCGGTATTTTAGATTTAATTTCATTAGTTTTCCCGAAACTAAAATAACTAGGATTGGAAGAGGTTATGTGATGTTTAATACTGGTTCCACTATCGCTGCCTTCAATTGATGAGTTTCCACGAGCTTCTATAGAGTCCAAAGGTAACAAAGATGTATTTATTGGTGGTAGTTTCTCATCATTTACATTTTGTAACTTTTTCATCAAATTATAAATTTTATCAATGCTTTTTCTACATTCGAGGGGTAACGTTGCCTTTTTAAGACCATTTTTATTGTCAGATAAAACATTAGTAGGACTATTTGCAGGAACTATATTCTCTACACTCGGAGGCATGCCCACATTATCTATCGTCTGTAGGTCATCTACGTCGTCAATAATCGGTATCTCGTTTAATCTGCAATGAATAATCACTGTTATTATTCTACCTTAGTTTAGAAATATACTTCCAAACGTTAAAAAATAAACTTAAACACTGACTGACAGAAGACGTTCATTCGCCAGTCATAGATTCTTTACTGATCAAAAACATATGACATTGTAAAGTAATGAACAAACAGTTCAATATAATGTAGTCTTTAGTATTACATATATACTCGTAGATATAATATACATTTATGTTGAATTAAGGGAATTTTAGTCTATATAGTGTGACTTACGTATATGTGTTATCAGATGTGAGTACTTCTTTGTATAAATCTGGGACTGAATGACCGGTTATTTGCGAAAATAAATTCACATTATCTTGAAAATCGCTTGAGACTACTGAAGTTGACATTGAATACCCTTTCACCGCACAGTTGTCTTTCTTGTTCATCTCCATGTACATCACTTCTGTTATCGCATTGTTTAAGTAATAATTGCTATTAATATATTTTTCGTTATTCCCTTCACTGTTAAGGTATAAAGATTCGCCATCTGGGCCGTTTTCATCTAGAGGTACTTCAGGAATGCTATCTTTCTTTACTCCTACATGGTTCTTTCCTTTCCCTTGCTTATTTTCAATATTCACGGCTTGCCCGTAAATGGAATTGTAGAATGATTTATTCGTTATTGATAATTTTGTAACAGAACTCGATGGCTGCGGTATTGCAAAACCTTTAGGATATTTCTGTTTAATTACTTTGCAACTTTCGGCTAAAACTAATTTCTTTCTTTCACGTCTTTCCCTAATTTCTAGCAATCTTTTCCTTTTTTTCTCTTCGAGGACGTGGGAGCGATTTTCATAAGGAGACTTTATTCGGGCACGTGTTGGTGATTTATTTTTACTAACAGAATTTGACCAAAGAGCAACGTCTTTACCGTTTTCCTTTGGAAGATACATTTTCATATTTAATCTCAATTTATCAGATGCTACAACATGATGAATAGATTCTTTTTGCATCAGTGGCTCATTGTTGAAGGTATTCCTAAGGAATTCAGTGGATTCATTCAATTCACTGCAACTTTGATTTTTAAATATATTGCAATCATTGTCACTATTAGGATAGTCGTTTGTGCCTACTACAGAATCACATTGAGTTTCAAAATCACCAAAATAAGAATCTTTAGATTCTGCAGCATCACCATTTGTACTAGTTGCAGTGTTAGGATTATTTTTTTCATCTCCACACACTTCAGTTATCCTTACTATCTTGTCTGCACCTTCAATATGTCCAATCTCTTTCAATAATAAAGGTACTAATGCGTTTACACCATTATCTGAAACAAAATAATCATATTTCAGTAATGATTATATTACATTGTTTATTTATGTATCAAATATATACTAACATACTTACCTATATTCGGTGGTCTCTGAACTATCATTATAGAATTAATATTGCCCATCATATGACCAGACTCTGACTTTTGTAGTCGAAATACTAAATCAACTCGAGAAACATTTTCCTCTTCATTGTTATTTTCTAATGCAAGCTGATTTTCTTTTTTGCAACTAATAATAAGATTATCGGCGCAACGTTTACTGAACAGATTATACGAACCGCAAATTAATTTTGGTACTTCAATAATGATTTGCTTTTCGAGAATCTTCGAAAGATATCTAACGTCGACCTCCGAGTGTACCAAATCGTTCCATGTTGAAGCCTGCCCATTAGATTTACTTTCGACATGCAGAGGTATGCTCGTTGATGTTGCTAATATTTTAGCAGATTTATTTATATCTTTACTATCAACTTCCTTCCACCTCTCTTTAGTCCTATCAGTCAAGTATTCGCCGTTACTGATACGTTTCAGCTGTTCTATAGTATGCTTCACGTATGTTATGATATTATCCATGTAGAAGTTGTAATTGTCTTCAAGACGTTTACAACATACGTAATCTAGTAAAGAAGCTGGAAGCAACGAACCTTCGAGTTGACTAAAGCCAACGTTTAAATAGTTTAATTGATCTTTTATATATGGATCTTGGAAAAGAAAGTGTTTATTATATTCCGAAGTTAAATTCGGGGATTGGATATCGACCAATTTTTGGCAGACTTTATTTTCTAACGATAGATGGCTATTCAAAAGGTCTAATCTTTCTTTATTAACTAAGATCACTCTTTGCAATTCCTCGGCGCTGTATAGGTCACTGATATCAGATCCTTCGGAGTCAGGATCATCATTGCAAACGATAGTTTCAACGTATTGGTTGGGTTTTTGTGGCGTAAATTTATCCCCGTTGGATATAAGCTTCGCACCTTTGTCAATGTTTTTGTACAGAACGACAAGATCTCCGGGAGTGAATGAATGATCATCTGCAGAATACTACGATATTAGATAAAAAAATGAAACATGTTTGCAAGGTTTAACTTCGAAACAGTTGAAACGATTTTAACGAGATTTGTAAAGTGTATGTATATCAATATAAATATATAAAGCGTAAAATAAGAATTAATAAATTTTACAGGGGTAGTCTAAAACACTGTAAAAGGTTTATGTGGATAAATAAGTGAGTGGTAATGAATAAGACGGAGCCAGTAGGAAATAGGAATCGTCTTACTTCAAATATAAAGTATGGATTTCTTCAAAAGGGATGTGAATGATTTTCTAAAGAATCGGCACTCAGTAACGTGCATGTAATACTTCTGGGGTTACAAGCGTCAAGAGGCTGCGTTGACCGCATTCCATCAGGCGGAACGCATGTTTTTTTTGCCACCATTGCGGTACAAAAGAGAAGATATGACTTATCACGTAGCTTACGTACATATACCTTTAACTCTCGCTGAGAATCAAACCTTGGAATATTCTATGATTTTTCCTAAAGATACCTACTATATTAAAGTTAACTGTATAAATGAAATCATAGAGGTCTGCTGTTATGAGCGCATCACCCAAAAACTACTGAAAAGATTTCGATAATTTTTTAGGTTTTTCTTCACAGTTGGTCCTTATTTAGAAAAAAATATATCATGATAGCTTCATTTAATATAAAGTTGTAAGAAATTACGATTCTTATAGGCACTACACGATTAGTTTTTTTATGTATTATATTTTGTTCCTCTGTAGATACAGTTTTATGATAAAAAACAACGGAGACGTATTCCCGGATATCAGCTAGTATATTACTACTAATTCTACATAAGAACACATCCTGCAGAATTCCTTCAAGAATTCATCATTACCATTAGCAACAAAGCTTTGATCCTTAGACATCATCTTGAAAAGTTCACTGGCTGTCTGGTAGACATGAGAATTATCTTCAGCATCAGTTTTCTTCTGTATACTTTCGTCTCTTTCCTTTCCTTCTAATACCCTGCTTATCAACATCTGTTACATAGATTTAAACAACACGGATTAATAAATAAAATATTACATCCAAAACACGGTACAAGTGTCGTACAAAACACAAAAAACAATCTAATTGAAAATTTTCGACATTTTTTTTTCACAAAAACCGTAAATCTGAATACAGATGTCACCTTTGTATTTGGAATGTCAAATCGCTTGGCCCCATATTTTACCTTCTTGTGACTGGCACGAAAATGGAACCTACTAATTTAGATGTTTTTGTCTTGATTTTTGCAAAGCGTAATTGCCAAATTTGCTAGTGTCTTATTTTAAGCCTACATGGTTATTAATTTTATACATGTAATTTTTAATGGAATAAGGTAACAGTGAGTGTCGACATTCGGTATCGATAATTGAATCATTTTCGCATATGCATAGTTTTTCGTAAATATCTTTAATACATTACTTGCGTTTGCGTATATGCTCGAGACGACATATGTTATCGGCGTCTCCGTAATCTTGAGGATTCCCATTTTTCTACGATATGTGTACTGGTTGACTCTGGCACAGAGAAAACTATCTACATAGGAGTCTACCGCTCGCACAGCGGAGATCAAGAGACTTCCAGGTTATTTGAACATCTAAGCGAGGCAGCAGAGCTGGCTTAACATCGTTACCCTTCCGCGCATTTGGTACTGTTAGGTGATTTTAATGCCCACCACCAAGATTGGCTATTCCCTTGCCTTAAAACAGACTATGCTGGGCGAGAGGCATATAAACTCTCTCTTTCATTAGACCTCTCACAACTGGTTAATCAAATGACGCGGGTACCTGATGTTGACTCACACACTGCTAACTGCCTAGTCCTTCTGCTGACAACAGATCCAGATAGATTCTCCATCACAGTCTCAGCGCCGTTAGGGAATTCTGATCACTGTCTGGTTAAGGTTATATTATCATACTCCCCTCCAGATACTAGCCCCAGAGGTATGAGAAGGATATGGCGATATAAATCAGCAGACTGGGATGAGATGCGTCACTTTCTAGCATCTTACCCTTGGCAAAAAACATGCTTCCTGTCTACAGATCCGTCGAGTTGCGCATCTGCCATTACCGATGTGGTCAGTCGGGCTATGGAGTATTTTATACCGTATTCCGATGTACCGCTTGGAGCTGAATCTCGCCCATGGTACAATTCCAAATGCGCCGAAACTGAAAGAAATAAACAAATAGCTTTTCAAGCCTGGGCTGAAGCACGCTGCAATAAATCTTCGGATATAAAAGACAAAAAGAAAGCCTACAATAAAAGCGCCAAGTTTTATAATAAAGTTTCACGTAAAGCTCGCTTTCACCACGTTGGCCGCATGGGAGCCAAACTGGCTTCCTATCCATCAGGAAGCAAAGCTTTTTGGTCTCTTGCCAAGTCAGTCGAAGCTAACTTTCTCAAGTCCTCGCTTCCCCCACGATGAAGTCAAATGGTTCACTGGCTCATTCAGCGGCAGAAAAGGCAAACATGCTTGCAAACCTGTTTGCGAATAATTCGCATCTAGATACTGGCGATAAAATTACACCGTCAATACCCTCGTGTGATACCACAATGAAAGAAATTGTGGTTCGCACCAAGGACGTACGAAAAGTGCTTCGCAATCTAGATGTGAATAAAGCCAGTAGATGATGGCTGATGGCATTCCGTCAAGAGTACTTAAGATCTGTGCACCTTAGTTGGCTCCTATCTTGACACGCCTATTTCGCCTTTCTCTGGAATCCGGCATTGTTCCAAAATCTTGGAAATCAGCGAATATCCAGCCGGTTCCAAGAAAGGGAAATCGTACCGATCCTTATAACTATCGGCCTGTTGCCATAACCTCACTTTTCTGTAAAGTAATGGAGCGAATAATAAATAAGCAGTTGCTGACATACCTGGAGCTTAATGATATTCTCAGTGATCGCCAATACGGATTCCGACAAAAGCGATCTACTGGTGACCTGCTAGTGTATGCCACCCATTACTGGGCTGAGGCTCTCGAGAGACATGGATAGGCTGTTGCTGTTTCTCTGGACGTCTCGAAAGCATTTGACAAGGTCTGGCACGTTAGCCTCCTAAGTAAGCTCCAAGCCAAGCCTATGGACTACCAGAACGCCTGTTGACTTGGATCTGCGATTTTCTGAGTGAACGGATTATACGAGTAGTTGTTAATGGCTGCTCGTCTGATCCCAAGGTTTTAAATGACGGAGTTCCTCAGGGATCTGTACTCTCAGCAACTCTATTCCTGCTGCACATCAATGATCTGCTTATACCCGGTATATTTGGGTACGCGGATGACAGCACTGTATCTGAGAGGTATTTATCCAGTCGACAGGCCAGTTTACTAGAAACCCTTAATAAGAGAGAGGCCATGATCAAACGTTTAAATAAAAACCTCAGGTTTGTAGCCGATTGGGGTGACTCAAACCGGGTTAAGTTTAACGCTGAAAAGACCCAGGCGTGTCTTTTCTCTACAAAACGGAGTCCGCTCAACTTGACTCCTGCTTTTCAAGGGGTTTCCCTTCAAGTAACAGACAGCCTCGAGCTTCTTGGGATCCAGCTAACTTCGGGCGCTCAATTGAGCAAAAAGCGAAAACAGCTGCGAGAAAACTCGGGATCCTCTTTAAAGTTAAGCAGTATTTCACACCAGAACAGCTTCTCAGCTTATACCAAGCACAAGTTCGTTCATGTATGGAATACTGCTGTCACCTATGGGATGGATCAGCCAGATATCAGCTGGCTACTCTTGATTCCATTGAGCGTCGCGCTTGTCGGCTTGTAGGAGATGAAACGCTGTGGCAGGCAAGAATGCTTAATTTAGAGCATCGACGAAAAGTAGCTTGTCTGTCGGTGTTTTATAGGTTACACTTTGGAGAGTGTGCACAGGAATTACATGACATAATTCCACTGGCCCCATTCCATCAGAGGACGACTAGCCGCCGTGGGGATTTTCACCCTTATGTGGTTGATAATCCCGTGGTTCGTACGAAGCGTTTTGCTTCCACATTCATTGCACGTACGACTAAGGAGTGGAATTTACTTCCGGCGTCTGTCTTCCCATCCTCCTATAGCTTGGGAGTATTCAAGAGGAGAGTGAACAGGCACCTAGAGGGTAAGCGCGATTCATCGTCGGCCTCATCTACACTTACCATCAGGTGAGATCGAGGCCAAACGCATGCCTGTAAAACATTAAAAAAAAACATTACGTTTTTCAAAATGTAACTATATCCAAGTCAATTTAAAGATTACTGAGGTATTAAACAATAACGATAACATACAATTCAAATGCGAAAGTAAAGTTTATATCAATGTTTACCTTTCAATTGCGTTTAAACATCTAGACGGATTCGAATGCAATTACACATAGAAATCGGTTATCTTGAGGAATAATACAATAATTTTTATATAATTTTATTGTCCGTCGAATCGAACTCACTTCTATCTTTAGGTATAAAGCAACTGCTATAAACTGAAAATATATATTAGGTGTTACCAGTAATTTATTTCCGGATTATACAACATCTATAGAATAACTTGAATTTATATTAACTTGGTTAACTTATACTTGTATTTACCAAGTGCAATGCTTTAACACGATGAGCGCCACGTCAGCCGTCGGTGGCTTGATATTGTTTTGAAAAGCCGATGAAAATTCATTTAAAATTTACTTAATTTTGATTTATTACTTATGCCATATTGATAAAATCTTATCTAACGGGCCGAATGGTAAAGAGAACAAAACAGATTTGGCAGGTAATGTGTTAAATGAATTTCTATAGGCATCTAATTCGAAACGATATATTTATATCTTCATCTCCTGCGAGAAGAAAGAATGGGCCTAGAATACAAGCGCTTCTATGAAGCGCGCATGGCTCAGCGGGGATGGATTTAAGAATCGACGTGACGCTCAATGTGTTAAGGATTACCTGATAATTTGCCTTGGACTAGTATAAACGATTTTTGTAAATGTTATAGAAACAATCTTGTATATATAAATTTATTTCGTGTATGTAGTAAACGACTATAACGAATTAGGTTAAATTTAATTTTTAGATAACATTTTGCTTTTCAAGTTTATCTATATATGAAAAAACGTGATTTTACACAAAAATAAAAATAATATAAGTAATTATGTAAGCTTATCTCATATAACAACATCTAGAAAATTTTAGTGGTACTTGAATTGTTGCCAATGAATTATATACTGGTACGTCAAAATTTTGTGAGATGGCACTAAATGACATTATCCGAATATGGTAGGCTTACAACCAATAGCAACAACGCAGATCGCACAGGTACTAGTACTAATAAATAACAACAAATCCAGATCTAATAAAATATCTATTTAATAAATAACACAATTTAAGTACATAATTATATCATACAAATAATACTTATGTTTTTGGGAATGCAGATACAAATTATAGTCTTATAGTGGATTAACATTCATTATAATAGTCCTAATATGAAAAGCAAACGCAAAGACGCAAGACAAATTATGTTAAAAATACAAGTTTTTTTAAAGCGAACTATATAAACGCTCGTGTGTACGGCGCCTTATCGTGTATCCTTGGATGTGACGTCATCAATATAGTTCCAATCGGCCTGCCTTCAGATCTAAATCATTATTTTTTTCTAAATCAACATAACATGGATAAGAGCACGATACATCATTATAAATTTCTATAAGTGTGAGCGAGAACCCAACACTGTTAATAGTGTTTCCACGTATTTTTGCTCCGTGTCAAAAATGTATTGGAAGTTTTTTGCATTGGTCTCTACCCCCTTCATGCTCATACCCTAGCCTTACCAAATGGGGGTTGGATATAAATCTCTTATTAAGATATATATTTAAACAGGTGTTTGGAAGAGGGATTCGAGTAGTTCAGGCTCGGTGAGATCTTTCTTGTATTGCTGCGCTAATTCTTGTATGAGATGGCGTCTCCTCACGTGTGGTGGTTGATATCTGGAAACAGAATTCATTTGCAATCTATTTATGTCATGTCTCACCGCAGTTTAGTGTAACTATTAGTAAATTTATTTATACATAAACAATTTTTGTTCTTTTTTTGGGAAAATCTATGATACCGTTGATTTAATTTTCGCGAGAGTTTTACAGATTGATGATAAATTTTATCAGAGGTAACTTAAATTTGGTAAAGCGATTACAGAAGTTAAGTAATAAACGAGTAAATTACAATAAAAAATTACCACCCAGAGATCATTCAGATAAAATATGTGGTTTTATGAAGCAACAAACCTATTTTCAAGAAAATAAAGTTACAGGCATCAATAAGTATATAACTGACCGTGATATATAACATGTGATTTGTAGCATATGTTATGTAAGTACGTGACTAGCACGTGTGTAGTATGTGATATGTAATATATAAAGCGTGATATATAACATATGATAAATAATAATGCCAAAAAAACATATTTTTTTCGAAGTGATTACGCCATTGGCCTGACAGCTCTCTACAGCTTCACCAGACTACTTAAACGCGTGCTTAAGGTATTTCGCTACTTGGTAACAAGCTCAAGGATGCCAAAGTAGCCCAACGTCGGCTCGGGCTGTTGCCTTGGATTTGTATCCATTTGTTGAATTTGTCTAAGCTAAAGTAAGCTTAATACATATAACAATACGTGGGACACACATATGTATCGACATGTGTGCCTCACGAATTCAAAAGTGTGTATTTTATATCTGAGAACTAGGCTAATCTAAATTAATCCAGTTCGAAAATAAGTTAAAAAATAATAAAACCCTTCCACTATATGTGCACACAATGCGTGTATGTTTGGAGCTGATCTGTGTTATGTTGGTCAACTAGTGATGGACAATTTTCAGTTTCACTGTATCGCGATAGCAGCGTGCTCGAGGGCTACACTCTGGGAAATCGAACCTAGGCTTGAGCCGCTTCCACGGGTAAAAAATAATTTAATAAGTTACATTAAAGTAGGTATGATTTGTGTTATATATGTACTCGTAGGTATCTGCTGTACCGAAGCGGCAGCTACGTATATAAATTAAACAGTGTGCAATTAACCGAGCTGCCTTTCACTTGTCCCGTCCTTGAGTTAACCTGCCTGCCTGCTGTAACCGTTTAAGTACTGCATGATTTTTTTCCTTATGGCTTAACTTATCTATACTAGTGATTAATACATCATCGAGTAAACAAAGAATCCCATCCTCGTCGCCAATGTTAACTCAAGGACGGGACAAGTGAAAGGCAGCTCGGTTAATTGCACACTGTTTAATTTATATACGACGCTGCCGCTCGGTACGGCAGGTACCTACGAGTACATATATAACAATTTGTATGCATAGTATATACTGATACCACGTGAGTAGAGCATGTGTGTTTGTGTGGGAGTAAGGGGATGGAGATACGCACATGTCGGTGTTGAGGGTGGCGCGCGTGGCGGCGTCGAGCGCGGCTCGGCGCAGGCAGTCGGGCAGCAGCGCGGGTGCCACGAGCGCTCCGTCCGACACGAGCGAGGCGGCGGCGCTGCGCACGCGCACGAGCCCGCTGCGACGCGCACTAACGCACAGTGCGCTCACCTCGTGCCGCCGCCACGGCACGCCCGTCTCGCACCACGCCAATAACTCGTCTGCGCACATTATACATCTTTTGGTAATCGTCATTATTTTAAATAACACTATGCAAACCATCAAGTATACCTCTATAATTTATTCATAATGTCAAAATAAAAAAAAAAAATTAACAATAAATAACCCCTAGTGGCTAATTTCAAACATAAAACACATCAATATTATGAATGTGTGTGTTCGGAGTTGCACAACCGAACGGCTCTTTAGTTATTATATAATAAGTACACTGCGTGCACTTTTACATTGCATTATATAGATAATTTATTTTGTAACCAGTTCGCATTCAACCACAAGCGACTCAACACCATTGCTCGCTATGTACCATTAGCGGCTAATTATGACCATATAACCAATAAAAAAATCAATTATTTTATTTTATTTATCAATTAACCATCTCTTTCTTCATGGTCCTTCGAGCAAAAAAGGACTTCGGTTCGCGAGTGACTGGACCAAAAAGTTGTTCGTAAAATCGGGGACCTTGTAACCATTTAACAATTAACCATCTCTTTCTTCAGTGTGTATCTTTTATTTTATCTTTCATTAATTCTAAAATCATCGCTAACGGTACTTAATTTCAATGATTAGGTACATAAGCTGAGAGAATATGACTGTTAGAACATTTAATTATAAAAAAACTAGAGTATTGTAGGGAGTGTCCTACAATATTATGATAAATTGGTAAAAATGATAGACGGAGACGAGTGTTTGATGTTCACTAATTTATTTACGTTAGAAATGTATTACTCGTAAAATTATATTGCTTAATACGTATATGGGTACGATTGCTCGTACAACTATATTGCACGAAACACTCTACCAACGATCAACTAGTTTCATATTATGAAATTCTAGAACAACTTCACAAGGTATATTAAAAAAGACGTGTAAAATGAAGACCTACCGATAGGTAAATTGAGATGGTCCTCGAAGTCTTCCAGCCAGAATATCAGGATCTTCGTCGTGAAGTCTCGGTTGCGCTTCCCGCTACCTGTACATGACACTACCGTCAAATAAACATGTAGACGATTTCTTTATCCTTCATATTCGTGATCAAATAACTTTTATGATAGATATTTACTACAAAATTTATATCCTAGCCAGGTAAATACAATATTTCTTTCATCATCAGCCTGTAAGACTGCAGGATCATAGGCCTCTGCCCGAAGGAAGGTATAGGCATAATTTCACATTTCTCAGGTTCAGGTATCCTCACTATATTTTCCTTCACCTTCAGTTGAAAGTGTTAGTCAAAAGCATAAACCTCACAAAATATTTTTGTCGCTTCGGAAAAAACTAACAGCGCCATCTATTTATCCTTTAATGTACTACGATATGTTAATCATATGACTAAGATGTACATCAATAAACTTTTGTATGCGTTCAACTAATAAAACACCATTTTTAAAATATTTAAGTTCACTACTGAGCATAATAAATTAAGATTTTCGTGAACAGATTCAAACAGACAGACAGACAAATACCATATGAAAATTGGTTGCGTAGTTTTGAATAAATAAAGTAGCACAAAGACAGACATGAATAGCCAGTTTGTTTTAGGATATGGGGTGTTCCCCATATCTTTGATATGGTGGTTTAGATATGAGGGATTTCCCTGTATTTATGATATGGGAGGTGGTAAAGACCTGAGAGCGCGGAGGCGGGCTGTTTGTCCAGGTCGAGGGAGAGCGCACGGGGCGTGTCCGTACTCTGCTTGGAGCGGTCCGTGCCCGTTTCACCTGCGTCCCACCAGCACCCGCCGCCCTTACCGCTGCGGAACCACACAAACAACTCGTTACATACCACTCCATCTCACTACACTATATAATAGTCCGACAAACATTTTGCAAGGTGGTGTTGGATAATAGTTTTCCTTTTTTAAATGCTTCATAGATTTTTACGTTTGTCCACAATCTCACCCGATGTTAAATGACGATGTGGTCTAAAGATGGGAAACACAATAAACCTAGATGAGGACTGGCTCTCAAGTGCAGCTGCTGGAACATACCTATAGGTGCTTGGCGACAGATTTCCAACTTGAGAGAAGTGAGTACCAGGAGGGATTCAAAAATGCGCTACCATCATTCAAAACTGCAATACTGTCAGACCTCCTGTAGTCCAGATTTTTTTATAATGTACCTTGTAGTCCGATAATTTGTATATCAAAATGCTAAGATTCTATATGTACTATAGAACGCACGATATGGAATTTAGTAAATTAAAAAAACGGCGTATGTTGAATTATGGAATTAACGTTATTATTACTATAATACTTACTTATTATTACTATAACACTTACACAAATATAATGGCTAAAGAAATATTACTGGTAATAAATTATGTTATTACATACTCAATATGTTTTCAAAAATACTATGGAGTTACATGAATCAATAAATTTAATAAGATTATACGCATCAACGAAGATTTACTGAAATAAATGTACATATTATATGTACGTCAGATTACAGACAATTTAGTGTACTATTACTAAATATTGTTTGATGGTCGACTGGATCACTAACACCGTGAACACGATGATAAACTGGACACAGAGATTTTGTTTTTGTTTATCGCGTTTCGAGATCAGTGTATATTCAGTTGGTCATCCAACGGAACGCCATGACAGTGAACTACCGACACATAGTAAGTCTCTCGATGTTCGCCGTTATTGTCGACTTGAATTCTGCTTACCACCGAGTACAGTGCCAACCATTCTACCATGTTGCAATAAAAATAATAATGAGAATACTACGTTATTCGTACTTAGAACACGTCTCTATCGAACGAGTACGTGCGCGTCCGTTAACGAGCACGTAAAATGCGGCGCGAATTGTGAATCTCTTCCTTAATCAGCATATGGTCGTGGTTTTCGACACAAATTAATGTTAATTCATTGTCACTGTTATAATCACCTGTTTGCTAAACAGTTTCCATCGACGTCGGTATTTGTGGAGTCGATTGGTGAGGAGGGAGCGCTGCGGCCTGACGGCACCACGAACGCGAGCTCGTTCATACTGTCCGACCAGTACAGCACCTGGGCTCCAACATATACAAACTTATACATACAGTTCAATAAAGGCGGAGGGGGTGAAAAGAGACGGGAGAACACACGAGAATCGCTTAATAATCTGTAAGTAAACGTCGAATTGGCGGTTTTGAAGTACTATCATACAAAATTGATCATATGAACGCTGCGGCTGTCACCGATATGCTGTATAAGAATCGTATTCATTGATTTTATTAGTCTGCCAATAAAGTCTGAAGACGTAATACAAACAAAAAACGATTTCGATATTTTATTTCATACTTTATGAATCTTATTCACTAAAAATCACTTAGTGTAGAGCCATTATGCAATAAACTTTCCAAGTTAAAATAAATTACAAAAGTAATAGTTTTCGTTGTCTTTGGAACTAATTACGGTGCGCGTGCATAGATAGTAAAGCTACTCTCAAATCTGCGTGAAAATCATTCCGATAAAGGCACAGTTCCTGTTCCAACACCTGTGCCTATCCAATAACTTGAAATTAACACCCGATAAATTGCTTTGATGTGCGTAAAAATCGCCGGCCCAGTTATCGTGCTGCGTGTATCGGCACGCAATTCGATAGTTCGTAACGCATAAAGATAATATCTTTCCACATCTGCATTTAGTCTGACCATATACAAAACTTCGTGCCGATATACGCAGGTATGGAAGTAGCATTAGAGACGGGTCATGCAATCGAGATTATTTTAATACTATGCGTAAAAAAGGACATTCTTACTTTTAACAATAATACGACAAAAAAACTAAAAAGTGATAAAATAAAAGTGAACAAAAATTAAACAAACAAACCAATAAAATTTTTGGGCATTTTAAAATTGATATATAGTGATCGCAAAGTTGACCACCGACAATTCAGTTTGAACTGGAACATAGAAGTAAATAAAAAACGATAACTATAAACGAGCTATGAGAGCACTGCGACTGAATGCATAGCGCGATCTTTGAAGAGTATTGTAAAGTTAATTGAAGTGTGTGGGTAAAATGAAGTCGTCATCGCATTACACGGCAGTTTTCATCAACCACGAGTGTACTGGGATTCTGTCTAAAAGATATTTTTTTTTTATGTTGGGCATAAATAAGGCTTTTCATTGAGATAGGTAAAAGAGGTAAATTGAGCAAATGACCTGTTCTCTGCCATCGTATATGGCGGGTGCTACGTCGTGCAGGTCAGATAGCGGATTCGAGTTCGGAGGCGGAGCGCGATGCGAGTCGTAGCTGGTGTGGAGGTGTCCGGTCCAACCGGGGTGTCCGCGGACACGGACCGGCTTGCCCAGGCTAAAAAACATTTGTTATTACTTTATTATTTTTCTTTTTTTCCAGTAGCACAGTACAGTGACGTCACTGTGACTGATGGTAAACAAAGTATACTCCAACAACCAATTTTAAAACAACAATAAATGTGTTCTGATTATCTCATTTATTTCATACTGGAAAAGGCTATACCAATGGATCTAAAATTCATTAAATTAAAAAAAATGAATCATTTCATTTACTTCTATAATAAAATGTGGGTTTTATTTATTAATTGACCAAATGTCATGATTTTAAGTATTTTATTGTATCTAAGTCAGAATTTTGCACAGCGACAGATCATCCTCTTCTCATATATATGGTTGTACATTTTCCCCACGCCAATTGCCCAACGCCTTAACATTGTCATTTTTATTGACGAACGATCTGCGCCTGGGCGTAATTATAATACAAATTATGTTGTTTGCCAAAAAGTATTAAAATTCAAAATATTTTTGGAATGTAACAGTGTTATTGTGTACCGCGTAAGAAGAGGCGTCCAAGAAGACGTAAGAGCAGCATTGAAATGAATCTATTTCAGTCCTGTCCTCACTCACTCACAACATCGTGAAGAAACGTGAAGAAACGTTTTTGTTGTATCAGTGGGCTGTCGTGGTGATTATGTTGACACCATTGGTCTTGCAGTGGGCTTGTTAGAGAGTGATAATGAAGTGAGTGAATGCTAACCCCCTGAGCATGCGTATGTATCCGCGCGGCAGGTCACGTGCGTGCGCGTGCGCATTGGCGAGTATGTCGTGGGGCGCGGTGCGTCCGGCGCGCACGCAGAATACATGCAGCGTGAGAGCAGCGCGCGCGCCGCACGCGTCTATTCGCCGCAACGCTGCGCCGAACCCCGCACGGCTGCTGTCTAGCGCCACAAGCCGCCCGCAACCTGTCTGCACGCACACAACGCACTACACACCCGGTTACCTCACCACGGACAAACCATACACACAGACTGGATTCTTAAGATAGGGGAAGCAAGGGCAAAATTATCATTGCCCCGAAGATTACCTAAGAAATCTATTAAAAAAAATCGAATACTCTAACCTGAGTAAATTCTATTTAACGTTTTAATCCTTGTGAGAAGCAGAGGTGATTGGCATCAAAAAAGTATTTGTGTGATTTGTTCATTTATTTTCTAATTTTTTTTTCGATATCGGTGAGTGCTGTTCATAATTTGTCAAAAAATAAACGTCTGTCTCATAATAATTTTCTGTCACTGTAACGTTTAAAATACTTGCCCTTATTGCCTACTCCAAAAATTCCAGCTTGCGTAAACATGGATCTTAAATAAATATCATTTAACTGATAATCGGAAAGTTTCACATAAGAATTTTTATATTATTCATTGCAGTATTACCCGCCATTGTAGTGCCGCCATCTATGGCGGTAAACTGTGTAGTGTACTGGTTAGAAATAAATATGTATGGATAATCTCGAGGGCTATGGGGAGATAGACAAATGAATATCGGTTGGGCTGGCGTCCTTTTAATACATTGTGAAAATAAAAGAATATAAATAAATATTACAAACTGTATTGTATATTTTTTCAAATAATGATAAATTGCATAGCACCTCAAAGTATCCAAAAACTTAGTGTTTTATGAGCTTAGGAAACTATAATAAAAAAATGCAGTCATGAAAATCATCAAAATTAATCGGTATAGGAAAAACACTTAAATTAACTTAATAATACAATTATTAAAATATTCATCATAACAATTAAAACCTAATTTGCTGTTAACTCAAAGATTGTAAAACATTTATGACATGTACAACAAACAATATAGTACGAAGTATAATTAGGTAGATGGCGCTTAAAACAAATCTGTCGTTTAGGTCACGTCACATTCAATTATATCCTAAAGCGAGCCAAATCATAATTCAGATCAGAATAAAATACCACTCAGGAGAAGCCCACCATATAAATATAACCATATAAATAAAAAAACCTTACTCCTTCACCGTACCCAAGCGTATCTTTGAAATATTACAAATATTTATGTCCACAAAGATGTATTAACAAAACATGTTAGTAATACAAACAATTTTTTTAAGCACTCTAAAATACAAATCCCATTATAAATGCGAATGCGAGTTTGTTTGTTATACTTTCACGCTTTAACTATTCAACCGATGGTACATAATTTTTGCATACATTGTCATCCGCACAGAAAAGGACATAAGGCACCTTTTCATCCGGGAAAAAAATACTTATCCCTGAGATAAGTCAAATCTGTATTAACGCTAGTGAAACCGTGGATAAAGGTAGTATAAACAAAATAAAATATTAACGATATTAAATTACACAGAAAAGGATGTTTACCTTCTTATCACCACCGATATTAAGATATCCAAAATGAGACAAAAACAATCGGGCCGTTTGGAACTCTGTTACGGGCTCCGGTGGGACGTACTCTTCCGGGACCTGAAAACAAATTATGATCTCTTAATTATATGAACACATTCGTCTATTATACATCCTTTGTAAAATTTTAATTCTCTACACCATTTCACTTCAAAAGCATCAACTGATCAACAGATCTGATTACAAACAAGTAGATTAGTAAGTTTTCCTTGAATAGCATAGGTTATATTTTATTACGACCAAATATAAACACCGACGTTTGCTATAAATAATAATAATAGCTGTTCTGAAAAACCCCTAGAATTATCTATGTCCCTCAATTTTTTCTTTCATAGTCCGTAGTCCGGTGAATCTGTAGAGGTCATAAGAGCCAACCTATAAAATATAAAAAATATAATTAAATAAATATGTGTAAATATTTCTGCTAAAACGCACACCTAATGGCTTTGTAATGACGCCATTCTAACCAACGCCGATTTCTTTTGATATGAATATGCCAAAGTGAAACGTCAGAACATTGTTTCGAAAACTGTGACGTCACGTAATATGATTGCGTTCCTTTTCACGTGACCACATGAATCAATTATTCTTTCTTATTTAACAATTATAATATTTTGAATATGTAAATAAAAATTACATTGTATTCATTGTTTGTATATTACAAGAAACAAAAAAAAAATCGTTTAGTGTCTACAGCTTTATCATGATTTACTAATTAATAATGTTTACTCATGTTTAGGCCAGAATTTAGCATAGCCACCACCCATTTTTTTCTCAAAATTCTAATCGTATTCTTTCCTCATCGCTAATCACTAAGCACCGTAATATTGTTACTTTCCAATAATGTATCATCGTCGATTGGACGTTGATTAATTTATTATTAAAGAAATCAAGGTGTCTCAAGAACTTTTTCCCAAATTTTATGGGAAGTAATCATTCGATTAAAAAAATATTTTTAAACTTTGCTATAATTGTGCATAATTTAATTCAACAGCTCGCGATAGCTCAATTGACTGTGATTTTAGTGAACATCATAATCGAGGGCGAAAGTAATCATTAATATGTATTTAATAATAAGAAAAAGAATGAACGATACGTACAACGTTGTCCTCACTCTCTTTGACACGTTTCTCTATAGCGGATTGTTGTTCGAGCAACTTGAAGAGTGTGTGCGCGTCCGGGTCGTTCAGCTGACGGAGTACCGCCTCCAGGCTCGGGAAAGCCGAGTCACTGTGTCATTTGTAAAAAATATAACTAAATTGATTGCAATTATGTATACTAACACAAAAAAAGCTAAATCACATATTATTGAAGTTATACTTCTTTAGACGCGTTATGAAAAATGATTAGAGTGAATTTTTATGATGCGCGCGCAGCAGTGTGACACGAAATCTACTGGTTGAAGCTATCCGCAAAACGTACACCCTGAAGTTAGCTATAGTCAACATTTTATATTTGTACTTATGCGCTACGCGTTGCAGTTGCTATAGTAACCATTAACATGTTAATAGTTGCCATGGTAACGTGGTAAGTTTGTATTCTAAAATTATTTTGTCATATTCGACACATATCTGTAAACATTAAACATCGAAAGGGCAAGTTATTAGTTAATAGACAAGAAAAACTATATAAGTATAGTTAAAAGATAACTCGTGGATAACATTTTTAATTATAGATTATTTTAATCCGTTCATGTAATGTAAATATCTATAAATAATTATAGTTATTATATTTCTTTTATATACACTGAGAGATTAATTTATTGTATACAATTAAAAATATTTATACTTAAGGAAATACGATGTTTGTTGTATTTTGAGTCAAATTTTAATTTTACTCTTCAATCAACTGGTATTGTCATATCTAAAAAAAAGTATGTATGTATTAAATACCTTTTTTCTATTGTTAGTGTCCTTTTTTCTACAAACGTACATTAAGGCGAAAGACAAAACTTTTGAAAATATTGTTACGCCAAAGAAGTATAACTTCTAACGCGTGTACATAAGTACACACTACTTTTTTTTTGCTTATTATAGTAATATTATATTTTCTTAAAGATTTCTAAGGTAATTGAATGTTAACGAGATCTAGATAGTTTTATAAAATTTTCAGGATTAGAAAAGGGATTTTCAAATATAATTCTCTTTATTTTGACAAGCAATCATTGCTTTAAGTACGTAATTGTCTTGTATTGTAAAGTTATATGTTATTTAGCAACTTAAGTGTTCTAACATGCCAACAAAATAAGGTAATTACTATTCAGAAATTACCAGGAAATTTTTAACATAAGAACCAAAATACTATGTAAAATGGCATCAATATTACATAATGCAATTAATAAAAAAATATAAACCAATACAGGATAGGGTAAGATTAGTACTGACACAGGTGCGGGCGGCGCGGCGGGGAGGGCGCGGCAGAGCGGCGCCGGAGGAGGGCGCGGGTCGCGCATGTCGACCGGCCGCGCGCACCCCGCGCCGCCTCCACGCGTCGCGCACCGCGCCGCTCCGCGACTGCTCAATGACCACGCATACCGGCCCCACCCGCAGCGTATTATCACTACAAGCAACACGCATCACAACCTCTCCTTACTCATGCCGTCCTGGTACCTCTCTTCACAATACAACGGCGGCGGTAAGACTAATTTACTAACTTGCGAAAAAATACTTTATTCAATTTAGGTCCTAGGAAGGCGCTTATGAACGTCAAAATTACCACCGGTTCGGACAAACAATCCAGTCATCGAGACAAATCGGCAAGAAACTCGATCTGGTTTATCTTTTTAATATATATATATATATGTATATATATATTACATGTTACAATCGATTTTAGTGGATGCACAGAGAAGAGTCAATTCCAGACATTACCATCGTTCATATATTCACCCACTCTATAATAGCCCTTTGACACCAAAACCCGCTTGACATGGCGCTTAAATTGCAGACATCATCGTTTTCGAAACTCGATACCATTGTTAAATCGTTGTTTGACTTCATTTGAATATAAATAACACGCATTCGATAATAGAAAATACACGTTCGTCAATTAGCCTTTCCATCGTCAATATAATTATGACATATAAATAAGAGGGTTTCCATTTATCGTATGAGCTCAAAATGGATGGAAATAATTCGGCGGGATCTTACCAAACCTCACCTAAAGGAAGAGGGGGGAATCAGTAGATAAATTATATATATGATGTTTTGTATTACCTATGTTTAGATTCCCTTAGATGCTTAGTTCCCAAAGTGGTACGGGAGATTCGACGGAGTCTATGTCGGCGCGACAATAAAATGGGGTTCACAATTCGTAAGCGGGTACAAAAAAAAATTGGGTATTTATGAGAAGTAAGTGGGGGGTCAACGATAATGGATCTCATTTAAGCGTGTCGTGAGTTTAATTTTGGCTTTCCATTAGTGAAGTAATTCCATATATACATACTATATTCTTAAATAATACTTCCTTCTAATATAAAGACATATCTATTTACATCAATGAAAAAAACATATTTAAAGATGAGAAATTTACAAAAAAATAATTTTCGATAAGCAGGGTCTACTGATAAAAAGTGGGAAGTGGTTTATGAAACAAAAATGTTTGAAGACCTCTGCGTTAGATGATATCAGTATTACCATTTTATAATTAACGATGTGAGGAACAATACATTAACATATGGAGTAAATCAAAATAATTAAAATATTATAGGGTAAACCTTACTTGAAGAAAGCAAGATCTCACCACATTTTACTAAATATATGGTAGGAGAGCAAATGAAAAAAAAAACATGTCACGTAATTAATTATAGTACATCCCTTATTGCGAACCATTAAATAATGTTTTAAAATTTAATATGTAAAATTTTAAATGTTTTACTATATTATTAAAATTAGCAATTTACTTGCTTATTCCGTTGTGTAAATATAGTAAGACAGTAATATCTCACCAATAAGGGTCGGCTGTGGTTCCTGACTATTGGCTAATGGCTCTTCTAACAAGGATAGTAGAATGCTACCATCGGCTATAAAGTGCCTTAGCTTCTTATGTCCGAGAGCAGCCAACCACCTCTCATCCAAACGGCACCAAGCCGCACCGCTGCTCCCGTTACCAACCTACGTCAATATGGATGCTTTGTATCAAAATGGATGTTTTAAATATCTGGCACTAGATGGCGCACTACCGAATTTTGTTATTTTCTTTATCACGGTGTCAATATTTATTTTTGAAACATACAAGTAATAGTAATATCTCAGAGCTTTAAAATGTAGTCCAATGAATCTGTAGAGGCCTCCGGGTCAACAGCGTAGTCAGAACGAAAAAAAAAGTGCTTTAAGCGCTTGCCATAGTATTCCGGTGAAGATTTTGAAGGCCAGTCCGGCCAATAACGTAGTCAGTTTAAAAAAAAATTTGCTACACTTGGTAGCAGTTCATTTATTAATCCTGGAATGGTGACAAACCATTCGTTTTCAGGAAGAACGAAATCTCTACTAAGTGTCGAGTGAATTGGATTTAAACGGGTCAAAGGAATACGCCTGTGTTATCTGTTACAAGTGTTCATAGGTTGTCGTGAATGCTGACTAACAATGGCCATGCTTATTTGCGACCGAACCGAACAAATTTAAAATTATTCGGTAAAAGTGAAATACATAAAAAATACTATTTTATAAACACAAATTATTAGCGCTTATTGAAGACCTATTTCATGTTTTTATCAAATGAAAGGCTTTTCAGAAAAGTTTACATTAAAAACTCGGAATTACGTCGTTCGTATTGCCAACGGATTTATCATTGAATCTCGGAAATAAATAATCATTTGATTTTTTTTTTTTTTCTTCAGTTAAACAAGGAATAGCTAATTTCGTATAAAATTCGATACTTAAATGTGTACATACATGTTTTTAATAACTTTGCATGTGGACTTTGTAATGGAGAACATACTTGTTCTAGTATTTGCATGAGTAGGGACTCGGCTGCGTCGCGAACGCGCATCGACACCGGTTTCAGCTCCTTCTCGTCCTTCATCTTGGGCGGCTCACCTGGTTTACCTATAAATCACAATCTTCCATACAACCACTTTTCTTCATATGCCATCACAGCACCATTTATCAGTGATAACACGAAGACGATTAATATTTTTATCATAAAACGTCAAGACAAAGTGTGTCATAGAATCCAAATGCAAGAAACATATTAGTATTTTTAAGTTTCTCGAATTAAGAGATCTCTCAAACGCTTAGTTTCTCTCACGATGTCATGTATCATGGTCGACCTATATATGTTACATATTATGTCATTTAAATACCATTATAAATCCTAGTATGCATAGCACAACATTATAGTTTAATAAATCATTAGGTACAGAAGTAGTATCAAAATTTGAATATAGTTTTATAAATGTAGATTCTGAATATGAAGATAGTAACATTGAAAATAGAAATAAAATATATAACGGCTAAAAAAAATTCCACAAACTAAGACAACAACCAGCTATTATATTGGGATAATCTATATACTTCTGGAAAGAGTTTTTAGTATATACAATATTACAATACAAGTGTTAAGTATAAATTTATACTTACACCAATAAGTAGCCGTAGAAATATTTGTATAGTAAGAAAGTATATATATATATTGTGTAAATATAGGTAGGTACTCGATATTGAAATATCAATGCATATGTTTTTTTTTAAACAAAGTGCTCTATTATCACCTAGTGATAATAGACAAATCGTTGTGTTGAATGTTTTTAAGAGTGTAAATGTTGAGAGTGTGGGTGTGGTGGGGTGGGGTACCTTGGCTCTTAGCGCCGGAAATGCCGAGCTCGACGACCTCAAGCAGCGCGGCGAGGCAGTCAGTACGCGCGAGCAGAGCGGGGCAGAGCCAGGCGGAGAGGCAGGCGTACGCGGCCACCACGCACGAGTGCAGGTCGCGCGAGTGCGCTTGCGGCGGCCGTCCACACTGCACGCTGATGTAGTCGCACACCCAACGCACGGCGCGCGCGCGCTCCACCGCCTCTACATACCGGACACACAGCTTCATATGCGAGGGGTTTTAAATTCTGATCCGCTACGTTTTTGTGCTACGAAAACTAGTGCGGGTAAAACCCTAGGTCGGATTATATTGAAAACACCGATCACCGAAGTTAAGCAACGTCAAGCGCGGTATGTGCTTGGATGGGCCTTTTGTTGTATTTTTTTTTAATTAAAATGTTTCCCAGTAATATAAAAATTTGACTTCTATCGTGTGTCACACAAACACCCTGTTTTTTTTATAAAAAAAAAAAGTTATATCACTCTACGTAATGCCACTCCCATATTTGCGTAAAACAAGCTATCCATTACAACATAACATTAATTCAATAAAGTAAACTAAGTTAATTAGTACATTACTCTATATTACTAAAAAAACGAATTAAAAACGGCAACGAGACCAAACTGAAAAACATGTATATAACATTTATCAGGATAATAATTATTTCAATAATATTAATTCTTATATGTTCCTGTTTCTTTATTTATCTTCTCGTTATTCATTATTGTCATTTAAGTCTATACGAATGCTGTGATTAACAGGAATATAATTAATACCAACACCATACACAACACATATGTGATAAACCTATTTAAGGATATTACTGTTGTTGATCCATTTTGTACAAATAAATAGATACCTTTTTTTTAAATCCTAGTGGTTAATAATCCGACTTTATACTATTTCATGTACATAACATATTTTATAACGTAACACAATACATCATAAAATCAAACTCTATATGTGCGTTGCTTACCTATGACAAATTCTGATAGCATGAAACAAAAAAAATACCGTGTTGTATTTACTTCTAATTAAAATCAATAAACAAAATTATACTAACGAATAAGTGAAAAAATTACAGTATTAAAAAAATTAATACAATTTTAATGTTAGAACAGAATTGGCTTCCTTTAAAGTTAAAAATATATATAACATTTATGTGGCATATGTACAGTCCTTGTCAATCTTTTTGGTCGCTCTAACCATAGCCTTTAGTTTCGGCTTGCGCATAGTATAGTGAAAAGTTTAATGCAAAATAAAAATTAAAATATTATCATAGGAATCAAAAATTGACATTTATAACTCCATAAGTTGTCTCGGTGTTATACATATAATAGAATACGTGTTTGTACCAAAATTTCTCGTCAGCATAACTTTTTTTTTTACGAACTGACTACACTGTTGACCTGGCAAAGCCTCTACAGTTTCACCGGACTACGTCAGCATAACTATATTCAGAGCGGTCAAAAACTATGATGGGTACTGTAAGGCAAGGTAAGCTTCCATTAGGATTGAACGAAATATTTTTCTTATGATCCTTTAAAGTATTCCTGTTAACTCATACATTTATACAATGTAATTTTAAAATACTCGTCATTTTTTTCAAATCAAACATTTGATAACTTAATATTTTGTCATTTCCCTTCTATGGTTCCGTTTTTTTACTATCTTTGGTCACATCGTCCGTTAACACAAGATGAGACAGTTGTCTAAAAATTAGTCTAAACTCATTAAAAAAAAAGTGGTGTGTACTTATGTACACGCGTTAGAAGTTATACTTCTTTGGCGTAACAAGATAAAAATATTTTCATAAGTTTTGCCTTTCGCCTTAATGTACGTTTGTAGAAAAAAGGACACTAACAATAGAAAAAAGGTATTTAATACATACATACTTTTTTTTAGGTCCGACAATACCAGTTGATTGAATAGTAAAATTAAAATTTGACTCAAAAGACAACAAACATCGTATTTCCTTAAGCATAAATATTTTTTAATTGTATACAATAAATTAATCTCTCAGTGTATATATAAGAAATATAATTATTTATAGATATTTACATTACATGAACGGATTAAGATAATCTATAATTAAAAATGTTATCCACGAGTTATCTTTTAACTATACTTATATAGTTTTTCTTGTCTATTAACTAATAACTTGCCCTTTCGATGTTTAATGTTTACAGATATGTGTCGAATATGACAAAATAATTTTAGACTACAAACTTACCATGTTACCATGGCAACTATTCACATGTTAATGGTTACTATAGCAACGGCAACGCGTAGCGCATAAGTACAAATATAAAATGTTGACTATAACTTCAATCTGTAGATTTCGTAAAAATTCACTCTCATCATTTTTTCATAACGCGCCTAAAGAAGTATAACTTCAAAAATATTATAACAATTACCTGGTTTTGAGGAATGCAGCTTGGCGAGTCCAGAGAGTAGTTCGAGAGCAGCCAGGGACACTTGCAGGTCGCCCTTCCAAGAGGATATCAACCGGTGACACACTAGGTATGTAGCTCGGACGACGAGCGCTGCGCCTACCATGCAAAAGATCCGAATTACTTATATGGAGATCTAGGAAATATATCCTTTATTAATTTCCCATGGGAAATTGGATCACATGGAGGTTCTTAAGGAAGACTTATGTACAACAGACTAATAATAAAAATAACTGAACATACCACTAAAGTCACAGTTAAGCAAATATAGTTGAGAGAAATACAACGTGAAGTCGTAGTCCGGTGAATCTGTAAACGCCCCAGGGTGAACAGAGTAGGTCAGTTCGAAAAAAAGAAATACAAAGTGAAGTAAAAAGTTCAACCAAAAATTTAAAAATAAAATTATACTGAGCTAACAAAAACGTTCCCAAATATATTATTAACTAGATTTCACCTACGGCTTCGTTCTTGGGAATACAGATTTAATAGATTGTATTTATATCATTTCTTTACTCTTGACAAATTGTATGTAAAATTTCTAATCCTCGATGGACTAGTTAAGACGTGAAAACATAAGCTACCAAACAGCCAAAGTATAATATTATTTAGAGTTATTGAAATCAATGAAATATGACAGATGGAAACTTTGAAGGCTATAGATTCTGTGGAATCTAGAAATTTCTTCAAAAACATGACAAAGAGGAAGAGCCTTATGATATATAAAATACATTTTAATAAGGCCGTAAAAAAGAATTAACATGTGGGTATGCCAAACAAAGTTAATATGAATATGCTTAGTATTTAATCGAACCAACAATAATTAATTCAAGTAATTAAAAAAAATGTAAACAAATTTTGATATAAAAACACCTGAAAATAGAAATAATAATTACCCACTGTTAATATTATATATGATAATGTTACATGAATTAAAAAATATAAGCAAGCAAATATCGATATGGTAACACATAAAAAAAAATAAGGCGAACAAACTGTTTGCTTCATCTTCAAATATATTTTTAATGAGAAACGATAGATTTGATAAACTTAATAAATCCTTAAGAACAGTACATATTAAAAGAATATCCAAAGCCAACAGTATGTTTAAAAAGATCGATATTTTGATCAAAAATTTTTCATCAACAATGAATTTATAATAAATACTTGAGTTATAACAAAATAGATATTCTGTAAATATTATGTGAGTACGGGATTTTTATTGCGATTAGTCGATCTATATAGATAGATGTTGTTGCGCCGTAGCGCCACGTAGTTGCAAGTTATGCCAAAATGAACAATATTAAAATGTCCTCAATGAAAAAATCACTTATGTGTGCTAACTTCCAATATAATCAACCAAACAGTGCAGAGTGTCTGATGTGTAATTGAACTAAACCCCCGCAATTAAATCTACTTCAAAAGGGACTTTAATTATATTATTAAACAAAAAAATTCTTTGAAGTGCAATAAAAATTGTGAATAATTTAAATATGTCAATATCAAATAAATTTATAGTCTGTGGTCAAACGGTAGCACAGAACAAAGATTGTTTTTGAAGAATTTATACATAAGTAATTTGCGTACGTATACTGTTTGACAGAAGAATTCCAACATCGTTCAAACTGGGCATTAATATATATAAGTATTGCACTTTGTAATTTAAGATTGACTTCGCTATTCAATTTCTCTTATCCAAAAGTCTTATCATAGTTACCTTTGATAGTTTGTTTATTAAAACAAGGTACAACCATATAAATTGGCGAAGATTCCACACATTAGCGTATGATTAAATATTTTTTTGCATTATTATAATAAAATACCGTAGAATTACACCATATAAAGGAATATAAAGAATCACGACTAAAATAAAATCGTTCATATATTCTGTTTAAATAATTGTAATTCAGGCATAAACGTTTAAAAATAAATCGATCAAAATATCGAGCTTAGAGTAAGTGCAAAATAAAACGAAAACTCGTGTAGTTACCGAAAAGAGGCGAGGATGGTTCTAGATCTCTAATGTCAGCGGCGAACTCGTCGAGCGAGTGTCCCTCCGCGCTGCCGGACGCGCTGCCGCTCTCCGAACACGCTACAACACGCCCGCACCCCGCGGCCCCGCACACTCGATATTATAACTCACTTTTATCTTTCTAATTTATCTTTCCTAATGAGTGTTCTCGCCTATTACCATATTCATACCACCTATTATTCTCCATAAATAATCGTAACGGTGAAGTAAAATATTGTGAGATATCTAGAACCTTTGAGAAATTTTATCTCGCAGTACTCGATATTGACAGACAGAAGTCGATATCAACTTTTCGAGGTCAACAATATCTCGTCGGCTAAACGATAACTTCATGCAATCCCTAACAGAATATTGTTGTAGACTATTCAAAGATCAATCTTTGACTTACATTTGATACATGAATATGTATAGCGTACTTACGTTTTTTATCACATCCTCTTAAACTAAGTCGAGGAATAATAATTCTAATTACCCTTTCACACAGTACTGTAACTATGTAAGGTAACATTGAAAATTTTTACAAGGTATAAGATAAGATAGGAGCCTGTATTCATTTAAAACAGAATTGTACATGAGTATTTAATTTATTATTTAGGTATTCCGACTTAAACGATTGTATCTAACCGTGTATGTGGTTTGCAACATAAAACTTAGCGTGTACGTATATA
This sequence comes from Antheraea assamensis, assembly GCA_035772565.1. Classification (NCBI taxonomy): domain Eukaryota; kingdom Metazoa; phylum Arthropoda; class Insecta; order Lepidoptera; family Saturniidae; genus Antheraea; species Antheraea assamensis. Next base: position 6,812,451 of record JAQQSE010000045.1, read on the forward strand.
GTGTATTGAAACTGTAAAATGATTACTGCGTGATAGGCGATCACTTGACAATGTAGCAAAGCTTGCAATTATATTTTATGATGTGTGTATAGTATCATATTATGAATTTAAAAAAATATCGATATAGTGGCATACAAGTAAACTGCAGTTTTAATATATCAATATTGTCAAATATGTTTTAAAAGCTTGTTTTGAACAGTATAATCAAGTCAATGACTGTAAAGAATAAGCAACTGTTTACAGAATAACGGTTTTTGGTCAGGACTTTTAAAACAAAATGGTGATAATATAAGAACAAAGATATTTTCTTCCACTTTACAATATTTAGTGAATTCCTAGTAAAAGTAATAAAAATAAAGAAGTATTAATTGAATTACGTCACAAAGAGAGTTTTTAAAAATCGTCAACGATATTTTCTTCTTTACTGTCGTCAAATTTATAGAAATACTTGCCATCAAGAAAGTGAGGGCTGACAAAATCTGTATCAAAATCATTATCCTGTTAAGGAACTCTGGTCGAATTCTATCCAAAAAGTGTTATTTGTAAAACGTCTTCCACATAAAGAACCTTTCTAGTATTACGTATAGCACCGAAGAGGGATGGGGGTCTATGCCTTAGTCTATTTTATTTATGGGTACATGGCGATTTTTTAATGATAAAGCTAATGAATTTGGGTAAGATTTTATAAAACATATTCCAATACTTACGTAAACACAGAAGAGCGGTAAGAACCTTGCTTACTTCCGCTGAGGGGGAAGAGGAGAGGGAGATCAACATGACTAATATTGTGCTTACGTAATACCCGAACGGTTCTCTGGGATCGTTAATGTATTATTAATAGGGTCCTGTGTACGTTGATGCAAGTTACAGTGGGGGAGGGGCGTTACCTTTCTCGGTGTGTGCGGAGGCGGAGGGGGGCGCCGGCGGCGCGCTGTGAGTACTGTGTGGATGTGCGCGCGTGGGCAGCGCGTTGTGGCGCACGCACAGGTAGAGCGCGCTGAGCAGCGGCACGGCGAGCGCGTCGCTGCATTCCGCCTGCACCGCGCACACGCACACCACCGCCACGCGCCCGCGCGTCACTTCCCCCACTGTCATACCCGCACTGCGCACACACAGTCCCCTAGTTACGTACACCTTATATACACTCCTCGTTAATCTTTATAGCCACTGTAAATATACCCTTACGTTCGAGCTTGCGCATAACAACCTCAAAAGAGTTTAATGCAAAACCAACTTCAAATATTATTATACGAATCTAAAATGGGTATTTAAGTATTTATCCTTAAGTTGTCTCGATAATATACCGTATTTATACATAAATTTGAGTTCTACATTCAAAGCGGTCAAAAAACTTCGCCGGAACTGTACTTGTGGACACTAATAACTAGTGCAAAGTGCGATTGAAATTTGTTCTGTATTCAGTTTTTATATGAAGATATTAATATTTGTTATATCGCATTCCAAATGAAGAAAAAACATATATTAATTTAGAATTATAAAGCCAAACGAGAGAGAACAATACTATATGGCGCAATACAATAAAACATTTTATTTTGACTAAATAATGTCATTTCCTAACATATTACTAAATAGTTCAGTAACAAACAGTTTAAATAAAACAATATCTCACAAGCTACTCACTATTCATTACATCCCGGAAACTCTGGCACAGGCAGTGACTTATAATGGTACGGGAAAGCGACCAGAGATAATAGAGCACTAATAGCCGCCTTACGGAGCTCCCTCTTATCTATGGAACCACACTCGAGCCTCGGTTCACGTTCCGGTAGGATCAACTCTAGAGCCGATATAAAATCTGGCACTAGAACAAGTACCCCATCTAGATCCAATCTGAAAAAAATATTATATTCATCAAAAGTATTATTACATCCCGTATGCGAACTGGTTATTACAAGTACAATGAAATTATCATAAGTTGTGCCTACCAGTAAATAATAGTATTTTCAAAATAGCCTCTTTTGTCGAATCTTTCGTATAGTGACGTCAATCTTCTAGAGATTTCGACCCTCCTTTTTAGTAAGATATATAAGCACAAGATGGAACGTCTGAGGACAGATATATTCTAGATATCGCTGTGAATATAAAGAGAAATTGCATTCCAGATGCAAAAAGGGCGTATATGTATTTAGGCGCTGTTTCCGTTATGATATGAAACCCTATCTACTATCTATGTTACCGTTTGCATTTGGTATGTGAAGTATAAGGAAGAAATTTTGAAGCGGACTCCGAGCACAGGTTATTGATGGTTACAAGTTGTACCTGAAGATGTCGGAGGCGTTGAGCACGACGGCGGCGGCGGTGGCGGGGTCGCGAAGACCGCGGTGTATGGCGGCGTAGCTCCGTGCCAGATACGGCGCCAGGATTTGCTCGCGGCATTGCTTCGAGCACAATACGCGGCACAGAGTACCCAGCGCCTCCGCCCGACCTCAACCAACCAAAGAACTCTCCTTACACACCTTCACAGCTCCAACCTACCTACTCAACTCATACCCTAACTCCTTCTCCAAACAATAACAAACAGAAGCCACTGAAAATTCAACTTCAAAGCTCTTTTACTATCACTCTACATATACCTTCTATGTATAAACAAGCAGTGGGGAAACAGTTAAGAACATGTTTTTCCTTAGTGTTATTAAGAAAAAAAATAAAAATAATTAGTTTTTCTCTTTAATATTGAAATTCGAAATAATCCAAATTATTGTCGAATTTCAAACACGTGGTGGTGAACACACGTGTTTATTAAGGCGCCGTGACACTATATTTAAACCTGTAAGAGCGACGGACTATAAACTGTAAAGAGCGTATTTATATACTTTACTAGACATATTGTAGTACTGTCCAAAGAGAGGTACACATTTGACGGTTTTTGCAATATTGAGCTTTATATGTACATTAGGGATGAGAAAAAAAAGGCAGATCTAGTAGTACTTTTTTCTTTGTCTCTGAGCTTATATTCTCGAATTACATTCAATCAAAAATGAATTACTAGTAATTTGCTACACCTGCAAATTACAGATTTATCGACTTTTCTTTAGTTCGTGTTTTATTAAGATACACCACTTTTCCTTACAGTGACAGTGTACTAAATTAAAGGTGTTGCCGTGTGTTCAAGCTAAAGAGAACTACGAAGAACTGGGTCGCCAGTTGGACGTGATTCACGACTATGTTATTTCATCACAATTCGATCATATATACGTCGTTTCATCTGTTATATCTTTTGTAATTAATGATTTATACGAGCATTATCCGTTTTATTTAAAACGAGTAAGCCTACAATTGACACTATATTTAAAAAAAATCGATTCCTTAAAATAAAGCAATTATAAGTACACAAGTATGAGATTTATTGAGGTAAAAAATGATAAGGTATAATATAGTATTAATTTTATACACAAAAACTACGAGCATATATATTAAAATGCCGCATTAAAAAGAAACAACATGCAACTGTGGAAAAAAACAGAACTTACTGTTTTTTTAATCGGTTAAGTCAATAATGTTTATGGACGACCTTCGGAACATTGATTTCTTTAAAAGCAATAAAAAAAATATATCACCTGGTTGATAACTCAGCATGTTCAGTTTGAATGTAGCATCAGAGAGCGATGGCGGCGGTGGAGTGCCGTCACTGCGTTCTGAAGCAATTACAATATTCATCGATCAAGTGATCGTTAATGCACTAATAATCAAATTTATTTTAACGCCATCTATCGGCACATTCATTGCACTGCGTCAATAGCTGTACATGTTTATAATATTTAATATTTCATAATGTTATCAGCGATATTTGTTTTTACTAGTCTTTACACCTGTGAAAGATTCGATCCTACGACTTTTACATTTCGTCCACTTAAAAAGTGAATTAACTAACGTAAATTTTTTTTAGCTACAAAATTAAGCAACGTAATGTATTTATGTCAAAAATTATTAAAAATGTATTCATAATTCAATTTTATCATTTTACTAATTTATATCTATTATGCTAGTCCCATACATGCGTGACGAAAGTTCAACTACTTGTCGCGCTAAACTTAATGTCAAAAATCATTACGATAAAGAGGAATATTAAACGTTCCCACACCTGTCATTCCAATAACTCGAAATTAGCGTCCCCTGAACTCATTTGAAATGAGTAAAACCCGCCGGCACAGTTATCGTGTTGTGTTTATCGTCACGCAGTACGAAAGTTCGTAACGCATACCGATAATGACTTCACAAATCTGCATTTATTGCGACCATAGACAAAACTTCGTAGTGATACATGCAGATATAGGAGTAGCATTACAATAATGATTAGTTTAGAAGTTTTTCAAGAGTCTCAAAACTAACATATTAGTTTTTCTAACTCTCTATATATTTAGCTGCCACTAAACTATGTATACAAAACCGTACAAGTTTGATATTTACTAACAAGTAACAATAAAAAGTAAAACAATTATCCTTTTAGCTACCACTATACAAGGCCTGGGTAAATAATCTCGTACTTATGGGCCATGTATATCTTTATAACGTGATTGGAAATTGCATACATTTATTAAGGTCTTGTATTAACACTGAATACAACGCCATCTGTTATCATGTATCAACAAAAATTTCTATTAATTTACAAACTGGGAACTCTACTCACGTTGGGTATTATTATAAGTCGGATTGGTGCCAATAAGAGCCGCTTCAAACAACCACTCGCCGAACAGATGGAAAATGGAGTTTACTTTGGGTCGCAGAGGAGTCAGTGGAGGTTTATCCGATTCACTGACTGTAATAATAACAGTACACTGTTAAAGTAACGCATGGTATCTCACAGACTCATACGGTACAGATCCGAGACTTAAATATGTTTGTAGAGTCCGAATCGATGCTTACCTTGAGATGATAACGAGCTGGGCGGTGTGGTCGGCGCCACGCTAGGTGGTCGACTGCTGGTCAGAGCGATCAATGACGAACGTGGAGTACCTATATAATAAAAAACCAATGACTTCTAATCCTCAGAAAAATCTGTGTCCCAGAATTCAGATTACTACAACCAATAGAATCAATAAATAGTGAATAGTTCTTAGTTCTTCTAAACTACGCAAGGTAGTAAACATGATTTTCACTAACGTTTATTTAAGAAAGCTTATGTGTATAATACATGCATTATCTATTTATAGCAGGTAGAAAAAAGTCCGTGTATTGTTATCAGGACATAAAAAGTATTTCTAACGTAATCTAAATCTTACTCTAACATTACTTGTGACGCCATACTAGTACTTTGTACTCGTGTAAAGCCGAATGATTACTCAAGTTATGATAAAAAAAAACAAAAAACCCGCCCGAAAACCTTCTTCTTATTCAAACATACATAAATAGTGTATAAGATAGGACGAATTTAAGAAATTTATACAAGTGAAAATTGTTACCTTCATTCTGAGCAATCAGGTAAAAAACGTATTACTACTACCCAATGAAGTAAAACATGAGTTCATTTTAAATTTATTAACAACAAATAGTCAACAAAAATTGAGAGCAAAATTTAAGCTTGTACCAAAATTTCTTGAAACATCCCTGAAAAGTTTTACCATAACTATAAAAGAAAAATGTTAACAAAGAATCAATAAATATAAAAAAGGAAGGTAAGCCAAAATTAAAAGTCTATAAAAACTAAATTCAGTCCCAATAATTCTCAAGCCGTTCTTAAAAAACCAGTGACAACACAATTACAAACCTAAAAATATAATTTGAGAACCATTCTTAGGTATATAAATAAAAAAAAATTTAACTTACTAAAAAAATATAACTCAAATTGAAAGGTATAGGAATTAATTCAATATTTGTTGAACGTATCGACATCTACGCTTCATCGCTCCCAACCAATCAGTTTTTTGCGTTTTTCCCACGTACTTCGGCACTCTGGAATGAACTCTCGGCGGCAGCGTTTCCGGACCAATATAACCTACAGACCTTCAAGAAACGAGCCTACTCCTTCCTCAAAGGTCGGTAACGCATTTGTGATGCTTCTCGTGTCGCACCTGCGACCTGCGATGTAGCATAGACACCTGTCTTTGGGCGGCGGTGATTACTTACCATCAGGTAACCCGTCTGTTCGTTTACCTCCAATAGCATAAAAAAAACAACCGATCCACGCTCGCTTTGGTTTAAACCGATGACGTCATACCCGTGAATGTGGGTTGTTCGAGATACGCCAATAAATAATAAATATTATTTGCATCCAAATAAACACGAAATAAAACTGCGTAATCAAGAGTAATTGGAAATTGATAATAAAAATTCTATAATTTACTTTGAAACCATGTTTTCTAATTTTAATTATGTGAACAAAAAAATTTAACTCAGTCGAAATTCTATTACAAGCTATACTAAGAAATCTGGAGCAATCTAGGGTAATCTAGAAAGGAAAAGCGAAGCTGTTTAACCATAATACTATGGAAGAAACTATGGAAGATAGACGTCTTGAATTCAGTAATACACAGTATGCGTTATATTTACTTGCTGGTTACTAGTGTAGCAAAGCCTTACTTATATGCATATGTATAAATAATTTAATATATACATAACCTGGCTACTTAAAAATATATAACACTAAATGTCGCACGCGGCTTCGCCCATTTTGGTTTAGATTTGACCTAATCCTCGGGAACATTACTTTTTACTAGATGAGAGGTACTCTATGCCCTTTTCAGTATCTTATCAGACTACGTAAATGCAAAATATAACGGTGATCGACCCAGTGGTCAAGTTGTAATAGGGTAACAACTATACAAACAACAAAGACAAACAAAAAACAAAGAAACTCATATTTATAATATTAGTAATAATGTAACTCTGAGATCAATATAAAAAGACTGTTTTGCTTTTCTAAGTTAGGCTCATGTCCAATTCTATGCCTTTAGTTTCATTCAAAAACCTTGTGTAATATTGTTTGTTGAAAATATGACTTTAGAGTAAATATTTACATAGTTTTTAGAATTAATGCATTCTTATGTATTATTGTCTCGGTTATAGAGAACTATTTTTAAATCAACAAACCAGAAACACTTGTGTAATGTAACAAATAATTTACACAACAAACACTTTTATGTTAGTATATTTGTTTATTGAAACAAATAAATAGCTTACTTTTCTCCATCAACTTGTCTCTGGGTTTGGAGGAGGACACGCTGAAGGACTTAGCGAGGCGGCGGTGTGCGGGGGGAGTGAGCTCACCTTCCTCCGCCGCGCCCCCTCCCCCCGCCGCACCGCCCTCCGTCCCGCCCACGGCCACTCCCCCGCTCGACCAGCCGCTCACCCACCACCGCTCCGACCCGCGCCCTGTGCCCCCCACTCACTCACTATACACTCGCTACTCCAAAACACCATATACTACTACTAATGCCCCAGATCGAATATAATTTATATATACAACTACTCTTTTTCATTAATCCAAAGCATAATGCGACCGATAAATGCCGGGTCGAAGGACCAAAACCACTTAAATACGGCTCGAAGGACCAAAACAAATGACCCAAAATACAAATTTGTAAGTTGAATTATACAAACTACATATCATATTGGTATTTTGTTTACTTTTTTAACTTGATTAGTACAAGTGGTTGAATATACGAGACGTCAACGTAAGTCATACAAGCATATCTACCTAATTTTAACCCAAAATCTATAAAACAATTGCAATTTTTTGTTACATATTGTAATAAAACAAGGCATGTATCTTGATTGTTTATTATGAACACATAAATCTGAACTACAACAATACTAATGTACTTTAAAAATTAAAATATATCACACAACTCGATACAAAAGCATTTAAGGAAGGTCTGCTGCTATAGCTCCAATTATCAGACTAATAGGGTTTGTAGACTAACAATTGAATATTCCATTGCTTCTTGGTCCTGGTAAATTAGAGTCGATCTTGAACATATGTTTTTAAAACTATTGACATGAACACTTTCGATGTACCTTTTTACAAAATAACTCCTTGATACCACATCCAATACTGCGAAGGTGATATTTGAACAACCACTCGTATATTAATATTAATAAACATAAAGGAAATATTACTTAATTTTATGTTTAAATTCTTGTACTACATATGTGAATACTATTTTACTAAATATACCTAATTGAAGTATATATTAAAAATCAACGGACACGATGGCTAAATAAAAAATCAGAAGGCAGTTAATTTCACCGATTATTGTCTGAATTTATAAATGTTCAAATTAAATTAGATTACAAAAATGACTGTGCGCGCGGTTTAATTATATCGGCCCCATCCCTCATACTCACAGCATTATTTCATTTCTGCATTGCCTACTCTCTACCTACACTTGGTTTGGTGATTGTTCTGACGCTAAAAATCAGAACGAGATGTTATAGCCTATAACATTGCTCGATAAACGGACCATAATATGCAAAAATAATTTTTCACCTACGACTGTTACTTCCAGAAATTAATGAGTTCAAACAATATGTTAAGTTTGATAATATTGGTATAGTTAAGAAATATATCCGTGTTTGCTGATTGGCTCTATTGGTGACCAATCACGTTTGTATTTGTGTTGTAATACCTGACCAAGAAAGTGGAAGAATCAATAATCGTATATTAAAATTTATAAACATTTCCTTTTTAATGTTTCTAATGATCTTTTTTTATATACTTTATAGGTAAATGTTTTGACCAGAATCTCATCTGATATTAAATGATGATGTGGTCTAAGATGGTAAGTCACGCTTAACCTAGAGGGAGACTGGCTTTCAATTACAGCTGTCGGAATACACCAACAGGTGCTTGGAGACAGATTCACAACTTGAGGGTGGTAGCTAGCTAGCCAGCCGGACTTAGAAAAGGCCCAACCACCATGCATGTTATGTTAGCAATAAGTGTAATTAGGTTTATTGTTTCTTATTACTTGTAATTCAGTTTTTATACATGTATCGCATATTTAAAAGCTGTAAATAATGTCAACCTAGATAAGATTTCTCTGTTGTCAGATGATATACTTGTTACTTAAAAATTAGAAAAAAAAGCTGACAGTAATTAATATGCATTTTAAGTGGCATTCACTCATAAATAATACAAGAAAACTCTAGAATGTAAATATTAAAAAAAACTATACATGATACATGCATGAACATAGTCTTATTATTTCCATCGAATGTTTTCAATTATCCTTGGCACCATTAGAAAAGAGAGAAAAATAGATTAACACAGCAGTAAACTAATTAGAATAAAGAAAATTCTAAGCAAACGAAATAGAAAATATGTGTAACTAAGATTAATAAAATGCATTACATAATTTCAATTATTTTTAATATAAATCAAGCGGCCAGATGATCGTTTATATATCGACAAGACAAACACTTGTTGAATTTGATTTTGAACAATATTTCTGTGGTGGCATAGAGTGTATAAACATCAAGCGTGAGGAGAAATCTATCGATAACTCTCAAAGGGTATAGTAATCTACTCTATCGTAATTTTGATTGTGTTATATTGTAATTCTGTATCTCCATTGGCGAATTTTATGTACCCTTAACGTAGATTGTTAATCCAAAAAACATGACTGAACAACACGCAATCCCTTTAAATATAAAAATATCGAAGAAAAAAAAAACTATTATTAAACCCATTATAAGACATAACACAACAATCTCGCTAAAATCGTCTACGATAAATGTAGGAATTTTTGAAGCAAATATTTACACAGGTTAGTATTAAATACTAATACTTTGTGCACATTCATGTATAAATATATGACAGGGATATAAATAATATAACAACGGCAAACTGTTACTCGATAATCGACCAAGTCTTAGATCTCAAGTGAAATACTGCTTCGTACAGTGATAGGACTATGAATAATTAAATATTGACAATGTTTATCGATAATAATCCCTGCCAGAATCTATTAGCAAGGGATTTTTGTTTTTCAAACTGACTACACTGTTGGCCTCACAGGCCTCTACAGCTTCACCGGACTACTAAGGGGAGTGCTTAAGACACTCACCCGACTTTATATTGGCAACTAGAACAATGGCGCACGGCGCGCCTCGGCTTAAAGGATTAAAATACTGTTTCATACACTATTACTTATAAATTCATTTATATTTTATTGCGGCCTCGATCTATAAATAGTTGAATTTTGTATTATTTCTAATAAACTTTACACATACTATACATCTATAACTATTAAATGTACACGAACATACGGAAATAAATAACCGATTGTATGTTCTGCATCTCTTATGAGACGATTCGAATTATTTTACAATTATAATTAAATTTGGCCCAAGCGTATATACTTTAATTAAAAACAAAAATCGATAGAACAATACTCTACTACATATGATTTAAAAACGATATTATACAACCCACCAAACCACATATTTTGTAATATAAATACCTAGGAAAGCATCCACATGGGCAGCGATACCCTTCATAGCCTTATGGAAGATGGATGGCAACGCCTGTAGGCATGGATGCTGGCTAGGATCTCGGCTCCCCTCCTCTTGGGTTATAGAGTACTGTAAGACGAGCATAATGTTAAATATATTTTCTAGTTTAAATATATTCATTACTAGTTAATACCCCACCGTTTCCCTGTACAGAAAATAATGTATTAATAAAAAATAAAAAAGGGATCAATGGACCCAAAACCTAAGTAGTCCAGAACCATCTATGAAAAGTTCAGCATCGAATAGTCCATATTCCATATTAATATGTTCAATAATTTTCACGTGATTGAGTCTCAAAGGAACTGTATTTTCTTTACATATGTGAGTTCTTCGTTTCTCCCATTGGGAGAAACGGGGTTGGATTTATAGTAAAGATCACTTGAAAGATAAAATAATTAGCTTCAAAGCATTTTCAGATAGAGTAGCCACTTTAGAAATACAAACACCAGACAACTCAATCTGGTCATTAGTGCCAGTATACGGAAGCATACAGAATCGAGGACACTGAACTATTTTACCAAACCATTGAGTCAGCTCTAGATTCTGTAAACTGAAAGATAATTATAATACTAGGTGATTTCAACACAAGAGTGGGAGAGATAGCGAAGAAAAATTTTTTGGAGACTACTCATATGGGCAAAGAAGCTTCCACGGACAGAAATTGATTGAATTCTCATCTATACATATAATAAGAATGTAAATCAAACGTGTCTGTACTTTTTTGATTGCTTAAAAAAAATCTTGTAGGGGCCTAGGAAAATGTAATAAACTACATTTCGATCATTTTTAGAAATGTCTGTCTGTCTGTTTGTTAGAACAGGCATCACTGGTAAAGTACTAGGTTTCTGATAAAACATTAGCAAGAAAATAATCAAGCATATTCCGGAGTAACATTTAGTTTTTGTTTAATTAAAATCGGTTAAGTCTATAAAAAGTTATTGTAATTTTAATGTTAAGTATGAGAGCAAAATAGATAAGTAAATGGACTGGATGGATGGAGAAAGATTAGGTATCTTTTGTTTCTGTCTCATTACTTCCTTCACTATAAAATTTATACGTGCTTTTTACGAATTAGTATATAATTTTACTTTTTATTTTAACAGTTTATGAGCCTCTTCAAAAAATATTCCAGGTTCACCAACATACCCCGTGGTTGGTGATCCCGATTATTGGGCCAAGAAGTAGCGAGCGTGGTTCCACCAATTGACTGACTTTGTGATGATGATGATATTCCATTGTTCTTGAACATTCAGCCATCACAACCTTGTATCTTTATTATACATATGAATAAAATAGAAGCGTCTGTATTTTGTCCGGGTTAATCTCCGAGGCAGTTGAACCGATTTTGTCAAGACTTTCAATGACAAATAAAAGACTTTTCCGAATATTATCTAGGCTATTGCTCTTTTCCATGATAACTAAGCGGTAATCATATAGTTTTTTTTTTTTTATATATCTTAGTACTACAATCTGTCTCCTTATCTGGGACAATAAATAGTTTATTTGACGAAGTTATAACTGGCATGCTCAGAATGCAACCTAAGTCGCAACCTACTTTAATTTACTGTGATTTAAGTATGTCTTGGGGTATTTTCCGTTTTAATCTGCGAGTGGTTTGGTTTTCATCCATTAAGTCCTTTGCCAAGCTGTTCGGGTGGTTTGTTATCCTTTTTTTGTAGTTTTTTGTCTGTTCACGTATTTCCTGATGAACTGTATTTATTTGTAGGTCATGATATAATTGTTCATTTGTAACAAACCAATCATATAGTTGAACAGAGTTAATTTAAAGTCGGTAAAAATTTTATATCGCAAATAGTAATGACATAATTGCAATCATAAGTAGCCTAAATCTTAACATCTATACATATCATAAGAATGTAAATCCAACGTGTCTGTACTTTTTTGATTTTTCAGAAACAAATTGTTGCAGGTGTCTAGGAATAAGTAATAGAATCAATTTCGATCATTTTTAAAAATGTCTGTCTGTCTTTTTGTTTGAACAGGCATCACTGGTAAAGTACTAGGTTTCTGATAAAACACCACCATAATGAAGCATATTCCGGAGCAACACACATTTTTTGTTTCATTAAAATCAGTTAACTCTATCAAAAGTTATTGTAATTTTAATGACGACGGGAGTTAAGTACGAGAGAAAAATAGATAAGTAAATGGACTTTAGCCTCATCTAAAAACCAGGGTATTTTATAACATAAATAAACATTGCCACAGTATTACATTACTAAGACATAGAACGAAAGAAAAATCGTTAATATTTTATTTTCACATAAATAAATATTAGTACCCTAAGATGTTCAGTAATTAATATGCATTATTGCTAATAGATGGCGATCAACCGAAATTTTCTAAATATATTATAACTATAATATACAATATGAAAATTGGCCAATACAAATACTACATATTTCTATAAATTGAATAACTTGACTTAACTTTGTACTTTTTATAAGTAAAATATGATTTTTATTTTTCGACCTTATCACTTTTTAGGACAATTTTTTATTATAAAAAAATCTAAAATTGTTCATTGAACATAAATGTAAGAAAAAATCGTCTTTAGAAGCAATAATAGACTACATTTTTGACAATAAATGGCGCTAAACTTACAATTTTATTGGCATTCTGTCGTAAGAATATTATTGCAAGGAACTCTTTACATGAAAATTATTATTTTACAATTCATCATTTGTCATTTTTCAAAGTTTTGTAATAAATCAGGTATTTTTTAAACATATGCTGCCAACAGTCTATTGACCTATGCCTCATGAAGTCTACATTCGTTTGTATAGAAGCTAAATCTTTATGGTTTTGAACAGTCCATGAGTTAATACTGTTTTTACAGTTGTTACATTAGAATATTAGTGTTATGTTACTCCTATACCTGCGTGTATCGTCACGAAGTTTTCTCCATGTTCGCAATAAATTAAGAAGTGGGCACACATTACCATCGTGTGCTACAAACTATATGACTGTATCACGATAGATGCAGCACTATAGCTAGGCCAACGGTTTTTATACACATCAAAGGAACTTGGAAGCCCTAATTTTGAGTTATTATTGAAGTGACAAAGGGATACGACCAGTATTAGTTTTTAGCCTGACATATTACATTACAAATATACAAGATACACAGATGTAAATTCAAATTGTTTCGTTAATCTCTGTGTTTTGTATTCCGTTCCACGAGGACGAAGTTACGGGTACAGCTAGTTACAAAATAAAACCTAAAAATTGTGAATAGTATGTTTAAAAGGAAAGCACACAAGAAATGGACTTGGAGGCATCAAAACAGAAAAAGCTTCAATGAGATTGACAACATCCTTAACAACCAACCAAAACAATTTCAAAGTTTCGATATTATAGGTAGTCTAAATTTCAATACAGACCACAGAATGATCAGATTAGTACTAGAATATGCCTTATTTACAAAATTTCATTGCAAAAAAGCGCACGCGCACCACACTGCTTGCCTCACTTCACACATCGCTAAAAGCGTAGTGCTTACAAAAATTATAATATCATAAATGTTTAATAACTTAATGTCAAGTGAAGCTATCGTGATAATCTTTCTTTATATCAGAACAGAGTGTCTAAGAAGGATAATATTTTTTTTTATCTAAGTTTATCTAATAGTTTCTGAGTGATGAGGACACAGCGGCAAGCCCACTTTAATTTAATTTACATATATAAATAATAATAGACGATAATTATTGTACTCAAGTGTAAAGTGTAATGTGAGTGGGGGTAACAATGTGTATAGAACGGTATACCTGCAGAAAGTCCGGGGTTTGGCTGATGAGATGAGGGCGGCAGAGTTCGTTGGGGTTCCCGATGGTGTGCAGCATGCGGTACCATGCCTGCATCACCGCCTCCGCGCTCATCTCCGCCGGGATCAGGTTCGCATCCTCCTCGCCTGTACAACGACATCACTAATCTTTATCATTCACAGTACTCACATGTTGGAAAACTGCTTTATTTTAAATTGTACAATAATACACGAGTCAATTGGCTGTCATCAACTCGATTTATATTACTATAAAGGAGACGTTGTATTTCTGCACAGACAAAACAATATCTTTCTTTTTGTAATTTACAGGTTTTAGTGTTTGACCAAAATCTCATATGGGAACATACCCTTACTACGTGACTCGTCCATAGAGGGGAGGGAGGTCTTGAAAGTACCAAGCTTAGTCACAGGGAGGAAGGCGAAAACCTATTTTAATGAATTATTGCATAAAAACTAAAGATGTAGTTTTAAATGTTACACACACTAAATCTAGGGGGGATTGGCTGAGCCGGAAACCGCGCAGCGCACTCAAGAGGGCCCACCTCCTATCACCACTGTAGCTGGATCTGGGAGGATGGGTCAGGAGGCCCAAATTCCCATTGCACAGGTCCGTCTCCTGGCAAAGCCGGGGCCCAGCGGCGTCTTTTGAATGACGAATACTTAAGCGATCTCGTGCCGCCCCAACAAAAGCAGCAAATGTACACACTGTGGGGTTTAGTCGATAAAAGTCGGACACAACCCACCCTCTATCCCGGGATGGAGGTGTGTCCATGAGGATTTCGAAAAGTTAAAACCAAAGGCTTTAAGTGCTGCACACACTAACAGGTGTTTGGCAACAGATCTCCGACGTGTAGGTGATAGGTGATAGCTAGACAGCCGGACTTGACAAAAGCCCTATTACTATGATTTCATCACGATGTTTTCCTTCCTCGAAAGCTTTGATTCGGTTGCAAGGATTCAAACCTATGTCGATCGAGGGGATGTTCGAACACGTTTTCAACTAAGCTATAAATTTCAATGTTGTCACACTTATAAGGCTAGTTGTATCTAACAGAGAAACTACACAGGTCACACCACACCGCCGTATTTTATTTGTTAGTATCGATGTGTGAAATGTCAGAATGGTTAGTGCGATAGTTACAGATCGGCATGGCGGGGAAGAGCGGCCCGTAGATGTGTGCGAGCAGGCGCGCCGTGAGTGCAAGCGAGACGCGCGCCCAGTGGTCCGTGAGTGGCGCGCGGTGCCGCCAGCGCATGCACTGCTCGCGCAGCGTACGCCACAGAGCCGGCGACGGGAAGCTGCGGTGGCATGCCACTATCCACACCTGCAACCAACACACCGGGATCTTATTCTCTTACCTACTACTTTTTATATTTTATCTCGCTGCCGTATTCTACCGGTGATTTTAGCTCCCACACACTGTCCGCAGCCTCCCTCGACAGCGGCTCAAGCCTAGGTTTGATCCCCCGGAGTGAAACACTCGAGCACAATGCTAGCACGATATAGTAACACTCAATATTTTCACTCACTAGATTAACACACACAACACATATCATTCTCACATACGTGCACACATACACATATAGTGAAATAGTTATAATTTTTCTCTTGTTTTTCAAACTTGGTTAGTTTAGCCAAGTTCACAAACACAAAATAAATGTTTGAGTTAATAAGGTACACATGAATGGCGTTTAGAAGATACTACCTTTTAAATGTACAGCAAATAGCTTATACTTAGTAATGGATCACCTTATTTGAAAATTAAACCCAAAAAATAAAGGAAAAACTTATATGATCACACACATGTTATTAAAAACTAACACTTCCAATTCAATGAATACTTATTAACTTAGATAGACTAGTAATTGAGAAAGATTCCAAGCTATATACCTATATATATAACCTCAACCTACGAGTTTAAGGAGGTGAAGCAAAATCCATTAATATGAATAAATTATATAAAGTATAAGCAAATACGTGTACCGAAAACAACAACAGATGATACAGGTGTCTGGAACAATTGGCATGAGGACTGATTTTCAATTACTGTTCTATAATACTTTAGAATATATACTATTTCCAAAAAATATAATATTTTTGGAAAAAACAAGGATTTTTTTTACAAAATAAACGCAAATGTAGTTTTAAATTTAAAATGCGTGCCAAAACGCTTACTCTTGTCTTGTCGTCTGCTTATGACGTCATGATATTGTAAACAGCGAGCACTTAACGTTACGTTTTAATACGTTTTAATATATCTGAAATAACGAAGATATAATTTCTTTTCAACAGTATTAGTAGCAAGAACGCTGGAATGAGGAACGAGAAAGATTAACCGTCACGTTAGCAAGAAGGAAGCGGCAAGCAATAAGTGAAGGAACGGAGAGGGGGCGATACCTCGAAGAGCACGCAGAGCACGCGCTCGCACAGCTGTGAGCCCGCAGAGTGAGGCGCCGCCGGCGGCGACAGCAGCGCGGAGGCCGCCGACAGCAGCAGTAGCAGCAGCGCGCGCCACTCGCTCGCACCCAGCGCCCCGCGCTCCGCCAAGGCGCGCGCCAGCCGCAGCACCCGGTGGCACAGCACCGCCTGCTTGCCGATCAAGTCCGCGCCTGCGCAACCCCCACACGCACATAGCCTCTCTAAACATCAACTCGATCCACCTCCTCTTTAATCTTTTTGCCCACTCTGAAAATATCCTTAGCCTCTCTAAATATCAACTCGATCCACCTCCTCTTTAATCTTTTTGCCCACTCTGAAAATATCCTTAAGTCCGAGCTTGCGTAGAATACATTTCAAAAGTTTAATACAAAACAAAATTAATATATTATTATACTAATCACAATAGTATTTATTTTTCCTTAAATTGTCTCCATTTTATACATATAATACATATTTTTACCTAAATTTGTGGTCCCCACATCTAGTATATTCAGAACGGTCAAAAAGATTGGTGACAAATATGTGTTGTTTCGCAACCACTGTGGATTTTTTTTTAAAGAAATATAGAAAGAACTCTTATCAAGCACGTAGACATGTTCGTACATCTCACATCAACTCTGATGAACATGGCTCACGAATAAACTCTTTCATCTGATCTCGTACTCTTTACTACAGTTTTATGTGCTAACCACTAGCTTCTAAACTGATTATAATATCAATGATTATAAATATAATATATTCAAAATCTTAAGGCTCAAAAAAAGTGAACTTCATAACTACCACCGGGTCGAACTATCAACCTACTCACTGAGAAAAACCAGCAAGAAATTCGAACCGGTTTAACTCTTAATTGTATGTGCTTTTACCATCATGCATTACAGTATTAATGGTTTTTACAACGAGACTAATATGATCGAGAATATCTATGTGCCCTTTTCAATACTATAGTGAAACTAATAGATTTTTTCCCGCAAAAAACAAATCAAGATTAAAATCAAGATTACTTGCAGCCATCTTTATCTTTTATTCACTCTAATACTGTGAGTAATACTAACTATATATAGTTAATACTAACTACAATCTCACAATGAATCTGCAATGTTGGCTTAATTTTCTAAAATTCTAATTACGCTACGTTCACACGGCGACCATTCGATTCGATTTTTTTACCTATCGCTTTACCTACCTAACAAGTGCAATAAAGTACAGAAGTACTTCAATATAAAACTATACCTACCTCCATCGATTTCTCAATAAATTATTTTGTTTAAAATTAACATCCATAATCGACTGAGAGTAGTTTTATAGTGCTAGTTACACTTTTGAAATTAAGTTCACTACACTTACCCAACTCCGTTTGATATATAAATGCGAGTGCTGCTTGTAAAGAAAGTTATGAGAAAATCAATTGTCCAATGATAAAAAAAGGATTTACATATAAAGTAGAAATGTGTAATTAAGTAGAAATGTGTACTTAGGCTAAATATTTTTTTTGAGATATTTGAAGAGATCAGTGATAGTTACTCTCGTTAGGGCGCGGCACGAAGAGATTCTGCAAGTGCTTGAGGATCTTCCTCGCGTATCGGTGTGGGGCGGCGGCGAGTGGTGGCGGCACGGCGGGCGCCGGCGGCATCGCGGGCGGCGCGGGGGGCAGCAGCGCGCCCAGCCACGCACAAAGCACGCGCACGCAGTCACGCAACGCCTCGTGCTCTTGTAGACCCAGCGTCAGACCAAACCGGATCACCTCCAGCACCCACTCCACCTGAATCCATGTATATTGATACTCGTGCACACCAAATTAGCAAGTGACATAACATGGTAATTATATACAGTCTATTACATCCTAAATTAGCCAGTGTATATCCGGCAACGGAATCCATCCAGTATGGAATTTGTGAGTGACTGGATCGCAACCACCATGAGTTACTAGTTTTTGGTTTATCACGGCGTCGTCGAGATTAATGTATATGCAAGGCGTTTCGCATGGTGGTTGGGTTTTTCAAAATCTGCCTGGCTAGCTACCACCCTCAAGTTGAGAATTTGTCGCCAAGCGCCTGTTGGTGTGTTCCGCTGCTGCATTTTAGAGCCAGTCTCCCTCTAGGTTTAGCGTGACTACCATCTTAGACCACATAATCATTTAACATCAGATGAGACTGTAGTCAAATGCTAACCTATAAAGTCCAAAAAAACAAATATGCTACAGCCAAGAGTTGTGCAGAATAATATTATTATATCAATGCAACGGCCAGCAATCAATTGCCTACTACCTACATCTTGGTGGTCACCATTATTTTGATTATACCACGTTTACAGTGCCCACTTTGCCAAGCTACCATAGAAAATGACAACTTCTGTGTTGTATATTATCTTAAAAATATATTTTATGTAAGTACAGAAGAAAACATGGAAAAATTTAAACCAAATATATTTGCTTAGGTTTGATTAAAAAATTTATTTGCAAACAATACTACCATTTCTTAAAAGCCAAATACCTGAGAAGTAAAACTAAAAAAATTGATCAAAATCTATCAAGTACTTTTTGCGTGATGCGCGCACCTCGGTAGAATTCTATCATTTTATTCATATATATGATGATAAATGTAAAGTAATTGAATACACCAATAAATATGCATACCTCTGCATCAGTGGTCAGAGGACTAGGGTCATGTGAGGCGAGTTGTTTTACAACAGCCAATACAACCTCTCGACCACCAATGGAACCAAGGACTCCACATCCTCCTCCTTCCAAAGGCAGGGAACTCCATTCTGAATACATCCCGTCACTGTCTTTGCTCTAAAATTATGTGAAATTCTTTTATACAGTATAATCAATAGAGAATGAGTTTATTACAAGCATAACAACTTAAAAAGGTTACTGACTGAATTGTTGAATGTTGAAAGTATATATAAAGCATTTTCCTTGCAATTAAATACTAATAATTCTAAAACTGACCTCGTGAAATATAGACTACAAATTGGTATAGATAGTGGCATATTTTTTGTTATTAGATAACATTATTTTGATTACATTTAAGTAGTGTAAGAAATCTATTGAATCTCTCAGAATCCGTGGTTTGTCACTTCACATATGTAATATTAAAGAACATAACCTTTTCATTATATAAAACTTACTAAATTGTAACATCCATAAAAGCAAAAAATGTTTATGTGGACAGGTTAGGTTAGTGGAATATACATATCCCCAATAAATTATAAATTATCCATAATAAATTATGATTGATCCTGAAAAATTTGACAAGCATTTTTTTATGGAGTAAGTAAGGAGAATCATTGATGTGTATAAAAATGTATCCGTCAAAATATGCTAAATAATGGTGGCACTACAATAGCAACAAGGTTTATTATTGTTCAATTACTTTAAAAAGTTTTATAACAGTAGACACTTCAACATAATTAAACATATTATGTAACATTCACAAAAATACTATCACTCTCTAAATTTTTACACAGCAGTTATTTTAAATCATATTTACAAAATTACTTAGAATTAACCATAACCATTGCCTATTCTAGCACTATTTTGGCGAGTTTTGGAACTGTTATTTAGTTCTTAGACATGGTCCCTTTTTTAACATGTTGCCCACATGAGATGGATTTCCTTACCTCTACACTCCATAATTTTTTTGACCAAAACAAGTTAAAGAAAAGTATTAATGCAAAGAGACTTTCCAAGACATACAAATAAATAGTGAAAACTTGTTAGTTTTTACAGGTACAGTAGTGAAATTCTTGCTGTAAAAGAATGTATATATCTTATTTTTATTAAAAAAAATATATAAACAATTGATTATTCTAATAACATATTAATATCAATAGTTTATAAATAGCTATGATAAAAATATTTCATTTCCAGAAATATACTTGATACTAAAGACGCTTTCAAATGTTGGTTTATTTTTATTAATTAATAATTATAGCATTGAATTATTAACAAAGTTTTTGAATCAGTCTTAGTTGTTCCAACGATTAATAAACAAACAAATTTTATCTATTTATTACAATATACTTATATAGCAATATTAAATCAATTCATTAATATACTGTTTTATTACTATGTCTTTATGTTGCTATGTCATTTCTTTAAACACAGCTAGCACACACTAAAATGCCACTTCTGTATTCATCAGGAACTACTAACACACAAATAACTAGCATAAAATACACCCAAACTGTATGCAACTTGTGGATCACAAATTGTTCTGTGGCCACAAATTCAGACCCACAAGATTCAGGATAGTGGCCTCAGAGATGTAACCTCTTAAACCACTACATCATATAATGTTTTTGTTAATTTAGTTATTGATCATTATTTGTCAAGTGTATTTTAAATATGATATAAAAGTTAAAATAATTACTTTTTTTATATTATCAAGATAGATTAAACATTTAACACTGTAAGCTTTAACAATAATCATAACCACTTAACTTCTAAGGATATAGTGCCCCTGTCATGGATTGTTGTGGACCTGTAGGCCTTATTTAATAAACAACATAGTAAAGTGGCTACATTATACTTTATTTATTTTATTTAAAGCCTTTTATTTCTTGCAGAACAATAATCTTATAACTATGCTTAATCTACTCAAAAAAAATATCATTTACTTTAACTGTATTCTTTGTATTTATTTATAATTTATTTACTTGTAAGAACCCCCTCCTCGGGTGAAGGCGTTCTCCAAAGAAGTATATGTATGTTCTGCCTTTTTTTTTTTTAAGTGTTTAATATTGCGATTTTATTTTCAAGAGCAGTCTATTAACCTCTTGCCTTTCTTGTTTCTTTCTCCATATCGATTTAAGTTCATTTCTAAGTATTCATGTTGTCTTTCAAATTCTCTTATTTCTTTTTTTTTGGTATAGAACATAGTTGTCATATTCCTCTACCTTTATTTCTTGGTGTCTCGTTTCAGATGGTTCAATTATGTACTTTCTAATCTTAATTGCCTGTATCAATTCCAATAGGTGACCATATAATGGTAGTGTTCTTACATTGTACATTATTATGTAGAGCTTATTTGGTGTAATAGATGTATTTGTGTTTTTTTTTTTTCGAACTGACCTACACTGCCGGCTTATTAGGCCTTCACAGTTCCACCGGACTACTAAGGGGAGCGCTTAGGGCACTCACCCGATTGTTTTTTAGGCGAAACATCTCAAGGGCACTCGGTGCACCTCGGCTTGAGCTGTCGCCGGATTCCCGAACTAACTAAGCTAGCTAAGCTATCTATCCATACAATACTCATATATGAATTCCTGAAAAATGCATGTGTGACCATGCATGTTTCACGAATGTATATGTGTATTTGGTATCTGACTACTGACATGATGTATTTGTGTGATATTGTTAACATTATACTTAATCCTAAGCAAAAAATAACCCATAAAAAAATCAACTGTGAGAGTCAAATATATTGAGTTATTTCTACACAAGTGTCGCTTTATACTTGATAATCCCAACATTATAGAACACATTGGCTGGGATAAAGTTCTAATGTTTCACAAACAGTATAGTAAGAAATGAACCCTCAGAATACTCACCATTATATGGTCAGCAAAGTAAGTTCTGTGTTACAATAATTTAATGAATAATTGAACTGAGAAACCACTGACAGTAGACTTTAATTTGTATGAATCTGCCACAGTAAACTAAATGAAGTTTTCATAAAAAAGTTTAAAATTGATTTAACCTTAATTCAAGAAACATATTTGTCTTTTCTAATAACTATGTGCAGAATCAAAAAATAAGTGTATAAATTTATCGTAAACGCAATTTCTGAATAAAACTTAAAGCGACACTCTTTTTGCTTTTAAATTATTAAACCAAAACGTATGCATCGTGTATAATGTACGCCCACTTGTTCAGTCAGCTGATCCCTAATATTGACTTGCTAATTTTATGTACGACATAGTTTTACAAATAAGACTTTTACAAAAAGATAATTTTATTAAAAAAAGACTCACCTTATGATTAACTCTATTAAAGATTCCGACATTCATATATAATGAGTAACGGTACCCTTTATAACGGGTAACTAAGCGCAGCTAAACATACAAATAGAATTTATAAAATGATCATTATTCTATGTATATGGAAACAAAGTATGTACCTACTTAGTTTTACAAAAAACAAAACACTTCGTAAGCTATATTTTCACTTTTCTTCGTTGAACCACAATATATTAAACTGTAGCAAAATAAAATAACACTTCAAATTACATATTCGAATAAAAATGATAAATAAGTGCACGGAACGAGTATGGAGATGGAAAATAAATTTTGATGAATTTATTTCATATAAACTACGAGACAAACTTTCATGAAAAGTATTTTTTCTTTGACGTTTCACAAATTTGTAACGTAGCCAATGTCATTTGTTCAAATTCCTCAGATATCTATGTGAAGTTTTTTAAATTTAGGTTCTAAGAAAAAGTTTATATTATTTAAACGTAAGTATGACTAATGGTCACCTAAATGCATTGGTTAATGTGAAACTAATGAAAACGGAACAACTAAGAAGTTTCCGGCTTGATACATGTATGAAAATATCCAAACGCGAGATCTTCATAAAAATATTTATGAGTGAAAATAAAAAAAAAAATTAAATTATACTCGATATCATCTTTTATTTTTATCGTTAATGAAAGTACCAGAGTGTATGTATGGCATGAATGTATTGACAGTTGATAATTTACCACTAGTACCGGTTTGTTAATCTGTTTTGCTCATATATTTGTACACATTTAAAAAACTATAGTCTACAATTGTACAAAGACGTGTAATAAGTAAAAACATTACCAGTATACGCCTACTATTACATAGTATAACATTTTAACTATCTGGACATAGAATTTTGCTATTTTTTGTGTTGTTAATATTTCCTTTGTTGGATTAAAATTTAAAGAACCCAAGTTTTTTTCGTCTATGGTATCTGTTTGCAGGTGATTTCGTTTTTCCATATTCAAGTTATTCATTTTTAGGTTTAGTGTGTCACTATAATCTCTCTTAATGTACCCAAAGACGATAAAACGTTCAGATTTGTTGATTTAATCAGATTTTACACTACCTATGATTATTTCAAAAAGTATCAAATTTCAGAATTATAAACAAGGTTGTAACTAATTAACATCAAATTATTGAAAGATTAGTCATTGATAAATCGTTAAAATATCTCTATTTTTCTCACAAATTGGAATTACCCATATAAACTTCGATTACATTGATATTCTCTAAATTATGGGTAATTTCTATAAATTGGCAGCTCTAGAATTTATAGAATAAAACATGAGTTGCCATACAAACATATATTTCAGCAAACGGTTTAAGTTGATATCATTTTGACGATATAACGTCTTATAAATCGATGGACGCCAGCTGCACGCACGAAAAAGCATGACTCATTGTCACGTTCTGCCTAAGCCGAGCCTATGCGCGTAAGCCTATCGGTCTAAGCGTTCAACTTGTGACGCATTTCTCTCTTTTGCGCTCCATCGGTAATTGAGTAATAATAATCCTATTCATAAAACATCCTTTTATACATGTGATAAAAATGAAGTATATCTATGTAATATCAAAATCATGACTTTTTACTGATTGTATATGAACATATACACGCTACTGATAACAAAAATACAATTTTAATTTTTTTTATTGGTAAGCCACCTATTATCCGTCCTATCTCCATAAACGATTGGGTAATTTTGACTGGACTTTAAATAGCATATAACTAAGGTAATAAGAATTATCTTAAGCCAATTTATTTTCTACTAGCTGTTACTCGCGACTTCATCCGTATGGTATATCCCAAACAATAGGACCGATTATTCACTGGCAGACAAATGACGTTATACAAACTAACTAAGGTTGTTTAATTTTATACTAACTGCTAACTGTCACCCGAGACTGCGTCCGCGTTAAATTTAGCAAAAATATGTTGTACACTGTAAGCATGTGCGTGAATCGTGCGTTTTACTGAACTCGCAAGAATTAATATAATCGAAGTTTATATATTTATATGTGTGTATGTATATAATTTGAATTATATTACATTTTTGGTAAATTTGGCAACCACTTTATTTTATTTACCTTACTCGCGCCTATATATCTTAAACATAATAACGTATAAGAATATTGCGTCGAGTTCAATGAGCACTATTTTAATCGTTACATATTAAAAGCTGCTTACAAATGATATAGAATTTTATATCTTGATTTATATCAATGCAAAGTTTTAAGACTTCAACTCTTTTTATATTTTAATTATAAAAATAATTATCAACTAATTATTCTCAATTCAACTTTATAATTAACAGTAATTTCGAAGATAGAAGTTGTCTTTCTAATAAGATATTAGACTAGAAATGTATTAGTTTCATAATATATTTTATTTCGAAACGGACAAGCGGTTACTTTTTGTATAGTCGCAAGAACTCAACTATATTGACAATATGGACATTTTTTTTTCGAACTGTTAGTATTTACTTATTTAATATATCTTTTACACTAGTTTTTTGTTAATGTTGTTCTTTTAGTAGATAACATTAATATTTATTGTTTTATATTGACTTATTACAATAAGTTACAATGTACAAAAACGACGCATTACCATTATGTGTTAACCTATTAGCGTTTCTCGCGTCGTTAGTGCAGCGCGTTGCTTGTAATAGAATAATAGGTGCCGCTGTACGACTTTGGGAAATTTTTATAAAGCGCTGTCAAGATTATCTTTAGAATAATGACCTTTTTAGTGTGCAACAATTTAGGTTATCGCTTCTCGGCCTTTTGGCTAAGATCAAAGTGTAGTATCTGTTCTTTTCAGCTTAATATCTGAAAGTTCCCGCATCGCGGGACCAGTATATTAAACTGATTTTTGTAAACTGACGGGATGTTAGGGGCTCGCTCCACTTCTGTCACGGGTCGGCCCGGCATTGCAGTGCCGCCGGGATCGGCCCACCAGAATTAACTTATCAACATTGAAAACATGAATATTTTCATGATCGACTATGTAAAAACAGGTGAATATATTAATAACAGTCTGCACATTAAGAAACAAAAGCGAAAAACAAAATTATTACATTAATTTATGCTCCATTCTTAAGGTTAAGTTAATTTTCAAATTTGATTAAGGTCACCCCAAATATCAGCAATTCAAATATAATAAAAATCATTATAATGTTTCAAATGTCGAAAATATCTGTGAACATACACGTAGACGAGAAGAGGATTATAATCAATTAAGCTGTATTTTACCCCTGAATATATCCTATTCAAATAAAAAGAATCATTAAAATATATTCACAATTGGTGAAAATATAAATGAACATACATACAGCCGAAAGTACAACCTCTTTAAAGTCTGTGGAAAATGAACTAATTACAACTAAAATATAACTAGGTAAATAATGTACTAAATGGATAAAATTTATAAACAATATACATGTATACAATTAAAAGTTATACACAGTATGAATGATAAAATATAGATTGTGTAAATGTACTTGCATATGCATGCAGGCACTCACACATGTTGCTCATGAAATGCTTTGATGTCTAACACAGCAGCATATAAGCACTGTAGTTTTGTAGCAGAAATATGTGTGGTTTGGTGTTTAAAATTAAACAGATAGTAAACAGGTTTATTAAAAAATGTAATAAAAGACATAAAAGCTAAGTTATAATTGCTATAAGATTTATCAAGCAGAATAGCAATTGAAATATAGACTCAAAGTAAACAATACTTAGTAAATAAATTTTTATTAACAATGTTTATTTTACAACCTCATTTTATATAAATAATATATAAAATTAATAAACATGTAAAATATTAAGTATTTTTTTGTGACTAGTATTTTATCAGTTGAAAATCAATTTAAAAACTTCTAATAATAAAAAGATACAATACCAATTATTAATTTTTCTTGCACATAATTGTTTCCTAAACAAATATACTTACTTTCACTAATACACGTAGGAATACATTTATAATTACAATAACCAATAATAGCACCTAGACAAACATTATAATTTATATTGAGATTTTTCATAATATCATGATATATATATATATATATATATATATATATATATATATATATATATATATAATATTTTAGCAGATTAATAATAAAAAGTATGTTGACATTAAAAAAAAGAATAACTTGTAAATCAGTTAAATCACTGCATCTCTTGAAATCTCACATGATAAAACCAAAGAAACCTTAAAATTACTGCAATTTTTAAATAATACTCAATTCAATTTCCAAAAACTAAATAATACATCTTCAATTATCATTACAGAAGAATCTTTTATCCACATTATATATTAAAAAAATAGTAAAATAAAACTTTTTAATAAATATAGACATGCAACCTTTCTACTGTCTATATAATTCATTTTAAATTTGGATAATTAAAACCTTAGAATAATATTTAATGTTAGTAATTTATTGTAATTCATGCTGTAACCTTTTTGAGAAAAGAAAAAGTGTATCATTATTGTTAATCTTCTAAATTACTGATTGAAGATTATGCTTTAGTTTAGTAATACACATAAAAAATATCTGCCACAACATTACACGTAATGATGAAATAGTACAATTTTTTTTACAAAATTGGACTCATTCATCATCGCCCTTGCCAATACTACTTGATAACTCTTCATACTTCAACTTCCACTTTTCTGCTTCTTCCTTAAATCCCTTTGCTAACTCCCTTTCTTCACTCAACATAATTTCTGTAATTTCCAATTTATTTTTAAAATTTTCCAATTCTTGTGGCCCATTTGATTGTAGCGTATTTGCAAGAACAGTCATTTTCGCATCCTTGACTGTGGCCTCTGCTTGTTTTATTATTTTCTCGGCTTTCAAATTCAATTCGTCTTGTATTATCAGCATAGTGACCAACCGACGTATGACAAACGTTAGGAATATAGAAAAGCCAGTGATATAGAAGTTACGCTGCGCCCTGAACAGTTTCACATGGAGCTTCATCTCGTCCATCAGGTGAGTACGAGTCAGGTCTGACGAATGTGAATACTTATTCATATCTCTTACTGCGTCGACAAGAAATAGGCTCAAAATTGCAAGGAATATGTAGAAATACACAGACGCGTGCTCGTGAAGTTTAGAGAATAAGCGAGACTTAAAAAATACGTGCCATCTTCGAGGGCTAAATATAGGTAGTATCATGATTATTACTAATGCAATTTCAAAATAAAGATAGCCGGCAATAAATGTCCATTGTATAGACATTTTATACAAAAATAATATAAAAACGATTACTTAAAGAAACTCAGACAGATAACTACTAATTAATTTACAATATACGTAATCGCTATCACGTTTTCTATATTTGTAGAAAACACTAGAAATACAAATCACGTACAAACTACAAAGAGGATACTGAAAAAGTTACCTACAGTGGGGGGGAATCTTAATTGTTCCGACAAAACTGGAAAGATGGTTACGCCATCTTAGCACGGTGATAAGTACTTCACATGTCGATAGACCGGTAATTAGTGTGTATATAAAAATCTAGATGGCAATAGTGACAACCTACAATATATACAATCGTATAAAGGTGCAGTAAAGAAGAATTCGCCTCATCATAAGTTGTGGTATGATGCTAATTTTTTTTTTTAACTAATATGACTTTTTTATGTAAAGTTAACGATGGAAACATAATAAAAATTGTAGAACGATCTGTACCATCTACAAGAAATTTCATAAAAACTATAGATGGTATGATACAAATTTGTGGTATCTTACAAAATAAATATTTGTTTGATAGCATTTTGACAAGAAATTTTAACCAGGACCCAATAGAAAACTTTTTTGGCAATATTCGAAGTTTAGGTGTACGTAATGTATCTCCAAACTGTATTTCTTTTGAAGGATCTTATAAATCCCTATTACTAAATAAATATAATACACCACATTCTTACAGTTCCAATTGTGAAGAAGATGTTAATGCATGCTTACAAAAGTTTGACATTTTTTTCAACAAAGTTAATGTATACACCCCAAAACCCAAACACGTTGAAAATGTTATTTTAAATGAGGATTTAGAAACTATATTTACAACGAATGTAGATAATGGTGGTACGGAGACAAGAGAGTATGTTTGTGGTTCGGTGCTGAGTAAATGTTTAAAGAAAGTTGTTAAATCTTGTCGGAAATGTAAGGACAGTCTTATCTTCAGTAATAAAAATGATAACAAATATATAAAATCGAAGGAATATAACTCAAACAGAAAATGGTTGTGTTATCCCTCAAATGAATTAAAAGCTTATTTTTATGATTTACAAAAATTTACAGTGCATACGTTAAAACACAATAATATTTCATGTAATTTAAAAACAAATATAAAAATGTTAGTTGAAATATTTGTCATATTTCCATTAGACTGTGAGCAACATAAAGAAAATTTTAAATCGACATTTTTATATATGACAATTAATGTCCTTGTGTATAGTTGGTAGAGATCTATTATGGCCGTTTACGGGGCCCCGGTGTGGGCCGACGCCCTCGGTGCCACCAACGTGCGCGCACTGCGGGCTGCGCAGCGTGTTGTGGCACTGAGGGCGATTCGGGGATACCGCACCGTGTCCTCGGCGGTGGCCTTCACGCTCGCCGGCTCCCTGCCTTGGGAGCTGGAGGCGGGGGTTCTTGCCGCCGTGTACGAATTCACGGCGGCAAGGAAACGTTTGGGGGTGCCTCCAGCTCCCAGGGAGATAGAGAGTAGGAGAAAAGAGGGGAGGGGGGCCGCTATAGAGCGGTGGCGACAGGACCTGGCGGACGCGTGGTATGGACGATATACGGTGGACGCCGTCCGCCCGGTCCTGGCGCAGTGGTTTGAGAGGAAGTGGGGCTCCCTGACGTTTCGACTGGTGCAGGTGCTCACTGGACATGGTTGTTTCGGGTGGTACCTGCACAAGATCGTTCGTAGGGAGCCCACCACCGCATGCCATGAGTGCGGCGCTGAGGAGGATACCGCGCAGCACACTCTGTCCGAGTGTGCTGCGTGGGAGGTGCAGCGCCGCACTCTGGCTGTGGCGGTAGGAGGAGATCTTTCGCTGCCGAGTGTGGTTACGGCCATGCTCGGCAGCGAAAACGCATGGACCCTCTCAGCGGCCGTCTCCACCAAAGGAGAGCCGGTGGAAGGAGGCGACGTTTTTCCTACCTCCTTCCACCTTCGTAGCTGAACCTGAGGGGATGGGCCGGGGGGCCCATCTCCTCATTGCACAGGTTCAGCTGACGAGGGGAGGTAGCTGGTTGTGTACTCAGTCTACATCCCTATAAGGACGGAGCCCGGCGGCTACTTTGCCGGGCTGACCGCTGGGGCGACATGGTGATAGCTTTGCACGGTCCCATGTCGCCCCAACCAAAGCGGCGGTCGGTACACCGTGGGGTTTTAGTCCGTGCGAGTCGGACATAACCCACTCTCTCCCCCGAGAGTGTGGGTATCCATAATGGATTTCCCCACGTAAATAAAAAAAAAAAAGATCTATTAACAGGATATTAGCAGGAAAAATCCATTATGATGGTGATGACAAATTAAAAAGAGCAGCAAAGTTATATTTCAATAAACATAGAAAATTTAATAAATAAATAAAAACTTATAATTACCATTATAATGTTTTTTTTTCTGCTATAACATTATTAATTATTATTGATATTAATTATTACATCTTAATATTACTATAAATATAACAGTATTACATTGCAACAGCTGTAAATTATAACATTCATTGTCATATCTAAAATGACGATTTGAAAGTATCTTATGTTACTCACAATCCGTTGGAAACAACAACAGCCAACATATTTATATTTCTTTTTGAATTATTAGGTGTATAATTTCTCGGATACTATGTATCCTACAAAACATTCGTAAAGACATAATTTTTAATTTGTAGGAAATTGCTTTGCCTATAACTTCTTTAATTTTACATTTAGAGCAAAAAGTGAGAAAATTTCTATAAAATTTTCTTTTTTGCTCTGTAACTTTTTTTATACATTTTACAAAAAATTTACCTCAGATCAATCCTGTAGATGGTCTTTTGAGGCAAATTTTTCTCCATAATTTTTTTAAATTACTTTCATTTAAAACGCTGTTACAGCGCTACAAAGTTGACTGGGTTCGTCAATGCTCATGAGAAACCGGTCAAAACGAAATGTTTAACTTAGCAGCAATATCATGGAAATATCAAAGTTAATGGTAGATAATGAATTCGAAGATGAACTTCCAACTATGACTCCAATTTTAAGCCCTGCCTTTACATTCGACCTTGAATTACATTCTGAGCCACAGCTTGGACCATCGAAGAAAACTAGAATAGAATAGCTAGCTAATAACTGATTGAAAATATGATTATGGCGAGGATTACCTCATCGGCAAGATGTCTGTGGAGTAGGCCTACTGGGGATACCACATAAAAAAACGCGCCTACAGACTCTACCTCATAGGTGGCGGGGAAAAGTGTTAGCAATGAATAAGTAAAGTTGTAGGTAGGGATTTAACAATTTTTTTTAAGAATGTATTTACAATAAAAAGATCATAACACTAAGTTAAACTTTTTGGTTTTGACTGGATTCTCATGAGCATTGACGACCTGTTCAACTTTGGAGCGCTGTAACAGCGTTTTAAATGAATGAAATTAAAAAATATATATAGAAAAAAAATTCTCAAAAGATCATTGGTAGATCAAGATTGGTCTGAGGTAATTATTTTGTAAAATGTATAAAAAAAAGTTATATAGCAAAAAATAAATGTTTTGCTTATAACTTCTTTAATTTTAAATTTAGTATAAAAGTTATATATAAATATTTATAGGCAAAGCGATTTACTACAAATTATGTTTTACGAATTTTTTGTAGGACGCATAGTTTACGAGATATCGCGAAAAAGGTGTTTGCATCCCTTTTTCCAACATGGCGCCCGGGAGTCAAGGGCGGCAACCCCACAAACTTGGGTTTAAGCTTCTATTGACCCTCACACATGCCCCAAAAATAAAATTGCGTCCTCTAACAAATGCAATATTAGGTCCTTAAATTGTAACATTTCAATGGACTATTCATGTTTTAGGTATTTGATGATTTCATACTGTACAAAGAATAATAAGACCAGTTCGTTAAACATTTGTAATAACACGTGTGATCTTTTTTTAACTCATTTTTCTTTAATAACTGTAAAAAATAGTATGCAACAAGTTACTTTTTTTTTTTAAATACTTTGATCATAAACAAAAGAATATGGTCTGCCAATACATTATTATTGTAACTCACGAAGCCCTTAAGTTCATGATTTCCTGCATTATAATGCACTTGGACCATAATTGAGATTTCATCGAAGATTAATATGCATAAACAATCTTCTTCATTCATCTCCGAAGCAGTGTATTTTACCTATTTATATACTATTTTATTTAGGCTTGGGCAAATCTTTATTTGACTTAGTAATTTTTTGCATTAGGTAAAATAAAATGCTTTGATAATATACAGTAACAATTAGGACTTATCTTTTACAACGTCATCTCTTTCAAAATTGATTGTAGTGCAATATCATTTGAATATCTAAAGGCATTGGAGAGTCGTGCTTGTAGGTTTTTACCTTTCCTTCGCCGGTCTTTCTGACTGTTAATTGTTTATTTTTTAACAGCATTTTTTAATTGTATAAATACTATTTCATTTTTGCCTGAACCAATCTGTACTTGATTTGATGTAATCATTTCTAGTATCTTCAATAACTCTATTCAAAATGCTTCTGTTAATTATACTCTGATCACATACTGTACAAAGAAATCTATGATTCTTTTTTAAATTAATTTTTGTCTAATGTTTGAAAGTGGACGGTATAGGAGTAGAGGAAGACCGAAAAAGGTGTGGATGGATTGTGTGAAAAATGATATGTGTATAAAAAGTGTGAGTACTGAGATAACATCTGACAGGGGAGAGTGGAAAAGGAAAACATGTTGTGCCGACGCTACTTATGTAGGATAAGGGTAAGATGATGATGATGATGATGTTTGCGAAAAATAGTATGGAACTAGCAAAAATAAATAGTAGGAGGATAAATCCATTATGATGTTAACGTTAATGTTATAATAAACATAAGAAATTAAACAAATAAATAGAATACCCAAAATTTGTCACTATAATTGTTTTTTGCTGCAATGTTTTAGCAAGAGTAGTTATTATAAAGTCTGTACGTATTTGCGGTACCTACTAATGGTTCCTTGACACTTATCTGTAAAGTAATTTACATTAAGCTTATTTTTACTATCTGTATTAGTTTAATTAAAAGTTTTGATAAAATTTATATTTCGATACTTTTAGTCATTGTTAAGAAGCTAAATAAATACAATAATCAATTCTGTTGTTTTATTTTAGTATTTTTTAATTTTAATATTAAAAATTTCAAAGTATTTCTGATTGTTTGAAAAAACTTTTATGTTATGTAGTTAGCGAAATAAGAATAATTACCATATATAAACAAAAACACTTTAGGATTAGAAATAATTTTCGGTTTATATAAATGTATTTTGTGTCATAATCACAAATCATATAGCTACACTATATCAATAATAACTGATGTTGATAGTGCAAATTTTCACGTTGAAACAAATATTGCTTCAATTTACATGTGTACATAAACATAAAATAGTATTTAATAAATCACACAGTATAAAATACGCGTAGTATATTTTATGATCATCTTTATAAAGGTTATATAATATAGGCATATACGTAGTTATATATATATATATTATTAGTACGGTTCTACAATAATAGATGGCGTACTTTAACAGGGGTTTGCTTAAGCCGTGAGAGGGCCCTCTTTTCCCTAATACTTATTATACTCTTTGGTTACCTATATTATAAAGTACCCTGTGATAAGTACAAAATACGCAGTGTGACCAGATTTCATTTGACGAATCTACTGCTTGTGGAGGTTAAAAGCTACTGAATTGTACCAAAAGAGAACGAGAAAATACTACAAATCTATTATGTCTATTATGTTATGCATAAATGTTTTCTTGATGAAACGATAAAAATAACAAAGAAACCACCATTAATTAAGAAACCATTTTTGTTTAATTAAATTTTAAATAAATATATAATTAAACAAAATAATAATAAATCATCCTAATTAATGAATGAAAATGAAGTTTAAAGTTACGATTCTTCGTCTTTATGTTGGGTAACATTGTGATAAAGCTGTTTTGATTCCATTAATAAATGCAGAAGTGTCTTGATCATACTTCTGTCAGGATCAAATCTGTAACATCCTCCTTCCAACTGTCGTAGCCCCTTTTATCAATGCATTATTCCAGCAACATTCTTATTATGAAATCGATTTCGATCTTGATTTTTAATCCTATTAATATCGGAAAATATTCTTTCTACTTTGGCGTTTGACAAAGATAGTATCGTCATTTGCTTCACAAATCGGGACAAATTGCTATACTTTGGTTCGCTACTCGCATCACAGATTTGGATGACTTCCCTCCAAAATTTATTCACCATAAAAGTTTCAGACGTCGAATTAGAAGTTGACAATAAATTAGACATGAAAATATCTAATTTCAATTCCCTATATTTATTGTCAACAATTTGTATGGTTTTTTGCAACTAAGTTAGAAAATCTTTGGAGTATACTTATCACAGTTCGAAATTCACCATACACTGTTTTTTGGGGATCGATGAACGATAAATCCTCCAAAGAATTATCTTGTACAGGCAGTCTTTGCAGAGATTAGTTACTCTGCTCGATCAAAAATAATTGACATCTGTTAAGGAATTTTTCAATTTTAGATCTCATTCAAACATCATCTTTTAATGATTCCACTGTCATTGCTATGTCTGTGCCCAGGTACATGTTTTGTATAGGAAGTAAATGCATTCTTGAAGTTAGATCTATTCAGTGAAGCGGAGTATTTTTTGTACTATATATTTTCATAAAGCAACTCAAAATGGAACTCATCATGTTTTGTATGTCTGTTTCAGTTTTATGAATAAGTGTCTGATCACTTTGAAAAATAACGTTAAATTTTGTAGTTATAGATAAACTAAAAAGTAAAGATAAAGTTTTGTCTCATCGCTGTTAAGGTCATCAAATATAAATTGAAAAAGTAGCATTTGCATTCTTATTCCCTAAAACTCATTTTGAAAAAAAAGTTTTAATGCTGACCACTGCTCTATAATTCGGTGAATGCATTGATGTAAAGAAAGCTACCTGATATCATAATGACTAAGCATATGGTGAATTGCAGTGTCAGTAAAATTTTGAAATTCGGTAAACTCTCTTTGTCATTGGCTACTGTGAGAGATGTATGAAAAAACATCTTTGACAAACAACTCTACAGAACGAGGTAATTTTTTGCAGGCATAACTCACTGAAAGGTTTGTTGAGTGGCAAATACATTTGAAAAAAATGCAGTGTGGCTTCACTTCCCTAATTTTAGATACCACGTTATTCCTTTCTCCGAACATAACATTTGTGGTATCAGCAGCGAACCCTATTAAATTGGATATGTTTAGGTGTACTAGAATAACTGAAAAGCGTGAATTCTACTAAAATATACTAAATAATTATTACATACTAAATTCTGTTGCCAGTACCTCAAAATCTACCAAACAAGTAGAAATCTACTAAATCTGGTCACGCTGAAAACACGAACAAGTAATACGCACCACAGACTACCTACAATTTATACAGAAAAATTCTTTTGTATTCTAGCATTTAAGCACAGATTAAATATAAGTATAAACTTCAAACTTTAATTTATGATAAGAGATCTGTAATGATAGGTACTGAATAAGTACCTATATAGAGATAGTCCATAATTATATATGGTAACAGTTGTTGTCCGGTGAAACTGTAGAGGCATCCGGGTCAAAAGGGTAATCCACACAGTTCGAAAAAAAAATGATGTTAACCATAATACCTTATTTATCGGCGAGACGAGACTTCCTCCATACGGCTGTTTTTATTTTAAATTAGCTGATAACCACGACTTCATCTGTGTTGTTAATCATCTTAACAATATATTTTATGTACAAAGGAAAAACATGAAAAAATTTAAGGCCAAAATATACTTTTGTTATGAAATTTCACTGTAAACAATGTTATCCATTTAACTTATCCCTCGTGCGAATGCGCACCACATTGATTGCCTCACTTCAAACATTAATAATAGCATAGTGCTTATAAACTAACTGTCTAGTTTGTCTTTCTACGTATGCTTTAAATATTTTTCTTCACACATAGATACCTATTACATACGTAGTCAGAGAAACAAATAATTCTCTCTCTACGATTATATACACATTTGTCTCCATCCACAGAGTGTGGATGTATAAATCGTCATCTTTCTTAGTCTGTGTTAGTTTATGTCATATATTATTCTGTGGTCTATGTGCTAGATTATCAAACTGTCAAAGTGTAATTTTATCAGATGTTGAGAAATTAAAGTTTGATTTTTATATACAAATAAAAATAAAATAATGGCTAGCATAGAATTAGATATTTGGAGAGGGGAATGGGGTCTTGCGTCAATTGATTTAGAATGTCTTAAAGTCTTGGTAAGATTTTCAATCTAACCTTATCATTAAATCACCGGTGTTATGCAAAAAACTTAATAATTTAATTTTTCTGCAGACTTATATGAAATTTATAGGAGTCCCAGTTCGTGTTCGAGAGGCGAACAACCCATTTTTCACACCCAAAGGACGGCTTCCAGTTATGAGAGACGGTCGAAAAGTACTTACAAATTTTGAAGAAGTAGTAGAGCATTTAAAGTCGCTGGTAAGTCGCTATTTGACATAATTCTTTGTTTCAATACTGCTTACCGATTAATAAAAAATCTGCATTGTTAGCTGTAACTCTATAACATATTTTGAATTAGGTTAAATGAATGTATGTGCTCATTTACAATTCACTTATTTAAAACATTCTTATTCACTTTTTAAAATATCTTTTAAACATATTCCAAAATACTTAATTAATTGTATTTTTTTTTGGCTTTGAGTTATCAGAAATTAATTTTATGAGGATATTGGTAGATGAATTCTATCAAGAATTGCTGCCACTAATAATTAAAACAATTTAATTTTGAATATACATTTTTAATTGAACTATGAGCTGGTTTAAAAAAACTAATTTTGACTATTTATGTTCAGTAGAATTTTGTGTAGTTACAAAATTTAATTCTTAAAAACTCTTTGGTTAACTGTGTCTGTAGTTACTGTTATATTATAATGTAACCTGTTTCAATTATATCCATAAAGGCATAATTGTTGTGTATTTTTGTTGAGCTGGTGAGGGATATAATCTATTGTTTATGATGTGCTGGTGGCATTTTTATTTTATTTCTATCAAAAATACTATTCCTTGGATCAATGCCTGTGTTATATAGAGAGATTATAAACACGCATAAAGTGCCTATAAACCCAAATTAATTGTACTGTATGAATTTAAACGTTCAAAACTTAGTACATTGGCAACTACCAAGTTGACATCTAAAACACCTTTGTTATTAGATATATTTAATCTCCATACAATAGTATTCCCTATGACAATTCATTCCATTGACCTCAGATTTAATAAATGTAATTGAGATAATAAAATATAATGTAATCATTATTTTCCAGCACTACAGTACAGATGTATATTTAAATACAAAACAAGCAGCAGAAGCAAGTGCTTTCACACAGTACCTGAGGGATAAACTGTATCCTGCGTATCAATATGCATGGTGGGTTGATGAAAAGAATTATGGGGATGTTACAAGGCCTACGTATGCCAAAGCATTAAGAATTCCTTTTAATTTTTATTATCCATCACGGTATCAGAAAGCTGCAAAGGAGATGATTGATGCATTATATGGAGAACATACGGATCTCAAAGAAATAGAAAAAACAGTAAGCATACTCATATCTATATTTTTAAATGTCTGTGTACATAAGTATATATAAGACATATATATATTATAGTATTAAACTTATAATTAAAAAAAGAAGTATTTCTGATGGAATATAAATATAAAAAGTTCAATACTTGATAAAAATATTTTAAATGATAATTGGTAATAACACAATAAGTTAGATACTAAAGTTAACATACATTAAGTAATAACATGTAGTGGGTCATCTATAGGAAGAGGACATGCTAATTTCCTCTCTTTTATTCTAATAGAATGTTATGTATTTTCGGATTGAAGATATAGTGTTGTTATTGAATTGGTTTGTAAGTTTTAATACATCTATTGTATTTGGACTATTTTGTTACCTTGCAGGTATATAATGAAGCTGAGAAATGCCTTAAAACATTGTCAGACAGGCTGGGGGAAAGTGAATACTTCTTTGGTAATAGACCATCATCCTTTGATGCCATAGTGTTTGCATACCTAGCACCTTTGGTTAAAGTGCCATTCCCTAATGCGACACTCTCAAATTACGTTAAAGGAATTGTTAATCTTACGAGATTCGTAGGCAGGATAAATCAGAAGAATTTTCGACATGTCACAGATGGTAGGTAACCTTTACTTTTTCTTATAGCAATTAGTGAGTAGTCATTTATTATCAGGATTTATTTATTTTAAACAAAGCTTGAAATACCAGTAAAAGTTTCGAATAGTCTTTGAAAGTATTGTTAAAAACGTAAATAGCATTACTAAATTAAAAGTTATTTCTTATGTATTTTTGTGTTAAATATATCTACCATTAATAAATATATTATGGATAATGTTAAGGTTATAAGTAAATTTTGTCACTCGCACTTGAAAATACCCTTAAAAATATGGAATATGGAAAATATGAAATTTATTGTAGTAGCAGTGGCTGAATTTCGACCATAATTCAATAATTTTTTAAGTTTTATGTTCCTCAAGGAGTTTAAAAATATATTGAAAATTAGTAGACATAGCATATATAAATATGTATACAGTAGCAGCGAATGTAATATGTGGGGCGATTATAGATACATGCAGCACATCCTTGCCATAATTTGAGAAAACGACGTCTATTCAAACCATATTAATATAAGTTTAACTGTTAACGATACTGGTAACATCATGTTACTAAAGTAACATTATTATTTTTTACCAATTTAAGAAGTACCTAATGAAAATACTGTTACTTTTAATGTGAATGGGTAATGTTATCAAGCTATAATTTTAAACACCAACAACATTTATACTGTGATGATATGTAAAGATAATATATCGCAGATATGATTCTCTACAAGCCGAATTATTATTATAGGTATTTTTTTGAGCTACTATAATGTATACTTTAATTTATATGAAAGCAAAACCCTAATTCACTAATATTCCCATGTGTTCCGAATTATTACCTCGTAATTAATTATGTTGTAATTCTTAGAGAACTTTAGGGGTTATCGGCATGGGTCTGAAATGAAAAGTTTCTTGTTATTTATATTGAGATCTCGTGTCATAAAATCTGACTCAGTCTACATAGAAAGTAAAAAAGAAATGGCTATCTTTAAAAATTAAAATATTAACATGAAATTATTAGTCAAAGTTTCCATTACCTAATAGGAAATAAAAGTACAAGAAGCAAAAAGATTAAAAAATTGGATTAAATTTTTATGCCTTATGAAATTAAAAAAATCTTTAAGGCTTAAATTTTTTTTATTGAATTAATTTTTGGAGAAGGTTCTGAGAAAATAATAAAATAACGTATTTTCACAGGAGACCCTAAATATATCATATTTTTTTCCTGGGACATCTATCCCAATATATATAGATAAAAAATACATTCTTTTCCATAAGTGAAATGTTTGTTTTGTGTTTTAGAGTACAACAGACAAAACGCGAAGAAACAGTCTCAGAGCACACAGTCCGACCGGGAAGCGGCGAATTTTCCGAATCAAACGAGAAACAAGATATTTGCAGCACTGTTCGCAGCTATCGCTATGACCGGATACGCGCTCGCCAACGGAATGTTTCAAGTGAGTGTTCTAAATATTTTTTCATAAAATAATCGCATTGCATGCACATGAGCTTTTCCAATGCAACAGGTTTTGAAACGAAGTTCTTTAAAGGGGTTTGCAGTAAGTGTTGCCTGGTAGAAATCGTTACGTAAGAAGAAAACGTGCGTCTTTCTCTCTCTGGCTCTTTCAATTATAGATGAGTGTGTATCTTTACGAAATATCGAAACTGCAGCAGCGAGTTTCGTGTCCTGACGGTTGTATTACTTCAATACTAAATGCTTGGGAATTACATTCAAACTTATTTGTTTTTGTTTTGTTAATTTAGCATTTAATATAATTTACAATTCACTATTTTTTATCTAATATTTAATTAATGAATATTTTCCTAAATTATGAAATTCAACTTCTTCATTAGATTTCTTTTTTTTTGTATTTTATTTATTGAGTTGTTAGTTTTAAAACATAACTACATTAGGACCAAGGGTACAAGTTGAGTTTCTTGACAATACGATCACGGCATTGATAATTCCGGTTCTTAATTTTTTGTTGTTATAGGAGATTGAAAAGGCCTCATACATCTGGCAACTTCAATGCGGTCTCTAATTTGTATAGGTCTGACTTTAAGATCTTAGTGATAAACTCTCAACGCGAAACACATACACACTAGTAATATAAATTGATACTCTTCGTACATTATCAAACAATAATTGGTAACACATAGTATAATAGTTTCATGGGGGATCGTTTTGACCTCATGTAGCATGTAAAGGTCGTTTTAACTTCATGTAGTGAACGCGTTAAGTAAATCCTAACATCTCTTTCGCTTCCTGCAACATAACGTTATTGGCGATAATCTAATTTTTATAATTTTCTAAATATGCTGAGTCACACAACTGCCATCTTATTACAGTTTTATCCTTTTTTTGTTCAGGAACTGAAAGAGCTGGAACATTCGCGTGATTACAACGACATG
Organism: Antheraea assamensis; assembly: GCA_035772565.1. Taxonomy (NCBI): domain Eukaryota; kingdom Metazoa; phylum Arthropoda; class Insecta; order Lepidoptera; family Saturniidae; genus Antheraea; species Antheraea assamensis. The sequence continues at coordinate 6,853,110 of JAQQSE010000045.1, forward strand.
TTTGATAACGGGGAGGATGATGACTGACCTTGAACTGAGGTGCCATAAGTACCAGTTGCTTTCAGACCAGCAGTTTTCCTTTCTACCGAAGAGTTTTTAGACTTTCTGACTATACAATTTGGTTCTTGTGTTTTCTTTTTATTATTTTAAAGATTAAACTTATTTAGTACACGGTATAAAAATATGTTTGCAAACTACGTAGAAGTATTGAGTTTTTATTTTCTACTAGTGTATTTTAATGCTAGAAGAAATTTATGTTTTCTATGAATAAACCATCTATTTTCACGAACCGCGGTAGTACCTAAGTCTCTTTATGTAAGTTTTTCTTTATGCCTGATTTGAGGCATTTTGTTGCCTTTTAATTTGTTCTTTTTTTTAATGCGTCCAAAATTCATGACGATGAAGTTACTTTCAGATCACTGACATTGATTTTTAACTGTTAAAGTTAATTTTGTTATTTACATTAATTCTTTGGTTTTAACGGATATCTATATATAACTTGTCTAGCAGCTCTATTTTATTTCCAGAATTATTGTTATTATTATTGTCATATTTAAAATGGTTTTATAAACTTTTGACATTCTAGTGTCAGTAAGGAAAGACTAAGGCTGAGTTGCACCAGTCAATGTAAACGGCAAAAAATCGGTTTAAGTAATTGTTAAGCGATAAATAGGTTGCACCAGTTAACAATAATTACCGGTCGATGTGGGCCGGTTAACGTTATTGTTATTGTCAACTTTTGAACTTCTTGTCAATTTAGTAGTAAAACTTTAAAATATTTTGTAGTTACGGCAATAAATGCTATGGGAAACTCAAAATAGTTCTTACGACGAACAGAAACAATACATAAGAAAATATTTGCGTCTTAGAAAGAGGAAAATTTTTGCGTCTTAGGAAGAAGAAATTTTTTCTTCCTGGAGTTGATCGGTTCGCTAAATGGGGCAAAGAAATATTATTGAACAAATTCCGAGTATCTAAAAAATTTGCAGGTGCGCTAACTTTGCATTTAAAGCATTTGTGAAGGCCGCTAACTATGAAGTAAGTACTGTTCTGTTTACACGTTATTAAAATTGTATATGTATCATAGAATAGAATAATATATAACAATATATAATAAACATCTTATAAAAATATATAATACCCTTGTATTGTTTTTTTCCGAATTAACCATTGATATAAATATATCAATATTTAAATATCTAATATACAACTTCACGGAAAAAGACACGAAGTAAAAAAAAAGATAGTAATGACAACACATTGTTTTTTTTGCGCGCAATGAACATCTGACGAGTGATACAATAAAGACTTGCCAAGTAAAAAATGTTATCCTCTTCGTTTTTAGGGACTAATTGTTTTATTTACATTGTAACCCTAATAACTTTAACTATTACAAAACGTTTCATGGTGCAACTAGTTTTAGTCAATGTAACTGTTAGTAGCTCTTGTCATTGTTAAAGTTAACTTTAACAATTACAATAACCAACATTTTGGTGCAACTCAGCCTTAATGTTTTACAATTTTTGAGGGGTTTCTATTAATTGAATATGCGGTTATGGTTCATATAGGTATACATTCTAGTTCAGCGTTTCTAAACCATATGTCCATCTTTTCCGTATAATAAATTTTAATACAGTTACAGATATTTGAAATTTATTGTGCGACCAAAATCTGTTTAGCATATATTACACTTATCAGGTCATTTAAAGAACCTAATTATTTTAAAACCAATAATAACATTGAAAATTTAACTGTTCAGTAAGTAATTATGATATAAGTTTTGTGCATTTTCTAACATAACTTTTAAAATCATAAAAGAAAGTGCTTCACTTTACAATACGTCAGTGGTCCAAAGGCACTGTATTGGTAAGGTATGTTTTGTATCGGCATTTTAAAATTTTACAGTAAAATTGATTTCATAAACAAAGGTTTAGAAACGCTGTCATTTTTCATTTCAATTTTTTTTTATGACTTTAATGTGCCACTTGAAATGTTTTATTTATAGTAGGTGATTTTAGGACATATTTAGATAGTCTCAATATTAGGCTGAAAAGTAATTTAATTATTGTTGGATAGTTTAACGCATTGAATTTTTTTGTGATTTGATGCAAAGATACTTGTCGGATGCTATATGTTCCTATGATTTTAATATATGTTTGAATAATATATCATTTTATTGTTACATTGTAAAAGCATTTTTGTATTATACACGATTGTTATCGAATATTTACTATGAAGAATTGCAAAAATATGTTATTGCATGTAATATATTTGAAAATGTATCCGTTTGCTAATTACTTGATTGCGAAGCATTGTTATATATATAGTGAAATTTGAAGTGTTCTGTACGGTGATGTTAGTTTAAGGTTTTATGTATTGCACGACATGTTATTGTTCTAAACTTACAAGTTTCTTCGCGTCTCGTCTAGTAACACATTCCACTCATGTCGAAATGTAAAAACGTCCATTCATAAGTTGACAATTAGTGAAACAAATCTTATGAGACTAAAAAGTTAATGTAATTTTTTATATAATAACTTTCGGGTTATTAAACTTTTATTTCAGTACAATAACTATTTACTGTTGCATTGTATTTCCCATTCTGGTATCGATTTTACTACACATTTGTGATATTTCCATTTTCAAATTTCAATTTGATTATGACATTTTAAAGAACAAACGCGGTGTACTTATGTGTTTAACATTCCCGTGATTATAACTATATAATGAATGAACTTGAAATGGTTGGAAAGGATTTGTGTTTTTTTTTCATAAAGACATACACCCATGCAGTCGAGTTACAGTATGATTCGTTTATATAAATAGAATATGGTTACTTTTAATTAGAAACTTGCTTCTTAACTCTAGTGAATACGGTTGGTATTTAAACCCTCAAAAGGTCCCCTTAAAAACGCCCGTTACTAACTAAACTAAGCCTTAGTTTTTAACCATACATGTTGAGTTTTGTATGTTGTTAATCGAATATAATAAATCGTACCTAACTCGACAACACAAAGGAAATAATATCTTCGAATAAAAAGGTTTTATTTGACGAAACAATGTTTTATAAAATCGTAAGATTATGTTCGTATATATTTTTGTGCATTCAACATCTTAAAACGTTGAAACGTTAACTGTAACATAATAAGATATTTATAATAGAAAAAAATGGATTTTATGAAAGCTTTAATGTTCGATTTCTTATGATATTGCATTGTAAGTGTGACATTTTATCATACCGCTAATTGTGCTTATTTGTAGTCTGGTTAATTAAAAAAAAAGCAAGTTTTATTGCTGTTTCGTTTGATAAATAATTTTCAAACTATTCCATCCTGAATAATGGTTATTGTGTTAATTTAGATATACTACTCAATATTGTTTTAATTTATTAGTATTGTTTCTCGTAAGCTTTCATTGAGTTGAAGCAAATAGTTTCTTTTTTTATTATTAAGGTGCATACGAGAATGTATTTTATTTATTTTATGTCCTGATGTATGAATAAAATTGAGGTTTGTTGTTTGTGTGTTTGTTTTATTAATATTATGCTTTGTTACATACATTCGCTTTAGTTTCTTTGCAGTAAATAAAGTAATACATTGGTTTGGAGTAATACATACATCAGCAAAGCAAAAACTAGAGAGAACTTTCCAATCATGCTAATACTTAGAATCAACGTCGCTTCATTTTCCTACAAGATGTAGTGTTATAAATGAAATAAGCATTTCAATTAATAAGTGTAATTAATTGAATATAGAATCGAAAATATAACTGATGCACAGCTTTCCATTTTTACACATAAAGCAAGAGAAAGAGAGAGGCAATAGGAAATAACTTTTATTCCCGAAAATTGTTACACGGCAACATAATACAGAATTCTACAATTTATTTCTGTTTCTAAAAGTCAACAATTATTCCACGAAAGTCAATACTACCACGAATTCAGAGAAAGTAGCATTGTTAATGAGAAAAGGACACGAGACGTTCGACTTGTCGTATTACTAATGTTATTTATTGATTATACCAATAATATTAGATATTTATATATGGTAGGATTCAAGGGAAGATGATAAGAACTTCAACCCTGTTACGAGCCTCCATAATATACGTATAAGGTTTCTTTTTTCAAATAACACGCCTGCTTACAAAATTTTATTTAGACAAAGCACTTTTTTTAAACCTCCTATAGCACACATCTAACTTATGTTTGCAATTATTCAGGGTCTTCAATTTTTGGTGCTTCATTCTTTTTATCTAGAATTGTCTACGAATAGTCTATTCGTATGAATATAAGAAAATTGCCTGTTGTCGTTCTCGGGTAATCTCAGAAACTGTTGAACAGATTTTAAAGGGAACTTTACTAGGAGATGAAGGATTTGGAGAGTGTTGCAAAGCTGCATTTTATTATGCTTATTCATTGGATGTCAATAGTCATGGAAACATTGAATTAAAGACAGTCCACAATTAAACCCAGAAAAAACACGTAATTCCCACGAAACAACAAAATCATTTCCGCGAGGTCGAATCCGCGGGCACCAGTTATGTTTATCTATCTAAACATAAATATTATAAAACAAAATCGCTTTTTGTGTCTGACTTGTTATGTTGTGTGTGCATATCTGTTTGTGTTAGTTCTTAGTTATTCTATACTACGCAATGGATTTAAATATAGTTTTCACTATAATATGTATTAAACTTTGATGATATAAGCGCCATCTTGTCCTGTTACTGTATAAACTCTTCCACAGGTCATACGGCTAAGACAACGCGCGGGAAATTTAAATGAAATGTTGTGAACTTTGTTTACATGTATAAATACATGTGCAATATATTTATATAAAGTAGAGAAAAATCAATGTATTCTAAAGACGTCGTAAGTAGGAGTTGCTTATATTGAAAATACTTGCTAAACCTTATGAAATATATAAACATAATGTAGAACAGAATAGTACATTTAAAAAATGCTTACAGAAAATACATCGTTGGTATACATCTATACCTAGGGTAACTCACAAACTCATAGTAACCATTTTTACCTTTTACATACTTACAAAAAGTAATTGGTTATTTAAGATGCTATTTTAATAAATATACTATCAATCTTCGTACAATTAAATAATTTAGTTTAAAGCAGACGAAAACAGCGTTTACAACATATTATCTCATTGAACTTAGAAGATATGCCAGATTGAATATCATTTAATAAACGATTGTTTAAATGTATGAACACCGATGTAAAGTGTCAATAAAAATTTATAAACACTGCGTACTTATTTTATATTACGAATACGTGTTGATTTCCAGCGGTGGTCGAGATGGACCTGGCAGCGAACGATGCTTATCAATCGGTTCCGCATAGCCAAGAAGAGACTCGAAAAGATAAGAAAACTGAAGGCCGCTAGCGCATTGGAGAACGAGGCAGCATAAAAATCTAACCCAACAAATCTTATAATAACAGTTCATCAGTTGAGTGTAGTGTAGATAATTATATGTTTTTGTTTATATCCCGTACTCCAGTAGATACATAAACTTAATGTGACGGCACGCAGAGATCGTGTGTCATATTTATATAACGAGTATAATTATTGTTCAATAGATGGCGCTCGTATCGTTTCAACAAATAAGTGTATTAAATGTAGTTTAGCAGTAACGCACAAGTGTGTGCACTTGACAGATATATTATTGTATTAAATTGACAAACGTGTGCATGGGTACGTGAGCGATAATTAGTATTTAAGCTTAATGCCACTAGTTATTTAGAGAAAATATACCGATCATTGTTTTTTGTATTTATTTTCAGAATTTACTTTGAGTACTTACAAAAAAAATAGTGGGTAAATCAAATTATCCTCGATATACATATTTTTATATTGAGTTTCAAAGATGATAACTTGTCACCCAATTTATATATTTGTTATTATTATTTATTGTTTTTTGTAAAATTTCAAGTTGTTATAGTTATTTGTATAACGATAAAGAGATGATTTCTAATTTATTAACGTTCTAAAAAATAGTATGTTATAATTGAGGAATATTTTTGGAGAAACGTTGAAATGTTTAATAGATTTCAACATTTTAAACGTATGAAATACTATAATCTAAATATAATACTAAGAATTTGTATATATCTAAAAAGGCAATAGTGGAAGACCTTAGAATCAGTGGCGTAACTGTACCATCTCAAACTCGTGGCAAATTCATTGGATAGGGCCCAGTAAAATTGTCACATTGTAATCTGATTTTAGTAAATTTGTGAGGTGGTTACCCAAGAGTATAGTACTAATATTGTGTGCACTTTCGAAGTGAATTTTCTTACTGACGGGTTTTGAAATTTTGATCGGCAAACTTTTAGTGTTACGAAAAGTGATGGAGGTAAACACTGTGTCGGGTAGAGTGTTGAAAACACTGGTATTCGTCCGATCACCGAAGTTAAGCAACGTTCAGCACGGATGCACTTTACACTATTTGCACAATATATGTTGACAGTCCCAGATCTGCAATTTTTTCGAACCGGGTAGAAATCCGATAGTCGCCCTTCTCTTTCCAGCATTTGAGAAACATTGCTTAAAAAATCACACAAATATAACATGTTTGGCATTTTTCGTGAACCATAACAATCTATATATATATATAAGCGAAATACCAAGGACTGAATCATCACGATTTCTCCGAAACTGTATATCCGATTGACTTGAAACCACCAATAGTTATTCCTTTTGCGACGTAGATGCTCACTAAGAACGGATTTTGCTTTAAACCTAGCCTAAATACATTTTTCAGTTAAAATTACTTATTCTCCTACAGACACCGACAGTTCCTGACATTAAGCAACCGTTGTTATAGTAACCAATAATATTATTCCCGTGGCAATAACTTTATTTTTAGGGATGTGCAAATAATGCTCGAACCAATCCGAATCGAATAATGATGTTAAAGAGTTTTTGGCGGGATCTTAGTCTGTCATGTAGTGGTTTTTATATTTTATTCATAATCTTGTGTTATTAGACTCTATTATATTATATTATATTATCTTTTTGGTAAATTTGGCGGCCATTTCATTTTATTAACCTTACTCGCGCCTACATAACTTAGCAATCATAGCAACGTACAAGAATATTGGGTCGAGTTTAAGGAGCACTATTTTAATCGTTAAATATTAAAACAGATAGATATAGAGTTTTATGTCTTGATTAATATGCAATGCAAAATTTTAAGACTTCAACTCTTATATCTTAAAAAAAAAATTATTATCAACTCGTTATTCACAATCCAACATTATAATTAACAGTAATTTTGAAGATAGAAGTTGTCTTTCTAATAAGATATTAGACCAGAAATGTATTATCACCTTTAGAGTTCCATAATACATTTTTTACGAAACGGACAAGTTCTTACTTTTTGTATGGTCGCAAAAACTTAACCATATTGACAATATGGACATATTATATCTATATAATAACAGTTTTGAGAGATATGGTATAGTTTGAAATTTTCATTAAGATCTTATATATTATAAGTGAGCACTGAGGGGTTAATTTGGGGGTAAAGTTCCAAATATGTTATTGATGTTGAATCCTGTCCGGCACACTATTAGTAATTACTTATTTAATATAAACGTTACATGTTACAGTAGGTGGCGTACAAACAAATATTTTTAATAGAGCATTTCTGTCATTTTACCTTTTCTTACAGTGTTAAATTCCTTTAATACGATTAAAAAAAACGCATGCGGAGCTGCGGGCAACAGTTAGTAGGACAATAGGAACCGTTTAATAAGTGTGTACTCTTTATAATGTATATATATGTGTTTTATTATCTAATAACTTTTTCATTTGTGTGACCCGAAATTATTTACTCGGGGAAAAAATATAGAATCAGTAAATCTCAATTCGGTATCTCGAGTTCACCAAGTTCACTCGTAGTGTGAACTTGTGTGCCGCCTTTTTCTTACAAGTCGATGGTAAGCTAACCAGGCTTCTGTATACTATGCCCTTGGGGAGCAAGTATTATTTGTTTAATCGTATCATATTATGATTTTTGTGTCACTTGAAACTGCCGCCCGTAGCAATTGTCCCGGTTTGCTCCTCCTCTCCCTACACCTAGAGCCGGGACTGTATTTTGAGGTTACATAGCAAAAAAAAAACGCCTGTTTCTTTCGACACCAGTATATTAATTTTAAGTAGGTTTTACGAAACATAATATAATGTAATGTGTTTTATTGAAAAATAAAATATCATAAAGGCTTTGTATATCGTTTTATTCATTACAAATTAACAATAAAAACGTTCACGTCCAGCTTTCCAGGTACAGTCGACAACGAAAGTGTTTATTAGACCGCTTAATAATATCTGTTGTTTATAATCATGTTTGTCTCGAGAGTTAACAAATCAGAGTTCCGTTGGATGGCACAAACGATATATTATTTCTTTTTTTTATTTCCAAGAACACGAAGCCTTTTAATTAACATTTATATTAATCGATAATGACAATAACAGTTCGTAGAATCGTATAATTACATCAATATAGTTACAGTAATTACTTATTATCTATAAAAAATTACAATTATACAGATTAAATTGTAACAAGTCAACATTATATAGTTATATGACTATACGATGCGTGTGAACGAACACACGCGTCGACAATATATTTTTTTATATCGATAATCAAGCCTACAACATGGCATAGGTAGCTTTTTATGCAATTGAAAATGGACATATGTATTTCTATTAGATTTTTTTTACTATACGGAATATGCCGTGGTCAAATATTTTACAGTACTAAAATCTATAAACATATCTAAGAAGGACTAAAGAGTAACTAATGTTATAAACTACACTAGAGAATATATTAATAAATATTACATCGGATCGTATGAACAAACAACTTTATTAGCTGCCGTAAACACACACCGTAATAACGAAATCTATACAATAAATTATTTGCTTTTATGTATGTACACTAATTGAAAAAAACACAGTGTTACGCGATTTAGAAAGTACGACTCTTCTGACGCTGTAGTCGGACTCGACTATTGTATAATTTATTATATACGAGAATTAACACAAAATGGATAATATCGAGGTAGCTTTTTATTGTGGTTTCGTTTTCAGAAAGGAAACCCCATCACAAAAATCTAAGCTGTCTGTCCTGACTACAAAAGAGCTGTAGCTTTTAGATGGTTCTAATTTCTATTGTTATTAAGGGAATATATTAACATAAAATAATATACAAGATAGTAAAAACAGTAATATATAATAATAGTGTCAAAGTTGGTTTAATTATAATGAAACACGGTCCAATTGAAGCGCAAACTTGGTGTAATTAAAGTACAAATTTAGTGTAATTACAATGCTTAACTGGTGCAATTATAGCGCAAACTTGTTGTAATTATAGTAGAAACTTGGTGTATTTACAATGCATACTCCGTGTAACTAGAGCGCACAACTGGTGTAATTATAGAAGTACAAACTTGGTGTAATTGCAGTGTGCAATTTTTAATTGCAATGAAATGTGTAACAGTAAATAATACATATGACTCCTTAACCACGTGTTTCATAAGAGGGAAGCGATAGAACGAATGGTTAAATATTCACTTTGAAAATAGCAAATTAATATAACGTACCAACCATCATGAACAATGAAATGAGATGACAGCATGCATATAGCTTAATATTTCACGATGTTGTAAGTTGAAATTATAACATATCAATAGTCTGTTTCTCTCCTCTTCCGCCTCCCCCCGCAAGGAGTTTGTGTTGCCTACTTAAAATTAGGCAACCTTTTTTCAAGGTCAACAGCCTGGAAACAACCCTACAATCCAAAGAATATACATTTATCGATATAGTACGGTTTGTTTTTCACCTCACTAAAGTATAATCGAATACTGTCATCTATTTCCAAAAAAAAAACATATTGTTTAAAAAAATGAATCATGGATCTAACAGCATTAATTATTTATATAATTGCTTTTTTGATTTCATTTTTACTAAAAACATCAATTTTATCTAATTATTGACATATTCTTTTGTACAATTTTTATCGACATCAAGCGAAACATTCAGACTATACGGTTATACCATATAAAACGATTGTTATATATAAAAATATACTTTTTACATTCAATCAAACATTACGATAGTCAATTCAATTGCGATTTACTAATTAAACTTTACAATATGTGCATTAAATTTAACTGCGAATAACAACATTACGAGAGCTCGTATGATATTATATATCTGAATATTTAAAAAATCTAAAACTTTATTGTTAAATTGAACATTTGCAAGTTATTTATTATTTTTTTACGTTAATTAATTGTTATTCCTTTTTTGTATCTATTGTCCCTCAGTTCTAATAATAATATAAGTACGAAAATGACTGCCGTGGCTAAATAAGTAAGTGGCAATCTGTACAGCCATATTAGAAACTTCGGTCGTAATCAATCTAAAGAATCACAGTTCATCAAAAAACAAAATCAGGGGTTCACTAAAAAATAAAGCAATGGAACACCTTTTATTTAATGAAACGAGTCTTTAAATGATATAAAATGAAAAGATACATTTGAAATATTAATATTAAAACTTATAACAATGGTACTAGCCAGAATAATTCAATATCAAATGAAAATCAGTATCGACTTCTAAACAATCGATCTCTTTATCGTTAAGAATGGATTTTTCAGGTTTGTCGAAACGACAACGATAGAATGTATTGGAGAGATCGAGATGTTGAAATAATCAAAATAATAAATTCGAATGACTTGGCGTTGTGTATGATCTATAGAAAAACACATTATTTCTGAACATCGCAGAAATATCTACAACATTTCGGAACATCACCATTTCGTATTATGAAATAACGTAGCATGGCTATTCATCGATGCGTGGAAAACACACATCCAACCTTATGACCCTAAATATTGTAAAAATCAATGAATGATTGAAAAAAAGGTCCTAAAATAGCGCGTGTTATCGGGTCATAAATAAAAAAAACAATATTACTGTCTAGAGATTTCCAGCCCTAGTTTTATTCGATATATAAATGCTTCACAATGTATCGATGGCAGTTCTATTCCAAACGTCGAAGCAAATACACGGAGCTACAAAAAAAAGAACAGACCTACAAGAGGACCGTAGCCATATAATGTAAGTACTAACACAAAGTATACCGTACAGATCGTTTTCTCTGTAATGGTGAGTATGTTTGACTCTTTCCTTTGTACAAAGGTGTACTAGTGGAGCCATCATCTCCTTCAAATCTAATATCATATATTGTCAGGCTTTATTATTGTTACTTTACCCTATATTTATAAAGAAATGACGTTTCATGTAACATTAATCTGGCCCCAAATGTGTACATTGCTGTCTCCATGTCCAAAAGGCATAGTTGATCAGGAGTTCACAAACGAGCTTTTCCAATAGTATTCAGAAGTATATAGGTTACATTGCTGTTTGGAGTCTTTTGGAAGTAACTAAATGCCGTATGGGACCACATAATATACAGAATGATATGGCAATTTTACATATAGTTAATTAGCACGGTTCAGGTTATATCTTGGGTTATGGTTATGTTCGTTACAACTTATAACTTTATTCGTATTTTAACAATTTTTATCTAACAGAAACTGGTGTTACTTTGATGTATGTCGTTGTATTAAATGCCGTCTTCGTCTGTGCGGTACTGCCTTGTACTCCCGACCAAACACGGCTAATGAATCAGCGATCTCATTGGCTAACTTGCGGCACGTAGCATTCAAGGGCGCGGATTGGCCAACCAGCACCGCAAAGGTAGCAAATCGGCGCAGACACTTTGTATATATATATTTTTTTTGCCAACGTAAGACTCAGATACATAATGTCACATAGCCTCGTAGACATCTTCAAACAATAACATGATTATGTTAAACCTAATTAACAAAGCTAGTTTAACATAATGTTTTATTCACAACATTTTTTTTTTATAATAATTTACAGGATAATACTTAGTTTGAACGGCTCCGGTGATACAAAGAAGTTGTTCATTGTTTTGTTCTACATTAAAAACAATGCAATTACTCGTGGAAATATATGGATGAAAATTTTATTATTTTTCCACTACACTCTAGACATCATTTATTTTCCTCATTGCTGGTAATACCGTTCGATAAATACCGTAGTGCTAAGGCACTCCCACTATTGGGTTTTGGCCAATACTTAGTCGACAATTGTATGAAAGGATTTAGTTACCATTAACAATTTTATAAGATTTTTAATATTTTCTTTTATGAGAATTATTTTAGAAGATTTTCTATATCATAATGTTATGGTTTGTAAAAAAAGTGATTTAAACTATAACCAGCTTACAAGATTCATCCATTATATTTCTAACAATGTTCTTTACCATAAAAGAAATGGAAAAATCTAGAATATCTCAAGCGATAATACTCTTTTTACTTCCTATGCTAATGGACTACCTACTGATATTCTAATTCCAATAGTCCTGACAATGTATATATCGCACCCTTAAGAAAGTAAAGGCTTAACTTAGAAAAGTAGTTTTTTAGTAAATGGAAATAAACAAATCAACGATCACAATTTTTTTTACAAAATTATCCCTAACTCCCTGATTTACAACGTCATTACTATGAAAATTTACTCTTTCTATGAGATACACCCTGTAGAACTATGTAAAATGAGCGTTTCTATTGCAAAAACTAGAATACCTAAAAATTCGATATGTGCCTTTACTTTATTACGGGTATGTAGATCTACAATTGGGTATTAAAAGTGTATTAATTTTCATTAAAGTCACTCCCAGTTGTGCAAAACTTGTAAAACGGTAAGATATAAGATAAAGCAGAGAGGTGACTCGTCAATGTGCGGAAAAAAACATACGCGTTGTAACTTTATCGATTCGGGTATTGTAAACAAACAAGTTCTCAAAAATTACTTTCTTTTGAAGCTTTATCGATGTCATAAATTAACTATTGCTTACTTTCTAGGTCTCCACTTTCCGTATTTATTTTATACATAAGCGCGTCGCAATGCGACTGTCGAGAGTTTTATTCAAGACATCGAAGTGAATACAAGAAGCGACAAAAGGAAGAAATGTACAAGAGGATTACAAATACAGTGTATTGGAAGAATTACTTACTCTGTAATGGTAAGATTACACCACTTTTAATTTCGTATAAGTAATTTTTTTAACAAAAAAAAAACAAACTACTCACGAAGAGTAAAATATACGAAGTAATTAAATAGTATAGAAGGAGTTAACAGTCTTGTCAGCGGTATTAAAACAACAGAAGTGGGATGGAGGGAGGAAGCGAGTACGTACCGTAATGGGGGGTTAGTCCGGTGCATTCAGCAGCGACTGCGAGTCGAGGAGTAATGAGGCGTCAATGAGACTGAGATGCATTGAGTCGAGGGGCGCGGGGGCGCATTCTCCGTGAGACTCGCTGAATGGGTAGAACCGTGAGACGGGGGCGGGACCCGCCACGCCGCCCCCCGTAACCCACGGCTCCGACGCGCTCGACCCGTTCGACTGTCGCGACATTATCGACAGCGACGATATCCTCTCGTTCAGTTGTTGAATCTATGATTGACAAAATAATTCACTTTATCTGTAGCCTTCTACAACTCTCTAGAATAGTTACCTTTCATCCAGAAAAAAAATTATATCCCAAGAATCGATGAAATCTACATTAATGCAGACAAAGCCGGGAGCAGAAACTAGTAAAAAAATAACAAAACCAAGATTACGTAAGAATAATTATGCGCTTGAAGAATTTGATGTCGTCCTATCTTTGTTAATAATGTTCGAATCATTCTCATAACTACACCAATTTTTTTTCGTGATTAGCTTATTTGGCAACTTCTTTAAGTCTCATCAGAGAATATTCTAGATATAATGGTATATCCTATCAAAAATTTCTTAATTTTTACCCATTTATTGAGACCATACTATTGACAAAGAGTACATTAACAATTTAATGTTTCATATTATTGCCAAGATACTATTAATTCATACTAAATTGTTATTGGCTGACAGTATATACGGTCGCTAGAATGTAAGGTTAGTTGAAACTGACTTCTTTCAACAGTTTGTAGTTGTGCAGATGGTACTGGACCAGTCCCGAGAAGGGCGAGTCGAGAGGAGCAAGCCACCTCTCGTAGCACTGTGACCAAACTTCGACCCCCGCCACATTACAGCAGGGCTCCAGCCGGGACTCTCTCCTACTCCGACTCTGCATACTGGTTTGAGCTGGAATTTACATTATATACTCATACAATATCCTATAAGTGTGATCATTGAAAGCATACTATTGACTGAGCGTTTTGTACTAATGACCTATTATTGACTGGTTAGATTTGAGACGGAATATATTGTTATTGGCTGAGCGAGTAACTAATCCTATCAATACTCAATTACTATTGGTTAGACACAACACGTTCTATCTAGATCGTCAGATACTGTTAAACATATTTTAGTAGCTATTATTCAGAGTATTATTTTTATACCTACTGTTTAAACATTAACTTTTTCCAACGAAACGATTAAAGTAATAAAAATGGCGTCATCCAGAATTACGTCATATTTTTAATACTGTTTTATTGTTGTTGCCTCATTATAGCTTTAAAATGGCATTACTGTTTCGACTTCGACGCCAGTAATGAACAAGTTTTCGAAGTAATATTCCAAGGTGTATTTTCATACGTTTTTAACGAAACAGGACAGAACATAACTACTTGGACCGAGAGAGAAAGAGGAGGAGATATGTTAAACGACGGGAGAAACAAAAAAGCGCCATAAAGATAAAACAAGTATAGGAGGTAAATTCGAATAACAAACGAAAACTAGAAAAAAGCAAAGCATGTTTTTACTCTATCATAATGTATGGTAAGTATAACCGAAGGTCAAAGGTGACTGTTAGTGTACCAACCTGCTAAAAACCCAAAGCTATTCAGTAATAAGCACAAAAGAAAACCCCACATATGTTGAAATGTCACAGTAGATCTGAGGGTGTTCACAGAAAAACAATGGTTCAGAACAAACTGACAACTCTGACAGTCTCTATCACGACTTTGACTTTAATACACGTGTCCTAGAACGTGGTGATTGATTATCAAATAATGACAAAAAATGAAGGTCTAATATCTCTTAATACTCACATAGCCTATGCAACGGAGTATGGATTGGCTTGTTTCCTATAAACAAAGGATTGTAGAACAACGCTTTGTCCTGTTCTGAAAACTGTTCTCCCCAATCCCACACCGGCCGCTGGACGAAGTTCTGTTTAAATAAAAAGAAAAAAATATATGTCATAAACATTTTTTTATTCAAAATCAAAAATACTTTATTCTATTTAGGACATAAGAAGGCACTTATGAACGTCAAAACTACCATTGTAATGTGAGGCGAACTACTGAAACTTCCTATACTGGTAATAAAAACTACAAAATATATACAACTTCTAGAATTTTCCATCAGGGATTATAGACAGACTCGCGAGAACTTGCGAATGATAAACAAAATATCAGAATATCAAGAAAATGTCAAAGAAGTTACTGGAAATATTCGAACTTGCTTATAAGTTGCGTTATAGTGACTTCATAGCCACAACATTATTTCTGTATGAGAATGAGAAAGTTATCAATTATGTAGCTTAAAGACATAAATAATTCACAAAATTACTAGCTTTTGATCGTGGCTTCTCTTACGTGGTATCTATTTGATCTATCCCTTAGGAACAGTTGGAATTTTGACATTTTCATTTCTGTAAAGTTATTGACAGGTGTAATGATGCTTGACCTTGGAAATGGCCAGTTCCCTATCCCGCGAGCAGTTGAAGAGGAAGGTGTCGAAGATATGGTTGTGTGTGCAGTCCCAGAGCGTGGTGAGGTAGGTCTCGGTGAACTGGAAGGCGGCGGGGAACTGATGTGTGAGCTGCCACACGCAGTCCAGGAACAGCAGGAACACGGGGGCGGTTTGTATCGCACCCGCTGCGCCCGCCTCTCGCGCCGCCTCCTTCGCGCTGCCAGGCCGCGGGAGACCGAACCTGGAAAGTATTCCATCAAATTCGATCTATCATCAGTTTACATCATCTATTTATATCAAAATTACATAAAACATATAACTATTTAATAATAATAAGCTTTATTAGAAATAACTGCCTAGTAGTCCGTTAAAGTTGTGAAGATTCCTCAGGCCATTAGCGTAGTTAGTTCGAAAAAATAAAAATTAGATATAATAAAATACAAATAATACCAACAAAGGGAACTTAAAAATGTTCCATTTCATAGAACGTAACTGCAAAGTCGATTTTGTTTAGCACCAATATTGGTGGCAAACTGTTGTGTTGAGTTTGTTTTTTTTTTTTTTCAAAATCAAAATCAAAATCAAAAATATTTTATTCAGTTTAGGCCCTGAGAAGGCGCTTATGAACGTCAAAGTTACCACCGGTTCGGAAAACAACCCAGTCATCGAGAAGAACCGGCAAGAAACTCGATCTGGTTTATCTTTTCATTAACATATTATAACTCACATTTTTAAAACATAGTTATAAATAATTACATTGGGTTTTGGTGGATGCACAGAGAGGGCGTCATTTCCAGACGTCACCGTCGTTCACATATTGATCCACCCTGTAATAGCCTTTAGATATTAAAACCTGCTTGACATGGTGCTTGAAATTAGTATCCGGCAGATCGGTAACGTGCTTTGGAATTTTATTATAAAACCTAACACTATTACCTAAAAAACTGTTACCGGTCCTAGTGAGCCTAAAACATGGAATGACCAATTTGTTCTTATTTCTTGTATTTAGATTATGTTGGTCCTTTACGAAATCTAGCTTATCTAAGTTTTATTTTAGTAATCCACTCTGAAAATTGAATAATTTGTTTATTTATTTGAAAATAATTAACTACAGAAACATAATATTAATGAACAGGCATAACATACATAATAGACTGTAGTCCGGTGAAACTGTAGAGGCCTTGCCAGGTCAACAGTGTAGACAGTTCGAAGAAAAAAACATAATAGAATGTTGAGTAAATATAGAGAGGATATGGTACCTATCACAGAAAGGGTGACCGAGCGCGACCCACTCCTTCTGCACGAGGGACTGGAACCCGGTGAGGGTCCGAAAGTGAGGGTCCACCAGTAACTGCGTCAAGGACGACACTACCGCGCTGTAGTCTACGCCATCTCCTAGACATCAATTATATAATTCAAAAATCTGGGGTGATTAACACTGCAGACTAATAAGAAATCGTTGCATCACACAGGCACTATGTCAACGTTGTTGCATTTGTAATGTAACAGGAAAAATATAAATATTAGCAATAACCTTGGGTCTGTAAGCGATGTAACAAATAGTCGATTGTCGATTTATAACAAAATAGATATTGTAAATATTTTGCATGTGCATATATGTATACCCATTTTCATTTGTTACAGCAAGCAAGCAGCAAGTGTTGATTTGTTACAGCTCCACCTAATGCCATTTTACAGTAAAATGAATAGTATAAAACAAAGCCCACGAGAAAACATTTACATGTGGCTTTAAAAAGCCACAAGTCAAATGGTGTTGAAGCTTATTGATCTTAGATTTTTTTATTGAAGCGTTTGTATAATACTTTAAAGATTTTAGAATTTCAATACAGTATCATCTGATGTTAAAGGACGATGTGTTGTAAAATGGTAAACACGTTTAACCTAATGCAGCTGACGAAACATAGCTCTAGGTTTTCGACGCCAGATTATCAACTTGAGGCTGGTAGATAGCTAGGTCAGCTTAGAAAAAACACTACCACAATGCTATGGTTTAAACTCGATGTATTTCTTCATCGAAAATTTCTGTTTACTTGCAACGATTTGAATCTACGTCCACTACCCCCACTGGTCCACTCTCATTAGCATTAAGTCATCATCGAGTACGACAACGTGACTGAAACGTGAAAACAATTTGTGATGCATACCCTCTTGCAGGACGACGGTGACGTTGTCGGTGAGGTGCTGAGCGGCGTCGTCAGCGAACGCGATGCAGTTGGAGACGTACCTCAACCACTTGCTCGAGTCGAGTATTGAGTAGTACTGTGAATCCTGTACCTATTAATCCGAATAAAATATATCAATAATATATCTTCACGGTTACCCACTCATAGTGTAAATGTCGGTGATAAATATATACATTTGAAATATATACGATATTTCGTATATTGCCGACCGTATGTAAGCCACGGAATAAAGAAAGCAGTGGAAGTGCTCCACGAGTTTCATCGCACGGGACCGCGCTCGCCAAAATCACACAAACAAATTGTACAACTACTAATGAAACACCAATCACGTTTCAAAACCAATATTAAACTAAAGCAAATTTAGTTCACTAATATTTGCATCTAAATTGAGCTCTCTTGTTTGGACATAAGACTCCAGTTTATTTTGTGTAAAATCAGTATAAGACGTTGTTCTTTCCAAGTTTGAACAGAATACAAATACGCAACAAATACCACAAAGCATTATAAATCGAGGTTACTTATACTTACAGTTGTCATTAGCAAAGCGGATTTGAATAGGGATGTAGTTAACTCTTCATTTCAAGAATTAGTTATTGATAATTTATTTTAATGAAAATTTTCATTACATTTAAATTGGTTACGATTAAACAAAATAGTACTTTTTTTAAAACACTATAACAGTTTCTAAAAGTCTTGCGTATTGCTGTTTTTTATAACCCACTAATTTCTTAATAACATTTTCTTCTCTCGTATAATTTTCATCAAAATTGCTTTTAAATAAAGAAAAAATATACTTTCTGATTTTTTTCTAAATATTTCTAAAAGTGTTTTGACAGTTCTAATACCCTTTATAGAGAAAGTATAGGGGATTATATAAATGTCAGAAAAGAGATTTTTTAATGCTGACATACAAATGTTATGTTCGTGATCGGCTGTTTTTATAATATAATTTATTTTATAAACTAGGCAAAATTGAATTTATTTTTTATGCATTGTCTATTCATAATAGACATTTATTACAAAATATTGAAAGAATAAATAAATATCCAACAAAGATACTAATTTATTTATATACATTTTTAATCGTGTAAATGTTTGAATTATAGCTTTATAATCTACAATAAACAGCTGTTACTTTATTAAACTTTTTTCTTTAATGTTTCACACATCATTGGCTTTGGAACAGGAGATATTTATTCAAAATCTGTCGTTCAGATAATTTTACATTTAATTTCAATAGATAACGTAAAGGTATATCCATATATTTTTCTACTATTGATTTAACTGGATTTGTTAGATGATTACAAGTAGGAGATCCACAAAATTGATAAAATTTTATATTATCAAATAAATTTGTACCGATAAACGGTGCACGATCTTATTGATAATGAAGTCCTTTTAGTATGTGCCTACGTCGTTAGTTTAAAAAAAAATCAGCCATTTTACAAATTTTTATTACCTCTCGAGAGGGGTACAACAGTTCTTCTTGGTCTTTAGCAAATATAAAGCTATGAAAATGTTGGAAATGTTGCGTGACTAAAGCACTTACACAAATATTACAAAGATATTTTTATCAAGATTCTTGTAATGTAACCAGCAATATAACCAATCACTTGGATATCAAAATCTGAAAACAATATATTCTCTTCAAATCCTATTTCTTCCTCTACACCTGTACATCAGTTATATTTTGTGTTGTGTTGTTGTATGTATGCATGTATTCCCTCTATTGCGGAAGAACAATTTAAAATATGCTCTAAAGCTGCATGATTGCCATGATGTGTATCTTTTAAAGAAATATGCATTAAAATCTTATTATATGCATATATAAACTGCATGACAGTAGGATTATTGTTCATACCTTCTTGCGCACTGATATTGCAGAACAAAATATCAAATGATCTTAGCTTAATTTGTGAAATGATAAGTATAAAAGAGTTTTTGGCTCGGCCAAAAGGGCATATAAAAGTGTTAATGAGTTTTTTATAAATATTTAAATGATAAATAATTGCAAATTACTTGAAAATTAACAAATAATATTGTCTGTGGCTGTTCGATATGCATGGCACTTCACTACGATAAGTAGGCGGTACCAAACAATGAAGTATGACATTATTTGTAATACAAATTACCGAAAAAAATATAATAATTCATAGGAGTTTTATACCACCATTTAAGTTTCTTGAAATGTTGTGTATTTTAAATAAATATAAAAATGGTTATCATTGATGGTATGTAACACCTAAATTTAGCAAATTTTTACTTCTACTATTACTTTTTATACTTCAGAACAGCACAATAAACCATTATAATACGATTTATATGGATTACGTAAAATGAATTCATACAACCGCTCTGCTGTGATGTTAAAACATGATTAAGTTCCAATTGTGTGCGCATTTGGTTAGCTACCCAAATGCATGTGTGACGCGCCACGCCTACTTAGCACTTCCACTCTTCTCTTTCTTCCGTGTATGTAAGCGCAACGCTTTAGAACGACAGTGTTTTTTTTTTGTAATTGTCAGTACAAGGTTTGTATGAATGAAAATGTTTGAAAAATGTTACGGTTAAAAAATTTGGGTTAAAAAAATCTTCATCCAAAAAGTGGCTGAGTGAGTGAAACACAAGACAGTAGGGACATCATCAAAAATATTGACAGAATTGACAGATTGGCGTTGATCTCTTCAGTTGCCATTTTATTTAATAACATGATCGTATTCTACAATAGAAATTTGATCTCAATTTCTTCGTAAGTACACCTATGCAAATCTGGGGCGAACAATAAATATGTACATTAGGGTGATCCATAAAAAAAAAAAAATTTTTTTTTTCAAACAGCCTCAAAAGTTTCTTTTGTGTGTAAAAAAATTCTGTGAAAAGATGAGCCCATAATATTAATATTAAGATTGTCCTCATTGCTTTTTTTTAATTCCCATAAGAATAACATGGGAAAAATTTATTTTTGCTTCTTCTGATTTTTGTACCGTTCAAACGACTGTTGACCTCATTATTTTGGTTGAGTGTGAAAGAAACAGGCATTTTTTTCATGTTGCGTTTGTAGTGTGACGTCATGCCGATATCCAATTATGTCTTTCTAAAGCTCTACGTGTAATATTTACTGCCGACTAAAGTATTTCTCGTTTAAGGATTGTATTCACTTTTATTATTACTATCCGCTTGGTCTCGGTTAATTAAACGATAAAATGTGAAAGATGTCATCATCTCTATCGATTACATATTGTTGTTATTATTGCGATATATGTGTAATATGTAAGATAATTAGTTAGTTTATGATATTATAAGTAAAATCGCTAGTCACCCAAAATCCACCAAGAGTTGTGGGCGTGCAGAGTTCCACGAGCTTCTTGAACGCGGATTGCAACGTCCCTAGCGGCGGCAGCGTGCTCGTGCTGGACCCGCCGTTGCTGAAGCTGTTGCCGCATAAATACAGCACGTGGGGAGGGGTCAGCTTAGGATGGGAGCGACGCACCTAACAAAACATTGAAATATTACATTCGCCTTAAGACTTGTCTCTGAAACTTCGCTTTTATGATTTGGATTCAATATATTTTATTAAATATATTACAATAAATGTAACTAAGTAATGTACAAAATATATAACTTGCCCTAGTAAAAACTATTTTTTATTTATTCTATAAATGTAATTCATAAGTGAATTATATCTCCGCTTCGAATGCCACCCGAAAGAAGTTACCAAAAATATGTTATTTGTATAGATTAAGCAAGGACATTATAGTTACATTAATATAATAGTGTAACAGTGACATTCTTTTTAACACTGCTATTTAACATGTGATAAATGTAAACCAGCTACATGTCTTTACCGTGGACGATCTTTTCTTAAAAAGTTATCCCCAACACCGAGCCCACGGGCCGGGAACATAAAAAGCCATATAAGAAACAAACTACCACAAGATGTTTTCTTTAATTTTTGAATATCATTACAAAAAATAAAAGGTATCAAGTTACACATATGTGAAACATAATATAACAAGTATATGAATTCTGAGAATTATAATTTAACGAAGTGGAAACATACTCCTTTATAATAATATATTATATTGTAACAAAATATGTTACATATGACATGAACAATAACAGTCATACTTGATGGTTTTGTAGGTGGTAGAGCTACGCTGAAGCTATTGCTGGTTTCAGCATGAATGGGTCGGCTTGCCCGGGGTAGTACCACCCTCTCACAGAAAACTGACGTGAAGTAACAGTGCTTGCACTGTTGCGTATCGTTCGGCCAGTGAGAGCGCCGGAGGCCCACATATATTAAAAGGCCGGCAACGCACTTGCGACTCCCCTGGTGTTGCTAGTGTCTATGGACGGCGGTGATCACCATGAGGTAACCCACCTGTTCGTTTGCACCCTATAATGTAGAAAAAAAAAATGGTTCCATACCTATTCTAAACACAACCTACCTGCTCCAATAACACGCTTTCCGCTGTAGCCGACTGCTCAGTGGGTAGTAACTCGCCACTCCTCAACAAAGCTGCTCCTTCCGGCTTCCCCCACACCCATATCGGAACCCTACCTGATCTGAAGTGCCTGGCGGATTCCATTAAATTGTAATCGAGCACTGAACTCGGCACTATCAGGGTCTCTCCGGCAGTTAGCATAAATGCGTCTGAGGTTCCGTTGATGCATGTGATCCTCCAATGAGGGCACTCGCACCTCTCCAATTCGCGTTTCCAGTCACCGGGACGTTGGAACATGTTCATATCAGATGGCAGGGTAGGGTAGTAGGGTTCTCTATACTCGAAAGCAAACAGGAGGTCGTGCCGTTTGGGGAAGGCGTGGTGCATTAGTGCCAGGGCGATTTTTCTGCCGCTGTCTATTGGCGAACTGGCGAAGCTGAATGTGAGGACTTTCATGTTCTGCAACGTGTACATATTAGAAAAGTAAGGAGCCGTTTATGAAATATGTTGTCACTTTTGAAGGGGAGCAGTGTCTCTTATAATCTATGATCCGGCTGTAGAATAATTACACTCATCAAGTATATGCTAAAAACTATTTTTTACATAAATTAATGAATAGGAGAATATATATCTACCAGAGTGTCTATCAAAATTTGGCCGATAGTATTTTTAATTACAAAATTGTTGCTTATTTGCAAAAAAAAATCGTTCACTTGTTTTTTAAATAAAATATCATCTACTTTACAGCAATATATTTAAAGGCTTTAGAAAATCACGCTTGCCGATGGGCACTTGGCCGCACCTCGTCGTAATCAGGTTTAAACATTTATTACACAAATTATATAAACTCAAATTTATTCAATAACTAAATCATACAGAGTGAAAATAATATAAATAAACAAGAGAGAAATTTCGATGATCACAAATAACAAACATAATTAGCAAATTAACATAATACATGATAAACATATTTTATGTAATTGATTACAGAATTACATAGCTCATCGCAGATTACAGAATTTTCATCGCTCATATTGTCGAAAGTAATCTAACATCGCTTTACACAAATAGTATTTATAACATATCTCAGACTGTACACGAATCAGACATGTGCTGCAACTTCCAGAGGTTCAACGCTCTGAATCACACGATCTAATCTGATTAGATAAGGGGCACCATAACGAATCACGAACGAAGTTCAATCGCAACCGCCAAACGAAATAATCAATCTAGGCTACCTCACAATACGGAGATTTATCAGATATTTTCTGCGATACCGTACCGTACTGTTTTTTATATGTATATTAACTGTGAACGCGCCTCAACCCGTGTGCAAGATACTGATGGCTCAGTGTTTAAGGTGTTCGGACACCGTGTCGATTATTTTAGAGTCAAATACTTGTGAATGAGCCCGAGCTATTGAAGTGATACCATGTTATAAACCGATGAACGCCGGCTGCTCGCATGAAAAAGGATGACTCATTGTCACGTTCCGCCTGAGCTGAGCTTGCAGGCGACAGCTTAAAGAAGGGATAGAGAGGCACGATCGGCCTAAGCGTTCGGCTTGTGACGCATAATTTTTCATCAATGTTTTTTTATCACGTTATCACGTAAAAGTATCGTCCGTAAACCGACTTTACAGACAACCAATTTTCTTTTTGGTGAAGAAAAATATCGTATTGTAACCATAGCATAGTTTTAGGGCTTCTTGTAAGCCCGTCTGGGAAGCTACCACCCTCAAGTTGAAAATCTATCGCTGACGGTGTATTCCGGGAACTACTCTTGATAATTAGTCCTTCTAGACTTAACGTGTATACCATTTTGATCTACATTGTCATTTAACATCAGCTCAGATTATTATGGTCAAACTCTAAACCCACAAAGTATAAAAAAAAATCATTTTTAATAAAGTTTTTTAAACATTACATGATTTATTACCTAAACACAGTTTTATTATTATTTCATTCGGTGAATAAATATACTTATTTTAAAACTCTATAGGTTTTAACATTTGAACACAATGTCATCTGATGTTAAATGACGGTGTGGTCTCCAGATGATAAAGATGCTCAACGTAGAGGGGGAGTGGCTCTCTAGTGCAGTTGCTGAAACACACCGACAGGTGCTTGACGACAGATTTTCAATTTAAGGGTGTCAGCAAGCCAGATGAGCTTAGAAAAAGCCCCACCACCATGCTATGGTTTCGTTACGACGTTTTTCTTCACCAAAAACTCTGACTGAGTCGCAATGATACAAACCTACATCAATCGACGCGGTGTACGAATACGGTATCAATTAAATCGTCGTCACTTCATGTTTAGCATGACGAGTTTAACATTCTTATGGCACTACCTTTTTTTAGTACTTCCTATTCAAAATAATTGTCTACTGCATTATGTTGGTACATACTGATTTAAGTAAATAACATGATGAAATGGTAGACTTTTTGTGGTACTTACGAGAGAGGGAGAGAGAAGTAGGGAGAAGATAAGAACATCGTTCACATATATAGTCAACCACCTTGATGAGAATCTTTACCCTAAACGTACTATGATAACATAAATAAACAATGACATACCTTACAAATGACCTGTAATCCTTTAACCTTCCCGGGCATGTCGCCGTAAGGCATGAGTCTGCGCCGCCGGACCGGTCCGCCATCCGTCAACCATACCGCGCCGACCGCGGTGAGAGGCACGTCGTGAACACCGAGCAAGTTGTTGCGTTGGCTGCACTCCTGGTAATATTAAACCAATCTGTATATACATTTTGAAAAAAAAAAGACGTTTCTTTTCTGTTCTTGGTATTTAGAAATATAAAATTTATACCAAACAGATAATATTTTTATAAACTAGCCAATACTCACAGCTTCCTTTACTTGAAAAGGGTTTTCGAACTACAGGTTTTAAATGAAATAATGAATATGGGTTGTCTTTTATATTTTAAGTTGTAATTTTATCATTACCATTTAACCTTTTTTTAAGTTGCTCTTAAATTTTATAGTTACTGCTTAATCCCAGTGGAAATGATATATGACCTAAATAATACCCTGAAAAAAATCTTTGTTTGATATTAAAGTATTATTAAAATGAATTATGGTGTTTTGAAATTTAGCCATTAAAATTACAGACACCACAGTTTAATTTATTTATACAGATTTTTATCAGGTTTTTAACAAGAGAATATAACCAAAGTTCCCAGAAATCAAATCTTCTGGCGGCCTACTGCTACTTTTTCTACATGTTTTTAATGTTCAGAATCATTGGTAAGATTCGAAACGATATTGGACAATATCAATGCGCAATTTTCGCTTACAATCAAAAGACCTAATACCCAACCCAATAAAAAAATGAAGTTAAAAAATAATTTCTTACTTCATTGTGATTATTTTCAAGAGGAACGAAGGACAATTTATAGTTGGTGACGAACAGGGAACCGAACCTGCCCCTGTCGCGTTCGCTGAGCGGTGTTAACATCACGACAGTATGCGCCGCACCGGTTACCAGTTCACCTGCAAAGACATGGTTTTGCGTTTTGTTACTTAGACATATCTTGTCATGAGCAATGTCGTCGTACACACTGGTAGATAAATGTACAATAAAAAAAGTGTGTGTGTACTTATGTACACGCGTTAGAAGTTATACTTCTTTGGTGTAACAAGATAAAAATCTTGTCAAAAATTTTATCTTTCGCCTTATTCTACGTTTGTAGAAAAAACGACACTAACAATAGAAAAAAGGTATTTAAAAAGATCTGTATCCCTTCTTATGAAGTTAATATAGAGAAGTAGTGTAGATAGAAATAATTCGTGTATAATATGTCGCGTGCCAAGTGCAAAGAGGGCGATCGCAGTATTTAGTATTTTATGTCAAAAATCGAAAATCTTTTTGTTGACGTTGGACATTTTTTCTCATAACATGTGTACAACACGTTTGAGAATAAATACATACATACTTTTTTGAATAAAATGTTGACTATAGCTAACTTCAGGGTGTCGGTTTTTCGTGACAGTGTGCGCGCGCATTGTAAAAATTTACTCTTATCATTTTTCCCCAACGCGCCAAAAGAAGTATAACTTTAAAAATAGGAATCTCGATCTACCATGTAGTATTGTTTTATTCATTAACGTACGTTATCTGACCTTATGCATGGTGGTATTATGCATAATATACATAGTTCGGTTATTACGCATAAGTGAAGTAAATTAGAAACATTTGAACACGACTTCTGAAATATCTCTAAAATTGTCTGGAAAATTCTGGAAAGAAATGCCACCATTTTCTCACAGGACTGAAATCGTCTGACCACCACTTACACCCACTTAACAATGATTTGTAATAATCTTCAATAAAGTGCATTGGTTATGAAGGTAGTAAGAAGAATATAATAGCAATTTTTAATAACAAGTCCAGTTAAATTAGTGATGACATTTTTTTAAGTTACTCTAAATCTCCTTGTGAAATATAGACTATTAACTAAAACAGGTTACTAGCCACCTAATGTAGCAATGTGATGTTGTAATTGCCTAAACAATTTACATAACATTTTTCGCTCTATGATATTTACAGTTTATGTACTGTATGTGTGAAAAATCTTTTGTGACCATAAAAGCTATCATTATAAGTACAGTCTTATTTACGCACTCTGAGTTGTATTATTACATTCTCCGAACCATCATTGATTCCTATACACACGTAAACAAACAATAGAAACAAAGTAAATAAGACAAAAAGTTCACACATTTAATATTATCTATGTTTGTCTTTTAATACCCCAGAATATTAATAATGGCTAAAATAATGGATTTAGCGGCGTTGAAAATTTTTAAAAGTATAAGTTTTTGTTATTATAAAACTATCATTTAACACACTCTAACGCTAGTCCAACACCTGCGGGATGAAGCTTCGGTTACTTATCACGCTAAAAACTAATAATGTTCGCACCCCTTTGTCACTTTAATAATAACTCAAAATTAGAGTTTCCAAGTTCCTTTGATGTGTGCAAAAATGAAGTAAAGTGTATTGATTAATTCAAAGCGTAATTGAGATATTAAAATCAAGATAAATTTATGAAAATTATAATTTGAAATAAACCTAACAAACACAGAAATACTATCATTGTTATCTGTACTCTTCCTTGCAATATTCCTAGAACAATAAACTAACAAAACGATAATTTTAGCGCCATATGTTGTTATGTTATCTGTTGTTATCTTGTTATTAATTTTAATTAAAAGCACGTGAAAATAAAATAATTCGGATTAGTTATATTTCATTTCTATTCGGTCCACAATATATCTATAATGCATTAATGTAAATATTTGTGATTATCAAACATTTTATGTCCTATCTTATATGTTTTTTTTAAGTAAGTAGTAGTTTGTAAGTTTTTGCGTGATACGCATATAAACAAATCCACAGGAGAACAAAAATCATGAAAATATTTAGAATACAAAATTAAATAGAAATTTAAACAAAACCCTTATATGGATCGAAAAATATAAATTAAATTTTACTTATAGTAAATATCTTTCCAATTTATAGAAATGTGTAATATATGTCATTTACAAATTTGTGGATTATATATTACTAGCGGCCCGCTCCAGCTTCGCACGGGTATAAAATATATAGCCTATGTCATTCACTGAAAAATGATTAAAATCGATCCAGTAGTTTTGATTTATTCGTTACTTCCCGTGGCGTGCACGTGTTAAATTTGGAGTAACCTCAAAAATAATAGTATTTCTCCACTATTTAATTTATGTTATTATACATATAAACCTTCCTCTTCAATCACTCTATCTATTTAAAAAAACCGCATCAAAATCCGTTGCGTAGTTTTAAAGATTTAAGCATACATAGGGATATAGGGACAGAGAAAGCGACTTTGTTTTATACTATGTAGTTCTAGTAGTAATAGGTTTTGAAAATGGCGGTTAAACGCCATCTATTGGCATTAACACACATTAATTAATTACTAAACTTCTTATAGTATAGATATTTATTTATATTTAGTGTGAAAATAAAATATTAAACATTATTCTTTCTTTTAGTATGTCTTAGTAATGCAATATTGTAGTAATGTTCATTTATGTTATAAAATACCCTGATTTTGGGATGAGACTGTAGTCCATTTACGTATCTATTTTTCTCTCGTACTTAAGTCAATAAAATTACTATAACTTTTGATAGAGGGAACTGATTTTAATGAAACAAAGACTAAATGTTGCCCAAGAATATGTTTAATGATGTTTAGTTTAATACTTTACCAGTCATTCCTGTTCAAACAAACAGACAGACAGACATTTCTAAAAATGATCGAATTGTATTCTATTCCTTATTCCTAGACACCTGCAACAATTTTTTCTTAAAAATCAAAAAAGTACTGACACGTTAAATTTACATTCTTATTATATGTATAGATTATTATTATATTATAGATTAAGTATTTGTTTTCAAATTCTTCACAAGATCCATATCCAAAAATTCCTTTTACATGACTCGTGTAAAATACCGAAAGTTCAAAGGGGTTAAATATTATTACTTGTTGGTATCTGGTCTGTCGAGTCTGTGATAAACGACTGCATTGATGTCTGTATGTACTATGACATCATGTAACATTCATACTCAGAGCACAAACGCATACATAATTTTGATATATACACAATAGTAGACTTTATTTTATTTTCCTTATAATGTATAGGTTTTAGTGTTTGATCACAATCTCCTCTGATGTTAAATGACCATGGTGTCTTGATAAACATAAACCTAAAGGGGTTCTGGCTCTCAAGTGTAGCTGCTAGGACATACCAACACATGCTTGGCGATTTATTTTCAACTTAAGGGTGATAGCTAGCTTGGAAAGAACCCTACTATCATGCTATGGTTTCACCACGATGTTTTCATTCACCAAAAAAACCGACTCGGTGTCAAGAATTCGAACCTACGTCGTTCAACGCGGTGTGCGAAACGCTATCAACTAAACTACCATTGCTTCAAATTTAGGTTAATTTCGTTTTACAACTTTTAATAATATTATCTTTAAATATGTGAAGTAATAGATAAATAATACTGGTAAGCTTTACAGGGGGAACCGAGAGGACGCGGATTCGATTCCCACACATATGACAGAAATTTATGAGATAAGCATAGTTATCAGTTCATGCCTGGATGTAAAACATATTATCCTTTTTACTATTATGAACGAAATAGTTTGCGAGGATGGGTTGGATATATTAGACTTTTAGAATACTACTAAACCAATTCTGATGGAACTTTACTGTAATAAAGCTCATACATCAGAATAATACCATAGGTTATCATAATTACTATTATAAATACGGATGTGAGTTTGTCTGTTTGTTTATTACGCCTTCACGCCTTAACTACTTAACCGATTATCGTGACATTTTACATACATGTCGTCAGAGTTAGAAAACAATAGGAAGTTTAAAAATTGCACTAGTAACAGAACACTTGAGGAGTAATAGGTTAGTATGGTACGGGCATGTCATTACGAGAGATAAAAACCATATAACTAGAAAAGTTTTAAGTATGAAGGTCGAAATATATAGGACTATAGGAAGACCGAAGAATGTGTGGATAGACTGTGTGAAAAATGTTATGTGTATAGAAGGTGTAAATACTGAGATGACATCTGACATGGGAGAGTAGAACAGGAAAACATGTGGTGTCGACCGTACTTAGGCGAGATAAGGGTCAGAAGATGATACAAAAAATAATATGGTACAAAATAAGACATAGTGCACGTTTCACCCAGAAAAAAAAGAACTATTCCCAAAGGATCGAGCAAATCTACATTAAGGTGAGATAAGCCACGAGAAAAAGCTAGTAAGTTATAAAGATATATAATAAGCGCCCAATAATTTGTAAAAAAATCCTGTTATACGAGAACTATCTCAGCGTGCACTCCATTAATTTTTAAAAGTAAAAAAAAGGTTATGTAGGGTCTATTCATTTAGAAAGATACAAACACAGAAGAAGCCGCGAGCGAACGCCAATATTCAGCTGTTCGTTACCATAACCTAGTATATACTTAGTCTAGAATAAAATGACCTTGTATGAAATTGTGTCTTCATGTTTATTACCCGCCGTGCTCTGTTTAATCAATATACAAAATAACATTAATTTTAAAGGTTTCCAATATTGTAAAAAGAAGCAAATAGTTTCCACTTCGACCTTCAACTGTGGCTGGTAACTAGATCAATTTATTCGAAATTATTATTAGAAATAAATAAGTCGTACACAAACGCCAGTGACCGTGACTTTCAGATGATTCAGAGAATTTGAGGGTTTTACTTATAAAATATTACGTATACTGTTTGCCGTTTTCATCAAAAATTAAAGTTTTTTTTTTTTCATTATCAAACCAAGGCCGTGTTATCATAATGCCCAGAGGCGGATTAAGTTAGTAAGAAGTTTTGCATCAAAACGTTACTACTAGTGGGCCTCTTGATTTTTAATATCATAAATGAATTAAAGTGAAAAGAATAATTAAGACCCCTTTTAGAATAATCTAAAGTAACAAAATTATGTAGGTCAGTTTAACATAATAATTGTAGGATAAAGTCACAACCACGAAAACCGAATTGCTGCTGGGCCCTTCAATAATACAATTCGGAGTCGCGACCAACCCTAGTGGAAACTGTGATACACAGCACACTTTAATATAAGTAGTTGCATCAAAATTCACTTACCTTATAGTGTCGCGTAGGCGTTCTTGTTGTTTCCAGTGGATTGTGTGTAGTATATATGTATAGTTTAATTGTATGTATGAATGAGTGTACAATTGGAAACTTACAAAGCTGGAGCTGTATTCACCCCTTTTATTCACAAACACCCAACTCAACAAAGTTATTATAGTCCTTTTAATAGTGTAAAATTACAATTATGAATTCAAAGTACCAAATTAATTATTACGCGTTAGACGTCGTAACGCGGCAAAACCAAAAAGTGAACAGTTTTAAAAATACAATTATAAATTCAAAATATCAAATTAACTTTTACGCGTTAGACGTCGTAACGCAGCAAAACCAAAAACTGAACAGTTGTAAAATACAATTATAAATTCAAAATATCAAATTAACTTTTACGCGTTAGACGTCGTAACGCATCAAAACCAATAACTGAACAGTATAATTCAAAATATCAAATTAACTTTTACGCGTTAGACGTCGTAACGCATCAAAACCAAAAAGTGAACAGTAATGTCGCATACGATGTGACCTAGCGCAGGGACCCTTTTTTTTATAATATTTTTTGCGCCACTCGTAACATTGCAGGTCAACATTCCTTAACAATAATACTAAATAAATTTTTTCAGTTAACGCTACTTTTTATAATGTCTAGAGTCGGTTAAGTCATCTCTTTGTTGTAACTGACACCGATTTTTCATTGTATAAATGTATTAAAAATTCAATTCTTAATTGTTTCTGCCGGAACCCTTTAGCTCCACACATAATTCATTATATTATTAATACCACCTCCCCGACCCAGAAACGCACTACCCAGGGTCTACGCATAATATTTACTTCTGTATTACAGACACCGCATTTCCTTCAAGCGCATGCCTCGTAACAAACTGTTAAATGTCTAATCCGGCCCTGTTGATACCAGATATTCAGTAGATAAACACACACCCAGACATGTTAGTACATATGTGGTTGGAATATTAATTAATTGTTATATGTGCAATTTGACGCGCTCGGATCACTTCACGTGTATGTGAATTTTAATCACCCGGGGCATTCCTGATATGAGCGTAATGTGCTTTTATTATCAAGAATATAATAACATTGTATTATTATGTATATATTATACCCCACAAACGAAGAAAATGAGGCCAAATGTTACATATTTAAGGCAGGCGTAAACATTTCACACGGATCGTATTATTCTTTGTATAGAAAATCATACAAGTGTGTTCTCTGATCCGTATTGTACGGATCGCACGAATCTACCAGTTGACAATGATGATGCTGATGCTCCGAGGAGCAACTTTTGCGATGCGTGCCGATGACGTCATACGGAATGATCTCACTGATCGGCAGTGGACGGACTCCGATATTCTCCATGTTGCGATCTCTTCTTAACTATATTGTGTACCCACATATTACAATATGTTTTCTATTTTAAGACGATTCAGCTTTTGTTTCTTCTTCTTCTTCTGCTAACAAATAAGCAATTACAACCAATTCTTCTTCTTCGTTTTCCTTCATTTTCCTGCACATTTTACCGAAGACTATGCTACCTCTCACTATGAAAATCCGAATGAAACTGGTGTCAAAACCGATCGCTGGTGGTACTGTGGACGCATTGTAAAAAAAAAAATCCGTTTGATGTGATGCGTCTGTTACTTATGATGCGAAAATATGGACGCTTTCCTTCATAGTACGATGATGTAATGAAATAAAATGACAACTGAACAACGGAACGTCAATCTGTCAATTCTGTAAATATTTTCGAAGATCTTAACCACTGTCTATTCTATTTCACTCACTGTTTTATATGACGATTTTTTTTAATCTTGCCTATATTTTTTCAAACATTTTCTATCATAGAGACTGTTTCGGAAAGAACGTATATAAACTTTAAATCACAAACGAGGCGAAGCGAGGTGTGTCGACATAAGTTGTTCGCCTATATTTGTACATAATTTCGTCCTTACAACTAGTAAGTAGTGCGCCTACTAAGGCGGCACTTGTTCGACCTTTTATTTAACTTAACTTTTACATCGATTGCTGGGTTCTGTATATTTTTATAATATAATTCACACTTATTACATATACAAGCAAAATATTGAATATACAGAAGATATTACAAAGTAAGAGAAATATTATAAAACGAGAAGGGTATTTACAATATATAAATAATTGTACTGGATCATTTGTCCTCAACAGAGACCTTGTTCTGACAATTACAAACACAACAAAAGAAGAATTTGCTAAATATGTGCAGTAGTACCATTCTGAAGTGATGCCCTTAAATACATTCAGCAATAGATTTTTTATTTAGATAAATAAATAAGAATAGACATATTTTAGTGACATAGACAATAAAAAAAAAAAAACAAATTAGAAGATGAATAAAATAAAAATGATTATATAGGCTTTATATTGCGAATGTACAGCAAACAGCTGCTATTGATTTACATTTTAATCCGATTTTTAAAGTACTTTATAGCTTCTAGTGTTTAACCACAATCTTACCTGACGTTAAATAACGATGGGGTATAAGATGGTTAATATGCTAAACCTAGAGAGGGACTGGCTCTCAAATGCAGCTGCCGAAACACACCTATAGGTGCTTGTCGATAGATTTTCAACTTGAAGGTGGTGGCAAGCCGGGCAGGCTTAGGAAGAACCGCACCAACATGCTATGGTTTCATCACGATGTGTTCACTCACCGAAAGCTCCAGCTCATTCGCAACGATTCGAATCTACATCGACCAACGCGGTATCCGAACACGATAACAATTAAGCAAGTTACTTGATTAAAAGACAACAAAAAAAAGAAATTTTGTAAGTTTTGTACGTAAGACTGTAATTACCCAGTAAACAACGATTCCAAAGGTGTATTATAGTTACTTATAGTTATTAGAGTGCATGTCTTGGTGCTTTGGACCCGGGAATTACTCTCTACATGTAAATATAAGATAAATACAACTCGTATGTCATCGAATTGAGTGTAGGTTTGTTTATAACAGTTAAATCATTCATCAACAAAAGTTATCTACAACTGTAAGATTTTTTTTGTATTGGCCTATATATGTGACTGTTCTAGTTGGAAATCTTTTGCTGAACACTCATTGATTTGTTCCTATTATCGAGTGTTACGGTGAGGACAA
This sequence comes from Antheraea assamensis, assembly GCA_035772565.1. Classification (NCBI taxonomy): domain Eukaryota; kingdom Metazoa; phylum Arthropoda; class Insecta; order Lepidoptera; family Saturniidae; genus Antheraea; species Antheraea assamensis. Next base: position 6,887,419 of record JAQQSE010000045.1, read on the forward strand.
ATCTTTCATACGAGTTAAATAAAAAATATCTACCGATATGTTTGAAAAATATATGAAATAAATTGCCAGAATGACATTACTGTAGCTGGAACGTATCACCTGACATTAAATGTATGCATTTAAAAACTATTCCAAATGATTGTAAGCATCCTGGTAATTGCAAACACAGCAAAATAAAAATTTAAATAAAGTTCTGAAGTAATGCGCTTACATGCGCATTCTGCAAATGATTTTTATTTAGAGGGGCGACAAATTTCACGAAATGTCCCCAGGAAGCGAAGGGGGTTCAAAAAATCTTGAAAAACGCCTCACATAGTTATTCGACGACCCCTTATATAAACAAAGACTTACAATATAAATTGTAACTGTCCAGTAGTTTTGGCAACCTGAACGACCTATTGCATATTCGCATCCAATTTACATTCCAAATTCCTATATTTTACGTATACGTTAGCCGTTAAAGAAACGGTAAAGTATCGTGATACGGGCGTGTAGTTCATTGTCTTCGATTATAATATTTTTTAAAGGCGAAACAATCGATTTTATTTCAACGATTGATTCAAAACATTATCGTTAAATCGGTTTTGGCTAACTCTATATAAAAAAATAACTAATTAATTAATTAATCCTAACTAATTAACCAGATAACAGGTGCATTGACGCAGAAAATGTAACCGAGTCTTCGCTTTGCAGCATGATCATGCAATGAAAGACAATGACATCCGAGCAACGGAACGTCAATCTATCTATTCATTCATTAATTTTGAAGATCTTCTTACTCTCTTTGGTCTCACTGAGTTACTTTTTATATGGATATTTTATTAAATATTTTTGAAGTAAAACTTCTTACTAGAGGGCTTTTAAGTTCTGACCGGCAACATTTTTGTGTGAGGAAAAGTGGTGTAGGTAAACACTGTGTCGGATAGTGTTGAAAACACTGGTTGTGATCCGATCACCGAAGTTAAGCAACGTCGGGCGCGGTCAGTTTTTAGATGAGTGACCGCCAGAAAATAGCGCGTGTCGTTGGCTTTTTGTTGTATTTTTTTTTTATTAAAATGTTTCCCTGTTATACAAAAGTTTCACTTCTATCGTCTGTATTTACGATACATCCTATTATTTTTTACTATTCCATAGGAATTTTCAAACATTCTCTTTTAAACAGATCGTGTCCTGACAAGATAATAACTTATAGAAGAAATCATTACTTGTACCGTATAAAATTAGTGACTTGTGGACATCACTAACCGTACGATCGATCATTCATGTATTATGACGTAGAGACTCGATTTATGTCTCGACATCATTTATTCCGCAAACACTGATAACGTCACTACCAAGGACTTGTAAACGAGAATAACCACTTTTTGCGTGTTTGCACGAGGTCCCAAAAATGTGTCACTCTCGACGAATTCATACGTTTTCTTGAACAAGGTAAAGGCTAATGAAATTCTTTTAAAGCAACGGTAAGCCTTTTTTTTATTAACATGGGGAAATCCCTTATGGATACCCATCCTTCCGGGGGGAGAGAATAGGTTATGTCCGACTCGCACGGACTAAAACCCCACGGTGTACCGGCCTCTGAAGTTGGAGCAGTATGGGACCGTGCAAAGGCTATCACCATGCCGCCCCAGCGGTCAGCCCGGCGGAAGTTGGGCGCCGGGCTCCATCCTTATAGGGAGGTAGACTAGGTACACAACCAGCTACCTGCCCTCGTCTGCTGAATCTGTGCAATGAGGAGATAGAGCCCCCCGATCCATCCCCTCAGGTCCGGCTACGGAGATAGAAGGAGGCGAGCAAATCGCTACCTCCTTCCAGCGGCCCTCCTTTGACGGAGACGGCCGCTGAGAGGGTTCGCCTCTCGGGCCCTCTCCGCCGCCTCCTTCTGCGAGATGACCTCCTCGCAGAAGGAGGCCATCGCCGTCCATGCACTTTCGCTGCCGAGGATGGCCGCAACCACACTCGGCAGCGAAAAATCTCCTCCCACCGCCGCAGCCAAAGTGCGGCGCTGCACCTCCCATGCAGCACACTTAGACAGAGTGTGCTGCGCGGTGTCCTTAACAGCGCTGCACACGTGACATGCGGCGGTCGGCTCCCTACGAGCGATCTGGTGACGGTACCAGCCAAAACAGCCATGGCCGCCGAGTACCTGCACCAGTCGGAACGTCAGGGAGCCCCACTCCCTATCTAACCACTGCGGCAGGACCGGGCGGACGGCGTCCACGGTATACCGCCCATACCACGCGTCCGCCAGGTCCTGCCGCCACCGCTCTATAGCGGCTTCCCTTCCTTCTCTTCGCCTTCCCTCTATCTCCCTGGGAGCCGGAGGCTCCCCTAAACGTTTCCTTGCCGCCGTGAATTCGTACACGGCGGCAAGCACCCCAGCCTCCAACTGCCAGGGTAGAGAGCCGGCGAGCGCGAAGGCCGCCGACGAGGACACGGTACGGTATCCTCTGATTTCCCTCAGTGCCACAATGCGCTGCGCACAGCGCAGCGCCCGCACATTAGCGCCATCGAGGGCATCGGACCACACCGGGGCCCCGTAGACGGCCATCACCCGCACGACTCGCATGTAGAGTTGGCGGCACCCTGCACTCGGCCCCCAATATTGGTAAGCAACCGGCCGAGCACCGCCGCCGCCCCTGTTATCCGCGGTCCGAGCCCCGCAAAATGGGGTTCGAACCGCCAGTGCCCATCCAGGGCGAGGCCCAGATACTTCATTTGGGTCCTTGCCTTTGGTTAATTTATATTAATGATTTATCGCATCAACTACTTGTTTATTCAACGGCATTAACCTAATAAAATTGTTTCGAATAAATTTTATAGTTAAACTAGCTTTTGTATGTGTGTACATCATATAATATTGTAACTCGTTATTGTGAAAATAGTTTCGCTGTTTCATAGGAATGATGTGTTTTGTTGTTTGATTAGTTAGGGGCAGTATTTTTTTTTTAATTTGATATTTTTATTACTATTTTAAAAGTTACCTCTTACATTTTAATATTACTACTTAACTTCTATAGAAACGCGTTTGATATATATGTATTTTAGGTAATCCTCTGAAAATTCTTCTATCTGCTAATAAATTTCGTTAATTTCAGTTCAGCCGTTTTGAAAATTGCCCGGGACTAGCAAGAGATGGCTATTTTATTTATAGATGATATGTATTATTTGATATTGTTATTTACTATATATATTATTTGATAACAAAGCAGGAAAATAAATTCGTAAACAAATAAAGTTCATTTCTTTACATATAAATTACAGGTTCTTAATTCCTCTCGACCCGAATGATTTGACAGATTTTTTTTGTAGTCATGGGGTCATCTGGATGAGTTTTATCTATATCTGAATCCGGTAGATGGCGCTAATGTCGAGATGCAAAGGATATTTTCTTGAATTTTTCCTTCCAATTTTATTTGAATTTCTCAAATAATAAATAGTGTAATCCCAAATATTCCTTCCCACATGTGACAGAACAACGACTTCCTACGTTACGGTACTTATCCGCTAGTCATAAAATAAAAAACAAAGCCCTATCACTGAATCCAGATAATTAAACTGGAATACAGCGTATCGCAACTTTATTCATTTTATACCTCAGCTGTGTATTTATATGACGCTTAGTAGAATAATTGTCACGAACACAGCGAGTTTATCGTACAACTCATTTTTAACCGCGGCTCCGCTCGGTTTAATGTCGATTTGAACGGTATTTTTCTGAATGCAATGTCATGTCCTATGTATTTTAGTATCCCTGTATAATAATAATATCAAAAAATAAATTGTGCCGGAACATCCTTGATACCTACCTACATACTATTGGCTTGTCATAAACCTATCTATGTCTCATTCACTATACATTTCTTACCAGATTTTGGAAAGTTCCCTGGTGTATTTTCGAAATTTCAAGGGCAATAATGAAATTAAAATAGGACCTTGAAATTATTCTTTCCAACAAAAAAATCCTAATCAGTTTATAAGTAACGAAGTTTTAATGAAAAAAAGAAAAAAATATATATTATAAACTAATTGCGAACCACCTAAGAAAACATTGAATACTCTACAGTCTTGTCCTCGGTCAATCTTTTTGGTCGCTCTGAACATAGACGTAAGTTCGGGCTTACGCATAATATAGTTAAGAATTTAATACAAAACAATGTTAAAATATTATTATAGGAATTTAAAATTGGCATTTATTTATCCTTAAGTTGTCTCGATGTTATATACATATAATATAATACGTTTTTATACCTAAATTTGTCTTCCTCGCACACTATAAAGTTTGGCGAGAACAATAATTACATTGAATTCGTGACTTCTTGGAAAAAGTTTTTCCAGGGTTTACGATGTTTCTCATAACAGAATAACTTTGATATTAAGTCATGCTTAGTTTGTTTTTGACCTAACGCTACGAAAGACGAACGTGACAGATATATTGATTCTAATTATTTTATTCCAAACGTAAATGTGTTAATGCGCGCCGGTAGCAGACTAATAAAAATGGGAGTGTTTATTCATATGCCTAGAGGTCATACAATGTCTCATAACAGTCAAAATAATCGCTCCTTACTATTAATTTATATTATGTTTACCACGACGTGTAACTTAGAAGTCACTGATACCTACCTATAAACACTATCATTCGATTGTGTTCATATCTTTATAAGAAAAGTTGATACCCGCGACTTCCTCTGCGTTGTCCTGCTAATGCGCACCACACCGCTTTTTAGATAAGAACCAAGTAAGCGCACGCCGTCATTCAAATTACAATAACTTTTGATGGAGTTAAGCGATTTTAATGAAATAAAGATTAAATATTACTCGGTGACATGCTTTATGATCTTCTTGATAACGTTTCATCATAAACATAGTACTTTAGCTGTGATGCGTGCACAAACAAACAACCAGACAGACATTTTTTTAAATGATTAAAATTAATTTAATTCGTTATTTTACAATATTTACAATAGTTATAATTTTTTTTCCAAAAACCTAAAAATTACAGTCATATTAAATTTATATTCTCATTATATGTATATAGAAGAAGATATGAGATATACTATGAAATATCCAAGTTTTAGAATGAAAGAAATACATATGCTTACCTAATTTTTCTCGTATACTTAACTCGCGTCGTCATTGGAATTTCAATATTTTTGACAGTGAACCGATTTTAATTAAATAAAGACTTAATGTTTCTCCACGATATGCTTTACGATTTTCTTGGTGATGTTTTACCATAAACGTTATACTTTGGCAGTAATGTATGCACAAACAAACAAACAGACATATAGACATTTCTAAAAATGTTTGAAATATATTTAACTACTTAATCTTAGTATTATAATTTGCAAAATTTTTTTACACAACAATCTGTAAAGTACAGATACGTAAAGTTCACAGTCTTATTATATGTAGAGGATATATGTATGCTATGATGATATCATACATTGTCTTCGCGTAACTAGCTAGATAGCTTTAGGATGGCAGGATTTTTTCAAACATATTTAAAATTTATTGTTATACTAGCTGCCCCGGTGAACTTCGTACCGCCTAACAGTCAATTCTTTAAAAAAATTTTTAATTTTTATTCTGCTATTCGGGACCATCGTATAAATATATTAACATTAACATTTACACGATACTAACGTCACTCAATTGTTTTGCCTTCCCGGAACCTCTCCACTAACACTTAAGCTTTATGCTGTAGTGTTAAAGTTCAAATTGAGTTTTAAGTATTATTACGAATCGTTTGTATGGGAGTATAGAAAAGTGTTATTTTTAGACTTTTTCGGACAATTTTTTTTATTTTTCTCTCCGTAAGATCCATCCTTGTACTTGAAGGAATAATCTAAAAAAAGAATTAGCGAAATCAGTTCAGCTGTTCTCGAGATTTGCGCTTAGCAACACATTTAGCGATTTATTTTTATATTATAGATTTGGGCCAATTTAAACAATATTATAATAGAGCGCACTCGTATGTGTTATTCTGACGTTTTTGCGTGAAATAGTAACCAAACATCCATCCTCACAAATTGCCCCTTTTTTTTTCGAACAGACTAATTGACCTGATGGGCCTCCACAGCTTCACCGAACTAGGCTCACAAAGTTTCGGCTAATACTACGTTACAAAACTTACTTAATCCCAAATTTAAATTTAAGAATGATAATTATTTGTAAAATCAATAACAAAGCATCAGGTTTAAACCTAACATCATAAGCCCATCTACTTACAGAATCGATAGTAAAAAAATCTGTTGAAAAATATGCAATACTAATAGTGATAATAAAATTTTAAGAAACCCACTGCTGCAAGGGCCATAATATTCCTCTATGATCTCTACCACCTCATTCCACGAAGTATTTTGGTGATTTCAAATTACGAGAAACCCAATCGCAGTTCCATATTTTTCCCACATACTGTGGTATTCTAAGAACATTTCTTAAGCCCAGGTTTTCTCGCGATGCTTTGCTTCGTCATCAATCAATAGTGTTACCAATTTAAATTAGTGAATTTACGTGAATTTCAAATAATTATTTGGCACACGTCGGCTTTCAAACCAGCGTACATCGAATCGATATTCTGGAGGTAAAGACATACGACAACCACGACCTTCCCGTTATCAAATACGTTTAAAAATAATATTAGGTTATCCAAATTGTGTGGACGCGCCCCACTTAAAAACAATGTATGACGTCATTATGTTATTTTCAACAAAACTACTCAATAATGTTTATAAGCTTTATAATTTACGTACATTTCTGCTATAAAAGTACTAAGGCATATTAATAAACTATTTTGAGAATAAAATAATTAAATAAATGTCTAAAAGTACTGTCAACGAGTTTTATAATACGAATTCTTACCTCGCTTAAGCACACACATGTTGAGGCACAATACACCATAGAATGGTCTATGGGGTCCACTTCCTCGCTAACCATAAATGAACTACCAGGCTAGCATAAATGGCGGTACAGTTAACAATACGCAATGCATACATAATCACCTGTTATTGTAATTTATTTACATCACTTCTTGTGATCTATGCATGCTTAGTTTATTTGATTTTTTTATATTTTAAAATTTCTCCTTGTTCCCACTTTGGTAACCAAACCTCTTTATAGAAGAATATTACTGTCCTTATTGTTTATTTATGACAAAGAGACTTGTAATGAGTTAAAGAGTTCCAACAAAATGGTTATCCCCCTGTTAGAACTTTCCAGAGAGTTTTTACTATATCTCAGAATTCATCTTATAGTAGGCAAGATGCCACAAATATAATGTGATATAGGGTCAAATAACGTAAGATTATTAAAAACTATATGAAAGGCTACGGTCCCACTAAACTGCACTAAAAAGGAAGCCAAAGAGTTAAATATGTTTGTTTACTAATTTAGTTAAAACATTTAGCTCATTCCGTTAAAAGAAATGGTTATTAAAATTAACTAAGTAAAAATTAGTTACAGGTATTTAGAGTTATTTATTCAATAATTCAATTAAAAACGGAAAATGTCACAAATTATTAATTGATAAGATGAAAAATAAATGAACACTACTAGGTTACAAATTTGATAATCACCAATTGACACCGAATATTGTCTGGTTACTCAGGTTTACCTAATTACCAAGTATTTGTAGTCCTTCTATCAAGACGTTCTAGTATCAACTAGCTACATATTAACTACTTATGTTTTAAATATCTCAAAATAAGCCAATTGTAACAAAATGAAAAATCTTTCAAAAAGTTCTAAATAAGAAGTAAAAATTACATTGTAGAATAATCATCTTTTAATTTTCCTTGTTAAAATGTTGCCGTCATAGTAATCATGAAATCATTATTTACTCTACTGAACAACAATCAACATCTGATTCAACATTTGTGTTGAAACAAGGAAAAAGTTTGACTTACCATTTAACAGCTTAGGTTTAATTTCTTGAATTGAACCATTTTTTTCTCCTTTGTTCTAAAACAAAATTGATTAAATTTATATTATATTAAAATATTATTTTTCATTATCTGACATTACCTCTAAACACTGTATTCATGGATATACTTTTTCTAATGATCAAGAGGTATACATTTAAATTTAAATAGTGTGATGATCAATTATTGTGATTCTATAGTTAATTTTTCAACAATGAATTAAATTATATAATACATATATTATTAAAAACGGCATTATCTAGTTTACTAACATTAGATACAATGAGAAAATTGTTTTCCACATTGCTTCAGGTAAATTACTAAACTTTTAATTGAATACAACTTCATAACTATTTTTCTCAGTAATTGAAAGTGATTATCTCACATGTATGAACAAAATATATAAATGTTTTAGCATTGATAACCTTTTTTGTGGTTCTTGGAGAGGGAGTGGGGTAATATGACAAACATAGCTAGTTTTTCTTTGATGTTATTAAGTAACAGACAGCCATACAATCCTCCTGAAATTATGTGATCACCTCAGCCTAGATCTACATTCATGCAACCTAAAAAGGACTGCAATCTTGAGGCCAACCATGATAGACCTACTACTGAAGGCACATTGGATTGCCTCATATGCGACTGAATGTCGCCAACTACACCCTTTATACTCTGGTAAGCACTGCTGCTTTATGCTACCAATTGGCATGGTAGTGGTATTACTGTAGTCAGATTTTGCTTAGGTTCTATCAACCTTAATAATTTTAGTACTGATTTTCTAATAGTTACTGTCATAATAACAAAAATATATCATCAAGCTATACATCTTCCAGAATAAGAAGATATTTTAACTATTTACTATTGTAGTTATTTTAAGTTTCTATTTTATGTTCTTATTTCACCCTGATGTTTCAGTTTACCTTACTGTTTTTAGTAGGCTTGTGAAAATCTGTTTATAATTACAGAAACAAAATTAAGATTAGTTGAAGTTTGCCACCAGACTACTAATCTTGAAGTTGTCAGATTTTATGTGCAACCATACTACGGGGTGTCAGACATCAGTAGGGACAAGGTACTCTAGATGTGAAGGGGGCGGTGGGCAGTGATGTATAAGATACCCTATACAAAGTATTTGAAATACAAGATGCAAGATACTTTAAAAAAAAGCAATTCAGATACCAGATAGAAATAATTTTCTAAAAAGGTATTTGAAATACTAGACACAGAATACTTATCTTTCAAATACATTTTAAAGATAAAATACTTTTGTAAGAATACAACGTTTAATTGAACTTAAGTTTATTTGTTCGAGAAAACAATTTTCAAATAGATTGTGTTGATAACAAGGGTCAGGCAAATGTGACACGACAAAATATGAAGGTGATAAAATTGAGACTTCTAATCTTTATGTTTTAGTTGAGGTTTGAGTAAAACTAATTCCTCAAACATATTGTCGCTCATCTTCCATCGGTGAGGCCTCATGATTATGCCCCCAAAGAAGAAGAGTCGCTCCAGATGGGGCAGAGCTGGGCAAACAGGTGTTATATTTTAGGAATATTTTTTTTATTGTAGGATAAGAATTTAAGCTCTTAACATTTGCATCTTTATTGTTTAGGTACTGGAGTGTACACATAACCTTTGTAGGCTTAGTTAGTTGCTGTGAACCTTCAATCAAAGCTTTAAAAGACTTGTTCTCCACTGTTGTTACTGGTGACATAGTGTCAATAATAAATTGTACAATCAACTTGTCCAAATTAACAGATCTTGAACCACTTGTAACATCTGTAAGAGTAGACTGCTTCAATTTTTTACATATTGATTCTGAACCACTGGCACCATTGCTACTAATCTCAGTAAGTTTATTTTTTTTAAGAGTTTTATTTTAATTTTTTTGTTTTTTTGTATTGCGTTTGGAAAGAAAATCTGTGAATTTTATTTTAGTAAAAGTATCTTAGGGAACAAAGTATTTTCAAAATAATAAGATACCAGGAAAATGTATCTAAATAAAAGATACAAAATAAAAAGAATTAAACGTATTTCAAATACAAGATGTAAATACATATTTTGTATCTTGTATCTGTATTTCAGATACTTTTATCTAAGATAAGTCACATCTCTGGCGGTGGGGAAAAGAAAACAACATACTACCTCACCCTGCATAAGTCTGTCCTTAAATACAGTGACAGGTGATGTAATAGGGAGGGGAAAATTAAGTGCTACCTCTCCCTGCTTATGTATGTAGCAACCCAGTACAGTGGTGCCTAAACTTGTCTATGTATAACTATATCTATTGGTTAGTATATTTCCTAAGTTTATCTATTAGTTATGCCACAGAACACTTTGCATGTGGCCTAAGATCATGGCATACCAAATTTAGAACTGATATTCAAGAGTGGTCCTTGGAACAGACCTACAGGTTCTTGGTGACAGATACAACCAGTCATGTGAGCATTAGAAAAATATCAATCTCCGTGGTATTGTGGTATGCCAAGGTGGATGGCTAGTTGTAAAACTGTAAGCGGAATTTTAATTTACAACATGCCAGAAAATATGTTTTGTTGTACTTGCCTAGGTGGGGCAAAAGTAAAAAAAACATGTATATTGGCCTTGAATAAACTGTAGACATAACTTTAAAATGTTTGAAATATTACCAGAGAGATATCTAGACTTCTTTTAGGCACCATATTTCTTTTTTACTTCTGTTTATGTTTACAAAGAAAAGGTAATAAAAAATAAATTAAAGAAAAGGAATGAAAAATATTTATACTTTACCGAAGGCGAGACATTTATGTAGCTTTTGAAATTCTGGACCAATTTTTTCTCATTCATCGTAATCAAATTTACCTCACGCGTTGTTGACCCACTTTATAGATAATAGATTATGTATAAACACTTAACAACAACACGGACAATAATTTATGGATCGACTGGAAGATGATAGTTTTCCAGATCATCAGTTATCCACATGTTTTATCTCTATTTTACGTATATTTGATAACAATCATAATCGAAAGCACTGTGGTCTCTGGGCTCGTATTGCTCTTCTGTTCGTTGATCTTTGACCGTTACTGCCGTAACGGGCACTAATCTAAACATAATTTATTCTAAAAATAACACAATGAACAACAATTTTCATGATAAAAGATAAAGTACAATGTAAAATATAATAAATTGACCCACAACAACACGCAATCGAAGGAGCCAACAGACCAATGTTGCCGCAATTTGACGCGAAAAGTTACTAACCAAATTTGAAATAAATAAAAATTATAATATTATTTTGTATTCAATAAAACTACCACCAGGAAAATATAGAAAATTTGAAATGATTGAGGTAGTTTCTTATTAGGATATATCCAAGTTTTCGGTAGTTATCTCTTAATTAGAATGGGTATAAAAGCGATATTTGCATGTTTTAATCGAAATTCGAAGACCGACCTAAGCGATGAAAAAGATTTTTAATCGGTTACACTAAGGTATACACACATGTTTTAGTGTTGTAAGACTATAAAAAAAATTTAAAAGTACTTAATAAAGATTCTAATAGGTAGGTATTAGAAATTTTATTAAAAAAAAAACAATATTTAAAAATATTTTATATGTATCGTCCTGTTTTAAGCTATATAAATATTATTTTTCATTTTATAGAAAAGTGTAGTATAAAGGTGGGTTGTCGTCGTCTTTTATTTCATCTGTATTTTATAAAAAAAGAATATTCTATAGTCTATAGATTGTGCATACCCAAAAAATGGCGATTGATAAATTTTTGTTGAGAGTTTGAAAGCACAATAAAACAGCGTATATTTTATAATATTACATTTTTGTCGGTTTATTTGTGTTACATAAACTACTACCATGGCTGATGCAATGGTAGAACGAAGACCAACTGTTCGGTTCTTTTGTCACAGGTGTAATATTGAATTTGAAGATGTTTTACAGGTAAAAATCAATAATGATAGTTATTTTTGAACTTAAATCTCAATGTTAGTGTCATCTTCACGTGTGAAATTTCCTAAGTAGCTACATAGTTTACATGACGTTATATCAATAAAGATTTTGCGCATCGTAAATAACTACGATTTGTTACTTCCAAAGCAGTTTTTGGTGCGCCCGGTGCATCTACTGGTGACATTGGTTGATATAATTTTCCTAACAGAGGTTATATTGAAAAACCTTTTATGTAGTTACATCATACGTCGTAAAGCTCGTCGGGTTTTCCACGTGGAAATAAGAATCAGCTCTAAACATATTTTGTAATGGACATATGTCGGCTGATTTTATTCAATATAGATTTCTTGATCATCAAAACAGTAATACTGAAAAAAATACCAACAAACTTTCCCAAGTTGTTTAGACCTAAAGAGAAATAACTTTTTTTTTTCATTTTTAAAATATAGAGTATCATTACTTTGTTATAATCTAGTAAAAGTCATAAATTACAACAGTAGAAACTGCTTTGGTTGACAATACAAAGGATATATTCAGGATTTGCGATTCTGTATATTATTTGGAAATATGTAGTATCTATTTTGTATATGCAAAACTTTTTTATATTTTTATTCTTGGATATTTTCAATTCTCAGGAACTCATCATTTTTCTAGTCATATACAATTGCATTTTCGTATAGTGGTTCATTTCAGCCCATATACAAATGATGTGAAAAAATATTATGCTCATAAATTAAAAATAGTATTCTAAGCCAGTGAAAAAATTACAAACCCAAGGATACTGTAGGATACTAAGGATACTGTAACATTTTTAATACAAACATGCAACTGCAAAAATATTTTTGGTAGCAAAACTATTGTTTACAATTTATATTCATTTTAATATAATTGTTTTCTCTTCCTTTAGTTTAACAAAGGTTTTGATTATTATAATTTAGTGTATATTAAGTTGCAAAAAAGATATTTTAAATAAGTAAAATCTCAAATCTTTTTTTGCCCATGATCTACTTGATGAGTACAGTCAGCAAAACATGTTTTCTTAATGTTTTGCTCCTTAACGCTTTCTTTGAGTCACTTATTGTCTGGATCTCTGTGTTGCTGTTTAGATACAGCTAAATTGCTACTGTCATCACTTTAAGATATTCCATTACTACCGTTAATGTGGTTATTTTCATAATGGATTTAAACAAATGAATATAATGTACTAATATAGAAATTAAATTTTCATATAATGTTTCCCTAATGTTTGTAAAATTCTCGAATGTATTTTTAATATTAAATTATGACTTCATTGCTTTTCTTTGTATCACCTTCTCTGGATTATTTCTTCTTTTTTCTATAAGTAAACAAACAATCTAGGAATAAAAATATCTCTGATATATAATGTTATAACCATATTCCAGGATTACAGGTGTCCATTCTGTTCAAGTGGTTTCATAGAGCAGTTGGAGAATGATACCGAGGCTGCAGTATTGTCTAATGACTTCAGTGATGCGGACATGAGTAATATTGATGACATGAGTAATCTGGGTGATTCAGATGAAGTACACGTCACACAGGTACTAGAAGTTACAAGCTTTCCTTGTATTGTTTACAGACATTGGGTTTGGACCATAATCTCACCTCATTTTAAATTTTGGGAGACTTAGTACTCAAGTACAGGTGTTAAAACACACCTACAGGTGTTGAAACACACCTACAGGTGTTATTTGAAAGATTTTCAAGTTGAGGGTGGTAACTAGCCAGGTGGATATTAGAAAAAACTCTATAATGTATAATGGTTTCATCATGATCTTTTCCTTTACTGATTGTGCAAGATGTAGTGATATGAATTTATGTTAATTGACATAGTGTCTGAAGATTCTACCACTGAGTCATAATTTCGTCTGTGATCTGATGTATAAACAATTTTTTTTTTTAAGACAGTATTGAACTAATTTGTCAAGGTTAGTGAAATCCAAAAACAGTTATAAGGATTAATCAATGATAAATCATACATGACCAGAGTTCTCTTGTTCATTTGATTTGTGTTATCAATATTTTTTTTTTTATATTAATCACTCAACAAAAATAGAGTAACAAGTAACAGAAACATCAGATAGGTATTTGTTTTTTTCTTTTAAGTCAAATATAAATTTAAAAACATTGCATTAATCAAGAAAAATAGTTCCGTAATGTGTAGTTGATAAGAAAGTGAATGTGCTTCGCATTGCGTCAGCATTGTCGAGCGTTTGATAAGGACGAAAACATTGCGTCACATATTTGTATGTGAATATTTATGCATATTCACTTAGCCATAGATTCGATCGTGTAAAATACTGTTAGGTGCCGATAATTATATGCGATTTAGATTATTGTGAGCTTAGTGGAAATGTGTACAGACACTGCGTTGATCTACGTACGTTAGAATCTCTGCAACAAGCTCGATCTTGTCATAAAACCATAGCGTAGTGGTAGGGTTTCTTCTAAGCCTGCCCGTCTTGCTACAACTCTCAAGTTAATAATCTATCACTAAGCAAAGAGTAGGTGTGTTCTTGCAACCGACTACAAAACTAAGCTTGCTCTAGGTTTAGCATCTTCACAATCTTAGATCACCTCGTCATTTAATGTCACTTGAGATTGTGAACCTACAAAATAAAATAATAGTTGTGGACTTTGATCTTGTTGAATGAGATAAAAATATTTTTAAACACTGGTATTAAATCGTTTTGTTTATGTTATACGATTTAAGTTCCAAAACTTCACTAAATGTATGGTCAGGGATACTGTAACCAAATTTTTGTTAACAGTACCTTGTGTTATGATTCTAACTACTGACACAGGTTACTGGATTCATGAGATGGGTTAGTCACGGCCTGAAATTTGTCAGATGTGGGGAAAAAAGACTAGTCTGCGTATTGTTCGTATTAATTTGGCACATATTATCGTCCCGCCATATGGAAAAAATATATAATAGTGTCTCACGAATATTTACGATGAATAGAAGCCTGTCTTTCTCCATGTTTCAGACATCTCCCATGCTAAATTTTATTGCAATCTGTTTTAAAGTTAATTTTTTGAAAAGGTATTTCTATTACTATTATCAATGAAGGCATTAACCGATCGTGTTTGAACACCACCACGAGTTCCATTCGTTGATTCTATTGCAGTGAACAACCTGTGAATAAAATTAAATACATAAAAATCCGTTAAAAATTCGTATAAAACAGAGTTTTATTCGCTTACCCGAAAAAAATCTTAGTATATAGCGATAAATGAGTCTACTCCTGTCTTAAAAACCGGCAACGAATCTGTGATGCTCCTTGTGTTGAAGATGGCCATGGGGGACGGTGATTACTTACCATCCGTTGATCCGCATAGTCGTTCACCTACAATCGCATAATAAAGTAATAGAAACAAATAAAAACTACATGCAGAGCCCATGGACGCAGAAAATTATAAAAATATGAATATCATGGTGACTCGCGACACGAAATGACACTATAAATAAGTTGATTCATTAGAGATAACATTTTAGGTCACGTTATTTTTATTGATGCATTGGTTTTGTGTAATTTTCAGGGACCACCACCGATGTTGAATGAGCTCGCATTTTTAATGTCCGGCGGAAGGACGCGGTAAGTGCCTATCAACATGTGATAAAGTATTTAATAAATGACACTACATATAATATTATTCTCGTGCCTATAATTACTATATATAAACGTAAACCACGAATATATTGATCTATTATATAATCTATTAATTTGTGATGACAGTTCCTTATCATTTTCCTCGTTCTGGTTCACGTTAACATGTTTTATGACGCCATACATGTAAATTACATGTAGATTGGATTGTTTTGATTTAGTTTCAGTGTTTTATTGAAGAAATATTACAATTAATTAAATTTTATACCACTTAGGTTTAATTAGCTTTTTTTATTAATTTCTTAATATTTCAATTAATGAATGAAGTTAGTAATTTCTATATGCAAGCTTGTGACGTATTTTGTAATATATATTATAAGAATATTATGTATTAGTAACCGTCCTCGACGTTTTGCGTTTGTTTAATATATATATTTTTATTTTATCTTATATTTAGGAGCTTTTATTCTATTGAATATATCGACCCCATTGTTCCCCATTCTTTCGAGCTTCAACAGGAGAGTCGTTGATGAGATATTATGACTAAGTCATACAACATCTTTGCTTCTTCCGAATAGGGTTCTGCCAAAATGCTGTGACAAATCCGATGTCTTGGCAATTAACATTCATAATACTCATCAACGACTCTCTTTCAATGCTATTCTTGGCACACTCAATACCTCAAAAATAATAATTTGTAATAACGAAAAAAAAACAACATAAGATTCCTTGAAAGGAGGTCGTATCATTTGTTTTTTTTTTTGAGAAATTAGTGGCTTTTAAGTATGTTTAAATATTTTTATATCGTATGTGAAGTCGTGGGTAGTTGTTGAAAATGTATAAATAAAGAGGTGCTTTTACTCGGTAAGTAGCGGTAATTGTTTAGGAACAATCTACATAAATAAAAATCAATTGTCGCATGTTTGTAGCTAATGTAGGAGCGCATCACTTCAGTACCGTTACATATACTTGTCTAATTTTTTTTGTCGTGTTTGTTAATCGTCAGGACAAGGTTTGTATGAAAAATCATACGGAAAAGAGATAAGTAAAACAAAGGTGAGCTAAGGGAGTATTGGCAAAGTTGATTGTACTCGAATTTGACTCGCGAATCTGAACCTAAAATATATACAATAATACCGTCAATATCATTCCATTATGACGTGACGTCACCTTTTTAGAAAACGTTTTCATGGTTTTGAACCGATTCATGATAATTTTGCAGTGTCTGTTTTGATTTAGGCTTCTATTTAATGTATCAACTTTTGAACATACTGTCAAGTCGCGAATTGTAATAACATACTGATGAATAAATTTGATTTGTTTTGAATGTAGGCTTTTGATATTTTAGTGGTGCTGGGCGAAGGGAGACGCTGATGGAGCATCTGGTGTGGATGATAGGGGGCGCGAGGCCTGGCTCCGGGGCGGTGACGGCCGGAGCCCCTTTCGTCCTGGTGGGAGCACCCGGAGATTATGTATTCGGCGGCGAAGGTTTGTAACACTCGATTGCGTATAACTCAAACTCACCAAACTCACTCCGTTCATAAAATACGTTCTCACTTATTGGAAAGGAGTAGGTATCGATTACTATAACAGGGGGAAAGATGTGTAGGCGCGGAGGAGGGGGGGGGGTGGGGGGGGGTTCCGGAATATCGAAGGAAACGTGACGTTCGTAGCTTATCAAATATTTTTGCAAATTTGGCTCTCGATATGTTTTCGCTATGATAGCTAGTAATTTACTTTCTATTTGTAAATACATATATGTCTGTAAATGTAGGAGGATTCTATCATTTGTAACGCAGTGTTGATAGGGAATCGCAGAAAAAGTGATATAACGTGAAGTAGGGGTGGAGAGGGTCTGAGAGAGTATTGCGTGACGTATTTTATTAACGGCCCCTAAAAATAAATAGTAAGGTACAATTTCACTTTATAATTTGCAATGTCGTAAACAAATAATCTTGTGCTTGGATATTTGACATCCACAACAGCTAACAATTGTTGTCATGACACACAAAAGTCAATTATATATGGGGATCAAACCTGCTAAATGCTAAAGGCTTACCACTACTAGGTCTATAGATATTTATTTATTTGTTATATATTACTTTATTATATATACTTTATTATTATATATATATTATTATATATCGTTATATTATATATTTGTTATATGTCGTTGGAGACAGTATTGCTGATGACTGTTTTAAGAAAATCATTTAAACATTTGTTGCTTGATCAACTGTACCTAATATGACTTGGAAAAGTCTTCATTCAGACGTGGGATGTACATGGTAAAACGTAACACAGCATACAGGAAAGTAATAGATAGGGAATTATGATATAAAAGGTGGAAAGAATATTTATATAATATTATATTATAGTTTATATGTATTTTCTTTGTAGTACTTGAAACTTAATTAATAGACATTTGAAAATTTATTTGTTAAACATTTTTCGAACTTTTCTATTTTTATTATTACAATAATTTATAATTTAATGCATTATTCCGCATGAAGGATAACAAATGATTGAGTACATTTTTATATGTTATATAACACACGAATAAGCAAACATGATTTATTATTATATGTGTGAAAGGAATAGCACTTCACATTAATCACACTTAAGTCGCGCAACGAACGATTAACATTCATTATGCTGTCGTGTCATTATGATGCTAGTCCCATTTCGCCACGAAGTTTTGTGTATGGTCATAATAAATGCTGCGTGGGAACATATTATCGGAATGGGCATTTTGAATTATCGAGCTGCGTGGTGATAGACACAGTACGCTAACTGGTCTGCGGTTTTTACACATATCAAAAGAACTTGGAAACGCTAATTTGCAGCCATTATCGGAAGGATGTGTAACCATTTTAATAAGTATTTCATTGAACGTTTTTCTGTAACTTTATCAGAATTCATTTTGAGGTTAGTTTTTAGCGCGACAAGTAACAGAAGTTTCGTGTCGCAGGTATGGAACTATCATTATACGAGTAGATGATAATGCGATACAAAACAGCAAATTATCTAAAAGCAAAATAATTGACAACAGTTACATTAATGGTTGTTGGAATGTTTGTTGTGATTACATAATAACGTAATTTGTTAGGGGCGTGTAGGCTGTTATATATAGATAGGATCGTGGCTGTAGTGTGGAATCAGCGGAATGTCGAAAGGGTGTCCACAGGTTTGAAGTCTGTATGAGTGTCTGATGTAACGATGAATTTTTTCGAAATAGCATGCTAGGTCCACCTTTGCTCCCGCTTGGTGGTCTTGCTATTTTGGCAATTTCGTTAAAATATATCATGTTTTTGTTGAAATTTATAATGAAAATCATGCCATAAAAATACGACACTTGAACCGTTGTGAAGTTAAACAAGGATAAGAATATATTAACATCCTATAATAACTTCAATCTACTCTTTTCTTAATTGTTTTTTTATGGAACGTTCTGATGTTGATGATGAGCACAGGGTTACAGTATATTACTAACGCCTTTTAAATTCCACAACATATAAAAACTGTGATAATCAAGTTCAGTATTATCTACAAATACAAATACACAGTATTTAATATACTCGTATAGTATAACTCACAATAATGTCAGTGCGATCCGCTTTGAGCTATTTAGATTACCTGTCGTCAATTATTGTACATTTAGTTATTTAAATTAGTAACACATTGGCTGATGTTAAAGGAAACCTGAATCTGAGAAATGTTATTTTAGTATCACAGTACGGGGAGAAAATAAATATAGAACTGTGGATGGATTTAGTGAGGCTTGAATTCGCCACTACTTGTTGGGGTTAGTGTGATGATTATACCAGAACCTTCCCTCGGAAGGCTTTTGTCTCGGCAGTGGAACCGTCATAAGTTAACATTGTCATCTATATATAAAGAGGCGGAGATAAAGCAGTTCGTCTTTCTCTCTTCCGTTTGTATACCTAATTTACTTTGTTTTCTTTTTGACGTGAAATTTCTTATAGGAGTACTTTCAAATTTTGATCCGCAACCTTTTTGTGTGACGAAAGGTGGTCGGGATAAACACTGTTTCGGGTAGAGTATTGAAGACACCTGTTCTCGTTCGATCACTGAAGTTATGCAACGTCGAGTGCGGTCAGTAATTGGATGGGCGATCGCCTGGGAACACCGCGTGTTGTTGGCTTTCTGCTATATTTTTTAAATTAAAATGTTTCCCTGTAATACAAGTGAAACATTTCTATTGTGTCTTTAAGACATACCTTGTTTTTTGCTAAGTAGCTATTGACAAGCTTTCTATTAGTATACATTTTTGTAAGTTCTTTGTATATGTCTCTATTCATCATACTTCACGCTTCTTAGGTCTACAAAATTTGGACAATACTCAATACATATAACAATACATATTTGGAGAACAAACTTTGTAACCCTTATTTTGGTCAAATTTGAACAACTGGATGATGTCTAATTATTATTATTAGGTTTAAATTAATAAGTGGTAAAAATGGTTACAGGACTAGACGCGGTGGTGACGCAGTTGCTAGGGCAGCTGGAGAATGCGGGTCCGCCGCCGCTGCCGCGAGACCGCATTGCAGCGCTGCCCAGTGAGCAGCTCACGGAGGCGCAGATCACAGCGAACGTGTCTTGCTCAGTTTGCTGGGAAAACTTTCAAATAGGTACATTTATTGTTTACTGCCTACCCGCTCAGGCTACGCACGGGTCTACTAATGAAGAAAATTAGACAGAACCTTCCCTTCATGGAACATACTCATACTACATGACCCGTTCAGGGGAGAGAGAGGTCTGCAACGTACCACGCTTGGTTACAGGGAGGAAGGAGAAACTGTACTTATGAATTACTATGTGAAAGCTAGAGGGGGTTTTCTCATCTACTACGGATGAGAAGGATTTTAACGCCATCTATTATTTTTAATATGTATGATTTCCTTATTCCGCATATTTTATCTATATTTCCACAGGCTAATTTTAATCTATGTATTTTTTACAATACCCCTTGTTCTCCAAAAAGAACGGAACGTTAATCGCCGCCCGCGCTGCTTCCTCTCCGTCTAACCACTTAAAAGAATGCACTCGACCACGCAACGAAAAATAACTTAAACTATTGAGTTATTTATTTCATTATTGATATACGAACAACGGACTACAATGTTGTTGTGTTCTTTATATGTTGTGTTGTTATTGTGGTGGAATCGCAGCACCAGCCAAGATTTCATTAAAACCACTCAGTAAGTTCCATCCGAAAAAATCCTGCCGCTAATTATTATATACTAGCAGGCCCGGCGGACGTTGTCCTGCCCTGATAATAAAAAATATATACTTATGTGCAGGAAATCCTTAAGGTAACTAATGTAGTTAATTTGATAACGATTAATACTCTATCCGTCTAAATAGCTTTCCAATTACCTCGTTATATGTGACCATTTTTTGAAGAAAGATAGGTATATTAAGCTATTCTAAAAAGATAGGTATATGCCATCGTAGAGTTTCTTGTAGATCTATAAAAAATAAATATATCAGTCTGCATTATTTTGTTATATCTTAAAGGTAGTAGGCATCCTTTTGCGACGAATGCTCCCAGGCGGCTTAACTTTTTTTAATTCTTTCAACAATTATCATTACATTTTAACCAATTTACAAAAAAAACCTTGACAAATGATATACTTAAACCTTCCACGTGATTTATTCTATTTATTGGTGAAGACCGCATTACAATCTGGTCAGTAGTTTTTGAGCTTATCGCAAAATCCAGACAGACAGACAGACGCGGCGGACGACTTTGTTTTATAATACGTAATGATATATTTTCGTAAATTTCCTCCAGAGGAAGAGGCTAAAAAATTGTCAAACACGGGACACGTAGTATGGGTATGTTCCCTTATAGTATGAGCATGTAATAAAATAAAATACCAACCGAACAACTGAACATCAGTCCCAGTCCGGTGAAACTGTAGCGGCCTTAACAAGCCAACAGTGTAGTCAGTTCAAAATACCAAAAAAAAAACATCTGTCTATCAATGCTGTCGATATTTATTTCTATTTTTGATGATTTTGCTAGTGTCTTCTGTCTCACTCATTCTTTAATATGTTAGTATTTTACAAATGATAAAATACTTTTCTCACACATCTGGTATAAAATCAACAGAGCATGAGACAACTTTGTATTTGTTACTATTATACATAAATACATTAATAACAAATAGAGATAAAGAACGTATTGTTAACTTAGAGAATAATTTTAATCCAAGTCGTGATACAAACTACAAATAAAGGAGCTGAGTAAGTTCTAGAAAATACCTCACTATGAGGAATATTTCTCAAAAAGTTACACTGTAGTTTCTTTACCGTGAGATTGATGAGATTAGGGCAGATATCATTTTGTGACTTAGAAATTGATTACAAAATTTGTAGCAAACATATAACCAAAGAAATAGACAAAAAAGTAAGTTAGATATCTCATTTTCCTTTGGTTGTGAGCTATTTGTGAAATTTACATGCTTTTGGGAAATCAATTTCAAAATTTGTAACAAATATATACATCAAAGCGAAAATGCTTTTATGTAACGTTCTCTCTCTCTCTTCGATTTTACTTCTAGTAATCCCAAGCCACAGGAAAGCGACAAATGTGTTCTTGTTATGGTTCGGGCTTTTTCATGTAGACTTTTCGTATTTAACAGGTGAAACGGTATCGAGACTGGAATGCGATCACATATTCCATTCGACGTGCATCACGCCGTGGCTGCAGCTGCACGCAACCTGTCCCATCTGCAGGCGCTCATTACTGCCCGATGAGCCGGTTGACCTGACTGCCGCACCTGTTACCCACGCGGACTCCAACGCCCCGCCCGCTAACACCAACACCACCACCACCACCACCGCTGCCACCACCGCCACCACCGCCACCGCCGACACCACCACGACCACGAACACGAACACCACGCCTACCGTGATCGACCCCCGCATCACCATGATGGGACAGTCTGCAAACTTGACTAACTGTAAGCAATCATCTTATTTAAACTGTGACAAATATTGTTGTAACATGATATTTTTTTTTTAAACTAAGTTTTTAGCATTTGACCACAATCTCATTTTCGCTTCAAACCATGGACAGGCTAAAACTACCAACTTTGATCCTACTCTACTTTCCTGTCCTTGCTTTTTCTAACACCTATTTTCGTCTTGCTATATCTACACTCACACTGACTGGGATTTGTCAACAAAAATTATTCTATTGCAATAACTCGGCCCATTTTGTCAAATTATATAACATATATAAAAATCCTATTCCATTAAATAATCAACTCGAGTTGATTTTGGATGATACATACCCAAATAACATTAGTGATTATGCATTCAAACAAATATATAGTGTAAACGCTTGAATGATACTTTTGCGAATGTGCATTTTATGGTGTTCTTGAGAGTTGTCGTTATTTGTAGAGAAGGAAAAGTAATATTATTTAGGAATATACAAGATGACTCAAGTAATTTCGATGTTGTAGGGATTTTGTCATTAAATGCAGTTTATCCTGTACAACATTTAAAATTGAGTTAATTTTCAAAATGTTTTTTGTTCATTAACTTTGTGAAATTAAGTATAGTGTGGATTTTTTTTAATTATAAAATAGTTATCTTAACAATTAAAATTTATATTAAAATTTATTAAATTTGATATGACCAAAAGCTTAAAGAGGTCTGGCTCTTAAACAGAATTGCTAAAACCATGGTGATTGGTGGACAGAATTTGAACTTTGGGGATGTAGTTGGCTTTAAAATCTCGTAACACCAATTAAGACTTTTTTTAGCATGTTTTTTCTATATGATGTTCACATATCCTATAATACAAAATATTATTTATGTCAGTGTTTCCCAAAGTTAACTGGACTGTGACTCACCTTACAAAAACAACCCGAATTCGGGACTCACCACTTGGTTTTCATAAAAAAAGGTCCTTCAATGAAGAAGAAAAAATGTTCAGTTCCAATCAATCTAATATTTTAATACCTTAAATACAAGGTGTGTTATATTGTATTGAAAAGGTTGGATTTGTTTGCCATTTTTGGTTATTATACCTTTAGCATCAACTTCAGCTGTTTTAGTTATTTTTAATCTCAATAAATTGGATACGTCTAATTTATTACCATATTTAGTTTTAATATTAACTTGAGCCGAAAATGACGTGTGAGGTACTGAAGGCAACGAGATATTTATAGCTTCACCAAACCGAGAAGTGTAGTCGTCAGCAACTGTGAGTCAAAATTTCGTTAGCTGCTTGCTATTGAAACTCATCATCAAGTAACGTATATTCTGATGAATCATTTAGTTCATGCCCTACTTTCGCTGCGTCGGTTAGTAGTCGCCCATTCATTTCCTGGGGCGTTTGTACCATCATATACCATCAATATTTTCTGGTTACCTCTTCATTGGGTTACGACCCATTTTTTGGGTAATACTGATCCATATATGTGGATTTTGTACCGGAAATCAATAAACTCCATCACCTTTGGACTGATCACAATAAATATATTCATGAAGGTTTTTGTGCTGTCCATTTTAATGTAATTCACCACCACATTATCACCACTATTAAACCTCAGATTCAAATTTAACGCCGACGAAATCGCAGGCTATTGCTTGAATAATATAAAATAGATTGTGTATTAAAACTGTATTTGTGGTTTCAGCTATACCGGCGTTATTGACGCGCCTTTTGTTGCGTCAAGACCAAAGAAGACGCGTGCTGGGCCCGCTGACGCCCACGTGGGACTTGCTCGGTGACACGAGCAGCTCCGCAGGGACCGCGTCCACGGGCACCTCGGTCACTGGCTCGAATTCAACCGCATCGCTCGATTCGAACGAGAGGGAGCGCCGCTATAATATGGACATTGATTACGACTAATGCCTCCTGCAGCACTCCGCATGCCTGGGCCTTAGGACTCGTTTCTCGTCTCTGCAGTGGTTGTGTTGGTGACGTTAGTGTCGTGTAACGTATCTATACAACTGAAAGCACATTACGAGTGTTTATTTTTATTATTTATATTGTGTATAAAAAAATATAAAAAAAAAACTATATAGATTGTAAACATGAGTACGACCATTGTAAGAGAGTTAATATTTGTATGAAAGCATATAGTTGATATTAAAGTTCTCTAGTATAGTATAGTATGATCATAAAAAAAAATGTTAACGTCGCGTGCCTTTGATTTGTAACGCAAATGTTCGTGTCAAATAGAATTCGTTTGGGAATTACAGTAGGTGTTATCTGTGGATTGATTTTTTGAGGATAATAAACTGGGTTGAATATGGAGAAGTTGTTATGAAAATGAAAGGTGGGTTGTGCATGAGAAAACTATCATGACAATTGGCTGTACATAAGGAAATTGTCAGAAAATTGGTTGTACACGGGTAACTGTCAAAGAGGTCCGTACTATGGAACTGCCATGCAAACTGTTATGATAGAAGACATGTGAAATTGTCACGACTTTCTTAAAAGTAAATTTAAGAATTTATAAACTGTGACATAATTCATTCTTAAAGGCGTTTAGTTTTGTCCGTTAATCTTGAAATAAACTTATACAATAACATTAACAACTCCAATAACTACCAGTAACATGTATACACAGATTAAGCAGACTACCTTTAAAACGATAATTAGTGAGCAACACTTTAATGTTAAATATTTAAAGTTAATAAATTTGTGTATTCAAAGTACAAAAACGAGGTTCTTAAATTTTCTATGTGAATATAATGAAGTTGGTAGATAATGCAACTAGAACTTTCTAGAATACTCTATGAGTATACACGCTATTGTAAAAAAAGTAATATAAATAGCAAATATTGTAGGAGGATGGCATATTATAATTATTTTTTTTTTTTTAAAGTTTCACTATTTATATATATATTAGCTGGAATTTGTGATTTCTGGAGTCATGTTTCGTTAATAGTATGTATCCAGCAAAGATTTTGATGTGAGGCTTGTATATAAGAGACTCTGATCATCCTCTGCGGCCATATTTGTTAGAAGCATCCATAAATTATGTCACAAGAATATCATGATTTTTGGAGCTCCCGCATCAAGGACTTTTGCAGGATGTCTCACATTTGTGTGATTATTTTCCAGGAGCGACGTCACTTATTTTTAAAACGCCAAAATTTATTTTACTGAATCAATAATAATTTAAAAACATTTTAGATTTTAGTTGTACTTGAAGTGCAGAGTTTTAATACTTTCAAATTACAAATGTGATATTACGAAGCTTTAAGACTCTCTCCCCTGTTACACAGTCACATTTTGTTAACATCTGCACTTCCCTACATTAAAGTATAGCGTAATTTATGGATGCCACCCTATCGTTGGCTTACTACCAAAACAAGATAAGTAACAAAATGACTTAAAAATTTGATTGATTGAAAATGATAAATGTCGGTACTATTAAAATATTTTGTTGCAAAGAAATCTTCTAATTTTTCTAAGAACTTCATTACAGAAATTTATTATTAAAATACACAAAAATGTCAATTACATATTTATCTTATTTTGGCAGGAAATCGATTAGAGGCATTAGTCAGATACTTCAACTCTCAAGTTAATATTAACTATTAAGTAACTTTTTTTTGTTGGATATCATGGAAGTCCTTATTTAATGCTACTGTAACAAAAACTCTAATACCAATGAGAAAACTGATTTACAAGTTTTAAGTACGGTATACTCTAATTGGTGACATCGACGACAAGGTAAGAATGCAAGTGGTATATTTAAAATATATTATTGTGGTTTTGGCCACTGGGACCATAACTTCATATATATATACACTATGGCCGTATCGTTACTATTACGTCGAGGTCATCAAATATATGTAAATCAAAGCGATTATTTGTTTTTCATTGGTATTATTTTTTTTAATTCACATAATTAGCTGATACGTCCAACTTCATCTGCGTTGTTTATTACCTTAACAATATACATTTTATGTATAGAGGAATAGAAGTAAAAATATACTTTGTCTACAATATTTCTTTGTAAATAATGTTATATGTTTATTTTCTTATTCCTGCGTATGCGCACCACATCGTTTGCCCCGCTTCTCCGCGGCAAGAACAGACATCGCCGAATGAGTAATACTTATAAAAATTTTAGTTTATTAAACATTGACAATTTGGTATTAAATGGAGTTTCCTGATTTTTTTTTTGGTAGCGACTAAGGGTCTCGGTAGTAAAATTAAAAAAATGTTGAAAATCTATGCATTAGTTTTTGCGTGATGCGCGTACAACGGTAGACATCTACCGTATTATTCATATAGTTAACAAATGTAAAAGACTTAATTATGCAAGCTTTGAATATGAACTGCCACTATGTGCAATACAAGATAAAAAACAAAGTTGATAACTAACCTTACAAAAGCAAAAACGCTACATCCAATAGTAATATGAGGTATTTATTTATTCAGAAATTGTGTTCTACAGTATCGGGCAATAACATGATTGTTCATCTAAATTTGTAACTAGAAATTTCTGAATGGATTGTACAATTACAATGAAGTCTACTTCTCACACAGTAAGTCACTTTTCGGTCTAAAGTCGATATGGCCGGCTTTTGCTCCTGTATGATTCATATATTAAAAATTTTCGGATCATCCATAAATTACGTCACGCGAATGTCAAATAGACTTCCCATCCTCGTCATGTATTTTGTAATTTTTTAATTGAAATACCACTTCCAAAATTATTTGTATATTTATTTCTGTTGAAAATATATTTTCATAAAACCAACAAAACCTTTTCTTTTAAATTAAAGTTTACTACTATGAATTGTATAGATTTATAAATGTAATGTCACAAAGCTTGGGATTCATTCTCTTTATCATGTCTAACTATGTATATGTCTTATCTCTAATATCCGCCTTCCTTCTCTTAACGTCTGACGTAACTTATGGACCACCTGTTTCAAATGAACATCCTTTCAAACACTTCTTGCCTTTAGCGGGAAACTCTATTTTAATATCTCGTAACTAGTGAATACATACTATCCGAATGGACTTTGTTTTTGTTTTGAATAATAAAAGATTTCGGTGTATAATTGTGCATTTTCGCCTTCTGAATTATTTTTGTGGTACTAATTACTAATTTTTTCGTTGGAAGTGATTCTTTGTTTATTTAGAGTGAGTTAAGACACCTTGATTACATATTTAACCGATATTATAAATATCTAATAATAATGTCGGTCTTATAGGAAAATGTCAACGTTTGTTTCTCTCTTTATCTAATCTATATTCTTAGAAGAAAGCAGAGCTAAATACAAACGTCACTTATATTTTAATCAGCGTCTTTAATTAAGGCCGAAAGTCTTGTCTTTCGTATAATTAAACGGTGAAGATTTTTTATTATGATTTTTTTTGCTTAGTTTTGAGTTTCGAAGTTTTTCTTTGCATTAGCTATGAACGTTCTCTGATTTCAACAATAGGAGACTAATATTGTCTATTGTTTCTCGCCATGTACTCGTGTGATGAGGTGTTACGAGTCATTCGAAGTCGTTTAAGCCGTTCGGTGCGTTGTCTTGTTTCTCATATCATTGATTTTGTTTTGATTGTGTAAATTTTGTAAATAAATGTCGTTAAGTATAGGAAGCCTGTTGCTGATGGTCGTTGATCTGTGTAATTACCACTGGCATTGACAGGCGGTTGTTGAAACTCACTTTTGTACTGATAGTTGCCGCCATTGTAACGCAGGAGTGTCTGTAGCTAGAGTCCGTGGAATTAAATTAACATAATATATTTAACCGTCACTATTTGGTTACGGTTTACAATGATACCATTCGAGTATAAAAAAAATAAATTAAAACAAAATATTTATCGAAATAGGTTACCAGGACACTTACTCGTATGGTAGCCATTTGTAATTTAACCTAATACTGTCACGGTAGTTGCCATTTGCAATTTAACGTCAAAAATTAGTTCCCTATATTTGGCGTTTTAAATCAGCACAATCTAGTGGTTATTACACAGGTATTGCTCATGGTGAGTAACCGATATGATTGATGTATCAAAGTTGTAAATAACTTTAAGTAACGTCTTTAATTCGGTTCCGCGAGACACGTCGGTGTCTGTTGATAATAATTATTAAATTATTTATTATACAGAAACAGTGTCAAAGTTGAGAAGACTCGGAAAAATTGTAAAACACTCGGGCGTTTGTATATAATAAATGGATATCAAAAGTGTACAGTTTTTCTTTTGACACACGGTTTTTATTAAATTCCCACGTTAAAACTGCATTTTGCGTGCATCTTACTGTTTTCAATCGTATTTTTTTATTATTGGAATGTTAAAAGGCTATTTAAGGTGGATCAATATGTGATCGATGGTGATGTCTGGAATTGACACCTCTCTCTGTGCATCCACTAAAAACAATTGTAACGTTAAAGTATTTTAAATATATGAATGTTAACAAGATAAACCAGATCAAGTTTTTTGTCGATTCTTCTCGATAACTGGTTTATTTTACGAACCGGTGGTAGTTTTGACTTTTTAGGGCCTAAAATAAATAAAGTTTTTTTGATTTAATTGATTAAAGATGGAGTGCAGCATTGAGTGATATCAATTTTTTAAATGTACATACACCGTCGAAATACTTCTAAATTAAGTATTTATTTTGTATTAAATAGTGGTATTGTCTTAGTGATTTTTGTTTTACAGATAGTTTTAAATTGATTAGGCAGAGTTGCTACCTTCATCCACCGTCAAAATATAACCGAACTACTTACTGCTAATTTATTGTAATCCAAACTTGTATGATGTTCTGTCATTTGACTAAATTTCTATAAATGCGAGCGATATTTGAGGTAATAGGTACAGGCTCGTTGAACCAGTAAAGGCCTTTCAAACTTCTGGTGTGGTAAGTTTGAAAAAAAGCAATGGACTTTCTCGTGTCGGTTGTCAGACCTTTGATGTCTCTACAGATATTCAGTTATATTAATCACTATTAGAATATTCTCGGATCGTACCCTAAGGAAAATACCTACTTGTTCTACGCACGTCTCAAAATCAAAATCAAAAATACTTTATTCAGTTTAGGCCCTGAGAAGGCGCTTATGAACGTCAAAGTTACCACCGGTTCGGAAAACAACCCAGTCATCGAGAAGAACCGGTACGTTAAGAGGTTATCTTGATAGCCTTTAGACCGCAGCGTGAGGCTCTTTACGAGAGTCGGTCACTGCCATTTCAAGCGGATCAAAAGGAGAGTCCGCTGCCAATCCAGGAACACTGTCTGGTAAGCCGTCAATAATTCTTGTTTACACACTGTTGCTTGGCAACAGGATCCTATGCAAGATTTCACTATTTAAAGAAAATCTCGGATCGTGGTGTTGGCATTTTTAGTAGTGTACCTACAAATGACTCTGCTATTAAACCTAAACTAAAAGTAGCACTGTGAAGAATAATAAATGGCTGGTCATTTAATTGATGCTTCTATTCTGTTTTTGTGCCATTAGCTGCGAAGCTAAGGTTCCTCGTGTTTTCTCCATATAAATGTGCCTCAATCATTTTAGTTTCACTAATATATTATAAATATACTCTCGCAAATAACTACCTAAGTATGTAAATTTGTGTAATAATAGATACGTCACGTGTGTGCATTAATATACAGAAAAAATTTAGGAATGGATGAATAAATTTTAACACGAGCATCAGTTAATTTCTAGTTTGTTTTGTGCCAGTAACTGGGAAGTCAAGGTTCCTCGTGTTCTCTCCACATAAATGTGCCTCAATAATTTTAGTTTAACTAAAATATTATAAATATACTCTCGCAAATAACTGCCTCAGTATGTATGTTGTGTGATAATAAATACGACGCGTGTGTGTATTCATACGAGTATATTGGAAAAGGTTAGGGATGCCATCGCTAAACACAATTAGATTTTAAGAAATGAAACTTTCATTTGATAAAGCCATATTTTTCAATAATAGTTCGCAGAATTCATATGCCTATACAGCACGGGTAAGGTTTTTTGAAATGATACTAGCTACTATAATACCAGATTTTCATTTACCAAGGCTGAGAAATAGCAATGCCGAAAAAGTCTAATTTTATTACAATGTAGTTATATTGAAATAGGTTTTTATTTGGAGTATGTGTTTTGTTGGTGTTGTATTTTGTAGTTTTAATTATTTAAATGTTGAATATCTGATAACGAGAATAAAAAAATACATAAATTGAATATTAATTGCAATAAGTTTATTCGTTACTTTTTAGGTATACTGTATGTTTTTAGAAATTAATTACTAATTTATTATCATATTTCCGTTTCTAATATATTTTATAAATGAGACGCAATTAACTAAAATCGTTTTTTTTTCAATAAAAAAAATTGGGATCAACGAATTCCGGTACGCAGGTAGATCGATCTATAATTACGGACAGATGCGCGCGCAAACGCGTGCTACGTTTCTAGTTTGTTACCTACCTGCATTATAAATATTATGTGGCCTCTTATCGAGTTATTTACAGTACAGCATACATAATGTAAATCGTGACGTAGAAATTATAATATTAAATTGCTCTGCTTAAATATTTCCACGAGTTAACGTCTCAGTTGATTACACCGGTTTATAGTATGAAAGTGCTATGAGCATATGTAGTATGAATAAAACACAAAAGGCACTATTATCACAGTATGAATTATCCGCTGTCCGGTTATGGCACGCTACGGTGTTGGTTGCTGACGAAACTAATTTAACGTACCCAACGTTCCCTTAACTATTCAACCGATCATTATGAAATTTTGCATACACGTTGTCAGGGGAACAGAAAAGGACATAGGGATAGGGTACTTTTCATACTGAAAAAATGTATTGGTTCTCGAGGGTTAGATCAATTTTTTCTACTATTGGAAGAAATTCTACATTGGAAACCCACAGTCCTGAGGAGCTGTGGGGTGTCAGACGCCTACCGACTAAAAAAACCCACCAAATACTGTCTGCCGCGCAACAGAATGACACCATGCCATTGCTGCGACAAGGCCTAGCGCGAACACCAGGCTGTAACGACAGCTCGGCAAATCTACATTAATCCGAGCCAAATCACGAGTAAAAAGTCAGGAGCTGTAGTACATCTAATTTTATACCTTTTCACCAACCGCTATGCAAATAGGTTTGCAGGTATAGACATTTGAAAACGGAGAATATAAGTATAATGTTCATTTTATTCTAAATCTGTAAGAGTCTAGGCTAGGTCGGAGATTTTACTAGTGAAACTCAGAGTGTGTGAAATAGACTGTATTCATTTTGACTCCATATATGGTATTTATAGTTTATACAAGAGACATTTCAATTGTTTGAATGACATATTCAATTTATAATAAATTTAAATATTTCAGCCAGTACAAATATGTATGTATTACAACAAATAATAAAAAGCGAGCGCGGAACGATATAACTAGTAAGATGTGTAAAGGTATATTCGAAAATGTTTGTATTATTTCTCATAAAATTGAACTACTACATAGAGTAAGTACAACGTAATAATTTTATAATTCCTTTTACATTTTTTAATGTACCACAACGTTAAAGGCAAGCGTGTGTATTGGCACAACTTATTGATATATTTAATTGAATTCCGTGATCAGAGCAGGGCGAGGCGGCCGCGGCAGAAAACAATGCAAAACTATATGTCTTTGACCCGTTCGCGGGCGACTGGCGAGTAAACAAAACGAATGCGGCGCGGGCGCAATTATTACAAAGGTGCGTGCGCAGCTGACACGAGCACCTGCCGCCATCTTTAACATTTCTTTAAGTTTTTTTTTCGCCATCAAGTTATTGGCCTATTTTTTACGACGCAAGCTGTCGAGACAGCTGACGGCGAGTTCGTATCCTTTGTTCGTTGACTGGCAGTGTAGGTAGAGGATTTCTCGAACACTATCACTATGATAATGAAACAGCTGCCGAGATTGTAAGATTGAAGCCAGGTGTGGGTGCTCCCACGTGGTCATTGAAAAGGATTTTTTCTTTGTACTTGCATCTTTTTTAACTAGCCGTTTTTATGAACATCTTATTCTATACAAGTGTGGGAAAAGATGTCAGTATTTATCACATTGTCTGAGAAAGTATATGACCACTAAATAAATATGTCGAACAACAAGGAATGTGTAATAAAAGGCTGTGATTATCTTATTGACTAAAATAGAACTGTAATATCGTTATTCATATAACAGAGTATAAAGTAATTCCCGTAATGGTTACTTTATAAAACAGTTTTATTAAACATAGATATAGCTGACAATAAGTGTTAGATTTGCTTGCGAACCATCAATGTCTATCAATCGGGGAATTATTAAAAATTTTTGAATATTAACAAATGTTTGAATTGACAGCACATTCGAACGATTGGGATCGCCTCCTGTTTTTGGTAAAGAAAAACAGAGTGAAATCATAAACATGTGTAACTAGCCCCATATTAGGAAAATATTTTTTTATCAAATCATGATTTTAAGTTAAATTTGTTCAAACATAAAACAAGTCATTTAAAAATCATTTTAGCAATAACATTACTCTACACAACAAAAAAAATTTGAACCGTTTAAGTTATATGGATGAGCATATCTCACAAGTCACAATAGACAAAATAGGTTGTATTTTTAAAAAAGTGCCAATAAATGTTAAGTAGGTACTAAATGCTTTGAAGTGTGTAGTTAGTAACTCATAATCTATTAAGCTATGAAGGAGACTTTTTGGTGGGATTTTAATCTGTAATAATGTAGTTTTTATAAATTTATGTTTTTGACCTTACATTTTATAATATTGGTGGCTTTTTACACAATATGATTGGATAAGGGTAGTGGATTGTAAATAATAACTAGAATCATGTAATTTGAGTTGTCATATAAATTCGTAGGCAGTTCTAATATGGAAGCCAGCATCTCTTTAGAATACTGTTTGAAAGTTGAAATACAATGAACTTAACTTCAGTAGTTGTAATAAATTATAGTATAAAATAAAATGAGATGACTATGACCGCATCTTTTTTGGGTCTTGATTCCAAATTTTGCATACGTTGTACTCCAAACAATCTCTCGTTGGACAAGTGTCCTGTTTTGACTTTCTAAAAAAATGTTTATGTATTTGACACATTTCTTGGTGGTCGTTACATTTATTTATATATTTTATACATAGTATAATTATTATAACAATAAAGAAAACTTCTTATCATAATATGATTTCAACGAATTATCAAATTCCAATGTATTTTATTATGCAATTAAAATGTACCAATTTAAAAATGAATATACGGTATAAATTGTTACAATAACAGTCGATTGGAACTGTCATTAGTGTTCGAATGTGACTCAGTTGTATGGGTCTACGACCTATGCACTACACTGTGTAACTGGCAACAACTATTCGTGTTTATGGTGAACTTGTCCGGCGACATTACTGTGTGGCCGTTGTGACGGCTTGCGGTGTGGACTGTGAACCGACCGCGACATGGCGCCCACCTGCCGCCCCTCTATCTAATTACTTACACATGTTCTTTTACATCAAATTTAACAATCTATCGGGAACGTTAGATTGGTTATTACTATAATTCGTGTTGTCGTAGATTGGGCTGTATTTTCTAACATTTTATTTTAATTTTTTAGTAATGTTCTTTACCGTGGCTTGCGATTGCGATAAGAGTTAACGGGTATAGGTTAACTATGATGGGATTTTTCACTTTAAAAAAGGAGTTATTTGGCAGTAAACGTGACATAAGAAAGTTAGTGGGTGACGACAAATTTCAAATCTCATAATGATATTTAACCAGCTAAATAGTATAAAAAGGCGTTATCATCATGCTCGTTAGTTTCGTATAAATATTTAATGGATCTAAAGTTTTTTGTAAAATTTAAACGTACGTCAATCAACGTGGTGTCCGAAGACGCTACTACTGAGACATTCATCATTGGTAGCTGTCTAACTCTTTAAACAGCCTACTCGCGTCCACGAAACCAACGCTCACGCCGCTGTAGTCGGGCGATCAACTTCGCTTCCGCACACTCGACGCTGTCGCTCTCAGCAGCAACTCCAGCCTAGATTCGATCTCTCAATGCTCTCGAGCATGAGCTAGCGTGATACAGTGACACTGCATTCAGCAGTTCACCACACACTACACTGCAGTGTACACGCGTGCACACACGTACAGTAGAGACAGGTTTTGTAAAGGATATTTTTGTTTCCTTTTTAAGACTAAGTAATAGTCTTAGTCTAGTCAACATTGGCAGATTTAAAACAATTGTATGCGATAGTGCGATACATATGAAGGTACTACTCATATGTGTCTCACTAAAGTGTACATGTAGGTTAGCTTTGTTTTTATGGTTAGTTTATTTCTATTCGCGTTGTTGTTTTTAAGGCAACAGCTCAACTCTAGGTTCAACCACTTTGGCAGTCTTGAGCTTGTTGTCTGACAAAGTGTACGTAAAAAATCATAACTTGTTGAGTAGTGAAATCATAACAGAGAATTCTGATGACGTTGTTAAATTCGATCAAGATTAATGCTTTGCATGTCATGTTCGGTTTATCGGGTAAAAGCTAATATTTTCAAAACTTGCATTTTTAATGTTTCTGATTTTCTTACTGACTTCTTTTCTATACGATTGCTCGATGGGTTATTTTATACCATTGTAGTAATATTATAGATGAGAAAATTTGCGAGGAAGGATGTGTATTTGTTACTTTTTCGTGCAAAAACCACTAAACAGATTTTGATGAAACTTTACAATAATATAGCTTATGCATCGAAATAACACATCGGCTATAATTTATGAAGATATTTGTTTTATTTGGCATATATAACGATTAGTTTCAATTAAGTAGGATTATATTTTGTTATCATAGAACTTATTAAAACTTCTTGGCGTGCCCTACATAAACTCTTAGAATTATACCAATAAAATGTAGGATTCCATCATATATAAGGATACAAACGCAGATGAAGTCGCGGACGGCTACTAATGCTTAATAGATCACGTGAAATATAACAGCACAATGTACTGATAGTCGTACTATTGACGATTTAATTTATTTTTAACTTCTTAGCTTGTTCCATCCATATAAATTACCTAATGAAAATTGAAACTTACTATGTTTAAAAAAAGAATTAGGTAAATCAGTTCAGTCTTCAAATTATAAGCACACTAACAGACAGACAGATAGACATAAAAATGTTGACAGCCGTGCAATTACTGTTAAAGGCTTATTAGTGATTTTGGCTTCCCATATTCCTAATGTTGTCTATTCTCTGTTTAAATACATATTATTTAAAGGTATATCTCGCTATGTATATTATTTAATTAGGTCATGTATAAATCACACGGTTATAAAACATAGGATTAGGGTGTCAGCACTCTATATGGATCGATGGTGCAGACCGGTAGAGAAGCACCCTCCATGGAAAGTAGGTCACCGTGCGCCCCATAACGCTCACCCCAGTTACCAGGAAACGAGAACCGATCAAGTGGTGGCTTGATAGCTACTCGAAATATGTATTTATTTTTGCAAAGTGTATAATTATAGCCTCTTGTTAAATTTCTGTTTAATATTTGCGATATGTTTTATACACTATTTCGACTATTTTTGTGTACAGACCAGTTAGTGCATACGACTTCATTGCAATGAAATGGTTTCATTGCTTTATTTGAATAGTGTAATTCATCCGGATTAATTGTGGGCTATCTTTTACTTCAAATTATAGTTTAGTAGTCCAGTTTAAATTTTATCATTATTGCTAAGGTCCAATGGAAAAGGTTGATGATATCCGAGCTTGTAATACTCTGAAAAGTCCTCTAACTACCTGTGAAAGTTTCGTCAAAATTTGTTTAGACGTTTTGAAGATTAGCTCTGATAAACAATTGACATTTTATTTTGGTTTATACAGATTTAGTTTTTAAATTTGTACTCATAAAACCCGTAAATGTCAAGATTCTCACCTGCCATAATGACTGTGGAAGTGAACGTTTCAGTAAGTTATCAGCAATTTGAACAAAAAGCAGAATAATATTAACTAGCATTTATATAAATGCGTTTAAAAGCTTAATCAGATTTTTTTCAATATGTTTGGCGGCCATTTTGAAATTCATCATTTTGTTTTTATCTCATTATTGTGTAACATGCAAAATTGCAAAGTCATAAAGTCTAAAGGAAATATTGTCTAATTCAGTTTGCAAGATTTGACTTTTTTTTGACACACTAATAAATATTACTAGTTAACTAAATTCTTGTAATAAAATAAAAAAATGGAAAACGTTTTATGTTGTTTGTTTAATACAAATATACTGTTACCAATAATAAATATATGTCTATATACAAAATTAGATATTGGAATATGTCTATACTGAAGGTAGATAGTCCTAAGTTACATTTGGTTAATTCTTCAATACAGAGGTTTAAGTTTAGTTCAAAGATTCTTCACTGGGCTATAGAATTGTGTAAAAATTAAGTAACATTTTGTTGTTTGAACAATAGTTAGAAGTTTCAATAAGCAGTTTTATATTAGAAAAATATATTATGAAAAAAATTAGTATAAACACCATTTTAGTGATCACTATGGAAGTTAGACACTTATTTTTCTAATCGAGGCGATTACTGTTTATTTTACTGTAATAAGCCATTAGATGGCTTTAGAGCATATCAACTTCTATAACCTTCAACTGATCGTTGTGAGAAATGGTATATTTCTTTCTTTGAACATTAAGATTGTCACTCAAAAGCAATGCTGTTATAACTTTACCAATTATTACTACGACTAGTAATTACAATAAATAATAAACACATGCGAATATATGGGCACAATTAATAACTATATAATAATGTGTCAAGAAATACTCACTTTTTAAGCACATAACGCGCATGGAATACTGTGAAATTCGGAGATTTTCAAAAATATTGACAGAATTGACAGATTAATTGTTCAGTTGTTTAGTTGCAATTTTTTTATTACATGGTCTTAGTGTATAAACGGTAGAAGATATATGATGGGAAAGCTTGTATTATATAAAATTGCCATGATAATTAATTGAAAATCTTCTATAAAACATAATAACAAGAGTAGGAATTCATATATGTATAGTGGGCGACAATACATCTTCATAATTCATGTTACGTTGTTAACATGAGTGAGTGCAGCTTTTAGCTGCTGTGTCTAATTGTATTACTTACGTTTCATGCTGTCCTGGTACGTGTGGAGCGACGTGGAGTAACGGGGTCGAGGGATGTCGCGAATGTCACTCAAAACGGGTGTGTTTAACTAACCCTTTTGCTGTCCTTCATTTATTTTTTTTACTATTTTTTCTGTGTAATGTTAGTAATATTATAAATACGAATGTCAGTTTGTTTATTTGTTTTTAAGCCTTAACTATGAGTAACCGATCATCCGACCAATCATCATCAATCATGAAATTTTGTATATACTTTTTCAGGGGTAAGGAAAAGGACAAAGAGTACTTTTTATCCAGTACAATCTCTACTCTCGAAGGATAGTTCAATTCTATATTAATACGAGCGAAGCCGCGAACAAAAGGTAATTGTTGAAATATTTCTATAATTTCATCTTTGTTCAAACGATGCGAGGTTATTTCGAAGCGGTTTTCTACACTTATAAATAAAATTGTAGTATTTGGTGTTGTTATTAGTGTGTATTAATTTTCGAAATCGCTGAACAGATTTTGATGAGACGTATACTAGTGTGTAGAATTTTTTTCAGAGTATTATATAGGCAATATATCATTATGCTTTTCTGTAAGGGATAAGAAATAACGTTAAGATTATACTTAAATAAGATAAAGGCAGTTCACACAATAATTAATCTAGATAATAAAATAAACTCAAACATATGCTGGTAAACAAAAAATACATAATAGTTCGCAAATTTTGTGAACTTATTTACTTTTCGTTTTCATCATTTTCAACCTGTAAGATACTCACTGTAGGTCCTTAGACCTCTTCGCGAAAGAAATAAGGTTCATTATGGCTTGTAGTAATTCTTTTGCACTATTTTAAACGGAAAATATAGTCTAGTAGCTTTTGCCCGCGAATTTTCTCACGTAAATATAGATTTAACCTATCTCTTGTGTTGAAAGCAATGTTCAATATTTTGAATTTCGCGCCTATTTTGTAGAACGTCATTCGGTTTTTTTGCTTGTCATTCCATGTTAACAGTGATGCTGTATTTAAACACTTTGTAATTGTGAGTACAATAAATGATATCACTAATGAAAACTATAACATCTCGGAAACAATATTGTTATCTAGAGAAAGAGTTTTTGGGGGTTGATGCTGCTCACGTCCGTAGGCTTTACCCACGAGTCCCTACACGTGACCCCCGGGTGGTGCTAAACGAGCAGCTCTACAGGTGGGAGGCTTCGGCCGTGGCTTGTTACCACCCTCTGAACTTAATCATACCGCCAAGCGATTCGTCGTGTTCCGGTGTGCAGTTCGGAGAAGTCTGCCTAAATGGGAGAATGTTTGAGGATAGCTGTATGGCGATGGTAGAACCGAATACAGCATCCTTCTTTTGTAGAGCCGGGTTATCTCGTGTGGAGGCTAGCGGGATCCGAAGCACGGTGCACCGCTGGCCGACCGCAGGTTGTAGGGGGCCCAAGTAGTAAATTAGCCACTTATGAAAGGCTGCCCCGCCGCCTTGCGAAAAATCCCGAAATGCTCCGTCGTGCCGGTTGGCGACCGGAAGGGAGGACCCGACGGCCATCTAGGGGGGGTTCGGGCGTCCCCGCAGTCTTTACATGAGTATCCCATTAGCGATGCAGTTTTTGGGTGCTGTGTGGTTAGGCACACTATATCTCGTCCTCAATATATTCTGTCCAACACTCACTCCATAAAATAAATGAAAAAGTCCAAAAGAAAGAGAAACGTTAAACAGCGGCTGCACTTCCTCCCATTAAAAGTGCACTTCACAAATATTCGAGGTTTGCACCCCAATCTCAATGCAGTCCACTTTCACCTTGAGACTGTTAAGCCGCACTTACTCTTCCTTGCGGAGACTCAGATACGATGTCCTTTAGACGGAGCTTACCTAGATTACCCAGGGTACTCTTTAGAGCACAATTTCATACAACGCGCTGGCGTTTGCGTATATGCTCGAGACGACATATGTTATCGGCGTCTCCGTAATCTTGAGGACTCCCATTTTTCTACTATATGTGTACTGGTTGACTCTGGCACAGAGAAAACTATCTACATAGGAGTCTACCGTTCGCACAGTGGAGATCAGGAGACTTCCAGGTTATTTCAACATCTAAGCGAGGCAGCAGAGCTGGCTCAACAACGTTACCCTTCCGCACATTTGGTACTGTTAGGTGATTTTAATGCCCACCACCAAGATTGGCTATTCCCTTACCTTAAAACTGACTATGCTGGGAGAGAGGCACATAAACTCTCTCTTTCATTAGACCTCTCACAACTGGTTAATCAAGCGACGCGGGTACCTGATGTTGACTCACACACTGCTAATTGCCTAGACCTTCTGCTGACAACAGATCCAGATAGATTCTCCATCACGGTCTCAGCGCCGTTGGGGAATTCTGATCACTGTCTGGTTAAGGCTATATCATCATACTCCCCTCCAGACACTAGCCCCAGAGGCATGAGAAGGATATGGCGATATAAATCAGCAGACTGGGATGAGATGCGTCACTTTCTAGCATCTTACCCTCGGCAAAAAACATGCTTCCTGTTTACAGATCCGTCGAGTTGCGCATCTGCCATCACCGATGTAGTGAGTCGGGCTATGGAGTATTTTATACCCTATTCCGATGTACCGCTTGGAGGTGAATCTCGCCCATGGTTCAATTTTAAATGCGCCGAAGCTGAAAGAAAGAAACAAATAGCTTTTCAAGCCTGGGCTGAAGCACGCTGCAATAAATCTCCGGATCTAAAAGACAAAAAGAAAGCCTACAATAAAAGCGCCAAGTTTTATAAGAAAGTTTTGCGTAAAGCTCGTTTTCAACACGTTGGCCGCATTGGAGCCAAACTGGCTTCCTATCCATCAGGAAGCAAAGCTTTTTGGTCTCTTGCCAAGTCAGTCGAAGCTAACTTTCTCAAGTCCTCGCTTCCACCCATGATGAAGTCAGATGGTTCATTGGCTTATTCAGCGACAGACAAGGCAAACATGCTTGCAAACCTGTTTGCTAATAATTCGCATCTAGATACTGGCGATAAAATTGCACCGTCAATACCCTCGTGTGATACCACAATGAAAGAAATTGTGGTTCGCACCAAGGATGTACGAAAAGTGCTTCGCAATCTAGATGTGAATAAAGCCAGTGGACCTGATGGCATTCCGTCAAGAGTACTTAAGATCTGTGCACCTGAGTTGGCTCCTATCTTGACACGCCTATTTCGCCTTTCTCTGGAATCCGGCATTGTTCCAAAATCTTGGAAATCAGCGAATATCCAGCCGGTTCCAAAAAAGGGAAATCGTGCCGATCCTTGTAACTATCGGCCAATTGCCATAACCTCACTTTTCTGTAAAGTAATGGAGCGAATAATAAATAAGCAGTTGCTGACATACCTAGAGCTTAATGATATTCTCAGTGATCGCCAATACGGATTTCGACAAAAGCGATCAACTGGTGATCTGCTAGTGTATGCCACCCATTACTGGGCTGAGGCTATCGAGAGACACGGAGAGGCCGTTGCTGTTTCTCTGGACGTCTCGAAAGCATTCGATAAGGTCTGGCACGTTAGCCTCTTAAGTAAGCTCCAAGCCTATGGAATACCAGAACGCCTGTTGACTTGGATCTGCGATTTTCTGAGTGAACGAATTATACGAGTAGTTGTTGATGGCTGCTCGTCTGATCCCAAGGTTTTAAATGCCGGAGTTCCTCAGGGATCTGTACTCTCAGCAACTCTATTCTTACTGCACATCAATGATCTGCTTATACCCGGTATATATGGGTACGCGGATGACAGCACCGTATCTGAGAGGTATTTATCCAGTCCAGCGGCCAGCTTACTAGAAACCCTTAATGAGAGAGAGGCCATGATCGAACGTTTAAATAAAAACCTCAGGTTTGTAGCCGATTGGGGTGACTCAAACCTGGTTAAGTTTAACCCTGAAAAGACCCAGGCGTGTCTTTTCTCTACAAAACGGAGTCCGTTCAACTTGACTCCTACTTTTCAAGGGGTTTCCCTTCAAGTAACAGACAACCTCGAGCTTCTTGGGA
The DNA here is from genome assembly GCA_035772565.1 of Antheraea assamensis. NCBI lineage: Eukaryota > Metazoa > Arthropoda > Insecta > Lepidoptera > Saturniidae > Antheraea > Antheraea assamensis. Next base: position 6,929,129 of record JAQQSE010000045.1, read on the forward strand.
TCCAGCTAACTTCTGATCTCAACTTCGGGCGCTCAATTGAGCAAAAAGCGAAAACAGCTGCGAGAAAACTTGGGATCCTCTTTAAGGTTAAGCAGTATTTCACACCAGAACAGCTTCTCAGCTTATACCAAGCACAAGTTCGTTCATGTATGGAATACTGCTGTCACCTATGGGATGGATCAGCCAAATATCAGCTGGCCACTCTTGATTCCATTGAGCGTCGCGCTCGTCGGCTTGTAGGAGATGAAACGCTGTGGCAGGCAAGAATGCTTAATTTAGAGCATCGACGAAAAGTAGCTTGTCTGTCGGTGTTTTATAGGTTACACTTTGGAGAGTGTGCACAGGAATTACATGACATAATTCCACCGGCCCCATTCCATCAGAGGATGACTAGACGCCGTGAGGGTTTCCACCCTTATGTGGTTGATATTCCCGTGGTTCGTACGAAGCGATTTGCTTCCACATTTATTGCACGTACCGCGAAGGAGTGGAATTTGCTTCCGGTGTCTGTCTTCCCATCCTCCTATAACTTGGGAGTGTTCAAGAGGAGAGTGAACAGGCACCTAGTGGGTAAGCGCGATTCATCATCGGCCTCATCTACACTTACCATCAGGTGAGATCGAGGCCAAGCGTGAGCCTGTAAAACATAAAAAAAAAAAAAAAAAAAAAAAGATACAGTGCTCTTTTCTCTACCCCTAACCATGTGTATACAACATTTCGTGTGATAATCGGTTGAGACGTTAAGACGTGATAACGTTACAAACAGACGAACGAACTAATATTAGTTAGGATGTTATTAACGTATGTACTTTCAGAATAAGTTTTTAGGCATAAAACGAGAGCAACCTGTGACGGTTTTTTGTCATTTGTTTAAAAATAACACGGACGCTGATGCGAACAAGAGCATATATTAAAACAACAACGACATATATGACAGTTCAATGATCGCGGGAATCCTTGACCGTTCAATGGAAATTTTCTGTAAGTTTTATCCTTGGTAAAGTATAATAAATACATTCAGCTATGGAGTGGAATTCATACTCGGCGTTTATCTTCCGGTCTAGGTATGATTTGAGGGTTTAACAGAAGAAGAGTGAACAAACATTTTTTTAAATATGCGTATATGTGCAATATATGCATAGTTACAAAAAAATGAACTCCAACTGTGGTCGCTATTATGACAATATTAATAAGTTTATAGTTCTGTCTGTACCTGTAAAAAATAATTCTAATGGAATGATCTACACATTGACTTCTTACTTGATATTATAAATGCGAATATGAGTTTGTTTGTTTGTCAGGCTTCTTTCCACACCTGAACTACTTGATCGATCAACATGACATTCTGCATATCTACACGTTATCAAGGATACAGAAACGGACATTAGTTACCTTTCACCAAGAAAAGTGTACTGTTCCCAAGGGATAAGACAAATCTACATTAATTTGAGCGCAGGCACGAACAATAACTAGTATCCAAAAGTAACACATTTAAAAATCGTAAAAAAAACTATATATAAATATATATTGACATTCGAATGAACTCTTATAATCCTATGGTAAATATAAATAAATGGGTTCACGGAGTAGGTCCCAATTGGTGGTACTACCAGGGCGTCAGGTGCGGTAGGATGTATTGATCTTCACAAGGGAACGGTTAAAACGCGCATCTGCCTCAGTTTACTGAGCAAACGTTCACTTGTCGGCCCTTTGTAAATCTATACATTGCAACTTTGGTGCATTCTGCCGGGCTTCGAGCTTCGGGCTACGGCACACTGAAAGATATATGATATAAATGTGATTCTTTTTAACACTATTTTGGTTTTACTCACTTCCATTGTTGTGGACAAATATAGAAGTTATAGAAACCTACAATATTCCCATGTTTGTCAAGATTATAACAGTTTTTTTTATTTAGAGGTTGGTGTTATTTAACCCTATTTTATAAATTGGTTGCGCTTTAACATACATTTTGGTTATTATTCAAGTGAGCAGGATGAAGGTAAATAACTTTACGTTCCACTTAATAATAAGCGGTTACCGCAACTTATGACGCTTGAAACACTATAATAAGCAAACACATGTTGTAGTCACTTTTTATTTATACATGTTACAAAAGATCCTCAGAAAGGTCTTACAAGGTGTCGATCATTATTGTTAAAATACTGAAGTTATCAAAACGTGTTTTAACGAGAAATATAATAGCTATTGTCGGTGGCTCTTTTCTTCCTCGCGCTTACTAAAGGTTTACATATACAAATGCAGCGGGGCAAGTTACTTGACCTAGAAGTTTAATTATATCATTATAATATACTTTTGAATTGTTGATAAAAAATGTATACTATGATTTTTTTCTTCCCACTTTTGTTTATGGAGAGAGAATTGGATATGGTGATTTTATGGACCGTGTAATGTGTTTCAATGCATTACCGTAACATTTTTCGATAATTGTATGGCAATAGCCACTAATATAGTTATAATTAAAACGGGAGCACTTATGTTAGGTTTACTCACAAGGAAAAGGTTCTATAATGTTTATATTTGTACTAGTGGACCCAATCAGCAGATCTTGCGGAGTCCAGTGAAACCGTAGAGGCCTTGCTAGGTCAACAGTGTAGTCAGATCGAAAAAAAAGCAGATCTTGACACAGTTGTTAATATAATGTATATAGAAAAATGTTAGAGGTAAATTCGGATTTATTTGAGAAATCAAAATAAAATTATTTTAAAGAAATTTGGTTGGAATATTAACAAAAAATAGAGATTCACACTAGCGCCGTTTACCTAGCCAAACTATAACAAAGAAATTCATCGATATTGGTCAAGCATTGTAGGAAAGAATAATTACGTACATATCCACATTGTAATTTTATATATAAAGATCTTGGAGATTAGCTATTTGGTGATCATAATTTTTACTATTAGTATATTCGAATTTAATAACCGCGTATGAAATTGTTGCGATACTCTAACAATTCCCATGCGAGGCGATTTATTAAATGCGTAGCGTTAAGTGGAAGTCGTTGACGCGATCGGTGTACAAATCAAATATTGGCACGTCGTCTGGCCGCGATGTGTACCGGCGTATGATTCACCGCGCTATTTACGCCTGTACTGTACAGCTTTTTATACAAACAAAAAACCTATTTATTAGTTTATTTTGAGTAATATGTGAAACAGATGAAAGGACATTATTTTAATTGTAAAACGTAGAGAGAATTATAATGATAAATTAAATAATAAGTGAAACGTTTTGCTATATAATAAACGTTAACTAAATACGAAAGCTAGAAAACAGAAAACGTAATAATTTTCAAGTTTAGGTGCCGGAACACTGTTTTCAGTGATTAGCGATCTACTTTCAATAAACGATTTCTAAACAATGTGGTTAGTGGACATTCAATCATATTTCAGGCAGTCGATGAAGCTCCAAGATAAGCAGGAACATGGCCATTGTGTAGTGGTAGCGATCGCGAATAAAACTTTAATAGTGTCTCATTTAGCTGAGGAATCAACTGGTGTATATATGACCATAGTTGATTTGTTTGGTGAGTTATTTCATTAGCGTGCCAACGGCGACTGTCGCGTGACGGTCTGCTTGCTGTATTCGGCTCTGTTCTTAGAATAAACTTTACTTAACAATTATGCAAAGTGTAATGATATTGGAATGGTTAAAACAACTTTGTATGTATTAACCGTATGCCTCTGAGAGTGGCGTCTGAATAGCAGAAGAAAATAAAAACTTATTGACGCACAAAAGCAACACAGAATATATGAAATTTGTATATTACAATGGATGTCCGTATATGAGTTACTTTTACAACTTGTGCAATATAAAAATAATTCTGATTTCCTTGGACGGGCCGGCCATTTACAAAATGTTTCTGGATGGTCGATCAGGTTTGAGCAACCTTGGTCTAGAGCAGTGGTTGGTAAACAGGTCACCCAAAAGAGCCACATATAAACAATACAAGTTTGAACAATATTGAAGTTTATTCAAAGAGCCTTTTTTAAACTAAAGCTTTGGTTTAGAAAAGACATTTTGATGGAAGTAATTTATAATAAAAGTACACTCTCGGACTTGCTTTGGCTAAATATATGGAATTTGGGAGCGGCGGTTGCCTTTTAAAAATGTGCTTCTTTTCTGTAGGCTTGCGTTTCTAAAACAACTGGTAAGTTTTTATTTTCGTACTGACATACCCTGTTGGTTCTTTTCGCCGGACTACTAAGGGGAGCGCTTATGGCACTCACCAACAACTGATAAGACCAGGGTAAGTTAATAATTAATATTGCGTGTCTGCACTGAACGTTTTTTGGAAGGGTCACAATGAAGGAGAGAAAGTGCTGCAAGCTGCTCGCGAGATGCGGTTTACCGACTACTGGTCTAGAACATGGACATTTTACTACGGGATGTCGTACTTTTCATATCTCTACAGATAATTAATAACTTTTTTGTATTATTATATCTGCTGTTTAAGATAATCGTTTTTGTTATTGATACTCGATTGCTCTCGGTCGACTGAATGATTAAATAATAAAGAGGGCGTTCTCAAAGTTGATGACATAGTTTTTTAGTTATGGCTTTGAAACGTATGGATATAGCTAGATCAAAATCAAAAATACTTTATTCAATTTAGACCTTAAGAGGGCGTTTTTGGATGTCAAAATTTACCACCGATTCGGAAAATTACCCAGTTATCGAGAAGAATCGGCAAGAAACTTGGTCTGGTTTATCCTTCATCGTACGAGTACATATTTTTAAAAACATAGATACTCGTAATTACTAGTGGATGCACAGAGAGAGGCGTAATTTTCAGATATCGCCATTGTCCACCCTTTAATAATAATTAGACATTAAAACCCGCTTGCGATGGAGCTTGAATTTACTATCCGGCAAATTGGTAATATGCTTTGGGACTTTGTTATAAAACCATGTTACCTAAAAAACTGTTACTGCTCTTACTTAGCTTGAAACATCTCAAACTGACAAACTGGCGATTTTTTCACTATTTCTAGTACTTAAATTATGTCGGGCTTTTATTAAAACTAGCTTTTCTAAGTGTTAGTGAACATATAGTAAATTATCATGAATGTGTTGGGAGGGCACAGTTAAGATACCAAATTCCTAAAACAGCCTTTAATAATTTGCGAGGCCCTATACTATAAATTTCTGGAACTGCTCGTAGCTGTAGTAGAATATGGTGTCTAAATTAGCTGCTGTCTCCATAAAAATACCATAAGACATTAAACTATGGAAGAAAGCTAAGTAGACCATCCTAGCAGTGGCAGTATTTGTAGGCTGGCGAATTTTACGTACTGCGAATGCAGCAGAATTTAACCCTCTCGTCACTTTTTTTAAAGTGAATCTCAATTGCTAATAAAAGTAATAAAATATACAATCGATCGTCTATTGCTTCTTTGCTTAAGGTTTTCCAAGTTATAGTTGAGTTTCTAAAACAACAACTAAAATAGACTGACTTCCAGATCAAGAACTTTGGTTTGATCTTCGGCTAGGTTTCACCTCCCTTGAACAATGGCTTCCATTTCATGTCGAAACATAATTAACCTAATCAAAGCCTCTCATGAGATAAATGTATACATATAAATAACGGCGTTTACTGTTAATTTGCAGACAGACGGACAGATTTAGACGTGATCGTGGGGTAGAGGCGGTGAGACTAGCAACGGATTAATTATTAACAGACTGGAGGGCACGTCGGGAGGTGAAACGAGTGTTTTTCAATTTATTTTCGTTTACATTTTCGAGGTAATGTTTGAGGCTGTGTGATTACAATTATAATCCTACTAGCTAGCGAAAGAAAAATTGAGGAATCGAAAATTTTCGAATGATGCATTTGAATCAATATCCTTCGCCAATGTTTGCCCATCTTTTACTTTTTAGCAAAGTCAATTTGTAAAGAGTGAAAATGGGGGTGGAAGAAAATTTGTGGGATCGACAATTTTGGAATTATGTATTTATTAATTATCCATGGGCGAGCAATCGAAAACAAATAATGGGCAATCTATATTGGATTCAGCTTTATTAAGCCCCAGTTTTCCACAATTCATCGTGCGGTAGGCGAAACATATTTGATTATTGCTAGAGTATAGAATGTCATATTCTTATTAAAATATCTCTGTAACGAAGGGTGGACAATCGAAAAAAAATGGGCAATCGAAAGGATGTCTTTTTGTACGGGAATGAGTCTTATTAAGTCCCAGTTTTCCAACATTAATCGTGTGGTAGGCAAAACATTTTCGATTACTGCTAGAGTATAGAACGTCATATTCTTGTTACAATATCTTTGTAAGTATGGGTGGGCAATCAAAGATAAATGATTGGCAATTGAAAGGATATCCTTATGTATGGGAATGAACCTTATTAAGTCTTCATTTTCTAAAATCAATCGAGAGGTAGGCACAGTATAATTGATTATTGCTAGAGTGTAGACCGTCATATTCTAATTAAAATGTTTCTGTAACTAAGGGTGGGCAATCGAAGAAAAATGATGAATTCTCGACCCTTCACTTTTTCTTTTCCCTCTAATTTTTACTCCATAGAATTTGACTATTCAAAAAAGTAAAAGATGGGCAAACGTATGCAAAAGATATAAATTCAAATGAATTATTCCAAAATTCCCGATCCTTCAATTTCCTTTAACCCCACCTCTTCCCGCCCCTTACAAATTGGCTTGTCAAAAAAGTAGAAGATGGGAGAACGTGGACGAATGACATACTTCAAGAATCCACCTTGACATTTTCAATCTTTGAAAGTGTTTTTGAACTTGAACGGCCCACGCAATTTAAAACTGCATAACTTTTTTATAGAGGTATGCAAAAAAAAGTAATGGTGGGAAAAAATGGGAAATCGATGGGCAAGCCTTCTACGAATTTTCAAATCGTTACGCGAAAAATGGGTGGCCACCTTCCCGGAGCTATGGATGATGAGTTATGTAGATGCGAGCGCGGTAAATAAAACAAAATGAGCGTCAATTTGACCAAAAGACAAATTAAGCAAATTACATACATAAATATATTAATTACAATTATATTAATTTTTGGAGTCCAGTACAGTGCACGCCTCACGCACGTGCTTACACTGAATAACATACTATTGCTAAATTTCATGCGATAGAAGTCGTGGGTGACTGCTAGTCTAAAATAAAATACCCTAAGTCAGTTCTTATAACTTCAGTTAGCTGCTAGTGAAAGTCATGTCAAATCGCTCCAATCGTTCAGATATTCCACACGGATGAAATCGCGAGTAACAGCTAGTTAAAAATAAAATAGCTGAAGTTAGTTCTCATTACTTTAGTTATATGTGAGTGAAAATCTCGTTAAAATTGGGGGAATCGTTTTGGAGATTCCACATTGGATAGGAAAAAGATGGGTAACAGCTAATCTAAAATAAAAAAGGATAAGTTACTCTTTATAAGATCAGCTACGTGCCTGTAAAAGTCACGTGAACATCGGTCTATCTGTTTTGGGGATAACATTGTGGAGACAGTTACTGATAAGAGCCAGTTTCAAGTTTAAAGAAAAATTCAAGAAACTAAATGTATTTTATTTTTATTTCAAAAAAATTTTTTTTTCAACGGTACTGACAATTTTTCTATGAACTATAATCGATTTCTTAATTTATAAATGGTCACATAAAATATTCAAATATAGTAAAACCTGTACTTTGTATCTTATCAGTTGTTAACGAATTTTGAGCGCTAAACTATTTTTTTTATGTATGTGATAAAAAATAAAAGCAGAAAATTCTAGAAAGCTGTTAAAATATAAGATTATACAAAAATATTGAAATTTCTGTGAAATAAAATAATTCGGCTATTTATATTAAAATTTCATTAAACTTAAAATGCTTAAAAATTATTTAGATTTAACGAAAATAGAAAATTTTTAATAAATATTTTCACTAATAGGAATTTATTATTGTAGATTTACATAGTAAAGTTCTTTTTTTAAATTTGAATTATTAAAATAGTGAAAAATGTTGTCACTTCTACCTATAAGTATTAGCTTAATAATTCTAGCTTATTGTAATAAGGTATGAATAAATCGAATTATTTATTCAAAATTCGAATTGAACATCATTATTCAATTCCGTTCGTTTCGATCGTTATTTGCACATCCCTAAAAATAAACTCGTTGCCATGGGTATAATATTATTGGTTACTATAACAACGGTTGGCTAATGTCCAGGGACTGTCTGTGTCTGTAGGAGAATATGTAATTGTAGTAAAAAAATGTATTTAGGATAGGTTTTAATTAAAATCCGTTCTTAGTGAGCGTCTACGTCGCAACAGAAATAACTATGGTGAATTTCAAGTCACTCGGACATACAGTTTCGGAGAAATCGTGAGTCAGTGGTATTTCGCTTATATATATATATATATATAGAAGATATATCTCCCAATGAGCAGTTAATCAAATTCGCTTATGTAGGGTCGTTAATTTTCTTTTTATTATACAACTATTAAGTGTCCGCGACTTCGTTCTTGCGAAAATGTTTTATTGCTTCATGGAAACCATGTGTTTTATCTGAATTAATTATGGGTTGTTTTTTATTTTTTTACTGGTTTTTGCTTCCGGAGTCGTTCGCTCTTAAGGTAGATTTGATCTATCCCTCAGGAACAGTAAATTTTTCCTGGATGCACCAGATGCTTCTGGATGTACAAGATGCTTCTGGATGCACCATATGCTTATGTATTATGGTAGCTCCTTATGTCCTTTTCTGTATCCCTGATAATATGTTTGCTACATTTCATAATGCTTAGTGGAGTACTTAAGGTGTGAAAGCGTAACAAACAAACAAACAGTCCTTTGACGCTGTGTCTGAACACACTACCAACTGAGCCATCATCGTTTAATAAACCCACCCTAATGCATAAACCAAAAGGTATTAATTCAAAGCGTAATTTTCATTAGAATGAAGGTAAATTTAAGAAAATTATATTTTGAAATAAACCTAACACAGAAATAATCTCATTATTATCTGTACACTTCCTGCAATAATATTCTTACGATAGTAAACCAATTAAATTATAAGTTTAGCGCCATCTGTTGTCGTCAAAAATGTAGTCTGTTATTGCTTCTAAAGACGATTTTTTCCTACATTTATGTTCAATGAACAATTTTAGTCTCTTTATTATTTTATTATAATAAAAAATTGTCTTAAAAAGTGATAGGATTTAATAATTCGTAATATTTACAACACAAAATTAATTAGAAATTTACAAATTTAATCATAAACCTTATGCCATCGAAAAATAAAAATCATATTTTGCTTATATTCAATTTATAGAAATATATAATATTTGTAATTGGCCAATTTTTAGATTATATATTATAGTAGTAATAGATTTAGAAAATGGCGGTTGAACGTCATCTATTAGCAATAATGCATATTAATTAATTACTGAACATCTTAGGGTATTAATATTTATTTATGTGAAAAAAAAATATTAACCATTTTTCTTTCGTTCTATGGCTTAGTAATGTAATACTGTGGCAATGTTTATTTATGTTACAAAATACCCTGGTTTTTAGATGAGGCTGAAGCACATTTACTTATCTATTTTTCTCTCATACTTAACTCCAGTCGTCATTAAAATTACAATAACTTTTGATAGAGTAAACCGATTTTAATGAAACAAAAAATTTATGTTGCTCCGGAATATGCTTTATTATGCTGGTGTTTTATCAGAAACCTAGTACTTTACCAATGATGCCTGTTCAAACAAACAGACAAACAGACAGACATTTCTAAAAATGATCGAAATTGATTCTATTACTTATTCCTAGACACCTGCAACAATTTTTTTCTCAAAAATCAAAAAAGTACAGACACGTTGGATTTACATTATTATTATATGTATAAATGTTATGATTTAGGCTACTTATGATTGCAATTATGTCATTACTACTTGCGATATAAAAATTTTACCGATTTTAAATTAACTCTGTTCAACTATATTATTACCGCTTGGTTATCACGGAAAAGTGCAATAGCCTAGTTAATATTCGGAAAAGTCTTTTATTTATTATTGAAAGTCTTGACAAAATCGGTTCAACTGCCTCGGAGATTAGCCCGGACAAAATACAGACGCTTCAATTTTATTCATATGTATAATAAAGATACGATGTTGTGATGGCTGAATGTTCAAGAACAATGGAATATCATCATCATCACAAAATCAGTCAATTGGTGGAACCACGCTCGCTACTTCTCGGCCCAATAATCGGGATCACCAACCACGGAGTATGTTGGTGAACCTGGAAAATTTTTTGAAGAGGCTCATAAACTGTGTTAAAAGAAAAAGTAAAATTATATACTAATAAAAGCACGTATACATTTTATACTGACGGAAGTAATGAGACAGAAAAAAAGAGACCTAATCTTTCTCGTTCACATGAAATTTGTGTTGATATTTTATTTAATAATAAAAAATAATAATAATCAAATGAGTCGGTAACGTCACAATAGCACGCAAACCTTCAAATGATCGGACATAAATCAGGACCCGAGGCCGTTGTACCCGGCGGAACCGGAAGCGGAGTCGATGCACCTCTCAGGCACGCGCACAAATACACATACTTCCATACAGAAACGTTTAATAAAGCCCCGTTCGGTGTGTGCAAATGACACGGATACTGTTAAACGCGGAAGTGTCATATTAACATACATTTTCCACGAACACACACTCGAACGTTTCGTATGCGAACACGTCTCGGTTTTGTGTGTATACGTGTGTGTCGAAGTTTTCCTTTGAATAATCGTAGTGTGGGTGCCGCCCTGTTGTCACGGTACATGGGGGTGTGGCACAGTGTACTCTCAACATAACTGGGCGAGTGTATTTGTGTGTACATTTTTGTATGTGTGTGTGTGTGGCTGGGTATTAGAAGAGTGTGTGTGGATGTAATTTCAATCAACTAAGTGGTTATTAAACTTACTACTTATAACTTAGTATCAGAAAGAGTTTGCTGTGTTATTTTTTTTAGGTTTTTTTGATTCACTGTTTTGCTTAAGTTATGAATATTTTTCGTGACATACATATATTCAATTCCTTGTATGTAAGTTACAGTTGGAATTGCTAAAGATTAAATTGGAAAACTTCATGTGCCAAAGACCGTTCCCAGGCATTCTTTTCAGACTACAACACAAAATGGCGAATACTGCTGCATTGTTTATAAAACTCGTACAAATAGAATATTTTTTAATTAATTTTAATCATGTCATTTACGCATCTTGCTCATACGGTATAATGAGGAATTTTAAAATATTACTAATACACACAGGATATCCATATACGAGTATATTATAGTCATAAAAATTAAAGGTAGCTTGTTCGATATCCCAGTAAAACGTAATAACAGGTATAAAAGTGATCAGCCTGTATATAAGTAGGGGTGCGGCGCGCACGTGTCTAGCGCGTCGAACTGTTTATGTGTGCATCAGTGTGTACGTGTGCAACGCTGAGTTAGGTATAGCAGCGCGGGGGGTAGTGCGAGGGTAGCGGAGGGCAGAAGCGTCGGGAAGCGCGGAGGCATTGCGGCGCTCGCCCGGCGCGCCCCCGTTCACGGCCAGGGGTCGGCGACCGCGCCCGGCTACGGCGTAACCCCGCTACGCCGTAACTGCGCTACGGGTTCCGTAGATACCCTCTGTTGTATTAATGCTACGTATTTGTTTTATAATTATCTGGGTCGATTGGTTTTGTTATTAATAATGTATTTTCATATATTTTGAGCACTGTCATACTGTTACTGAATCGAAATTACAGCCTATATATATTTTGAACATATTGTAAAGTTTATGGCACTTTACAGTAATCAAATGTATAAAAGATTTTTTTTTTTTATTAAAAAAATATTTTGAACGCGTTAATCTCTTAAAACACTAAGCACTACAATACTTAGGAGTGGTATAATTACCACACAAAGTTGTAGGTTAGAAAGTACAGTAAGCGGAAACGAATTGATAGTGTGGGTGGACGGCGTCGCGCGACGCGTGGTATAGAGCCTGGGGCGGGAAATACAAAATGCGAGTGAAGTCGCCGGGACTTAGTCGGGATATGTTTTAAAACATGCTTTTAAGCCACACAACGAGTCAATACCGTGGTTAATATCCTTCCCCTGAGATGATTACAGTCATGAGTGAATGCGAAGTGAGTCGACAGCGTGATACTATTATATTATAAACATTTAAACACACTGTGGTTTATAACAATATTAAAGGCTACTTGGGCTTCGTGTAAAAAAAGTTTCAGTATGAAGTCTGGCACCATACATTAATACATACACATACAGAAATACATTAATTGTAACTCATACTGATCAATGCGTTGAAAAGACAATTTAAATCCTTATCACTACATAGTATAAAACAAAGTCGCTTTCTCTGTCCCTATATCCCTATGTATGCTTAAATCTTTAAAACTACGCAACGGATTTTGATGCGGTTTTTTTAAATAGATATAGTGATTGAAGAGGAAGGTTTGTATGTATAATAACATAAATTAAATAGTGTAGAAATACTGTTATTTTTGAGGTTACTCCAAATTTAACGCGTACGGGCCACGGGCAGTAATGAATAAATCAAAACCACTCGATCGATTTTAATCATTTTTTCAGTGAATGACATAGGCTATATATTTTATACCCGAGCGAAGCCGGAGCGGGCCGCTAGTTATACATAAAAGAGAAATTACACCTAACGCGTAGTAAAATAATAAACCTATTTGTGAACATTTTAACTAAAATAAATTTATATAACGTTAAGATTTATAACTTGATTAAATAAAATAATTAGTAATAACTTGAATTCAGTGTTGACATTGTGATAACTTTTTGTACGTAGAATAATTAAGGTTTAGATGTTTGATATGTTGTCCCTGCATTTTAAACGTGAAACGACGATTCCAGTTTAATATACAATTAACAATATGCATTCGTTTTAACATTTATACTTTAGTGTATTTTATATTTCAATATTATTAAAACATTGATTTTTTCGGCAGCTGATAATTATAACTAGTGCTCGTTCATTAGTTGAAATTCGATCATGATTCATTAATTTTGCAAGCTTCAATATTAAGGAAATAAAGGAACTTTTTCCAATTGTTTTTCTTGATAACACTACAGCTCATCAATGGATAATAAACAAAAAAATTATAAAGACAATCGGTTGTGAAATAGAGAAGGAAGATGCTCTTAACTATTTCACCTAGATTAAAGTCTAAAAGCTGTCATCTTTATAGATAATATGTAAATAATGCATGAAGAATTTGTATGTGCAGATTTTTATGGGTTTATAGTTCAAGCAGATTTTCAACATATGTGCCGTGATGATGCGGTCAGAAATGGGTATATTTTACGTCTTGAAATGCAGTTATCATAATTAATAAAATATAGATGTTGTCAACAGGTTTTCAACTTAAAAGTTAGGCCAGCAATAGAAAATAATGATTTGATATTACACTATATTTTGCTGAAACAAAATTATAGATTTATTAATACTCGAATCAATATGGATCTATATGATGCAGGTGATATTATAAATTTTGAGGCTTGGGATCTTTATTTTACTGTAACGCTGGCTGATTCCGAAACGCGACAAACCAAAAGGGAGTCACTATAATAGGTTTATGTTTACGCATGTTGTTAACGATTAAATATGTGAAACCTTTTAATTCCCAAATACGGTCCCGGTTTTATATTTAAATTACTTTTATGTATTTTTTAAAGTTAACGTAAGCAAATGTTACTGAAATTATCCATATACTTCTTGACCACCATTTCACATGATGTTAAATGACGATGTGGTTCAAGATGGTGAACATGGTAAACCTATATGGACTGGCTCTAAGGTAATTAGCGACAGATTTTTAACTCGAGGGTCATTCATAGCTAGCCAGGTCGATTTAGAAAAAAATATATATCACAATACTATGGTTTCATCATGACGTGTTCTTTCATCGAGAACTATTATATGAGCTGAGCTATTATACAAAATCAATTAGTCATATTGCTAATCTGTATTATAAAGAAATACGTTGGAATAAACAAACTAACGAAACGCTAGGAACTATTTCTGGAACATGATCTTACCAATTAAAATATAAGGAGTTTGTTTACACAGAAAATACTGTATCTTCAATAATACTAGAATAGTGAAGGGAGAGGCGAGCTAAGGACTCTTATAGAATAGTATGTCAGGGACGTAGTTGTTTGCGAATAAAGTGGCACGAAGTCCCGCGGTTCTTGGGCAAAATTACCAATGTTTATTATATAGATATTTTGCAGGAAACGACAGAGAAAATTCGTATATATATTAAAAACTGAAGGGACTCGTCATTATTTATGACATTATAGATTATAGCCTATGTGTTTTTCTGATATAAGGTATATAAGCTGGAAAGTTAATCAAAATCTGTGTAGTAGTTTTTGCGTCAAAGATTTACAAACATCCATCTATCTGTATAAACTTTTTTGTTTAATGGTAAGCGATATATGGCTCATTGGTTAACATGTTCGGAAATTTTGAATCCTTGCGAATGATCAGGACCTTTTGGTGAAAGAAAACATCGTTATGAAATTATAGTATGGTGGTAGGGCTGGCTAGCTTCCACTCTCAGGTTGAAGGTTTATCTCCAAGCACCTATGGATGTGTTTCACCAGGTGTACTTGAGAGCCAACCGCCCTCTAGGTTTACCGTGTCTACCATCTTAGACCGCATCATTATTTAAAATCTGATGAGATTATAGTTAAATGCTAACCTATAAAGTATTAAAAAAAACATCGTTATGTAACATCTGGTGAGATTGTTGCCAATAATATAAATAAACGAATAGGATATCCATGTTATTATTACTCTTTATACTTAGTGTCATTTGTATAAGCATCAAGCAAATATTTGAAAAAACTACAAAAAGAATATTCGGATTCTAAAGAAAATTTGTTGCCCTATCTAGTCAGTAATAATAATGTTCGTAATTCAACGAGTATTTTTTTTTGGCAACCAATTTTTTACATTATTACTGTCATTGTCAAGTAGGTAGTATTATATTATAAGCGTCTTGTGATATTTCAATGTTCTAACAAAATGGTGGCTACCTTATTATAACTTTCCAGGGAGCTTTCTTTTTCTTCCACTCCCCTTGTGCACAATAACCGAACTATATTACGTAAAATACCAACAATATTACAGAATATAGAGTCAAATAACATAAGATTATGAATGAAATATAAAATCAACTATATGAGAGACCAAGTTTCCGTCAAAAATTCCTTTTATACCTATTTCATTAATCTGTGGGTCTCCGGTCTACTTCGCTACAGCCCTGGATGTAGGACTCATACATTCTATGTGTATAATAGTAACGGTTCCCTGAATTTGTGTACCAATGTTGAGTACAGTATCCAATATTTTATTGTTTTTTCTAAGCTATTTTAATACTGAATTTCAGGTATTACTATATCAATTCGATTTGATACGTTACAATAGCTGTATTACCCACGTTTTTTATTACAAAACTCAAAAGATTGTATGGTTTTTTGTTTGTAAATGTGCTAATGTCTAAGTATTAACTACCTACTAGTCAGATAAAAAAAATCATATAACATTATACTATATAAAATATTTACTGAGGAAGTTAGTAGCCGAAAAATCATCATAAAAGTGTAGGACAGAAAGTACTTTAAAAGAGAAATAAATAATAGGCAGGCGGGCGGGGGATGCAGCGCGGTGCGATATGTCAGGAGCCGGGTCTGGGAAAAATTAATTGCGAGTAAAACCACGGAGTACAGGTAGTATTGTGTAATGTAGAATTGCTTCTATATGGGGCATTCCATGTCAAGTCGAAGGGCTTGTAAAACATTTTTTTTTTTTCTTTAATTTTGTGATATGTTTTAATACTCTTCAAAATAATAATCTTCTTCTCCTGGTAGTTTTAGATATTTTTTATGAGTACTCGTTTAAAATATACATTAAAAAAAATGCATATTTTTTTTAGTTTTGTAGACATAACTTTCTTAAAAATGGTCCACTTGATCTATTTATTTTAATTTTTTGGCTTAGCATGGCCATTATAGAAAAAAGAAATTTCCAATTTATTTTATAAACATTTGTGAATTTTAAACTTTAAACCGAGTTTTAAAAACGAAATGTACTTTTTGATTTTAACTTGTATCCATTTTGTCCTCAATTGTGAAGCCCGTTTGAAATCGAATAAGTTCGAATTTCTGCAATGCACTGGAGCTTTCGGTGACGGAAACATCGTGATGTAACTATAGCACTGTAGTAGGGCATTTTTTAAGCTCGCTTACTTTAGCCCATTTCAAGTCAAAAATCTATCGCTAAGCACATATGTACCTGGTAACGTTAACTGCACTTGAGAGCCAGCCCTCCCTCAAGGTTCATCGTGTTTACCATCTTATACCGTATCGTAATTTAACATTAGGTAAGATTTGTACTCAAATGCTAAAATCTACAAAGTTTAAAATTACATATAACTAAACAAAAACTATGTGTGAATACATTATTGACATAATAGTGCGGAAGACTCTTAAGCACGCACAACTTCCGTTGAAGCTACAAATTCAATACCAATAATTTGTTATAACGCTCTAAAAGAAGTATTACTTCAAAAATAACTTATAAGACCTATATAATATTCGGAAAGCATGTGTTGTAGGCTCTGCCAAAATATTGTGATACGCGCCCCCCACATCCCAGATATTAAATCAATTATTAAAGAAAGTTATTCCGTTGTCGTTTCTGGAACAATCGACCAAGAAGTGATGGATATCGTTTACTTACTATATTGGTTATAAGTGGCGGGTCATTTTTTTCACGGAGTATCGAAATTTTTGCGTATAAAACTGAAAATTATTCAGTGTATGTTTGTTAGGAACTATATCTTTATGTTTTATGTTTCTTAATGCTTCTTTTCTTTATGTTTCTTAATTCATGTGCACTTTAGTCAATTCCATTGGAAACGCAAGTTTGATTTAATCATTTTGATTAGTGTGTAAAAAGGCTGTTTGATCGGAGGCATATCAATCTGATGTCCGCAGGTTTGAATTCCGGCATGTGCCAACGAATTTTTCAGAACTCGCGTACATTTATTAATTTCAATTGATAATATTATCAGCTATGGTGAAGGAAAACATCGTGAAGAAACCTTAACCTGAGAAATGTTTTTGTAGTACCGCTGTATGTGGGAAAATATAGATCTGTGGATTTCTCTGGGTTTGAAATCACTAATACGTCATGGGCTGGCGTGGTGACTATGCCCATACTTTCCTTCGTGAAGAGGCGTATGTCCCCGCAGTGGGTCTCTTATAGTTTAATGATGATTCTAAATTATTACAGAATAAATTTCAAGATGGATATATATTTTATTATAGTATCATGTGACGTTTAGTAACTAATGGCAAAACAATGCATCTACTCTTCTATCGTTTTTCGCCCCTTATAGTATGATTTTATTGTATACTAGTTGACCATTCTTTGAAAAAAAAATTTAATTCTTATTCTGCTATTCGGGACGCTATATTATAATGTTAAAAGTTACCATTGTATAAATATTGACATTAATATTTATACGATACTAACGTCACTCAATTGTTTTGCCTTCCCGGAGCCTCTTCACTAACACTTAAACTTTATGGTATGGTGTTAAAGTTCAAATTGACTTTTAAGTATTATTACGTATCGTTTGTATGGGGAGTATAGAAAAGTGTTGTTTTTAGACTTTCAGGCACTTTTTTAAATTATTCTCTCCGTACGAACCATCATCGTACTTCAAGGAATATTCTAAAAAAGAATTAGCGAAATCGGTTCAACTGTTCTCGAGATTTGCGCTTAGCACACATTCAGCGATACATTTTTATATTATAGAAAATTCAAAAGTCGCTTCTTGCTAATGTTTTTAGTGCGAAAACTTTAGGTTAACTTGCACTCAGTTAACTTTTAGTTTTTTTTTTCTTTTTATTTTAACGAGGCTTCAGTACATCTTTGATGACTATGCCAGAGCCTCGTAAGATAATTCCATTGGGTTCATGTATCATTAAACTTGATCAAATTCACATTTAGAAATTAAGGAAACAAACTTGTAAATTATCCGAGCCGCATTAGACACTGGGTCTCCTAATATAATATTAACTTCTCCAATTCCCTCCAGGACTCTAAGAGCATTTTTTGGATGGAAATTATTCCAAATCTGGGTAGTATGATTTATATATATTATTGTTAAGTGGCACAAGTTTTGTTGTTTCCCGCGTTTTTATACACATTTTCGAATCTATGTTTAATTGTTTGCATATCTATATAAGGGTTAGTTTCTTACTTATAAGATTAACTAGCAACCGCCTGCGATTTGAACACAAACTATACCTCTTTATGATAAATAGTGGGTACATAGATGTTATTATGATAAATTAGTAATGAAATTTGCATTGCAGGAAAAATCAGGAGTTCATAGGAGTCACGCGAGCCGCGTCATAGTTACATAAGCGCGGGAGGGGGTGATTTACGCAAGTGGCGGGGAACGGGCGGCGCGGACGGGCGATAGCGCGGGACGCAGGATCGATGCGCGGGCATTCACCCGCCTGCAATGCGCCTCGAAGTGCCGCACGCCTACAATAAAGCCTGTGTGCACACAACCACCTTTAGCTTATGCCGTCCTGGTACGTTTCGCTATGTGGAGGCTGCTTCGAGAGAACATCGAGAAAGTTCCATTTTTTTTTTAGGTTTTTTCTATTTATATTATGTGGATGAAGAACATATAAAAATTGATTATAGTTTATTATAAAATAAAGTTGACCGAACCCATTTTATTTTCTAATATGGAAATTTATCTTTATACTGAATCCAAAGACTGATTTCATTGATAACTTCAATTATATTAAAATAACCAAATAACTTGAGAGACTTAAGAACGATGTTGATTTAGTTTGTCACGTGTTTATCTCCTGTAGTCAGTAGATTAAAGCATCTGCATGCTCCGTATTAGATCGATGAGATGGAGGCCAGAAAGACATCTCATTATCAGGAGCGCAGTCATTATATTTATTTATAGGCAAGACCACCTATCGCTCCACGCTCTCTTTTCCTTTCACGCATTTTTTTACATATTTCTATTTTCACCGCATCCTTCCTGGTGGGACCTATTTACACGGTCCCATCAGCCCCTCCAGATACCATACATTTTATATTAAGCAAGTATTGCTCTTGGCGTTTGTTTATTACGTAGAAATAATTTGTCTCCTAAGTTTTAATTATACTCACATTTTTTATCATTCATAAAATTTTGCTAAGTGTTATATAACTATCAATTTTTAAACGACATACGCCATTTATACGAATTTTAATTAAAATTTGTTAAAAAGAAAATTTAATTAATTTTTAATATCATTTTCAATTTATAAAATAATTTTATAATAGTAAAATGTGATATTTGGTGCAAACGTCGATATGTATTTTTTTAAACTGGAATAATTTATTGCGATACACATGAAATAGTGAAATACATTTCATCATAATATAAAATAAATGTTAAATCATTGACTAAAAGTTCTTCTATAGAATAATATCGGAGTATAAATACATTCTTTTGTAAATCCCACAAAAAATGCGATTATAAACGCCAGACGTAGCTATGCCTACGTGATAAGTAGCTACGCTAGCCGCCGCTCGCGCTACCGCACCATCGCGTCGCGCCGCGTATCTACTCTACGCGCGTGCTACGAATATATACGTCTGTCTACAGAACGAGGGATTGATTTTCCCCAAGTTTGGTATTCGTTTCGTGTTTTTAGTATATACCTAATAATAGTGAAGCGGAAGTTTCGTGTTGGCGGTGATCGCATTAAGGACTTGTTTATTTACTTCATTCGCGTTGCTCTTTGTGAAATACTTTTTATTTATATATATTACCTTTCTAAGTGACGAAAAAAATAATATTTGGCGAACAATTGTTTGTTACGAATACCTATGTTACTACGATATATTTATAAAGCATAATAGATCTCACGTAATTGAAGCAATCTAAGGTTTATCTTTTTACTCTTAACACACGCAACAGTTTCTGACTCGCCTATACATTAATAATCTGAATAATCTTCGAAAATGGCAAAATAAATCAAAATAGAAAACAGAGTCACATCTGTATGAAGTAGCCAGGATTAAATAAACTAGTAGAATAACTTGTGATTTTAAATGTGATAACGCTAGAAAACCATTAATATCTATTTGTATTATATACAGCCTTAAAAGTTTAAATATTTATGTAAATCACAATATTTACTGCTTCAATGAAGATTATTATATATATATATATATATATATATATATATATATATATATATATATTGGTTTTCTAGCGTTATCACATTTAAAATCACAAGTTATTCTACTAGTTTATTTTATCCGCAAAATGACTGGTCTACAACGGTGATATATATATATATATATATATATATATATTATTAAACTTAAGATTCGAGAAGTCACTCATAAAAGTATTACATTGAAAAGGTGGCAAAAGACGACATCGGGTTCCACACTACATAAATAGTAATTGCTAAGAATTATATATTGTTTGCATACTGCCAGACCAGGGCTGTCCAAACTACATGGGACCCAGGGCCAACAAAAATGACTCAATACATTGGGGGGTCGCAAAATATTTATAAGAATAAAATACAAGTATAATAAGTATCATTATTTTATTATCTACTTTTTCATTAATTTGTCTTTTACAATTCTGTCAACATCAATAAATAGTGTTGTGTGCGGCATAATCGAATACATATCCAAAACATTTGAATTTCGTCGCAAGAAAAATAATTTACTCATTTAATGTATTTAAACAAATAAGATAAAAAAGATTCTGCGGGCCGCAATAATTCATGCCGCGGGCCGCATGCGGCCCGCGGGCCGTGGTTTCGACAGCCCTGTGCTAGACTATACAAAGAGTATTTACCTAAAAACTACAAAGTATTGGTGGCGCAACTGCTTGGAGCAGAAAAATGTCTATCCCATTCCCGCAAGTTCGCACCTCAGCTTATACTAACGTTTTTATTGAAATTATCACATATGCTAGCATGTATTTTTTAAAAATCTAGATATTGTTAGAGTAAAACATTATCTAAATAATATTGAAATGTTACATAAATCGATTGATATATTTTCGAGAAAAAAAATCTATATATTTGGATACAGGTATATACAAATTTCTACACTTCGTTAATTATGTGACATTAAAACTACACTACTAATCGATATTGGAAGAAAAATTTCATAGACAGATTTTCAAGCAATGCATAATATAATTATTCCTATTCTAAACTATTCCTAGCTACAACAACATTAAGGAATCCCGATAAGTTATGTTAGTATTACAATGTTGTATTAAAATCGTATTTTATAGATTTTATATTGCGGGGCAACGTCCCGACACTCACAGCGCCGATTGCACCATCGGCTGTCACACATTTGTAAGAGCTGCAGCGGGCCTGACCTGCCCCACGTCGGACGCAGTGCGCCCAGACTACACTACATACACAGGTCTAGGTATCCAGACACTGCAGACTGGTACACAGCCACTAAATTATACACCAGTAGGTTTATTGTGGGGGGTTGCATTTCGCTTAAACTCTAAACATGGGTACAATTTCACGTCGGTAGCTTTATGCAAAATTATTTATATTTTTAATAATAATAATAAAACTTTACTACAGGCATTGTAACCGGTGATAACTTTGACGTTCATAAGCGCCTTCTCAGGGCCTAAACTGAATAAAGTATTTTTGATTTTTTGATTTTGTTATCTATAATATAAAAATGAATCGCTAAATGTGTTGCTAAGCGCAAATCTCGAGAGCAGCTGAACCGATTTCGCTAATTCTTTTTTTAGAATATTCCTTGAAGTACGACGATGGATCATACGGATAGAAAAATAAAAAAAAATGCCTGAAAAAGTCTAAAAACAACACTTTTCTATACTCCCATACAAACGATACGTAATAATACTTAAAACTCAATTTGAACTTTAATACCATAGCATAAAGTTGAAGTGTTAGTGGAGATGTTCCGGGAAGGCAAAACAATTGAGTAACGTTAGTATCGTATAAATACGAATGTCAATATTTACACGATGATTCCGAATAGTAGAATAAGTATTAAAAAAAAATAAAGAATCGACTGTTTTAGGCGGTACATAGTTCGCCGGGGTCAGCTAGTATTTATATAAAATGTTATTAATAACGTAACTGTACCTATTGTGTCGCTTATTATTTAATCAACTACATATATGCGTATTAGGATCCAGTGGCTATGAAATAGATCATACAACCTGCAAGCTAGTAATATCAGAATGCTTTTAGAAAAATAATTGAGGTAGATCGTTGATGCACGATGACGTGAAAGTAATCGACTCAGCCTTCAGTGAACATACTCAACGCACTGTAGAAGAGAGGCAATTCCAATAACGTCTTGACCGTACGCGATGGGCATTGTAGGTCTTAGACGTACATATAATCCACAAACTGTAAGAGCAAAACCTTTAGCCGTATGTAAGTACAATATGTACAGGGTCATCAATGCTCTGCGCTTCCTGTACTTATCTTGCTAATCTGTACACCGATCCGTATCCACATATCTGAGTTACTTAAACTTAGTTACAATGCGGAGCAAACGTATCTTTCAGTGTTAAATTTTGGAATAAATGAGGTTTTCTACGATATACTACAATACAGTTTTGATCAGTATCTGGATTTTGTATCTTTGATTACTTCCACTCAAATAGGATAACTAACTTCCAAGCTTAAGTTATGTACGTTTGGCTTTAAGTCGATAGCGAAATTTTTCTATTTACACATATTTAATAACCCCACCACTATTGTAACAGTTTAATGTCTTTAAAGAACTTTGGCTTAGATTTGAATCAGTTTGGGCTTTCGATAAAAGAAAATATCGTAATAAAACTACAGTTGATGAGAGGCCTTTCTCTAATGCTTAATATATATACTATATATATACCTAATGCCTAACCGGTAAAAAATTACCGGCCTCAAGTTGAAAATGAGTGTTCCGTCAACAGTATTTGAAATCAAGTTCTTTTCCTGATGAGTTTACAGGATGAAACAATATCGAATGAAAAAAAAGTTTACAAGAGAAAAGTGTGACAGTTGGGTAAGAAATAAAAAAAAACGTTGCCCATCAGCTCGCTAGTCATATTAAGAAATATGACTGAAAATGGTCAACGAAAAAAAAATTGCGATTTTGTTATTTCGATATTTTCAGCATTCTATATAGAAGGGCTGAAGGGTTATATTGTCGAATATTTAAAATTGATACTATAAGATTAAATATTCGACATTTCACTTCGTTTCTTAATTTTTGTTTTCGTTATTTGTAAAAATTTATTTAGATGAATTACAATCATTATGAATATGCTAAATTGTATAGACAGAGGAATAAACACGGGATATATGAAGCCTTAGCTTGCGATAGGAACACGAAACTGCAATAAAATGTTTTTTATTAACCACTTTTGTGTATTGGTTTCGTTTGTTATCTCCTTTCTCCTAGTTAAACGTCAGTCTGTACACACCGAATAAGAATAAAACCTACTTGAGAAATTGAAAAAAAAAAGCTATATATGAATCCAACATGAATGATATCAGAACACACGATGGTGTTGTAATGTCCCAAGTCCAAAGTATTCATGAGCACCCGGCAGACAGTCTGTAGTCTAGACGTGGGGTTCCAAGTGCATTTTTCTGTCTGGACCCCTCTTTCGCCTCAATGTATAAGCAAACTCTATCGGTTATGCGTGTGCGTTATTTAATTTTTAGCTCGTTTCCCCCGGAGACGCGATGGTGTGAACGACTCTGGCATATACACGATAGGGGATGAAATCGAATGTACTTATAATAAAGTTATACAGTTATAATATATATAGTTCTTATACATTCTGAGATGAAACGCTTCTATGATTTTATAGCGAAGGGTCGAGAGTGCGAAAATGTATTTTGACAAGAAATATTTTGAAAACAACTTTCACAACAATGATCTGTATTGTTGTAATATATATATATATATATAAAAGAAAACCTGATTAAGTTTTTTACCGGCTTTTCTCGATGACTGTGTTCTTTTCCAAAACGGTGGTAGTGTTACGACCAAAACCGATTACAATATGCTTAAATTTCATACTGAATAGGGCAGAACAGAATTTGATTAGAGAAAGTGTATTAACAAGACGAGAGAATTAGAAAATATTCTGTCTGAAGGAGATTACGCGATAATATAATATTATAAACAGCCAGTTATTTTAAGAATAAACTCCTTTTTGGATACGACGGTATTTATGCGAATTGTGACTGTTACAGCTAAAAGAAGAGTTACAACCACCCCGAAAAGATTAATTTATATAATATGCCACGATGGTCAACTATACATTAAGCAATAAGATTTGCCACATTTAAACTTTTTTTTGTTTTCATATTAAATAGATTTTAATACAAACTTTACTGATAAGTCATATATGCTTTAGAAACAGTTATTATTACCATCGAATTTAGTATATGCCGGTAGTCGTCACCATCGCACTGTCCTATACACTTTTTATAGCTTGATCGCGGTAGGATAAGGAATACCTGGCAAACGTCATGTAATCCAACAAGTATGCTATTACCATCGTATCTTTGACTGTTTACCTGCAGTATTTGAATTGTTATATACTGTAAATATGAGATCCAAAAGTATAAAAACCCTCTGCAAGGTTTGACTGTGGGAGCATCATCTATTTCTACCGCAGTGCGGCGAGCACTGGCGCACGCTGTGCTCTTTCGATTCGAAAGCTGTTTGTTGGGATGATATACGCACATGAGGCGTTTAAACTTAGTCCTAAGTAGTAACCACATATTATCTCATTATGTTATATTACTGGGCTCAGGACAGAGGTCCTATTGAGGTCGCTTATGCATAGCAATAGGTCGCAGTGACAACTGAACATCAGGTCTACTAATACATGCGCATCACTAATTCACAATACAAAAAGAGTTAACAATATCTAGGTTAAAGTAATATACAAGTAAGTATTCATAGAGAATATTTATTGACAATACTAAACGTTCCGCTTATCAAATCCTATTAATATTTCATACGCGAAAATTTGTGAGGATGGATCGATGTTTCTTACGCTTTCACACAAAAACTACTCAATAGATTTTGATGAAACTTCACAGTAGTATAGTTTATGTATCAGAATAATTCCTAGAAAAAAACCTGCCATATGAGTGCCATCTCGGCTCGTGCTGCACAAACTGATAAAATTACATGCAAACAATGTATGGTATAATCGTTTATATTCTTACGAGTACAATAAATCTTAATTTTGATGTGGGTGTTCACTGAGAAATAATGTTGTACTATAAATAAACATTCTATAAATAGTCAATTCATGATATATAATACACTAGATTCAGCATTCGGAAAATTCTGATTCGTAACGTGTGATTCCGGAACACTCCTTTCTATGTAATAAAATATGTTATTATATTCATACATATGTATAAGATATAGGAAAAACAGTTAATGTTTCGTTATCACAAATGTTCAATACTTGATGCAGTATCAAAACGCAACTGGCAGTTGCTGTCATTCGACGCTTGCTTGTTAAGTATTGGAGCGCCAACTTCTTGTATGTGAAAAATTGTTACGCGTGCAAATCTATCATCATCGCTAATAAGTCCACGTTGGCGTCTATACTCGTCGTGAGACTATCTCAAAGAAGCCAGTGCACACTGTACTTTTTTATGTAACGGTTTCTTTGTTGTGTAAGGGTTGGATGTAAGGATTTTTAGTAACGACGACATAAGTTCCTGCTTGCTTTGTGGCAAACTGACTCCATGTCGGTGGATTTCAACAGGTGCTGGAGCGGTCCAAGATACATATGTGTATTGTATTTGCTACAGCCCAAATTTAGTGTGGGACGTAAAAAATCGTATCGTTATTTTACTCAGAGCAGCCAGGCCACCGACTCTTTCGGTATGGTACGAAGACTGTAGTTAAGAACATCTTTCATAGACATCCGTACTCGACATGCTTTACACACAGGGTCTGCCACACACACACTCTGTATAAGACACAGTGAATATTTTTTTGTTTGCTTATTATCAGACGAGGGGATTCCAAGACGGCGTAAAGTCAATATACAGGAATGACGTGTAGATCTTTCGGTGGTAGCCGTAGTTCTTTGATTGTATTGCGTTGCAATAAAATTATATGAGACGATGGTCATGATAATGATGATGATTTTCAAGCGATGATGACTTAGTTGATAGCATGTTTAGTTGATAGCATGTTCGAACACCGCGTCCATCAACATAGTGTCGAATCCTTGCAACTGAGACGGAACTTTGGGTAAAGCAAAACATCGTGTGGAGAAAATAGCATAGTGGTAAAACTTTTTCTACATCCGCCAGGCTAGCTACTTGAGGGTTCAAGTCAAAAATCTGTCGCTAAGCACATGTTTGTGTGTTTCGGAGGCTGCACTTGAGATCCAGTTCCTCCTTTATGCTTAGAATGATTACCATCTAAGACCAACATCATCATTTAATATCACTTGGAATCTCAAATGATCAAACGCTAAAAGACTTATAAAATATAATAAAATGCGCGTCTTGTATGTGGAGCAATATTTTCATTCTGACTTTCTATTCCACATCTATTTTATCTCGTTGGCGACGCTAACAACAATCAGGGCGTAGGCATCCAACTTCAAGAGCAGTATGAATAAATTTCTCAATATATTTTTAGATTTAACAAGAAATAAGTTTTAATTAAGATAAGTGGGAGCAACTAGTTTAGTGTATACTTTACGTCGAGCACTTTTGTATCCGTGCGAAGGAAACACGAAGGAGTTAATTGCGCTTTCCCGAAACATACTCATTAGAAACTTATATAAAAAAATGTTTATATAATTGAAAGCGATACGGGCGGGTACCAGCTGGTAATTTATGAATTTATGAACAACAATGTTATTGCGATTTAGAACAGAATTCTTGGATTAATTTCAGATATTCATTTTATAGTGAAAAAATTAGATATTACCCCTTTTACTTCTATATGAAGCGTGTATGAAATGTATATTGGTGCCTATATTATATTTTATTGATAAACTGCAACCATTTAACAAATCAATAAGTGTTCTTTCATGGAAAGAATGTGTGTATTTTCCATTTTACATATATTAATTTAAAGTGTATGAATTTGGGGGTGTTTAGTTTAAGTTTAAGTGATAATAAATAAATTTTAGGAATAATTAGAAAAAAATAATATCTAAAAACATTTATGAACTATTGCTAAATTGTCGGCATCCTGTTTCATGTCTATGGATACATACGGCATGTTGTTACTGTTTATCTGTTGGGATGCGTTTGCGTGTATCGTTAACCATCGTGAAAAGATTAGCGTACCCCACTAGCGATCCGCTACTATTACACTGCAGTGATAAAACCCGACATAGCTACAGAGCGGCAAATCTCACGAAAAAATAAATTTGTCATTGTTCTCAGAATACCGGTATCATATAGAAATAGGTGGTATAGTAATATAATAGGAAGTCACCGCAGGTCGTTGCACAACCCGATCGACGCGGCGCATCCGGGGGCGCTGCACCGCCCACCACGACAGCAGCCCGGGCAATCGCCCCTTGGTTCATTACCAAAGTTCACTAGTACGTTGCACACTGATGCACGCACGTCGGCCATTCACAAAGACCTTCCACGCCTTCACTATAACCGAAGTACTATAACGCTCGCAGGATATACCGGAGCTCTCAGTAAATTGGCTATTTCAAGGGGTGTCGAACTGTGCCGACGTTCGCCGGAAACGTTCGAGCCGCGCCGGCGTTTTGACAACCCGGAAAATCTGCAGAGAAATTTGCAAAGTTAGTTTCGCACTTCATATGTTTATTTTAAACTTAATACCCTTTACGTAAGAGCTTACTTCGAATGTAGTTATGTGTCTATACGTTATTTATACCTGTGTCTCTGATAGTCGTATATATTTGAATTTTATTTAATATTTATTACAACAATGAACTATTTTATGAATTATGAAGAAATACTCGTATGGTTTACGTAATTAAGAGACTAACTGGACAGATAAGAAACTAAATGATTGTATTTATATTGAAACGTGAAAACATGAGAAAACTTTTCTTGGAAAAATCTCTTTATATAAAACGTAAAATAAAATAATAAATGATTGATTGACTGATGTATCGACGCAGAGCCCAGTAGGGCTAGGATCGTGAAAATGTATATGTCGGTTTCTTTTACAATGTAGATTACCACTAAGGAAAGATTTTTGGATATTCAACCCCTCACGGGAGGAAAAAGGGGATAAAAATTTGTCATTTTCCATTAATCAACCAGTTACTTATTCTTACAAATAGATAGGTATACAAAGATAAAGAATCAGAAATAATCACTGCTTAGAGAACGTGTGTAAAGCCACGGTTAATTGCTTGTTACTATGTGATAGGAGGTAAATACAGCATATCCTTTGAATATTATTCTATCAGATTTTGTTACATAAACTTTATTCTTCATTTTATTCGACTTAAATCAATATTTGCCCTGCTTTGACAACTCAGATTAGATGTAATTCTATAAGAAATTCGTTGTACACTCTAGGTACAGAAGTAGTTTAGTGAGGTTGCTATGACGACCGCCATGGTGCACGCACACAGCTACGAATGAATACTCTAGAAGCTAGCGCAATATACTAGGCCAGTATAACTTATATGGATACGCTATCAACTAAGCCATCATCGCTTTGTTATATAGCTAGCGTATTTCAAATTAATAGTTTTCTCTCTCAAATGTTTCTCTAAAGCAACGGTTCCCAGATACAATTTTAATTTATACAGCCTTCTAAAGTCAGATTATGACATTCGCTTAAATAGATCGATGATTACTTTATTTCTAAAGAATTTCATAAAGGGGAGGTTTCACCCCTAAAACACTTCCACTAATAACGTTTCTGAAATATATAATGTAGTAATTATTGTGTAACGCAAAATAGTATATGAATAAGGACTCTTTAGGGTATTTAAATCTATTCCTTATTGCTCACAGTGAGATGACTGATATATAGTCCCGTCAATTCTAATTAATTAATACACATAATAACGTACCACAAAGTATAACATAATTGTTACTGGGCCTACCTAGATGATGTATAAGAACTATACCAAAGTAAGAAGTAATAAACAAGAGAAATCAAACAGGAAGAAATGCAGAATACTCTCATCTACAATAAATATATACATAGTCATAAATATAGAGCTGACACGTAGCTAAAGCGACCATAATTTAAGTTATTGTATTTTCAGTAAACAACTAATAATTTCAGGCTTTTTACTGAATTTACGGAATATTATAAACGTAAAGAATACGACAAGTTTCTTAAGCACTGAGTATTTATTGAAAACTCCCTGAGCTGTATGATTGGTAGTCGTTATTTGGTAAAGCGGTTTCTAAAAGAAGTTAATTAATTTCGACCTTTAATACAGAAACCAACATCATTCATATTTATTTAACTACGAGGAAAACAGTGTGCAAAATTTCAAAATTATGGTTACCAGAATATCCAGGGTTGCAGGCAGCTACGCTGCGGCTGTCCGGCGCATCCGTCGGTTGCCATGACTACCGCCGCTAGACACCTACAGTGATATTTATACCCGCCTGGTACTTCATACCTATGATACACGGTTTTCATAGTATTTCTGTTTAATTTTTTTTTCATTTGTTGTTTTATTATTTTTTCATTTGTTTTTGTAACGACCTAATGGTCAATTAAAACAAAGTAATGTATCTACTAAATTTATAGAGTTAATCCATTGCAGTTACAATGTTAAAAGTAAGAACGAAATTAAGTAATTATTTCAAACTGCAAGTTGTAATATAGATGGCGCGTGTGAAGCAAAGCGTATTGCTTTAGATCTTAATTTATTATATGTGATATACCGTTTTGTTGCTATAATTACTAATAATACATTTTTAGAATATTTAATTCCTATAAATACGAATAATGTATACCTACCAATAATTCTTACACCATTATTATTGGTAGGCATAAGGGATTGATCACAATTCTTCAAAATTCTATCTATGTTTGTCAGCAGTTTTTAATAATATACAGTTGAAATAGTGCTCACTGAACACGACACAATCTCCTTATACGTTACTATGGTTAATGAGTTATGTAGACAAGCGCGGTAAATAAAACAAAATGGCTACCAAATTGACCAAAAAGACAAAATAATTCAAATTACATACATATATATACAAGTGTATGAATTTCACCTACAACGCCTCACGTACATGTTTACAGTGAACAAAATATTTTTGCTGTACTTCACGCGGACGAAGTCACGGATAACAGTTACTTTAAAATAAAATAACCTGAGTTTGTCCTTATAACTTTATTTATATGTCGGTGGAAGTTCTGTAAAAATCGTTTCGAGGATACCATGCGGACAAAGTCGCGAGTAACAGCTAGTCTAAAATAAAATAAACCAAGTTCATCCATATAACTTCAGTTATTGGCGAGTGACAGTTCTGTAAAAATCGGTCCGACCACTTGGATGAAGTCGCGACTAACAGCTAGAATTAAAAATAAAACAGCCCACGTAACTCTTTATAAGGTAGCTATGAACCAGTAAAAGTTCCATAGCAATCAATTCAATCGTTTAGGAGATCGCACTGCGGAAGAAGTCGCGTGTAATAGCTAGTTTAAAATAAAATAGCTTAAATTAATTCCTTTAACTTCACCTATCTGCCAATGAAAGTCTCGTCAAATCGGTTCAAGTTTCGGATATTTCACTGTAGCTAAAGTCGTTGGTAACAGTTATTCTAAAATAAAATAATGTAAGTTGCTCCTTATTAAGTCAGCTATCTACCAGTGGGACAGAGGGGGGGCCTTCTGGCGGAGGGAGAGGAAGAAAACCTCATGAAAAAGTTCCTGTGGGAGGAAACCACGTTAAAAAGTGACAGAGGGACGGTCTTTGGGCGGAGGGACAGAGAGAAAACCTCTTTAAAAAGTCACCGTGATAGAAAACCACGTTAAAAAGTAACAGGTGGGGGTGGTTGGAGAGGGTGACCCCTTAACTGACAAGCCGGACCAAGGAGGGGAGGGGCTGGGGCCTGATCTTCCATTGCACATTGGTTCGGTAGACGGGTAGGCAGCTTGACCGGGCTGTCGTCGCGGTCAGAGCGTTCGCGCTGGGCCTTGTCGCCGGGGTGGCATGGCTCTTGCTTGTTTGATCCTGTGCCACTCCATAGCCCGGCAGACGGTATCTCGTGGTTTTTTTACTCAGTTACACTATCCAGCGCTGTGGGTGTCCAATATAGGATTTCTTCTCATACTGAATTTTAGGTATCTACCTTTGAAAATCTCGTGGAAAGTGATTTAAACATTTTGGAGAATACTCTGCGGATGCATTCGCGGGTAACAGCTAGTCCAAAATAAAATAGCCTAAATGACTTTTTGTACGGTCAACTATGAAACTATAAAATCGGTTCAAACGTTTTGGAGATAGCACCGCAGAGGAAGCCGTGGGTAACAGCTAGTCTAAAATAAAATATCCTATGTCACCTGCTATAATTTCCGCTATCTGTTAGTGAAATTCCTGTAAAAATCGGTAAAGCCGTTTCGGAGATTACCTGGAACAAACAGACAAACATATAGACAAAAATTTTAAAAATAGCACATATATTTTCACTAAAAAGTTGTTATTTTGATATTACATATAGATACTTCATTTTTATTATACGTATAGATTAAAAAGTCCTGCTCTTCACAGAACTTCCGTGTTCTAATATGATGATCGTCCCTTTCTTAGATATTTCCAGGGAGTTTTTGTTACACCTCACAATCGGATTTTCTTCTATTATTGCTAATTTAATTTTGATGTGCAAAATGATTAAATTACATTACGCAAAATGCAACCAAAACATAACATAGGGCCAAATTAAGTAAGTTTATGAGTAACAGATATAAGTCACTATGTAAATATTTCGTACAAAAATTTTTCCTAAGAGTTTCGTAGTTGTGAAGGGTTCTAAGAAGACTCTACCATTTTTATGATGTTTTGCATAGCATTACTCTATAAAAAATTAGACAATGAAATTCTCGTTCCATACACATTTTCCAGAATTGTGAATATAATAATCGTTGGTTTCAGAAACAAGCGTTTCTTTTTTTTATACTTTTAAAAACACTAAATAAAATCAATATTGTAATCGTTGTTCAAGGAAGTTAATTAAAACGAGCCGACTTTTTCCATTCTCCTAAAGATTTGTAACACATTCTTGCTTCTAACCGACCCTATAATCTATAGACAAGAATTATATACATAAATATTAACTATTATTACCGAGAATTAACTTTGTTTTACAATTAGTACTTATATTTGAAATTGTTTTAGTCAGATTAACGAGAGAACTATCGTAAACAAATAATAGGCATTCTGATTATTTGTTAGGAGCTTAACTGATCAACAAATGTTTTTACTTTATATTTGTAAATTGCAATAATATTACTAATTAGTTTAGAGGAAATTACAAGAGAACTCACTATAAACAGCTTTAAAATAATGGCTATCAGTTTACAGTGTTTGTTCGAAGCTTAATTAGTTGTGAAGTACTATTATTTTTGTATTTATTAATTTGTTTGTTTACGTTATAGTTCTTAACTTGAATGGTATTTTATATTAAGTATACTATTTTATACGAGTGAACTGTAAATAAATATATAAGTATAATCTAATTAGATACATAAATAATGATAATTTAGAAATTATAGTCATTAATAACATTCCATATATTGGTTCTAATAAAATAATAAAAATTATTGAAAGACACAGATCACTAACTCTATTGATTGCAGAAAGAAAAACCAATAGTTAAAAAATATAAAACTGCTGAGAATCATATAAAATGTACATTGTGGTCATAATTTTTTTAGATAACCTTAAAATACTGAGAAATTAAAAAAGACGAATAACTCGCGTGTACAACATTTAAATAAAATCGCTTATATTAAAATCGTATGACTAGTAAATTCATTTTTTTATTATTTAAAAATATGATTGATAATTTATAATTTCTTCAAAACTTCTTTAAATGCGATTTGAGTAAATCTCTATTACCGAATGTATGTTTTTCTCCCGATAAAAGAACGGCAACAAACGATCAATATCCCCCAACTCTTCAAATATAGTGTATGCGTAACCACAGATCGCGCCACCTTGGTCTGGCGGTTTATTTCGAACCAGGACACTCGCCGTGACACACCTCAGTAGCGGATCCAACAAAAGTTAAATCTCGCTGAGTGGAACTCCCAAGCACGCTGCTAGCGCGATGCCATGATCCTGACAATGTTTAGTCGCTAGCACCGCACATACAACATAGATAATCTCACATATGTGTACACATATGGTGGAAAGATTTTTGTATAATTTCTCTTATTTTTTCCAATTTGGTTAGATATTTTAGTCAAAATATGAGATTTGAAATACATGTTTGGGTTAGAGAGGCACACTTGCAGGTATACACGTGGGTCGCATGTATACTTAGTTTTTGTAACTTAATTACATTTGCTATGTTGTATCTAAGGCAACAGCCTAAACGAAGGGTCAGACACTTTGACGACCTTGAGCTTGTTGCCATACGGCTGAGTGCCTTAACCGCTCGCCCAAAAAAGTCCGGTGAAGCTATAAAAGTCTGCCAGGCCAACAGCGTAAAGTAAGTTCGAAAAAAAAGGGCGAATGTATGTAAGCGCATCACTTCATAACAGCTGCACCTTTTTGGCAATTCTTTTTAGTTCTGAATAAATAATAATTAATATTAAAAATATTTTTGAAGAAAATAAGCTTTTATTCAAATACGATAAAAGCTTAATCGGATTTTTTTCAATGTGTATGGAGGCCATTTTGAAATCCACCTTTTTGTTTTTATTTCATTTTCATACACTCATACCTTCTTTCATTCACAAACATGGAAAATTACAAAATCGTAGGTCTAAAGAAACTGGTTCTAATTTCACTTTCAAAGATTTCACCAAAACAAACTAACAGATATTGCTAAACAAAAGTTTGTAATAATAAAAAGTAAGTTATCAAAGATATTAATAGGATTGACGTTCAGTTGTGCAGTTGCCATGGTCGTACTGAAAGACAAGATTAAGTTTCATTAGTTTCTTTAGTATATGTATGCGAAGCCGGTGCCGGCATTTCGATTAAAATAAAACTTCTTTAGGCGCATCTTGGGTTAATTACATTCAATGAAAAGATAATAGTTTTTATTTCAAATAAATTTAAAATATTACATACATATTATTTTAATACTAATGATACAAAAACATTGAGCTTTTTTTAACACTACACAAACGAGATACTGATTTTAAGAATACATTATATAAAGGGAAAACGTAGGGTTCAAAATAAATTGACGAACTCGTCTACATGGTACTTCAAATTATTACGATCAATAAATATCATATAATACTTGAAGGTGTCTTGTTTGTCGCGACGCACAAGGGTGCATGCACTTTAAAGTGCATTGGGGAGGGTAACTAGGTTTCCCTTGGTGTAGGTCTGGTACGTTGATACGAGTAGGCGTCGAGACAGACGTCCATACCACAAACAGTTCAATTACCGCTAACACTATTACTGTTTTGAATTTATCGTAATACATTACTGCATAAAAACAAAACCATGGCGATTGCGTCCGTATTACATCGGTAATGGACAGCGATATATTTGGAAGAATCAAATTTTCACTAGTATCGTATTACGAACAATGCAGCCAAATTATTGGAATAGGTACGAAGGAGAAAACAAAGCCCCAGCGGCTAGTTACTCACGCTCTTGCAGTACTTTGAAACAATCTCTTTTTAGTGCTATATATACCTAGTACCTATGGCGGAAAAAGAATTGTGAAACCTTGAAGTCAAGTCAGCGAATTACAAAAAAAGAGTATCTTTTTTAATTCATGACATCATATTTATCCAATTACCAAATTATCATCATCAACTTACCTCTTATCTCACCTAAGTAGGGTCGACACAACATGTTTTCCTTTTCCTCTCTCCCCTGTCAGATATCATCTCAGTATTTGCACCTTTTATACACATATCACTTTTCACACAATCCATCCACACCTTTTTCGGCATTCCTCTACTAGTATATCCGTCCACTTTCACAGTCAAAACGTTTTTGTTAAATTAATTTCATCTCTTCTCATAATATGCCCGTACCATGCTAACCTATTACTCCTCAACTTCTCTGTCACTAGTGCTATTTTTAAACATCCTCTGATATACTCATACTTAATATTTTTCCATTCTGGTTACACCACACATAGATCTTAACATTCGTATCTCTGCCACTCGTAATCTTTTCTCATCCGTCTCTTTCGCTGCCCAGTACTCAGGTCCATTTAATACGACTGGTCTTATTATAGTTTTATACACCTTCCCCTTGAGTTTCAAGGGCATTCGTGAGTCACAAACTATTCCAGACGCCTTTGCTCTAAAATTGGAGCAGGTCGGTAAGGATACACCGTTTAACGTAATATGAAAAAAACTTACCAAATATTACGAAATATAAAAAAAGTAATTATTGAATTTTATTAATTTTATAGCCTGTCAATTTCTTAATGAAATACGCTTTCCGTGTGCTAATTCTCTATTTCTGTCATCTAAATCAGTTGAGAACAAAACAAGAAAATAAGTTGTACGATTTCTAAAAGCATTATTGACAAATCTTGTAGCATATCGATTGACAGATACTATGTAATTTATTGTATGTTTTTAATAAACATCAATTTTTGAGTTAAATCCGAACATAGAAACAGACGGAAGAACTAGTTTTTGCTCACGGCTTTACTCGATTTGATCTATCTCTTGGGAATAGTATTTTTTTTATTAAAGGTATCCTATGCACTTTCTTTACCTTTGATAAGGGATATGCAATCTTTCATGATAATCGGTGGAGCAGTTAAGGCATGAAAGACTAACTAACTAACAAACAAACAAACAAACCCTAGTTAGTATATTTAACACAAGATTTGAAATAAAAGCTACAGGTAGAGACAAAATTATATATTTATCAATAAAGACTGAAGTATCTGGTGAAGCTTTGTGAACTAGGTTAAGCGAACTTGTTCATAGTTCATGAAGAATTCAGTTTCAAATTCTCTCCGTCTCAGATGTTAAAATGTCTACATATATGTATAATCTATCCGTGTGCTAAAATGTGCATTGTATTTCTTTATTGAAAACATCTGTTTTGTTCAATAGTAACGGATTTAATGTACGGTCTAGACTCAGCTCTTAAATTGAAGAAAACATTTATTTAACTGTATCATACACAATAAGTTTTTATTTATAATCTTTCAAAGAATACTTAAATAATACACACTTTGTAAAGATAATTCTAATCTTGTAAGCAAACTTGAGTGTTGTTCCCACTTCTCAAGCACGTTGGGTGGTGAGACGCCACATACAAGGACAAAAAACCGACTATAGTGGACATTTAGGCCATATAGGACTATCGCATTCCTAGATCAATCATTGGATATTAATAGTACTTCTTGTATTTTGGGATCCATCCGAGTTGTTTCTACCCAGCCTATCTCTAAAGAATTTCCTCCCCCTTAAATAAATTTTATGTCATTTACATTATCGCTTGCATTACAATAAGCTCTGACATTTACTATAATGCGGGATAAAATCTGAGGAAAGAGCGCCGGTTGACAACCCTAGTGTGTAGTCTAGATGCAGTTAATAGGTAATCCATTTTATGGTTGTGTCTGGCAGTCTAGCTTGCAGTTTCGATCTGTTTCGGTCTGGTGCGGCGAGCGCCGTTCGCCGGTCACACTGACATCATATTGTGTAACCTGAAAATGATTTGTAATACATTTAATAGATTTGTAATACGAACGAACGCTTTTTAAATATTATCTGCATTATTATGTTAAGTAGTCAATGAAGTCTCTAAGTATCTACAGCAAACCTGGAGAAGACCTGACGTCATTCGTAACAAATTTCTGTTCCTGAGATCTAAGATGGAAAACCCCTTGCGTCAGAATATGTTGCCAACAGCGCGAATACTACTGCTTTGCGGCAAATGTATGTGTCGAACTTAAGACTCTTCCACTCTTGCGAAGATGCAAGCAACGAGCAGACGAGACAAAAAGTAATAAGCTTAAGCTTTTCTTGCAAAAATAACAGGAAATATTACGGTTAAAGGTGTACTTATACACAAATTAAAAAACATATATTGGTAAAATAACGGTAGAATTAGAGGAAGAATCATTTGACCGTATGTCTGTGATCTATCCAAACTAATAAATACTGCGAAAGATGAAAGGTGTCCAAATATTTAATTTGGTGAAGCTATGAAAGCCCGACCAGTTAATAACGTTTAGTCAGTTCGAAAATAAATGTATATGTGCTTTTAACCTCACAAAAGTAGTAACAACTTTCTAAAAATACAAAAAAAGCCAAAGTCACACAGTATTCCCAGGTGGTCACCCATCCAAGTATTGATCGTGCCCGGTGTTGTTTAACTTCGGTGATCGGATAAGAACCAGTGTTTTTAACAGTTCACGGTAGACAGTGTTTCCCTCCACCACTTTCCGTTACACAAAAAGGTTGTAGATCAGAATTTCACAGTCCTCTCATAAGAACATTCACTTCAAAAAAAAATCAGACACCGTAAGACACACATTGGTACTTTATGGCAAATTTAATAGCCTTTTGACGAATTGATTTAATACTTGGTTAGATGGGCATTCAAATATTCCAAGTTTTAGGAAAATACTCCGTAATTCTCTACAGTAATAGCGTCATTATGTCATACAATCACTAACTCAACTGTCGTTTATTCTTATTGTGGGTTTTCATAAATATGTACTTTCTAACTTGGACATATGCCAAATGCATTCATATATGTAACATGAGTTATTTGTGTAAAAAGCATTGCACAGATATAACATATTTAAGGTAAAAATAACTCATCATGAACCAATTTTTTTTTAAGTGAAACTTATTATGGGATGGCTTTGAAACTCTCATCGTCACCCTTTTTGTGTGACGAAAAGTGGTGGGGTAAACACTATGTCGAGTAGTTGAAAACATCGGTTCTCCGTCCGACCACCGAAGTTAATAATGTTGGGTGCAGCACTTGGATGGTTGACAACGTGGGAATACCACGTGGTGTTAGCTTTTTATTATAGTTTTTATTAAAATGTTTCTCTATAATACAAAGTTTCACTTCATAATGTGAGAAGAGACAGAAATGAAGATTTCTCGCTTATGCCATAATACACGAGTCAGTGTAGTGAGGTATTATACTAAGCTTTCTCTGTAAAGCGTTTGTTATTTAGCAGTAGGGAATTTAATTTATGATTAATTGTTCCCTATGTAAAAAGCCTTATAAATTCCGATAGACTTGATATTTTTTAGGAGAATCTATGAATTTTTAAAAATTATATGCGATCCAAACAAGCTCTCGTACATTATTTTTATAAGAATGTATAAATTTCAGTTTAATGTACACCTATGAGGAATTATTTGTACGAGATGAGAAAAAAAAAACCAAAGACAAAGATTCTTTGAACTATGAGGTGGTACCGATAAAAACATACCAAAATTTAATGTTTTCATTGTTATAATTTTTTTTTCATTATTGGGAATTAAAATGGCAATAAAATCTTTTAGTTTTAACTTTTTGAAAATAAATTTGTTCTAACTCTCTACTTATGAAGAGATAATTCTATAAAAATTTAGAAACTTTTCCACTGACAAAAGTGGATTGTTTTCTCATAACCGATGAGAATTTATGAAACCTTTTCGACAAGGTTTTTTTATTTTTCATGTAGACCACTTATATAAGCCTACATCCTGATGGGGCATGGTATTGGACGCACACATTGTAACTTTTGGACAAATGAATAACGAATCTATAGACGCGTGGTTATGGGCGGATGGATGTTGCACAATGCGGATTCAGATGCAGCCAGTAGGTATTTTCATCGTTCTTTTGTGTCTGTCCGTCTGGTCGGGTCGGGTCGGGTCGCGGGCTAATGGATTTCTCGTTCGGCTTTTTTGGGTTCCGTCGTTGAAGCCGACTTAAAAATAAAAATTAAAAATACTTTCATTGTAGACCGTGAGAACACGATTATGAAGGTCAAGAAAGAAGGAAGGTAAGAAACTCGATCCGGTTTATCTTTATATTCTAGAATTTTTATAACAATGCACTATAATTACAACCATTATTAGTAGACATAAAGTAAGGTGTGTTATTTCCTACCACCCTTTAAAATTCTTTTAATATCAAAAACTGCTTGACATGGTACTTACAGTTACTACCAGGCAAATTGCTAACGTGCTTTGGAATGTTACTGTAAAACTGATACTGGTTTAACTGAGCCCGAAGTATGGGATGAACAATTTATGATTATTGCTAAGATTAAACCCATGCCCCTATTTTACTAAACGCAGCTTTACTATGTTTTGAGGACATACATCAAAATTATCAAGAATGTATTGGAAACACTATAGAAACCATTTGTTAACTATCAAGTAAAGTTCTGACCGTTATCATATATGGGCTAATAAGACAACTGTTCGCCAATTTAATTTCATTTATCTCTATACTGTTTTTGATCTGCATCTTCATTTGAATCTTCAGAATTGGTTCAGTCGTATCGAAACTAGCCTGCACAAATAACAAGTTCTTCAGTTCTAGTTAAGTAATAGCTGATACCGGCTGCGCGAGTTTTATTAAATTGTAATCAAAGAAATGTAAAATTGCAAGAAGATGTAGAATTACAGATACACTAACAATATGCCGGATGGGATTTACCATCACAGCATATTTAGAACCTGAAGCTACTATATAATCCCCTCAGTGTTGATTTACACTATATAAGAAACTCCAAATGAAAATTTCAAACTGGCACCTACTAGTTCTTTAAACAAATTTTCAAATTATCAGAAACAAACAGACAGACACATAGCTAAAATATTATTATAATTATCGTATATACTTTCATTACCATTCGTCAAGAAGCTGTTATTTTGACATTACATACAGGCACTTAATTTATTATATTTATAGATGTAAATATTTGAAAATCTTTAGCTGCGGAACCTGTATTTTTTTTAAATAAAATTAATACCTACTCTACATACGTGCAAGGCTTTTCGATTATTAGTTCCAGCTTAAAGGAATCCGGTGTTTGCATTTGGTTTGTCTGTTCTCAGACGAGTGGGCTTTGTATTAATTTATGATAACGCAACTGCGTCGTGGTGTTGCGCTTCATCCAATTTTCGGCTAATGCCTCTATGCTTAGATACAATTATTGTATATTATACTGTAGTTATATTCATTTAAATATTTTATATTAATCATGATATTTTAGTAGAACGGAAATATAGTTTCTAACAATGCGATTTTGTAAATATTATGTGGTAGTAAGTGCATACTAAGGTTTCAGCCCAAGGTTAATTTAAGCTTGATCGTCTCACCGACTCACAACTTTTACGCGAATACATATGTTGAAATATCGACTGTTGTGTTTTATCCACTACAGGGTATGTAGTAATACGAGAATACTTAACAAAGATGATCTGTTCTTGTTGATAATGACGACACAATGTTAAAATTATGACGTCATCATATATGACACCATCATTAATATATAATCGTTTCATCAAATAAGATTAATTGCGTAATCCCAACTAATATCTTCTTATATATACTAAAAATGATGGATGTCTGCCTTTGTGTACGCATAACGCAAAAACTACTGGCTAAATTTCGATCAATTTCATTTAGGTTCACATCTTAGATATTTGGTCCTTATCTAAAACGATATTTTAACTCAATATAAAGTTACAAGAAACTACGATTTTCATAAGTACTACGTGTTCAGCGATGTACATTTCCTTGCCGCGGAGAAGTTTGGGAAACGGTGTGGTGCGCATGCGTAGGACAACGCAAACGAAGTCGTGGGTATCAGCTAGTAAACACGAATTTGTTGGTTTAAAATTGTTTATTTGTTACGCTTTGTCGCTTTAACTAAACAACTGACTATTATGGAATTTTGCCAACTTGTTGTCAATGACACAGGAAAGGATATGGGATTTAACTCAGTTAACAAATAGTCGTTTTCGAAGAATATATCAAATTGACAATGACGCGAGCAGAAGCTAGCTATCAATAAAAGCTATAGAAATGCGAACGGTCTGACAACGAACGCGAGAATGTCTCTTGGTTTCTTTTTTACCGAACTGATTAACATTGTTAGCTGAAAGGGCCACTACAGCTTGACGGGGCTTGGTGGTGAGCGCGGAAAACACTTAGTCGATATGGCAATTAGTGAAAGGGTGCCAAATTGACCGAACCTCGGCTTGGGGCGTTGCCTTGGATGCAAAATCAGCCGGATTTGAACCGAGCAAACTAACCGTCCATGTGCACGTTGATGGAACATATATGCATACGTGCTTCATGAAAGTGTACATGTATTGAGGATCTGACAATTTTAGTTACAGCTAACTAACCAAAAAGTTATCCTTACAGAACTATGTTTTTCAAATGCCGGTTATAGTTATAGTATCTAATTAATCAATTGACGGTATATGAAAGTGTTTTTATTATGATAAAATAATTTGGCAATAGTCTGATTATTTATTGACCATAGATGTAACCTTTGGCGGTGACATATACTATATAAATAAATTAAGAATGTCTCTTATGTGTTCAAGTTAACCTCCGCACCCTTTCAACCAATTTTTATTTTTCAGAGTATATTTTAGCTAGATATTATTACGTTTATCTCTACAAATAACTTAAATGAAATTTAAAATTGGTAAAGAGGTTGTAGGTATTATCAGTAACAATAAAATTACAATAAAAAATATACCGACATTTGGCCCGGACACGGATTATCCGTTAAATTTTAATTAGGCGCACCCCCCTGCCCCTCAGGCAGGGAGGTTAGTCATGTCCACCCCCGTACTCCCACGTGCCCATCCGGCCCTAGAAGATGTCGCCCATATCGAGGAACTACTCCGACTTCACATGTTAATGGAAAAGAAAGACCCTCTACTGGTCTCCAAATACAATAGACTCCGCAAAGTCTTCGCGCGCAATCCTTCCGGCCGTAAGCCACGCTGCTTTTTGGAAAATCTGTTCGCGGCTCTCTCGGACGCCGACTCCGATGACGATTCTAACATGGACCTCGACGTCGTTCCCGGGGCCGCGCCCGCACCCACGCCCGTGACGGTGACCGCGCCCGCGACCGTGCTCGCGACCGTCCCTGCGCGCGCGACTACGCCCGCGACCACGCCCGCCGATGACGACGGTTTCACAACCGTTACGCGCCGCGGTAAACGCCCACGCGCCGCGAATCCGACCGATAGTGACTCGGCTGCGGGATTTTCCGTCCCAAAGCATTCAAATGTAGGTGGCGCTCGGGTGCCCCGAGCCTCTCACGCGCCCTCTGTCTCGACTTCGGCTAAAGCACCAGCCACGGAACCCGCGGTCGCGGCTAAGAAGCCACGCCCACTGCCTCCCATCTCCTTCCGTGACAAAGCTCGTTGGGTAGAAATCTCGGATGACCTTAAGTCTAAACAGATTTTCTACACGTCCGCCGTCAACACCGTTGCCGGCATCTCTATAAGAGTCTCGACCCCCGATGAGCATCGCCAGCACACGCAAGTACTTCTGGGAGCGAAAACTCCCTTTCTTCACTCGCTCTGTCGAGGATGAGCGCCTCCTCCATGCCGTCATTCGTGGAGTTCCTGTTGAACTCTCTAACTACGATATCTCCGATTGCCTGAACGATCAGGACTTCCCAGTCCGGAGCGTTCAGCGCATGTAACACCCCCGTACGAAGGCCCCCTTCAACTTGGTACTGGTCACACTGGACTATACTGTGGAAGGTAAGGCCATTTTCGGCCTCACCTTTGTGTGCGGCCTCTCCCGTGTCTTTGTAGAGCCTCCTCGCAATTCATATGTACCCTCGCAGTGTCACAACTGCCACGTGTACGGTCATTCCGCCCGGCGCTGCTACCTGCGTCCCAAGTGTGTTAAGTGTCTCGGGGATCACTCCACTAGGGAGTGCCCCCGCACTCCTGAGTCCACCGAGCCTCCCAGCTGCGTCCTCTGCGAGCAACCGGGTCATACCGCGAACAATCACGGATGTCCCCGCGGGCCTCGCACGACCCGGTCCAGGGCGCACGCCCCGCCGTATCTGACGCAATGGCCTCCGCCTCCGCCTATACAAAGTGTGAAGGCTTTCCCTGACCTGCCGGGCACCTCCAGTGCAACGGCAGCACCCGCGCCTAGCGCGATCTCTTGGCGCGTAAGGCCTTCCCCGCCAGCTCCCTCGGCTCCTAAAGCTAAGCCCCAGCCTCAGAAGGCTCAGTCCACTCCTGCGCCACCTACCACGTCTTCAGTATCGACCACCGGTATCTACTGAATAGCTCAATTCCTTTTAGTACAGGATGTACAAGAAATACTCGCGTTCAACGCGCTCGTCAATAGTACGTCTGAGCTCGGGCTCTTAAATGCGAACTCAGCTTTCCCGGCCGTTGCGACTACGTTACAACGTCTAACCCGCGCCGCGCATAAATAAATTCGCGATAGTCAAAATATCAGTTCAAACCCGCGTGTTCATATACATTAGAGATACATTAGGAATTCGTAAGTAATTGTATAGTTAAGTTGGCACCGCGCCATTGTTCCTTACTTTTCGCTCGATGTCCTCTTAAAAGATGCGTGATTGCGCCCACGCCCGCGACTCTCTCTGCTCACGCCGCCGTAAGCGGTGGTGAAGATACGATCCCGCACACTCGTCGCGACTTTTCTTGTAACAACTCGAGACTAGGTTTGTCTCTCGGTGTGGAGCCCTCGAGTATGTTACTCGCGCGAATACAGTGACTCACGTTTGTTTTCCATTTACACAGATCACACCACACACGTGCACACCTAGGTACACATAGTTGTGGGCTGTTTTTTTACCCTTTTCGGCCTAAAATAAGTCACACAACATAGTAGTCAGATGCAAAATACACATATACAAATGCATGGTCACACATGCATTTTTCACGAATTCAAATGTGTCATACACATTCTATCCATTTCATAATGGATAGATAGCTTAGCTTAGCTTAGTCACATCGGGAAATTCGGCGACAGTTCAAGCCGAGGCGCACCGAGTGCCCTTGCGCTGTTCGCCTGCACAAATCAGGTGAGTGCTTGCCTTAAGCGCTCCCCTTAGTAGTCCGGTGAAACTGTAGAGGCCTTGCCAAGCTAACAGTGTAGGTCAGTTCGGAAAAAAAGCTCCACACGCGTTGTTGTTATTTGAAGGATTCAAACGGCAAACGTTTTTTAAATTTTCAAATGTTTTGCTAAGCTGACCAATTCTCGTATCGTTGGGTTGAATAGTTATAAAAGTTGCACTGCAGCACCATCTAGTGGTGATTTATAACAAAATGGATAGTATACAAATTCATGAAAAAAACTACATATCTACTAACTGTCATAGTAACCAATCAAACGGTGTTCAAATTTATTGACGTGATACATAACGCCATCAAACATAACGACATGAATTTATATATGCGTATAGATAATTTCGAATTTTTTCTAATTATTTTACTATAATTCTTTATTATTATTGACTTTTTTTTTCAAGTACATGCAAGTCACTCCCTGGTCTACAACTCAGATGTTATTTTAGTACGACCTTGTTTGAATGTAAATATCTATTAATGAAAAGGAAAAGTAGAAGAAAATATTGGAAATGA
The DNA here is from genome assembly GCA_035772565.1 of Antheraea assamensis. Classification (NCBI taxonomy): domain Eukaryota; kingdom Metazoa; phylum Arthropoda; class Insecta; order Lepidoptera; family Saturniidae; genus Antheraea; species Antheraea assamensis. The sequence continues at coordinate 6,974,039 of JAQQSE010000045.1, forward strand.
TTTTATGAAGGCTGACAACATAACAAATTACCCACTCGTGCCCCGCCGGGATACCCGCTGAGTTGTTATTAAATCACTGTTCGTGGCAACACCATGTTTTATTTTTGATTTTTTTGGTATAACTCTCTTTAAGACTGGAACGTTTATTTAGTTGTCATTCACAAATGTAAATAGTTTATAATGTTGTTGTTTTAAGATATAATTTGTTAAATAAATAATACTGAAACAGGTAGATATTTGCTGTTATCTTCCTTTTATATTTGGCTTACTCTGACAAATAGTAACTTCAATTGAGTCTTAAACTCAGAATAGTTACATGTCGCTGACCTCCGCCTTCGAATACAAACAGCGCTGTTCTTTTTTCGAGATTTTTTTATATCAATAATGCATGGTTCGCTGTTGCGGCTTTGTCTTTATTGATCCTTCAAGGACTCCGCTTTAGCATTCATTGTATGAAGTTCCAATAAATTGTTTGGTGCACTAATGCCATATTTGATTAATGAAAACGTTATTTTGCGGAAATCCATTGTCTAATATTACAGTGGATGCTACTTTGCGCTTCCGCCTGAAATTGATTGGCTGCTGCTACGTCTCACTGCAACAAAAAACAGTTGATTTTAGATGCGCGCAGTTAACCAGAAAAAGTTAAATCTGTAACAAGTAATAGAAAGGGTGAAATATTCGTTAACTAAAACAACAAAGAGTAATTAAAACGCGTCCTTGGTTGACGGACGTACTAATGCAATACACTAAGACCCGTGTCTATCACACCAATGCGACTGACCACGCTGTTGGGAGTTAATCCGCCAAACGGTGAGTGCACCGGTGAAGGGTATTGTGGACTACAACCTTAAAATCAAAATGGCATTAAAATTCGGTGACATAAGAGTCATTAAATTCAAAGTAAATGCCCACTTCCGACACTGTGGAAAAAAGTCTTTAAAGTATCAATAATTAATACCTGTATAAAATGGAATGAATTTTAAGTTTTTTAAGGATAACAGCACTGGAAGTATCAGCGAATTTTTTAGAAATTTTCTCAACGTTTTATAATCTATTGATCTAACACCCAAGAGTGTAGGTACAACCGTATCATTCAGGGTTCCCTGACCTAAGAGTCACTGAAATGTGTAAGCTATCATAGGTAAAATATTCACCAACACTTCGAATTTTATTAATAAGTAACTCTTAAATAATTAATTATAGAGATAACTACAGTGTTCTCTAGCAAAAAGGCACAGCACAAATCAACAGTAAGAAGATAGCCACCGCCAAGGAATATTTATACCTCATCCCCTGTATGATTAACTACGGGGTTGTTAACATCACTCTATGATATTTAGGAGTGGAGCAATTACGGTACAGAGTGTAGGTCAGAAAGTACGATAAGCGAGAACAAATTAATTGGACGGACTGTGTGCCGCGGCGTGGGTTGTCCGAGGGCAAGGGTACGAAAAAACAAACGCGAGTGAAACCGCGGACACAGCTAGGCGTAAATAATTTCAGATCACCACATAATTAAATAACGAACTAGATAGATATCATCATGTTTACATCAAGCTTATTAAGATTATACAAATAATAAATTAAAAAGTTGGTAACAAAATTACTACATTTTTACGTTTTATGTAACATAAATTAAACGTTTCGTTATTAATATAATATCTAATGGAGCAGTGTAATAGAAATGTTTCTAAATAAATCGCGAAGGCGGGGTGCAAAAGGTGGGCGGTTGCCATGGTTACGGGCCGTTGCAGGAAACTGCACAATCGATGTTGCCAGACGCTTCGTTGTGGATCAATGTGTCTCTAGTACTATGCCCAGCTCCCGGGAAACCTACCGAGCGACGTCTGTGTGCAAGAACGTTCCGTCCGATATACCCCTCTCTTTCATGCTGTGACCAATAAAGATTGACCTAACAGTCGACACTCAGCTTGCACATTAACATTCGAACGTTTAAGTTCTTGTTATTCTGGTTACGGTATGCATGTGTGCAACGTTTTCCCGGGCATTCTGTTAGTTTGTGTTCGTTGTGAGCGTACAACGATGCCGTTCTATTTTCGAACGTTCGCGTCAGGAAACTTGTGAATTGGTTATCTGTGTGTAGTTGTTTGTTGTTGTGAGTGTGGTCTGAAACGTTAGAGCCTATTGTTTGTTTTGTTTTTATCATCGTTCTGAAACTGCTCACCGGCGACGTTATGCACGCAGGCTTATGAACGGAAAATAAAAAAAAAAAACAAAACTGCATAAATATTTTTTTTTACAACACTGATTAGAGTTTCCAGTTTAAAAAATATGGTTGATTAATTACTTGACACACAGAAGATTCTCTTGTGTAAACAGGATGGAGCTTGACAAAAAATTGGAGTTACAAGCAGAAGTAAGCTCTATTGTCATAGACGGGAACTTTTCATTTGCCTGCATAATTGGTTAAAAGGAATGTTATTGACAAGGTTGCGATGACTCGTGAAACTGTGTGATGTCTTTCGTTATGAACGTTTTATTATAAAACGTAGAACAAAATCCCTCTGCGAAAAGTTTGAAATGAAAATAATTAATTAATATTCACCCGCGAAGAGATAAAATAATTAGTAATTTATTTGAAATGGTAATTATTATTCGGTTTTCTCTCCGGCGCGTCATGATTGACTGACAAGTGTCTAAAGCAAGACTTCAGTTTGTAGTATTCTCATTTACTTTAAACTACTAACCATCGAAGCGCTGATTAAACAACGTAGTAGATTTAATACCAGTACCACCGAAAACAACTCGTAAAGGAATAAAACATCAGAAAACAGTGTGCGTTTCTTTTTAGCACGTTTTGCTTGAATCAGGGATAGTACGAGACAGATTTAGTTCTATTCACATCATTTGATTTTGAATAATGTTTATTTCAATTTCATGATGTGCAAGATGTACGATATGAGACATTGTATAAGAATGTGACGTAATGAAACCAACTGCCGCGGCGGTCAGACTGGTAAAAACCGAAATTATATACTCCCCCTTGATTTACAACGAAATTTTATGGACTATTATTTTCCCTTTTAAATTAAATCGTCTTCAATAAATAAGACATACGTCAATGCTTTTGAACTGTGGTAGCAATAAACATAATTTAAAACTTGTTAATGTATTTTTGTATACACCAAAATATTACAACAATTTTTCAAATGTCTATTTTATTTTCTATTTTCATTACAATGTTTTACTATATCTTGGAAATTTATTGTATTATTTATAGCTGTCAATGTTGTTTAAGTTGTTGTTCTTATAGTACATTAAAAATATATATAGTTCAGGATATCTGCAAAATAACACATTGTATATTTTACCGACAAAATAATAAATGGTATTTTGTCAGATTTAATGGTTCGACAAACTTCAAAAATAGACGAAAACATATATATACCACGGGATAAGGATAGAAATAATTTCGTTAACACTTGCGTTAGATAGTTATTGTTTATTCTTGTACTCATATGAAGGCACGATGTTCATCATTGGTGTTCCAAGGATGTAGATGACATATACACACACCCAGTATGATTACACTATGCGTTTCAAATAAAAAGATAATTGTCAAACTGCAATCTTGCTTTGCGGCTCTTGTGCAAATTAAGTCAAAAATATACATTTTAAAATGTAAATTTTATATTTATAATAGAAATACAAACATTTTTTTTTGTTGCTGGCAGGGCAATTTTGACAAGCTTTGAGCGAAATTGACACGGACGCAATTATCTTTTTATATGAAACGCTTGGTTCATATTGATGTTGGCGGTCTACCATCAAGCATTTGAAAGGTTCTAGGAAAATGAATTCCACACATTAGATACGAAACGCCGAACATTAACGCTTTTGTATACATATACGTACAATTTTAACACCCATATTTATTGTTCTAGAAGTGATAGGTTTGTTGAGTCGGATTTTGCCGAGTGTTATGCTATAGTATGATGTATGATACAACATCAGGCAGTTTAGGAGTCATATACCAGATGTAATATTCGTTGTATATCCACTAATCAATCAAGGTAACAAGGAATCTGTACGTGATTGTGTCGCGGCCAATATACACGCAGTCATAAATCCGTCACAGTAACTCTTTATCTACTTTGTTGCGTTTTGAGATCCCCTAGTATATTATGTTTAATAGAAATGACTCTCGATGGATTGTTTGCATTTGGTTTTTGTTTGCGTGTAGTTATTACCCGGTACAATGTTATTCCTTTGTAGTGTTACAATTAAATAACAATAAGCAGATAGATACATTAAGGTCGCAACTGACAGAAATAAAACATTTTTGGATCACCATCATATCTATATATTATTGCCTTTATTGCTGATACTAAATAATACTGATTTCAAATGCTAGATACATGATGATTCAAATACATCTAGATGTATTGTATGTATCATCTAGTGAATGGCTACAGATTTTTAACTTGAGAGTGGAAGGTAGCAAACCAAGTGGAGTTTAGAAAAAGCTTTACACCATACTATGTTTTCATTAAGACGTTTTCCTTCACCGAAATCATTGAGCACAAAATCTTTGCGGCTTAGATATATAGATATATAAAATGATAAAGACAACCAAGGTTAAAAATCGTCAAAATTACATATACCCTAGTTGTGCCCTCGGCTCCGCACTCCTTTCTTATTATTTGTGGTTATAAATGGTTGAATTATGTTAAAAAAAATACTGTATAAATATTCTGTGGTAAAATACACACGCATATAAATTTTCATGAAGATCTGTTAAACAGTACAGTAAAAAATTTGTAGCATAGACAAAGAAGTTTGTGTAAAGACGCCAACCACATTGGTAATTGCGATAAAATTATTGTAGATAAGATAAAATAGATAGCATAAAAACCTCGCCCATGAAAAGCACTTGAGTTTTCAAATTTAACGTGTAATTTTATATATAACTAGGTGCCCGCCTGTGCATTAACCAATTAAATGAGACCTAATCTTCCATTTATAATACGACCCTTTAATCAAATAAAATGGAAACTGAACAAGTAAACTTCTGTCTAATTTTTACACACAAATTTTTATATGAATATTATTAAACCAAAAATGTTCACTTAGCCGTATTTAATAAAATTTTCACATTTTGCAAACATTTTTACCCTGCCCGTAAATTCCAAAACACAGCGAAAAAGGAATTAATGCAGCCTTTCTGTAGTGATGCGTTTAGCTACATACAGTCGGTAATTTTTATGTATATATATTTAAAAATTAATTTCCAACAAAGAAAATGACATTTTTCTAAGTTGCGTCTGAGGATTTACACTAGTTACCTTCTTTCCTTCTGTAGATCTATTTATAACTACTTCCAATTAAATCCTGTTAGAGACGAGGACTCATGCGATAATAGGCTTCATGATATTCTTCATGATTCGTGGTAATAAGTTCTACTATTAAGCCCTGAGACACACCCCACACCTGACTAACTTTTGTCTGATCAAGATAATTATCAGTTTTATGTATGGCTTTTATATATTTATCTAGAAAGTGGGTCGATGCAGTGAATTAAAGAAATGCCAATATAGCGATATAATAGGTCTTTTTATATTTCAAGTAATCTAACCAAAACTGAAATAATCGAGTGACTCGCTCTGTGGAATGGGAAGTGCATGAACTGTTTACAGATTCATTACTAGGTGCGTATGGCGGCGCAGTTGCTGTCATATATATATACCTAGGACAAGTTGTCCGACTAGGTCGGTCCAATTTCAAGAAAGAGGTATATCGCCGAATTCAACTAGGTTGGGCAGCGTTCGGGAAACTTAGAACTGTTTTCTCTTCCTCAATACCCCAATGCTTAAAGACGAAAGTCTTCGACTAATGCGTGTTGCCAGTGATGACTTTCGGTACAGAGACGTGGCCGCTAACTATGGGCCTCATAGAAAGCTCAAGGTCACCCAGCGAGCGATGGAAAGAGCTAAGCTTGGGGTTTCTTTACGTGATCGAATTCGAAATCAGTAGATCCATAGGAGAACTAAAGTTGCCGATATAGCTCGCCGAATATCACAGCTGAAGTGGCAGTGGGCAGGTCACATAGCTCGAACAACTGATGGCCGATGGGGCAGACAAGTCCTAGAGTGGCGACCACGTACAGGAAAGTGCAACGTGGGACAGCCCTCCACCAGATGGACCGCTGACATAATTAAGGCTGCGGTGAGCCGTTGGTTACAGGCGGCATAGAGCCGTACGCTGTGGAGAATGTGTGGTGATGGCCTATGTCCAGCATTGGAGCTCTATAGGCTGAGATGATTAAAAAATGAAACAATGAATTTATAAATATACTCGTATATCTGTGTAGTTTACCTTAATAGCAAAAACTTAGTTTGGAATTAAATACCAATGTGTAAAAGTGTGTCCTCAAACTTATTATACTTTGTGCACTCAGAGTCGGTTAATAGCAAAAGGAAAATTTTATTTAACAGAACTGATATTACAAGAAAAATTACATAAAATAATCTGTAGATTTCCGCACTAGGAAATAAATCTTTTGTCACGGGTAATCTACCAAAACCAAGTTACAACATTTATATACTGTGTTAGTGGTATAAGTGAGATGATTGGAAAAAAAAAACCATTTAATTTTGTACATGTTATAAGCTGAATACATAGACGTGTAAACACATACACACGGAGTGATCATTCATCACATACTGTAGCTGATATGTTAATTTTAATATTTTTAACTACATATATTCAATCTACTACACAGGTTTAAATGGGTTATTTCTATTTAATTTTTCTATTATGCTTGTACGGTTCTGAAAGTACTGTTGAGACATGATAGTTCTAGCGATGTTCATGGGCATGTACAAAGTGCTAAATGGCACCTATAGATTCGGTGATATGGGACCGAAAAAAAATTAATAATTAAATAAATATTTTTAACATGCATATTTTCCTTTGCATAAAACCAAATAACATATTTAAAAGGCCGGCAACGCACTTGCAACTCCCCCGGTGTTGCTAGTGTCTATGGACGGCGGTGATCACTTACCATCACCCACCCACCTGTTCGTTTGCTTCATATAACATAAAAATATATATATATATATATATATATATATATATATATATATATATATATATATATATATATATATATATATAATTAATATTCAAGTTGTATGAAAACATAGAAATTAACATAGAATTAACATACGCAATAGAAGTGATTTCATTTAAAAATAATTTTAAAAGAACAATTAATTCCACGAACAAGACGTCAGACCTTTGTGAGTGTCTCGTCAGTCAATAAATGAATGTTATAGAAACGTGGAAGTGGTCTTTTGCCCACTTGTGGCACTTATATGGACTGGTATTATTATATTGAATTTCCGGCCTATAAGCAAAGTAACAGTTTTCTCAAGAAAGAAATCACGCCCACAAATTTACACAAACCCACTGTATATGGATCCTATTTTTGGAGCCGAGAAATTATTTATTGTGTCTCAAAATGTCGGTGGTATTATAAAAACATTTCCATAGCGTTTAGGTTGCCTCATGATATTTCTCTTTTACCTCAGCGAATATTGTATCTCACTAAGCAATTGAAATATTAATGAGTTATAACTGAACCAATTATTTAATGATCTGTATTTAAAACTGGACCATAATAAGCGGTACAATATTTTTTCTTCACACGTTAATGTATAAATATCTATTAAAATGTATTTGTCTGTTTTCGACTTTGTTCTGGCGTATTCCCTAACGCAACTGGTAACTTTGCCTACACAGTTCCCAGATGTGGAGGAACATACGCCTTCTTGTTGGACCTTCTGCTGACCTCTCAACCCGACAGTTATTTGGTTACCGTTGATGCCCCATTAGATTCTTCGGACCACTGCTTGATCCGGAGTAGTGTGTCTCTCTCGCGCCCGTTGCGCTCGCAATCAGCGGGCAGCCGCCGAGTTTGGCACTATAGGTCGGCTGGTTGGGATAGTATACGGTCCTACTTCGCATTCTTCACCTGGGGGCAAGTTTGCTTCTCATTGGATGATCTTGACGCTGTCGCCAATGCTGTAACCGACGTCATACTACGTGGGATGGACTTATTTACCCCTAATTCTGTGGTGCCCGTCGGAGGCAAAACTCAACCTTGGTTCGGTCACTCCTGCAGAATGGCCAAACGTCAGAAGCAAAAATGCTACCAAGTCTGGGCTGACGCGTTGGTGTCTAAGGATGTAAATACCAGTGCTCTCAAAAAGGAGTATAACATTGCCTCTAGGATGTGCAAAAGAGTAATAGCCTTAGCAAAGTCCACCTTCATTGGCAGAATTGGTGAGAGACTGGTTCGTCTTCCTTCTGGAACTCGGGCATTCTGGTCTCTCGCCAAAGCTGCCTTAGGAAACTTCAGTCGGCCATCGTTCCCACCACTGCGGAAGGAAGACAACTCATTGGCTTACGACGCTAAAGACGAAGCTGAACTTCTTGGCTGCCTTTTTGCGTGGAACTCGACTCTAGATGACAAGGGGAAGTCATCGCCGATCAAAGGGCGTTGCAAAAGCTGCATGCCTAATGTGCAGTTTTTGGAAAACTGCATCAGCAAGTCGAGTGGACCCAACGGGATTCCCGCAATCGTGATAAGGACATGACCCCACTGACCCCAGTTCTTGCGCGTCTTTTTCGGCACTCCTATTCCACAGGCGTTGTGTCGTCATCTTGGAAGTCTGCTTATGTGCACCCGATCCCCAAAAAGGTGACCGCTAAGAGCCGTCGAACTATCGACCAATCGCTATCGCTTGCTTGCTTTCCAAAATAATGGAGTCCATTATAAACTGTCAGCTCTTGAAGTACCTGGAAGAGAACCAGTTTATTAGCGACCGCTAATATGGCTTTCACCAATGTCGCTCAGCTGGTGACCTTCTAGCCTTCCTGACACATCGATGGGCGGAGGCAGTCGAAAGTAAGGGGGAGGCCATAGCCGTAAGTTTAGACGCAGCGAAGGCTTTTGATCGGGTATGGCCCAAGGTGCTTCTCTCGAAGCTTATTTCCTTTGAACTTCCCGGTAACTTATGCAATTGGTTGTCCAGCTTCCTCACGGGCCGAAGCATGAAAGTCTTAGTCGATGGTGCATGCTCTGATTTGAAGTCGGTGAATGCTGGCGTCCCACAAGGCTGTGTACTATCCCCTACTATTTTTCTTTTGCATATCAATGATATGTTGCAAGTAAGCAAAATTCATTGCTATGCGGACGATAGTACTGGGGATTCTCTATATACTGTTTGTGCTAATATTTCCCGGGAACGTGTCGTTGAGTGCCAGAACCAACTTGTGTCTGTAGTGGAGACCTCACTCGAGCACGTCTCGCATTGGAGTTGACAGAACATGGTCAGTTTTAACCCCATTAAGACACAAGCTTGCGCCTTTACCGCCAAAAAGACAAAATTTGACCCAATGCCTAGCTTTCAGGGAGTCCCCTTAGTCGCTAAGCCCATCATTTGGCATTTGGTAAGCAAAGCGAAACTGGCCTCCAAAAAACTAGGTGTCCTTAATAGGGCAAGACAGTATTACACACCAGAACATCGTTTGCTACTTTATAAGGCGCAAGTCTGCCCACACATGGAATACTGTTCTCACCTTTGGGCTGGAGCGCCTCAATATCAGCTGCTTCCCTTAGATCGTATCTAGCGTAGAGCGGTTCGAATCGTCGGTGACGAAGTGATATCCGATCGGCTCGACTCATTGGCATTGCGTCGGGACATCGCGTCTCTATGCGTCCTTTATCGCATCTACCATGGTGAGTGTTCCGACGAGTTGTTAGGACTGATACCCGCCGCTACATTCTACTACTGTACAACCCACCTGAAACTGAAATTTCATTCACACCACCTCGATGAGTGGAGGTCTTCTACGGTGAGGTTCTCAAGATCATTTCTGCCTCCAACTATGACCATGTGGAGTCGACTTCCAGCGGCGATGTTTTCAAACCATTACGAGTTACAAACCTTTAAGAAACGAGCGTACGCTTATTTAAAAGGCCGGCAACGCACCTGCGACTCCCCTGGTGTTGCTAGTGTCCATGGACGGCGGTAATCACTTACGATCAGGTGACTCACCTGTTCGTTTTACACCTATAATATAAAAAAAAAAGTTTTATACAATCATTTTCTAATAGCTGTAATTCCTATAGCTATTTGTGACACATCTAGTCTTGAGATATAGCTTTGTATACATTTTAGTACAACCAAGGAATCTTTGCCGAACACGCGATGTTAAAATTATCAACTAACAGTTTTACGGACCAATTTGTTGATGTTTCACCTAGTTTCAGACCAACAGGGTGTTAACCCCTCACATATCAGTTTCGATTAGTATCAAATTAAGTTTTATTTCCATAAGCATAAGGTTCAAAATGTAATTTATGAAAAACACAAACATAAGTTAATAAACTTGCTCTTGCTGATTTTGCATTCCAATTTTCTATTAATAATTGGCATTAAGATATGAAGTTTCCAGGTTTTAAATGGTGAATAAAAAGTCATACTTCGCCACAGCGAGTATGGAGAAAAAAGGAATAAAAAAAATGAATGAAATTGTATTAGTTGTAATGAACTTAGTTCTATTTAAGAATTAAAAATGTACCACGTATCACTCGCATCCGTATCTTGACTCGGATTTAGAGCTTTCCTTGCATTTAATGCCATTCGAGATTAATAATGAAATAGATTATACGTAAAAGCCCTACTTAACTGTTTTTATTTTTATTTTATTTTCTTTACTAAATAATTATTAGCAACAGCCCGTGGTTTTGCCTACATTCAATTACAAAATAAAATTTAAATCTTAAGTTTATTGACTACCTAATACCTAACTTATTTGCGTTGTTTATTATTTTAACAATCTATTTTAGCGATTGAATGAAACTACATATCATAGCTTTATAACTATATTGTCAAAGTATAACAAATAAGTAAAACAAATAAGCTTACACGCAAATACACTGGCGCGTCCCGTCGTCTATGCACAAAAAACTATTGCGTAAGCACGCTCGCCCAAGGACATTCTAACAATCACTGATGTGTCGGTCTGGAGGACGACAAGCTCGCGCAGGGCGCTGCAAAGGTGATGCGAGACAGGAGATGCCCTCTGTTGCTCGCGCTATAATATTTTATTTATAAAAGCAAAAAATATGATCATCACACCGTTTGCTCCATTTCTCCACGGTAAGAAAACACAACGCTGAATGCATAGTGTTTATAAAAGTCCTAGCTTCTAAAAACTTTAATAACCTCATATTAAAAGAACACATCGTTATAACTCTTTATGTAAATTAGGAACAAAAATTATAGATTCTACCCAGTAGTTTTTATGTGTTAAGCACACAACAGCAGACCTCTATAATTTAATTTATATAGACAACAATATATAATCTGTTACAGCCTAGTAGAGTTTTATACTGAAATAGGTAGCATAGAATTAAAAAAAGCATGTTAGAACATTTATTTTTATCAATTTTCATGTTGCTCGGTGAAATTAAACGGTGTGGGAGTTTGTCGATCTCAGATATCGAACATTTATTTTTATATACATATCTTAATGTATAAAATTTGGTTATGCGCGTGTTCGTAAGAAAAAGAGTCCACCTAAACTATTTGACCGATGTGGATGAGTTTTGGTTTGTTCTGATGGGGTTTCATTGTTATTAAGTTTTATATTATACTAGCTGCTCGCTAGTAGTTCGACTTCGCATGAACATATTAACGAAGAAAGTGAGACCATATCTCTATAGTGCTAACCATAGTATTGAGATAAAACTGGTAATTCAACAACTGATCGTCAGCCTGTTAATTCTGAAAGATAGCGAGAGAACTGAAGATAGCGTTCAAATTTCACATACAAGCCTTGTTCTCATAATCTATCACTATCGTTAGCTGTGGTGAGACCGGGGAGAAGTCTACATTCAACGAAACGGCTGATACTCTTTATCTTTTTATGCAAAAGAAATAACTTCGACGTCAAGGAGCAAGCCCTGTGCCCCGAGGGATTTTATGAACATAATTTTTTAATAAAAACTAGGACTGATATTTTATAAAAACTATTTATTTATTATTTTATATTTATTAATAAAAACTAGGATATTAAAAAAATCACCAAAACTTCTTTGATTATAGTTAGGTAGGTACCTACCTACTCTTAGCTTACATACTTCCGGTAATTGTTTCTTTATATAGGTAAAGATATTATAAATACATTATATTTCAACTACTTAATTTAAAATCATTCTAGGATTATTAGTTGGGGTTGTTTTGTGAATAATTAGGGAAAACCAATGAGTCATAAGGCTTGGCTTCCCTATCGCATCGACCTACTCTTCAGAGAATTAAACTATGAATGATTAAATAGCCGTGACGAAAGGTAAAAAAACACGGCTGTGTTTAGAACTTTTGTAGTTCATTGGTAGTGCCTTACAAGACATAACACACAATCAATCAAAAAAGAAAACGAACTCGTTGTGACAGGCTTATTACGTTGTACTAGTGTTTGGTGATCGCTATCTAATTGGACATAATAGTGATGTCTACAAACAGCCTAACTACCGCCTACGAATGAATAATATTGCCACAAAGCTGTCAATTCGCTTCCCATGTATTATAAAGTTTGCATTACGCACCAACAAAAATAATTACAGATTTTCTATTCTAAATTGTTTATCTAGAAAATACTTACACTACCATTACTTAAATAAAGTCACGGTCATTGTCTAGTATTCATGCCTGATTCTGAATAATGATATATAATGACGTACTTTAAAGTAGGATTGTGAAACTATAGTCTTACGATTTTTGTCGTGAAACCTGTTGTTAATACCGACTGTTGCTTATATACTCGTATACATATGTATCAGTTAATTCCTGCCTGCTTCATTAGGCATTATAAAAATGGCAAAAATATCCGATTGAATCGCCAGTTTTGTGCCATTATGTTCAGTAGTTTTGATGTGATACAGTCTCAAAGAAACTGTATTTTAATTATATTTGTACAAGATATATGTAAAATTGTTGCTAACTTTCAACACTAGATGGCGTAACTAGCCAGTGATCTTTAAAGTCGCTTGGTATTGTCCTATCATGTCTCTGTCATTGCATAATCACCCGAGTTTGTTTATGAAGCCACGATCACACGCTAGCCTATATTTTGATAAATGGAGTTGCATGGTCGTTTGTAGACAATTGGTTCGCGATTACCACACACATTGTGGTATACCTGTAATATCACAATAACTCAGAGTGTGAGATGGCAATGGATTGAAAACCTTTGCATTGGAAAAAAGTTAATTTTTTGTCTTTTTCGTAATGTAAAGAAAAGACAGTGACGAAACCGTAGTACAGTGGTAAGGCATTTTCTGAAGCTCTCATGTTTAGATTATTAAATTCGATATATTCACCAAAGTTGAGTAATAATCTATAAGGAGTTTCTTAGTCTGTCTTGTCGTGGTTTTTATATTTTATTCATAATCTTGTCTTGTAAGACTCTATATTTTGTCATATTATTGGTAGTGTTTTACGTGATATAGTACGTTTTTTGTACACAAGTGAAGTGAACGGGAAATGATTCCACGGAACATGAATTCTGAGATATCATAAAAACTCTATGGAAAGTCCTAAAAAGGGGGCTACTATCTTGTTGGAACATTGAAATTATCACAAAATATTTGTAATATGATTATCTATTCGACACAGGCAGTAATAATCTAGAAGATTGATTGCCAAAAATAGAATTAAAAAAAAACCTCCATCGGTTTGTCCCTTGGCAACTACATATGACTACCATTCTAAATTTAGAATCTCAACATCTTCGTACACATCATCACTCACTCATGCGTTATTCCGTACATACTTTAAAATGCATACATGCATGCAACATTGACATATCTACTCAGTATTGAAAATATTCTTGTCAGAATCGTTTTACTTCTTAAATCATTCTAACTAATAGTATAAATGCGAATGCGAGTTTGTTTGTTTTTTACCCTTTCATTACCTAATCATTCTACCGATTATTATGAAATTTTGCATACGCATTGTCAGAGGCATAGAAACGGATATAGGGTGCCCTTCGTTCATTTTGAAACTACCACGACCCTCTGAATTGGGCCTAAATCATGACGGAGGAATCCTTGTCACTTTATTATATGTATGCCCATGCAACGCGTAAAGGGGAATGGAAGTGACTCGTATCAAATTGCGATCACCTCTCTTTGCTACTATATTGCTAATTGCGATTACTTTTATGCGAAAACAACAAAATAAAAAAAAACCTTTCATTCAAAAAAAGTACAGATCTTGTAAGATAGGTAAAATTTACATTAACGCGAGCAAAGCCGGGCACGAAAGCTAGTAATCAAATATTTATTACTTTTTCTTGCGGCACCATACACGTTTGCTTCTATTTGTTGCAATAAATAGCCAAGTTCATAAAAAAATTAATATTTAATTACACATACCGATTTCGAACGTTGAAGAAGTTGATGTGTTGCAACGCCATCTAGTTGAGAGTTATGGTAATGTGGACGACGTAATAACTTTCACTATTTAGAGTTTATCAAACTCGGATATGTTTCCGTCACATCCAATTTATAATTAACTAGCGGCCCGCCCGGCTTCGCACGGGTATAAAATATATAGTCTATGTCATTCACTGAAAAAATTATTAAAATCGATCCAATAGTTTTGATTTATTCATTACTGCCCGTGGCCTGCACGCGTTAAATTTCTAGTAACCTCAAAAATAACAGTATTTCTCCACTATTTAATTTAAGTTATTATACATATAAACCTTCCTCTTCTCACTCTATCTATTAAAAAAAAACCGCATGAAAATCCGTCGCATAGTTTTAAAGATTTAAGCATACTTAGGGATATAGGGACAGAGAAAGCGACTTTGTTTTATACTATGTAGTGAAGTGGCAAAAACGAACGGGACACGGAGCGAATTTACATTAAATGGGTATTGATTAAAGCTTACTACATCGTGTCTTTCTGCCTTTTTAAATTCTAAGATCTTCTTTGATCGTGACATACAAAGTTTATTTGAGACATGTTACCCTTGTTATAGGCAATCTCGGTTAGTACAATATTGTACTAAATGTTTGTTTTCCAAAGTTTAGTTGGTTTGATAAAATTTGCCACTTTCAATATCGTATGTATCTACAATTCCCTTAAATCTCATTCATTTTTTCCACCCCGTATATATTAACATCAATTTTATATGAACTGTATATATGTATTTTTCCCAGCTATAGTAAGATCTGTCATGTATTAAAACAAATGTTTTGATGTGCTTTGAGCCTGTCAATTTGGGATTATATTTTTTACGAGAGAAAATCAGAAATATTTACGTAAAAATTATTTGATTAAAAAAATCTAGATCCCGACAATAGCGTCACCCACCTTGCCCAACTGTAATTAGGAAGTATCCATAACCATAAGTATAAATTTTTTCATCAAAATCACTTACATTTATACCAGTGTTTTATATATTGATCAGCGATTTATTAATAATCGTTATTAAATCAATTTTAATATTATACTCAGAAACGTTCGTATCCTGTCGGGTCATGGGAACGGAAACATGAGTAAAAAAATACGTAATACGAACGGCGGAAGCGCGCTCGCCGGATGCGTTTACCGCAGCCTTTTCTCTCGCAAGCCGCATGGCCTTATTTCGAAAACACTCGTGAACGAAACAATATTTTAAACTTAGTATACAAATAAAAGACCTGTAAATCTTCGGAAGCGTCAAGCCAACTACCGTTAGCTGTTGCGCGTCGTGGGAGAAGTCTACATTCACCAAAACGGCTGTTAACCCTTATTTTTTGTAATAAAAGAATTAACGATCAAGACCTGTGTCACGAGGAATTTTATGAATATACAAAAAATGAAAGGGAGCACACCAAAATCTACTATAAAAAATTTCACTAGTACTTATTTTATTACAGTTCGGTATATACCTACTTAGTCTTAACTATAAACCTACCAATATCTCAAACACTATAATATATTTCCTACTTGACTATGAAGAGACTACTGGTATGTCTTACAAGTCTACGATGCTATGCTTGGTGGTGGTGGTGCAATTAAAATGGGAAGCCCTTGAAAATATTCCTTTTCCAATAAGAAAAAAATCCAAATTGATTTGTTAATTTACAAATAACGTAACAAACAATAGAAGAAATATAGCGAATTGAGAACCTCCTCGTGAAGTATGTTAACAATTGACGTATAAAATACAGTCAGACTCAAAAATCATTTGTAGTTTCTGAATCCAAAATACGCAGCGTGTCAAAACACTACGCTATCCGTGCACTCTGTTTAGTTTGGTTTGAAAATAAAATATTTATGTAGTTTTTGTTTCCTAGTAAGAATGTCTTAAAGCGTAAGATTATTTAAAAACTAAAACAATTTGATATTACTAACACAGGCTTTGTCGAAATGTCATTTGACAAATGACAATTACTTGTGAGAGTGAGTTTTGAGTCTAGGTGTACTTTGTGTCAGTTGATTGTTTGTAAAGTTCAATTACTCTTAATCTATGAAATCTGTTTTTTTTATTCGGGTTATTTTGTGAATAAAAAAAGAAAAAAGATATGTCTAAATAGTTATGCAAATAAAAACAAATGTAGCTTGTAATACCAACATCCAGAAATTTTAGTTGAACTGACATCACTTAATTACGGTATCGTATGACATACTTTATACGTACGACATACTTTATCTCTTGAAACAATACTCTTTTAATAGTGGCTGTAAGACTGTAATGAATAGGTAAATAAAGAAGAACGTTTTCATTGTCTATTGATAATGTTTCCATTTGACTCTTTATTAAATTAAAGGTGTTTTTTTAATACTTAACAAAGGTTATTGGTCAATGTATTTGGTCAATGTATTATATGCTCAATAATATTGATTACTACAAATTAGGTATCCCTTATTAGATACTCAGTAAAACAAATAAACGCTTTTAGGGAACAATGTTAGGTTTTACAATGAGTTCCCAAAGTCCAATACCGATTGACTGGATAATAAGTCCAAACACCATATAAAACAGGTTTTATATACATGGGGTTATAATAAGGTGGATAATGATCCACTTAATGAGGTGAAAGATAATGACGTCGGGACATGACTTTCCCTGTACATCTCTTAACAATATTTTTATACTTCATAGTATGACGAGACCTGATGTTAAATGACTTTGTGCTCCAAAACGTTAATGCTAATTGTTAAGCCTAGAGTGATTGGCTCTCAAATGCATAGGTGCTTGGCGACAGATTTTCAACTTAAAAGTGGCAACTAGCCTAAATAGGCTTACAAAAAGTCCTACCACCACGCTATGGTTTTATTACTGTTTTTTTTTCATTGAATGCTCTGGTTCATTTATATGGATTCGAATTTACATCAACCGACATGGTGTCAGAACTCGCTAACCACTGATCCATCCTCGTTTAAATTACAAATGCATATGAACAGTGTTTACTTTCTTTACTTTAATAAAATTAATGTATAAAACAAAACACAATGGAGTTTGCTGTTGGTTCTTCTTGATGATCGCATGTTTTTCAAATCGATGATGATCTCTAAAGGTTTTCTAACTTCCTAAGATCAAAATTGAATGAATTTGTTTTGATTTGGATTTCAGTAGACGAGTTCTGGATTACAAGAATTCAGAAGAATCACATTGAATCATTAGTACACAGCCGTGAGCGATAACCTGTGCATTGGCTTTATCTATTGCAACACGCGACAGTGGTGTTGGGATCATATTTGAGCTTACATGATACTTCTGGGTGATTTTTTGTTTATCAAGCAAAAGGCAAGCAGCTTTTAAACTATAATAATTAGAAATTCAGTTTCCAATCCAGACGTAATCGAATCCGTGACTATTATATAAACATCCATGTATATTTAGTCTTAACATAGTTATTGGTATGCCAAAGAAGATTTCATAACTATGGGAATAAATAAATTTATACCCAAAATACAAATCTTGCAAGATCTCACTTGAGTATAGGGGTTGGGGGCTCCCAAAGACAAATGTCACGACATCTTACAACAGTGGGAGGGAGGGTCAAAAAATCCTCAAAAACGCCTTACGTAATTAATGGACGGCCTCCTATATAAATAACATAATAGAGATCTGCCGTTGTGTGCGCTTTTGACTTTCACTTCTTAGATATTTTGGTCCTTAGTTATAAAAAAATATCGCGATACATGTAATTTAAAGTTATTAACGTTGTAGCGAACTGCGATTTTATTAAGTACTGTACGTTTAGTGAGCTGCATTTTCTTATCGTGGAGAAGTGGGACGAGCGGTGTGGTGCTCCGACGAAGTCGCGAGTATCAGCTAGTAGATAATAAGCAGTTGCGATATGGATATGTCGTCCTGGTGGTCGAGTGGTTTGAGCGGTGTAATATCAATACGATACCTGCAGATTCGGACCCCGGCGTGTACCAACGAATTTTTCCAAATTTGTGTATATTTACTCAATTAAATTACTAATACTATTGGCTGACGGTGAAGAAAAACATCATAAGGAAACCTGAACCTGAGAAATGTTCTTGCAATACGACTATATGTAGAAAAAGCATAGAATTGTCGATTTCTGAGAGTTTGAAATAGCCAATACGTCGTGGACTGACGTGGTGATTATATATAATATAACTTCCTTCGCGAGGAGACCTATGGCCCCACAGTGGGTCGCTTACAGGCTGACGATGATGATGATATGGATACATAAATATGTAACACCCAGACACAAGACTAATACTCATGATACAAAAATCAGTCAGAACTGGGACACAGAACTTGCGATTTTTCAATTTAATTTACTAACACAACAACATGAGGCTTGTATATCTACATCGAACAGGATATCAATAGGTCAATATATATTAACATTCTATGATATATGGAGCCATATTAATAACTTGTGTGTTGATAATTGTTGTTTAAATATTAATTACTGCTCAATAACTGTATTATTGAAATAAACAGGTGCTTAGGGTATTGCGCCGCACTTTGGCGTAATGAGATTCGTTGCTAGGCAACGGCTGAATAACAAGCTTTACGTAAGCACTCGCCTCCTGACCTTCAGCGTTGGCAATTAATTTCTCAAATAGACTAGACGTAGAAAATATTGTTTATTATTTTAACTTGTATAAAAAATTGTTTACCTATCTATCGTTTTAGCTTTGTTTGCGATCCAATTAATGTATTTTTTTTAATAAAAAATTTGAACAAGCAATTCAATATTATTAGGCATAATTAAATATTAATTTCTGGCGATGATGGTGTAGTTGATAGCATGTCGGGTATCATGTCGATCAACGGAGGTTCGAATCTTTGCAACTGAGTCAGAGCTTTTATTAAAGGAAACTATCTTGATGAAACAATAGCTTGGTGGTAAAGCATTTTCTAATTTCTGCCTGGTTTTCAACCACGTACCTGTAGGTATGCCTAGCACATGAGAGCCAGTTCGTTATTCGCTGTTAAACGCTAAAACCTATTAATTAACAATAAAAATGACTCATTCTGGTCCTTATAATAGTAAATAGAGATAACGACTAATAGAAGTAATGTTCATTATAATTGATGTATGACAAACCCCTAAAGAGAGTACAAAACTAAATAACACCCCTTTATTAATTAACAACAGATATTATTACAGTCAATCTAATATCAGAACTTTGGACTTACATTATAAACAAGGTAACATATCACGCACTCTCATATAGCAAACGTTATGTATTAAAAAGAAACGGTACAAAGTGCTACATTTTTTTAAAAGTTTAGCGCCAACCAAAACTAAGCTATGATTATTTTTCGTAGATTGGTTGGTAAAGAATAAATTACTCTGTTGTGTTATTTTACATCAGTTGTTACTATAAACTGTTACCAATTATTTTACGTTTGGGTAATTATATAATATTTGATTTTCTAAGAATGATACGATAATTAAATAAATATTCGTTGTTTATATCATGAGTTTGAGCGTGAGTAACATGAAATGTTCTCAGTTTCATGTTTATTGATTGTTGTATAATGCTTGCTTGTTTGTACGTTGCAATAACACCGGTCGGCAATAGTAATTGTCAATAATAACTGACAACAAATCATCAAAGCCGAATAATTCAATTCAATTTCAACAATTTGTTGTTCATTACATAGGAATAGTGCCAAGCATTTATAGGTAATTAATTAGCTTTTGCGTGCATCTTTTTTATGTTATAGGGGGCAAACGAACAGGTGGGTCACCTGATGGTAAGTGATCACCGCCGTCCATAGACACTAGCAACACCAGGGGAGTCGCAAGTGTGTTGCCGGCCTTTTAAACAAGTGTACGCTCGTTTCTTAAAGGTTTGTAACTCGTAATGGCTTGGAAACACCGCCGCCGGAAGTCGATTCCACAAGGTCGAAGTTCGAGGCAGAAATGATCTTGAGGACCTCACCGTAGAAGACCTCACCTCATTAAGGTGGTGTGAATGAAATTTCAGTTTCAGGCGGGTTGTTCGATAGTGGAATGTATTGGCGGATATCAGTCCAAACAACTCCTCGGAACACTCACCATGGTAGATGCGATAATGGACGCAAAGAGACGCGATGTCCTGACGCAATGCCAATGAGTCGAGCCGATCGGATATCACTTTGTCGCCGACGATTCGAACCACTCTACGCTGGATGCGATCAAAAGGAAGCAGCTGATATTGAGGCGCTCCAGCCCAAAGGTGAGAACAGTATTCTATGTGTGAGCGGACTCGCCTTTTTTAATGGTTAATACCCTATGTCACTTTCTGTATCCCTGTCAATGTGTATGCAAAATTTCATAGTGATTGATTGAGTATTTAAGGCGTGAAACCGTAACAAACATACCAGCATCCGTACAATATTAGTCATAATTCAGCTCCAATCCTTTAGGTTTTAGTGTGTTACCAATTTAGCGTACAAAGTAATTGAACATCCGGTGAGATTATAGTAGTCAAAACTTTAAAATCTACAGATTATAATAAAAAATACATGGTATTAAATTCACGCGTCACTCCAGCGCATCACGCTTGAAGCTGGTTTCAATGATTCCTACTCACCCTTTTAGGTGCAAGTCGTGCTGATAATTTTGATCTACAAAATCAATTCATAACCTACGAAAGAGCAAACTTGCAACTCGACACTCTGTTGCGACAAACTTATGTATATCGCGCTGAAATTTGTGTTTTACAAGCGTGAACTTTGTTCGTACAGCATAAGAATGTCTTTTCGGATATATAATTGTGCCGATTGTTATTAATAAGTTAGTGTACTTGATAGGTAGTTAACACATCTGTTCGGTAGGTAGGTGGGCGTAGGAGTAAACCCACTTAAGCACGATCACACGTTTTTCTCATATTTTTACACGGGATGTGATCTATTTTTGAGTACGCAGGTGTTGTCCCACGTTCGCTGCTGATCGAAGCCGGCTGTGACGTCTAGATCATTAATACTGATGTGGGTATTATTTACTTTATCATTTTTATGTGATCACGAGAAAGATGACTTTATCAAATTCAAAAATACTTTATTCAGTTTAGGGCCTGAGAAGGCGCTTATAAACGTCAAAGTTATCATACACCATGTATTTAATGGTATCACAGTGTAATATAAAAACGACGGTGACCTTTAACTGATCTACAATATAACGCCAGTTGACGCTGTCATGATCCCGAAAAACAAGAATTTTGCAGGGTGATATGCCTTTTTCTTCTACTTGGCAATCTATCGCCCTCAAGTTGAAACTCTTTTTTTTTTATATACTTTATAGGTTTCATAATTTGATCACAAGCTCACCAGCTATTAAATGACGATATGGTCCAAGATAGTCAATTCACTAAGCTTAGAGGGGGACCGTTTCTCAAGTACAGCTGTCGGTAGACACCTACAGGTGCTTGGCGACAGATTTTCAACTTGAGAGTAGTAGTTAGTTAGATGGGCATAGAAAACGCCCCACCACTATTCTATAGCTGCACCACGATGTTTTCCGAAAGCTCCGGTTCATTCACAAGGTATTTGAACCTGCATCCATTGACGTGGTATCCCAATACATTAACCTTTAAGCTATCATCGTTTTATGGATTACGGTTACCAACTATCTTGGTACAACTTTTGACGACCAAACCCTTCCTATTCCAGTTGTCTAGTTCCTACAGTTGACTCTGCTCACGCGTACACACTTACACGAATATCGTTACTAGCAACATCTTAGTTTACCATTTAAGATTACGAAGCTGTGAATTTAGGGTTTTCCAAGTGTCCCAAAGGTATTCTCATCACAATTGGTGAGTCATTGTTACATATCCAATACTATGTTAAATCGTGTGAAAAATACTTTTCAATAAAGTATGCAAATTACAAACTGAGATTGTAACTTCCAAATGAAATATTTCGACACTTTGTATAACTGTGACGCTACGCATTTAGAAATCAGCATTGAGATCTATAGTATACTCATTTTTAAAAAGTTGACAAAAAGAAAATACGACTTGACGCTGCATCATTTTATGGGTTCTATAAGTCTTCTTCCTATAAGAATCTTATTAAGAAAAATATAGTGATGCAAACTCTTGATTTATGCAATGTTGATTGTAAAAATATTATTTCCAATGCATCAATCCAATAGTTATCAAACTCTTTTAGCAACGAAAGCTAAAATAAATGAAGACCTGGTTGTGCCTACAGTGGTTGAAAAAAAAAACATTAAAAATAATGTTCATAAAGCACATCGAGTTTCTTTCTGATTCTCTTCAATGACTCCGTTGTCTTTTGAAGCGGTGGTAGTGGTTTAATATTCAAACTTGTCTTCTCAGTCTCTACATTAAATAAGGCATTTTTTATTTTGTTTAATTAGAAAATCGTACAAAAACAATCATTTTTTACTCTTTTTAAGTTTTTAAAAACACTTTATCGAACAAGTCATTTGCTTCTTATTATTTTGATAAATTCTTTATAGTATGGTAATATTGGGTCGGGGCCCTAGAAGACGCTAATAGATGTTCCCACATTTGTTTATTACAATTTAGTCTCTGGTATTGGAAGAAAACTATCTGATTCCAAATAATGGCTACGTTACAGCTATAGGGGGTTGGTAACAGATTTTCAATTTAACTTTGGCATCTATCGGCATTCAAAATAACCTACCATCATGTTTTGTTTTCATTACATTTTCCTTCACAAAAACGGCTCATGTAGGATTCGAACCTACAGTCACTTTGGTGTATAAGTCTGCTACCTCTAAGCCATAATAGTTTTATAAATATTTTCTATACGATAATAATTTTAAGAAATACATCGAAAGTAAAAAAAGATAGTAAAATCGTAGCTGTTCGTAGCAGTTTGCTACGCGCTACGATAATCGTAGTAATGTTCTTTAGATCAGAACCATTTTTTAGTTTTCGTGGCTACTATTGATAAGACTTCAATTGTTTTAATGTGTTTAGAAATGGTTACGAACAATGTGTCCGTGTGTCACAAGCATCACACAAGTGGCGTTCTTGAATACAGCGACGTACATTCATTGGTATCATCGTATTAAAAATCGCCGGCCTGCAAAAGGGTCGACGGCTGCAGGTTGATATCGATAACGTGACGTTGCTCTTGCTTTTTCACACTATTCACCACGAAGTAACGTTTCCCGCTATACTATATAAAAGATCATTTATTTATATGTTTTTTAACTAAGTAATTTAACTCTATATATACATATTATGTTCAGTACAGGCCTCTCCAATGAGGTGTGAACTTTAGCAGACGGCATAACTGGTCGCCTTTGTTTATGGCTTGTGTACTGTAATCTTATCGAACCAGAGGTGATATCGGGGTTTTCGTGTTTACTTATGCATTCCTATCTTATGTCTATGTCGCCTCTTGTCAAATATCTACAGACAATGATTTTCATAACGATCGGTTGTACAGTATAGACGTTAAACCGCTGCAGCGCCATCTATCAGTAAGTTGTAGCAATATTGATTACTTTTAAGGTTATCTGTCAAATGATGTTCGCTCTTACATATATCTTGATATACCAATATTATTTTTTATATTATATACAGATTTATGTAAGTAGATATATTGGTCGAATCGCGTGGATTATTTTATGCGTTTTAATATATTTTAGACAGTGAAAAATTTACTTAATATATATATTCATTGCTTCAATACATTGAAAGAACACTTGTCTGTTGGTACTATTTATTATATTAATGTTTGAATATGACAGAGTACTGAATAAATGCCAATACCCGAGAGAGCACAGGGCGTGTTCACGACGCCAGGCCACTGCGCATTAACGGTTTTTGATTGTGAAAAATCGATAGTCTTTTCTTCGTAGATATTCCAAAATGATATTACAAGTACATAGAATAAAACTTTAAGGTTTTGCCACGATGTATTCCGTCGTCATAGACTCATAGTGATGCAAATTAAATTGATGGAATCTGTTTAGTTATCGACTTAATTTGGCTTAAAGGACTAAAATCTGTAGTCGATCAGACTGCGATGTGTTTAACTTAGCGATACATTAATTCTTCAATTATAACGTTATTTAGAATCAAATAAGGTAGTGGTTGGGGATGCCGTGTAATTAAATTAAGTAAAAAAGTTGTGGTGTTCAAGTGATTTTACTGGTGGTATGTCGATCCGATGTCAAAAGATTCGTAATAACGAATTTTTTGTAATACGCGTATTTTTGCTAATTTCAATTGGAAACACTATCAGCTGACAGTTTAGGAAAACATCGTGAGGAAACCCGAACCTGAGAAATGTTCTAGTAGTACCACCGTATCATCATCAGCCTGTAAGAGACCCACTGCAGGGTCATAGGGCTCTTCACAAAGGAAGGTATAGGGCATAATCACCACGTTAGCCCACAACGTATTGGCGATTTCAAACACTGAGAAATTCACAGTTATATATTTTTCCCACATACGGTGGTACTACAAGAACATTTCTCAGGTTCAGCTTTCCTCACGATGTTTTTCCTTCACCATCAGCCGATAGTGTTACCAATGTAATTTAGTAAATGTAAGCGAATTCCGAAAAATTCGTTGATACCTGCCGGGGGTTCGTACCTGCGGACATCGGATTAATTGATTCCACTGGTCAAACCACTGGACCATTACGACTTTATCGTATGTAGGAAAACTCTAGTGTAAACTGTGCATTTTTCAGAGTTTGAAATCGCCAATACGTCGAGGGCTGGCGTGGTGATTATGCCTCATACCTTCCTTCGGGAAGAGGTCTGTGGCCCTACAGTCTCGTACAGGCTGATGATGATAAATAATTGTTGCATTCTAGTTTTATTCAGGCTCGAATGCCTAAAAGATGTAGTAGTATGGGCTGCAGTCTATTTATATTACATACGCATATACTGTTTAATAATTGATTTATTTCGTTTGTTTTACAATTTATGTCACTTATACTACGCATTAATGTTCAAATTAATATTATCGTTTGCACGTCCGAGAATTTCGGAAGAATATCTTCTTTATAGCAACCTAACGGCATCTGTTTGTTTGCAATATCTTGTCGTGACATCTTTATATTTTTAGGTTTAGTCAGCTTATCAGTTTAGCCAGAGTGTGTTCGGATACAGCAGACCGAACGTTGGTGGTTTTTTTCTTAACAATGGATTACAAAGAGGCAGATTACACGGCTCCTGCTTGTAAATGGTTACTTACTACTTATTATTGTTATGTCCTTAACTTTGAACAGAATATTTCAGCACCTTTATAAAAAGCTCAATGAAAAAAGTGTATTAGGTAATCCATTCCAGAATACTGTACGTGTAAGTATATGGTGATAGGAAGGTTCTTGAGAATCTTAGTATTTTTGCATTTTTTAAAGCTTTTAGCTTGTGAGAATAAGTTGTAACGGTGATTAGGGTACCATATAATTTTATAAAGTTTATATTATTAATTTTATAAATTATCGTTGAAAGGTTGAAATGAAAGAATATATTTCGAAAGTTATAGTTTATATTAGATTTATAATAAGATATGTAGTCTACAAAATTTCACAAATTTTCACAACGTTATTTGAACCTAAAGCGTCTACCCATTTTATTATGAAAATAAAAATATCGAAATCACTGGATTCTACTACATATAGGTACGTCGTACGGCGGGAGCTGGTTCTATGCGAACATTATTTTTTAAAATATAATCTAATAGGCAGTTTGCTTCATTATCGCGTTATAATATCTTAAACATGAAATACGTCAAAAACTAATAACGGTAAAAAAATAAAAAAATATCAATCCATAAAACCAGCTCCCCGTTTGAGGTCAACGTAACAAGCCCCGTTCTCCCCCTTACCAACACTCATACATATACAATAATCATTGTTATAATTAACTAGAGTTATACAGAATAATGATTCCTATGAAATATAATTATGCATTCTTTAAATTTATTCAATATAATAATAATAATAATAATACTTAATAAGTATATCAATAATTATGGTTAGTCAATGCGTCCGGCTACAGACTACTATACTCTATCATATATCATAATAATGAATGAGTCGTATTGTTTTCATTAATCATTTATTATGTATTTAATTTAATTTATTTATTATTTCAAGAGATGAATAACACTAAACGGTAGATACACAGCAGCCTCGGGCCAGCGCACGCGCGCGTCCTCGTGACGCGACGCGCCGCGGGCGCACTTAATCACAAAAAAACATCATCAACACATAAAATAATAATCAATAATAATAATCATACAGATAAAAATCATTCATAAAAACATTACAATAAAAATCTAAACATTAAAACACACTTAAAACAAACATTATATTAATATTATCATAATCATAGTGTGTACGTATCATATAATATCATTTAAGCAAATAGTCGTATAGTCAAAATAATGTGAGCTCGACGAGCGGGGGAGCGGTGCGGGCGGGCTTCGGCCGGCCTTCCCTAACCAACAGCTAGCTTTACACCCGGCGAATTACACTAACGCGGCGCAGCGCGAACCACTCTCTGCCTTCACAACCGACTCTCATTACCTACATACAGTATATAACCCTACAAACAACACATTAGCTACACGAACGCGACGCGCGCGCACCCCACACACACACCACTAGACTCTGAACAGACAACAGGCCGCGCGTTCCGCTCCCCGCGCCGCCTGTCCCTCGCCTATCATTATAATATCTTAATACTTTACGCTATTACGTTAGGTAAGCTTTATAAATTTTCGATTTTTAATTTACGCTATCAATAATAATAATTATACAACTTTTTTTAAATTTTATGTTTTTTTTTCGAAATTCTATCGTAACGTACGAGTCTGTCAGCGGCGCGGCGTCGAACCGCGCCTACGACCTCTAATAAAAAACGTTCATAATAAGAAAATATATGGTGAACAACTCTGCCGACTTACGATAGGATCGACGCGCGGCGGACGGGCCGAAGCAGCGCGGCCGCGCGGCGTGCCGGCGAGGCGCCGACTTTTGGCACCAGGATTTCGATTACGCGATTTTTTTACTTGTTTTAATATTTTTATAACGATTCGAGTAAAAAAGATCCCTATCAGGAGAACGAGCGAGCGAGGCTCCGACTCGCCCGGGGTTGCCACGGTCGCCTTACGAGATGATGCGGATCGCCTGATGCGCCGGCGAAGAGCACGCGGGGCAGGGCGCGCCTCCGCCCGCCAGCCGCTGCGCGCATTCCAGGCAGAACAAGTTGTGGCCGCACGGCACCAGCGCCGCCGCGACCCCGCGCTCACCACACACCGCGCATGCACGCGCCGGCGACGCCGCGGGCGACGGCCGCGTCGGGCCCCACGCCCATACACCCGTCGTGCCTCCGCCCGGGGACTCGAACGACGGCGACTCGCCGAGGCCCTCGTCGCGCTCCGTTGACGACCAGATGCCGAGCAGATCCCCGAGGCGCGCAGACGAACCGCCCGAAGAGCACGAGCCAGCAGATGAGAACGCCGCTTCCTGCTCGGGCCGTAGCAGCGACGCCAACCCGGCGCGGTACAGCTGCGCGAGCGGCTCACTCTCGCCGGTGGGAGGCGGTGCGCCGACAGCGACCCCGGGCCCGGTAGCAGCGGCGCCAGTACGCAGTGCAATGTGCGCTTCGATCTCCTTGCGTGCCGCCTCCACGCTCTCCGGTAGGCCGGTAACCTCGAAGACCGGCTCGCGTTCGCGGGACGGTGTCACAATGTACGTGTGCGTGGTGTGCTGGATGCGCTTGATGGTAGCACCCTTGGGTCCGACAACGAGGCCGACGACGCGGTACGGCACGCGCACCTGCGCAGTGACGTGTCCAGGAGCGCCCGCCGGTGGGGGTGGGGCGGCACCACATTTACGGGAAGCGCGGATCTGAGAGAAGTGCTCGGCCGCGGAGAGGATCTCGCGCTTGGCTCGCGCGACATCCTCCTTGCGGCCGGTGACGACGAAGACGGGCTCCTCGCCGCGCACGGGTGTCTTGATGTACGTGTTAGTCTTTGCGCGCAGTGCTTTTATTTTGCAGCCTGTAACAATAATAATAATAATGCTTCATAAAATAAAGTATGTGAGAACTTAAATCTTGTTCAAAAATATACAAAACAACCGAGCAAGCCAGTGCTAGACGCGGGCTGGACTTACTCCCTGCTGCTAAGTTTGTAGAAGAATGAGTGCGTCGTGTTTCATGTTTCATAAGTATGTACCCGGTCGCAGAAAGAAACTCGCAAATTTCTGTCAGAATACAATATCCAAAAATACATAAGACCATTAAAGTCAAGACTGAAGACAATAAAGACAGCAACTGTGGCATTTATAGGCTGGTGAAGGCCGTCGTAATGTATACTATACTTATTTCGATTATGATAGAGACTGGCGTCGACGGGACTCGCGCGATCGAGTAACTCTCTTTACCACGACATACAACTATTTAACGAATTCACAAAATTATTAAAGATTTTCCATGAAGCTCTCAACTAATATTCAAGTTTTAAAATTACAAAATATGAAATTTACATACAATTTACGGATATTTACAGCTCATTTTATAATTTTCATATTGGCTCGTTAAAATTCCTTTTATGACATGCTTTGAGCACGATTTTCAATGGAGACGAAAGAGAGAGCAAATACCTATAAGCCACTGCGTGTGCCCGCAGTTCATTCGGTCTCGCATTACCACGTATCATTTGTAATGTACTGTCTCGCTCGCACAACCACCCCAATGCGGCAGAAACAGCATCGTTACGTCCTAACATTTCTACATAGCTTTATAAAGATACCTATGACCACGAACTGTTCTAAATATTTTAAATATTTTTAAATTATATATATTTGCTTCAATTGATGTGCGCTATTGTATAAAAACTACTTGTTTTTTTATTAGGCTCTGGATAAACTTTTATGAAATAGCCAAGCGACTGGAACCAGTACATCTTTGATGAAATATTATTTATTTTCTTGTACCTGTGAATTATTTTTCTCTTATGTATAGATACATATAAAACGGGATATTGGTGTACTTGAAATAAATCCCCATACCATTTCATGAAAGTTTTTATGCTATCGATTTCAATATAACTTGTATATGTTTTTATTGTTATATTTATATTTTAACTGAATGCGACCGAAGTCGCGAGCAGAGGTATATCTAGTATAATATGAAACAGATTTTACAGTGAATAAAGAATCTGAGTTTAGTCAAAAATAGAATATTTTTTTTTGTTTTTTATTTTTAAGCTTTGTGTGGAACTCAGCACAAATGTTGTCCACATTTGCGTACATGACATAATACGATTCCATGTGAGAATCATTTATAGTCGTTTTCTTTACTAAATTAGCTTTACAAACCGTCTCTTTCCTATTATGTTTAATTAATTTCCCACCGAACTGTATCGACTAAATAATGACCTAATTTCTTTCTAACTAAACGTAACCACAAATAAACATAATTTTACACGAATGTTACAAATAAAATCATTTCTTGTACAATTAAACCATTCGAACAATTTCAGTTCGCGTGAAAACCGAGCATAATCTACGGTTACAAATGGGAAAGGCCTATACGTAACGGAGGGGTAGATTCATGAATCACGGGTTGTCGACCCGGCCGTTAACCTTTTCGTATACGACCAACCGCTTTTGTGCTCTACCTACTCCAAAATTGAGTCTACATTCGAATACTCCATTCAGGAATATATCGTATTTAATTATTTTAACCTGTATCACAGGGGGTTAAAGTGTAAATTTGCTCGACACTAGTGTCGATGCGTATATAATTGGCGTAGACGTCGGAAGGCGGTTAAAGGATCGTTTTTTCATCACAATACAGATTGGTACCATTGTTAGAACTTGATTAATATGAGAGAGTGATTTTCTGCAATTAATTATACTATTTCACATATTACATTCATAAATTTCAACAGCGTCTGACTGGTGGGCGCTATGAAAGTAGGCATACCTGAGGTTTTATCGCAAAGTAGAATTTAATGCTTTCCATTTTAATGTAACAATTACTATATTATTTAACAGATCATCGAGAACATTCATATATGCACAGTCTTTGGCAATCTTAGGAACGTGTAGTACGGTGAATCTGTAGAGTCCCCAGGGTATGTCAGTTCGAAAAAAAAATTCTTTGAACCACTCTGAATATACTCGTAAAGATCGGGCTTGCGCACAATATAGTCAAGAATTTAATACAAAACAAAATTTAAAATATTATTATAAGAATATGAAATTGGCATTTATTTATCCTTCAGTTATCTCGACGTCATACATGTACATATTCATACCTTAATTTGTGTTCTGCACACGTATATTCAGAGCGGTCAAAAAGTTTGGCAACAAGTATGTACTACTCGTGTAGGTAGGTAGTTAACTAATAAGTACATTATTTATTATAAAAATAATGATAGCAACAAAGAATAACAAATATACGTAAAGCCGCGGGCACATTTAGTATTCATATAAATCACACCGCTAACGAGCATATTCGTCTGCTAAATTTTACGTGTTCGCACGTCAAGAGTTTAATAAACAAGGTCGAAAGGCGATCAAAAGGTTTTAAATTGTTTCAACAATTAAATCGGTAATCGATATGAGTAATTTTGATTTATTTTTGGTTGAGCTTGTATTACTTTAGTGGTGTTTGTTTTATTCCTTAATAGTTTGTTGAAGAAAAATAAATGTAAGAAACACTGAACTAAAGTGTATCCGTACTCTTGCACTCGCGCGCCTATTTGACTCGAGTGGTTTTTATTATTTCTTTTTTTAATTTTATAATAAAGTAATTGAATTGCTATACGTTTTGTTTTATTTTTTAATAATCGTTAATTTAGTTTACTATATCTTTGTAAATGTCAATACAATTGGGGGTTAAAAAAAGCACGAACATGGCGGTAGTGGATATAGATTGTATAAGTATACATAAATACTTGCCCCAGTTATAAAACAATGAACTAAATTTGTAGTGAGTAAACACTATTCGCATTTCCTATTAAGCTAAATCCCACCAAAAGATTTGGATATTAAACATCTTATTAAGATATACATATATGCTGAACGGTATGACGTAATATAACCGTTGAATTAAGCGGAGCGCTTATTTGTCTCGTCGTATGAAACCTCCAAGGCTCCAAAGGAAAATATGTAAGTAGATAGTTAAGTTGGCGAGCACTTGATAATGCCAGGCTCGGTGGCGGCGGTTTGGCGCGTTGCCAGCCCGTGCCTTCCGCTACATCTACACAAATTAACATTAACCGCTGCTTATTACGCCTGATGTTTTATTGTAGCGTAGATGTCGCATATAACGTTTTAATCGTGCGATTCTTCTTTGTATAAGGACTTTCTTCCTTCATATGTTTGCTTATTAAATAATTCTCTATGATTTGAACAGTTTTTTATTAATCAAACTATTAAATAACATATTTCTAAACACATTTAATAAACTAGATAAAAATGTTTATTTCTGGGGATATTTTACTGTAGTAATGTTCCAGTGTTCACCAGGGAATATTTTAGTGAGTTTCTCAATTTTTACTCGATTTCTGTGTCTTATTAAGCGCATGTGTATGTTTTCATTATAAATCAGCTAGATTGACACTGTGAATGGCTGTACCTTATTGTTATAGTAACATAATGATATGAAAATATAATTGAATATTTTCATAATTATTTATTTCCACTGAATGAGCTAGTCACCGTGTCTAAAGATTTATATGTCTCATAAGGTTTCTAACTGTGCCCAATTGAGAGACGAAACGCTGTCTGCCAGTCAATGGCAATAGACAAACGGCAACATTTAGAAATTGCTGTATCTGAAACAATAACTTTGTAATGTATGATTTGTGCAGCAGTTAAACAGTACTAAATGTTTTATTATCAAAGTATGTATATGAATTTTAAAGAAGTCATCTCAAATAAACACGCAGGAAAGTCTGAAACGATCCATACGTGTTCTACCACTCTTGAAAATTAAATTGAAATTCTCGCTTTTCAGTGCATGTTAAAAGTGTAATAGTACTTCTGTTGAAGCAAGTATCGCAAATATCTCTCCTGTAAAAAGT
The DNA here is from genome assembly GCA_035772565.1 of Antheraea assamensis. NCBI lineage: Eukaryota > Metazoa > Arthropoda > Insecta > Lepidoptera > Saturniidae > Antheraea > Antheraea assamensis. The sequence continues at coordinate 7,006,630 of JAQQSE010000045.1, forward strand.
ATTAGATGAAATGATAAAACAAAACAAAAATACAATCAAGTTAAAAGCGTACCTTAGGTGTAGCTAGGCTACGACATAATCATTCAACAGCTACGTGGCTACGGGAGCGCTACGGCTACGAGGCGAATGCACTACGACGTAGCTATCCGGGTCACGCCGCCCGCCTTCCGTCGCAACTCAACACGCTTTATGACGTCCGTAATATTTTACATACGATTTTTTATAGCATTGGATTTCATCGTAACGTATAACATTTCAATATTGGTGTATAAAACGTTACTGCGTTTAGATTTATATGCCGCTGTTAAATAGGATTTAGAAATATTTAAGAAGTAACTATATAATATTTATATTAATTTTAACTTAAATGAACGGTAATTACATAAACAATTTTAAGTCTTAGATATATATTTATTTCAAAAAATTAACCAATTTAATTAATCTTTTGAGATAATGTGAATGTACAAAGTAACGTACATGTCACTCGAATATAAACTATACATTTATCATGAAACCCTATCCGTAAAGAATCAGATGTTATTTTGAGCTTGGCGTTTGACCGTTGTCTCACCTCATCTACTCTCAAGTGCAGTTGCTACAGGTGCTTTTCGATATATTTCCAAATCGATTGCAATATCTTAGAAAAGAGGATCCTAGCAAAAAAACTAGAGCTTAAAAAGAACCTTATTATCATGGTATCGTTTCATCACAACGCTTACCTTTACCAAAATTTAGACTCATTGTACGAGTACAAACATACCTCGATAGACGCGGTGTCCGTACATACCGTTAAAATCGTCATTACCCGAAAATTCTCGAGTTCTTCCTTTTTTATTTGATATAAATTGTCAGATATATTGAGCATTTTTTAACGTAATATGCCAAGATATGTGTTTATATAGATACCAAAGTAGTTAAGAAACTTTAATTAAAATGTAAAACATGCTAATTGCAACCAAAAGCATATAGCAGTATAACAGAAGCCAAAATAATGTTTTATACAAGAAAAAAAAAAAACAAAAAGAAAACAAAGAAAAGTCAAAATAAAGGACTACAGAAACAATACATTATTTGACGAAAGAAAAATTGTGTAAGAAAACTCCGTCATTATTTCTTCACGTTATTACGAAGACGTTGATTTTGACGAAGTTTTTACTCTACGTAATTACAATTATTTCTGTGTCGTAATCTAAATTTTTTGTTTACTTCTCGTAAGTGGCTTTGCAACTCTTCTGCGACTTTTGTACACTTAGCGGAGTTTATATGTTTTCTTTTCATTTCCAAGTCGTTATTGTTTTTTCATGAACCCATACAATTTACCTTTGGTTGCGAATTTTTATCTTACATAACTCGCCAATATCTTATTTTTTATAAATAAAAAATAGTTATTGTCTAGTATTTAAATGCGCAGCCTAAATTATATCTGCACACCAAAGAAATTATGGCATAAAAAGCATATTTATATTATGTGCTTCGAATACGAAGATAATTGTCAAACAGCCATATTGCTACGTATTTCGCAAGTAAGTACAACAATGTACGATAGTTAAAGAAATACGTGACAAGTCATATATTTGTAAAATACAAAGCCTTATATTTTAATAAGACTTTAATAATTTTGTATTACAATATATACATATACAAATAAACATTTTATACACTTTAAATTGTTACAATTTTGACAACTACGAAGTGAAGATGGCGCGGACATCAATATCTATATTATCGCTTAAATTATAAATTAAAATGTGCAATTAATTGTTTTGTTATTTATATAATTTATATTCTTTTATTTCTAATAGTGATTCTAGATTCAATAAATACAATAGACATATTTGCTTAAGTTGAAGAAATAAAATAATTTATTTGAAGAATAAATAAAGGTTTTTCGTCTATCGAAAACGATTCCGTGACATATCAGGTTACGCAGAGATAAACAATTACTTATCCAGAAATACCAGGAGCCTAGCGAGGGGACGGAGAGATCGATACGGCGTCTTTCAGCGACGAGTCACTCGTTTCGCCCCAAGGCCCTTTATAATCGACATTCTTGTCTTCACAAACATAATTTTACCGTAATATGCAAATTATGTTGTGTTTCTATTACTAGGTAACGAGGTTGAAATATCTTTCGTGAATTACGAACGTTTGTCAAGAGTTCTATCTAACATAACCATTTTATAATCGACGGCTTGAGTTTGAGAGATAACGGGGTTTTACTTGTATCATTTAATACAATGATACGAGTTGACATCGATTATGATTTTTTTTGTTCAATAGCAACGAGAGACCAGCCTGACATAAATCATGAGACGTTGCTATAACAACGTGTAGGGCTACGAAACAAGTTGCAAGACCCCGGTCGCCCTAATTCACGGTAAAGCAAACAGGAAACTACGGTAGCATAATATTCAAATTTTACCGGAAAGTCACATGGGAAGACACGCTTTTAATTGTCAAATGAAGATGAAAATATATAAAAAAATAAGAACAAGTATCAATACCTAATAATTTCAAATCTTTTACTCAATACTGTTCTAAGCATAAAACATTTTTTTATCTGCATTTGAATTGTTAATTTTTATAAATCTTTAGTTCCTAATTCGACAACCCTACCAGTAGGCTGCATAAAGGTGAGCAACCGCGAGTCGGAGAGACCCCGGAGTAAGCTTTCTCGCGCTCTCCCTCAGATTTAGAGATTTTTCCAACACAACGTCTGCGAACTTCCGGTGTTTAACGAATGCCCGGGATACCGGGAACATGTTTACGTCTATTTATGTTTCTGAATTTCTTGAATCTGTTATATTGTATTTCTGTTTTGACTTGTCGTACGTTTTCATTCATGTTATTTTTTTTTCTTTTTAGAGAGATTGGTTTTATTCAAACAATTACTGCCGAATTTTAAAATAAATGGATATCACTACTTCATTAAGTAAACAATACGTTAATATTTGTGTATTATGATAATGTCAACGGTGTTCCATAGTTAAACTCGCATTTAATTTTGTTTCACCCTCGTCTCCCGAAACCGTGCGCCGTAGGTACCACACAATTCATGGTGTTTTTAAGTCGTTCCCGTTGAGTGCACGTTCTAACCAACAATTTGTATGATAATTGCAATGCTCCTAAGGTTCGTAGCGTGATGTTAGATAAAAACACAAAAGCGAATTTTTCAAATCTTACTGGTAATTACAAGGTTGGCGAATGCAATAAACTTATTAAGTAATCTTATAATCTTTATAAACAACTTTTCATCTCTTTAAGCAAATTACATGCACGTAACTAGCTGAAATTTGGCACAATAAAGTTAACATGGAGAATGAGTGTAGAAAGATAACATTTATGTAATATATTAAATAAAACATTCATACTGCCGTTCAAATACGTAAGACTCAAAATATTCGTATGTGGCCAAATCTCTTTGACAAACTCTTCGATAAAATGGTCCTAATAATGATCAAACTTAAAAATTATGAATTACGGTCGACATCGAGCACTCGACCCCCACTATCGCATACCAATCGCACCACCTATCTACATTTATCTTCTAACTGTCTACAGTACCATCATAAAAATATATATAATTTCCAAATAAGAATCTACCTCAACATACCATGATTTTCCTGAACACAAAATGTTACAAGATTTTAATTAATATTTGTATTTATTTTTTAATCCTTGTTTATTCACTCGTAATAATTGTCTTTCTATGTACTATGTAATGTAACTCATATATCATTTTATGTTGGATAATTAATACCAGAGGTGGTAAAATGGTCGAATTTGTAACCATAATTTATTATTTTCTTAAGTCTCACTATTATTATAATTGAAGTTTTTTTGTTAGTTAAAAAGTGTATAAATACTGTAAATTAATATACATAAAGATCGTGTAGTATTATAAAAAGAGATTTATAAAATAAAGGTTTCGGCTCAATGATATGCAAACACTGTTACCTTTTTAACGATAAAAATAAAGCTAGTCGTAAAAAAAAGAGGAAATCTATTGACGAATATAGAAGAAAAATATAATGGTCTCTATTATGTTCGCCTATTTAGTAATCATATTTATACATATACATATACATGATTACTAGTTATATTTATACGGCCTGTTTTATTGGCGTTAATTGTAGTCTCCCACTAGTTAACAGGAAGTGTAAAATATAAACAAAGAAAACCAAAGGTATCATTCATCATTAAATGAAATAAATGGAAGACGACATATGTTAGATAAACGATAAAACTTTATCGAACATAACATATAAGCATAACATATATAGAGACGCGGCATTCCGCGCGGTCGAAACTCGTAAATTGAGTGTAGTTTCTGAACTAGATAAGAAAAAAATTAGGAAAGTGTTGGTCAATAGTAAGACGCGATTTCGTCAGTACTGGCGCGTGGCCAGCGTCTCGACGCGCATCGACGTCGCAAAGTACTCTGAACCGCATTGAACTCGATAACGTCAAAACGTACATTGTTTTTTTTCACGAAGCCAGAAAGGCGCGGGTGTCGCGGTTACAGCGTCTTGTTCACAATAAACGGAGACGAAGCAATATGCCATCAAATATAACGTTGTAATTTGTTTTAAACGCCATCTATTAGCCCAATCTTCGTATTATGATGATTATGTGATGATGTAAATGTTTGATATTGTTTTACTGTTATCAGCAAAGCAAATTCGAAATATAACATCAAATTTCTTTTTGTTCATTCTGTGGAGGATTTAATCTTACTTTCTTAGAGTAATCTGCAAACTTAACTTAATTTTTTGATTTAATTTTCTTAAAATAACAACTAATCTCGATGTTTCACATATGTATATTTTTTATGCTTATATTTTATATAATGCACAGTAATCAAAAGATTAGTTTCGTATCGTTAAAGCACTGTCCTTGTTGTTAAATTTCGTAAAGGGTTGTTATATCTAGACGAGGATTAATACATATTCCATAACGTGTTGATGTCTCATCATGACGTTTAAAATTTAAGTCAGAGATTTCTTTGACGACGCATGGTATAATAATTTTATTTAATCCATTTTTAATGATTGTTATAAGGATTCAGTAACGCAGATAAAGTGGATAAAATTTTATTATGTCAAATGTAAACCTGCAATGACCATTTGACACGATTTCGCAGAAGATTATTTTTTTATAGGTATGTCTATTTTTTCACATACTATGTAGTCTAAAGGGGTTCAATGGATTTTAATTTATAGATATAGCTAGATTCTTCTTGAATTTGTGTTACATATGACTACATAACACTTAAAAATTGTTTCTGAATGAAAGAGTGGATTTAAAGTCAGGTTTTTTTGTACCTCTTTATTAAGAATTCCAGGTTTGCCGTAAAATACTGTGCGTATGTAAAACTATACGCCTAATAATATCTGAATTTTATTGAAAGCTATTTTATTACCGTACTAGCACTTACTTACTCTTGACTTTGTACGCGTAACATTGTACTATAAATAAATTTATTTCTTAATAGTAGTATTTATATATAAAATTGGATGTTGGTATCAGTCTGAGATGGATAAACTCTGACACCATTTGAACGATTATGAAAGTTAGTACACCCAAGTATTTTCTTCATAGAAAAGGTTAATTTACGAGCTATACGTTTTGATATCATAACAGGTTAGGTGGCACTGTTAACAATTTTTATATTACTCAACCCATAGTGATGAAAATCGAAAATCAAGTTATTTATTTTACAGTACAGTTGTTCCCGTGTCTTGTTAATAATTATCATCAGGGAATAAGTTATTGTAACTAGTATTAAGTCATTTATGAATGATCGTTACCAATGTTTTATCGCAATCTCTCTTGCGAGTGAATGTGAAGTCAGCATTACGATGACCGAACAAACAGTCAAATCGAGATAATATTATATAGCGGCAAACATTATTATTTGAACATAATCCGGAAAGTTTATTTTGGTTAATTTTGTTTAATGATTCTATTTATTTTTTGTCAAATATAATTATACTAGCTGACCCGCCGAACTTCGTACCGCCTAATAGTCGATTCTTAAATATATTTTTTTATTTAATACTTATTCTGCTATTCGGGACGCTATATAATGTTAAATGTTACCATCGTATAAATATTGACATTAATATTTATACGATACTAACGTCACTCAATGGTTTTGCCTTCCCAAAACATCTCTAGTAACACTTAAACTTTAATGGTATGGTATTAAAGTTCAAATTGACTTTCAAGTATTATTACGAATCGTTTGTATGGGAGAGTATAGAAAAGTATTGCTTTTAGACTTATTTAGGCAATTTTATAAATATTTCTCTCTATAAGAACCATTCTCGTACTTCCAGGAATACTCTAAAATAAGAATTAGTAAAATCGGTTAAGCTGCTCTCGAGACTTGAGCTTAGCAACACATTCAGCGATTCATTTTTATATTATAGATTGTTCATTATTAGTAATAAGTGTGTTGGAATGTAGAACATTGTTTTCCTATTTTTATCATCGCTTTGTATTTGTTTTATTTTTTTATAGTGGTAATATAATGCCCAACTTTTTTTGAAAAAAATTATGTATCAAATTTTTGCATAGGATCAAAAGTGTTTGAATGACAGAAAATAATGTTTTATATTTATGAATTTATTCCCTTAAACACATATTGTTTCGTTACTTGACATTGCAATAGCACATGCTAATAATTATCCAATTATCTTGGAATATAAATTATCCATGTTAATATTTTAACTGTTTTGTAATTTGACCTTTGCAATTAAAATTTGAAATTGTTTAAATTCAAGCATTTTTTTAAAGATATGTAAGGAAATATTGACAATAAAATCAATTTCTAAAATAACTTAAACCCATATTAACAAGATGTGAAAAATTAGTAAAAATTGTACAGAAAATTTTTGGCAATAACTTTTTAATCTTGTTTTTGATTCAAAACCATAATAAGTGTAAATTGTCAAGGAAGTTCGTAAGTACAGCACAATCCATCAATCATCTGTGATGTTTTATCACCATGTGTATGGTGGCAACGGCCCAGTCACGCACAGATCCTTATCATTCCGTTCGATTACTGGATATACACTGCCCGACTCCGGTACGCTACATGCTTAAGCGTGATGCATGACAATTGTTAGTTACACCATGTGTATGGTTGTTGCGATAGAATGGAATTCTCTAAAATCTATAAAATACAAATGTGAAGTTATTTAATAAATACCAGGAAAATGTAACGTTTAGATGGTTGTTCTTAAATATACATACACGTTCATAATATAACCATGATTCCCATGGCTACCGATTGCTTATTGACTAAATATGATAAAATACCGTCGTGAAGTTATTATTAGGGTTCTGTAGGAAACTCACTACGCAAATATAAACTAACCACGTAAGGATGTTGTGTTAATTTAGAATTTACAAAGATCATTGATTATCGACCTCTAATTTATACATTACATATAATTTTTATACATTGCGATGAAGGGTATGATTTATTAAAAAAGATAGAAAGTAGTGGATGAGAACCCGGAAAGCCACGACGCGACGTTGACCGTGGTGACACGTGGGGTAGGGAGGGTGGGGCGCGGCGCCGAGCTGTCGCACCCCCGTCCCCAGGTCGATAGCGCGCCGGTCGACGACCCCAATACGGTCTGCGCCCGGTGCATTGACGCTCGTCTAACCTACTTTCGAACGGGAACGTAGCACTACTTAGCTCAATGGAATCATCTCTCTTCCTGTACTTCTTGACTAGACGTAAAATATACGATTGGTGATTTTTAAAGACTTACGCAAACATGCCTACCAACTTCAACTTACATACTGCACTAACTCCTGCTTCCGATATCGCTTCATTTTAAATCTCACAGCAATTTTTGTTATTTTGATTGTTTTATATTTTTAAGGTTTAACTTTTCACCACAATACCATCTAGTGTTAAATAATAATGCGGTCTAAGTACACGCGGTACACACTTAATCATGAGAGGAGCTGGCTCTCAACTGCAGCTGCAGCACACACCAGCAGGTGCTTGGCGACAGATTTTCATTTTGAGGCTGATAGCTAACCGGGCGGGCTAAGAGAAAGCCCTACCACAATACTATGGTTTCATCACGATGTTTTCCTTCAACTAAAGCTCCAACTTGGTTGCAAGGATTCGAACCTACGTCAATCGTGGCGATGTCTGGCACGCTATCATCGAAGTCATCATCGCTTCGAAATGAAGCCTTTTTTAAATTGTTTAATGTAAAAAAAAACATAATGTTCTATAGACTTCCTCAGATAGAGTTTTACGAGTATATTACTTCCTGGACTAATCTTCAAAATAGTGGACTCGACTTTGGCAATATAGGTATTAGGTACTATTAGCAAATATAGTGCTTTTTAGAGTACTAGTTGTCGAAATTATTATTATTAGATTTATATATTATTATCTGTTTTTGTTATTGATTTTTTTTTTGGTTCAAACTGTATTGACTGTTATACAAATATTTTAGATTATATGCGTAAGAAGAGTGTGATGTATATAAAACCAGAGAAAAAATAAATGCTGAACTGTTTAATCTTCACCTATCTATATTTAATTATATAGGCTACATATCATATCCTTTAAGCTTCTTTTAAGCAGTAATCACGCACTGAACATCATAGAAAATAAAATATTAGCCACAATTTATCTATAGAAAATATGGCGATCATTTTCAGGAGAACGAAGCCACAGACCTCAGTTAGTTTTAGTAGATATAGAGATAATTTAGCATTCAATTTATCTGTGATTCCATAGCTTGTTGCTTAAGGTTACTTGAGAATTTCTTGACTCATCTAACTATCCCAAACCGTACTAAAATTTTCATATATTTATACCCAAAAATCGTAGTAAGCATCTAAACATAATCTACCAATAGTAGTCATTGGCTCAATATTAAAAAAAAATCAATAAAGCACGAAGCAAGTCGAAATATTAAAAATTGCAGTTTAAAATCCGACTTCTTTGTTAGGAAATCCATTTCAATTGTTTTTCTTCTTTTTTTTTCTTTTTGCAAGGGGTATATGCGATGTCGGTCGCAGACCGCCGGTTAATTGCTACACAAGGATTACTGCGTTCAAATATGCATTGTTTTTATTTAGGTCACGTTTCGGTGCCGAACCGTCTTTCTCGAACATTCTCATATATATTTAACTCACGGCATTTTTGATCATTTTTGTGTGTGATTTCGTCGTATAAATAGTTGATAGAACATCGCTATGAAAACACAAGATTCAGAACCCAATATTCAAATTTTAAGAAAAACTTTGTTTAACATTGACTTGAAAATTATGACATTCTAAATAAACTTTACACCGTAAGTTACCATGATATTTAATCATGAAAATTTATACAATTTTTCTTTAAATTTTACTTAACTAATCACAAATAACAAGAAATATACAACATTTGTATTTAGGTCACGTGGGGTTGCGAACCGTTCACGTTTCAAAAACCTTCTCGAATATTCGATAGGTCTGATTGATTTTGTTTCAATCGTGACTTCGTGTTTCGATTAACGGGGTTCTAGAGATTTCTGGTTGAAGCCCTTCCAGTACATACAAATATTAATTGTTTCGTTGAATTAATTGAAAAAGAAATACAATTAATTGAACGTTCTTGTAAAGTATGTAATTTATTTAAATTTACGAACCCCAAGCAAAATATTATTGTATTTCAAACATGGATAATAATAATATATAAATATTGTTGTTTGATCTCTAATATAATTCATTTTTATACATACACGTCATTTAAAGTTACACCGACGTATTTATTAAAAGAAATAAAACACAAATGAATTTTTTCATCATTTCAAACGATAGAGAAATCGCAAATACTATTTACGCCACGAAATTTAGGGCGAAAGGGAGAGGAGAAATGGAGGTTGCGAAAATAGTTTCAAACTGGCGAGTTTTGGAGCGGCCATTGCACTTTTCTTACATAATACCAGGGGTGCAGAGGTAACGAGAGCTACGCTGACATACACCAACTCAACGACGGGAAGATTTATCTCTCGGCAATAGTTATTTCTGAAATAGACCTTAGACTAGTATTTATACGGTCCAAATGGAATAGTTTATATACTATTGTTATGAGACAAAGAATGATTAATGACGCTTTTTAGCGCGCGTAGATGCTTGCGGCAAACGGGGATTTAAAGGGACAGTGGGTCGATTGAATTAAAATTGGCAACACAAACAGTTTTATAAGGTTTATACATTAAAATTATCATGCCTTTCATTTCTGAAATTAAAGCACTGTATTTTTGAAGTGTAAATCTGTTATCTTTCTTATCTTTTTTTTACTATAAAATCTAATAGATAAGAAATACAAACATCGCTATATTAATAAAATATAATAAACGGCAAAATAAACATTTCTAGACTGTAAAATTGTAATTTCAGTTATCAATATTTGTGGCAGCAACTTGACACAGTCTGCGTCGAGACTGACACGTGGCATCTCGAGAATGTCGCGTAGGAGTGAAAGAGAGGTTTATTAGTGGTCCCGCTCTGATTGTTCAAGACACCGATATATATCCGTCTAAAGGGAAACGCTGTGGCGAGGCTAAATTTATTTTCGTTTACGTTTCTCTCTTTTTTTATCTCATATTAAAGATGTTTTAAAAAAGGAAGTTAATATAATCATATCAGAATAAGCGACTTACATTTATTTGCTTGTTGGTTTGTAACTTAAAAGATTTTTATTTTTTACTTATTGTAACGCGACGAATCGACTTCATTGTTTAACAATAAGTACTTTCTGATCTAAAAAGGCTAACACCAAAAGATATACCGTTACTGTCATGCCGACCTTCGAAATTCTACCCATAATATCCCATCCCATAATATCTATCACACACACCAAATATAATGTGATATATTTTATAACTAGCTGTTGCCCACAGCTGCGCATGCGTTTATTTTTATAACTGTAAATTACTTCTTATAAGTTCAGCTATCTGTTAGTGAAAGTTCCGTGAAAAATGGTTCAAACGTTTTGGAGATAGTACTGCAAACAAAACCATGGGTAAAAGCTAGTCCAAAATAAAAAAGCTTTTATTACTCTTTATAATGTTAGCTATCTGTCAGTGAAAGTCCCATGAAAATAGGTCCAATCGTTTTGGAGAAAGTACTACAGACGAAACCACGGATGATAGCTAGTCTAAAATAAAGTAGCCTATGTCACCCGCTGTAATTTTAACTATCAGTCAGTGAAGTTTCTGTCAAAATCGGTGTAGCCGTTTCGGAGATTACCCGGAACATACAGACAGACAGACAAAAATTTTAAAAATTGTATTTTTGTTAACAGTATCGTGTATACGTTCATATCCAATCAGTAAAAAGTCGTTATTTTGATATTACAAACAGACACTCCAACTTTATTTATATGTATAGATGACTGTTCGCAGTTCTAAGCTGATTTATAAATAATGCATAGATGATAGAATAGAATTACATATACATATCTAACCATGAATATGATGGAGTTTTGTTTACCTGGAAAAGAAAATACAATCTTTATTAATATTACAATGTAATGTACATATTATATACATATTTATCTTATGTATTATTTAGGAAGGAAAACGTCGCGAGGAAAGAATGAAATATTCTCAGTATTGCTATCTTGCGGATAAGAACAATTACGGCATTCCATTGTATTTGAATTTTGAAATATATAGGCGGAGATGGTGAAGAAGCTTGTATAATTTCAAATCACTCTATGAATAAGACTGTCCACTAATGGGTTATTCAAGAGCTGGTATTGCCGTTGAAGGCTAATGGATAAATAAGGTTATCTAAGGACATTATAAGGATATTTAATCTTTGATCATACTCAATCACTGGCAATCGAATCATAAAAGAAATAGTCAACTTCTGCGCAGATGTCGCAATGGCTTCAAAGTTTGGCTTGTGTATTGTGGGTTAAAATTCCACAGAGGTCTGTTAGCTACTTTTATTGTAAAAAAATAATAATGTTTTCTACATAATTAATTACACATTATTAAAAATATCATTTATCAATTCTGCCCCCGAAAGGAAAAGGGGCATATCTAAGTAAAATACAAATCGGAGAAAAGTTGAAAAGTCTGTATCTTTAGTGATAACTAACTGATTTTTTAATTTAAGTGTAATTTGTCAATAGACGCTCATAGATGAAGAAAAAACTATTAGAGGTCAATGTTTGCAAAAGACGTCACATTTTTCCATGTGGGTCTCATTCTATGGGCAGCAGCGTTGTTATCGGTTATTAATCGGTAGGTGTTATCACAATGTACGAATAAGCTAACGTTATACAACAACCAATAGGTGTAAAAGAGGAAGTGCTTCACGTCGTTCACTCTCAAAGTCACAATACGAACAACATACATTTTTGATATAATAATAAATACACGATAAAAGACAGTAAATGACCCAATAGCAGAATAACTGATAACAGTTTATAACATCGATTACTATTATGATAACTATTATAACAGTGTAATTAATTATTGATGTTTAGCCTCTATTAACTTCTGTAATGTATGATCCACAAATGGTTGGAGTCCGTTGACTGTATATAAAGGCCTCGCGCAATACCTACCTTGACCTTCAATCCGAAACATAGTGTAGAGCAACAGGATATACATTTAAGTAAAATCAAGTAAAACGTTTGTCTATTAAGCTACTGGAAAACCTTGATTTGCGTTGAACAATAGCGAAATAAACGATAAATTATTTAATTCGCGTTTTATATTTGTAAGGAGTGTCATGCGCCTGTGTCGCGTGCTGACTGCTTTATTGTATTACCCTTGGAAAATCTTAATATGTCCATTATAACTTAGTAGGTTTGCTTTTATTTTTTGTAAAAAAATAGCAAATATATATTTTCTTATATTCTCTATATTCAAGCATATACACATAAAATTATGAAGCCATAATGGTTCGATGATTAACGTGTTCGGACACCGGGTCGATCGTTGTGGGTTCGAAGCCTTGCGAATGAGTAGGAGCTTTCGCTGACAGAAAACATCGTCATGGAACCATAACATGATGATAAGCTTTTCGAAGTCCGCCTGGCTAGCTACTACTCTCAAGTTGAGCCAGGTTTAGCGTGTTTTAAGTCATTTAACATCTGGTGAAAATGTAGTCAAACGTTACGACCTAAAAAGTATAAAAGAAGTGACACAACTCGGTTCATATTCATTACTCATTATAATATTTCCCACCAAAATACTTTAGGTAGTTAGTTACGTATATATATATTTTTCTAGAAATGACTAATTCAATGTTTAAAATGTACCGAACCGCCGGACCAAAGGCCTCGCAAGGTATTTTCTCAGATCTCTTTATACTGATAAAAACATTTTGTCAAAACTGGTTTATGTATATATTGTTTGTTTTAGATACCTACGTCAATGTCGTCGTCTCTATATTTACATTTTTGTTCAATTGTAACATATTGTCTGATTTTTTAAATTATTTAAAGCCTAGAGCAGTAGCGTAACTATATATACAATCTGAGGAGAGTGGCAAATTCATTGGATGAGGAACCAGTAATTATCATCACATTGTAGTTTAATTTTAGGAAATCAGTGAACTAGTATTACTTAATTGTCTGCATTTTAGTTAAATTTGTAATCAACTGAATTTTCAGAAGCAAAGGCACTACATATCTTTAATAAAATAATAATTCAATCTTAACAAGATATTTCATTAAAAAAATTCTTTTCTCCGACTTTTCTGTTCCGAAAAAGTACCATTATAATAACATTATGAAAGTTTTCAGATCGGCCCATAGAATTTTCAATAGATAGAATAGCCAAATAATGTAGCCTATCGAGTCCGATGGACTTCCCTAAATCGAAGGTTCTGAAAGTTCTGGGGAGCCCTGTCCGGCCGGGGGCCCGTGTTATTTTGCCAGCTCTACCACCCTATAATTACACCACTGGCCAAGAGAGAGACTGGTCCACGAGTGCAGTTACTGGAACAAACCTATAGGTGGTTCGTGGAAAATTTTTAAAGATGAGTGATAGCTATCTGGACAGATATTTGAAAACTCGAACCGCTATGTCATGGCTTCACGATGTTACCTTACCCAAATCTCAAGTCACTCGACCATACGTCGATCGACGCGATGTCGGTATAGGCTACCACTAAGCCATTGTTGCTTTAACTAAATTCATACAGGCAGTTTCAGAGAAGTTTAATTCCGCGAATAATCTAGTTATGGAATGGGCTCCCTGCTGAGGTTTTCCCAGGGGATTATGGTACACTCATATAAAAAATCGGCTGTCGCGTGTAGGACACTTCCGGTGGTGCAAGGATCTATAGATTACGGTAACCCCTTACAATCAGGGGGACAGCAAGCTCATTTACATCGTGGTACAAAGAAAAACGCGAGAGCATGTCATATGACGTGAAATCAAAAACATATTTTTTTTACTCTTTGATTACCCGCCCAACGTTAACATAGCGACGTTCTCTAGGCCAGTAGTTCTTGAATACTGGCCTGTAAAATTTCGAAACACATAATTATGAACGTGTTATGTAATTATCATAAGAAAAAACAATTATAAAAGTAATGTAAAAATTTGAAAGTTGATGAAATCATTTTTCGTAATAAATAGAAAGTTGGAAATAACTGACCGAGATTAATTCTGTTCGTTCTTTGTGACGAGATATTTTCTAATGGCTCTTCCCCATTCGTAGTCAATTAAAATATACAATGATTTAGATACTTGAGATTTGAATTCGAATAGTAAATATCTAGAATCTATAATTATCTTTTAATAATTCGTCTAGACCTGTAAATCATAATCAAAAACAAAAAAATATAATACTTATACTCCTTTTATTATCAAACTCACTGAAACCGCCGTCAGCCATAGCATAATCATCGCTTCAAAATGAATAAATTACACGATAAACTAGCCAATAATAAAAACAGCAGCTATTACAGAGCTTATTCTCTAAACAAACATGTTCTAAAACCGATCGGGTGAGTCACAGGCTACGTGTAAACACGCGAGAATAAGTTTCATAGAAAATGTATGATAACCAACGCATCAGATTAAATTTAAATCGACGCACGTACAACACGCTACGAGCTTTTTATTGGACGAGTCTCACTGCCAAGGACGGCATCAATGGAACATTGCATCATTATTATTGCATAAAATATTCGGTATATCCCAAAGTTTAAATAAAAATAATTCCCGATGATAATAATGTGCGCGCGTGTTGGGTGAACGCACCGGCGTGGCCTGCTTGGCGCGACGCCAACTCTCACGGTAAACTCTCCTAATCGCGGTGGCTAACGCTTTAGTATGCTCTTCGTAGCTTATAAACGCCTGGTACTCGTTAAACCGTCGTACCTAGTCACGGGTAAAATAGCTTTAATCCTTTGCTATGCTGTTTTCCTAGTGAATAATTTGATTTTATTTTAATTTTCATCACCATTTCGATTAACAAAAATAGTTGTTTACTTTACTTATCAATTTAATGAAAAGTGATGACGGGTTTTGTGATAGAGTACAAATAATAAATCACAAATCATTAAAGAATCCCATCACGAGTCTGTAATTTTAATGTGTTAGTACCTATATTAACATAAATAGGATCACAAATAATTACAAAATTAAATTTTATAATTCACATAAATACGAGTTGTATATATGTACTATTTATTTATAATGCATTTTTATTGGTCATTTTAACATTGATAATGATTAATTTTAAGTGAACAGTCATACCGCCAAATGCTTATGAGGAACCAAAGAAGTTTTAAATATATTCATGGTTTTAAAGTAAATAATATCATAATTTTCGTACAATGATTGCACCTTTTTATTACATTGTGTCATAGTTGCGTACTGTAATAATTTCAAAATACTTTTCAATAAACGAAAATCATTGTTTAAAGCAGATATATATTTAAACACTCTGTATAAAACGAAATAATAAAATGAATTCCGTAAACAAAAAAGTACTGCGAAGTTGTCAAAAACATCGCACTGCCTCGACTTCTACCCAAATGCGTCAAACGTGTTACTCTCGGCACATTCGTGTTGTGAATTACGCAACATAAGTCATATTAGGTATCACAGGGGATTTAAGTCGTCGTTGCGCTTCTTATCGGGTGTTCAACCCGAGACAGCGGTGCACTGACATACGCCCTAGCCACGCCTTGACTTGCACCGAAAATGCGGACGTGTGGGAAGAAAACTATAAACTTGGGTTACTATGATTATTAGATAGAAACGTGTTGGGAATAAATAATACCTTATTAAATTAAAAAAAAAATGTCTTTCGTTCCAGTAGGTTTACAGTAAGGACTGACCAACTTTGTAATTTCATATGTAATACATATTTGAATTACAGGAAGTGCTAACAAAAACATTACCTACACAAATAATTGTTTGGTTTTATGAATTCACGATGCAAGTGAAATTTTTTTCGGATCGTAGGCAAAAAAAAAACCTGAAAATTTTCGGAAAACTATTCGATTTAGGGTGTAAAAATCGCGTTTTTAATCTTAACTTAATTATTTGAAAATGGAAATGATAATGGGAAATCAATAGTAGACAAGATATCCAACTATACATTTTAATTTCAATCTGTGTATTACGATACACATATTATTATTAGAGTACGGATTACGTAATAAATACAATCATTCAGGTGATAGATGTATTTTAAAACCTGAGCACAATATTTATTTAAATAATTGAATCATTCAGAATTGAGCCATGGGCACCGCCATATTGACCTTGGCTGCTTTGCGGAGCGCCTTTCACTGTAGCTATACTCCGCGGCCGGCTATAATGCAACATGCGATAGATGGCTGAAAAAAATTGAAGCGATGTAAAAAAAGAAGAGTTACTTTAATAATACTTTCAATATAAAGGTTTACGAAAAGTTCAGTATGATTACGTATTGGTTTATGTAAAATGATACTAAAAGTTCATTATTTCATGGAGCAACTTTCGTACGTGATAAATAAATATCGCGGTCACAAATACACTTTTCATAGTTTCCACAGAACGGTTAGAAGCACGTACTCTATTTAACCTTAGCAAATCTAAAACATACTTATTAATTTATTTCTTTGAAAAGGAAATACAATCCAGATATTTTTATTAATATTTATATTATTAATTACGTGTACAAAAAATAAACCTGTTTTTTTTTGTAGCAATAAACAGCTGGATGTAAAATATTCCACGTAGCCATCAATTAAATATAAATGTTTCATAAGTAATGACATTACAATAATTGAGGTAATTTTAATGGTAAAAAAAATTAAAGCCCCGTTTGGCGGGACCCTAAATTGCATCACGTATGCTTTATTGGTCTGCCGGCGAAATATCAAAGTTAGAGGTACCAGGCCACCATGAGGAGCGAGTCGTGTCAGATGTTGATAAGTTAGTGGCTTCGACCGACTTCATTGCCGAGTGTCGGCCGAGACACGTTTCCGGCTACAAATTCGCGAGTGAGGTCAAATTTCGAAGGCCGTTGCGTAACTCCTAAAAATCACATATATAATATTAATATATTTGTTTGTATGTCAACGCATATATTTGCAAATTATAAACCAAAGGTGAATGTCGCGATTCGAATTCACGACATTGTTTAATTAAGGAGAGATCGATAGTTAGTTTCTAGGTTTCTTCCATAATATTATCTATAAATAAGTAGTATAAAATTGGACGTTGGTACATCTGAGATCGATAAAATACACTACCGTTTGACAGATCAATACGACAGATGGCGCAATCGAGTGTTTTAATTCCACAGACGTTATCAAAAATGAAGTCGCCTGAAACCGTGAAAGCTTAGCTTCGGATTTTTGAAAAATATGGAATCTGAAAAAAAGTACTATAAATAATAATAACAACATTTTAGATTGTTGGGTTTCTTAAGTTCAAGTTTCTTTATTTTCTGCTTGATTAAGACATCCGTAGCGTGTTTACATCTTAAACTGGTAGAAGAATAAAAAAAACAAGCTCAGCGACCTCTTTATTAGACAGTCAATAGACGTAATCTCCAGGTGGTAATTGAAGTAATGCTCAAAAACAACAAAACATGAGCGCCAATAGTGTCTCGACCTTGGGCGTGCTATTCGGTAATGACCCTGCGCAACCGACGACCAACCGTCGAGCGATTATGATTGCTTAGGCATGTGGCACATTGAATTATGCATACTATAAATATTAAGATTTTATTCAATAACCAGTTGCCCGCCCCGCTATAGCACCGGTTTACTTACAAAGAAAATGTGAGCAAATCTTCCCGTTACATTGCGACCATATAATGAAATAAAATGGGAACTGAACATCAATCTGTCAATATTTTCCTAAGGACTCCCCTACTGTCTTCCGCCTCATTCATTCACTCATTTTTATATGGAAATTTTTGAACCCAAACTGTATACTTTCCGATACCATTTTTCAAAAATTTTCTTTTATATAAACCTTGTCCTAACAATTGCAAATACAATAAAATAGGAATTAGCCAAATAACTGCAACCTTTCTGAAGTGATTCCCCTACATACCTTTAGCAACTGCTTTTTATTAATATAGACTTAATAATATCATAACTTATGTGTATAATATATATTTTTGAAATGATACAATAGCAACTGTAGTTTAAATACTACAAAACAAACTTGAAAGTTAAGTACATTTGAAATTAGTTAAGAAATTTGTCCATAATAATATGGATACATGGTCCATAATAAATAATTTTCTTTAAGTGTTATAATATACAGATATTATTCTCTGTATTTCTTTTTAATTTTTTTTCTACATGGTAGAAACTGCGTTCAGTATTATACAAACATTGTAGATTGTAGACATAAGGAGTGTGAAGTATGACAAATAGAGACTCGTAAATAAATGCTTCGACTCGACGATGGTATGGAAAAAAACTGTTACCAATTGTTTTTATTGATGAGAATTCTAAAGCTCCCCGACAGGTACTAAACATAATAAAAGAAACTCAGTTGACAAACAGAGTACATAAATATACGAAACCTTCTATATATATTATATTTATATATATAAATAGATATATAGATTATACGAAATTTCAAACGTTTTTTTATATTCCATATTCTAATAGAGTTTTGTGGTGATAAGTTGATATATAAATAAATGTGCAATGAGTTAAATAATAATTACTATGTATTGTGATAACGGGGAAATTCTTAATTTATACTAAACCGTCCTCCCATTGGTAATCATGCTACCAAATGATAATCATGGAGCAAACTTCTTATATTGCTAAATGCTGCTTGCAGAATAAAGGACAAAAAATGATCAAACACAAAAACTAAAATGCCAAAAATTACAATTACAATACAGAAATGACCTTAACAAGGAAACATTCATAGATTCATAACGAGAAATAATTATTTTACTACATTTTACAAGAAAATATAAATACTTTGAAATAAAATGGAAACACAACACTGATTTATTATACATATCTTACGTTCGCTTTGTAACTATATCAAACGTCTGTGGACGGACATGTATGATTTTTATTATATCAAAGTTTTAAATGGACGTTAAGAATAAAATTATGCTATAATGGAATTATATCATTCAATATTCGTAACATGATATTGCATTTTTATATAACAAGGACAAACACGTGTTAAAGTTATGAATTATTTGTTTTATATATCAAAATTATATAAAACTTTTATCCTCTGAAAATGTATTATTACATTTTTATTGTTTCATACATAAGTAATACCTATCATTTGGGAGTTAGTTTCCATAGGCTTAACGTGTTACGATCTTAGAGAACATCTTTACTGAACTTAAAGTGAGATTGTGGTTAAATGCTAAAAGTATTAAAAAAAAAATAGATCCTATAACAGATAATTATAAATCGTTTGTGTAACTCATTCGAATGACATCACTGATTGTATAGATTTATCTAAATAAAATTGAAGTCTCCGAAGTTTATCGGGGCTAATCTTCAAAACTGCGACTTAATTTTGATGAGGTTTTTATTGCAAAGTTAAGGATTTATTTGAATATTATCCAAACGATTTTCCATAGGCGTCAATAATGATTAAATTTAACAGCGTTTACCTTAAAAAATAAATATAAGAATGAAGCCGGTAGTAAATGAAAAAGACAGCCTCACAACTCTTTGTGTCACTCACAGTGATCATTGACACTGGTGTTTCACTAAATTTAAATATTTAGTGAAATATTACATTTAACGATAAATTTAATTGTTAAACATAATAATCGTCGATAAAGTACAGAATAAACCCGGCTGTTTGTGTCGTTTCTCCGTCGCGATGGGTGTTGATTTGTAAATATTAATAATCTGGAGACAAAGACGCCGTCTGTCCGCCCCCTACAGTATTACAGATTATATATACATTTAGGAATACGACTTTGTACCGTACAGCGAATTCTTCTTTGTTATCATCACAGCTAATAATAATATATTCGTAAAAATATAAGAAACTGCGTTAGCTTGTTCACGTAAAAAATTTGCTTTATGTTTGAGGGTGGTGCTTACCCATGGCAAGCATTAGAAAATCCTTGTTTTTCTTCACCAAAAATCTGATATTTCCTAACATGAGCATAAGCTTATTATAGGATTCGAACCTGTGTCAATCTCCATACATCAACACTATGATGATTCCCGAATAGGCCAGGACCACAAAAAGATATTATAGGCAAATCTTTACAGGACTACACACTATCGTCTGTCGTTTCGTCCAAAAATTTTCTGAGGACAGCTCGCATCAATATAGGAATCAATTTACTAATATAAAAGACGGAAAAACAGGAGAGAGAAGTATCCTCTAGTAGTCCATGTTAACATATTGGTGTTTCGAATACCGCGGTAGAAGTTACTAGAATTTCAACTATCAAATCTTTGTAACACGAACCGTTGTCCACCTATTTTTGCTTCATATTAAAGGCCAATATGTATAAGATGATATTTTCTTATAAAAAAAATAAGCGCGAACTCCCATTGTGACCTACAAAGACGTGCCGGCGCGCGCCTTGAACCGCGCTGTGAATCCGAACCGGCCGCCACACGCTGCGTTTACGAGGCGGCGCGACGTGCTCGCGAAACACGAGCTTACAATCTTCATTATCATAGCCATCAGGCATAACTTAAAACATACAGATACATAAACAACAACGAAAACGTAATTAAACACTACCACAGTCGCAGAGAATGGCTCAAAAGGATAAAGAACATTTTAAAAATCACTTTAAGAATAATAGTACGAATATAGAAATTATAGGAAAAACTAGTTATTAATTCCTTATTAGTAAGTATTTCATTACATTCTGGTTTAATTTCCAGCTATATCATCAACTGTTATTCATTATTAACTAGCTGCCCGCACTGGCTTTGCACGGCTATAATGAAGAAGAAAAAGAGACCAAATATTCCGTTTTCAGTACGACAATCGTAAAAATAAAATGGCAGCTAAACAAAGAAACGACAATTCTGTCAATATATTTGAAAATTTTTCCACCGTCTTCTGTCTCACTCATTCACTTACTTTGTTATATGGAAATTTTTAACCCAATTTTTCACTCTTTTGTGCGACATTTCAAATATTTTATTTCATATAACTAACTAGTCCTAACAATTATACAAGCACAACAAAAAAGTATTAGCAAAATAAGTATAGCCGTCTGAAGTGATTATATACATTCGGCAATTGTTTTTTATTTATACAGATCACTAACCGAGAACAGTCAAAGACGACAGTATCAAATACCAAATATATTCGCGACGATTCCCTATTCCATTCCATTATACCTGTAATGTAAATTTAACCCAATCTTACGTCATTTACGCATTGCGTAATACATTAACAATTTTGCGAATAAACGCATATAATTTAAAAAAGAATCTATTTGCTCTGATATATACAACGAATTGCAAAAAAATAATTAACATTTAATTAACCAATTTAATTTATATCTCAAACACGGGTCTTTTATGGGATAGAGAATTTCATACGAATTGCTGTAATCGTTCAAAATTTTATTAAATAGCAGTCGAAACGTTGTTTGACTTAATAAATGATTATACTGAATGCAGACGAACTCTATTTCAAATCTAAAGTTGGAGCTTGTGGCGGCGCCAGAAATAACAGAGCTCTAGCAGAAATTTCGATGTCCAAATACTACGACGAGTGACACAGAGGCGGGCGATCCCGACACGTGCTCCTCTATACAAAATGCAATGTACAAGTGTGTGCGCTATATCCAGGACTATAAATATACTTATATCATAATTGAAAAGAATGCTTGTATATATGTTATGGACCATGTAATTAATCAAAACAATATTTTGCACCCTTAGTAAAGTAAAGGCTAACTTAGAAAAGTAGTCTTTTGGGAAACTGCAAAGAACCAAATCGACGTCACAATATTTTTTACAAAATTAGCCCTAACTCCCTGATTCACAACATCGTCGCCAGGAAAAATTACTTTTTCTGTGAGATACACCTTGTAGAACTATGTACGAGTATAATGAGCCTTTCTATTGCAAAAACGAAAATACCTAAAAATTCGATATATGTGCCCTTATTTTATTAAGGGTGCGATTTATATAATCCGTGGTATATAAATAATGACAAGTCAAATCGGGTTATGAGATTAATACTTATTTTTAAAATTGATTTTGTAGATTTTTTTTTAATTCATTTTCAAATATAATACGTGGCGTGTATTTCAGTACTTGTTAAATTGCAATTAATATTCTAAAGTGAAAGTTTGTGATGCTTTCAGACTTTTCAGACAGAAACTATTGAAGGCATTTTGATAAAACTGTGTAGTAACAAAAACAAATAAGGATATTGTCAAAAATTACCAAAATACAACGATAAGTATTGTAAAATACTGCCACGAGAGAGTTATCTCGATGTGCGTTGCATAATACGTTAAGAGTTACAACAGTTCTAATAAAAAGTGTGCGGCATTTACGTGGAAGACATTATTGCTAAATTAATTAAAGTTCACAGCTTCACCGGACTACTAAGGCAAGCGCTTAAGGCATTTCGCCGCTTGACAACAAGCTCATGGGTGCCAAAGTGGCTGAATCTTGGCTTGTGCTGTTCCCTTGTATGCAAGATCGTAAATCCGTCTAAGCAACTGGGTACCGTATTTACGATGTATAATTTATGCCATTATATTATTTCTTTTAAAAACCTTAGAGTTGGTCATGAATATTTTGAATAGGTTTTCAGGGGTACAAAAAAAAATAGAGTACCTTTCACCAAAATAAATACTATTCTCGGGAACAGTATTTCAAATCAGATAGATCAAATTTACATTAACGTGAACGAAGCTGCAGGGAAAACTTAGTCATTTATAAATAGATAGCGGCCCCTAGTATTAAATATCGAAGTGTCGTAAATAGGATATGAGGTAATAAAAAATTGATTACTAGGAATCCAACTGGATTGAGTAACTCCGAGGAAAAATTGTAAACGACGTGTTTACAAACACAGTTGTAAGTTTTCAAACGTGAACTCGGGTTCAGCGGCTTTCCCACAACAGCGGAACCTTTTACCTTTACTTTGACGTCATTCCGCCTCATACAAATCTAGTTTTATATTTTACGGCTTTATTTATCGAGAACGAGACGGTGTTACATTTAACAATTGTTTGTGCGTTTTTTGTTGCGACACCAAAAAGTGTCAAGTTTTTATCACTCATTCTTATAATCGGGCAAAATTGCAACAATAAAAGCACGTTCGAGACATTAACAATTAACGCTAAATTCTTTTTTGATATGTAATTTGTCGGTTTCGAATAATGTAACCCCTGTGAGTTGAGGAATTTTGAATTAAGAAGAAAATATGTTTGTAACCTCAATGCTTCTAAACAGGAAAATTGATACGTGTGTGGCAGATCGTCAACGCCGCGTTGTCGCGTAACCATTGCCGGTTTCTTTCGATGCATGAAAGGTATCCGTATAAGGACGCATCAATGTAGAGGGTATGAGGGATCGGACGAGAGCGATGACGAATGTGAGGGGTTGATGAACGGAACATGTTCTATTTCGGAGCGGCTAAAAGCGGCTGCGGCTCACCGAGTGACATTTAGCGGAGTTAGGTGCATCCGACACTATCAGATGTTATAGATAACTATCGACGGTTGTGAAGCAAATAAATATATAATTAACGTATAAAATCATTATTGATCTATAAATCGATCGAACTAAGTGAAAGAAATATAGAGATATGGGTTTATTTGCATTAATTTGCTGAAAGCTTAAAAAATATCTTTCATCTAAACTTAATTACTAATTATAATAGAAAATAATGGTTTATAAACGTTATCCACTCTGTTAGATTATAAAGAAGCTTCAATAACCGTTGAAGGATATTTTAAGTAACGAATTGAGAACATTCCGTAAGACTCTACAGTGGGGCGGTTGACTGCTGACGAATTTATGTTAACTAGTATTTAATACTGTACTTTTATGTTTTAAATACAACATTTCAATTGTCTTATCTATCTACGTATTGGAGTTACGCTGCAATATTTATAGATATATATAGTTTCGTTAAATATAAAATTTTATCATATAAAATGTTTTTCTCAAAATAACAAAATTTTCACGAGATTTTATATTTTATAACGTGAATTATATTTAATAAATTTTATAATTTTGTCCAGTAAAATGACATGGTTTAATGAATTCACCACCTACGACATAACTCTGACATATTATATGCGATATATTTTGTTTATAAATAATCTGCTTAAGTGTATAATGCTATTTACTAAAACACTGTCTTGATAATTAATCACATTACATTTAAGCGTTATCTTCTCATTACTTTGTGTAATTGTGTTACAAGATGTCATGTGTAGCGAGCCATTCACGTTTTTTTAATATTAACATTACTATACTAAGTAATATTATAAATGGGAAAGTGAGTTGGTTTGTTACACGTACATACTTTAACTGCTAAACCAATCATTATGAAATTTTGCATACAAGTTGTCAGAAGTACAGTAAAGAACATTGGTTACCTTTCATCTAGGAAGAGAACTGTTACCGAGGGATAAATCAAATTCACATTACCGCGAGCCAAAGCGAGTAAGCAATAAACAATTCATATATAAATAGAAGATGTCTAGTACCAGATTACGTCATTATTTATAACGATTCGAGAAACACTAACGAATAAAGGTCTTAGATTGGTGAACGTCATTAGTAACAAGAGAAAATAAAATAACAGAGTCAAAAAATATTGAGACTATTGTTGGGTATGTTGACTCCTATATAAAATCGGGTGAGTGCCTTAAGCGCTCCCCTTAGTAGTCCGGGAAACTATAGAGGCCTTGTCAGGTCAACAGTGTAGTCAGTTCGATAACAAAAAAAAAGTATGTTTATGAACGAGTTATTAAATTGAATACTGTTAAGTATAAACATATTTTATCCCTCCCATATCTATATATATAAATACGCAGAGACAAAACAGTTAAGTATATTTTCTTCCGTTTCTCAATTTTATTTTATTTTTTGTGTAGTAGATATTAGCCAGCTTTCGATTAGTTCGTTTATTTATTTACTTAATATTGAAACATTAAGAATTTATGAAATACGGTCGAACTTCGACTACTGGATAACCACTAGTATGTTAATTTAAGCCGTTTAGTTTACAGTGTGCTCTCGTCCCTCGATGCCCTACACTGCGCAACACATACACAACACGTTCTAGCGTAGCGAACTTTCTGACATATATTTTGTGTGGCAATCTCTCCGCACATAAGGAATGAAACATATAAATAAGCTATTAGTATATATACACAAACTATACAATGAAAATAGAATTTTTCAAAGCCGAATTGTTCAGTGATTAACGCCTTGAAGCAAAAACAAATAATCTCTCGTGTTTTATAATCTTAAGCGGCAATCAGATACATTAAAACCATTTGTCGGATCAGTAATTATTAAAATGTGTCAAACCCTAATCAGGTTTATATTTATAAATATGAGAACGCCACAAGTCAGTCCGACTTGGGCGACGCGGCGCGTCATGTGTAGATCGTGATTTGTTTCCAACGCGTAACAAACGTCGTTAAACTATGAAAATATAACTAAAAACATGTGCACGCACGATTCTAATGCGGCACCACCTATTATCACGTTCATTTCGTATATCAAACAAGTTTCTTTTGTTTTTCAATGAAAAAAAAAACAACAATCCATTTATTCATTTAGTCGTTTTTTCCTATTATTACAGAAACAGTTCGAGATTTCGTTCTCAGAGAATTAATTAAAGTTACATTGACATCTTTATTAATATACCTCACTCGGCTGTTCTTTATAAAAATAGTGTTTATGCAAATAGTGCCATTTTTATATTATGTTCCCTATTATATTTGCTGCCCTTTCTCTATGAACGTGCTCTTTATACAAAGCCCCTTAAAGTTATCAGAGTATTAATTACAAACTGCTCGTCACAATCACAATACATAGAAGTCAATAGAGGTGGCTGATCACAGTAAAGGTTTTGAGAGTCTTTTGAGGTCTTTGAGTGCTCCACATTCGAAACCAATCAGGCGTTAATTAAGTCATAAGTTTATTAAATCAAGTTACTTATTCGAGAACAGATCAAATACCATCCTACACCAAATATTACCCTCAAACGAATTGCAGAGCATTGATTAATGTAACACATTCGTGAAAGGTAAGGCGAATGTCAATTCAAAGTATGAGGGGAAAGTATTTTGTGCCAAACCTAACTACGTGGGACACGGGCTAGAGGAAGTTGCCGAGAAACGAAGAGGATTTTTTTTATTAAAGTAAGATGTCATTAAATTATATGATAATAGACAATCAGTTATAATAGAATAATTCATAGCAGAGGCGTCGAGAACCTAATCAGTTGGAGTTAAACTTGAATTTCATTTTACTTGAAAATTATTACATTTTTTAGTGGTGTAGCATATATGCATCGTTATTGGTTCGAATGAAATGGAGCAATAAAAAATAGATGCCACTGTGACTAAAGTTTAACAATAGCTCCTTGAGTTTATGTGCTTATATATGCGCTTTTGACGAGTAGCTGCTATCGACTGTTACCTATACCTATTCCTTTGACAGAGGAATATACATTCCGAAAGCCTAACATAATCGCTAAGTGGTCGCAAGCTTTAAATAACTCATTAAACAAAAATGATATGAATCGCAAACCGCAACGCGGTTCGGCGCGTCGCGTTCAATCCGGAGTTTAATTACGATTCGCCTGCCATCGATACTGTTGTGATATCAACCGAATATGCGAGGGTAATAAGTGTTTTCGAGAGATGAACCACTTCGCCTCTGCTGTTAGGGTTCTCACATATATAACTACGCTTTTTTTTATTACAGTATAATCTAACAGCAACGGTTTCACATCAATCAAATCAAATAAATCAAAAATACTTCATTCAATTTAGATTTTAAGGCGGTTATGAACATCAAAACTACAACCGTTTCAGAAAACAATCCAGTCATCGAGAAGAACCCGGCAAGACACTCCAATCAGGTGTATCTTTTCATTGTACATATTATTACAAAAATACATTATAGTTATCTTCGTTGTTGACGGGTGCACACCCCCCTCGGGTGTTATTTTGAGACATCACCTTCGTTCACATTTTGATCCACCCTACAATAGCCTTTTGACAACAAAACTCCGCAGACATGACACTTGAACTTAGTATCCGGTAAATGGTATTGTGCTCTGGGACTTAGTTGTAAAACATAACACTATTACCTAAAAAAACTGTTATTAGTCTTAGTGACCCTGAAGAAACATGAGATGACCAATTTATCACTGTTTCTAGTATTTCAACTATGTCGAGATTTTACTAAACTCAGATTTTCTAAGTGTTGGCAGGACACGGACTGATTTTGGAAGACCAACAGATGTACAGTTCATTGTTAGTCAACGCTGTCAAGCCGCAGTGCTGCATCGTTTTGAACGACGTCAGTGCATTCGAATCCTATGATACGTGTTTACTTAAACTCGACTGCCATAAACGATGTAATCAATTATCTATATTATATAAGACGGTGTCGTTACAAGGTATGATTACGGTCAAACATAAAAAAACAATTCATCAATATTTAAAAAAACAATGTCAATGTCCCAAAAACAGCCTGATAGCCCTAAGCTACAATGATCGCCTTTAAGACCAAAGAAAACACTAAGGCGCGTAATCAAGGAGGGAACGCCAGGGCCGTTGGGCTCCAATACTAAGAAATACAATTCGAATTTAAATCTATACTTTAGTAACTTTTTAATAAAAAAACTGCTCTATAATTTTAATCGCGTGTATTATTTTCTATGGTTTTGTAGAAACATAAATTATTATAACAATAGATGAAAAATCTTACATTTTTTTTTTATGTGCGGTATAAAAATAAAAATATTGGATTTATGATGTATTAAATTACTATCACAATAATATTAAATATATGTGATGTGCTTTATCACTTCATAGTATTGAAATGTTAAATAATTCTTCGATGTTTCCTATCATAAAATGATAAACTCAAAGATTTCGTAAGGCGAGTAACTCTAGTCACACGTCACAACCACACAAGGAACACTAAATGGGTTAATAATTAATTGATATTTTAATTGTTGCAAAGTCATTGACCGTCGTATACCTACAGACACCATATCGAGATATTTTCGCACGCTTGTGAACGACTGATTCATCTCAAGGACCGTTTAAATTTTTTTATAATTATTAAAATATATAGTTTTTATAATCTCTACTAACCAGGCGGGAATCTTGATTTTTTATTATTTTTATCTATACATCAATAGATTTTTTATTATTTTTCACGGCTGTTATGAGCTGTCTAACCTTTGCCGCAATGAGTAGTGAGTGATCTTTTATATTTAGACGTAGGTGGTCCCGTGTTACCGGATTTTATAATTTCGTTTTCGGGATACCGCAAGCGACTAGACGCGCAAGATAAATAGTGCTTTCATTTTTATTCGTCCTCGCATTCTATTCAGGTTTGGGCTGTCACTTTTTCTTTCGTTGCGATAGTAGTGGAGCGCGCCGCGGCCGAGTAGGATCTCGATCGGGCAGCCTTGACCTTCGGTTGCGATCGGTCGCGCGGGCGATCGTCGACCCGCGCGCCGTCGCCGCCCGCGCCGCCCTCACCGCGCCGACTAGAGATGCACGACTTCACTTATCGACTTGATACGTTTATCAAGTTATTATTGACGTCGCGCCGCGCCGGGTTCTTCCTAACACACTTTTTCTCACTTCCTGCACGGTCTTATCGTGTTTATACTGGCGTTTCTCTTTTTAATTTACCTGATAATGTCTTACATTCGTCGTGGCGTTAGTTTATTATTTGGCTGGCGGGTTCAATACATGTTTAATTAGGAATGTGTTATTTTTGTTATCATGTACTCACAATGACGATTATTTTATTCATGACCAACAATCTTATACTGTATCGAAACTATTTCACTAAAAACCGTCATAAACCTAGAATATTAAAGGTATAAAATGTCATAATAAATGCCTTTACATTTACATCTAGAGCGGTGAAGTCTAATAGCAGAATGGTATGCACGCTGATGAATGAACTACGTAAATTACATACGGAAGTAGGTGGCCGCATAAAATTAATACATAATCGCGTTAAGTGCTCATAAAGATTTTTAAATACGACTATGATGCTAGTATTATCGGTTTCAATGTCTAACAATATTCTACCGGTCTACATTCTGTATTTATTATGTTCTGTATTCGTTATTTCAGTTTATATTTACATAAGTAAATCAATATATTTACCTATCATTGATATATATCTAATCTACTGCACGCTATTTGGTTTACGATATCGGGACGAGTGATTTTTCGTACAGTAAATGTGTACACATTAACGAACTAGATACTTGTTTTCTTTATACTATTAGTGGACAATTGATATCTGCTAGTCGATTTTCATTAACCATTCTAATATCGATATGCTTTAATACCTCTAAACCAAATGCCAATAATAAACGACTAGACACACAGCTAAAAATAATATTAACAAATTATATAATTGTAAATTTAAATAACAACTTTTTAAATTATAAAATAAATTTAAATAAGGATTTAGAGGTCGTTTGGTAATTAACAATCGATATTCATCCATCACTAATATTGTGCTAAGAAGCGAGCGGTTCGCTGCGACTCCGCGACTTCTCGAAGCGATGCGAGCGATTTCGCAAATAAATATGTTAGTTGTCGTAATATAGAATAAATAATAATTAAAATAACATAAAAATGGAGGCATGTCTCTGCATAGCAAGCAGTGAAATCATATGTAGTGGAAAATTATTTAGAAGATGCATCGATGATCGCTAATGACGACTAATATTTAAGATTTTGTAATAATTAAGCTGACATACTTCACTAAGATACTAGTTACTACTACTAAATAAAAGGTGTTTTTTTTTACATTTATTTTTCATGGATTAGTCTATGGTTTGACTATAATTTGACTTGATTTAGAAATGTAGGTAATCCTAGATAGGGAAGACTTATGAACATCGATCTATGTGCTTTCCGACAGGCTATCAATTGATGACTGGTGGTTTGGCGTGTACAGGAATATATCATACAATTACATAGATTTCAAAAAACATTATATGACCATACATTAGTGAACTAACTGGTACCTGCTCGCTTTGTTGAGAGTTCATTATAAATTACATATATCATAACAGGGATTTCTAAAATAATAAAAAACATTAAAAATATTCTTTAACACCTGTACATAGTACATAGTTTGACTTAAACCCGTTCAAAAGTACATACAAGCATCCATACTACGAGTATAATATTATAAATACGTATATGAGTATGTTTGTTACGCTTTCACCCTTAAATACTAAACCGATTATCATGAAATTTTCTATAGAGGTTGCCAGGGGTAATGAGAAGTACGTTTATTCAGAAAAAGTACTGTTATTACATTAACGCGAGCGAAAGCTACATCGTTTTTATAAGAAAACATATAGATGTTACAAAACTCTCCTGAAGTATTTATAAAATTAAAATGGACTATATCGAAAGTATTTTGAAAAGTAAAGGAAGCGGTATCAAATGAGATGGAACCGGTGCTTGGCGATGGTGTCGGTAACATTGTTCCAAGTGCGCCTTCTTACAGGGGGCGCTTGCGAGCCGTGACGCTCGAGTCGTTGCTTCGTTTCCGTTGAGAGTGGGACACACTGTCTCACCGTTCATCGAACAACAATAATTTATTATCTGACAACGTACATTTAAAAATTATAATTATTATCATACACATTATTTTATTTATGCATTATACATATACGCATTTGATTTTTAAAAAGTCAACAAAATTATGCTAATTATATTTAAAAGTATTTATTTATTTTTTATGTAAAATATGTTGTTTAAAAGTATTTATATCTCAAAAATATTAAATTAATGCATTCAGTGTTTTCCAAGAATGTATTGGTACAGTTTATTCATGCATAAATCACACCTTGAATCAGAGTTAATTTATATCTGTTGCATTGCGATCCTGCAATATACAACATTTAAATAAAAATAATGTATGGACAAATTAAATTTCAGACGTTGCACCTACCGATTCTTTTGGATAAGTATTACTTGACAATTATCATGATGCGTCTCTGTTTAACCTTTAAATGATACATCGTGACAATAAAAAGCATACGAAGCTTTCGCCCGTATCGGAGTCCGGGTCCCGTACGGTCGCGTCAGTAATCTTGTTAGGCAAACAGTTGATTACAGCACACATGAATGGTGCGACTAACACGTACGGCGTACGCGATTCATTCAATTTGTTTACTCAGATCCATAGCGCCCGCCGCCGCGACGCCTCGGTCAAGGACGCCGTACATCGCCCGTCCGCACCGAGGCCGTATTATCACTTCACCTACATCAACGCCGATCGTATAGTTAAGAATTTAAAAAGCGCGTGTTTGCTCTTCTAGTTTAGAGATCCATGTTATTGTTGACTAACGCCCGAGTTTCGTGTGAACTAGAGATGCAGTGCGGTGTAGGCGCACGAGTTGTGAAATTTGATGCACGATTTTTATCTCTATGGGTTTAAGTGTCTACAGGAAGTATTCGTTTGCGACATCGTACAATTACATGTTGCTACGCCTGTTATAGCTTTGACCATCCGCAGCTTTATATAGAGCCGTATAAACGCATTCGAGGTATCATGGAATAAAGATTGATTAATTCCACGTGTTGAAGTCTCGTGCAGTCTCTTTTTTAAAGAAATTTCGAACCATAAGTATTTACGGACTAGAATACTATGACTAGAGAAAGTTACTTACTAAATTAATTAATGGAATATAAAATATTTATGAGCTATCGCCCAATAATTAGCTCTCTTCTGCTGGGCATCTTTAATACAAAGGTAATTTCTTGTTAATAGCTTTGTGAAAAAATACACAGGAACCTATCTAGAAAGTTTTTGCCCACGACTAAATTAGAGCGAAGAGTCATCTACATATTATGTATCCTTCCTCACAGCACTAGTCCGCACCTCGTATTCTGGTCCGAAGAACGGTGTTATTAGTAACGCTCATAAAGATAAAAAGCATTGCAACTTAAACTTCATAAGAATTGATGTATTTATTGACTTGTCGTATAACTGTGGTGCTTTTTAAAGTTAGTTTAATAAGCTATAGTGAGCAGTTCATATCAGGATAGCATACCTTTTAGAATACTTAATGAAAATTATAATAATACCATTTTTATAATTTATCCTAGGGATTAAAGACGCGATGAAAATCACATAGACAGTGAAATAACGCGAGTGTCACTCGCTTGTGCCTATCGCAAGTTCGAGGGCGGACAGTTTTCGTTCAAAGTTGGTTTGAAAGCTTGAAGATCACTCTCCACGTAGGATTACCGACGGTCACAATTCTCTGAGATTAATTCTCACCAAATATCTAAATACATATTTCAAGGTTACATAAATACGTGTAATACATATGGCTCTATGATAATTTAACATACGCAATGTTAGTACATATTTCGGCATATCGGCACCACGTGGTCCGGGACCTTCGGACCATCAGCTTCTCGGTCATTTACTCCAATTACGTAACGTCCGTCCGTGTACCAAATAAAAACGACGTACGTATATGAACGTCTAATATACAGAATTTTTATTAACTAATTATTTGCGGATTTTTTTTACAACCGGTGAACTCAGCGGATACAACTAAAATATTCAGAGTGTGTATCATTCGAGACTAACAAACAATCGACGTATAAAAAAGTCGTCCGGATCGAATTATATCACGTCGGTATGTAGTCGTTCGTGTTTTGTACAACGATAAACCGTTCAGTTAGACAAATGTTATGGGTTCGGTTTCATCATAATATTTTATTGGTAAAGATACTTATAGAAACATTTTTAATAAAGTGTCGGTTGTTTGTCGGGGTTAATCTTCGAAACGGTTAAACCGATTTTAATTAGACTTTCACAGACAGGTAGAGGTGGTTTAGATGTATTAATTAGGATATTATTACGCTTATTAAAAATAAAGGAGAGAAACTAGATAGAATAGATAGTTTTAATTATTAAACAACGAAACCGTTTTCGATCAGAACGAAGTCGCAAGTACTAAAAAGTAATACATAATGCAATTGTTAAGTCCCACTGTTTTTTTCTTGTGTACCAAAGCGGTCTCTTACCGAGATATGTTACGGGGCACAGTCACCACGCCGGCTCAAATAATAGTGAAGATTTTAAACACAACAAAATTCACGGCTCTATATTTTTCCCACAACGGTAAGTGCTACAAGTTTAGGTTTCCTCATAATGCTTTCGTACACCGTCGGTCGATAGTGTTACCAATTTAATCTCCACGAATTTTGGAAAACTCGTTGGTCCGCATCGGGGTTTGAACCTGCGAACACCATTGCGTATTTAGACTAAAACTAACGAATACCTGCCCTT
Organism: Antheraea assamensis; assembly: GCA_035772565.1. NCBI lineage: Eukaryota > Metazoa > Arthropoda > Insecta > Lepidoptera > Saturniidae > Antheraea > Antheraea assamensis. Next base: position 7,040,645 of record JAQQSE010000045.1, read on the forward strand.
GCTAATTGCCTACCTTGCTAATTGATATGCATATTAAAAAATGTCTTTCTCAATGGAATCCAGAAAATAAGTAGCCTAGTACCGTCTACGAAAAATTGGTCATACTGTCCATAGTTCTATGCCGATAGGTTCAGTACTTCCGACGTTATTGTGCCTCAAAGGAACTGTATTTTCATTGCATATAAATATACAGATATGCGCGGACTTAACAATAATGGTAATAAATGTCTCTGTACCTTCCGTACGGCATTAGTGACCAAACATGTACGATGTGTATATTTTTATTCATTGTACCCCAGTAAGTATTGACTCTCATTACTACAAATGATAAAGCTTGTCTCGCGCAGGCTGTTGAATCGAAGGTATCGCGGCGCGGCGATCGCATTCCTGAGCGATGACTCGAACGGACACTATTATAGGCTTTTCACACATGACGAAGATCATGTTAGAATTAAACACAGTTTGGAAGACAGGCCGCCATTCATCAGTAGAGCGAGCCGGAGTCAACGCCCAGACGTATTAAAGGGCCGATTAACGGGCGCTGTTTAATTTACAACCGGAATTATAAAGCTCGTGGAAGGAACTCGACGGTTCCGAACGTCACACATCGTCCGTGGAATGTGTTGCCAGATTTATATTGAAAAATACAGGAAGTGTATTAAATAAGGAAATATGCTTATAAGGATTTTTATGTTATTCTAATATGAACTGTTCTGATACCATTAGTTTTTGTTCTTTATTTTCACAACAATAAGATATAATATGATTAGATACATTATGTTGGGGTCTTATATTCATTCAATTTCATTACCGTATGCTGAGATTTCTTATTATTGAAGGAGTAGAAAGTAGTACATTTGTCTGAACAGTCTCAGGAAGTGTCAGCCAAATTTGAAGAAGTCTTTTTGTGTCTTATAACCTGTTTATTAAGAAAGGATAACTAACATCACGCAACAAGCCTTAGGAGCGCAGCGAATACTATTTTAAAATATAGCTCAGAAAGTACGTTACATGAAAACACAGGAATAGTGTAGATCCATCACGTGATGCGATGCGAAATATCTGGTACCAAGGGTAGATTGGCCGCCCCAATGATAACCGAGCTGTAAATGCCTATTAATTCAACTTCTTTTCAAAACTACTTCTGGTAACAACTAAATATATATTTATATATATATATATATATAATTAAAGAAGTATTATGTACAAGCTTTTGCCCGCTGCTTGGTTCGCTTTAATGTAAATTTGAGCAATCCCTCAGGAACAGTACGTTTTTTTGCACAAAAAGTACCATGTGCCCTTACCTGTACAGCTGACAATTTGTATGTAAAATTCTGTGATGATCAATTTAGTAGTTAAAGTGTGAAGGCATAACAAACAAACAAATATAAATGAACTTATATATACTTATATTCGCATTTATAGTATCTATGTATTGTAAATTGATTTACAGTTATATATCAAACATATTATTGTAATGTTAGTTACTGCCACAATAACTCCTTTGATAATAACGTAAATTCCGATAAAATATAAAAAAGTAGGATATAAAATATATAATTGAATTCCATATCATCACAAATCATTTCGTAAAACGTAAAATTGCGTAATTGAATAAACTGGAGTAACTGGCAACCCCAATGCAGCAGTCATAACTGATGTGTCAACACTGTCTCGAGCGCGACTGACAATGTATTCTTATTTCTTCCACGCGCTAAGCTGTCTGTACAGAAACAACCGGTTTCGAGCTGTCTCCTCACCGCTCTATAGGGATTTGTCTCGGCTCATAACCCATATGTTTACCCGCGACTCTTTCCATTTTAGATAGATACACCTATTAATACGCATTTAGTTTTTGTAGCAAGAGGAACTGAAATTATATGGAATATTTCAATTACACTTTATAATGTGTAGTAGAATTTAGCTATTATTTCCGATAGAATCATAACCATTATACACCAGGTGTAATTCTCACATAATGTTACACTTCTATGTACCGAGTTCTGGGATAAGCTGTACGCATTGAGTAAACTAAGAAAATCTAAGTTTAGTAAAAGATCGACATAACTTAAATTATAGAAACAATGACAATATGACCATCCCATGTTTCAGGCTCAATAAGACCGATAACAGATTTTTGTTTAGTTTTGATTTGAAAAGACTATTGTAGGGTGGATAAATATGTGACCGATGGTATCGTCTGGAAATAACACCTCTCTCTGTGCATACGCCAAAACAAAATGTACCTAACTAAAGTAATGTTGTTTTTTCATGAAAATATTGTACGATGGCAGATAAACCAGATAGAGTTTCTTGTCGGTTCTTTTTGATGACAGGGTTATTTTCCAAGCAGGTGGTAGTTTTGACATTCATAAGCGCCTTCTCAGGATTTAAATTGAATTACTAACACCTTGCGCGTGGTAATAAATCCGTCTCAGTCTTTTTTAGTTTATCTCATTTCGGAATAAACTAATGCGTATCTAGTTTGCAGGCCAGCATGATAACAACTTCGACAAACATATCTCATAGTGGTCGCTTTTATCTGTTGCACAGAGTTTACCATGAAATAATACTAAGCTTTGTCGTACTAATAAAAAGGTAAGCAACAACAATAACATATAATCTAGGAGGGCAAAAGCGATATTATAGATAGGTTAATAGAATGTAGTCGAATTACTTTCGGTTTCGCATAAAATTCCACGTTGATTTAGAACAGAACTATAAAAAGTAAAAGAGTCGTCCCGGCGAAAACCGGTCCCGAATCGAACTGCCCATAGCTTAAATATATTAACCGCAGACCCACGTGCATGTTGTTATTGCATTTATTTTTGGACATCTGATGCGGTTTATGCACACTAACAGTATATAGCAATTTCACTATTTCATGGTTTCGTTGGTTGAGGTTTGGTTATTGCTGCGAACCCTATAGTCGTAGCGTGAAGTTAGGTTGCTGAAAATGTTTTTATTACAATGGACTGGTAGAACCTGTTAAATATAAAACTTTATAATTTTAGTATAGAAATACAAAATTGTTGAATTAAGATGTGAGAAAGAAACATATGTAGATAGCAAAATTGAGCTTTTGTTTTTGCGTGGTAAAAATATAATAAAAATACAATAATTAAATATTTTGCAAAGAACTCGCTAACACAAACTACCACAGTTTTATAAAATTTAAGATGTGTAGTTTAATAAGCTGTAATCCCTCTACAGAGGACTAAATAATCGTTTCCCATACAGTTAAAAAACTTCTGGAAACAGAACGAAATATAATTCCTACCATTTTTATAAAGCATAATTTCATTAAAAAAATTATCAAGACCGTAAAACAAGGCCAGATTTGATCGTAACCACATCGGAGGTGGAGTCGGATACGCTTGACTGATAACACCGAGTTACACAACATGCTGAAGGAGCCAAGGTCGTGGCAGATGTGGGAAGCACAATCCCCTCGTTGAAGACTTATCTTTTCCAATGTTTACCAAGAGTAAATAAGCAGCCCAACGCGTCGCGATACAAATAATGGCCCGATACCACGTTCACGGGTGTGAACGTACTCGGGTACAGCGCCGTGAGAACTCTAATACAACATGTAGGAGTGACGTTACGGCGGTACCCGGTGCCCCCGAGCTTCGACACGTGGTGATCAAACCGAACACAAGGTGTCAGTGTAACGTTGCGTAACGCCAAATACATTTATCGCTACCAAATGTTACAAATATTTCAGTGCGATTCTCGTATTGATTAGGCGGAGGGCCGCAGCTGAACACTCGCCCGATAAAGATGAGTTCACGCGATCTCAGCGGGAGGGCGATGCGACGCGACGCGGCTAACATTCCAAATCGGTATGTATTTTTATTAATGCCAATGAACGCTTAGCACGTTTACCTTCGATTTGCATCTCCCGCACCGAGCGCTTCCTGTTCGAACCGTATTCGCTTGACGATTTATTTCTCGACCCACGTTTATGGACGACGTTCATTAAAATGGGGGAAACGTAGGCGCAACCGCTGACGAGGCGAAAATAAATGCGCTCGAGCTTTATCTCGGAACTGGGTCAGTGGACCCTAAGTCGAGACGACATGTCTCCTCCGAAGGTCGCCATTCAGAATTAAAATGACATCAACCGCGTGGGAACACGCAAATACGAAGTAAAGCGACAGGCGACCAACGACTAGTCAGACCAGAGGATTTAATTACCCGCTGCCGTTGATTAATACCAGCGAGAACGACATTCGTCGACGAGACGAAACCGAAAGCCGCGGGGGCATGGATCACAAAAAGGCAAGAAAGCGAGCACAGACGGTCGTGATGCGTCAGCGCAATGCACTTTTGCCGTCTCTCTCGGTTCACCGAATGCACTTGTGATAGTGCATCCGTCTCGCTCCGGCAAATGGATCTAGCAAATCATCCAGCGGTCGTCCCGCTCGAGTCGCATCGCTTTGTTTGAGGAAGTGCAGCTCAGGTTTACGGGACCGTTTCAACCGGCATTCACTTTGCATCGCATACCGAGTGAATTAGGAGTCCGAAAGTTTAGTCATTGAAGGGAATGAATCGTCGGGCGACGCGTGTGGCCGCGACATTTCCCCCATAACAATGAGTGATAGTGCATCCGTCCCTTTCGCGGCGAACCTTGTCGTGCTGTTGCTCCGACCAGGTTCAATATCCCAGACCTTGGACCGTGCATTGGCCAGTTGAAACTAGTTACCAACGCCGTCCCGGTACCTACTACAGATAATTATTTATGTATACTACTTTTGACGATTTATTAACATGCCGAGACATATCACAGACCTTTCGAATCTGTTCTAAACGTGTGCTTTATGACGAAATGTATTTTTCCACATTGCGGTATGCAGCCGCGGTCGGCCGGGGTACGGTCGCGTCGGGGTCACGTTCTGACATAAACGATTGAACATAAATAATTGAGTGGTTTATGACTTCTCTACCAGGAAAACTAATGAAGCGTCGGTGGTCGGCGCCGCGGCCTCCGACACGGACCTATATCAAAATACGGTCCGCCAATTAGATGTCGACCGCATCGCGAAAATAATATAAATATTAGTAGAACCGACAAAGGTTTTTAATCACCAATCGACTCGCGTTTTATTCCTTTTGCGGTCCGAAATTACAGGTTGCGAGTTCGCTCACCCCAGCGCGATGCGGTGCGCGCCCGAGCTTAGGGCGACTATGCTCTCGTGGATCGTGTGAAAAATTACTCGAGATTTTGCTCTTGTTTCGTATTATATTATAATCAACGTTCGATGCCCGCATCCGGCCGCACGGAGCTTCGGCTCCGGAACACGCACCCCGATGCATTTACCATTTTATGAACGAAATTTTTTCAAATTTCAAAAAAGAACAATGTAAATGAAAGCGAAGACGGTGCAGCGAGGTGAGCTCGGGAACGAACGGACTCGCGGGCGGAACAGTCCGCCGCCGCGCCAAGGTTACGTAGTAGGGGCGGCGACCGACGCGGCGCGGGCGAGACGGGCGTGACGTCACGGGCGCCGGAAACGATTGTCCGCCTCATAGTTACGGTTACATTTTGAGTTTAGAAGAAAGTGCTCGAGGCCGCGTGGGCTAGGTCAGGACACTGCACCTAACATCGACACACGTCCCGACGTGAAGCGCCTGAGGGAATATTAAACAACATGTCAATCCCTCGCCCGATCGCCGAACTTTACAACAGTTTAAAATGACACAAAAAGACTAACGCAGATATCACAAGATTAATCCATAACACGAACGATGTCGTAAGTAACGACGGGCGAGTAAATCGCACACATAATTTCCAAGTAATTATCTGAATTTGAATGAATGCTTTTGGAAGTAAAATTTGCATAAAAATAATAATGTTTGAATGGTTTATGCGTCATACTTACAAGCTCGTAAATACGACAAAGCGGGACTTTCGCGCATTGTACTCGTTGTGACAGAGAAAAAGGGAGTTTGTATAGTTATGAAGAGTGAAAAAATTAACCTTGCTTTTTTAGTGTAAAAAAACAGAAACTTATCTCATACTTGAAAAAGTGAGTTTGATGTAGAACTAAGTGTGTCTTGTATATCTATACTATTAATAGATAAAATTTGTTTGTTTGTAGGATGTAATTTTTGGAACTAAGCTCATTTCAAAAACTTGTTCCACTAATAACTGATCCCCGACTACATTTTATTATGAATTTTAATATTCTAATCAACACAAATGAGGTCACATGCGGTTGCTAGCACATTAATAGTCATTGTTTTTCAAGAAAGGTCCTCTTTGTAATGAAAATTAAACATCATGCTTTTAAGAGTCTGATATTGCAATTCTTTTCAAAGTATTTTAAATTTCAAGTTTTCAAATGTCGACCTTGATTTTATTAAAAATATTTATTCAATTTTGTCTCATAAAAAAGGAACACTCTATAAGTAAAAAGAAAATCAACAGAGTGAGACCGCAGAAAACTTAACAGAAGGTAAATTCCATGCACATAATAGGTGTGTTATGTTAACGATTCTCCTTTCATGAAGAAATACGGTTGCTATAGCAACCGACTTGTTATATTCATATGTTTAATGTACGACATTATTCTATTTTTTCTCTTCAAATTGTAAAGATCATATATCATGAATATTACGGAGTTATTGACTTGATTTCTACATTTATTCAACGTCGGTCTCTTAATACAATTAACAAGGTTTTTAGACAGGTACAATTTAAAGACACTCCCCCTATAAACTTAGCGTATTATCATCTTATACCAGTCTTCACTAGAAATCAGGTGAGATTCTGATCAAATGTTATATTTTTTTAGGATAAAAGGAAGTTACGGAAGTTTGTGTATAAAAGTCCGTTTCAAGTTTCATTTAATTAATTTATAGACATTCGCGTACACTAACTAATTAAAATTGGTTATCCGTTGATAGTGAAAGAAAATATTATATGGAAACCTTGAACCTGAGAAATCTTCTTTTATTACCGTGGATTACTCAGTATTGAATATAACCAATACCTCACTGACGTAGTGATTATGCCCGCATCTTCCGTCAGGAAAAGGCCCAGCAGTGGGTCTCTTACCGCTGATATTATCTATATATATAAAATGTAGAGTTCTGTTCTTGTGTGGGCATCTCACTAAAACTAATGAACAATTTCGATATTTTTTAGTATTACTGCTTAGACATTTAAGTCCTTATCGAAAAAAAAAATTACGATATCTTAATTTTACACAATGTTATTAAATTTTTCAATAACGATATACGCACTACCCGTTCGCAGATGTGTTTTTTTACTGTGGAGAAATAGGCAAACGGTGTGGTACGCATGCGCAGGAGGGGCTAAAGTAAGCCGAGAACATTGGTTACAAACAAAATTTTGCGAGCAAAGTATATTTTTGGTTTCAATTTTTTTTGTTTTTCTTCCCTAGATCAATAAAATATATCGTTAAGATAATAAACAACGCGGACGAAGTCATGGGTGTCAAATAATTGCTCTATATTATTATTTCAGTCCCATACTATCAAGTTTTATTACATAGTGAATTTTGGTTTGTAAACTTAATTTTTTTTTATAATTTCTCTTTATTAATAATGGTTTTACATTGACAGAGTCACTACGACGATGAGACAATAAAATGATAGGTAATTAGGTATCCAATACCTCTCACTTCGTATCAGAAATCACTTACCTTATTATCCTTTTAAACGTATTATTTTAAACAATACATGTCGCTTGTGAGTAATAATGCGATTCGAACAGCATACTTTACCTGTGGAAATAAAACAAAATAATGTTTAATTCTCATTCCGATGTGGTTTTAATGTCGTCCGCGTTCAATAACTTAACCGGGTTATTGATTTAAATCGATATTAAATTGTTTTTCTGTCGCGTTAAAAAGAGATATTATTGAAATTCGTGTTTTTATTTTTTGTTGTGTTTATACATTTATTAAAGATATATATTTAAATAAAATTAATACAGGCCGAATGTTGTAGGTTCAAAAACGAAACATGAGAATGATTAGTGTGTAGAGTATTTAGAATCGAAATGTACTTTGTGTACGTAAATTGTATTTGTGTAAAGCTCCTGTGACTCAAGGCGATTGTAATCATGTTATTACTACTCACCCCTATGAAACATTGTAATTATATGCGGCATAGCAAATACTTTGCAAAATACTCTATCTACAAATAAAACTTCTATCAGGATCGAATGGCCGTATCGGAAATTACACTGGATAAACAAAAGGGGCTTATATTATATTTATATGTATAAATATTTTTTTGTATTCGTGTTTGTGTCATTTAACGAGTTCATACTGTATTGTTGGAACTTAGATGAATGTTTCCAACATAGTGTCGTTTATGTGTAATAGATGGTGGGCGAATCGTTTTAATAAATGAGTGTATGTCATACAGTTTTTCGTGACTTTCACTCTATTCTTTAAGAATAAACTCCAGGTAAAATCTACGTTAATAATAAAAAAATAACACCAAAATAAATAAAATATCGCCCATCTTTAAGCTAGAAAAATAAATACTTTTTAGTCTTAAATAAACCTCCTCCACTATGTCGTGAAAAATATAATTGATGAAGACAATGTACGCTCGCACTTAGAACAATTATTGTTGCAAAACAAAAATAAATCTCCTGTATGGAATTCGAATCCACAACACTAATGTCGCCATCGGAGCTAAACTACTGTGTTATCTATGCAGTTAAGAAAGTAATAGTTGAATAATAATGATCATTTTGTAAGTATATACACTAAAGACACAGGGAAATTATGTTTCTCCAATAAATAAGTTCGATATACAACAATGCGCTGATTCGTTTTCGATGTCGCACTATAAATAATAAATAAAATTAAATTAAATGTTCTTATATAAGACAGTGGTATAAAATTTAACTTCGCAGACGATCATTTATGTGTTCACGCGTAAATGCGATAACTTTTAAACGTGTTTAAAAATAAAGAGATAACACAGCGATGCTAAGTATTAAGTTATGGAAGAGCATATAGCCTTGTAGTACAAGCGAGGTACGTGTATCGTATCGTCTCGGCCGCGGTGGGGTTCCGTCGCTCTTTTTCGACTGACTTTATTATCTTATAAAAATTAATGTTTAATAATTTATAATATTTTTCGGTTCCTTTAAAGCTCTAGTCCCTTTAGGAGATAAACACAACAGCGCTTAAATAAACTTAACACTGTTGAACTGGTTATTTTGAAGAATGCCACAAAAATTTGATGGTAAGGATCTGTACTCTACTCGTCAAAAACCAGTCACAGTGACTATTTCTAAGATTAGCTCGTGTATTGCCCTGTATCATCAATGTCATTAGGCAGTGTTGTTGTCACTTTAGTGTATTGTTTAAAGAAAAGAAAAACTAATATTAAATTTAAATATCGAATTGACTATTCGTAAATATAATCTATTTAAGTGTACTTCCAGATGCTATATTTAGCTGCATAGTAATTAAATTATTAAAACATTTCTATTCAAATTATTAGATACTAGCTCACCGCCCCGGCTTCGCACGGGTATACACTAAGGGGAAAAAAATGAGACCAAATAGTCCCTTTATATTACGACCATGTAATACAAGACTAAAATCACTCGTTTCGTTCAAGGAGCTTAACTACGACGTGTTAAAAAGAAACGACACGAGGCTCTGCTTTTTCGTCGTGCGTGATTCTTATTCTCGTTTCTTATTACAACAACCGCATCAGACGGTGACGTAAATAAACATTCCCGTAACACGATAGACGACAATGAATGTTTCGATCTACGTACGAAGAAATATGCCGAAAATGACGTAAACAACCATCCACAAGATCTGAAGCGACTAAGAAATGCAAACAAAAAATACGAATGCGTGAATAAATCCTATTCGTCTACCGTCATTGTGGAGGTGAAGCGGATCGCACGAGTCCCGCGGTCGAGGACCTGATTTACAAAATCCATTTCACTCTTATTGCGTTGTGTATATATATTTCGCTTGCATATTTGTCTGAATTTGGATTTCCGAACTAACTTTTATGTGACACATCAAAACAATTTTTGACGACTGTCAAATACATAACGAAACATACATTAATAACAAATACGCTGTTACGCTGTAAACTGTAGGTAATATGGCGTTTTGTATGTTATTGCAATTTGTAACAATGATACGATGAGGAAACGAATATTCGTTGTTTGTATCGTGACCATAAAGTGTAATGTGAGCGCTCTCTCTTTCTCACTTATTGGTTGTTGCATAAAGATTGTTCGTTTGCATGTTACGATAACACCGCCCGAATTGACCATGGATAATTATTAACTGAACAACTATATCTTCAATAGTTTGTTATACATTGCTTAGGATTAATGAATTACATTATTAGTTGTAGTTAATAATTACCAACTCTGGTTGTACTTGACGTACCGTGGGAGAAAACCACGTTAAAAAATGACAAAGGGGTGACCTTCGGACGGAGGGAGAGGGAGAAAACCTGGTTAAAAAGTCACCGTGGTAGAAAACCACGTTAAAAAGTTACAGAATGTTGTGTTTGGAGGGGGTGACCCCTTGACTGCCAAGCCGAACCAAGGAGGGAAGGGGCTGGGAACCTGACGTTCCATTGCACATTGGTTCGGTACACGGGTAGGCAGCTTGACCGGGCTGTCGTCGCCGTCAGGGCGTTTGCACTGGGTGTTTTCGCCGGGGTGGCATTGTGCTTGCTTGTTCGATCCTAGGCCACTCCATAGCGTAGCAGACAGTATCTCGTGGTTTTTTTTTAGTCAGTAAGAGTCTGACACCCCACAACTCTCCAGAGCTGTGGGTGTCCGATGTAGGATTTCTTTCCACATTAAAAAAAAATGGTTATACTTGACGTCCTCTAACTTAAATAGTTCCAGGTATGGAAAAGAGGTGAATTTTTGTTTACAGTAAAGTTCCATACACTCTACTGATTTAATATTACCTTTTAACTTCTAACTCAGTCCATGATAGCAGCAAGCTATGACGGACTTCAATTAAACTGGTTCAGATTTATTCAATTGTCGTGTTTTGTATTGATTTCTTAATATCAAATGACAGGTTAGTTCCTGCTCTATTTTCATGCGTTAAAATCTATCATAAACGGACCACTTTTAAATTTATTTATCATTACTCAATATTAAATCTAATCAAGTACAGATATTTAAGAGTAACTTAGCGCGTAGCTACGCTTAAAATCCAGTATAAGAAGAGCTATGGGTAACAAATACCAGTTCAAGAGTATAGGTAGATTGAGGAACAACGCGTTTCGGTGCGGTTCAGGTTTATACTGGCAATTGTATATTTCAATACGCGTTCTGGCCGTTAGCGTTTCCGATAGGCGAGTGACGCAGCGCGACGTGCTAAGAATTCTAAATGAGTCACCCGCTCGCTCGACCGGAGTCCCGGGCTCGACTTAAAGTTAAATTGCTTACCCCTTAAACATTCATTGAACTTGCGACAATTTGATGTATGCGCGATGTGTGTGCATGCAAATCTCTCCTGACTGATTGGTGTATGAAGGGGCTATGATTTTTATTTATGCCTGGTGTTTTGATTCAGTTATGACCGACATCACTATGTCAACCATACTACACATTACGTTTCATTGAGTTCAGCCAGTGAATTTTTAGTACGTAATTATCTTATCTATGTTACTAGAGAAGGGCTATTCCACACCTAAAAAAATGATAACAATTTCAATAATAAATCTCCTTTGATCTAAATTATAATTATTAATTTTATATTAATAATATTTATTTTATATTATATTTTATATTAATAATATTACATTTGAATGTACATCTTATTTACTTAATTTCTTAGTGAAAAGAAGGGATTATTTAATGTAATATTTTCTTTTTAAAATTATATGTATAGTAGATTCAAAGTGTGCACACATTTTTGTTTATTTATTGAATTATATATTCTGTGTTGACCGATATGTTAGTGCGAAGAGCGTTGTCAGTTGCTCTTAATATATTGTTTTGTTAATCCTTTTGAAAGTATGGCATTTTTATTAGGTTTTGAAGAACTAGAAGAATAGAAACGAAAATCGACTTTGTTTTATAATATTTATTGATAAAGTTAACCTAACATATACTAAGCAAGAAAAACATTTTGAGAACATTGTTCTCTTAGGTGCAGTTTAGGGAGAAGAGGTCATTTCAATCAGTTGATTAAAACGGGCAGTCTCGACTAATAATTACTGAAATAAAAGTCGCAAGCGCAGAGACGCGAATGCCGCGACGCAATGTCAACCCGTAGCGTCGCCGACCACGGTCGCGCGACTCCATCCCGCTATACGTAGCCAACGACAGGACTCATTTGCACCGGGCCGTTTAAAGTTTTAATATGTTATAAAATGCAATGAACGAATTCGCATTCAGTCACCATTATCGCTTATAACTCAGCGTTCTCGGAGCCGTAAAATTAAAAACGCTTAAATGCCGCGGTGGGCTAGCAGGGTGCGTCCTCACACTTACCGACTTCAATTAGGTTTCGCGAAAGGCGAACAATAAGAAATAAAATCTGTACTTTTATGACCACCATGTCAGGCTTCGGTCAGTCGAGATGATCGTTAAATCGGGAATGCAACGAACCGATGTTGCTAAAAGCTACGAGTTACAAAGCTTTGAGTTTTCACCCGATACTGAGGAATGATATTTGATGGAGCGCTTTATTGCTTCAGAAGTGGGTCACTCACTCGTGAACAAATTTCAAGGAAACCTTGTGCCAGACACGACTACAATATTGATTTGCGACGTCCGAGAAAACTCTATATTGTCGTCAATTTGAAACGATGTCCAAAATGAGCGTGGGAAGTTATAAATCCGAGTTATTCATGAGACGTCTCATCCGATCGATTCAGTGCAAAATGGCAAACATAAAATTCACAATCGGCCGACGCATATGAATACTGACGGAATGCAAAACGGAATCTGGCTCGGTCTTTGTTGCAGATTCCCAGACGGCGGGCGATCGAGACGCGGCGCGACGGCGAGTGAGGTAAAAAGCGGTCACATGTACCGCCTTATAAATTATGAACGCCACTGGGGGGTTATTAGTTGCCGAAATGACAGTCGCGGGGCCCGCGCACCTCTGTGCCCTGTATGATGCCCGTGTACCGTTACAAAACCTAGACCCCCTAAAAAACTAAGGGCGTTTGGGACGAACAATCCAGTTTCGACCGTTCATTTTTCATCTCGTTTTAAATTCAAGTTTAACCGAGCTAAAACAATGCCTTTGGGCGATAAAACCAAATCGATTTTTAAAACTCCGCCGATTTTTATCGTTCCCGGCGAAACGTAATCAACATAATTAAATGTTCGTAATAAACAGGATTCTTGGGACATAAAATTATAATAATATTGTTATCGGTTTGACATATTGACCTATCAGAGAAAGCAATAAGTCAACGACTCGCTGAGGAATGAAAGAAATCCCCCACTATTTAATTGATGTATTGCCGAGTTTGATGTAAACATACTTTATTGCCATTATTAATTACGATCGTTTACATAATATTTTTTTTTGGGCATTAAAGTATTTTGAATATTATAAAGTGGATTTTCTTAGGCAGGATCTTATTTTGTCATGTAGTGACTTTTATTTTTTACTTGTAAAAACTATATTGAGCATGTATTGTGTAATATTGGTAGCGTCTTGCGTAATATAGCTTGATTATTGTGCACAAATAGATGGACGGTAATGAATTTTGTGATCTCACGTGGGCTGTGGAAAGTTCTAGTAACAGGCTACCATCTGGTTGGAACACTGAAGTCATCATAAGACTTGGTACCGGTGCGAATAATATTCAATGAAGAGAATTGATTGCCAACGCGAGTAAGAGAAGAAGACTAATTAATTGTAGGTATTTCATAAGAATAACTCATCTAATGATAGACTGACATTTGTTAAACGTCAGCAAATATGATAAAGTTATTTATAAGTTGCATAAATAAGATGGAAGCTCGCCACGTCCCACGCTATCAGACGTCGAGGTAGGTCGGGGATAAAAACAACTAGACCGAAATACACTAAGTAATCAGCAATCGAAGATACCTAGTACCCGGTTGTTATTAAAACATCAAACAAGATTGATGCAACGTAATCAGGCGTCCGGAGTACCGACCTTGCTAATTCGATCATTGTTTTCGTTTATTCGAGCGCCTAGTAGGTCATAAGAGCCTGGTACACCCAATGTGAACCAGTTAATTTTACTTGATGCTTTTATTGGTTGAACTTGAACCAATTTGTTTAGACCTCTGTCAGATTATATATTTATACAATACAAATTGACTTTGTTATGATATTGAACAGAATTATGGTATTTATGTTTTGATAACCCAAGATTACCATTTGATTTAATTTTGACATGACAATCGTGCAAAAAAATCTATTCAAATCTGACGACGCGACGTCCGGATACAAAAGAATGGAAATTAAATACATAGTTATATCTGTACAGTGTAATTAGACGGGCGTGAGTTAATTCGTGCCACTAGAGTGCACCAGGTCCGTGTCTACCTTCCCGAAGTCTGTTAAGCCCTACACACATTATTATGCGTTCTGATGCAACTTCACAAGATTTATGGCGTAATATTTGGAGAAACTTGATTATTGATGTTAATTGTTATTAGGGGGCCATGAATAAACACATTATGAGGGGCAAAAAACCAGACGCGCTACAGTTGGTAGCACAAAAAAAGTGTATTAGAAAGTTCGTAATTTTTTTATATTATTGCTACACTTTTATTACTCCGTTATGAAGTTTCAAGTGACATGTAAAAGATGAGGTATCCGTATTATGTTTAATTATATGTTAATAAAAATAAAAATATAAGGTGCAATAGATTTGAACTTAAACAGTGATAAAATTAAAATACCTTTTTCGCCGACTATTATTATTATATTATAAATGTTATATTTGTTAGTAATAATATAATTATTATTTCGAATAATTAATAGATTTTGAAACTATATGCTAAGAAAATGAATATGTTATACAGAACAGATACAGCAGATGATAATTAGGAAGATATTTTGTAAAAATTTCCTTGTGACATGAAATACTGTGTAATAAGGAATCACATGTGAAGAGCAAGTGAAGAGGTTGTGAAATTGCGTGTGACCGCAAGACATCCGGCGGACAATGGCGCATGCGCCCGGCAAACGAAAGCCCGGTTGGTCGCACCGCGCCGGATGCACGTAATGTGGAGATATTGGCGTGCATGTACGCATGTTTATATTTACCGACTAGGGATACAATCGTTAAAGCACGTCGCCTTTACACTCTATATAAACATAATAGATATTAGTTCAACTAAGCCGTAAGCGCAGTATTACAAACAAAATCGTCGTTGTTGTTCAATTATTAAGCTATTTCGTAGTTTTGTAATCAATACTAGGAAATGTTACGAATTGAGTAACTCCGTGGAAGCATAAGTTAAGCCAGTTTAATTTTGAAATGTTGGTGTGATTTAGTCGTTTTGAAATTTTTAATATTAAATATTTCGTTTTTTTTAATAATCCACGTTATTGAAATTTTTAAACTAAGATAGAGGCATTGTTTATTTTCATTATTAAATAGATAATGAAAAAAGGGAAGCTGAATCTGAACCAAGCTGAATCGTATCCACAATTCCGTCTCCTTGATTCTCCTCTGCCAAATAGATATTGGATACGAATCTCGATGTAGTCATTATATTTGGATTGGTAAATTTTCGTTTACACAATTGAGGACTTATTTTTTTTTGTTTCCTTGATGAACTTAGAAGATAAAATAGAAGAAACAAAAGCTTTTTATTTATTAGTTGTGTATCTCATACGTTCGTTACATTGCATTTGAGCAAAAAAATAAAATAAAGTAAGGGTGTAGTCATGCGGGAAGCAACTAGGAACGCGTGATCACACACTTGGTCATCAGGAGGTATCGAATGAAGCGATCTATCAGACAGGTCGTTACCGCAAGGTTCGTTTGCAAGGAAGCCATCTATGTGTGGGAGTATAGTGCACAACTGGTTTCTCTATGTGTTTACATACCGAATGGTAATATGATAATAATAGATCTATGAATCAAAAAACATTAGCATATTACAAATTATCGTTCTATAGCTAAATAAAATTTAAAATGAATACGGTCTTTGGTTTAAACGATCATCGTGCGAAAACAGATCTAGGTTCTTATGAAATGACAATAAACGCTTTTTCTTGTAACAGTCAAGCGATGGTTATCATAATATATTCCATTGGAATAAAACACTTAGAAAAAGCTAGTACAATCTAGAAACATATCACAATTTATATTATTTTAACAGAACTTCTAATGAATATTCACGTCGCAAGCTTTATATTTTACAGATCGCTGTATCGTTTTGTCATTTCGACATAATATAAAAATTAACTCCAATTGCTAAAAAAAAATACATTCTGAAATATCATTGTTGATAGTGTTTTAAGCGTCACGAAACACTCATTATATATAACAAGTTTTTTTGAATGAGAACGGAATATGTAAACCAAGTAATATTGCATTAAAGGTATCAAAAGACGCCAAAATACCACATTCACCGAAGTCTTTTGTTACCTGGTAACATTAAAAAGAAAAGTCTTGTACGTAGCGAACACATACGAAATACAGTCACGCGAATCGTTCACTTAAATTGCGCGTATTTGTAAAAATAATAAATCTATAGACAGTTGAAAAATCGTAATTTTAGTGTTAAAAATGTTTTTGTAATTTTACCGTTTGACGACCAACCCCTGACACGATATTAAGTGAGACGATACGTCGTTCGAAATAGGTTTAAATTCTTGTGAAAGAGCCGGAACTTTCAGTGAACATCGTGATGAAACCATAGCTGATAAAGTTTTTCTAAGCCTGTCCGTCTAACTAGTTACCAGTCTCAAGTTGAAAATCTCTCGTCACAAAACCTACAGATCTGGTCCGGCAACTGCATTTGAGAACGAGTCCCTCTATAGGTTTAGCATGTTTATCACTTGTAGATCACAATGGCATTTACCGTTCGGTGATATTGTGATCAAAGTAATAACCGAAGCAGTTGAAAATTATCTTTGATTAGCAAATTAAATTGTTTTTCCAATTTCGTTACGTCCAATAATTTCCATAAAACTTCGTCAGTGGCCTGTACAGAAACTGTATCAGTAATCGTTATAACTGAGCGACCTTGAACAACACAATAACGTTTGATAGGTTAATTGCTGTGAATAGATTAACTTTTAGCAGTTTTTTTTTCGTCGACCCAAAATTTATAAGCTCTTTGTTTATTATACCGTAATTACGATACGATGTGAACCCAATCACCCAACCCGTCATTATATAATATACAAATAAGTACTTATTTGTATTATATTATTTTGCGAGTTAATTCAATACCTATCATGGTTATGTTGTCCTGGTAGAATCTTTTGCTTTCTTTCTCATTTACTTTTTAATTTATGTGACGAAGATTTTTTACTTGTTCTTCTTCTTCATCTCTGGCAAGCAATACCACTGTTTGAAAATTATTGCTATTATTATCAAGCAGGTAAATAAATATTCCGTTTTACAATATCTTGTCTTTGATGATGACAGTGTTCTAATAAGATGGTGGCCCTTTATATGATGATTCCAGAAAGTTGTGACATTTTAAAATTCGCGTTTCCTGTTTATTACTTCTAATTTACTTCAGTTGTTTAAAATATTTTAACTAAAAAATAAAGTATAACATTGTATAAAAAATAAGAACCAACAGACAAAAAAAAACCCGTCAAACAGTTAGAGAGAAGTGTTGCTACACATCATATATTGTTTAAGTCTTCATGTTCAGACTGACAACTTTATAAGCAAGAACCGAAACAATTTTCACCAGCAGCTCGTTGTCATACAGTCGAGTGCCTTAAGTGCTCGCCCAAAAAAGTCCTGTGAACTGTGGTGAACCGAGAAGGCCTGCCCAATCAATAGTGTATAAGTAAGTACAAAAAAAAATGTTTTCACCAGGTTTCTTTAACCCCGACAGAAACGCAAAAGCACTAAAACTGACAGTACATAATTTCATAATATGACACTCATACTAGAACGCTATCGTATAGTTCTCATATAAATTCCTTTATTTACTTACCGTCGTTAAATTGACGGTCGCCATAAAAAATGGGTTCGTTTTATAACACACCATAATCAATGTAAAAAAATCTATAATATTTACGCTAAGGTAGAATTAAGATTAATATGGTTATTTTTTGCGACCGCGCCGCTTAAACTCGATGTTTATGATTTGTTATAATTAAGACCAGCATCAAACGGTTCTTTTGTGACCGCTCGTTCATCTTTGCAACGGTCGAGTAATTTAAAAAACTCGAGGATATGATATTGATACAAAAAAAAAAACAAATTCATATTATACCTAACTAATAAATAATACGGGTAAATCCGAAAGTTTTTGTAACGTGTGTGATATGACCAAAAAACTCAAATCGTTCGTAATATACAGACATCGTGGGAATATTCTAGTACCTAACCACCTACTGAACACTTGCGAGAAACATTTTAAGATCGATCCCGCCTCCAAAGCTGTCTATATAACGAGAAGACTCGTTGAAACCTTTGAAGTCTTTGAACTATTTTAAATCTCATCTCCCACGGATGATGTTTTCTTGGACTTGTCTTTATGAGTATTAAATAAATCTCACATAAATAAAAATAAATTTTACATAAAATATATATATTATATATCGTAAATAATTATATATTCCAACTTAAAAAAAAATAATGCCTGTAGAAATTGTGGTCGTAACTAGCTATCGAATTGACAAGATTTGTATATATAGATACGAGTATATAGTGTATATAAAGAACAGTGAATTCTTGAAGGAAGAAGATTCTCCACGCTTTTTGGAAATAGTAACGTAACTCAGAAATTGGGAACGAAACGAAAATACAATGTTTTATACTTAACTTGCACTTTTTATATTACATTAATAAAAGTCCGCGGCTTCGTGCACGTTTAATGGAAAATAATATAATGAATATCAATATAATATAGTCTCTAGTGTTATCTACTAACGAGTTTTAGTAAAACTTCAATAGGAATCTTTGTTGACAGCTGACGATTTAAATGGAATATATGTTCTGTTTGAACAATAAGGGCAGAAATATAAATAAAAAGTATGAACACTGAAATAAATTATAATAAGAAAAATCAAGCCTTATTTTATTATTTTAAAAGACCTTGTAGTCATTGACTTGAACCACTTACGGGAGTACAGAAGAACGTAAGAACATGTAACTTAATATACCTCATCTTTGAGGGGAAAAAAAGAAAATATAAGCAACAACACCGCGGGTTGCATGCAGTAATAGGATATTAAGGTAATAAGATAATAACATGTCTGCTCTAAGCGGTACGGCGAAGCTGCACGCTTTTTTACCCCGACGTTTCAGTGTTGCCACGTCTGTCTCGGATTATACCCAGCCGGTTTAACTAGTTCAAGGTTGTCCATGATGTCGTGCTTCGTGAATGAGCGGCTTTATTTTTTGTTTGCGATAGGTCGTCTTTAGGTCACCGGAGTCACCCGGCAGCCGGAACGGACGATGCCATAAAATTAGCACAAAGAATCGTGTGTCGACGTACCAATAGAGACCGATCGGTAATATTATTATAATCTAGTTTTTATGTTCTTACAACGCGCGACCATTTGTTATTCTGTCGAAACATTTGTTTCGCAACAAAAATAAGCTAAGCAGAATGTGTTGGAACGTCGAATAAAACGAATGAATGAGACTTAAAAATTAATTAACAGCTTACGATAATACGTTTCGGCCTCGATCCTAACAAAATATATTTAATTGTGACCGAAACGCGACAAAACATCAACACGAATGACGTAGGCATAAAGGTATTTTGTAACCGAGTGCAACGCACTGGGAAATGATCATGTTAGGTTGGCAACCCCGTGGTGTCCGAGTATGCATCCATTCGAATCGTAAAACGATTATTCGAATTTTGAATGCGCCACGTGACTACAGCGTTTGAATTTAAATTTCGGAACGCGTTTTGGACGATTAGTTTGTTAATTAGATTACCTTCTCGGTTATTAGAACATCGGACTGGCCGTCGCGAATCGGTGATACCAGTTTGTAAAAAAAGAAGTACCAACTTCTCGAGAAACTTATCGATGCGGAGAACATAATACTGACATTTAACGTTCCGGGTGCGCCGGCCAGGTGCTCGGAGACCACCGCGTCGCAGATCGCGACCGACCCAAAGTGACTTACAAGTAACTTTGCGTGGAAAAAACAGGCCACCGGCGCTCCGTAACTCATCCATGCATATATTAAGATAATCTGCGAAATATCAAAATATGTGTCAACTAGCGGTCGAGCGCTTTGATGTACGACAGAGCTCCGCACACTACGGTCGTAGCGAAGGCGAAAAAACTTTTGGACAGAAAAAAACTCAAATCACGATTTTCGTTCTCCAAATCATTGGGTGTATAATTTGATTGAGAGGTAATTTTCTTAAGATTGTAATGCGATTTGACATTACTTTGTTGGTACGTTAACGTATATTGATAGTGTTGCCAGCTCTATTAGCACGTTGTGCTCTTAATAACTGTCTGTATTATTTTTTACGAAGATATAAGATGCCATCTTCACCTCAAATCTATGTTAAAGTTGAAGCATCTATGGTTTCACCGGGCTATCTCGGAAACGGCTAAACCGATTATAACAAGATTAGCACGGACTTTTTTAGAGTATTAGTTATACGTTACGTTTATTATGTTTTTCCATAAGTGATGTGCAATAATGGTATAATTGAAGAGAGGTGACTTAGAATCAATAGAAGCGTCGTAGATAGATAGGAAGGACAAGATTACAGTTCAGAATAAATTTAATTAAAAATATGGTCCATATGAAACAACACCATATTTATGAGGTAACGTGCATTAGCTAGTATTTAATGAAGCTAGACAACTAACTCAAACGTTTGATTTCAAGGTTTCCAGCGAGTTATCGGAGTGGATGTTGAATTATTTTAACAATTCTGATCATGCTTACTAGAAAAAAGCCTACTAGCCATACCGATCGGCATTATTTTTTCATTGTTTGGAAATAAACGCGCACGCCTGGTTATTTTTAAATGATAAAAAAATGTACCTACCATGATTTAAGTCGACGGGAATTTACTTATTTCCTCTGAGCACTTTATTTATAATACTATTTGTTGCCTTCTTTTATGTGAACATGAATTTATTATTTGATGGGTTGTCTTTTTTAATTTTTAATAATTACAAGCATTTACCGAGTTCAAGTTACTTTTGTGAAATGTTATTTAACTATTTATACTACCTACAGAAATTCCTGTATAGCAGATATTTAAAAAGTACGTTTAATAAATACGAATATCTGTGTAGTTACAAGCCGGAGCAGTGAGAGGGAAATTGATATTTGATGATCAACGTAAGACTGTGCCAGAAATATAAATAAATAGATATTAGTAGGTAGGTACTACAAGACATTGTTCGTACACGTTTTATGAGTTTATTGTAACGATGCGTTTATTACTCCGTGACATTATTAGTTTTTAAAACCCGATATACATCATAATATAATGAATTAAGAAACGTTTCATTCGAGGCCGATTTTTATGTGAAATAAATCGGCCGTATAGACGCCGGCTACATCAAACACCAGCGAGCAAGTTATCGCCATCATCGCCTGACCTCTAATATTACGTACTAACGCCGCAACAGGACCAAGCAATTACATAGACAAGATATGCGAGGTAGATCATATTACGCCGGTCGCAAGAAGCGATTTGTTCAAAACCGTGAGATACCCGAACGAAGTTGGAATCAAGCGAATCCTAAACAACATCGTTTTTATTTCAAAAATGTCGCCGGCATGTTAATGATCGTTCGGGCATACCTAAAATATCGAATTTTGTTATTTATCGCCTTTGTGTCGGACCAAATACCTATTGCGAAATGTTCTAAATACTTTAGACTGTGATTTATTATCTTATAAGTCGATTTAATTGAATATTTCCAATAAACATCGCAGCGCGGGATCTTCAATGATTTGGAAAACACTTAAGTTTATACTTTTCAGTTGCATTGTAAATAGAAGTTAGAAACTTACCACTTTAATTTTTGAATTAAAAATTCATCAAAATGTATTAATTAGTTATATTATTAATATTGATAGATGATACTTTAAAATTGCCATACGTTACATCAAAGTTTAACTATTATATTAAATAACTGTGAAACAAGCTTACGCTGCATATATAAATAAATAGACGTCGAAAGCACAAGGTTAAATTGAATTGTAGAAGAGTTTATATCGGGTTTATGTTGTATAAAATTTTCTATTTGAACAGTCCATGT
The DNA here is from genome assembly GCA_035772565.1 of Antheraea assamensis. Classification (NCBI taxonomy): domain Eukaryota; kingdom Metazoa; phylum Arthropoda; class Insecta; order Lepidoptera; family Saturniidae; genus Antheraea; species Antheraea assamensis. The sequence goes on from JAQQSE010000045.1 coordinate 7,063,039, forward strand.
TCACGGTCGGGTGCGCGTCGCGGCAGCTGTCCACTCCCTTGGGCTCCCACACTCGCACCTCGACATGCTACCCTTAATAACCTCTAGTATTTTTGTGTGTCAACAGTTAAATAATAATAATAAACAAAAATATTTGTTAATATCCTTAATACCTCATTCGAAACACAACTGATCCTCCTTATTCTTGTTTTAACAGCGTAGAAACATTTGCTTGTGTCAGTGTTCAAATACAACTGATTCGAGGACAACGCGTTCCAATTAGATTGTTTTAAAATTTAGAATATAAGGGTTCTAAATTCAAGTAAGACGTACCCACTTTCGGCACTTTCACTCACTTTTCAAGTTCCTTAACCGGGTCAATTATTAAAAGAAATAATACGGCTGAGAACAAAGGTCTATTCGAACGATTCCGGCGCGCAAAAACAAAATCGCTTAAATGTTCGGAATAAAGATACAAAAAGGCTTATTTCCAAGAATCGTTGACTGCGTTGCCAATTATAATAAAATTGTTGTTCAATAGCGGCCAACGAAAAGGTTAGCGATTTAGCATACATTGAGGAACAAGATATCATCATGTTAGATGTCGGTGGGAAAAATGACCGATTTATTAACACTAGTGGAGGTCTACTTGTCGAAATTCGACCATAATTTATTCATTAATTTAGTTCCAATAGCATCTTGGTTTATTTGGCAAAAAGTTTACAAATATTGTAGATTATCCGTAAGGATTGCAAAGTATGTCAAATAGAGTTTATAAATAAAATTCTCAATTCGTTGGTGGTAATGAAAAAAAGCTGTATTTTTTTTGTTAATAACATTAAAGCACAGTGTAAAATAAAAAATAAAGAAAATCGGTTAATAAGACTTAGAAGGAAAAGGTTATTATATCTTTGCCTATTTATTTATATAAAAATTAGTAGGAAAAATGTGTTTTTTCTACAGATTACAAGGTTCATTTTTTAAGACCCAGATCTCAATATGGCGAATCGTGTATTTAAATATCTATCCTATTTTCTTTAACTATAATTTTACATTACATAATTTGTTATTGTTAAATATTTTCCAATTTTGTAATAAATACGGTATTTTGTTAAATTTATGTTGCCAGCAGTCTGTTGACCATTGCATCATAAGGTCTACATTCGTTTGTATGGAACTTAAGCCCATAAGGCTTTGGACAATCCAGGAGTTAAAAAAGTAGCATACATTTTTTTTATGATGCCACTGTTAGTCTGCGGTTTCCATGTAATATTTGAAAAAACTAATTGATTGAACTTCAGAATCGATAGTCGCAAAAGGACTCACTTCGTATAGTCTCGATGCGTTCAGTCTCCATTCTAAGGGTTATTATTGAGGAATGCAGCTCTACGGCTCTCGCTTCTGCCAAGTTTATTGTAAACGCGTAATGTCAGTTCGTCGTATACGTTGTGTATGTGACCGTAAGATAATAATACAAAAACTATGTTCTTTTGATCTTACCCAATGTAACTTACATATATGTATACAATGTAAATATTTATCGACAAATTCTTATAAAATCACTTTAGGACAACATGTAGGTACATGACAATTGAAAAGGATAAGATAGATACCAACTTACGCTCTTTAGAAAGAAACAAGATAAACTATGTTTCGCACTAATACTACTACTAATACGTGTAAGGGGTGTTTTAATATTATCATTTTTTTTGTTTAATTTTTTTTATTATTAAACTATCTCCAATTTATTTAACGAAATAATCAGTTTAACAGTTTTTCTAGTAAGTAACATTAAATATGGTTTAAAGCACACTGTATACTATTGATATATTTTCTTAGTTTAATTAAGTCTATAAAGAGTTGAATGCAATATTTCAAACCGTGTTTATTATACTAATAACTAAACTAAGATCAAGAACATATCGTCGCACTATTTTTATAAAGCAGATAATTGTATACGGATTAATTTTTAAATTATGTTATTACCCAAACCAGATCTATACGACTTGTATCGACGTGCCGTGTGGTAGGTACACAGATCGAATATGTAAACGTACTATTTAAATGCCGATTTGTGTCTCATACTACGTTTTAAAATGTCGACAATTGTGTTTTCCGTATAATATTTACATACTTTTTATTGGATAATTAAAGTAAAAACCTCCATAAAGGAGGTGCCTGTTTTTTGTACATATATTTTTTTTATCGCTGTGCTCATATGACGCTATTAAATTATATGAATATGGGAGGTATAAAATAATAAATATAAAACTTTACTTTTAATTGATGCCGGATAATAGGATAACATAAAATATAATCACTATGACATTAGGCACTCGATATGGTCCCGCAGATACGCAAATTATTTCTGCAAAAGATACTTTTAATAAATCGAAAAACTTTAAAGAAATTACCTACTGCGTAATTACTTCATTCGAAATACATCCATAGCATAAATACATTAGAGAAATAAAATGATTAATCTTCGAATAAATCAAATCAAAATAGATTACATATTCCAAGTAATAAAGGAATTTCTATAGAGAAATCTTTAATAAGTGTGTGAGGCGAGCTCGAGACATTGTCGACCAAAAAGATCAATTATATTAAACCTCCTACCTATTTAAGAATTCAAAGGTTACCCACCAATGCCAGAACAGTTTTTGTGTATCATTCGTTTGTTTCGTATCGTACGAAGGCGAAAGTCACCTTTCTCGGAAGGGAATGTTAAAAGGGACCAGGAGAGTATCATCAGTTAAGGTATCTCAAAACCTGATCGCGTTCCGTTCACCCATGTGTGGGTCGAGTTAAATTGTAAAAACTTTGCGGCAGGTGCGACCGGCAGATGTGACGATTCGGACGAATGCGTTTCCAAATATAATTTTAAAATAAATCTTCAATTTTTATGGGACCCTAATACATCGAACGAGTCACATCTGTAGTTATGATTTCTTAATTTTTGAGGTAAAAGGAGAAAAGTGGGGCGCATTCGAATTTTAACAAACAAATAATAATTGAGAACACGTGTGAGCATCCGAGCTGTTTCCTTTAACCATCAAAAATTAATTTTCGACGCTTGAATTCTTTTCCGGCATAGTCAGGCCCGTACAAATGGCGTCCGACTCTTAATTACGTAAATCTTAAATTACATAATTGAACGGCGTTTCAAACGGTTCCATATTAAAACGACCGGTTATTTCGTGTTATGACTGGAACGTACACGTGACCGCGACCGCAAATGTCAAAAGTAATTTATAGACTATTGTGCGTCTTTAAAATAAATATCCATATACCGAGAATCCACCAAATACCGATTCGAAGTTCGAAAACAAAACAAAATTGCGTTTCCGGTGCACCGCTCAGCAGATGGCGCCTTTCCGTCAGCTGCCGCCTTTGCGATCGTCAGTCCAAGTTAAGACCGCCTTTCGATTTCGACCTGAACAGAAACCTTCCCCTATTACAGATAACGAGACCGTCCGAGATATTAAAGGCATTTTTCTATAATAATGCAATGTTATAAATATCATTCGAAGGTGAACGAGTGTGTACCGAAGCGATCGGGACTTCTATACATATCACAAGTCGTTCGTTTTGTACCGACAGGTGGTATATACGAGAGTACGAACACAAAAAACGCTCGCATACAAATAATAATTATCGACGCGAAATAATGTACCGGCATGCGAAGCGAAAATCTAAAGGCTCGAGAGCTGCGCGGCGGGCGGAATACGACACCGGCCATTGAACATATTTTCATGAGGGAAATATCGGCTTACATGTTGAGAGTTCGCCACCCACTACGCGTTTAATATGCTCTTTCAAAACTAGAACTCCGTTTAACATCTGTACTCCTGGTAACAGCCTTAACACGCAATCGCTTCCTAAAATATAAAAATTAACTCGTACTGTTTTTTTATTATTTATATTAATTTCATTGATTGATCTGATGTTTTATTAAAATATTAATTTAAAAAAAAAATGATTAAAGATGTATGTACCCATTTCATAGCCACCATTTCTTTACTCTGCCACAATCGAATCATTAAATGACTATTAAAAATGTGGAATTCTTGCAATAAAAAATAAAACCATATAATCCGACACAAAGTCCGCGGAACAGTAAATGAACCCTGCTACAATATTTTACAACTAAGAAGTCCTTAACCTCACATGTTACAAATAAAAAATAAAACCATACGCAAATGCGAGAATAATAAACTCGGGAAGAGACCGGTCATAAATCCCTTTCTAAACGGCTGAATGCACATTTAATTTATCGCCAATGGCGTAAGGCTGATTAGCGCGCAGGTACACCGCGCCGAGACCAGGTAGGCAGGCTCCTTCACGGGAATTCGAACAGCCTCGAGCTGTCGCCACAGAAAGACCCTTTTTTCGGTGGTCACTTTTAAAATATACAGTTATATTTTCGACAAAGCGGCACGTATAGCCTTTTGTTCGAAGTGTTATTTTAACATTTTCTGAATATTCAATAATAAATATTTTATTACAAAGGGAGTACTACAAAAGGTTAAATCGTTCACGACATTTTTCGAATATAAACTCTTGTCCCAAAATAGTAGTTATCATATGAAATTGTTAGATTTTTTGTAACAAACACAATGGTAGTATCTCATGGCCATCTGAACCAGTTAAATTTATAGTGGCGAATAATATACAATTAATACTATGAATACATGGTACCGATATTCTACTGAGATAAATATGTTATACATATCTGTAAGGGCTGAAATACAGAAGTAAAATTCGTATCAATAACTCGAAGCGCTTTTAACTACATTGTGAAGCGCTAACGTTACACTATAATATTTTAACTCGCACTAATATAATAATGTAACTAAAGAGTAAGCGACCTCGTTAGACTAAAATATCCTAATACTAACACCACACTTTCATTTACATATTTCATTTCATTTTATTTTCTCAAAAACAATTATCATAATATCTGAAGTTATTAAAATTATGTTAAGAAAGAACATATGTATGTTTTTTTATATTATAAATAATCTTAATGTAAAAGAAACCAGTGCTCAATTGATTAGAGTATTCACACATCGCAACAGAGAGCAAGCACTCTTTATGCTGCCTTCATACCACTGACAGAATATTAGACATCAAGCCAACCCACTAGCACAGCAATTTTGCAATAGGAGACTATTCCTCAAAAAAAACCTACTAGTTAAATTGAACTGGCCCCTTTGATGAGCGATGAATACGAAGCATTTAATCGGAATCGTCTAGACGATATAGAAATTTGCCCATAGAGAAACACATGGGACGGCCTTGAATTGCTTTGTCTTGGGTACCCTCGTCTTGGCGTGTTCTATCCTCTCGGTCACATATTATAAATTTCCGCTTATTCTGATAGCCGTTGGGGCGATAACCCCCGTGTCTGTGCCCGTTAACACATGCGCAATAACTCACTCATAAAATGATTCATAGGAAGTCTTACAAGATAATGAAACAACATGTAGAAGGACACGTAGAATTGTTAAAATTGCGTGCGTTGAATAATAGTTTAATTTACAACTTACCTGTGCTTCCTTGTTTTTATTCTTGATAAGATATCGATTATGGATTTTATTATTTGTCAAAAGTTTTTAATTTATATAATTAAACACCAATTTCAATTCAATAATATATAAATGTAAATAAAAGTGAAATGTTCGTTGTTTTTCCGATAAATCTCAATGGCTGATCCGATTTCAACAAGACTTACCAGCAGATAAAGGCCATTTCGAAGTATTATCTAAATGAAACCATAACATCAATTGAAGACAGACCAAAATGAAACCAAAGTACCTACATAAAAACGAAACATGTTCATGGGAATAAAGTACTGGGTCCAAGTTATTAATATTTAAAAACCAAGTTCACGTTAGTCCAATTCAACAGTTGTGTTAGTTAACGCACTCTCATCAATCTCGGATACGTCACGATGACGCAGTTAAAGTCTGACCTTAAATATTTTTGTGTGTTTTTACTACAGTCCAAATTTAACAACAACGACGCACGACGTAAAAGTAATGCGTTAAGACCACTTGGGCAATCGATTATAGGTACATACGAGTATATTGTGAGATGCCAAAAGCAAAACGCTTCGAAAGGAAGCACTATGATAAATCAGATATCCATTATCTGACCTCGAAGTATATATATTATATTGTATTGTGATGATGTAAGAATAACAATTAATTTAATAGAGTAAAGCAAAAAAATAACGACCTCTTTTATTCGATGTTGGAAGCATAAATGTATCAAGAATGAGCGTCGAATCATCAATGCAATTTTTTTTAGCCGTAATAATTAGTTTAAGATTTACTGTAATAAAAAAAAAGTTTATAACAACATACCACTAGTTTAATAAGCTACAGTTTATTGTTTTAATGAACAAAGCAACTATTATTTATTTTATGTACCTTCTTGTCCAGTCTATAATATATATTATTTTGAAAGCATTAAATATTTGTTTGAGGGACCACTATCTTTTAATCTTTCGATTGCGTAATCATGCTGTGATTAAAAATTAAATTTATATTTATTATGAGTATTTTTGTAATATGTTTGTTGAATCAACAACCACCACAGTAGCATCCGAATTAGGCGACATATTGAGCAAAATATACATAGATACCAGGTTGTCATCGCTACGAAGGAGTTAATAAATTAAAAGTTTAATTGAGTTAACTCGGCGCAGCGTGTGGCGTCGCGTCACGTCACGCGTCACGCCGAGCCGAGCCATACGTTTGTTACGAAACGGAAAGCTCAGCTGTCGATGTTTGTCGGTTACATTACAACGTACACGGGCTTACGTTTCCCTTTTTAATAACATTTCATTGAATAACGAGTCCCGCGACGCGGAACGTGCACAAGAGACGGTTGGGCATGGTTCTCAAGGATTTATAACAATGCAATTTTATCGTAGTTCTATCTGGGGTCTTACTATTGAAAAATGTCTTTTAATATTATTGTAGAGAAGTAATTCTTATTAAAGCTGTACACAATAGTGTAACAAGTAAAGAAGGCGAGAATTAAAATTAGTAGTATAGTGCTATGAATAGTTTGCTGTTAATAATATAAGATGGACATGTAAACATGACGGTTCGAAAGTTTCATCGTAAAAATTGTTTTACGTGAAGTAACATGTGCACCAGTTTTTATATGATGCTATAAAATTAGTCACTCGGCCAATTGATGCTTTATTAATCACAAGACGTGGCATGGGAATGAGTAAAGATTTAATTTGATATTACAATGTTAATATTTCTCGGAGCTTATGTTTGGTAATGATGTCAAATGTAAACATTATATTGGTATTTTAATATTTTATTTATTTCATTGCATACGTTTAAATTGGTGTCTGTATACACTCGAGAAATAGCGTGGTATTTTTGTACAATTTAAATTCGAATATGATGAATATACATGTATATTATTAAGTCTAGCGTATGAACTGTTTTGTTGCGTCTTGCACCTGCCTCACTTTTATTTATCGTTTTATATCTGCTATTCAAAGTTGTCGTGCAACATGTCGAATAATTAAAATGATTGGAGTATATAAAACGGAGAATTATAAAAATGTTCTCATAAAGATAATCATTTTAATTATACTAAGTATTTCGGTAAAATACTTGTCAATGTACTGTAACTATAGTGAATGACATTTGTATCGAAGTAAAAAAGGCATTGACGTTCATTGGATGTTTTGATTGGTAATTATTATAATGCACTCGAATTGTTGTTGTTTTAATGATTTAAAAATAAATTATATAATTATCACAAATAACTGTCATGGTAACTATACCTTGATATTTGTAAATTTAAAGGGAATTAACGTTCTTGATACGTTTACGATATTATAACGTTATATTAATTATAATGAAGTGATAGGTTAAAAGTACAATTATTAGGTTATCATAAACAGCAAGACGGTGTGTTGAGGCCTCGCCGGGTGCAGGGCAGGTGTGATAGGTGTACCGTCAACCGCAAAAGTACTATTCCGCTTTTTTTTTAATTCTTTGTTTGAAGTTCAGTGTTTGTTACATCCACGTTAAGTGATGACTATTGTTATAAAGTAGGTACCTTTTTTTAAAACAATTATTTCATTTAAATTTAATTTCAAATGTTAATATAAAATTATTAAGTTATAAATTAATTATTTACATTTGACGAAGTTTATTCTATTCTGTTAAATTACATAACAAGTAAGCTACATAATATATATAATTACTTCATGAATCATAACATACTAGTAAATTAAACAAATTTAGATCTACAGTCACAATTATAAAGTCTCTGGACGTTGTAAAAACATTCAACATTTTGAAAACATTTTTAGATGTATCTATCTTTTTCACTTGTGACAACAATTTTATCAATTAAGTCCCTAGAGTGAATCTTTAATGTCATAAATTATGTCATTATTGTAACAAAGTATTGTATTTTCTAGTTCATTATAACAGATGTATTTTCTACATAAGTGTACCGAAACACGTCCATTGGCAGATGTACGTACACACATATAAAGATAACTTACTATTCGAATTAGTACACATTCGTACCTATCTTTAAATTATAGTCGCGATCGTTCTTGCCGATAGGTACTCTATTTTTAAATGTTTTAATTACCGTTACAAAGGTTTTAGGATCGGTTCAAATTATCTACAGCAGGTTCGTTAAAAATTACATTTTACTGGCACGATACAGTTTTTGTTGTTAAATACACAACTTGTGGATGTCTGTTGTTCATTACATTGATTCGATTTTAAAAGAGTCTATAAATTAACTAGCTCTCCCTGCGACTCCAGCCGCCTTTTATTATTATTTCTTGTTTATTATTCTTTGTTGTAATTAGCGGAGTTATACAAATGGTAATGGTGTGAAATCATTCTCTACATTGTAATATTAAGGGGTACTAATTCTCATTATGTAAGAGTTATTGTACAAAAGTTGACGTGCAGTAGCTCCATCTTCTGGTGGGGTACATTGAAATGCACCATAAAAGTCTTCTTCTTGAATAAACAGTTAGGTGTTTCGAGTTTGATAGTGAGAAACGGTGTTGAGTGTAGAAATATCGACAGTTTAAAAGATTTTCTCACTTTAGATATATCTCTTTCCTTTTTACTGAAGGTATGCAGATGAAATTTACAATTTTAAGGTTCCGTAGCCAGAAAAGGAACCCTATGACTAAGTCTACGCCGCGCTGCGCCGACCGTTTTACATTTGAAAGTCTGTATACCTCATTATTTATCGAATTAGGTAGAAGGTCATAATTTTCTCAGATTATATGTTATTGCGGGCTATATCCTAACAAACAATAAAGTGAAATATTAAGCGAAGTGTTTATATGAGAAAAGTATTTTTGTCACTGATTTTATCTATCGTATATGCAAGTTTCAAACTGGATGTAAGTTTATATTGCAAGAGTTAAAGTAAAAAGAAAAATAATTGAAATCGATCAAGTGGGAGTCGGACAATATTGGTTGTTTCGAAATTGGATGAAAGGAAACACATGTTTATATTAATTGCAGGCTTGTCTTTTTTTATTTGTAACTTTGCCATTACTACTTGACCCCTACAACCCTTTACTGATGTCAAGTCACCAGTCAGAATTTATTCATCACTGTTTAGCCCCTATAGAAAGATGCAATTATAGTAGCCCAAATAATATTCAGATAAGTCTTCTATCTGCCCGTAAAAGTCAAATCAAAATCGATTTAGCCATTTCGTAGATTAACCCTAACAATAAACAAACACTTCGATCTTTACACAAAGTTAATATAACAAAACTAAAGCTTATAAACCCTTAAAATGACCAGATCCGCTATGAAGTAAACACGTACCGTTCGCCACGTGTGCTGTTGCTAGGAACAACGGAACGAATTTCCATGGCAGCGCCGCTACCATACGCCACATGTTCACCGTTCACTAATATTTAATACAAGAACAGACATTGTATCACAACAATACCCACGGCTAATTAATCCCGGAGTGAATATTCCCATTATTCCAACTCGGTCGAACATAAGCTTAGGCTTGTGGTGGACTAATGCAGTCGCGTCCAAGGGATAGTCGCCTATTACCAACCTTGGATGGAGTGTAAATCAAAATGGGACTGAGTCTAATTCGCGGCGCCGAGTGACAACCCGAGATGGATTGTTGTCAACATTAGTGCGGGGACCATATCGACTTCTCGCACTCCGTACTCTGCTACAGCCGACGCGCACTAGCGAACAGTGATGACGCAATATACTCTCGAATTCACTCAAAATAGATTTAGCTGCTAACGTAATAAGGCTCCGTTTAGTATCGCCTCGCGGCTGCGGTTAATTCATAACGTTTCGATTATATCCAAGAGTACTCACAACGAGGCGGCCGACATTCGATTTCAAGCTCAGTAACAAAATGGCTCAAGGTCCATAATTAAACGATGTAAAGTGTTCGCTCCGATTACGGCTTATTCGTGCTACCGCGGCAATTAGGAAGTCATTCATTAGGGTCCCTAAGTTTCGCAGACGTGGGGGTGCCGACGCAATCTGACGTCACGCGACTCTTTCGCAACTAAGATTTTACAAACAAATAATAAATGAGCGCGCTACGACCGATCAGATCAATTCTGTTCTTCGAGAAAAAAAAGAAATTTATGTTTAAGAATGCTGCTACACATGGAACGGGCGCAATACAAACAGGAGCGAGTCGTCCCGGCTTCCTTCTCGAAGCGTTGGCGCCATGCTCGGAGAGTGACAAGGACAGGGAAATGCACCTTAAAATAACCCTCAATTCGTCTTAGTAGACGCGGCTCGTACAATGGGGTACGCATTTCCGAAAGCGTGATAAGGACACAAGATGCGGTTAGCGGCATCCCAGAATGCATCTGTCAAGTTACACAAAAAAATAGGGCCCTGGAATTTCGGGGACGTCTCGGTGGCGGCGGGACACATGCTCGTTTATTTTTTTTATAGGTCGAGTAGTTTCATTCAAAAATTGTCAACGGATAGGGAGATTTGTGTAATCTTGTTAAAGTAATAGCAGTTAGCCGGTTAACAAGCAATTTAGCCATCGCTCAGGAACGTTTGATTTCGAAGTCGACATTTATTGCTTTGAATTTAATCAACAAAGCTTTTGTGTTTTGTTTGACCGCCGTGTGGTATGAATTCTTTAAATTGTAAAAGGTTTATTTGAAAGTAAGTTTATAAGTTTCTTGAGCAGAGAGAAAATTTATAGAACAAGTGCGTAATTTCTTCCATGGGACAGTCGTGTGAAAAGGTATAAAATAATACATTCAGTAGTTGTAGTATTTTATCAGTTTCGCTTTTAGTTTCCGCTCGCGGCGTAGCGAAAGAGAAAGACAGCGGGCGTTCCGCACACGTCTACCAGGCGTGGAGCAGTGTGCAGGAGGTGCGGAAGCCTTGACCCTGACTGCGGTGGCGTCGACCGGAACGCACGCCGAGCCACATTGCGAATCTTACCGGCTAGCGTTTACCGCCTGCCCGGTCTTGCGATCTTAGTACATTCCGTTCACACGTGTGCTTTAACGATATTGTTTTTCATATTTATTTATTATTACTATGGGAAATTTTCTCTTATTTACTTTGTGTCTAATTACGATTTACAAATATAGAATAATTCAAGCTAGTATAATATAAAGCCCGATTATAATAAGATGTATCCTAAGAAAACGGTATGGTGATTTAAAAAACGAGAGTTATTGTAGTGGTACATGGAATATAGGATGAGAACTAAAGTCCACCGGTAGTTATTGATGCGGAACCGGTCCGGTGATCACAAAACCGGCTTGAGTGACGGGGATGAATTACCGAAACATCGAGAGCTCTGGGAACATTGTAGCCGACGACGTCCTAAACATACTTCGGATGCCAAGCCACCGAAACAGCTACTTAGTTTAGACCATATATGATTTTTATATTTCATTTAAAAACAATTATAATATTAATAACAACTAATTGCTTATATGGCAACTATGAATTTTCAAGTAAAACAATAATTATTACAATATAAATTATAAGTAAATATGTTTAACGTATTATCAACTTTTACTTTAGATTATGATGTATATCATGAGAGTACTCTAACCTACTTACTTATATGTCTCCCACGCGATGCTCAGAATCTAAATATGTATTATACATACATATATACATATTTATGTACTTATTTAAAAACCAGTCCAACGAGAAAAGTTTGTAGGTACCAAATTCATTATTTTAACAAATAACCTCTTTTATATTTCTACATTTAATGAAGTTTGCTTTAAAATAACTCAAATAAGTAAATGTACGAAGCATAAAAATTAAAATGTTCAGCCTTATTAAGCACACATAAATCAGGAGATAATTTTCAAAAATTGCCTGCAGGATTGTTGAGTACATGTTACAAGTAGGATTCGTCAGCAAAAACACCGTCTGACGGGCAGAGGCGACGAGCGCAGCGCAAATCAAAACAACAAACGGACCGACAGGAGGTTCGATCGACATCGACAAGCTTTTATCGACAGTCGACACGAGTCGACAACCGGACGTGACGTCACCACCGGCCGTGCGTAAACGCGAGAATTTTAAACAGCCTCCTTTCGGTATTATTACGTCTTCAAAGATATCAACAGCAGATAGCGTTGCCAACAACAAAATAATTTTCGAAAATAATCTTTGTATACACTGACATTTTACGGATGTGTTTATTTTATTAAAAAATCCACGAATCGAAAGACTGCTAAATATTTATTAACAGGTTTTATTATTTATTATATTTTTGCAGCATAACAAACAAAACAATACATACACGCAATACAACAATACATACCCTGAGACAACACAAATGAAATAAATGTTATGTAAATATCGTAAATTTTACTAATACTAACGAAAAAACGGTTCTAAAATGTCTTCCACCACGATCTTTTAAAATAATATACTTTTCAATTTAATATAATTACCTAAATGTGTTGTAATTTTTTATTATATTTATAATATCGTATCGTATGCAAATAACGGATGATCCAAAGCGGTAACAATTTGTCGAAAATATCACGGGTACGAGCCTTAAAACCTTGAAAAAATAATAATTTCAAAACTTCTCTCTCAACTCCTGAAAATCAATTTGAAACTATTACAATAAAATTTTACTCATTCGTTTATCCTGATGTAGAATAGAAAAGAAGTTAAATGTATGAGGAATAATTTCATAATAAATTGTTTTTTTTAGTATAACAACCCCATCGTTAATAACGACATCTTGTGACAGTTCGATTTCATTGAAGTTTAAAATCCGTATGGATTGTCCAATAAGTGTGTGTAGTTTAATATTCACATCATACTAAAATATACGACCTTAAAAGGTCGTTTTAGAGTTCGATAGGAATCCACAATATTTTATAGCTAAATATTCATCATAGGAAATCTATTTAAGCATTATTTCTCGGTATTATAGACGGTCGAACCGTTTAATGTATTCAAATGCGGTTTATAATACATGCTATGTAAGGCTTGGTACTCAGGGCATATGATAGATAAACCTTATTGATATAATTTACTCACAGAACCAGATTTGGATGGTAAGGAAATATTTAATTCATATTTCACATTCGTTTACTGAATTTGTAAGTTATCCAACGCATAAAATTGATATACAGTTTTCAAAATGTCAAGGTCATAAAACTTACATAATCACTTGACTTTCACTGGAAAATATTGTTTTATTTATACTTTATAAGTTTTAGAATTTGACCACAATCTCACCTGATATTAAATGACGATGTGGTCTAAGTTGGTAAACACAGTATACCTAGAGAATAAGCTATTTAGTGTAGCTGCCGCAACTTACCTATAAATACCTATGATACAGATAGATGCCAACATATTTTCAAATTAAGGGTGGTAACTATACAGGCGGGCATTGGGAAGAGCCCTATCGCTGTGCAAAACAATTATTTTACTAACAAACGAAGAATTATTAATTTGAAATTTAAATTACACAAAAACTAAGCTACAAATAGAATTAAAAAATAAATGGAATATACATCATCAACTATCTTTTGGTCGCGACTTCGCTCACATTAATGTAGATTGAACCTATCCCTTTGGAACAGTTTTCTTTTACTGGATGAAAGTTATCGTATGTCCTTCTCTGACAATGTGTCTAAGTACAATTTCATCATAATTAAACGGGTTGTTAAGTCGTAACAAACAAACAGATAAACAAACTAAGATTTGCATTTTTAATATTAGTTAGGTTAATAATATATTTAATAATCGGTTTACTAAACTTGTTTCAGATTTTATAGGTCAAAATTATTACGACTTAATTTAAGGTCAGGATAAAAAGTTCATAATAAAACTAAAAATAAATTCAATATTAGACAATGTCTTCTACTCAAATAAGCGTCATACACCTCAAGAGATTTACAACCAGACAAAAATAAACTAGCAGGTAGGAATAATCAGGAATCTTTTGAAAAGTCCATCATAATAGACAGCAAAGAATGAGAGAGAATGGTCTGTGCGAAACTGCCTGTATTGGGTTACGTCCTTACTTTAATTTACACGGCAAAAAAATTGTATGTAGTCCTTCATAAAGTTTCGCAATTGTACTCAGAGATTTACATAAAAGGTACACTGATACAAAGAAAAAAGAATAAATATGGCGTAGAAGAAATAAATAATAGAAGAATATATCAACGATGAGTTTTATTCAAAGGAACTTCATGATTCTATTCATGTTGAACATCCTTTGGTAAGGATAGATTTCTATTAGCTTCGAAAGTCAATAAATGATCCACTAATATGCGATTATTAGCATTGAAACCAGGCTAATCACTTAAATCGTGATAAATCATATAAATATACTCATTTAAAGTCAAACGTAAACGTCATACCGTACAAAAATATAACAAACGGGATTGTCGAGAGTTTGAAGTTTAAAACGCCTCGTATAACCAAAATGCAACCTTAACGAATTAAAACGCAGCGTACACCCGTATTAATAAACTTCGGCGACGACTTCTTACTTTCACAAGGTTACGAGCGAAGCAGCTGCGTATTCAGGGTTCGGTACTATTAATTTCAAAACGTTATCTATAACAACCTATAACATTATAATGTGGAACGCACTTTTAGAGGGAAAAATAAGAGGAAACATTTATATTGTGAATAAGGTAATTCCTAATTATCAATTATCGCTTATTATCGACACACGCATGAGTTTAATTAATTCATAAAATAAAATGAAGTCCAGCAGTAAACAATCTGGTACTTGAACTACTGTGAAAGGTATGATTTATTTATATTACCTTTAAAACCCATGTTACATGAAAAATGTAATCTTAATATTGTCAAAATAATTTTTTTAAAACGATTAAGTTAATGTTCATAAGTGATTTTTGAAAGATAATAATGATAGTCTTTTGATATTGAGAATTAATCTTATGTATCTTTCTTATGTACACTATTTTGTAGTAATCTTGATACTACTTCTAAAAACTTTCAAATAAACGTCTAGTGATATGTATTTGCTGCCGCATATACCACTTCTATGCTTCGTGTACATTTCGTAAGTATAACAGAAAGAATATGTCCTAAAATGACAATATATTATTTCACATTTCACAATAACGAGGCGAGCTCTATACATACACTAGTTTAAAATTAAAATGAAAGAAAACAACACGGAACCCTTTTACGAGAAATGTTTTGGACAAGTTTTTGCGGTGGTTTAACAAGTCCGTCTCAACTGCAAGGGAGCGCAGGCGCACAACAATCCACAGTCGAAATATTATTGTTTCGTCCCGGACTATGGGAACGGAATCGGGGCGCGGTTAGGGTTGTCACCCGACGTATACTATTCAAAATAATCTTACTACAATACCGGTTCAGTTAATTGCAGTTAAAGCTTTCGTATAGTATCTATGTGAAAGCAACGCGGCAAGGGATTCGATTTATGATACGACCAACTAAATTTGTCTCTAGTTTAGCAAGTAGCAGCGGTTTTCTTCACAACTTTTAAATTTGTTATTTCCGATCGGCTTAAATTCTCTATATAAATTGAATAATAACAATAACAAGCCTACAATGAAAAGAAGATGAAATGCATAATTGTCATGAAACAATAAATTCATTTTCCACTGATATTGCAAATTCTGTTTTTTTTTTAATTTATTATTAATTTTTTTTATATTATAGGGGGCAAACGAACAGGTGGGTCACCTGATGGTAAGTGATCACCGCCGTCCATAGACACTAGCAACACCAGGGGAGTCGCAAGTGCGTTACTAGCAACACCAGGGGAGTCGCAAGTGCGTTGCCGGCCTTTTAAATATGTGGGTCTCCTTTTATACTATATAAGTTTTTGCATTTAACCACACTTATACCTTATGTTACACGAAGATGCTCTCAAGTGCAGCTGCCAGTATATGGCGACTGATTTTCCACTTAAAGATGGTAGCTAACCTACCGAGCTTAGAAAAAGTCCTACTATCATGCTATAGTCTCATCACGATGTTTTACTTCACCGAAAGCTCATTATCATTCGCAAGGATTCGAACCTATCGATCGACGCGGCGTCCGAACATGCTAACTACAGAGCTATCATCGTATCTAGTAATTAGTCATTTATCTTATAGATCTGAAGATAAAAATTGAAAGCAGTGATGTGACATCGCTCCGGCCTATCCTAGTAAGGACATGGTATGATGAATAGATTATGAAAAGTCTGTCAACCCTGACGGAAACCCGTCTCGAATAGCTCACTAAACTTTTTATCTACCCTAATTTAATGGATACGATAAACTTGTTTATACATCCAAGTTATCCTTTATTGTTTAACGAAAGAGCGACACTGACTTCTTGTATTCCATTTCATTTCTTCCTAATGAACGCCTCGTTAACGTGAAAGGGATAGCGATGCGTTTTAAATGTAATAACATTTCATATTGTCGCGTTCTGTACAGAGTAACACAACACGGACTAGGGTGACTTGTAACGTCTATTATGAGACGATTAATTACCTCGTAGGAAGAAAATTCATTGAAAAATCCAACAGACTCCTATAAAAGACTTGTGATAAGTTACAATAAAGTATTATAACATAGATAACTTTTAAACTGAATATAGCTGCTCAGAACTTGATTACTTGATACAGAAGTTGTATTTAAGTGTAAATACCAATGATATTAAATGTATAACATAGAGACAACTTAACGATAAATAAAAGCCACTTAGTAATTAGATTACTATAATAATATTCTCACTTTGTTTTGTATTAAACCATTGGTAATATTTGTGCGTAAGGGCGAACTTATTACTCTATACACAGAGCGGCTAAAAAGATTTACGTGGATTGTACGCACATTTTACACTGACCAGCACTGACTGTTTTTTTAAAAATCAGCGCTGCAACTATTGCATTAGCAAGTTTGCAGCTTAAGCCGAGGCAAAGACACTCTCCATACGATACTTAGTTATCACATATCTCTTGAATCATTTTCTGCATATATTTGCTGATGTGTGTGTCCAGTTAATGTTTCTTTCTTCCTTTCAAGCGACACAGTAAAACGCTCGTTAATTATAAGGTCTTACATACATCTTACGAGCATATATGTATATATTATTAAGCGTTTGAAAATATATTATACAATCATATGTTAAACATAAGATAGAAAAAATATATGGATAGTGAAATGTAGTACATTCTTTACAAGTCCAGTAGGAATATAGGAAGATATATAATATAAATCGAGCAGAGTAAGGTAAAGAAAATATTTTAGCAAATATGCTATCTTAACTACATGTAAAAATTGTATAAATTGTTTAGAGTGATGACAACAAAATAATTTAATATTATCTGCTTATTAACTTTAAACTAAAAAAATCTAACTATGGTATACAAACAAGCTAGACTTAGAAGACTGGATTTCAAGTGCAGCTGCCAGAATATATACATATTACATACATATAAATGCTTAACTACAGATTAAAAAAAAGAAAAAGTTAAGTAAGAAAATCAGATGGGAATTATAACTGCCACAGTTTTCCCTCTCCATTGTTGTGTAAAAGTACAGAACATACAAACCATAAAAATACTAGGGGGCTAGAGATATCTTGTTATCACGAACATTACGAAATATAATAATAGGTGAACGACATTTTCGTGATGAAACCATAGCAACGTGGTAGTTCTTTTTTTAAGCTCACCTGGGTAGCTACGACCTTGAAGTTGAAAATCCGTCGCCAAGTACTTATACGTGTGCTTCGACAGCTACACTCGAAGCCAGAGGTGCCCTAAGTTTAGCGTATTTACCATCTTAGTCCACATCGTCATTTAACATCAGGTGAGATTGTAGTCAAATTAATAAATTCTAGAACGCTTCAGAACGGCAGCGCATAATTTGCTAGTTCTGTTTTTTGTGTCAGAAATTGTCTATACAAGGTTTGTATGAAAAAAAAGTCTGGAAAACCGTAAGAGAAGTAACAATTTTGGTTTAAAAAATCTTCATATAAAAATGCGAGTGAGTGAGACAGAAGCCAAGAGAGATACATATGTTCAACAAAATTGAAAAAATTGACAGATTGTCGTTCAGCTGCCATTTTATTACATTACATGACCGTACTGTATAGGGGAGTTTTAATCTTATCTTTTTCGCTAGTTAACCCATGCGAAGCCGGGGTCAGTAGTTTGTAAAGTTTAAAAAAATGGCATATAACTTCTATTGGTATGGTCTTCGTGTAATTAAGATAGTGCCAATTCTAAGAAATGATTCATATGACAAACAAATCACGACGCGACTATTCTTGCGTATATATTTGTGGGGTGGTCGACATCTTTACCCGACCGGGTCTCGACTCTGGACCACATTGTACATAGAGATAAATCAGTCATTGTGTCTATCTGTAGATTTGTCATGTTTCGTAATCAGTCGGTGTATATCGTGATGTCCAGGCCCGCGTGATAGAGATGAATTCCGTTGAATTGTAGATATTTTGTTAATAACCTTAGTTTTTATATTGTACTGTGCTTACTATCAGACACAGTGCCGTCATTGTGTCTTGCGTCGATTACAAACACTGGATAGTTACACCGTGAGATAATAAATGAATTTTCTTATATATCAACATATATAACCTCTACATTGTTAATATCTATTGATTCGAATATATTATTACGCTTTATGGTAAACATATTGAAGAGTTAACATAATAAGGTTCAAAATTGATTGGACAATTCAGAAAATGACACATAAAAAGAACGAAGTTCGCAAAGTAAACATGTCCTAATTTTAATAATTACGGCGAACGGTTGAATAATAATTAGCTCTCTGTTGCCTCCCGAGGTGGTACCGTAATAAATATTTTATAATTATTGTATTTTTTTCTTCTACTAAAGGTTACAATAAATATTTGAATTAATGAATCCTAATTAATTTCGGATTGGTATTAACATGAACTTAAAAGTATTTATAGTAATAAGATCGAGAATAACAAAGTAGTCTGTATATTAAAAAAAAAAAATTATGTTATGTACATCTGAGATTGATCTGGAACACCTGAGTGTTTCTGCCATGGAGAAGGGTTTTATGGTTACTAAATTGTATATTACAATTTAAAACGAACGAACTTGCGGGCGATTTCTGTTACATATATATTACTATAGCGGATGTTTTCTGACCGAAAATCAACAAGCATTTTGTATGTAGATAATATTAACATAAAGTGAAATATTTTTTTATATTTAACTGTAATCAGTGATGCTCGTAATTTTTTTTTACATTTCACAATTAATTTGGCATTCTACTGGAATCACAATGAAAAGATGAACGCTGTGACAATTGTTGGTCGTTTGTTTTTATGTCTACAAGAAAGGTTATTCTAGTGATGCCAAAATTATTTTTTGCGTTATTATCAAAGATTATAAACCTTAATGTTATTTGAAGGAGTCGATATACATATTTCGTGGGTTCGAACTGCGGGGCACGACTAGTCAAAATTATAAGACATTCTTATAACAACTCGTGGTAATAATCGATATCATTACAAAATGTCGGTTAAGTCAAAAGCTTTCAAGATAATTTATCTCTCTAGAACTGAGATTCTCATCTTTGAAATCGTTGGAAGAAAATAAGCAAGGGCACGCTAAAACCTATAATTGATTTTCATCACGAATTCGACACATCCGAGAATTCGGTCTCAGATAAGGTCCAAAGAGACCCTCTTTGTCGGTATTTTTTCTACAAGTGAAAAAAACATCCCTTTTTGGGTTCGGTTTTTATGTGAACGGTACCTTTTAATTAGCGGTAAGTGCCTTTTCACAATTTGGGGGGTAGTTAAAAAAAGGAATATAACGTGACTGAATTAATTGACATATAATTTAAACGATTGAAATGGTATTTCTTAGGCAAAGTGATCGAAATTTTGGATTTATTAATAGTTCAAAAATATTATGTGTATATAAGGATTCCTTTAACGTCATTACAGCGGTCTTAAAAAAAATTGGACACTCCTGTAAAATCCAATTTTTTAACAGATGTTAATAATGTTGTATGAACAATAAACATTTACCATATATTTTTTCCCACATATAGTGATACCAGAAAATAATCCCAAGAAGGGATGATGGTAGGTGCGCGCGGCCGATCGTAAAAATTAAGCCATATCCATACATCACAACATGACAAACATGTTGTACGGAGCTTACTTAGGTAAGAAATAAGGGTAAGGAGATGATGATGATGATGATGAATAATGAACAAACTTGCTTAAGTTACGAGAGTTACGGAGCTTTGTACCTTAGACCCGCGCGACGCAATAATTATGTTTCTAATAATTTCTACTTTAATAAATATCAAGTAACATAAAATGTTTATTAAAAATATCTATTATATTACTTACGTGGATTAAAAGTAATTTCAACAATAAAAACTAAATAAAATAGTGGGAAGCTGTGATTAAAGTCATACTAGCGTTTTACGAACTCAATAGAGAAATATTTATAATATCTTAAGAATAAAAATCATGTACACATACGTTAAGACAATGAGCCTGTCTGCCTGTCACATTCTAGAGAACAATGTGAAACAATTTCTACAATATTGAATTACAAATTAAAAGCTATATCATTTATATCCATCTATAAATGCACAATTAAATTTCAAACCACTAAATGATATGGCGCTTAGATTACGTATATAATTATATATACGTAATTACCAGACGAGTGGAGCTATGAGAACATAAATTTTGGATATAAAATTTACATAAATTAAAAAAACAGTGCTTATTAATGAATATGCAATTGAAACTTACTTTAATAGTGAATTGAAATAATTATTACACGACATAAATAATATACGAGTATACTAAATAATAATATATAACAGGCAGACAGCATACCAAGACCGTTTTAAGAGGTCTGACGAGTAATTCTAAAAACGAATTGAGTATTTTACTGCGGCATATAAAAGTTTTTTCTATAAGTATTATTAATTTTGTGTTTACTACACAGCGGTACTACGAGATTGAAGCGGGTAATGCAAGACTATGTGCACGGCTACGGACAGTTACTACGACCATCGTCGCTTACATGGGATTATGAGGGTAAACAAAAATACGAGACGCGCGGTATACGAACATTTGCCGACGAACAGTTACTGGGTGTTGGTTTTGATCGAACATAACCTAAAACTGAACAGAGGCACGTGCGCCCTTACATAAGGGAGGCGCTGCGACCACGGGCTAATCGGCCTCGTCTGACACAGAGTAACCTCTACAGCTGGTCGTCGGCATTGTGCTCGAAAGCAGTGGATGCATATAACCATACCTTGTCGCCCGACGATCTCGGCTACGTGTTCTGATGACGGTACTGGCACACACTCCGTCATGTTCTGCGACTTCTTGGCGCGGTCGTCAGGCGGAGGCGCAAACCCGAGCGGACTCTGTAGCGGGTTCGTGACCGGAAGGCTCTCGCCGAGACTCAGCATGCTCAGTTCTAGCGCGAGCTCGAACGCGCGCTGATCTTCCACCAGCCCCCTGCCGCCTAGATCACCGAACAGGCTCGCCGGCATTTCCACTTGAGAAGCTATTTTGTTAGAGTATAGAGAGGTTTCCCTCTCTGTCACTGGTACTATTAAAAATTTAAAGAACGTTCGATCGTTTTAAACGCCGCGTTTTGTCAAATAAAACACACGTGCAGTTAACGCGCGGCGCGACGATGAACTGAGTTGCCGGCCGGCGGGCGCACGCGCTTTGCGGCCGGCGCGCGGGTATGCTGGGGAAGGGGGGGGTTGACGGCCGGCTAGGGGCGGACGCGGGTGTGGGTTCGGGCGTGCGGTGCGGAGAGGGGTGACTGCAGCCAGGGCGGCATGCGACGCAGCTTCCGCCCGCCCTGTGCTTACGGCCGCGAACGCGGTGCGCTGTACTCTGACACCCCGCGGACGGCCAGGTAATTATTTCTAGCTCACGTTTTACGGTACGGTGGCCGAGCGTGATAACGGCCACTAACATAATTATAGTGATATATTGACAAATGTTGACATTACTTATTTTGTCGGCTATCAAAAATAACTCGATTATCGACATATCACATTCAATTTTAATGATATTATTGTAATAAAAATGTACATTATTTATGGGCTTTCAAAATGTCCGTACTGTAAATGTAGTACATCCAAATATTACTGTAGAAATATATCGACTGCTCAATAAAAAAAAATGATATAAAATATATAAAAATATATACCGCTAGCCCTTCAAATATAACACCAAAACTAATTATAATTGTACATTTATAAATAAATAAACTAAAACCAACAAATATAACCAATATCATAGCTCAACTAACATTTTTTGACTATCCTAATTATAACATAATGAGACATTATAACGACGTATCCTTAGGAAGTGACAGAGTAATGCATATCCCAAATACCTAAATAATTTGCTTAGTCGATTTGCTTTTATTAAAAGAAAGGGTGTAGTAAAGGGTCAGTTTTAGGGTAAAAAAGAAAAAGAGAATGTCAATATCTTATACTATTATACTTCTGTATTATTATCATAAAAAAGGAAAGTTCATTTGTTTGTAGGAGGTAATCTCTATAATTAACGATCCGATTCTGAAAATTATTTCACTAACAAAAAGCTATTTATCCGTTTATATTAATTAGAGTCACAAGCGTTTGCTAATTAACACGTGTTTTATTGATTTGATAAAATTAACTCTTAAGGTAACACTCACTGCAGATTTTTACTGTCCTATTTATGAACACATAGTTGTAATTTTTTTGTAATTGCTCAAAAGTTTGTGGGTAGTCTTTTATACCTAAAATGTATTGTGTGTGCGATGTTAGAAGGTTTTTGCCGACTACCACGGTCCATGGACGTACTATAAACGTATCGGATACTAAAAAAAAACACGGTGGGCATAGGATGCTTATTAGAAGGTATACAATCATCGGGAACACAGATATAGGTTAATAACATTCCGAAATAATAGCAATATATACATGTAAAAATGGAAAGATTGTCTAAAGTTAGGTGAATTCGAATATATGTCGCCATATCCTGTGGGTTGAACCCGCGACCTATGCATTGCAGCAAGTATAAACAATTCTTAGTAATATTGTTTATAATTTACGTAGAGATATGGTAGAAAAGTATTTAATTAAACGATACTGTATGTAATAGCTATAGGCTCGACCTCTCTTAAGTTAATTTAAACCTTCAATTTTGTTTTGTACAAATTAGTCACGATTGATGGCCTTTTTAATGGAAGACTTTCATACACATAACTATAAAACTCTAATGGTCTTTGTAATTACTGTTATTCTCATACTAGCATATGAATCCTGTCATGACTAACCTTTGTGACCTTGTAATAACATGCCCATGTAACGTATCAAAGGAAGAAAAGTAACTCTTATCATATTGTGGCTACCTCTCTCTCCCAATTATTGTATTAATCCTGAACATACTTATGGGGAAAAAACAAAACAAAAAAAACTGTAAAACTTGGTCGAATCATGCAGTTTTTTTTCGAACTGAATACACTACTGACCTGGCAAGGGCTATACAGTCTCACCGGATTACTAAGAGGAGCGATTAAGTCACTCACCGGACAAATCGTGCTGGTATTTGATGCAGATATAAGTAACTAATAGTATAAATTTGAATGTGGATTTGTTTGTTTGCTTGTTACTCCTTCATGGCTTAACTACTCCACCGATCAATATAACGTTCGACATCCTCACGCATACACGTTGTCGGGGGTACAGGAAGTAATAACTAGGGTACCTTTCATTAAAAAAGTACTGTTCCCGATGTATAAGTTAAGTCTACATCAATGCGAACGAAGCCGCAGGCGAAAATTAGTTACTTACATTTATAAAAAACTATGGTCAACCAGTTGATTATAAAACCATAACATAATTGTATATAGTCATAAAACATAGTTTGGATTCTTGGCTTTAAATTTAAGTAAAATTATATTTAAATAATATATAAACACAGTAAACTGTAACTACAGATTTGTCATTACAGAGGGCTATTTCCATACATTTAGCGTATTCTGTATAATACAACGTCACTGATACCGAGTACACCGAAGGTTCTGTAAGGAACCTGTTTTTTTCTTTTCTTGTTTAAATAGTATTAATTAAAATTGTCAGATACTAGATATATGTACATATATACGTATATGAGTTTCCTACATTTATGGTTAGCTCGCTTGAATGACCACTCTAAGTGAATAGTTAGTCTCAAATTTGCCGAATTTCATGCAATGAGAACGGTTCATATCGAGGTTTACTCACTTTGACACCCTTGCGCAACAACTTGCGACAACAACGTCAACACGTTTAAGCTGTACGAGTATGCCTTCCACGCTCACTAACAAGTCCGGCAGAGCTATAAAGGCCTTTTAGGCCAACAGCGTATATTCAGTTTAAAAAATATTGATACAATAGATTGTTTATTACACATCTTAAGGTATATACAGCATTTCTATTGAGTCTTATTAATACTAATAATTTTATTCAGTACAAATAAAAAATTCACTAGCTTTCACTGCCATAGCACCGCTTATCTCAATCATGAAGTAGAAGTTATTACGCTGCTGTATTCCCATTTCATGACATGGCAAGCAATACGACATAAGCCGATTTAAGACATAATGTAGAAGTAGTGACATGTCAGTGATAACATCGTTATTTAACATTATGTGAAATAGTCGTCAAATGCTAATTGCCTGTGAAGTATTAAAAAAAACACAGTTGTCATGTTCTATCACATAGAAGAATATATAAAAACCTATATAATATGATTGTTTAAATTATACAATTGTACTATTTTAGGTACTGCAAACAGTTTAGATCCAGTCAAAGAACTTGCCGCTCTATGTATTTTTTTACTCCTGTCATACAGAGGTGAGGTCAACATTTCCACGAATTTTGGCATCTCGTTCTGCCTACATCGATAATTACGGCGGGTTCGATTACTCACACCGCTTTGATAACACAACTACTACAGCCGATACCGCTGTGAAATATAAAATCGAACTTCACGCCACCACTATCAGTAATTTAAAGTGATGTATCGACACAAAAAATAATATATATCACCGGCAAAATAAAACATAAAGTTTGCTTCCAGTTTTAAATTTTAATTGACAGAATTAATGGATGTTTTCTAGTAAATCATTTTATTATCTTAGAAGCGATGATAGCTCAGTGGCTAGCGTGTTCAGACATTCAACAATGAACCGGAGCTTTCGATATAGG
The DNA here is from genome assembly GCA_035772565.1 of Antheraea assamensis. Taxonomy (NCBI): domain Eukaryota; kingdom Metazoa; phylum Arthropoda; class Insecta; order Lepidoptera; family Saturniidae; genus Antheraea; species Antheraea assamensis. The sequence goes on from JAQQSE010000045.1 coordinate 7,088,810, forward strand.
AAAACATCATGATTAAACTATGACATGGTGGTAAGTCTTTTTCTAAGCTCGTCTGCCTCGAAACCATGCTCAAATTAAAAATATGTCACCAAGCAACTATAGATGTATTCAGGAAGGTGTAGCTGAGAGACAGTACCTTCTAGGTTTAGCGCCTTTACCGTCTAAGTCCACATTGTCATTTACATCAGGTGAGATTGTTGTCAAAGGCTAAAACTTATAAAGTGTATTATAAAAACCAGCTAGTGCAGTGATGTTATTCGTTTTAAAGATGTCCCATATCAAAAAGTCTTGAATCGTCGGGATGGAACGGCAGGGGAGGAGGTTCATAAGCATAGTAACAGTCAAATGAACGGCCGCAAAAGGCTAAAAAGGAATGGACTTCGGATATGTCTTGAAATATCGACAGCCGCCCTTTATTTCAGGGCTCGGGCAATAACCCTTACCGACCTACTTTAACCCGTTCGCTTTAGCTTAGACTGTATCTGTTGCGATATAAAAATCAAATTCCCCTATCAAGTGTATTTGTTGTCGCGGAAAATAGTTTCCTTTGGTAATTTATCGATTGTGGTTTAAATATTCATTTGTAATGTAGCAACCCTTCTTTAAAGAAACGCACAAAAATATGGAATGCTTTTTAATAATCTATACATATAAGAAAACCGTAAACGAGCGATGTCTGTACATCACATAAAAAAAGAAAACAAATTATAGAGTTGTATGTATGACACTGATGACAAAAAAATATTTTTTAGAATTTGTCCTTGTCGGTTTGGCTGTACATTTCTGTACGTTACTCTTAGAATCAGCTTAACAGATATAAATACCGTTTTCACTGATGTATAGTGTCAAGTTTCTCGTAATGTTTAGTATTTATTTTACTCCAATCGAGTTACAAACAAAAAAGTTACTTGCAAATAATATGTGCTATTTTAGAAGCACGCTTCGGTTGATATAACTGAAACATATATTAACTGTATTTTGTAAAACAGTGATTGGAAGTTTATATGAACAAAATAAACACAAAGTTCAAAAACAATGCGTGGTTTTGAAGATGCAGAGTAGTCCATTTTAAGTTTAACTCTCATCAATATGTTCAACTATATTAAATAGGGATCGGGTTATTGATTGATCGCATAGTATTAGACGATTCACAAGAAACTAAGGTCGGAAAAAACAATTTTAGAATTGTGTCGCCCTTAAGAAATATCTATGCGGACGGAGTTGGGGCACAGCTAGTTTCCTAATAAAAGCACACACGTCGATTGTGGGATAAAAAAAATATTGTCTGAAATGGTTAAACCGATTTTCACCAGACTTTTATTAATACATAGAAGAAAGACCTTTTAGAGCATTTTATGGACTACTCTGTGGACTATGTAGTAATCACAAACTTGTAATAAAAAAACAAAAGCATATCAATATACTCAGTCTGAAACAGATCCACAGTAGGGCGGGCCATAGGCCTCTTTTGAAGGAAAGTATGGGCATAATCACGACGTCAGCCCACAGCGTATTGGTGATTTCAAACTCTAAGAAGTCCAGAGTTGTATCTTTTCCCGCATACGGTGGTATTACAAGAACATTTCTTAGGTCCAGGTTTCTGTCACGATGTTTTCCTTCACCGTTAGCCAATAACGTTACCAATTGAAATTGGTAGATGTACGCGAATTCCGTAAAATTCGTTGGCCATAGTTCCGAACCTGGGAGTATCGGATGGATATTACACCGGACAAAACTCTCGACCACCAAGATTTTTTTTATTTTTGTTAAGCAAATAGTTAACGCCAATAGAACGAATAATTCTCATGAGACATGGTAATTGTGTTTGATTGGTCGCACCCACCATATATATGGTGATGTGACAAAGTGATTCTCTTTTAGTTTCGAAGATGTATTGGAGCTCGGAGGCTGTCGTCGCATTTGAATTAAACTGTATTTATTTTTCTATACAAATAAAATGATAGATATCTGTCATTATGCGCAAAATCACTCAAAGACAACTGGATATAATTCGATTTAAATGCTTTTAGTTTTACTTCTTTGGCTTGACGCTTATAAAAAAAACACAATGTCTGAATTTAAAAGAGTTATTATTATTAAGAAATCACAAATTTTATAAGCGCTACGCGTTCAGGGCCGTATGTTTTCTTGCCGTGGAATTTTGGGGCAAGCGGTATTGTATGTATCCTCAGGACGCGCAGATAAAATCGCGAGTATCAACTACCTATAAATACAAATGTATGATTGTTTGAATTTATATTTATTTTAACGTCGTAAGTACACAACCGAATATCATGAAATTCACTTAGGTTGTTAAATAAATCAATGTACAACGTAAAAACACTCAGACAAGCAAACGAATAAAAATATGCAAGTCATAAGTCATTGTAGTCTGACTTGGGTCTAAATATAACAGGTACTCTGCGGTTTCCCTTCCACGGCCGCTTCCTGTTACATGAACTTAGTGTCAAATTCGCAACAACGGATGTTAGGGGTCAAGGCTAAATATCTATACATTTCTAGACTAAACACATCTACTATCGAGAATAATATGTAATCGCCCGTTCAATGTATGCATACTAACAATCTTCATCGCATTACATTCTTATGTTATTATATGAACTAATTGTAGTCCGGTGAACTGGAGAGGCCTTGTCTGGTCAAAAGTGTAGTCAGTTCGAAACAAAAAAACAAAATATTTGTGCTAATGTATGTGTTACTGCCATAAACATGGATATTGTAGATTCAGATATAACAACTTATTTATAGCAGGCGCAGCACAGTCACTTTGTCGAGCTGCAATAAAAAAAACAAAGACAGTCATAATGACTGCCGACAGAAGTGAAAACAAAAAACATTTGAGTATCTGTGTTCTTTTTTGAATTTGTGAATCGATTATAGTCTGAATTATTTAAATTTCATAATTTGTACATTGAAATTACTAAAATTCGTCTGGTTTTCACATCTATTGGCACTCCGAGCATTAATTATATAATTTTTTATACAGTTTATTAATTAATCATAAATATGATGGGCTGCACAAGCCCAATACAAAATATCAATATTGCAGGGACACAGGCCGTTATACTATACGTCGCTAGTCTGGCGCAAGGGCACTACGTCACGTGCACATCGAGGTCAACGGTGACGCGAACCCAAAATTTCTTCTCTTACAAAAATCGCTCAACACGGCTAAAGAAGTTTTCACTTCAAAAACATTTGTTTTTATAGTTTACAAACTCTTGCTCGCGGTTTCGTACGTGTTTTCAGCGATATTTGTTCTAAATGGTTATGTCCTATTCTGTACCGCTGATATAATAAACAAACCCATATTGCTCATGTTTAATTTTGTTTCGTAGGTATTTACTAAAATGCAGTCTTACATATTTTCACTTACAAATAAACCATTTATATGAATAAAAAAATAGTACACAATGAGTCAAAATGTAAATAGATCTTGGTATGAAAAGATGCAATCTGTTGATTTCTCTTGTATACATACCTTTATGCAGTTGAATGAAGAATTCTCGAGTAACCATGATATTAGATTAGTGTGGAAACTTATGGGAAAGTTGATTAATTTATTGACATGTTAGGTCTTGTTGTGATCGAATATACTTTATTGTATACTAGCGACCCGTCCTGGCTTCACACGGATGCAATGTAAATACTAATATGGGGCAGTGTCGAGTGATTAATAATATTATGATTAGTCTATAATACAGGATGTCTTTATATACAATATTTACAGCAGATTTTTCATGATACAGTGCAAACATGTTTTCTTTGCAGGTTATTTTTGAAAGCGTGACATTATGAACTGGTCGCGTGAGAAACATTCAACGCTCAAATCTAAGCCAGTAAAGTTTAATGTTTGACCCTGTGACTTATTAATGGGCATTGCAAAAGATAGCTTTACCGGAAATTGTAGACGTTTTAATTTGAAATCATAACGGCGCGCCAGCCGCTTTGCCTTCGTGTTTTAAATCTCTGATATCTTCTAAGATATCCATTTTAATTAAATGCTGTTAAGTGCAGTTTTGATCTACATGATATGTAGAACGTATGTAATGAATTGAATTGGATAAGAAATAATACTGTATTGTACAAAATAGCTTGGTAAATAACACATATTTTTGTAATATGTAAAAGATAAAAATGGTTACAGTGGGTTATCATTTAGAGATAAATATACCATCACCAATTTTTAGCGATATTTTAAGACATACAATTCTGTAGTATTTATTCCGTAGAATGTATATTACTTGATTTATCTCGTAAGACTTAGCCAGCGTTTGTGATTTAAGCGCACGAAAATATGTTTGTTACGACATCACATTACAAATCTACGATTTTTTCGACTTTTCTGTACTATTCTATGTATATACATATAAACCTTCCTCTTCAATCACTCTATACTCGTATATCGCTGAAAACTGTATTCAAATACGTTGAATAGTTTGAAAATTCTAAGCGAACAGACAACGAAAGCGACTTCATTTTATACTATGTAAATATTTGAAAAGTATTATTATCATTTTAGAATGTTCTATATTTCTATACAATTAAATATATAAACTTTAGTATCGCCAGAGAATTTTTCACACTCTTTTTGTTACACTATACCTTGTAAATATGACAGTAACATGTATAGCAGCACGCTTCAATGTGTTATTGTATTTTTCTATGAACTCCTGTATAGCAGAGTAAAATGTATATTATCATTAACATATTTTTGGACAGGAAATTCGTTTGATAAAGAACCATAAAATTGATTGGTATTATTTCTTTTTTACTTTCCACCAAAAAGTATTATTTATACTTTATTCGCATAGTTTTACATATACTTCATTAAAGTAAAATAAACTATCCATTTAATGTATAATTGCATATGTTATAGTATCTGCGTGTTGAAGATTAGCTCCGTAAGATCACAACACTATTACTGTATAATCTGATTGGTCTGATGGTGCTGCATCTGATGCTGATTGGTATCCAATTTTGTCATCATATTTGTTAATTTAAAATTACAATAATTGATAATGATATTTTAATGGTTGATACGATCGACGAAACTAATAATCTTCAACTTTTAATATGCAAATAACGCGATTCACTACTAAAAGATTCTTTAGTAATAATAAAATGATCGGGTTAACTAAAATAAAAAAACCGTAAACAATAATTTTCTACAACACAAGCTGCATTTAATGTTTATAATATGGTGACAGCTTACCTTATAAGATGTCTTGGTTTCACTCGCGTTTGATTTTCGTCTCTTTTTTTTATATTATAAACGTAAACGAACAGGTGGGTCATCTGATGGTAAGTGATCACCGCCATCCATAGACACTAGCAACACCAGGGGAGTCGCAAGTGCGTTGCCGGCCTTTTAATATATGTGGGCCTCCGGCGCTCTCACTGACCGAACGAAACGCAACAGTGCAAGCACTGTTACTTCACGTCGGTTTTCTGTGAGAGGGTGGTACTACCCCGGGCGAGCCGACCCATTCATGGTGAAACCAGTAATAGCTTCAGCGTAACTCTACCACCTACGTCTCTCGAATCAACAATATTTCTGGTCGTCGCGTACGGCCCGTCCGTATTTTTACTTTGTTTTCTCTTGACGCTCCTTCTGGCCTACACTATCCGACGGTAATTACTCTGCTGCTAAATATTGCAGCGTGATGTTGGATAACCTATAACATACCTTTTGCATAAAATGCAAAAATAATTTCTTAACTATATTAGGTAGCTCCGGGGATTAACGTGTTCAGACAAACAGAAAGAAAATAATCTTTTAAGCTTTAAAATATTAAGTATTAATCTATATTATTTTAAAATGTTTTTATTATTAAGATACGCCTATTTTATTATTTTCGTAAAACGTTCTCGAGATTTGTTTTTCCAATAAAATGATAAATAGCAATTTTTTTGTAAATTATTTTCTTCTTCGTTCAATAAGTTCCTAGAAATGTTCAAATAAGTTAAAGCTTATTTTTAATAATAACAATGAGTTATGTTTAGGTTCAATTATATAAAACGTGAGATTAATTAAATATGTATTTCAAATTAATACACTTTATTAAGTTAAATCAATGATATAATATTTTTGGCTGCCTGTAATGTTTATAAATCTACTTACTTCTCTGTTCTCTTAAACTTTTTTATTTAACTAAATTGTTTTCTGCTTTTATAGGTAAATAAATAGAATAGTGATAGCTAGCCAGGCAGATTCAGAAAAAAAACCCTTTTCACCATGTTATGATTTCTTCACAATGTTTTCCTTCACAGAAAGCGTCAGCTCATTTGCAAGGATTCTAATCTACCTTCATCTAAGCTATTATCACGTCACAGTTTACGAGCATTAAATGATTTATTTATTGAAGACAGGAATAGAATATATTTACTTAAAATACCACTAGCATTTGACAATTTTATACATTTTTTGTGATATACTAGGTGATTCTCGTAACTACGTTCTAGTGCAAATAGTTTTGTTATTTCATAAGAATTACATATTTTATGTAAATTAATTATGAGTTGTCTTTTTTAGTTATCATTTTATCGTAACTACTTAATCCTTATACTGATTTTAATATACTTCTGTTAATTGTTGCCCTTACAATATAATATACATGACAAATATTAATTATATATACCTTATACAAGAAATTTTCTAAGCTGTATCAAAAACCTTTTCGTGACTTAGATGGAATAAGGTAGCACATAGACAGACAGGAAAAGCAACTTTGTTATAATACAAAGTGTGAACATAATATTATTTCTTTCTGTCGATTACATATTGCAAAGTAATACGTGAGAAATGTCCCCAAATCTATTCATTCATACTCACCCTCCAGACGTACTCAAGTTTAAGAATAAGTAGGAACAACAATATAAAAGCAGGTAGTGATTTTTTTTCCAAAGAAACCCTACAAAGCATCTGCTCAAAGCGCTCAGGGCAGATGCAAGACGCTTTTGTGGGAGCCGTCGACATTTTTTTTCGCCATTTACGCCAGTTCCCTTTGTCGATATCTCGAATCTCTGAGATAGAACGGATGCGTCGTATGAAGAATCGATTTTTGAGTATCTCAAATTATTTCCGTAGCACATTTCCTGTTGTTTTTTTATTATTCTATGTTACAGAGACTATGGGTGTTCCGGTGTAAGAAGTGCGCCGCCTTTGAAACTTTTAAAATTAAAAATTAAGTTTATTTAAAACTACAGGATTAACTGACTACAGGATTCATCATTTTCCTTATTGATTTCATTTTACATGTTGTTCTAAATAAATTTTATAGAAAACCATTGATTTTATATATATTAATATTAAAACTATGTCTGTATATAAAAGTTATGTACAAAATCAGATTGTCTTTTACATACTTAATGAATATTAACGTTTCACCACAATCCCACCTGATATTAAGAGGCGACGGGCAAGTGCAGCTGCCGGAACACGCCGACAGGTTGCTTAGTAACAGATTTTTAACTTGATGGTTGCAGCTAATAAGACGGATATTAGAAAAGCTCTAATCATGCTATAGTTTCAACACAATGTACCGAAAGTTCTTCTTCATTACAGGGATTGGAATCTACGTCGATCGACGTGATTTTCATCGAGTTATCATCAATTCAAATCAACAGTCCCACAGTAATCGACCACGTTGTTGAAATTAAATTAGCCGTATTTCTGGTCGCGTAAAGGTGTAAAATACAATAAACGAATTAGATTTAGACTACCGTCCATTTTTTGTAATGTAATTTCTAATATAAAAAGTTGTCTACTTTATTTCCCAATATTTAACAACCTATATAAAACTTTGAACAGAAACTACTATTAGTCATTTTATGCCGATTTATTTGACTTAATCTTATAACTTGTTTTGTATATTACACGATGTAACAAAACACATAAAAAACATGATCAGAGGACCCATCTATGATTTTAAAGAAGAGTAATGTAAATCGGTTCATTAGTTTACAAGTTATAAAGACACTAACGGACAGACATAGAGAGGCGTTGCCTTTGCTAAGGATGAAATTCTATAAGAGTCATATTTGTTTTCTTTTCGTGATACGAAATATATAACTGGATACATTAAACTGGGATTTTAGATGATCATAGCTGCTTATATTGACAAAAAAAACAGCCAGTTTGATGTTTGATAAAGTAAATGGACTCGGAAGTCCGCATACTTACTTACTTTACTTACATAGGGTACTTTGTTTCCGGATTACTCACATCTTCTCTGAGAAATAGCGAGAATTATTATTATTCTTTATTAAGCCGGTTAACGAAAAAAAGTAATCCAATAAAAAAAAATACATTACGTACTCTAGTTGAAGTTTTGTAGGAAAGCTTTCGAAGAACGTTCCGTTCTCTCAAACATATACGAGTCCCACCAGTTCACTAATGGAAATGTGACGGAAGTGAAATTGTTTGTACAAGAAACGAAACATTTGAGACTATATTAAAGTTGGCTGTTACCCGTGACTTTGTTCTCTTGAAAATGGTTTTATTACTTCATAGGAATTTAGTATTGTATCTGCATAAGTTTTTGGTAATATTTTTATGTAAATTTAACATAATTGCCTGTGTTAAATTTAATAATTACCGCTTAATAAATCTGGAAAACCGTAATGATATGTAGCCTAGATAATACTTTGAAAAGTTGTCTACGTCGTAATGAAAAATCTCATAAAAATCGATTCAGCAGTCATGGAGATTAATCCTGGTAAATAACGGTCGCTTTAGTTTTATCTATACAAAGGAAAAATCTATTTAATTTAAATATTACGGCGCTTAAAGTATCATCGTGGTAAGTTAATCTGGTTTCAATTCGATGGATTCGCTATTTGATACGGGTGCAGAAAATATTACTACCGATATTGAGATGGTGACAATTATTTTGAGCTTCAAATGATAGATTACATATCGATAATAACATGAATAAAACGAAGAACAATATATACTGATACTATTGTCAAATAGGTGGGAAAAACATTAGGTTACTTTCGAATGTTAATGAAAAACATTAGGTTATTCCTCTCGCTTTTTAGTACGAAGAGTGTATAAAGTACAAACAATTTCTCCTGTCTTAAAATTTTCTCTAGCCCTGTTAAGGGTGGTTAGATACAGGAAAAAGGGTCGGGACCCTCAGCCGAGCCCTCGGCACCAGCTGGCCGAGTTCGTTGACCTTTGCGCTAATTCTGCCCTGCCGAATAATGATATGGGCATTTTTACAAAGTTCTTTCGCGATTACGGAATAGGAGGCTGGCATGCATTATGTTTGACTTATGAACTTTTATAACTTCAACTATAATAAATTATATGATAATACTCGATATTACTTTATATCGAGATCTTATTATTATTTCGTAACGTCTTAACGACTTTAGAAATACTAATAATGTACAGAAAAAAAACAAGTTGAAATATTTTTTACTTCATATATCATAAATATATATAAATAAAATTAAAGAGGTGAAATAAGTTTGTATTGTCTACCTCTTTGTTACCTTTTCACGCGTCAATCTAACAAGCGATTTAAAAGAATTGCACAGAGGTAGCTTAGAACCTAGACAATGACGTAGGATATAAAAAAAATAGAACGTATATTGACATCATCTACTTTAATATATACACAAAATAAATAACATATATTTGTTTCCCACAAAACCGTCGATAGTACAAAACGGATAAGATTCGCACTGCGAAATTTCTTTCATATCGCATTCGACCCTAAGGTGTAATCAAAGGGCCCATTCTCAGGGTCCCTCACAGCTGTCGTTGCACCGGCCCTTAACGCATTCGAACACAATGCACACCTCCTTTGAACTTGAAATTTTTCGACCGTTGAACTTCAAAGGAGAAATTATTTTATACATAGAACGTTGAGAATAAATTTCTGAAGTATTATTTCATTCTTTAAACATTAAGCTATTCGTGTTGATGTAATACTGGTACTTGGATTGTGACATCCGCGAATTTATTCGAAGAACTTCTTCATATTTTTTGTATTTGTATATTTTTATTTATTTCTTGTTGTTTATTTATCACTACATAGTATAAAACAAAGTCGCTTTATCTGTCGCTATATCCCTATGTATGCTTAAATCTTTAAAACTACGCAACGGATTTTGATGCGGTTTTTTTAAATAGATGGAGTGATGGAAGAGGAAGGTTTATATGTCTAATAACATAAATTAAATAGTGGAGAAATACTGTTATTTTTGAGGTTACTCCAAATTTAATGTGTGCGGGCCAGGGGCAGTAATGAATAAATCAAAACTACTAGATCGATTTTAATAATTTTTTCAGTGAATCATATAGGCTATATATTTTATACCTGTGCGAAGCTGGAGCGGGCCGCTAGTATACTATATTACAAATATCAGGAGTTATATAAAATGTTAGTTACATAAAAGAGCTACCTTTATCTTAGAAAAAAATTAGGATGCCGCGCAAAAATAATGAATTGAAGAAGTAGTGTCAAAGACAGCATGCACCCCACGCTCAAGTTTACACGGAAGACAAATTGTTTACTAAATACTTGGTATTTGAAATCACTGGTAACAGCTGATTAATTTGCTATTCATTGCATGTGCAGCAAATTAATCGTAAATCCCTGGATTCATGGTTGAACCTATCCCGTCCCATATCACGTATTTCGCTAGATAAAAGCAATAGCTGAAATTATCTAAAAACCAATTTACTGGTAGGAATATTTTAGTACAGCCAGTATTATTGACGCTTTTGTAAGATTTGGTAATGATTGGTATATTTATTATATTTACAATATAATATATGTACAGAGGAAAAACCATAAGCACAATGGTAGTCCGGTGAAACTGTAGCGGCCTTAACAAACCAACAGTGCAGTACGAAAAAAAAAATTATCACAACACCGCCTGACCCACTTCTTCAATAATATAATCTATCAATAATAATAATTTCTTATAAAAATCGTGATTTCTTTAAACTTAAATAACTTTACATTCCATCTCCCGCGGCTCCGCTCATGTTTTCTATGCACTATTTATTTTCTGACGAATTTATTTTGTATCTAATATAAAAAAAATTCTTTAACTGAAAAATCACAGATTTTTGTACAATCTTTTAGTCCCTTTTCCCTACATAAAGGTATCGAATTTCTAAAAATCCTTCCTTATTACTCAACTACAGTGTAAAAAGAACGCGCATGTAATTTTTCACGACCCTACCCAGATTAGTTTTTGGCCGTGCGGGTAACATGTCAGCCACTTATTGTTTTATTTATGCTTGAGAACGTCTATTAGACTAAATTCCAGCATAATTCATTAGTTTTTCAAGTTTCTATATTAAAAGAAAAAAACTAACTTAAAAAAAAATAGTAACACAAAAGCTCGTCATTATTTACTAAACAATAAAAAGTGAAGAATAATCGGTTGCCTCTTTCTATTTATCTCTTGTCTCTGTCTATTTATATATAGAGATATTAATTTACGACGTTTCACTCATGAATATCATCTAAATAACGGATTATTTATTATGTAAAGCCGCAACATCTGCCACCATGTACTTTTATGCTATAAAAACATCGGTTTATATTACAACTCTCATCAGACACGAGTCAGCAATGGAACTGTGGCGGTTTGTAAACACCTGACGCTGTCTAACGGCGACAAGGTGCGCTCTCGTACTAAATATAATACAAAACACGTTATTAATTATACATTTATAAGTTTAGCTTCTAAAGTATTATCCAATAATTGGTTTTTTAATGTTGTGAAGTAGCAAACAGTTATATGGTCTATTTAAAGTATTGACTGCAATAAGCAATGTGTAAGCAATCTTAGTAGAAGCATTTCCCTATCAGATTAGTAATAGATGTTACCCCTGAGGACTAAGTTCAATCCCCTCATCATACCTAGCAGACACAGCAGATTAAGCACTACACCTTCGCTACAGATATAGATCGCGGTAGTGCCTCCAAAGTCGAAAACTTTCATACGCTCACACACGTATATTAAATAATAACTAATACCCGCGACTATATCTGCGTTGTTTATCTTAACAATATATTTTATATAGAGAAGAGAAAAGGAAAAAACGGAAAGCAAATATATACTTACAGTCTTACTTAAGTAATTTCATCTTTGTGGTGCTGAAAACAATCATAGTTTTTTAAAACACTAGTCATTTTATATTCAATGAAAGTAATGTGATAAATTAGGATAACTTAAATAATAATCAACTATTAATAGTTTATTAGTTTAAAAACGATATAATTTAGATAAAAAACCAACTGTTTAAGAAGTAAAACAAAAAAATATATCGAAATCTGTCCAACAGTTTTTGAGTGACGCGCGCACAACGGCAGACAGAACTTCTATCATTTTATTTATATATTCTGTCAAATATTTATTTATAGTGTTTTGACGATCACGTTAAACGGTGGATAACTACAATGTGAAAGTGCACCTGACATAGATATAATTAAAAACATTAAATCATAACCGCATGTGTTTGATTGCATCAAACGTACCGTACCGATTCAAAGACAACAGAATTATTTTGATGGTTATACAACAAATATATTTTATGGTACAACGGAACCCTCGATATAAGAGACTGATTCGCATTTGTTTCTTTTTTAAATGAAAATAAAAATTACACTGCAAACATAATGTTACATTTTTACATTATAAATATTGTAATAAAGGATAATTACGTACAACAAAACATTAACAATATTAAAACTTTTATATATCCACACTGCTAAATATAGCTCGTTCTATAGAAAACGATGAAACGATTATCAGCATTACGACTTCGCTGCTATTTTGCGATGACATCTGTTCATCAAGCTTCTAAGAAATCAAACTCGTGATTTCTGTTGGGTTGTATCAATTACAATATATGCAATAAGTGATCCAATAAAAGCAGGTCTCGCTTCGTAACACTATTATATATGTGTATTCGACCACATATTATATTAATATTTATTTATTTAAGTTAAAAACATCAAACAATAATTTGTAGATCACATGGGTAATTGTTCTGTGTGTAATTCATATCCCCATACCCTTACACTGACCAAAACCACAAGGGTATAAGTTCCATACAAACTATGGAATGTAGGGATAAGGAGAACCATCTCATATGAGGAACATGTTTAGAAAGTGTCCATCTCTAATCAATATGGCACTAGCACAGGTAAAGGGTATGGTTAGTTCAAAGTAATTTTGTAAATATAACTTAAAATAACTGCTATGAGAAAACTTGAAGAGTGATAGGATTATTGTGAGCGTTAAATAATACGTTTAATGATTTTGGAGTGTTTACTGTTATAAAACTTTTTTAAATAATGGACCTACCACCATAATTTAGCATATTTTCACGAATACATTTTCATACACAGAGATGGTTCTCCTTAGCTCTTCACTCCATAATAGAAACGAATATGTCTACTTCATTTTTATTACATTTCTAATAATTACATAGTTATTACATTATTTTTCATTTGTGAAAACTTTTTTGTTACTAAATTTATGATATTGATTAATTTACGTAATGATATTTACAATTGATCTATTGATTTTTTTTTCTTATATGTACAAGAGATAAAATGTTATGCATCGTATATATTTAATTCTAATAGATGTGATTGAGTCCGATAGACGCAAGTATTAATGTCGGCAAATAAAAGAATAAAAATGAAAATATGATCTACCGTTTTGAGATCTAGGTCTTAAAAAATAGTTGAAGGGTTTAATAACGCGCGCGCGCCTCGTGCACGTTTACACCGTACAAGAATGTTTGTTTTTTTCCATACGGACCAAGTTGCGGGGTACGGATGGTATTAAATATCGATGTGGTCTAAGATGGTAAAATATTAATCATAGAAGACGACCGCACTCAATTGTAGCTGTCGGGACATACCTAAAGAAGCTCGACAACTGCTTTTCAACTTGAGAGTGATCGTTTGGCGAGTATTAATAATATCCTTACACCACGAATAGCAACTTCAAACATCTAAACAACAATTACAGAAAAAATACAATGTAGATTTAAAAAGGCAATAAAATATTTCATTCATTAACTAAAAAACTTTTAAGCATATTTCACGCCAAGTCTCTCTTATCGTCTTAACAGGTACTAATAATTTCTACGAAAAGGTGTAAAACTTTTGCACCTTACCTTTATATTGGGGCATAAAAGAGAGATAGTGAAACAATTAAGAATCGGTTCCCACTATTACTTTATCTTATCCGCTTTTGTTTTGCCCTGGCACGTTTAAATAGTGACGATGTATCACTGTTAACGGAATGACAATACAAACTGTGAAATAAAACAAACGAGGTGATGTCGGTTTTAAAAGTATTGTTCATTTATAATTTCTGATTTTATATATACTCACGAATAACCACCCGCAATTTTGTCTGTCTTTGTACCCTTGTAAGAGATTATAATTTCGCGGAAGCCTAAACTTATTTTCTAAAATAAATATTATTCCAATTACTGTTTACAACGTTAGTTGTCTGCCAGTAAAAGTCCTATCAGAATCGGACCAATCGTTTCGGACATTAGCCAGAACAAACAGGGACATACTAATTAAAAGTTTAAAAATTGTTTATTTTTTGTTATAAGTACCATATACGCTTTCATATTCAATAGGTATTATTTTGATTTTATAAACCGGCACTTCATATTTAGTTAAAATTTTTGCAATATCGGTTTATCCTTTTATGTGTGGTGATGTTCACTCGATAAGATGATAATTAGTCAAAACAAGTTATCAAAGACAAAACTAAGAATAAATGACGACATTTTCAAGCATATACTCCCTGTCGTTTTTTATAGTGCAAGATAGTTTTATGTAGATTCAGAAGCATATGGATAAACGTGGCTATTAAATGTACCTAATTACAAGCAACATATAAAGGAAAGTTTGTTTGTGAACTATGAATTATTTTATTACAATTGTGGTTGGGCTACTATGGGCTATGGGCGCTGAATTAATGCAAGCTTATAAATGTAACAAAATAAAAAATATTTTATTTAATATGGATCCTACAGTTAAAACGCTACCCAATCATCACAGTCATCGAGAAGTACCATCAACAAATAAGAACAATATTTTTGTATGCATTTTTTAAAATTAACTCAATAGAAGTATATTTTAGCGGAAGTGGTAGTATGGATACCACTTGCTAACTTCAGAAGGTTGGAATAAATGAAATGACTCCGTTTGTGCAGACTAGTAATCGCTTTGGCAGCTGGATTACGAATCTCCTGTTTATTGAGCCGAGCAAGTGTATTTAAATGGTACAAAAACAGAACACGTGTAAAGACTTATAGATAAAAATATACAGGCATTAACAGAAATAATATTACAGTCGTAAAATAAAAGTGAAACAAGGAATTAACAATGGAACAATACAGCACGGATAATTTAAATAATAAAATAATTCTAAACAATAATTGTGAGCTGCATTGTGAATGGGATTTGTCGACGAGATTATAATTGCACCCAGGTAGCATGTGGTCGCCACCTGGGCGGTGAGTCTTTAATAATCGCCTTGTTAAGCCGACTAGGCTTGAGATATTATACTGCCGCTGGTTTTTCGCTTAAGTTGTTGTAGTACACACATACCACGTTTGATGTAGGTATGTGTGTCGCTACAGTGCTCCCCCTTAAGCGAAGCGTACTGGTGGACGAATGGCGTGTCTCGATCGGCTGATCGGTGCGGGCGTCGTTTGGCGATATGTAAGTATTGCTGGTTGATGTTCGGCGGTAATGTCTTGTCACGTGTGGATAAATGATTGATGAATGGTTCCATGGCGTCGTCACTGGTTGTGTAGGCAGCTTGAGTCGTGTGATGAGGGACGTCTAAGTTGACGATCGCATAATTGGATGGCGGCGGATTTGTCGTATTGCTTGCTGATGTTGAAATGTTCTTCTAGTGGTCGCCGAGATTTTATCGCATACTTCATAGGGGCAAAGTTACGGTGTTTCTTAGAAGTGATCATAGGTAGAATGCTTATATGTAATGCGGTATTCGTATGCGGCTCGGTTTTCTTATTGCTTGCCGGCGGTTTAGAGTAGCGGTTATCAAGCTTCGTTGACTTATAACGTTGTGTTTTGCGCCGTTGGTAACGTGTGCATGGCCTCGCCCTAGTGAAAACGTCGGTGTGTATAGATGGTTGAGAGACTAGGTACGATATTGTTGCGCTTGTTGCTTGGCTGCCATGATGGTTCATGTTTCGTGAGGCGTTGTTAGTGTTACGGCGGATTCTTTTCGACAAGGTTGGTCTTGCACTTTTACAAACTGTGAATGCCGGTTTTGCGGAAGAAATAGTAATCTTCTTTGTCTGAGGATTGTTTTCTTCAACCAACTGATGAGTGCTGTTTTGTTGCTCCTGTAGTTTGGTTGCGGCTGTGCCATGTAGCGTAGATGGGAACGAAATTGCTTCAACTCGGCTGAGTGTATCTGCGATTGCACTTTCTTTTGAGTTGCTACTGGAAGCAACTGTTTCGGGTATCGGGTCTTGAAGCAATAGAGGCGGTGGATCGGCGTAAGGCAAGGTAATCTTCTTTAACGGAAGATTCTCTTGTTGATCCAACCGATGAATGCTGTTTTCTTGTTCTTGAGTTTGAGGTACAGCTTTATAGTCAGTCGTAGGCGGACTTGTGATTTCTTCATAAGCGGTGATCAGGCGTTCTTTTACAGCAGTGTATAAGTATGTTTTTGCTGGGTTACTCATTAGGTCGGCGATCTGATCGATGTCTTCTTTATCGAGATATTTAATCACCAATTGTGCTAGTTGCTCTTGATTTTTGTGAAGTATGCTAGTTACAGCTTCAAAATAAATAAACCAAAGTCGTGGTTTATCGCGCCAGAGTGGCGGAATGCGCTTGGTGAGAACTCTGGTGGCTTCTTCATAAAAGGATTTGTATACATGTTCTGTGATGTGGGCTGTTTCGATCGTCATGTTGACGACATGTGGCTTCGGTGCGCAGCGTTTCTTTGCAATTAGAGCTTCGTTGCTTGTATAGCTAAGGAACTCTTCTTGACTTACTTGATGTCTGCAGGTAAAACTTCAATGTTTGCTTGAGATTGTTTCTTATGGGTGAATTTCAGCGTCTCTACGTGTTCTTGCGGAACTTAATTGCGTTGCCGTAATTGAGGTTTCTTAAGCGTGTTGCTTCTGGGGTGTAGTTCAGCACCTCTTTGCGTGTTCTTCAGGGGTGTAGTTCAGCACCTCCTTGCGTGTTCTTGCGGAGTCACCACTTGTACGGTGCGTGACTCGGTAAGCGATTTCGTCGGTTTTGGAGAGCGAAATGATGTCGGCCGGGCAGGTACTCACGTCGTTTTCGGACAAAGAAATGATGTCGGCCAGATAGATTATCGCGTCGGTTGACGGGTGGATGCTTTGATCAGATAGAAGATCACGTCGGGGTCACCACTTTAGCGGAAGTGGTAGTATGGATACCACTTGCTAACTTCAGAAGGTTGGAATAAATGAAATGACTCCGTTTGTGCAGACTAGTAATCGCTTTGGCAGCTGGATTACGAATCTCCTGTTTATTGAGCCGAGCAAGTGTATTTAAATGGTACAAAAACAGAACACGTGTAAAGACTTATAGATAAAAATATACAGGCATTAACAGAAATAATATTACAGTCGTAAAATAAAAGTGAAACAAGGAATTAACAATGGAACAATACAGCACGGATAATTTAAATAATAAAATAATTCTAAACAATAATTGTGAGCTGCATTGTGAATGGGATTTGTCGACGAGATTATAATTGCACCCAGGTAGCATGTGGTCGCCACCTGGGCGGTGAGTCTTTAATAATCGCCTTGTTAAGCCGACTAGGCTTGAGATATTATACTGCCGCTGGTTTTTCGCTTAAGTTGTTGTAGTACACACATACCACGTTTGATGTAGGTATGTGTGTCGCTACAATATTATTCATAATAATCAGATTTACATAGTTATAGATTACATCGTTAAAGTAATGATTCACACTGTAATAGCCTTTTGAGAGTAAAATCTGCTTGAACTTACTGACCGGCGAATCGGTAATACGCTTTTGGACCTTATTGTAGAACCTAACAACCAAAAAAAAACTTAAAAAAATTATCCAAAGGAAAACGAACCTACTTCAAAAATACAGACACTGTAAAGTGTAAACTAATATTTTATTCACCTTTGAAGTGTTATGCACTTTGTCTTAATTTTATAAAATAATTTAAGATTCAATTACAAAATTCAAATATTACCTATTATATTTTTTTAAGTTGGTTAAACGATATGTTAATAGTCTTACCAAATCTAATGGAATGGATCATTTATGTTTATATATAAAGCCTATAATAGTTTGTTGATTATTTACAAAATTTGGCTTATCTAGAATATAATATTTCATATAGTTTAACAGTTTAGTTAATTTTAATTCTTTATGCGTTTTTGTCTCGAAGTCCTGTACAATATCTAGTTTTTAATAAATATGAGACACAAACAGGTGTACAGAAACTAAATAATGTACAGGATAGGGGGCCGTTATTAAGTACCTACCTACCTGAGTAAGTAAACACAAAAATTTCTATTGTTATTTGCTTCTAAACCTTCATTGTATTGCAGTGTATATCAACTTACCTGCATAAGATGTTACTACCTGTCCGATTTTAACATTTACTGTACAGAGTTTAATTTCTTATATTTTAAACGTACTGTTAAACAAATATTTTATTCTTTAATGAAATAAGTACCTATGTAGAGATCGATTTTAGTTTTATTCATTGCAAATATTAAATTCAGAACTTTAGACATAATTTATCTTATAATGGACCATAAACGATAATTTTATTTCATGTCTAATAATTATTCACTAATTCTAATTCGGATTCAAACTGGAGGTCTCCTTATTTTCGTAAATATTAAAAAATTAATAAAACTCTGCTGTAAATTTTAAATAAAACACGAAAGCAAATTGATGTGACTTCATCTGTAATATATATTTTCAATATTGTAATACGTGATTTAAAAGATTCTACCTATCATAGGCTTTCTGAACATTTCTGCCAAATGTCATATTTTTACCAACACAATCTTGAAGGTTTTTTATAAATATCTAGCTGATAGAAATGGTTAACTATTGTAAAAATATGAAAGACATAAATAAATAAAAAATGTATGACCTAATTTTGTACAGAAAATATTTAAATTTTGTAATAACTGTAGTACATTTTTCGTGGCTGAAAAATGCAATAAGGCGTCTTATTGGGTTTTATGATTAATTAAAATAACAAAAGTTCAAAAATATTAAATTAGGAGTTTAAGTTTTTGTTATGCACGACTTAAGCCAAAAGTCTTACGTAATATCATAAATCCTTGATACTTAAAAAAAACTTTTATACGAAGATAAAAAATCATATGAAAATCATTACAAATAATAATGGAAATAATCCCAAAAAAGTAAAAATTGAATATCATAGCGTCCTCTGTAAATTGTACACAGAACTAAATCTATTTTGGATAAAGCTCAGTGGTTAGGTAACATTTTCATGTCTACCACTCTGTCATTTACAAATGCTAGTATTATGAGCTAAATAAATTACAAGAATTTTTTTGGTAGGCGAATATTGCAAATATAAACATATATTAAAATCATTATTTAACATTAGACATATTCCTTATAATTTTTTTATTTTTGTTCAGTGCAACTTGTCTATCAACTTTGTTGGGTAATTTTTGACTATTCATTAAATGTTTAGGTTATAGATTATCCTCTTAGTAGTTTGTGGATTATAGCGGTTTGTTTCAAGGGTTCATTCTCTTGTTATTAAAGGATTTTTTTGTAAAAGCATATGCATTATACTCTGTTGCTAAAACTTGAATTACCTGTATACTGTAATACGTTCAATTGCTTTTGTCTGTGACGTGTGACAGTTTTGGTGATAATTGTCAAAATGGCACGTCAGCAGCAGGACGTTGATGAACTTTTTGATGTTAAAAATGCCTTTTATGTTGGAAATTACCAGCAGGCTATTAACGAGGCACAAAGCGTTAACGTAAGTAATTATTATACATTGGTTAAAAGTATATAAACTTGATCATAAGTTGTTATTTTATGACAATTAAAGTCTTCATAAAACTTCTTGTTTGTTTAGGTAACTTCTAAATTAATAAAATTTCTACTTTCAGCCTTCATCTCCCTTGACAGCTCTTCAGCGAGATGCTTTCCTATATCGTTCTTACATCGCACAGGGCAATCATCGAATCGTCTTACAAGAATTGAAGACTGCTGACCCTATGCTTCAACCTTTAAAAAGCCTGGTAGATTACTTGTCTCCTGGAGCAAACAAACCTGCCATAGTAGCCGATATTGACGCTAGGGTGTGTATACTTTTTTAATTTATTACTTTCTCAAGTGTTGAAAAGCAAAGATTGATAATCACGGTTTACCTGTTAAGATATTGTTACAGTTCTTTTATTATTTATATATACAATGTAATGACAAACCAAAGCTTAAGACACTCCTTTTACTCAAAAATATCTGCAGATAAGGCAGGAGAAAGGTACGACTTTCCATTGACTTTCCCTTGGCGACCAGCCTCATTCGCTCCAGCTCGTCCAATGCCTACGATTTGTTACAGCGGGCGAAGGCTGCTCTCCTTACACGCCTCTGGCTCTATAAAAACACTCTAGGGGTAGAACAAACTCGTCCCAGGTGGAGTCGGAGTCAATGAAACAGGTTCCTTGACATAAGTCGAACCTAACCTATTTTATTTGTTAAATAACAACAAAAATGGTGTCAATGTTACATTTCGTTTCACAGGCCGGTTAAACATCTTTACGAGTCGTAAACTCTACACTTTTTAACTTGAATAGTATGTAATGAAAATAATGCTGTAATTGAATATACATATACTATTAAATATATGTGTGCATAAAAAATATTAAAATGAGTACAAAATATAATTATTTATGAAAACATAAAATGTTTCCTAATGTATGACAACATAACCTAGGTAAAACAAAACATTCAATGGCGATATTTCGCTATTATCTGTGGTAGAAATTATGTAAATATTGCAAAAATAACTGATTTTCAATAAATTTTTTCTCAAACACTACGTGTCTCCGCATGTTGAAACTTTGTGTATGTTCTTATAATAATGTAATCTATCTAAAAAAAAGTATCAACCCCAACTCAAGGGACATCAATGGAAAACTGAGCCAGGAGAAACTTCAGGATTATATTAATATGGTGCCTCTTACATTACATTGATTGTAATTTTGCAGAATGTACCTTGAAATTTGAATAAAATTACTTAGAGTTTTAGTAATAATGTCTAACAAGTAATAAAATTTACCAATTTTTGAAGGTAACACAACAATAAATTCACTTCCAGCTCTTAAAATCTCATACCACTCTTGCTGGCCAATTGAAGCAATTTTGACTGTCGAACAATGTATTGCTAATGTTATATGCTTTGGGTGAAGGAAAACATTATGATAAAACCATAGCATGTAGTAGGGCTTTTTTAAAGTCCGCCTGGCTAGCTACCACCCTCAAGTTGAAAATGTTTCGCTAAACACCTGTCGGTGTGTTCAGGTCGCTCCACTTGAGAGCTAGTCTTCCGCTAGGCATAGTATGACTACCATTTTAGACCACATCATAATTTAACGTCAGATGAGATTGTGGTCAAAGTATTAAAAAAAATGAAAAAAAAATAGCAGATATACAAGCTATTATTGCTTATGTATAATTATCACTATTTCTTTTTTATATATGTGAAGTGAATGTTAACGCTGTTGATATAGCTCTTTAATCGATGTTCATAGCTTTTTAATCAGTGTTCAGAGCAATAAAACAAACATTTATTTAAATAAATGTGTTAACGAATTGTATAGATTCCTTAGATTAGAGCAGGATTTATATTTTATAAAAATTAAAGCACATGGTTCTGATGTAATATATTAATGATTGCAAAGGAAGTATTAAGAACTATCTTCAGGGACACTATTTATTTGTAGGTAGGGCATTTTTTAACACCTGCTTTATGGTAGAAACAGTTTGGTATTTAAATTAAAACAATTGATAGGATATTGAGAATATAATTTTTATAGAACTTATTTAGTAAATATCCTAAGTAGAACTTGTAAAGTTATTTAATGTTTGTCTTTTTACAAAATTATTACTGAGGACATGAAGGGAGTGTCTCAAAAGTTGACTCACTCATATAACACATTATATAATCTAGATTTGTTCCTAAAAGTCATTAATATAAAAAGTAATGACAATAAAAGATACAATAGGAGCAGTTCCAATTACATCCTTTAGACAAACAACCTTCACATCTTTATAATAATAGCATAAATTTAATTATACACTTTATAGAATAAGTAGAAGTTTCAACTATGGTGGTTCTCAACATTGTGTAAAAATAAGAAAGTTGTAGTGAACAACATAGACGACAATTTTTGTGTTTGTAGATGGTGTTAGATCAGTAGAATATAGTTAATTATGAATCATTAACACCCCAATCAAATCAAACGAACATTAATAGAAATAAATTTTATTTAACCGCACAATAAGAGCAATTGGTATATCTCTATTTTTGTTCAATATTTCTAGGTAGCAAAAGGTACAGAATTAACAAATGAGGTGTTTCTTATTGTTGCGGCCACTATTTACTACCACGAAGATAACTATGAAGCTGCTTTAAAGTAAGTACTGTTGATATATATTTGATTATACTCCTTTAATTATATTTATTAAAGAAATGAGTAGAATAACAAGTAACTTCATTAGAAAGAATAAAAGTTCTTGTACATTTTTAGACAGCTAATTTACGAATCCTCTTTATTTGAACTATGTGGGTATATATATACAAAGAAAAATAGACATTACGGACAGAAGTGGACAGACGATACTTGATCGATGAGTGATAAAATAATATAAGAATAATAAAAGAAAACTAGTAAGATAAAGTACAAGTGTGTGCGATTTGTCAATCATAATTGTAATTAAACCCAGGTAGTGTTTGAACACCACTTGAGTGGTGGGTTTTTTAACAGTCCTGCACTCGTAATTGGAATGATCTTTCTTATGAAGTATTTTTTTATATCAGTAACATCCATATAATCTTGTAGCATTCATATGAATGCTATGTATGTACACTGTGTAGGTATTATGAGTATCCACTACACTCCTTTTTAGTTTATCCCTGTTGACATTAATTAATGTATTCTTGTTGCTGAGAGGCTCACAGATAGAGATGAAAGCGATGACTCCCCTTGAATTGTAAACATATCAGGTGGTGACAATTATTTTTGGTTTACCCTGTATTTGCCGTCAAGTATAGGTGCCATCATTTATTTATGTCACAATAAATATAATATGTTTAATTTAAATGGGAGTAGTCAAATCTAAGATCAGCTGAGATCAATCTAAGGCCTAAGATCAAATGAGATGTGAATAAAAAAAATTACATTCCTTTCAGGATTTATATTGATTACATATTATTTTCAGAATTCTTCACAATGCTGAATCATTGGAGCTTCGAGCATTCACTTTGCAGTGCCTATTGGCTATGAACAGACCAGACTTGGCACGCAAACAGCTTAAGCTACTACAGGACATTGAGGATGATGGAACATTAACACAACTGGCACAGGCTTGGCTTAATTTGTCACAGGTAATGTCTTATTGAAATGGAAAGTCATTTTTAATAATGAGGAATTAGTTAAGTAGCGGCTGCCAATGATTACATCATTTAAATTAATTGCTTTGTGAGCTGCTTTAAATGAAATTTAAATGTATATATTGCCTTCAAGATACACTCAAGTCACCTGGGCGGTTTATAATTTTTCTATTAGTTTTAGGAGGTTAGCATGATCAAACTAGCAGACACACAGACAAAGTATTTTTCAAATAGTCTTATTGTATTTAATTATACCCTCGACTTCTCTTGCAATCAGTTTTTCGCAGATATTTGCAATATAAAGATATAGTACTTCTACAGTTTCATTATATTGTAAAAAATTATACATTTATCATGGCTCTTATGTTGTTACTATTGACGTTTCTAGATATAATAGAGCAAAACCATTTTCGTCTTGAAATCTTTAAACTGTTTTGTTTTTATTAGTTTGTCATGTGATTGTACCGTTTCAGAATATATTGTATTTCTTTATTAAGTAAAGTCAGTAGAAGAGATTTTACTTTTGTATACTCTATTTGCTTTTATGTGAATACTCACACTTTTTATATACATATCTTCTTCAGACAAGCAGACCTTCTTCATTTTCCCCTATACATATAATAATTTTAATTTTTTTAATTCTATGCTCTTTATCACTTCTCTTTGCATGATATAAGAAGATGTATAAAATAATGTTTCTTTTTAAATATTCCATCACTATTTTTGTACTATAAACTTTTTCATAAATAAATTTAATTTTCAAAAGCAGGTTGTGCTTTACCGCTCATGGTACGTCTCAAAATATGTGTTGAATAAAGTATTTTTGGATTTAATTATATGGGTTTACAGGTTTACTATATAATTATTGCTGGTGTCAATTGTATCTATTTCCTTTGTATATTTTGAAGAACAATGTAACAAGTAAGACAATTTATAGATTCTTGGATACTACATATGTTATTACTCTTGGATATTTCATTGGTGTCTCTTGAGTACAAGTTTTCTCACATTAAGGGCAATAAATTGAGGATTATTGATAATCTGTCTGTCTGTCCTCCCATCCTCGTATAACTTGGGAGTATTCAAGAGGAGAGTGAATAGGCATCTAACGGGTAAGCTCGTTCCATTGTCGGGCTCATCTTCATTTACCATCATGTGAGATCGAGGCCAAACGCAAGCCTGTATCACATAACAAAAAAATCACTAAACCTATACTTTT
Source organism: Antheraea assamensis (assembly GCA_035772565.1). Classification (NCBI taxonomy): domain Eukaryota; kingdom Metazoa; phylum Arthropoda; class Insecta; order Lepidoptera; family Saturniidae; genus Antheraea; species Antheraea assamensis. The sequence continues at coordinate 7,113,742 of JAQQSE010000045.1, forward strand.
TCCAATGTTTATGCCTTAATACATTCACAAATGTCGAGTACAATTATTAATTCAAAATGATGTAAACAGACTATTCGATTTGAGTATAGATGAAAGCTTATATTATGTAACAAATGTATTGCTAATATCATAGGGGGGTCCAGGAGTGCAGGATGCTCATTATAGCATCATGGAGCTTTCAGAGCGCCTCGGTGCCTTAGGACCAGGTCCTGCAGCCGTTGGAGCGGCAGCTGCAGCTTCTAGAGGTAAGTCATAATCAATGAATAGATGGATTCTGTTTTTATAGTATAAAGCAGAATATAAGCACACTGTCCGCTTGATGTTAAGTGATCATTGCAGCATACTTATATACAACGCTTGATATATATTAGAGGCACTCAGAGCTAATGCTCATTGCGGCAAAATTCGGGGGCTTAGGAAAAAATTGTTTACGCGTTATCGAAGATGTCTTTTTTTTATTTTGCTAAAAGTGAATGTTTAAAATGTGTAACCAGTATATTTTTTGAAAAACTATATAAAAAAGGCACCTTTTTTATTGAATGATTTAAAGAATTGTAGTTATTGATTATTCAATTAAATCAAATTAACACAAAATTTCGATAACGAATCGGCATTTTTTATAGTACCCAGGGGCAGAACTTGAGTTGAATTACCATGTAGCATAGTTTTTAGACCAATCATAACAGTTTACTACTCCTGAAGTCTTTAAGTTGATACTCATCGTGTGCTTAATTCGTGAACATTAATTTTATTGTTAATCTGACAACCCAAAATATATGGAAATTCGCTTTCTTTATCTGGCAGTACTGCCTATTACTTAATTTTTCCTTGCATTGCTGGATTACGCACACTCTGTGCGTTTTTTTTGTAATATTGTTAATGAAATAAAGTTTATTCCTAAAGTAAAATATATTTTATGCATCGTATGTTGCCAATCACAAACTTCGAATTGAAACACAACCACTACTTTTTGTCAGAAATATATGCAGCGATGAAGCTTTCATAGTCCAACCTTCTGCAGACACTACTTGTCACATTTAATTTTTGTAATAACAAATACGAAAGTTCACATTAATAATTTATCAAAACGCCATGGAGAGAAGCGTGGTAGGAAAGAAAGTATTAGACAATAAAGAACTGCAGTTATTCAATATCAGACTAAAATAAGTTAATATGTTTTAGTAACGATAAGAAAGCTATAGTGAAGATGGGCATACAGTAAAAGATAGAAAGAAATAGAGCGTCCAGATATTAAACGTAAAAGAGATAGAGTATGAAATCAAATAGGTAGCAGATATACTTAGACAAGATCAGCTATGAATGGAGAGTTGTGGAAGGCTATTATCACCTGTAGCACATAGAGACAAGAACTGAGGAGGCAAATTAATAAAAGACTATATAATATACAGGGAGGATTGTATAGTATCCACTACATATTGTAAAACAAAGTCGTCTGCCGCGTCTGTTTGGATGTTTGCGATAAACTCAAAAACTACTGAACGGATTGTAATGCGGTCTTCACATTGGTGAAGATTCTATTGTGATAGAGTAATTGACGGGGAAGCGGAGGGGTACATAATTTGTCAAGGTTTTTTTGTAAATTGGTTGAAATATGATGATAATTGTTAAAAGAATCGGAAAAGTCAAGCTGCCTGGGAGCTTTCGTCGAAAACGCTACCGAATCCCTTTGAGATATAACAAAATAATGCATACTGAGCTATTCCTCTTTTATAGATCTACAAAAATATCTACCTATCTTTTTAGGATAGTTTACTAAACACATCTATCTTTTGAAAATGGTCATATATAATGAGGTAATTGGAAGACTATTTAGACGGATACATTATTAATCTGTATCAACTTAAATACATTAGTTATCTTAAGCATTTCATGCACATAAGTATATATTTTTTATTATGAGGTCAGGATATCGTCCGCTGGGCCTGCTAGTAACTATATATAATATGATCACGGAGGGGCGAGTTAATTGGTTTAATAACCGTGTACAAATACATGGGTATTTCAGGAATGTGGGAGGAGGCAGAGCAGATGCTGACGGAAGCCCAAACACGTTCCCCGCAGCACCCGGACTTGTTGCTGGGACTCGCTGTCACTGCTGCCCACAGTGGGAAAGCTCCAGAGGTATGTGATAGCTTTGAATTTTCATTTATATAAATATTTATTACATGTTTTATATATTTATTCATTTATACGGAACAGGCAGCATTTAGAAGAGAACAAAAAAATTATACTGATCTGACATATTGATGAAGTTAAGACTACTTGTTAATAAATAATTAATCAATTACACTTGAATAAAAAGCAACATTATTATTAATGATTAATAAAAAAATTCACAATAAAGTAATAAAAAGTAACATTAAATTATGTTAAAGAATATAAACGAAAATTATAAATAATTGGGTGTCATGTTTTAATTATTTTACTGTGCAGATTAGACACCTTTATGTATTCAATTATAAGTAAAAAAACTCAAGTACCATATTTTATCGCTAAAAATAAATAATTAAAGACAAATATAAAAAAAAAAATGTAAATATGCACGACTCACATTTAATCTCTTAAAAAGTTTACTGTTACTCTCAATCTCTCTTAAAAAGTTCGTCTTTGTTCTCAAATTGTTAAAAAGTTCGAAGTTGCTCCAAATCGGTGTTAAAAAGTTCGCCTTTGCTCCCAATCCCGTTTTTCCATACTATGCTTTAACTGTTACCACAAAACCGCGTACTCTCCTATTTCTAAAGTAATTTTGCTTATCGTATAGCACTTACTGTCCCTTTTATATTTGTATGTCTTTAATTTCGTTTTATTATCGATATTTACTATATTTTAAACTGTGTTTAAGGTTTATTATTTATCTTTAATAACATTGGTTATGTTACATTTTGTTTTTTTTTTTTTGTCAACGGTTCGATACTTATAAGACCGCCAACTTTGAGAAAAGAACTTTTACAATAAAAAAATAATGGAAACTACGATTCCTGGGGATTATCGTATGAAGTTGAAGTATGGTAGAAAATGAGAAAACAAACTATTGATTTAAGGAGTAAGTATAGATTATTGATAACTGATTGATGTGAATAAATTATAACAAAAAAAATCAGATAATTATTACAATGAGAAAGCATTAAAGTTGACGTTAATAAGCACATTCTTAGGGCCTGAATTGGATAATGTATTTTTGATTCGATTGAATTTATTCACTATAAATGCAAAATCATATAGTTAAAAATATAATTCAGTATTGATAGGACTTCGCAAAGTCAACATGATTGCCACTTATCAAAGTCATGCAAACAGACAAATATGCAAGAGTACCTCTCGCAATACTCTCTTATTAAGCTATATCTAACAGATAATTTTTGCTAAATCGTAACTTATAAAATTATCGTCAAATTCATTCTCTCACTTATATGTTAAGCGATTTATATATAAAATAATATTCAATATTATGATTTATATTTGCTATTTTGTTTTTTTCTTCTACACACTGCTTTTATTTTTGTGTTTATAGTTAAATTCATTTTCGCTTTATCATTTATTTTTGCTTTATTTATATTTTTCAAATATACATCAATATTAAATGTTACATTATATATTTTTATTTTTTTAATATTGCTAAAAGTGTAAGTTTTATCAATATGTTGAAGCGTTTTGGTTTTCGGTCTAGTATTACTGCTCTTTATTATTCATCGGATTGTTGAATATACATAAATAAATCACTTATGTTTTTTTTTAATATGTCATATAATTTCTTAAATCGATTTTCGAAAAGTGTTGATAGTATTACTCACAACCAGTGTAGTCGAAACTGTAAGGTTATATAAAGGAGAATTGTACGTATTTTACTTTTAATTGATTTTGGTTTCGGGTGAAATTTTTCACTATATGATGAAATGTATGTTGTTTGTTTGTTAGGTTTCTGCACGTTATCTAGCTCAGTTGCTGGATAGCCACCCGGAACATCCGTTCGTGAAGGAGTACCACGCCAAGACCAATGAGTTCAACCGCCTCGTGGCACAATACCAACCTTCAGTCCCGAGTTAAAATTCTTATAATAAAATATTATTAACTCTTATTATATTCATAATTCATTTATATTATAAATAATCTAAATTCTATACATATGTTGTTTTTTATATAATTATAAACTGTTGGTTTAATTCCCTAATGTAACATACGTTTCATACGTTGTTAGTTTGAAACGATAATGGCTTACTTGATAGCGTATTCGGACACCGTGTTGATCGATCTAGGTTCGATTCTTGCGACTGAGTCAGAGCTTTCGATGGAAGAAATCATCGCGATAAAACCATAGCATGCTGGTAGGGCTTTTTGTAATGTCCACTGCTCGCTAAGTACCACCCTCGAGTTGAAAACTGTTGCCAAACATCTGGTGATGTGTTCCGGCAGCTGAAATTGAGAACCAGTCTCCCTCTAGGTTTAGTGTGTTTACCATCTTAGACCACATCGTCATTTAACATCAGACGAGTTTGTGATCAAACGCTAAAACCTATGAAGTACTAAAAAATAGTTAATTAGGTTATAATAATAGTGACGTCCATCGATTGGAACTAACCGTAAAATTTACAATTGGTATACATAAAGCAAAACCTTTGCTCCAAAAGTAAAATCCGAATAAAGTGTACTTAAATACAGACTGGCATCATGAACCAACAGCAGTGTTCCTTTTTTGGAAATAATTCACTATAAATTCAAACAATTTTTATTATTTTAAACAATACATTGGTATTATTGAATAAATACCTAAAAATTTTATATATTACGATTCAGTTAATCCGAAGATAAAATAAACGATTGGAAAACACTAGAAAATATTATGGTGACATTATTTTTCCGTTTGACGTTAGTGATTATAAACTTACGACATGAAATTGGAAATAAATTTTTGTGCATATTACCCGCGTTCAGTATAAGATCGCATATATTTTACACGGAGGGGTAACAAAACGACTCCACTTTTTCTGTTTTGCTGCCCACCTAGTGTGTATATCGCTGGCTGTGGAAAATTGGAGGTTGACGGGTCGAATAATAAATAAGTTTATGAATAAAAATATTTAACACCCCAATACATGACAGTCTAAGATATCGCTAAATCCTTCAAAGATTTAAATTACATCTTACGAGTTTTCAGTTTTATTACAAATAGAATAAACAATATTTACTCCTTTGTGCCATAAATTTTGCAGATATTTTAACTTGCGCTTTGAATAACATGGAGGAAAATATATGCAAGAATAATTCTGCCCGCGACTTGGTACAGTTATTACAACATCTAATATATTATAATTGGGCATATGACCACAGAGCTTCACTTTTTCTCTAAAACAGGAGAGAAACACGTAAAACTGGCCATGCTAAAAACAACTTGCACTAGGATCCATATTCGTATCGCACACCTTCTTCTGTACATCAATTAATAAAGTGTCATCTTTTGATTGTTCTACGAACTGTATTAAGAAGAGTAAACTTAAATATTTTTGTTTATTTTATTATGCGGCTTGATTTTGATGAAATAAAGCTTATAAGCTTCATATATGTTGATCTAAGCCCCGATCAAGTTACTTTGTGAAAACAGAAAACCCCATTAAAAGGTATGTAATATTTTCTAAAATAATCTTATTGTATTCTGTTATATTTATTCAATCACCCACAGTCGTTCTTTGGCAAATATTGAAAATATATAGATATGTGGAATTTACAGTTTTATTATAGTCCGGTGAAACTGTAGCGGCCTTAACAAGTCAACAGTGTAGTCAGTTCGAAAAAAAAATTGTTTTATTATAATACTAGCAATGACCTGCAGGTCCACATGTATGTTTTGTGCAGTTATTATTATCGAATCGTTATTACAATAAAATATGAGTATACTTTATGATATACAAAATTTTCATTTCCGATCAATTTTTGAATAACACACACTTCCTTTGTACACAATTTCATCAAAATTGAACAAAAAATAATAGTGTTTTTTTTACTATGTTCGGAAGTTTTTTTAACTATTCTGGTACACCGTTAATCAACCTATCAGCTTGCCGTACTTGCTGCTAGTAACAGTCAATCAAGCCGTTTTAGGGACGGAACATGGTTAACTAATAGACAAAAAGCAATACAATATCACATTCGTTCCTCGTGTATTAAAAAAATATATTTGAGAATTCGGTTAGATTAAACACAAGAACTTATAGATTTATAAATAGAACAAACCATTAAAAAAATGACGCCCCCGGGTGGGCTCGAACCACCAACCTTTCGGTTAACAGCCGAACGCGCTAACCAATTGCGCCACGGAGGCTGGCGAACGACGACCCGAAATTAAGAATTTGATTAACATAAACAACTTTTTGGTTTTGTAAATAGATACATATCGACATTTATGTAAATTACATGAATCGCAGAAGGTTAATAATTTTTTTTCCTTCTTTTTAATGACATTTCTTAATAAAGTTTTGAATTAAACTCGAATAACATATAAAAAAAATCGATGTTAAATTATGTGCAAATTTAACTAATATTTATAATAACCATTATATAATTAAATCCGTAAACTATTTCTGATAATATTCTTCTTACTAACTATCAATGAATATAAGTTGTATTCATCTAATATTGTCTAAATTAAATTAATAAACGATACTAAATTATGTACAAGCTTAACTGTTTTAGAATAATTATTACGTAATCCCTAAACTATTTTTGACAATATTCTTCTAACTAACAATTAATATATGTTGTATTCAAGAGTTCACACCTAATCCGTAGTACCTAATCTATTCTTTTCTCGCATAGACAGACAACATATTGTGTTAATTAGCGAAACAAAGTAATACAACGCAAGTTGGATATGGTGTATGATTTTTATTCCCATTTGGTATTTTATATGTACTGTATTAAGGTGTAAAATAAATGAATTGCTATTATCAATAATAAACAAATAATGAATATTATAAAGTAAATTTTCGTGTCTGTCTGTGTTTTCCTTTAGTTTTTCTAAACTATGCAATGTTTAAACAATTTCTTCCGGAATGTTTGCCTATATCTTATATTAATATATATATATATAAACATTCCGATATAATACCTATAAAGTAGAGAAAACGAGACGTATTTTAATGAAGTCGTAACAAGAAAACTTCGGGTTCTTTCATTAGTAACGCTGGCTAAACCTTATATGCGAGATACATAAAAATAATGTACCAACTACAGAATTAATGTAAAGGTATAGTCCGATAAAACTGTAGAGGCCTTGCCAGGTCGACAGTTCGAAAAAAAATGTAAATTAAATAAAAAAAATAAAAATGCCTACAGAAAACTCCGAGATGCTATATATCTATCATTTAAGGATACCCTCACAGCATCATGTTTATCTTTTACATATTATAAAAAAAAAAACCTGCGACGTTATTAAAATGGACAATTAAAATTGTCCATTACGGCATGTCATTTAAATGACTACCTTGAATTTTAAAAAAAAATTGTAAACTAAAAATTTTGTCCAACGAAATATAATATTATCATGGAGATTCTTATTAAGACTTTCATGAACTGTCTCTATAAACAGGTTAAAAAATGCATCTAAATCGTTTAAATATTAGTAAATTGCACCCATGTTAAGTCGATATGGGTCGCTAGACATGAACGGTCTTATTACAAAAACAAAAATGAACACGCGTGTAACATCAATTTTACTAAACAGTATCTAACTATTTAAGCACATGTTTAAAATACTTTATTACTAAAGAGCATCTAAACAGTTTCTAGCTAAAGATCTGGTTTTCGTTTTTTATGCAAGCAACTCTGAATAGCATTCATTCAATACAATCTCACCATTCAAAAATGTTCCAATTTAAGAATAATATTTTTGTTTAGTTTTTCAAATTAGGCAAACAGAAATAAAATAAATCGCAACAATAAAATGAGAACTGTGAACTTAGGCAAGTGTTATATAATGTTTAAATTTGAATAGTGTCTATTTCTAAACAAATATAAAGACACTCTTTTGTGATCAAACTTTTTTGAAACAAGTGTTCGACGTGCATTTATCTTTTTTGTAGTAACACGGAAGACTAAGTGCGAATTTTGGAATAAATTTTCATCGCAAGTCACTCATGCAACCACCGCAAAGCAAGTTTTTGTATCTACTCGATCACGTTAGGGGGTCTATTAATTACGTGAGGGGATAAAATATTCTATATATGTTAAATATTATGTTCCCATTAAAATATTATCTAATGTTATCACTGCGATTTAAGATTATGATCTAAACAAGTATTTACTAGTCATAATAAAAATACTAAAAAAAAAATTTTTTTTTCATAAATGATTGAAATTGATAGATTAAGGGAGGGGGAAGGGGCGAGACAAATCTCACTTGGGTGTTTAAAGAGGGAGTCAGAGAATCTTCAAAAATTACTCACGTAATTAATGGAGGCCCCCTCAATGTTGACTGCCAATTTATTTGGGATTTTAAAAGCGTCACTTTAGTTGTTCAATTTTATTATAAGGCATAATTAGGGAGTTTCTATTTAACGTCTACTTTTATCGCTGTACGATTGCTATGCTTTATTATGGTGGCAAATGAAGTTGAATATAGAATGGATAAAATCGGGGACGATATATACATATCATAAGGTGGGTTGAAAGTCATGGAACTGGAATATTGTTAAGGAGTGAGATGCAGTCAAGGGCGCGAAAAAAGGAGATATTTCAATATTCCTTTTTTAATACTAATTTAATTTTTTTAATACTAACTACATCTCATACCTGAATTATGAACCATCTTAAGCCACATCATAAATGAACGTCGAATTTTTTCCAAACGTTAAAACTTACACAGTGAAAAAGAAAACCACGATCAATTTAAATAAACTTTTAATATGTCATAAAATCTAATAGAAATTGTAATCGTAATCGTTGTCTGCCCCATCATCGTCTTCGGAACTGGTCATGTTGCCGTACATGTGGTATTGCCGTAGCATCTCGAGAGCGTTCTTGTCGTTCATAAGCTGTAACGTGAGGTCTGTGGGGTCGGTCTCTCCCTTCACGCGTTGCCAGTCGGTCGTCGACTCGTGCGCTATTTCCCCTGTTCTACCTGGATAGAAAATCTACAATGAAAATACAAAGGGGCCATGATAATATTAACAATAAACAGAAAAATAAGGGTTTTTACTGTCTTTATTTTAAACGAGATGGTCACCCCCGCGACTTCGTCTTGTTTGTTTATAACTACATATTATAAAACAAAGTCATCCGTCGCGTCTGTCCGTGTGTGTGTAAATAACACAAAAAGTACTGAACGGATTGTAACCCGGTTTTCACCAATAGATGGAGTACATAAGGAAGGTTTAGGTATATAATTTGTCAAAGTTTTACGGAAATTGGATGAAATATAACGATAATTGTTGGAAGTGTTGGGAAAAGTCAAGCCGCCCGGGAGCTTTCATAGAAAACGCTGTCCAATTCTCTTGAGATATAATAAAACGATGTATAGTGAGATATTCCTCTTTTATAGATAAACAAACCTATTTTTTAACAATAGCTTACTTACTATTGCCATCTATCTTATAGAAAATGGTCACATATAATAGAATGAGTTCACTAGAAGGCTGTTTAGCGGATACAGTATTAATACTTATCAACTTAAATACATTAGTTACCTTAAGCATTTGATGCAGATAAGTATATATTTTTTATTATCAGGACAGGACAACGTCCGTCGGGCTTGCTAGTAATAAATATTTACGAAACAAAAATGTCACTGACGGCGCCAATTTAAGCCTACATTGCTGTCCGTCTGCAGTAATCGTGCGACTCACAGACGTCAGCCCACACTATACTTATTTTATGTAAGGGTTTAATTGAGCAGGTTAGTTATTAGGAACGGCTGTATTTAATTATGAGTTCCTACTATTTACGGTTATTGTTCATATGTGTGTGTGTAAATATGAGTGTGTATTTCGTAGATGTACCATATGCGTTAATAATTGAATGGTTGTGATAATTCAAAAACGGAGCGTACTATTGTGCGTAGAGATTGCGTAGTCGGGGAGTATTGAGTATTACAATGAAACAATGTAATCGATTTATTTTTTACAAAAGGATGTTACCTACAATATTTCCGCGTCCTCATAGTTAGATTGAAGAAGTCAGTCTTTTACTTCCCTGTTTACTACACGGAATGAATCCGGATATATGTTAAAGTGACTATTCAAAACGTTATAAATACGTGGTCCCGGTACTGAGAAATATCTAGCTGATAGCGAGGTTCGGTAGGTATAACTTATCAGTATATTTTGTGTACAGTCAAGTTGAGCATGTAGTGGTAATCAAATCGTAGTCTCTTAAGTTTTTAATACATTTATATTAAAAATTTACCTTGTTAGACAACAACCAGTGTACCTACATAAAAAGTATAACTATTCTTTATCGATTTAAAAATTATAAAATTTAAATAAATCAAACTACAATTGATTTAAAAATTCAAAAAAGAACAGTTATTCCATTGCTTAGAGTTTTCACCTCTGTCGGTAGTCCTTATTGACTGCCACGACTTTAAATATTTTTACATAGAATTGCATATAATCTATTTTAGAAAACGAAAACAAAGTATGTTATGATAAGGTTTCAAATTTTTGTTTTTTTTTACCAGTCCATATTTTGAAATTGTCGGTCGGAATGTGCTCTGACCGTAGTGTATACTTGATTGACACTATTATATGTTACAGTAAGTAGAAACATAACTTTTTAATAATTAGAACTATTTATACGAGTGACATACGTAGAGTATTATCTAATTGATTACACTGACATCGCGTCTATTGACGTAGATTCAAATCCTTGCAATGAACCGGAACTTTTGTTAAAGGAAAATATCGTGATGAAAACATATGGTCGATCATATAATGGTCGGCTGTTTTGTAATACCCCAATGGGTAGCTACCACCTTCAAATTGAAAATCTGTCGCCAAACATCTGTTGGTATGTTCCGGCAGCTACTCTCGAGAGCCAGTTCCCTCAAGGTTTAGCGTGTTTACTATTTTAGACCACACTGTTATTTAACCTCAGATGAGATTGTGGTCAAAAGCCTAGAACCTACAAAGTATTTAAAGAATACAATAGTTATAATACTTTGTCTGAATTACTTTATAATCCACTGATTCTATTAATATCATAGCTGTTTCAATAACATTTTTGGAAATCGCTAGATATTTGCACTTCTTAAAAAAGTACGACAAATCGTGTGCTATTAAATAAATAGTTAACGTATTGAATTAACATACCACGTGGTGTTATTTCGACGGGTCCTTCAAGTGCAGGCGCAGTGAAAGCTTCCAGTTCGGGCTCCGCTTCAGCCTCTTCACCGAGTTTTTCCTGCTTACGCTGTCTGCGCCACGCTTTTTGTAAGTTGAAGCGTTCAGGACTAAAATTAAATTAATACATAATATAAAGCAAATTTATTTATTTTAATCTGATATCAAGATAAGAATATGCTTAATCTTTTGTTGTATCTTACTAAATTTGTTTTTTTTGTTGATGAAGCTTAGTTTTGCCATAACTGAAAACTGCGCTGAAGTTTACGCTGAGTTTTCGATAAAATTATATATTATAGATCAATTCAGTTCCTGTACTATCATAATTATCTATACCGCAAGCTTACAAGAAATGTCAGTAATACTTTTGATAACATTAAAAATTTTCAAAATTTTGATTTTCTGATTGACCTTAAGCATATTTGATGAAATTTTATACACGAGACATATATATCATTCAGACTTTAATTATTTACATACATCATGATGAAATATTATAAATAAGAAGTATATAATCCTATCTAATGTCGTGAATGCGAACTTGTCTGTTTGTTATTCTTTCAAGCCTTAAATACATAAACGTACATCACATACATCACTACTTTACATACACGTTGTAATGGGCACGGAAAAGGACTCTATCATTCAGAAAAAAGTGTTGTTCCCAAAGGATTGGTCAAATATACATTAACGCAAGGAAAGCCGCGAGTTACACCTAGCAGTAATAATTTTAGAAATATGAAAATGTATTCGTATTTTAATAAAACATATTTAAAAAACGCATGTGAAGTCACGGGTCATTGCTAGTTTTTGTACTATTAGTACCATAGATATAATATATTTTATAATTATAATTTATAATATTATTCAATTTTTCTTGATTAAAAATACACATAATCTGGTAATGTTGAACACTTAACAGAAGAAACAGATCCCTTCATGTTAAAAATCTCCTTGTATATTATGTTATAAACTTCTTTGTGTTTTTGCATTTAAAAATCGATATTTAAAAAGGGCATATTCTATGTCTACGCTTTCTATTTAACATTATTACTATACTAATTACTATGTAAAAACAGACAAATTAGCTAATCTATTATTTTATTTCTTTTTATAAGTGTATTTCTTTTAGTGGATTGATTATAAATACGAACCTGAAACCTACACTTGATTCAAAATAAACTTGACATCTTTTATCTTCTGTACTTCTAAGATCAACAATAAAACTCACCGTTCTCCGTCCCCGTAAACTCGTGTCTCTAAGTTCTGTATGTCATGCCTAATATCGGCCAACATTAGCAGCATGAGGTCTAAAGAGCCCTTCGGACCTCGAGGCCCTCTAGGTCCTCTTGGGCCGACATCACCCTTTGGACCTTCCATTCCCATTGCTCCTGTAGGTCCCTAAAAAACGATGGAACCCTGTAAAATTACTAGTTAATTTATCAAGACGTAATGAAAGCGTGGAGATGTTACCCGAGGCCCTCTCTCACAGCGACAGAACCCGCCTTCCAACGGAGCAGTTGCATCTAACACTCTGTACGCATAAGTGCCGTCTGTGAAACGATCACCCCCTGAAACAAATACAAGGTTACATATTTCGTTTTAAAATGTTACTCAGTTTGTCATATACCGTGACACCATAAATATGAAAGCCAAAAAAAATTAATCAGCTCAGCGACGGCTAGGAAATTGTCTCTAGGATTTAAGAAAAACCTACAAATAATCAGTTTTTACTCTAGTATATGCAGATTGTTTTTATTGGAACAAAATAACATAATAAAGCTTACGCTAGTAGTTGACTGATAGAGCCAAGCAGGGATGAGGACTTGTATCTCTCATTTGCAGAGGGTGGAATCACAGGTGTGAATAGTTCCCGTTAGAGGAGCATTAGCCTCTCCCCCAGGACTGTCAGTGCGTGATGAAAAGCCACATTCTACTCGAGGTGATCCTGTCTCACGAAACACTACGAGTCTGGGCTGGAGAGGCGATAAACACGTTTGGGGGTCGGTATACAGTTTCAGGCGTCCCTCACGGTACTTCTCTGCTTACCAGAGGAAACAGGAGACGGAGTAATAAGGAGCCTGCTTTGGCTCGCTCGTTCGAGAGTATATAGAGAAACCTTTTAAAAAAAGTTACAGTCGGAAAAAACCACATTTAAAAGTTACGGAGGGTGGCCTTCGGGTGGAGGGAGGTAGAAAACCTCGCTAAAAAATTACCGTGGGAAGAAACCATTTTAAAAAGTGACAAAAACGAGCAGACAACCTCAATAAAAAACACTAGCGGGTGACGGTTGGAGGAGGCGTCTTCTCCACTTCCAGGTTGGAGCAAGGAGGGAAGGGTTGGGTGATCTGACTTTCCGTTGCACTGCTTCGGCGGGCGAAGAGACAGTTAGACCGGGCTGTTTCAGTCATTGGGCGGCCTGGTATTTGCGCTAAGCCTTGCTTATTTGCTCGTTTACTTGGCTTGCTTGTTTAAACCGGACAATAAATATTTTCGCTTTATTTTACGCGAAGAAAGTTACGGGTAATGGATGCCATCCAACTCGTTACTGGAAGGAAAAGTTTCCAGACGGCTGGCCGCGCTTTGCCATATTGTGTGACAATGTTTATACGCTGACCGAGGTATTAGTCAAACAATGGGTCACGAAACTAGACGACTAGTGAGTTCTTTGAAAAGGTTGTTCACATTTGGGACCTTCATTCCAAGGGTTTCGAATGTAAATAGCGTAAATATGTAGGTACAACGGGTTGTTCTACTGATGCAGCAACCACATCAATCCCCAAGTAGAGTAATTATAAAAACTAATTATAATAATATTAGAGTAATTTTGAAACAGTTACGGCTCAATTCATAGCGTGTTCTGACAACACGTTGGTCGGAGCTTCCGGTGAAGAAAACATGGTGATGAAGAAACCCATAGATTGGTAGATAGTCATTTTCTAAGTCCGCCAGGCTAGCTACCACTTTCAAGTTCAAAATCTGTCGCCAAGCACATGTTGGTGTGCTTCGGCAACTGCACTTGAGAGCCAGTCTCCCTATAATTTTAACGTGTTTACCGTCTCAGAGCACATCGTAACATTTAACAACAATTGAGATTGTGGTCAAACGATAAAACCTTTAACGTTAAAAAAAAAATCACCATCGTCCTTTAGTAGCGGGTTATCCAAAAGCTGCTTCAGAGCTGCTTGAGTGGTATGAAGTTGATCACTCAGTTGCTTCACTTTCTTTGACAGCCAGGTGACAGTGTCGCACGGCGCGTAACACCGCGACGATGCGCGTACAAGTGGCAGAGGCTCCTGTAACAAATATTAATAAAACTGTAGTTTGTTTGTATATTTCATTTTTTTATTTAATAACCATCTATTATAAAAGGCATAATCAAGAATATGACGTTAAAAAATGTCTGTTTATATAATGCTTATACGGATTTAACTCAAAAACGGCTGACCTGATTTTTTATGAAATTACTGACATATAAAGCTTACAGATTAAGGGTTACAATGAATACCTTAGAAGATATTACAGATTAAAAATACTTCGAAACAAAAATAAATTGTTTCTGCGAAGATGTTTAGAAAAAGCTGTGACTTTAATCCCTGAACTGCAAATATCAAAGCATCAAAAATTTTTATCTAAATCATTCTAATATTATTACAACTTTCCATGGAGTTGTTGCGGCATCACAAAATCCATGCTAGGGGGTGGTATTTCCCATTCACTTTACTTGTGCACAATAACCGAACTATATTACACAAAACACCATAAATATTATAAAATATAGAGTCAAATAACACAAGATTATGAATAAAATATAAAACCCGCTACATGACAGTCTCATATCCCGCCAAAAACTTTCTATTTAATTTTTGAACCACTGGAAATTATTTTAACACAGCCACCGATAATTTCATTTTATACCGATGTTTTAATTATCAACTAACAAACTATACCTGTACCGACTATGAAAAATCATTAAATAGTAAAATGTCAGAATCTTGGTATTTCTCCGCATATGAGAACCCCTACATAGACTTAAGTTATAGGTTAAGGTAATAAACAAAGTCAACAACGGTATTGGCGAATGAATTTGTTCCAAACATTTATCGATAGCGCAGTGCATGTTTACTTCGTTGAATCAAAGTTTCGGTCAGTTTTTGGTGTAAGCCGTAACCAAAAATTCGGTGTGTCATAAATAAATAATAATGACCGCTCTATCCGCCTGCCTGTTAATATGGTTTAATTCGAGAATGCATCATTCAATTTACGTAATTTGTTTTAATTCGTGGAAAGTTTTTAGATAGGCTTGATTCGGTTATTTTCTAACGTTCAAGTAGTTTAGAAAACCTTGAAAATCTCGCAATAATTGTCGGTGAGTTTGGCGAATATATTTGCGAGCCAGTAAACTAATAATTTCACAGTTAACATGTGCCTCATAATGGAGCGTCTTGTTGAATGTAAAGAAAGATTATCAAAACCATTCAAGTACTAATTTTATTTATTGTGTGCTAGGACTTCGTATTGGTAATTATAATTTTAAGACGAGAAGTAATTACTAGTCAAGGTCAATTTAATTCCATCAAGAGTTACAAGGTTTATAAATTAATTTCCTCCAGGAACATGCCCTCAATAGCAATGATCTACAAAAAAAATCCTTTTTTATGATTTTCATTCATACACACAATATAAAAGATTTACTAGATATGGTTCTTTGTATTGTGTATTTCTATTTCTAAAATGGTCAATTAATATGACACCAAGATTTTCGGCAATGGAAATCCAAAAATACATTTTTACAGACTAGTTGCATTTCAAAATTTATAACGCATCTTAAACAGCGACCTATTTTGTTTTTTATTTTAAGTTCATTTATTTTAATTTTTCCTGTAACAATTATCGAGGAATAAAATTCATGTGACACAGTATGAAGGTTTGGGAAAATAGGGAGACGAATAAGAGATGAGAACGATATGACTCAGAATCAATTCGGGTTTATGCCTGGGCGTGCGACAACAGATGCCATTTTTACACTTCGGCAAATGTGTGAAAAATAAATACGTGTACAAAGGAACTTGCATATGGTGTTTGTTGATCTAGACAAAGTATATGATCGGATACCCCGAAATGTTCTGTGGTGAGCTCTGAAAAAGAAGAGTGCCTGGGAAGTATCTACAACTTATTTGTTGTATATACAGTCAAGCCAAAACACACGTTAGGTATGAAGAATGAGTTACCGATAATTTCAATATGGCTGTAGGTTTGCACCAGAGTTCATCTTTAAGCCCTTATTTATTCCTTTTTGTTATGGATGCGTTAACATAAGAAATACAAGAGGAGGCACCTTGGTGTATGCTGTTAGCTAATGATATTGTTCTTGCCGGAGAAAGTGCTGCCGAGGTCCAAAGAGACGGATGAAAGAAAACTACACGGGGCTAAGACGCAAATGTTAAGATGGATGTGTGATATAACTAGAAACGATAAGATTAAGAATGGGTATATAAGAGAAAGTTTAAAAATAGCACCAGTGACAGAGAGGTTGAGGAGTAATAGGTTAGCATGGTATGGGCATGTCATGAGAAGTGATGAAAGCCATGTAACTAGAAAAGTTTTAAGTATTCATGTGTTCGGGTATAGGAGTAAAGGAAGACCGAAGAAGGTATGGATAGATTGTGTGAAAAAGGATGTGTGTAAAAGGTGTAAATACTGAGATGGTATCAGACAGGGGAGAGTGGAAAAGGAAAACATGTTGTGCCGACCCTACTTAGGCGGGATAAGGGGGGTAAGAAGATGGTGATATTTTAATTTCCCATATAAAGTACGTCCTATCTTTGAATCTACTAAAATTCCATCTTTCAATTTCGCATTATTGATTCGGGGAAATTCTTGAGGTATTTAAAGCCATCACCATACTTGTTCATAATAGACTTATCAAAATTTTTCATGAGACCTAACTTAATATGGAGAGGTGATAGATATTCTTTTCATTTGACACTAAAGGTATTTCAGATATATTTTTGAATAGTTTTACATATTTATATTGTAAATAGAAAAAAAACATCATAACGCAAAATCTACGTGTCATGGCAAAAAGGCAAACGCATTAAAAAATCTTCATAACCCATGATATTTTTTTTCGAAAGGTAATAATTATTATTTCATTTAAAGAAAATAAAATAAAAACTTAGATGGATGATACTGTAGTTATTTATAGCGATTACTAGAATGACATGAAAATAAGTTATTAACATTTATTTACCGGTATAGCAATAGGCACGCGCGGTAAGCATTTCTTCCCGTCACTGGCGAGCGACATCGGAGGGGCACATTCGCAGTGGTACCCACCGGGATCGTTAACACATCTCTGTTCGCATCCACCGTTGTTCAGCGCACACTCGTCATAATCTTCAAACGCAAATACAATTATATTTATACATCAATAAAATATCTAATGAAGTCATACGATTATCGTTCGACCGGCTAAAAATATTAAGAGGGTGACTTTAATTTGTCATTGAACGCAAAAATAAAAGCGTTTATACTGTCTGGCTTTTGATAATTATGGTACAGAATGCGTAGGAGTCACTCTTTGTAGGTTTCGTCGGCAGTTACATAGTGTAACTGGGCACGTTGTATTGATAATTAACGATGATGGCTTGAGAAGCCGAGAACGTAGGTGCTAGACCTATAATGAGTCGGAGTTTCCGATGGAGGAGGAAAATATCCTGATGAAACTATAGAATACCACTTCTTACGAGGTTTTAGTAAGCGGGTGGGTGGCTGCCATCGTTAAGATCGAAATCCATTTGTCTATAAGCACCTATACGGGTACTCCTGCAGCTACGTTTTAAGCCCAGTGGTTCTCTAGGTTTAGCGTTCTGCTATTTTAGACCACATCGTTGTTTAAAATCAGGTGAGATGACGATTTTCATTCAAAATCAAACTATTGTTTCAAACAGTTTGTAAATGGGTGTTCAAAGCAATAAAAGGATATTGAATTTTCCTATAATATAGAGACATAACTATAATTGTAGTTTATTTGTATATTTTGTTTGTCCGGCCTAATTTTTAAATTAGCAGTAAAGATTTTGACAAGAATTTCTCTAGGGTATTTTTCCATATAGTATGTGTACTAAAAACACTTTTCATCGAGCTAAGCATTAATCTTAAAATGTTAGAAATAACTTGAACTTGGTAAATTGATAATAGGGATTAAGTACGGATGGCACAAAAATGAATAATAAATATAAGACATCCCCCAATGACTTTAAATAAAATAGATAGTTCCCACGAGATAACGCTAGCATAGAGAACTTGTTTTTATTTATGATTCTCAGCATGTTTATATGTTATTTATTACTCACCAACACAATAGGGTTGTTGCCGTCTGGAATAATTCTCTATACTTAACTGGAAGCCAGCATGGCAGGTACACCAGAGGTGTTCACCTCGCGGTTCGCAGGCGTGTTCGCATAATTTTAGACTGCATGGATCTACTGATTTTGGAATGCACCTGAAAATAGTCGAAGCATGAAACTTTGGCACACTTAAATGTTTTTCATAGAGTCGGTATTTATAACATTTGCCACTATAGATGGCGCTACAGCGAATCTATGTTTTAAGCGCTCAACTGATCGCCATGAAATTAATTATGCGTAGATATTTAAATATACAGAGCCACAGTAAAATGGAATGGATACATTTTGCCAAATAATCAATAATTAACTACAAGAACTAATAAAATAACAAAACGTAATTCTTGACATTGTTGTAAAAGGCGACATGGTTTGTACTTTTTCTAAAAATATAATGTCCTATTATTGTTTTCCATTTATATATATATATATATATATCAATTCAAATCCTCAGAATTCAGTTTCGTAGTTTATTATATATCTAATCCATGATCTTTAAATTCTACATCTGAGTCTGAATTATATACACCGACTTCATACATTTCAATATTATTAATATTACTACACAAAACCATTGCTTTTTATTAAATATATCATTTGATAATTATTTAACAACAGACTATCCTCCAGAATCGGGCGATAGACAAAGGATAGTTTCAAGAAGAGACAGTTAGTTAACTGTAAAAATGTTATTGATACGCTTTACTTTTTTTTCTATGAACTCACATAACTCGGGTAAGCTATAATAGACCCTCCTGCAGGTAGTTTATAAAGAATTATTTATCTGTTAATTTAATTGAAAGGGATAAATGAACCGTTTGATAGCTTAATTAGTTGTTTTAACTGTTACTTATAATAGATAGATAGATGAAGGAACCCGCTGTAATAGTGAACCAATATTTTTTATACATATTACCTCATTGTAAAAATATTTGTTCTATATTATATTTACTGTGTGATTATATTGTGGCTTACCGTCTGGCTATATAAACATGAGTGGCACAACAATGAAGCTTGACACACTGGACGTCGGCTCCATCCACGTGGCAGGTCTGCCGAGTGCGTAACACTTGATCGGTGGGACAACGTGCGATGTTGCTGTCAATTCTGCAATACACGTAATTTTTTGGTCCATGTTTAATGCAAAGCAAAACAGCATTAGATTATATTTTTTATGAAAATAAATCGACATTTCACGTCACTATTATAATATGTCAAAAGGGCCATCATAGCGTGCCGCTATTATAGCTTCATGCTACGTAAGCTTATTAGATTTTATGATTGTTCTAATACCAGTAACTTTATAAACATACACAGATCTGCTGAGCATTTAACGCAGCGATGATCTAACATTTCAGTGACGTAACGAAAACATCTTATCTTATCACTTGTGTACAAATTTTGGGATAAAGGTTTTTTTATGAGTAACTAACGACCGCCTGCTACTAAGACTATGTGTATAGCTTTGTAAATATCGTCATGTAATTCTAAGGGTGTGTACAGCGTACACCGAGATAGCTCTCGGATTACGGGATTTTTTCTAATGTATTTAACACTTATACTTATATCTTGATAAATTATGTGTTAATATGATGCATGAGCTACATTGCTGTAAAGTTTCATCATAATCCGTTCAGTAGTTTTTGCGTGAAAGAGTAACAAACATCCATCTGGTCTCATTTAGTGGTACTAGAAATGTAATTCAGCTTTGTACGAGTACAATGTAATAATATGTGACGTCATAAGTGTGCAAGCGATGTAACGACTTATCCCATAGAAAAGAACCAAAATCTTCCTAGGAATCGTAACTAATCTATATCTATCTATACATATAATAAAAGCTAACGAGACGAAATCTGCACATTACATATATTTAAGAAAAAAATACTCTGGAGCGTCTGAGAATCAACGACAGAACGCTTTTCTATTGTTTTTAGAATTTTTGTCTGTCTCTCTGTATGTCGTTTGTACGCGAATCACGTAAAAACTACTGGACGTATTTAGACAACATTTGTTATGGTGGTAGATTATACACCAGTATAACCGGTACACCGGTAAAACACAAAAAAGAAACAATTTCGGCAAAAGCTGCTGGACAGATTTTCGCATTGCTGACAGTTGTTTTGAGTACCACAACGTGTATCGAAAGTCAGAATTATACATTCACAGTATGAGCAACCTAGTCATTGTAGTGCCGCGCAACGCCTCGAAGATCAAAATCGTTCACAAAGAGTCGATGTCGGGTTATGATACGCCTTTTTATTTATGGTTTTATTAATCACCGTGATTAGAGCTGAAATTTCACGCGGACGTAGTCGCGGGCACAGCTTGTTATAAATATAAATCAGTTTGTTTGTTTGTTAAGTTAACTTATCGACCGATCGTCAGGCAATTTTACGGGTACGTTGTGAGGGATACAGCAACGCAACTGGGCACCTTTCAGCCAAAGAAAAATTACTGATAGAGCAAAAGCTAGTAGGTCTATGTGGAAACGTGCACTAGTTTATTTACTTCATATCTGGTACAATATTTAAAGGAAAATTTAATTGTGTGTTAATTGTAAAATTGTTGTGTAAAGTCGCGGCTTAGGACTTTGATCCGTAGTGAGAGAATTTTTAATAAAATATAGTTCATGTTTTTTGTGAACTGATATCGATTTGTTCTTGCGACATATGTATTAAGGAGGTCGATCTCTATAAACGTGTATTAAAGAGGTCGTGGAACAAAGTATAAAAGATAACATTTAAATACGATAATATCTATCTATCTATAAATTTAATAAGAATGTAGATCTGACGTGTCTGTACTTTTTTGATTTTTCAGAAAATAAGTAATAGAAGAACAC
This sequence comes from Antheraea assamensis, assembly GCA_035772565.1. NCBI lineage: Eukaryota > Metazoa > Arthropoda > Insecta > Lepidoptera > Saturniidae > Antheraea > Antheraea assamensis. The sequence goes on from JAQQSE010000045.1 coordinate 7,135,344, forward strand.
ATTTCATTCATTTTTAGAAATATCTGTCTGTCTGTTTGTTTGTTTGAATAGGCATCACTGATAAAGTACTAGGTTTCTGATAAAACACCAACAAGCCCCAGTCCGGTGCTTGGTACACGTGTATGTTTCACGAATTCATATATGTATGAAGTAATAGTTAGCTTAGCTTAGCTTAAATTAGTTAGACTCGGGGGGGTCTCCCCGACGTTCAGACTGGTGCAGATGCTGACCGGGCACGGGTGCTTCGGTTAGTATCTGCACCGGATAGCACGCAGGGAGCCGACCGCCGCATGCCATGAGTGTGGCGCTGAGACAGACACTGCGCAGCACATTCTTTCCGAGTGTGCTGCGTGGGGTCTCAGCGTCGTACTCTAGCTGCGGCGGTGGGGTACGATTTGTCGCTGCCGAGCGTGGTCGCGGCCATGCTTGGCAGCGAAACAATATGGAATGCAGTGGCCTCCTTCTGCGAGATGATATCCTTTGCTAAAAATTTGCTAATTTCACATATTACTTATTTCTATAAATCGTCATGCGTTATGAACTATCTGACTGTCTGATGATAGACGGCAGCACTGTAGCACTGCTCTCGGTTCTTACACGCATCAAAGGAACTTGGAAACTCTAATTTTGAGTTATTATTGAAGTGACAAATGTGAGTGAACGTTATTCTTCGTCTTTATTGAAATACATTTTGAAGTTAGTTTTTGTGCGATAAGTGACTGAAGTTTTGTCACTCATGTATGGGACTAACCATTAAAAATGTGTGTTGTCAAATGAGAGTATTTTATACGCATAACTTATTTTTGTTTGTCTTATTTATTATAATTTAAAACTTATAGGAATTTGGCCACGGAACGTTTTCTGTTTACGTTATAAAAGTAAATTACGGTAATAGTAATATTTTTATTGAGGTCATACTTCTTTTGGCGCGTTAGGGAAAAATGATGAGAGTAAATTTTTACGATGCGCGCGCACACCGTCACGAAAAACCGACACCCTGAAGTTAGCTATAGTCAACATTTTAGTTTTTTCACAACAGATATCGCTAAATTTATTCAAAAAGTTACTAACAAAGTAATAGTAATGACATCTACGTATTGCGTGAGAACTGACAACTGTATTCACGATATTTAAATTTATTTTTTCTATTGTTGATGTCGTTTTTTCTACAAACGTAGAATAAGGCGAAAGACAAAATTTTTGAAAAGATTTTTATCTTTTCACGCCAAAGAAGTATAACTTCTAACGCGTGTACATAAGTATACACACACTTTTTGAAGTTATAATTCTTTTGGCGCGTTAGGGAAAAATGATGAGAGTAAATTTTTACGATACGCGCGCCCACCGTCACGAAAAACCGACACCCTGAAGTTAGCTATAGTCAACATATTATTCAAAAAAAGTATGTATGTATTAAATACCTTTTTTCTATTGTTAGTGTCATTTTTTCTACAAACGTAGAATAGGTCAAAATTAAAAAAAATTGAAAAGATTTTTTCATGTTACGCCAAAGAAGTGTAACTTCTAACGCGTGTATATAAGCACACACAAACTTTTTTTAATTATGAAGAATGTATCTGATATTGGCCGTCAAAATAAATTATCTCCAATAAACATGATTGGTCGCGCCATGTAATGGATTTTTTAATGTGGTCTATTGAATGAAACTAAGAATTCGCAATTGAACAACTCTTATTAGGTATTGATATTTAAAAATCGATCATTTAAAAATAAGTAAGTGTTTGAATGACGACTAACTGTTATTTTCAGTAATACGCCGTATTCCGAAAGTCAGATTACAAATATAGAGACATTCAGATTGTTTTATGCCCGGTTTCTGAAGCATTTTTAACTGTAGTTTATCTGTTCAATAGCGCTATCGGTTCGATAACTTGTCAAATTGGGTTTCTGAACACACAATTATACGAGAAATGTCAGTTAACCTCGGTTCAACTTAACTGGCCAAGATTGGGCGTTTATCTATTCGATAAGTTGAATTTGACGTTTCGTCTGCCAAAACTGACCTGAAACCCTTTTTTCTTTATGTCGGTATATTAATTTTAGCACAAATGTTGTTTAAATTATTGTTTATTATGTTCCATAATATGAATAAGGATCCGAAAATTCATCGTAATCTAGTATAAAAATACTGTAGATAATTTCTAATCTCTGTACTTCAAAATCATTTTATGTTTATTTTTTGTCGACACAAATTCTTTAGCAACTATATAATATTTTAATATTGTTTTCGTGCTTTATTATCGTACATATATTTTTTTATCTATTTATAAAATACATACAAATAATGATTTCAACAGGATTGCTGAGTATAAAATCTAACTGAATCAACAAAATTTATACTACTATGTATGATAATAATACCATTCAAGCAATAACAAAACCAAAGTTTTTAAAATGTTCGTCATTTTGGGAACGAGGGGTCAATTTTCAGTCTTTGAGAATCAGCTATGTAACAAATCAGCATACAAACTTTATAACTAAAATTAAAATAAGGCCACGAATCTAAATTGACAAAAAAACTGTTACAATAGAACAATAATTAATGACGAATTGAAATCATAAAATCAATTTTATACACCATTTTGTAAAAAGAGTCATCTAGTGAACATCAAAGAAGTAGTTGTTGGTTTGATAGTTATTTGACATCTCGTTGTGTATTCAGAAACGCATTGACAGTTAAACGCCGCTTGTCTTATGGATAACTTTATTGAATCAATAGCTATTGATAGTTTAACTGACGGCTTCAGAAACCGGGCATTATTAATCACTGTGTTTTTGCATTCAGTTCTACGCGGACGAAGTCGCGGGCACAGCTAGTCTACTAACAATATAATATATGACACATATTATATAATACATATTATGTATATGATCCCTTTATTATAAGAAATAACGGTATGCAATAATCACATAATGACTGAATATATATAACAAGCAATATAATTATATTATTAGCAAATTATTTTTTAGAATACAAAAACAATGATGGTAAAGAATTTAAGCCTAACAATAGTAAATAAATTAATTGGCAACTGGAAAATAATTATTATGAAGTGAATTAATCAAGTAATAATAAACATACGGCTGTTAAATATCATGTTTTCCTTGAAACTGATCGGTGCTGGTGTAAATAATTCGCAAGTTACATAATTATATAAACTTTATTACATTTTATAGACTAAAGTTAAGATTAACAGTTGGTTGTCATTTTTGTCTCAAAAGCAACTTCACTCGTAACATACAATTTCTTTGTAACATATATCTATGTGTCATTTTGATAACAAAGAGTTTCCGAGTTTGATACATCCAAATCAGAAGCCGAATAGTTACGGAATATTCCATTTCCTGCCTGGTTAGCTACAACTTTGAAATAACAAATCTGTCACGAAGCACTTGTATGTGTGTTCCGGACTTCGTCTTTTTAGAAGTAACTTAAGCCATTTTGTCATCAAACATCAAGTGAAATGCTTAAACCTACGAAAAATAACGCTTGAAAATAATTGCTGCAATTGTTAACGATACACAGGTTAGCATTAGCATATAGCATTTTATTATTTATTAACTTATACTCTATATAAGATATAATAGATAGATAAAACTGCGCAAATTTATGAACAACATAGTTCTCTGTACGGTTTATCTTACTAGGTCAATGTTTTTGGACATTGTTTTCGGAGATTCAGCGTAATTCGCTGTTTTTTTGGTGACATTTCCTCATTCGATGATTACAAACTGCTGTTTTTGTTTCCGTTATAAAGTTTTATGAATTTTTGTATCTAACTGAATGGTGCTTATAATTTACTGAACGACTTTTTGGACGTCACAAAATGAAATAGAAATCTAATAATAACCCTCTAACGCCATGTGTATGAAGAAAAAAAATGGACTAAACTTTATTTTGTGAATTTTTTATTAATCTACAGTTCACGCTATTTCTTTCTCACCTACATTGAATACAAACTATTTGTCTTTTATCGGCATTAACTGTAGTCTTTCATTCTTGTTTATTATAATTTTACCAGTGATACTTAACAAATCTAGACTTTTAGCGATCTAGTTATCTCTATCTAGTTAAAGATAGATAGAGATCTAGATCTAGTTTTATCGCTCAAATTCTATAACTACTGCTAAGCCTGTATACAGAGAAGCGTAATGATGTGTAGACTACATATTCCGAAAAGTTCTCCATTTCCCAATAAAAGTCTTATCAACATTAGCTCTTTTGTTTGGGAGTAGTCCGGACAAACGTCAAACACTTCAGTTTTATTTATATGTATTTCTATGTACTTTTGAATTTCTGTGTATTTTGTATAGAGTATTCGCAATTCGTAACGTCAGTTGCTGACAACGTTGGCGTTAAAAAACCAAAGAGATCAAGATTTTATGTAGTAATAATAATGAGGTAACATGTCAAAGTAACAAAGATTTAAAATAGATTATTCTATCGTATTATATTGTGTACATAACAATTTTTTTTTGCGAGTTAATGAGTTTTTTTACAAAATGTGTTATCAGAGTTAGTTGCAAGCAGCCTGTGTAATAATTTTAACTCTATTATCAATAGTGAAGGCATTCAAGTAACAGGTTTTCTTGTTAGTTGAAGATTATTTTTCCAACTAGTATGAGACACAAGTAACCAACAAATAGTTGTTTTTTCGTCATACGATATTGACGTGTGTTATGTTTCATTTTTAATCATGTTTTTAACATCTTTACTGTGTCGTAACCATGTTATTTCTTTATTAAGTTTGTAACAAAATTTTGTGCAATGGTGATGGCATTTGTGTGATGATGAATGATGAAATTGAATATTTTATAATTTTTTTTTTATCTTTAGGAGCGATGACCGTGGGATGTACCACGAAGTTCACTAGGTACTAGGAACACAGAAACTAAAAGAATAATATAATTACAGAATTTTACACGTTGCATTTTTTTCTAGATTGTCAGTCTAAATAGTTTTTGTATTATAAAACACTCTTCTACAAACCAACAAGAAATGAACGTCAGTTTGCGTGAAACGTGATTAATAAAATATTTTTCTAAATACAGCCAAAAAAATCCTTTTTGATTTAAACCTATAAGAAACAGAGGGATGCAACAAACAGCTGACAAACTAGTTTTATTATACCAGGAGAACAGAATGAACTAAGAGTCTACGGACGCAACTAGGTAATGAATAAAGAGAAGACACAGATTCGCTTTCGCTATCAACTGAAGTGGTGGGTGTAGTGGCGAATATCAGTTTCCTCTACAAAGTTTATCTGTTAAATTATTAAACTACTATGAATAAACATTTCATTTGAAAATATATAACGATAAAAGATATGTGTCTTTTTAATAGTATGTATACGACGTATAAAATGGTACAGTAATGTAACTATTACATTTTGTTTCTTGGGCTTATAAAAGAAAAGTATTCTTGTTCCAGAACTCAAAACAGGTTAAATCTCTATTTTCTGTACCAGATCTATTGAACATTACTATCGTGATGTAATAACTAGATGTAGAATTTCCTGTGATAGTCCATTGTGTTATTTACTTCTATCGCGTACAATCAACACACTTGCGGGTTTTTGTGTTGTGATTCTTTTTTATGGACTAAATATTTTTCAAGTCGCTTGTAATAAATAATGTAACAAGTAATGATGAATAAGAGAGTGCACATTACAGGTGGTTAGTAATACAATAAATAATAATAATAATATAATTCCTAAGTAATAAATAACAAATTATTAAAGACATCATTATTCTGTTGTTGATTATTCATTATCAGTTATTATCATCGACAATGATATCAGCTAGCGTTATTGCAACGTGCAAACAAGAAAGCATCATGTAACAACTAATAAGTGTGAAAGGAATAGTACTTCGCGTTGCTTACACTCGAAAATCGGAGGATACGAACAACGAATATTCATTTTATTGGCGTGTCACATGTGTTACAAATTGTGTTACAAAAAATAGGTTAAAAATAGCGAATTAATTGCCCAACAGCATAATAACGAACAACAAATTATAAGGTTTTTTTTTTGACAAATAACAACGTAATTTGTTACTGATATATAATAATAAATAATGTTTTTATAATAAAAAATACTCATAGACATTGTTAATTTTATTCATTCTTTATATAGTAGACGGGATTATTAACTGTAATTTAAATAGCAATGTGATCAGGGAATCATAATCCCACTGCAGATATGTTCCACAAAGGTCCCGGCTTGCAGACGAGATTAATCTCTGTAATACAGTTTGTACATACTCGCAAATGGTTGGCGACTTGACAGGACTGTATAGATTAATCAATCTTCTGCGCCCTTTTAATTGCTAAGAAATTAGTTCAAAGATATATAACTTCGATGTGGATGATATTATTAGGTTGCATGCAATGAAGATATTTATCGCTTTTGATGTACGGATAATAAAGTATATGATGATTAACAGTGACGTAATAAATTATGACGTTACGAGATACATAGCATTGAATAATACCTATAGAACTTGAAGACGATAGAAACTATTTATCGTTATTACAAGACTTGACTTATTTTATTTCAATAAAAAAGGAATTGTAATCATAAATACTATTATTTTTCTCGCATATTTTTGATTTATTTATTACTGTAACAACTTTGTAATTTTTTGTATATTCAATAAAATACGTCCACATAAGTTAGTGGATGAGATTTCTGCCGATGGTCCCTTTGAATCTCTATTCAATATTTGTTTGCAAATGTCCCAGCATATGGTAAGTCTTTTATTGATGCAAAAGAATGGGTAATCCGTAATCTTTTAATTTTTTCCTGGCCGTTACATAATTTCTATAATTTGTATTTCTCAATGCCGTGGAAGGTCATAAATGTTTGGTTATAATTTGGCTTATTTCCAGTGGTTATTCTGTGATTTGTATACACAATAATATTATGTAGTTCCCACTGAAATATCCCTAGTGTAATAATTTTAGAATTGATCATTTTCGCTTTTCGTTTGTGGATTAAGCAAAATTAGTTGTACTAAAATTTATGAGGGCAATAAATCCATGGTTAGCAATATTGTATCTACGCATCGTTTTATTCAGTAGTACTTATTACAAGAAGAAAATTAATGATGCGACGAGCTTACGTAAATCCCTAGGATAGGGTTTCCTCCGTGTATGTGGTAGCTGTTCTGTCACACGGTCAGTTGATATAAATTGAACCAAACCAATTAATAAATAAAAATATAATAACCTTTTTATTTAAATACAATATTAGATAATATTGACGCCATCATTCACTTCCTGGTTTCCTACGACTACGTACTACGTAATTTGTATCTGCTGTTTTATTTCATAACGTCATTTGTTACATCTAGTATTGCCATAAATACTGAAATAAAGAAAAAATAATTCTATTGCAAATAATATTTATTACTTTTACAGTGTGTTAGTTTAATTCATAAATATGAAACAATTTAAAATATAAAAGGCTTACTCGAAGTGGTCTCCATTGGCTACAATACAGTGCTTTAAACGTTATCAATAGAAACTCGCACTCTTTTCATGGGAATATTCTTCACTGCCAATCGTACAGATTGTTTTAGGGACTCCAAATTATCATGGCGTTTAGAGCAAGCCGTACTCTCTAAAACTGGCCATAAATCATAATTCAGCTGATTAAGATCGGGACTAGACGACGGCCAGTCTTCAGCTCTGATAAAGTCCGAAACGTTCGTTTCCAAGCAAGACTGGGTAGGCCGAGGTTTATGACCCGGTGCCGAGTCTTGCTGGAAGGACCATTCTTGGTTATTGTACATTGTTAAGGGACTTCACAACTTTCTCAAGAGTGGTATCTTGATACACTTGTGCCGATGTTTTAATACCTTTTTCACAAAAGTATGGCTCAGTCACTCCTTCATAGCTAATACCCCACCAAACTATCACTGAAGTCGGATAGTGCCCACGTTGCACTCTGTCGACTAATTGAGAAGCTTCCTTAGAGCTTTGAGCATAAATAAAGACATTTTGTTTGTTAAAATGTTGCTAAATTGTAAAAAAATTCTCATCCATAAACAGAAATTTTCTGTGACCTCCCTTTGCGTACCGCTTCAGTAGTTGTTTTTGATTTTACCACCCTTTTCTTTTTTTAATTTTCAGTTAAGAAATGACCAGTACGTCTCTTATAGACTGCAAGTCCTAAGTCATTTTTAAAAATACACGACATGGTTCTAGGTGCTATCTTCATCTCCCGACATAAAATCTTTTGCTTTCGGACAAGATTTCTTCGAATTCTTTTCCTTACTGCTTTGACCACCTTTTTCGTACGACCACTACGTGGAAGGCCAGATATTTTCTGTCACAAACAGAGGAGGTCTCATTGTACCTATTTATATATACTCGTGTATATATTTTTTAAAAATTGCATTTGGCTCCATACCTACTTTGTGTAATGCAATCACAGCGATTCGGTTCTCTTTATCACCCCACTCCATTTTAATATCGTGAAATATTGTACAGTGTATTGACGCCAAAATGAGAAATCTCAATGAACAATCATAAAAAAATGAACAGATTCCAAATTCAAATGTAATATTTTGTTTATTTTTAATCGTAACAGTATTTATGGCGACACTAAGTATATATTATCGTAGTTCTTTAGTGCATTTATTTATTATTACTTTCACTCCAGTCAATGAACTTTGATTTTTAATCGCGTTGTGTTATATATTGACATAGTACTGTTTTATATAGTGAGACTGAATTAATAAATTATGCATGCAGTACAATTTTAACGTTACGTTTTGTAGCAAGAATTATATTTGACTTTTTAAATTACTCAACGTTCGAAAACCGTAACATTATTTGTTCAATGAATATATTAACTGTGTTATGATAGTTATAGATAGTAGACATATAATATATATTTTGCGTTTATAACCTTCTTTCAAGTATTATTATTTACTATATAAAAATGCAAATGTTACTGTATACAATACTTACGGAACTTATTACATTATCAGCAAATTAAGCAATAAACAAACGATTCTAAACTAGGATTTTTTTTTGTCACTGTGAATACAAATTATCAAATTATGTTTTATTTTTAAGTATAATTATAAAAATAAAATGTCAAAAATAAGTCACTATTATAATTTTAATTAACTAAATCACCGGGATCACATAACTGTTTTATTAGATATTTTTTTTACTTACGCGTCAAGCACAGTTTCGAGGTGTGCTTCTTCTGCGTAGTATCCTCTGTCATCTTGAAAGCTGTGTACTAGGCTGATATGACAGATGAGTAGTAATGTGGCGCACGCCACGGGGCCGAACGGCGCGCGCATTGCGACTGCGGGTGCGCGCCCATCGCGGATATGCGTTTGAACAGTGATATTCAAACTTTTCGATATAGTTATACATATGTTAATTTGAAATTAACTTTGCTAATAAACTCCCGGTTCCGGTTGCTTCATATGAAAGCTTTGATTCATCATGCCCACCTATTTGTTTAACCTCGTATAACAGTTTAATATGTAATTTGCATACATTTACGTAAAGAGAAATAAGGATACATTTGAATTTTAAATTTGATTTGAAAGTTAAGATATATATTATATACTATTATTAATTGCCTATATATTAATACGCGTAGAAAAAACGTTGTACTTCTTTTTAAGCACATTGCGCCCATGGAGGAGCGTGAAATTTTACATCATTAAAGTTCGTACCGAGAAGGAATGGAGAAATAAAATAAAGGACTTATTGGTTTTTTTTTATATTATAGGGGGCAAACGAACAGGTGGGTCACCTGATGATAAGTGATCACCGCCGTCCATAGACACTAGCAACACCAGGAGAGTCGCAAGTGCGTTGCCGGCCTTTTAAATATGTGGGCCTCCGGCGCTCTCACTGATCGAACGAAGCAAGCAAGCAAGCACTGTTACTTCACGTCGGTTTTCTGTGAGAGGGTGGTACTACCCCGGGCGAGCCGACCCATTCATGCTGAAACCAGTAATAGCTTCAGCGTAGCTCTACCACCTACAATATGGTTGCATTCCCATTCAATTTCAAATATATGAAAGAGAAAACATATATTAATCTGTGGTCAAACCGTAGCTCTAATCACTAAACAAATCACATATAATATTTATCTCAGTAAATCGAAACTGGATGTGGATACACACTCCCATCAGACGTAATAAAAGAAAATTTAAAAAACATATACGTAATTGTGGGGGTGCACACTCTTATACAAAAGATCGTCATAACATGTTTACACTACTGGTGGCTGCCCAGAGGACGGCATTCTATCGTAATTCATTATTTTTTAAGTCTATATGCATGGTCAAATTATAGCTACTAGTACTAAAATAATTATCGTAAAAATAGCATACAAATATAAAATTAGACTTTTGTACAAATTGAATTGTAAAATGATTACCGTATTTACTATGACATTACTACTACATAATAGTCACGTATTGCGCTTGCGCCAGACATTGTAAATACCCGAGTGTATTATATTCTTTTTTGACGTTTTGGATGGGTAAAATCCCGTGACTTCGCTTCTCCAATCGTCACCGATAACGTCAATATACTCGTGACCAACGACACTTAATATAGCTGCCTGTATACATTTAATATTGATATTTTGTATTGAGCCTGTGCAGCTTATCATATATTTGATTCATTAATAAATTGTACTGTAATTAATTATAAATTGTATTGCTTGGAGTGCCAATAGATGTGAAAACCAGACTAATGAAAAAATTCAAAAAAGGACTCAATTATTTCATTGTTTTTACGGTTTTATTTTACTGGTGGTTCTTACGACTGCACGTCGATTTTTTTTGGAAATCGCTCAACGCTGTTAATGAAGTTTTCATTTCAAAACTCTTTAACAATATAATGCACAATTTTGATGCATAGTTACATCGCGTTTTGTTCATCTATTCAAATAAATCACGTATTTTTTTTAAACCTATACCGTGAAATAATGTGTGGTAGGTAGAATGTCGTAAGGCAGTCTCGAAACTTTTATTTAAATTATTGTTATTTTATTTTTTTTAAGAACTCAATAATTTAAAAAACTTACAAATAAATAAGTATTACCCTAAGATATTCTCCAAATTAATTTCTCTAAAAGTTTGTCAGGCGCTGTCGGCAGCTACTAAATATCTCAAAATAACATCAGTGCGCGCCGCCTGTACGGCCAGCGGATGGATATACGACCATTTTGTCAGTCAGGGACGTTCTGTTTTTTATATATTGCTGTGACTACAATATTATGAGACTTTTTACTAAAATAAAAGGTTAAGCAATTACTTTATTTAATCCTTTTGAGTTACGTGTTTGCTGATCACTGGGTTGCAGTTAAATTAAGAGACATTAGACGAATTCTTAAATGAATAGAGACAGACTTCCCCTTAGTAACGTTCAATTGATTGTCCCATTAAACTAGCATGACATCATGGCGGCAGTAATATATCGGTTTGTTTATTTATTGGAAGATGCGCGCGCGTCGAGAGACCACAGCCATTTGGAATCGCTCCACTAACATACTGTTTTTACGTAACATTTAATTGAAAAATCATTGCAATGCTGTTCGAAAATCATGTGCCCACATACATGAACAAAAATATCGTTGCGATAGTCGACGATATGAAGTGGATATGAGATTCGAAGAAGATATCATTGTAGCTCTTTTATTTATTACGAGGCCACGGGTGACAGCTAATTTAAAATAAAGTAGCCTATGTCACCCGCTGTAATTTTAGCTATCAGTTAGAGAAATTCCTGTGAAAATCGGTGCAGCCGTTTCGGAGATTACCCGGAACAAACAGACAGACCGACAAAAATTTTAAAAATTGTTTTATTGTTATCAGTAGCTTGTATACATTCATATCCGATCAGAAAAAAGTGGTTATTTTGATATTACATACAGACACTTCATTTTTATTATATGTATGTATAGATAAAAGTATGTGCCAAGAAGTCGCAAGTGAATAATAATAATAACTTTATACGTCATTTACATTTGTAGCACCATAAAAAGTAATAAACAATCAAAGAATCAACTAGGGTTCCATAGGAAAGATCGAATATTATTATATTTTTTTAAGAATGCAAGGTATGCGATTGGAATATCACTAGTAAAGTTCATATAACAGCGCGTTAGATTCTCACAAAGATTAATCATGATAAGATGGCGTCGACTCGCGTCATTTAATGTCTGCATTACACAAGTGTTCTTAAAATAATACTATAGTATTTAGACACCTTATAGTACGTCACATTTCTTGTAAAACAAAAATATTATTAGCCAATAGAGCACGTTAATCACATGTACATTGTAAATAACTGTTTCGATGTTTTGAAATGTAGGAAGATATGTTAGAGAAGTTATTATGTAATATATGCTAAAACTATGTAGAGAAATTATAGGTATTATTATTACTAGTTGCTACCCACGACCTTGTTCGCGTGAAAATCTGTTTGTTGTTTCATGGAATTATTTATGTATTTTACATGGAATAAGTGTGGGCTGCTATTTTAATTAAATAAATATTTCAAAGAAATTTACAGCTATACATTAAAAAAAAAGTACAAGTTAAATATTAGTTTCGCCAATAATGATTTCAGTATAATATTCATTTTTTTTATTACATGATTAACCCAAACTTTTGTATACAAAATAAAATACCAAATATCTAATTGATAACTAATAATTTTAGTCATTTTTTACTTAACAGCTACAATAAAATTACATCGTTTTTAAGATATCTGTATCAAATTTTGTCTATACTTTAACCCTCATAAAACAGAGCGAAAAGTCTTCTATCTGAGACTAGAGTCTCGCTAAAATCGGTTGAGGCCTTTTTGAAATTAGCCCATAAAAATTACAAACCCTGCAATTTTATTTTTATGTTTCGAGGATTAGAATAATATCGCGAAGGAATATATTAATATCAGCGCCATCTCCCGAGAACAGTAGATATCATGATGAATTATAATCAACGTGTCTTATTTCTTTGATTGTTTACTCACTTATTCTTCAGACGTATTTGGGCTGATGATAAATGATGAATTGATTTGATATGTACTAATAAACCAATATCTATTATTCAACTAATAAGTACTTCAGTTATTTTGTAACTCGGAACAATAGTGAATCCAATTGATATTGTTTGTGCAAAAAAATAGATGACGCTAATGAAGTTTTTCAATTTAGTACTGGTTCCTGAAATTATTTTCAACATTTAATAGTTTTAATATCTTAGAACAGGGCTGTTCAAACTACATGGGACCCAGGGCCAACAAAAATGACTCAATACATTGGGGGGCCGCAAAATATTTATAAAAATAAAATACAAGTATAATAAGTATCATTATTTTATTATCTACTTTTTCATTAATTTGTCTTTTAAAGTCCAATAAATGAACAACGCGCGGTGTCGGGTGTACGTTATACGTTCGGGGAATTCCCCGAGTTCTCGAGTGAATAGTGTTGTGTGTGGCATAATCGAATACATATCCAAATCATTTGAATTTCGTCGCAAGAAAAATAATTTACTCATTTAATTTATTTAAACAAAGAAGATAAAAAAGATTCAGCGGGCCGCAATAATTCATGACGCGGGCCGCATGCGGCCCGCGGGCCGTGTTTTTGGACAGCCCTGTCTTAGAATATTCGTTGTTCCAGAAATGTTATAATATACTCTATAGAGGCTTATTGAATAGTTATTTGTTATATTACAAACTGAAAGAAAACAAGAACTATAACTACAATTTGAATTTGTCGAGGTACAATTAGGAAAAAGGATCGTCTGAACTCTAGTAATATGATTAGGAAAACATAAACCGCGATTACGTTTACAGACTCTGCGTTAAATTACAACGCCAATAAAATGTCTAGCGCAATATAGCAGCAGATTATTGTAAAATGCATAGCATAGAAAATCTTCCCATGTAAAGATACCTAGATGTGCACCAACTTCCATGACCTTCACACAAAGGTGTTGGAATCCTACTTTAAAAAAAATATTGTGAAGATAACATTGGATAGTGTTTCGTTTGTACCCGTTTGTACTGCTTTTATTTTCGTTTGTACCACCTCAAACAGGGAAAAGTTATATATTGCGTTTTCAAAATTTGTTGCGTACCCCACATTAAATTTGCTAACGGAGTTCAATTCGAAATTATTTGTAGACGTTTGTATCGCTTTTTTTTTAAGAAATCGTATTCTTAAAAACTACGAGTATTGCAATTTGTACTATTTACTTATTTGTAACTAAATTGTTTACGGAATCCCAATAGAAATTTTCATACCTTGTTTTAAATCTTTTGATTTAAATAAGAACATCTGAGAATATTACAAAAGAAAAATAATATAAACTTTGTTCTCTGTCAGGGATAAGATAGTATAAATATATCGTGTCTACAGAACGCGGTCGCGGATATAGGGTAGCGTTTTATAGATGACATTATTAGGCCTAGCGCAGACGACCGCTAATTTTAATTGAAATATGTACAATCGTATATACATATATTTATATACTGAGAGACAATCTATTGCATAGAAATTAAAATACTTATTTGATTTTTTTTCCGAATAAATTTATCACTTTTTCGATATTTATTACATTTATGTTTGATATACATTATTAGATATTATATCATCATTGAATAGTAAAATATAATAAGAGTAAAAATACAGCAAACATCTTATATATTTAAGTGTAAACAATTGTATATAATATAATAAATAAAATTATTTACAGATACTTACAGTACATGAACTGATTAAGGATTTTTATCCACGTATTTTCTTTTCACTATAAATAGATTTTAATGTCTATTAACTAACAACGTGCACTTTTACACAAAGCATCGAATATGATAAAATAATTTTGAAATGCAAATTTAACCAGTTACCATGGCAATGGTTAACATGTTATTGGTTACCATAGCAACGGCAACGCGTAACGCATAAGTACAAAAAATATTCCCTACCATGCCAAAAGAAGTTTAATTTCAATAAAATAAAATTTCTTTTCTTTACATAATTTTGGGTACATAAATAAAATAAGTATTATTTAACCGACTTCTACAGAAAAAAAATCAATGATCATAGCCTATGAAACAACACACGATTACCCAGATAACAGATTAGTTGACGGTGTACACTCCTGTAGTGAGAAAGTTCTTTGCACCGTGAACGCGGAAATAAATTTTACCAAGTTAATTACGAAACTGCAGTATTTACCTGCAATATATAGCTAACACATTGACAGGCGAGTATCATGACCTAGTCTTTTAAAAAAAGGTTGTCTGTATAGTCGGTTTACAGACGATAATTTTACGTGGTAACGTCAAATTGTGAAAACATCGTTGAAAAATTATGTGCCCCAAGCCGAACGCTTAGGCCGATCGCTGCCTCTCTATCACTTGTTCCGCCCTCTCAGTGACAATGTGTCATGCATTTTCGTGCGTGCAGGCGGCGTTCGTCGATTTATAAGACGTTATCACGTCAAAAAATTTAGGTTACACACTTTCGGTATTCTAATTTGTTCTCAGTGCAAACTGCGAATGTACTTCGTGTCCTTGAACTGTATGTTTGTTAAGTTCCCCGCGAAACCGAGCTTCATCCCTGATACCCTCACCGTTCACTTTATATACACATATTTATTTATAATTTTCAGATAGATATTACAGTGTTAATTGATGACAGGTTCAACCATATGCCAATATCAAATTTAACTGCCAACCAACCACACCTTTTAATTATTTTTAGTTGTTTTACAACCTTTTTTCATTGCAGTAAGACGTGACATCGACTAAACAATTCTTAGGGGAAGTGCGAAGTAACGTCAACCCTAATGTAATAAAATGTTAAACCGACTACCTATTTCAATCGGTCGTATACACTCTGCCTTATTAATATTGATAAGTACAGCTAACACTAACTACGTAGAATTGCCAATAAAACACCGGAGTTCCCGACGCGTACCGTCAACTGGTCCATGCAACATTGGGAAAATCCTAAAGATTCATTCTCTGTTCAATCAACCACAAACTTACCCACAGCTGTTTTGTTTATATATGCAGAATTTAGTAATTAATAGAAACACGTGTGTACAGGAAAGAAATAGTATATATATATATATTTTATAACAAGGGTTTTTTTTTATATAAAGTGCACCTAGGGAACGTACCCAAACCACGTGCTTCATATTTGTTTATCCCCCTCCTTACCGTTAGTGACCATCCGTAGTATATAAAAAGACCCCCTCTCGCCCTTACCATTTTTCAGGTAGTAATTCATAAATACGATTTTTATACAGAGAATCCTTAAAACTTTTAAATTAATACATTCGAACACAATCGTAATCCACTACAAGCTGTTAGGTTTCAAACTGCTGACGTCCCGATATATGTGCGTCAGTGTTGTCATCTTTGAGTTTTAAAGGCTGCGCGCCATATTTGAATATAGCTCGAAAAAGCGCGATATTGACTACGTGATAAAAGCCTAAACGCCCCCTCTCCTCCATGTGACCAGGCGTGGCACTTTGAAGAACTCCCACCAACCCCTGAAAAGGTTACATGGTTTAGGTACGTTCCCCTATCATTAAAAGCTTATTACAGGCCATGGACTTATAGCAAAAAAATACCGCATAAGTATCTGAGAACAATTTGAAACTGGTATCACTGAGAATTAAACTGAAAAGTTACGTGTACCATTAAGCATACTATTCCGACAAGAATATAACAGTCTCAGTACTTCTAGTTGACCTTGAAAAATTATCTGTGGCAATGCGTTCACAGTTGATTCCTACAACTGTTCCGTCATTTCTTGAACGGAAGTACTTTGCGACAGATATTTAGCTCGAGAGTGATATTTAACCAGACGAATTTATAAATAGTCCTACCATACTATACCATATGTTATATATACTTTCATACTTTAGCGGATATTTAAAAAGATAGCAAACTTCGATTGGTTTGTAGAAAGTTTCTTTTGAAAATCAGCTATTAGGTATATCGCAGTATATTCTACACTATTGTACAAAGTTATTCAGAAGATTATATTTTAGTATTAGCAGGCAGAGTAACCAAAAAATTATTTTGTGCAAATATATCTTCTATGTATTTTAATTTTTATACAGAAATGATACTTGCTCGCGTTTCGATGTGTCGTCGCTTAATATCAAGTATGATTATTATCAAACATTAGGCATTCTAAAAGAAGAAAAACCAGATTACTTTGCACCTAATCGGCCAAACGATTATAGAGCCACGAGACTTTAAATGAGTTCTAGATTTTTTTTAATAACTCACTGATTTCAACTAATTTATTTCCTTACAATTTCTAAACCCCATTGTAAAATCTATGTTATTGGATTGTTCCTTTTAGTAAAACAATTATTTAATTATTATTATTTTCGTGCTTGGTGGCAAAAAATTGACGTGTGGGTATATATAGAGATATATTTATTGTACTTTTTCCTCTTAGAGTACACGAACACCTTTTTTATCACTATGCTTCGGGGAAGTAAAACATTAGTTTTTAGAGTTGTACGTTTTCATAACGTAAGAGTGTCACCTGTGTACCAAATAATTAAAGAATAGATTTATAGAATGATATTCTTGCACAGGTACAAAATGAACTGAACGGGTAAAAGTATGAACTGTTCCTTTTTTCCTCGGTTTCGCGTAACTGCCTGCTTGCGTTTACTTCACCAAACAATGGACCGTGCAAAATAATTATTAAAGTAAGTCGAGAGAAATCCAAAATTATAATTTCTTTTCGTTAATTGTTCTAATCACTAAGTTTGTTTTGTTATTTATACCTCTAGTCTTATATAATGGAACTCAACGTTTACCGGCTGATATCGTGTCAATATCATGAATCTGTAGTAATTCCTATCATTTTAATGACACTTGTAACTCGCTCAAAAAGGCTAAAATAAAACAACGGACTATTAATAGAATCGTTTGTGTATTTACAACTGAGTACAACCTATCTTTTCATCAGCTCATTAATCATATACAATCATGTCCATGCAACATAATCCCACCCTGCGACGTATGCCGTACGACGTACGCCCTCTCTACATGACGTCGGCAGATACCAAGCTGTTACGAATTAGCGAAAGCTTTGCTTATAACATTAAAAAGTATTTAACTAAAGATCTATTTGTTAGAGATTTCGTACTATCATTGGAGCTAATTCTGTCAAATTTTCCTTAATGAACTAAATCTTATTCAGGTGGAGCTTGACGACTTCGTCTGTGATTTTTTCATGGTTTTCATGATAATAAAATTAATATTCGTTGTTACAGTGTGAGCACCGAGAATTTATCTTCCTTTCAAAACTATTGTGTATTGCATAATGCTTTCTTGTTCGCGTACGATAACTATGACCAACCGTTATCATTGTCAATAACATTAACGAATAACTGATTGTTAACAGCAGAATAATGATGTAGGTATTCAATAATTTGCGTATTGCGTAGGAGTAAAAGTATTTTTACACCAACGGTCATTTGTTTACCCCTAAATAATGAATTACTTTTTTATGTAGGCAAGTTATATTATTAACAAATGAATACAGCCAGAAATGAGAATTAATAAATTGGTATATCATATTTTATTCTTCCCGACTCAATTAGCCACAAAAAATCAGTTTTAAAACCTTGGCTTTGGTAATTTTGTGGAGAGATAACTTGAAGAGAAAAATTGTTCCCAAAATCAAGGACTTGATTTACTTCCGGTAGAAAAAAATATACCTCTCAGTTGCTGTAAAGCTGAAGTCAATTATATACATTCTCAAAACTTGAACACCGAATTCTATAAGATTCTTTTTTTCAGGTCTTTTCATCTTTCTGCGTATTGTATGGTGTAATAATACTTTAATACACTGTCTCCTGTCAGATGTCATCTCAATGTTCACACTTTTTACTCCTACTACGTCTTGCTTTACTCCTACATCCGTCTACCTTCATACTCAAAACTTTTCTAGATACATGACTTTCCTCTGCCCTCATGACATGTCCATACTCTGCTAACTTATTACTCGTCAACTTCTCTGTTACTGAACTACTCTAAAACTTTCTCTGATACACTAATTCTTAATCTGATACATCCTAGTAATACCACACATCCATCTTAACATTCGCAACTCTGCCACATGTCATTTGCTCTCACCCGTCTCCTTCGTAGCCCAGCACTCAGACCTATACAGCATGACCAGTAATGTATTCTAATCTCTTCCATTAATATTATGAAATCAAAAAGTTTACTGAACAGATTTTGATGAAACGTTACAGTGATAACATATCTTATATATCAGATTAATACAAAGGCTATAACTTATGAAGAGATTATTGCAATTGGCCAAAATAGAATGATAAGTGTCAAGTAAGTGGAAATAAATTCTGTTACTTAAGAGCTATCTTAGAGAACGCTGGATAAACAGAGTTACAAAAAGATAATGTAAGGTGATGTAATTTATAAAGGCACAAAACGCAGACAACGTTTCATGCGGCCACTTGTACCTAATTTTATAAAAGAGGAAAGTTGAATACATTCTCGAGAACTACTGAAAATCCATTCACTTATCGAAGTCCACGTTATTCCTGAATATTATTATTGTATTTATAGAGAGCAGATAAAAATCGTTTCAGGGCTAACATTTTTAACGCTAGTTTAAATATATCTAACAGGTCTATAGGGTAATTTAGCACGGTTATATATCTACCTCGTAAGGATAGTCCACAGTAACTATTTTTAAGTTTTACATATTATGAAACAAAAATAAGCTATTTGTGAAGCTATTTTGGCCGATATAGTATAAATCTTTGGACAAATAAATATATTAATTAACTTCAGGATATCATGTAGATCAAGATTTTGACTTGCAGTGTATTATTTAAATGAGTATCTTAAAAAATATCATATATTCAAAATTTCATGCAACGAAAAATAGCACATTACTCTTGAGCGATGTCGGAAAGGCCGC
This sequence comes from Antheraea assamensis, assembly GCA_035772565.1. NCBI lineage: Eukaryota > Metazoa > Arthropoda > Insecta > Lepidoptera > Saturniidae > Antheraea > Antheraea assamensis. The sequence continues at coordinate 7,155,365 of JAQQSE010000045.1, forward strand.
TCCGAATAGCGTAAAACCCTGTTTAGGGAAAACGATATTTAATATACATGTACATAAGAAATACTTAATATTTCAACGAAAAAAAAGTCAGAGCTCGCTTGGTTTATATAAATTTGTCGAAAGATACAACCTCCAGTCCAGTATCGCGCGTCACTGAGGGAAAATCACACTCCCTGTGAACTGTTTTCCGACGCGACGCGTTTAGTGTTCGTCTAAACGTTGAACACGAAAGCACTTCTAGAGAAATAAACGACAATGTCAGTATTAGAGATTTTATTTATCAGTAATTTATTTATATTCGCATCGTGTCACAATTATCATACGTGGTTTGAAGATGACTACGGTTATCACGGAGTTCACGATGGTTCCGAACGAGCTAAAAACTTTGAGAACGAGTGGACTGTTGAGGTGGAAGGCGGTGATTATGTGGCGCAATTGGTCGCGCTAGAACTCGGCTATATATTTGTCGGCCCGGTAAGTCAATAATTTTCGGCGAAGTGTTTAATTTATTTTCCAATTAAAAATTGAACTGTAGAATATGTAGAATCAACTGTAGAATAATGTAATTATAGAACGTATCCCAAGAGAGTTGTCTAGAAATAAGTTTAAATTACAAGAGCCGATTAACAGAGTTGGAAAAAATTTAAAATCCTTACAATAATTTTTGATTTAATAATAAGTATTTTTCGATTTACAAATACGTTACCGTGATAATTTTTATACATAAAGTAGTTTGTGCCAACGAATACGTTCACATAAAAATGGTTTTGTTGTTTCACGGAAACTACTTACTTTCTTTAGATTAGTTATGGTCTGTCTTATAATTTTTAATAGTAATTTTTACCTTACTAATTTATCATTACAATTCTTTTACCAATTTTTAATTGTATCAGGGTTACATTTTATAATTACCGCCTAACCTATATATGTAGCCCAAATAATGCTATGAAAACTTCAACTGCCAGTAAAAATCTCGTGAAAATCAGTACAGCCATTTCGCAGATTAGTCGGGATAAACAATAGACAGTTACATTTTATTTGCATGTATTTGATAAACTGACAACGAAAAACATTCACACAAATAAATAAAGATATAATAGATCTTGCAAAATTGTAAAATGACATTTTATTGAAAATTACATTTCGTGTCTTTATAATTGAGGTTTATATCAAAACACAACGTTTGAGACGAGATAATTGTCAATAGGTGATGTATTGTTTAGTTTATTTGCTAACGTTCGACCACAATATCACCTGATGTTAAGCACCAATATGGTCTAAGACGGATAACACGTTAAACCTAAAAGGAGTGGGTCACAAATGCTACAGCTGTATGATGTAACCCACTTGTAAGTGCTCAACAACTGATTCCAAGTTTAGACTGGTATGATGGTTGTAAATGCTTTGTACAGTATTCAGACTACATTAAAGTTAGACTATTCATAGTAACCTCACTGAATAAACTTCCCTTTCTACAAAATCTAAAGGTTTTACAACTGCAGTACATGTGCAATTGAAGTATCATTGCTGATTGAATAAACTGTATTTAAAATATTATTGTAACGCCAATAATTCTAAAAACACATTTAGGTATATTACATTCTTAGACCAACCAGTATATCCAGTAAAAAGCAGCTGATCATGGGTGTCTGTACTCTATAGAGTTGCGATCACCACGCACCGTTAAAATGTCTCTCTTTTGGTTTATGACATTTTGTGGTCCATCAGAGTATTTCTGTTAAATAACTACTGATTAATCTGAGCACTACTACTGATACTACTCGTGCAATACCAATAATGAGAAGGCAAATCGAGCTATATAATTAAATACTTATTTAAACTTCATTAGTTTCTTCATTAAGCTTCATTCATTCAATTATTCATCATATTTATTATTCTCTTATTAGTATGTGTTCTTAAATGTACACCGGATTGGTTAAGTTAAATTGGGACTGCAATTATAGTTAGTCAGAAATAAATTAGTCATTTTTCAATCATTTTCACATTATGCTGTTTCTAGCATCAATAGACATAAACTGGAAATTGAAAAAAAAAAACTCCGAAATGAAGAGTAAATATGTAGCTAGATTTGACTTGTCTTTATTCGTATTACCCGGACAGTATAAATAATTCCTTGATCACTTTGTGTATAACATAACCATCTGCCGAGAGGCTTTCAAATCAACATTCACAACGACAACTGCTGATAGCTTTTTGTTTTTGGATTATAGGTAGGTACTATTGCATTGTGTTCAGACAAAAAGACTGCTCTATATATCGCTTCCTCCTTTGAGTAATATGTACTTTTTTAAGAATAAGCATGCATTTGTGTCAGGATGTACCTACTTAAGTACTTAGCTATCATATCAGAAAATGTTCCATTGTACATAGTACAATATACACTGAACTAAGTACTCAGAAAATATATGACACATTTTAAGAAGAACGTAACTACGTTCAATTGAAAACTGTTAGTCATTGTGTGATAAACATTTAAGCAGATTGAAACTTAATCGTAAACCTCGTTACAACAGGATTACATACGACACAATAAAGTTGAAGATTGTTTGTACACAAGTAATCAGAAATTTAAATTATAATGTAAAACTCGTTGACAATAAAATAAATAGCATCAAAATCTTCTTCATAAAAACTATTAAACGTAGCATCTTTTATGTTAATCGATCAAACAGTGGTAGAGTACTCGTATACTGATTTCGGATATACCAACATACATTTTTATATTTAAATTTGGTTTACAAAGACCCATTTACTTAGATTGATTTATTAAGCGACTTCAATAAAGAGGTGATTCACAATTAAGTTGTATTCTTTTTTAAGTTTGTTACCTCAGAACTTTGTCATTTATATATCGATTTAGATAATACTTCTTTTAATTGAAAAGGGTTATTTTCAAGAGGGACCTATTTTAATTTGATTACCATTGGACCTTGGATTTCAAAGATATTGGTAGATTTATGACAATCCAAGACTACAATACTAGAAGCCTGGAATACCAAAAATACTGGTATTAGAGAAGACATTTTTGAAGTTGGTATTGTTATTTGTTTTTTTTTTATGTCTATACCGGTTTTAAATTGGGCAATAAATATTGGTTAAGTTGTTAAAATAAATAAAGCTATGATTTTTCTTATTTTCGTGGTGGTCGTGTGGTTTAACCGATGAAATACCGATTTCATGGTGATCGAATCTCGTCCAGTACCAATAACTTTTTCAGAATTAATGCACATTCACTAATTTAAACTAGTAACACTTACTGCCACAGGAATGAAAGGAAACATCGTGAGGAAATGTGGACATGAAAAACGTTTTTAGTACTACTGCATATGCGGAGAAATATAAAACTGTGTCTTTCTTATCGTTTAAAATCGACAATACGTCGTGGTATGGCGTGATGGTTATTCTCATACCTTTCGTTGGAAAGACGCCTTTGGCCCAACTGTGGGACTTTTAGAAGCTGATATAATTATTATTATAGGTCCTAATGAAACCATAGCTAAGTCGTCGGGATTTTTCAAAGCTCGCCGTTCTCGCTACAACCATCAAGTTGAAAATCTATTAAAAAGCATCTGTAGGTGTACTCCGGCAGCTATACTTGAAACTCATCTTTTGTCTGTAATCTATAGAAACCAACGTATTAGAGTATTGGTACGTATTCTGAGCACAATATTTACAAAGTTCCACAAATAGGAAATTTATTGTTACTAATGAGCTTTTGTTGGTGAAAATTCGTTCATAATAAAGACTAGAAAGTTTCCTTTATCGTCTGTTAATATATAAATATATTATTATCTGTATTTATTTTTTTATTAAATGGTAAAACTATATTGAGTATTGTACAAATATTGTAGATTGTTAGGAGAGTGAAGTATGACGAATACAGACTTATATATAAATAAAGACTTCAACTCCGCAATAGTATGGAGAAAAAACAAACGGTCTCCTATTGGTTTTTATGGATTAAAACTAAAGCTCGTTAATAGCTACTTAACAATATATAAATAAGGAATAAATCGGTTGAAAAGTAGATACTATTTATACATAGATTATAAACTATATTCTTATTCATTATATTGTCACCACAGTATGAATACATAAACAAATAAAATGTATCCTAAGTCACAAGAAAAGTTCTGACAAGTTGACAAGTCGGAGACTGCGTAAAAAGTATAAAATTTTACAAACAAACTTGCCCTTTTTACTCCACTCCTCGGATTAAACAAATTATTCAGGTTATTATAGTATTCGGAGTTAATAAATAGATTACGTTAATTTAAAAGAAGTATCTATAAATTTTCAATGTCATCCTTACATAATAAAAGGACTACGTCTCTCTGTCTGTCTGTACCTAACGTGTTTATAATGCGATAACCACTAAAGCGATTCACATAATTCGTTTCTGAAATTATAGGTGTATTCTCTGGTCAGGATTTATTATATTTTATTACATACGGTAATAAAGTATGTAACAAATTATGAATTTACAAATAAATTAAATCGACGCGAAATCGCTCCCAGTACGTTTCGATAACAATATTTTACATAAAGTATTAAAAATTAACCGATACAATGCAGTAGACGATTATTTACAACATTAATTACTTCAAGAATTTCATAGTAACATAACAACTCTATTATATTAAAATCACATTGAACACCTTTACGTGGAAAAGCTAACAAAAATTGCACGTAATAATTGTTTCATGGAATTTGTTATACTATTCATTTTTCTACAGGTTGTCATTAGGCAGCATTAGAATATACTTTGTTATTGTGTTGTAATTACGCTTAGATGAAGTCTGGGGCGGTTGATAGTTATTAATAAATCTGCACTGAGTAATCAACTTATTCCGTATTTTCCACGGCAATGGAAAATCCTGGAAAGAAACCCACACGTGTCTTAAGATAAAAACAATAATAATATAATTACGCCGAGGCTTAGATATTAACCGCAAATTAGTGCTCTTCGTTCACACACATAAATTAACGAGAATAGTCAAGGTCAATGATATGTTCTTCCCATTATTGGAATAAAAGTTCGACCTTTTATCACTTTTTAAAATTATTGTCTTATTATTTATGCCTCTGCGTTAGTCTCTATGATAGGTATACAGACTAGATAAATCCTTCTTCGTATTCAGTCCTGGTACTATAAAAGTAATACGCGTTTTAACGTCAAAACTATTTTTATTGCATCTATAATATACAGATCATATAATAGTTGTCTTACTAATTTCAGTATAATTCGATAAAGAAACGGATATTCCTCTGATTTCTTACCAAATATTTTTTGATACTGGTCAAAAGTAAAATTTTAATGCGCGTTTCTTTTTAATGGCACGGAACGTGAACATTAATTATGTTGACGTCAAGAGATTGACCCATAGAAAACGTTCGCACATAACGAGTTCACAAGTCATAGGTTTTAAAAAGTATTCACCCGACATCAACACTTTTCAAGTGGGAGGGATGTTTCTGTACGGTTTCCTTAAACAATGTTATACATAAAGCCATACGAAACAATTAGAAAAGTTTTATAATTACTCTTTTTGTCCGTATTCTCTAAGTTTTCTTTTTTCTTTAGTCTAAAGTAACTTCGCTTGTCGCTTAAGTCTTTTATTTTTTTACGTATTGTCACGTGTTGGAAGGCATAAGATGTTTCGAGAAACGAGATGAATGTGAACCGTAAACGTATCGCTACGTTGCGTTGCCCTGTGAATCTGCATAGGTTAGAATCACTGATGATTCGTGTTAAAAAACTTTTCATATTTAGTAATTCATATTGTGTCATTCGTTATTGTGATACCAAAAAAGACTATGAAAGTAAAATCATACAAATTTGCAAATCTAATATTTTATTCTATTATATAATTGTAAATCGTCTAATTTACTAACTACAAAACGAAACTTAAATAACACAATCGTGCTTTTTCTAATGTCTACCTGACTAATCAAGTTGAAACTATGTCGCTAAGCACCTATAGATAATATCTATGGAACATATTATGTTATATTATATTCCGGCAATTTCTTCAGATGTAGCGTATTTAAACTATTTACAAATTTGGCATGAGTAGCAGGTATCTGTTTATCCCCATTTTATTCGGTAAAATAGTGGTCACTCAAAGCAATAAATCTGTTTCCCTTATAAACTCATCATGTCACAGGCAGCAGTAGGGTACAGTAAATTCTAGTTAGCTTGATTTTCTATTAAATTTATAATGAGAATTTGGTGAATTGCTTAATGGACATATTTGAAAACGAGTTAGGTTTAAAAGACAGAACCTTATAATTTTGACAAAGTTGTCCCACCCACCTACCACCCGTTTGTGGCTGTAGTAAATCAGAATAAGTAATAGGAATTGCGCGGTTTTCAAGTCTTGAGGAGTTCGAATATAATGACTTTTAAGCATTATGGTCTTTCGCCGAAGTGGAGCCAATAAACACAACATTTACTTACTACACAATAAAAAAAAGTATGCATATGCTTATAATCACGCGAAAAAAGTGAAACCTCTTTATAAAAAGTACGACAAAAAGCTAACGTCACGCGTTGTCCCCAGGCGGTTACCCATCCAAGTACTGACCACGCCCGACGTTGCTTCACTCCGGTGATCGGACTAGAACCGTTGTTTTCAATACACTACCCTACATAATGTATATCCCCTCCACTTTTCGTCACACAAAAAGGCTGCGGATTAGAATTTCAAAGCTCGTAATCTGGTGAAACTGTAGAGGCCTATCAAGCCAACAGTGTAGTCAATTCGAAAAAAAAAAAATTCAAAGCCATCCCATAACAAGTTTCACTTCAAAATTACCTCAAGCATCAGATCAGATTATATTTATTTATTATTATTATTTTAGCGATAAATGTGTCTATTACCACTTTTTAAGTTTAAAATATGAATTAAATATTTCTCTCGGTTGTTACAAAATTCTTTGTTTTTCTATTATTTCTTCTTTAATGTTAGAAGTGTACAACTGACTTATAAATTAAATAAGCAACATTACCAAAATAACAAGTTCAAAGTAGAAATGAAAACCAATTAAGACATTAATTTAAATTTAAGCTGTCTTCGGTAGTACGTTGTTCAATTTCTGTGTTTCATTCAAAATTAATTGTTGTATTTTGGTAAAATACAGAAAGGTTTTGTTAAATTTATTGTATCAACTTCAATGTTGTAGACTAGGATAGCTTTGCCTGTTGCGTAAAAGGTTAATATCTCAACCGTATCTTAACTGTGCCCTCCCATCATATCCTTCAAATAATTTAATGTATGTTTACAAAACCTTAAATAATCAGCATGATTTCAAAGCTAGATATAATTACAAATTAACCATCCTAAATTTTATTTAGATATTAGTGTTAAATTACACAACAAGGTCTCAAAGTACATTAGTAATTTGCCAGACTATAAGTTCACGCATCATGTCAAGTCCGATTTACTTCCGATTTATTAGGGGGTGAATGATTATGAGAACTACAATGTCTTGAAGTGCATGTCAAGAGCCATGCCTCTCTAGACATATATCAAAACGATATTGCAGTTTAGTCGTACCCAAAAAAAATAGATCAGTTTATTGCGGGCACTTCTCAAGGCTTGAGGTTTTTGTCCAAACTATGTTCATAAGAGTCTACTAAGGGCCTAAACTGAATAAAATAATTTTGACTTTGTTTAAAATAAAGCCTATCTAGTCGATATTTTCACATTTCTTTGGTTACGAAACTATTTTATGTAACTGTATTACTGTAGTAGAAAATATCTACTGGGATTTTTTAAGTAATCAGAGACGTTTAACGGATTTCACGCACGCTTCTGACATGGGCCGCTAAATCGCTTGTCTTTTTTTCAGACCTTTTTGTACGAATCATTCACAGCAACATAATTGTTATAAAGTAATAAAGATTTTCACTTATTGCTTTTTTTACCGGCTATGCAGAAGGAGGTTTATGTTTTTAAAGTATATATTTGTAATTTTTTTAACTCGCTCGTCGTAGCCTAAACAGATTGATATACTTTAAGATATAAAGTATATACATTTGGAAGTTACATAGCCAATGTATAATGTCAGTAACTCAAAAAAGAGAGGAGGTAAATTACTAAGTAAATTTTTTACCAATTTTGAACCGAATCAACGACTCGTACAGTAAAAAAACGTTCGAAGTTTTTACAATCGGATTTTTAGTTCTTCATTCTCGATAACTACCTTATTTTTCACCAAAAGACCAAGAGTCGAAGAAATAAATCTATTATTTTTCAATGAAATCTACGCAGTAGTTTTTAAGTAGTACGCGCACAATAGTAGATCACTATCATTATATTTATATAAGTTTCTACTAGTTCACTCAAACAGACTCGATTTGAAATTACGAAATTTGAATAACTTGAAAGTAATGGTTAGGTATCGTTGATCAAGTTCCGGTGAACGACATTTTCACATTAATTCTCAAACAAATGTAACTTTTTTATTTAAGTTGTAGGCGAACTTTATTTTTCTGCAATTGCTGTTGAAAAATATTTAACAAAAATCTACAGAGAGTAATTACTAATTTAATAACCAGTATTTTAAGAACTCGATTCTTATTAAGGTTTTATTTTATGTGTAATAAGAGTAGTTTTAAACTTTGATTTCGTTGCGCAATTCCATTTGCGTTTTGATTTTCGAGAATCGTTTTTTTTTTTCAATTGATTAGGCTATTGACCTGACGGGCCTTCACAGATTTACTGAACTACTTCGAGAATCGTACGAATACTGTTTGTACAGATGAACTTTGAACTTTATTCTGAAGTTATATTTTTGAATCTCTTATCTAAGAATAACGTATTTTTGGAGATCGACCCAATTATCAAAGAATAAGCCGCACCGAAACTGTCCGGAACTGGTCACTTACATTAAGATTTTTTAAACACCAATTACAGCATTTGAAAATGTAACTCCTTGGCTTTAAAATTCAGTTTATTTCATCTATTTTTCACTTGTTTTTACATTTCGGCATCACTTTAAATACTCGCGTCGACGCTACAATGCTTTTAACTCCTGAAAATTATCAACGATCGGCCAACGACTTGGTTGTTCTAGAGTATAAAAGGCAAGTTTCCGAGATCACAACGGAGTAGTAGCATCAATGTTTGGTTAAAATTGTTTTTTTTTCGTATAAAAAAGCACTGAAACTAACTTTTGAGAAACAATTCATTTTTAACCAGTCAAAGTATGTTTTTCTTATTCATTCGGTAAACTCTCAGTACGCCACACGTGTTGCTTAAGATATTATACTATTTCCGTGACAAGAAAGTATATCTCAGGAGATATTCGTATATTTATCGAATTTATTTCAATGAAGTTCAAAATCTGTCGCCAAGTACAACATACCCTATAGTTGTGTTCTAACAGATGCATTTAAAAACCCGTCTCCGAACAGGTTTAATATGTTTATCATCTTAGGTTCAATCGCCACTTAGCATTACGTGAAATTGTGATCAGACATTACATGACCATGACCATGATTGTGTTAATAATTAATTCAATGATAATATAAGCGAACTTATACATATATAAGCGAAATATCACTGACTGACTCATCACGATTTCTCCGAGACTGTATGTCCGATTGACTTGAAATTCACCATAGTTATTCCTTTTGCGGCGTAGACGCTTACTAAGAACGGATTTTAGTTAAAACCTATCCTAAATACATTTATAGCTACACTTACATATTCTCCTACAGCCACGGACAATCCCTGACATTAAGCAACCGTTGTTATAGTAACCAATAATATTATACCCATGGCAACGGGTTTATTTTTAGGGGTGTGCAAATAACGTTTCAATCGAATCGAATCAAATAATGATGTTCTTTTACTTTTTGAGAGATAATTGTTGTTGCTAAATCCCATCCGGCATACACTTAGTATTTACATATTATACGTACACGTTACATATCACAGTAGGTGGCGTGCGTGCTATACGTCGTATAAATGTGTTTAAAACAGCATTTCTGTAATTCTACCTCTTCTCACTATTTTATATTACTCTAATACAATTTAAACAAATTTTATACAATTAATACCAATTTCAAAGGTATCAGCTAGTTTTTAATAAATCAAAATGCCTTTACGTACAAACTGAGTTTCAGGATATTCCGCCGTCCTTAATCACTCGTTCATTGTAACCTTTTATAATGCGATTTCAAGAAATTCTTCAAAATTTATTACCTAGTCATCAAAGTTGAAAATATAATGGACAGCGGTTACATTCAATTCGTTATTATTAATCACGTCAACATGACCGTAAAACTGTTTACGGAATGAGTCATCGGCACCCGTCTCATAGGAATTACCATACTCCATAGTAGGTTACGGGAATCTTCGTATAATACATTTTTTTTTTAATAAGAAACTGTTTCAGTACTTCTGTTTTAACGTGGAGAGATCTTGTAATGAACGCTACGTGAAACACTACGCGAGTTATATGGCTAGAGACAATGTATGCGGTTGCCAGTTGCGTGTGGCAAGGGATAGTCACTATGTAATGTAAGCGTCGTCTGCCCTGAATGTTGTGAATTCCAATTCCATATATAACAATTATTTAAGTGATTACTTTTTGCGAGAACTGCTTTAAAAATAAATTATAAAAATAAAATTCTCCACTTCAGATGATTCTGGGAACAAATTCCATAGTTAATAATTCAAAAAATCTTTCCACCCACGCAACACTATATTATCGCAGAGCAATAATATACTGCTCTTATCCACAAGTGCCCACTTCAGATAGGAACGAAGCGGCGTCATACTTCCAAATCAAACTTTATCTTTAACAAACAACCAACCGATACCCATTCACGTCAAAGTTCATTAGAAAAGTTTTTGTCTTTGTTTACAAACATAGAAAGCGTTTTTCACGTGGATATTTTTATGGGGCCTGTCTATTTTTGGGGCATTTATACTGTTCCGTGAAATGGGGAAGCGATTGTGGGAAACTCGTGCTCCAACGTGATTTCTAAAAACATTATAAAGATCCCATTACAAAAACATTTCGTCGTGAAATTTTGTGTCCAAATAGAAAATAATAGTCCGGGGTCCATGGTCCATTTTTGCTAGTGATTACTACCAAGCTAATTTTCCATAAATAGATTCATTTTGATGAGACGCCCAACTTTTTCTTTCACAAACATTTTTGATATTTTATAGGAAAATACTTATAAAATTTCTTTGTAAACAATATTATCTGTTTACTTCCGATCTGCTGTTTATGGGTATCACACCGCATTCCTCACTTCTCCACGAAGGAAACACACATTGCTGAACGCGTAGTGCTTATAAAAATCGGAGTATATTGAATTTTTAAATTAAGTAATAAACATGTCCTGATAAATTATAATAAAGATGATGCCAATAGCCCTACACAAAAAGAAATTATATTAAAATCGGTGAAGCCATTTAGTTTAAAAAAAATACCGGATTTTACATACCCACAAAAGTGAGAGTAATTTGTCAGACACTAAATAACATTAATAGAACGGAATTCGCTCGTATAAAAATATGTCTCAATAAAGAAACATCAGTTAAGAATACGTACTTATCCAAAAACTTATCACCTTATTCCTAATATAATGCGATTCAACAAATCACTCGAATGAGCGAATTCATCGCCCAGTTTCGCGCGTGTCAGGCCTAATAAATCTATAGGAATTAGAGAACCATTTGTCTCTATTTGCGTAAATCATTTAAATCCGTCCCGAAGAGATGTCCAGTATCGGAGGAAGGTGATTTGAAAAACGATAAGATACAATTGAACTGAATCTATATAAAAACAACTCTTAGCCCTTCCAGTGGCATTAGTCCGATTTATCCCTATATCTTAAAACATAGCAAAATCGCTGCCGCATTATAAAGGTCCATAAAACTTTCCTGTCGCGTACCTTAGGGCTATAAGATATGTTCCTGCAAGCGGCTTCCCCACGAGACTATAACATAGGTCTGCAAAAGTAACAGTGTTATATCTGGTAATGCCGTTGTCCACAAGTGACGGTCACGTGGGCTATCTACCTGATTATTTTGCTAATTAAAGTTATAAGAGATAAATTTTGTACGGTAACAAAAGTTACTAGAAAAACGAGGCGGAGTTTCTTTTACTTCAGATGATAATTTGTTTCATTTCTCAAACATTAGAATTCTTCATAACTTCACATATTCTGATAATATTTACCTAGTCAGCGCCAGAAGAAATATAACAGAAATCCACACACCGGCCCACTCTTTCTTTCTCGTTTATTGTAAAATTAAACAAGCACCACAGCCGTGAGCAACAATAACGCACCACAGCCGTGCGCAACGATAACGCACCACTGCCATTAGTTAACAAAATTAATAAAAGAAAATCTTGTTGCGTCGTGTGTTCAAAACAATTTTTCTTTTTTTCACAATCCAATTTATTGTAACTAATGTGGGGTACAAACGTATATACATAAATGTATGTAGGTAGTATGTATTATGTAATAAATCAGTCTGCTTCACACCTAGTTGTTTTACCGTTGTTCCACTGGCGACGAGGATGGGATTTACGTGTGTAATTAATGGTTAAGTGCATAAACTATTCAAAATACAATGCCTATCTATCAAGTTGAATTCAAACGCGCGACCCATTAGTGATTCAACTGACCACAAAATTTCCAGGAGTGTTCACGAATAAGTTAGAGACTTGTAAAAAATCTATTCAACTGCATATGACAGATGACAAGCCGGTGTATGTGCGCGCGCGAACGGTGCCGTTGGCACTACGCAGTCGCGCTGAGAATAAATTGGCGCGGCTTGAGCGAGAAGACACTATTTATCCTGTCGAATCTTTCAAATACGGCACGCAAATTATTTAAATGTGCTTGTCTCGTCGGCCCCGTTACACGTATGTCATCGAGAAAGACTACCGTATTAGGGATACCCCAGAGGGTTTCTTCCATAATCTTTTGAAATTTCTCCGGGATACAAGACAAACCGAATGGAGTACAACGATATACGAAAGTTCCGACGTGAGTAGTTATAGCAGTATACGGTTGTGAGTTCTCCGTTAACATTGATTGTTGATAACTATTTTTTAGATCAATATTGGAATATTGAACAGCAACCAATTCTTCGATTCTAGGCAAAGGATAGGGGTCGCGTCTTAGTTTAGAGTTGATAGTTATTTTATAATCCCCACAGATTCGTATATCGCCATACTCTTTAACCACGGGTATTATTGGCGTTCCGTATTCAGAAGATGACGTACTATGGGTTTTACAGTGAAACTAGACAAATGTAGATTCTTACAGAAATATGTCAAATATATAAGGTTTATCCTTGACAAAATGGGTCTCCATCCCGATCCTAAAAAACTGGAAGCTATTTCGTGCGTTCCGCAGCCATAGGACATTACTCAGTTGAAAAGTTTTTTAGGAATATTGAATTATTATGGTAAATTTATTCACAATTTGAGCATCATATTACATCCTCTACATGCACTGCTTAAGAAGGGAAATAAATGGAATTGGGACAAGCAATATGAGCATGCGATTATATCGGCGAAAAGTGCACTATCTAATGATAAGGTGTTAGCATACTACGATTCATCAAGACCGCTAGTTTTAGCAGTAGACAGTAGCGCGTACGGGTTGGGTGCAGTGTTAGCGCACGTTTACGCGGATGGTAGTGAGCGCCCTGTTATCTGTGTATCTAGAACACTCAATACCGCTGAAAAAAAGTATAGCCAGCTGGACAAAGAAGCTCTCGCCATATTTTTTGGTATAACGAAACACTACCAGTATTTGTACGGTCGCAGATTTATTTTACGCACTGATCACAAACCCCTTAGTTATATTTTCGGACCGAAGGTAGGCATTCCACAAACGGCAGATAGCCGTCTACAATGATGTGCCGCCCGATTGGCCGCTTATGATCTTGTAATAAAATTCATTAAGTCGAGTGAGAGCAGACCCGCGGACGCCCTATCCCGTTTACCGCTACCGTATACGCGAAAGCAACTAGAAACCGTTAGTTATACCGATTTAGTCCAAGATACCTTACCAGTTGATTTTAAAGAGATCGGGATGGAAACCAAAAATGATAAACTTCTAAGTAAAATTAAGGATTATGTAATGTGTGGTTGGTCGTCGAAGACTATTTGTGATAAGGAAAAATCGTGCTTTATACGTAAAGAATATATTAGCTTTAGCTTTGTACTATTACTATTATTACTGTGTATGTTTGTCACCTGCAGTCGTGTATCATGTGCTTTATTTGGATATGTACAGATCCTTATTTAATAATCACTATTAAAATTGAAAATATATATGTAAATATCTATGTATATAAGTGTATATGTATATATATATATATATATATATATATATATATATGTATGTATATGTGTGTATTTATGTCTATGAATGTACATTTTGTAAATATAGATTTCCCTGTGATCAATGTCTAAGTCCAAACTATTTAAAAATAAGTTTGTATAATGCTGGATCTCTTAGTACGAAACAAGACGACTTTCAGTTTGCTGTGGAGGAGTCTATACCGGATATAATTGCTATAAACGAAACTTGCCTCAAAGTAGGTGAGAATAATCGCGAACCTATTATTCCTGAATACCGACTGCGGCATATCCCACGTCCACCGACTACTCGTTCGCGCGGTGGTGGTGTCGGTTTCTATGTACATCGTGATATTACCACACGTACTATTCAGCATCCTGTAACTAATCTTGTAGAACAAATGTGGTTATCTGTTAAAATTTGTTATATACGTCTTGCTATTGGCACTGCGTTTCGCCCACCGTGGTTAGATTTAGATACTTTCATTGATGCCTTAACGCAGTCGATCATTTCATTTTCAACACATGATAAAATTGTTTTGCTTGGAGATTTTAATATTAATTTATTAAAAGGTACTGCTTGTACAACTAAAAAGATCCAACAGTTTCTTAATTATATAGAATTGATAAATTATGTAACGGAACCTACCCATTTTACAGACCGTAGTGAGACTTTAATCGACTTGGTTTGTACAGATGCTCACGTACTTAATTTGACTGTTTTGATCATAAACCTGTACTCGGTGGTCATAGTTTTATTCATGTAGTTTTAAAAATTAAAAAAGATAAACCCCGCCCACGCTTGTTAACCTTTAGGCCACCGAAGGGTATAAGATCCAATAATTTTTGAGCAAGATGTGGATAAGATGAACTGTGATAGGATATGAAAGTTACAGTTTGTTCACAGTGTGGTCGACAGTTTTAATGAAATTGTACTACAACTTTATGACCATAACGCCCCATCTAAAACTATTTATATGAAAAATCCCGAAATTCTTTAGCTGACTAGTTATGTTCGATACATGATGAGATTACGTGATGAAGCTCATAGATTAGCTCGACGGTCTAAATCTGAGGTCCGTGTTAGTGAATATAAAATACTTAAACATACTTATATTTATTTGTTTAGGTTATAGCTATGTAATCATTGTAGTAATAATTGAATTGTGTGAGGTAAATAAATGTGTTTCTTTCTTTTTTTTATATATTGTACTTGAGTTAGGCTGTTTGATTTTTAAGTATAGGTTAGTCATTCCTCCGGTTTTACTACGCAGAGTCTTAGAGGAAATTCATGAGGGGCACTTAGGTATAAATAAAATGAACCCCCACATGCAGCCTTGCATCCGTGGGAGTTTCCACTAAAACCCTGGCAACGCATTCACGCGGATTTTGCAGAATACAGGGGAATAAAATATCTGACTTTAGTTGACGCTAATTCAAAATGGATCGAAGTATTCGAAATGAAGCGTACAGACGCAGAATCTACAATAAATGTCTTAAGGTCCATTTTCGTGAAATTTGGACTCCCGTCACAACTAGTCACAGATAACGGGCCTCAATTCCTGTCTTTAGATTGTAAAGAATTGTAAAAAAAACTGTACAACACATGTAATATCGGCACCTTATCGTCCTCAAGGTAACGGGGCGGCAGAAAATGCGGTAAAAACAGTAAAGAAAGCAATAAAACGGACTGTACAGGAAGGTGAAAATAGAACTAAAGCGCTTTGTAAATTTTTATTTCGATATCGTAATGTTGAGCATGCGACGACCGGCGTCTCGCCGGCCGTGGCGCTCTTGGGTCATCGACTACGCGGGCGCCTTTATGCGCTACGACCGGACGTCACCGCCGTCGTACGCACCGCTCAAAAAATGTCAACTAGAAAATAAGGGAGGTCAGGGCTGAGACATCCAGATCAGTGATCCTGTGTTCGCTAGGGATTACACAGATAGTAACAGTAAATGCGTCGAAGGGAAGGTTATACAAAAAACGGGACCGGTATCATATAAAGTTGGTATAGGCGATGGCTTACAATGGCGTTGGCATTAAGACCAAGTAATTACACTAAAATCCACAAATAGATATTCTCTGTCGCGTCAAAATTTATCATTAGAAAATACTGACAAACCATTAAATAAAGACAATGGTGGCAATGAGACATGTGAAGAGGTAGCGGGGGAGGGGTTGGAGGAGAACCTCATAACAAAGTCCTGATTCAATGCAACGCACCGTGCGTTCTTTCACCGCAGGACTCCTCAGCACGCGCGATGCGTGCTTATAATTAGAAATAAGTTACGTAAATAAATAAGAGGTTGATAAAACTTTGATGTGGGCTTTGCTATTGAAACCTGTTATACACAATTTATTTGTAAGGTGTAATCGATTAGCATTTAAAATTTTAAAAATCTATTTTAGTTATTGGGAATTTGATGGGGGAAAATGTGGGGTACATACGTATATTTATAATATAAATGTATGTAGGTAGTATTTATTATTATGTAATAAATCAGTCTGCTTCACACCAATTACCAGGGTGACATAAATAGCCAAGATGTGTGCAATTTAGTGTAAAATAACAAAAAGTAATTTGTGTGGGCTTGAGTTTAATCCTATTTGATTTGTGCTCTGAAAGAAATCTTATAAAAAAGCATATTCTATGTTGATCTAATGAATAATTAAAACTATCGTTTTATTCAGTAATCAGTTTCTTCGACTGGCACTCTTTTATCTATATATATATATACATATAGAATGAGTAAGGTCGGGGTGTAGTGTCATGTAGTGAATTAAAGAAATACCAATATGGCGATATAACGGGTCTTTATATTTGAAGTAACCTAACCAAAACTGAATAATAATCAATTATTATTAATTCCGTCTATTTAAGACTGTGGGTAACTAATTAATAAATCGTGATAACACAAAATAATTATCAGAAGTCTAGGATAAGCTACTAGCACAATACAACAAGTGTACCGTACAACGCCAGAGCTAAGATTGCCCAAACTGTTCCCTAATACTTATTATACTATTTGCCGAACTGCCTTCGCTCCGTTCTTTTTATACCGAAATGACGAGTGGTAATTGAATAACGTGATCTGTCGGGTTGGAGGTGCACCTGTTGTTTACAGATACTTTGCTAGGTGCATATGACGGCACAAGTGCCAACATATATAATATATCTGGCTGGCCCTTATAAACGAATTTAATAGCTGCGCTCCAGATAATGAGATGTGTTTCTAGCCTGTATATCATTAATCGAATACAGAGTATAGCAGACGCTTTTTATAATGAACTACATGGATGTCAGTGTGACAAAAAAGTAGATAATTTGAAATTTGATGCATTGCACATTGTTTTTTTACACTCTTTGAAGAACCGCTAGAGAAATCAGAATATAGACAATTTAATCTCAATAATAACAACGCTACTAACGTTCTTCTCGAAACTGAGAATTATCAGACACCGATCACCGTAATCTGAGACGGCGCTGCTTCGTACGAGGTGCTGATTCGCAGGTTAGTCCACGCTTTTGATTTGGGGTCTTCGCTACTTTATTTATTTATAGGTAACACTTTCCCTTTTTCTTTAACCACGCTCTTTTCTATATCCTTATTTTATCGCTCCCTCCTGGTGGGACTTATTTACACGGTCCCACCAGCACCTTTAACCCTAAGTAGGCAGAGGATAAACAGTTAAGAACATACTGTTCCTTCCTACTTCTCAAGCGTTTTTGTATAATTTTATTTTATTTAGTAGCTATTAACGAATGTTACCAATAAAAAAATATAAACGAAATCGCGAGCATGGGCTACTGTAATCAGCCTGCCATATCAGTGTTCGATATAGTGGTATACCTGTATTACAAGCACTATTTATAGGACAGGATATTAAAAAATATGTATGTGTATACTTATATGAGTATACATCGTATATAAGCAGATAAGAGGTTATATTCTTTAGCTTAAAAAATATTATATGCAATTGATAACGTTTGAATTAAAAAAGTATAATTAACTTTAAAAGGCTTTAAAATAAATTTTATATATATCTGTTTACCAAATTATCTACCAAAAAGAAGTAGAAAAAACTATGTATCAAATAATAATATAATAATATAATGCAAACAAATAAAAAGAATACATACCGACAGTTAACTTCAAACCTATAAACCCACATTAAAAAGTGTACAATATAAAAAACTACTTTTATCACGATTAGTCCCAAGAAATTATTATCATTCACCACCATTTGAATAAATTTACCTCTTGTTAGTTTAATGTTAATCAGTTTTCACGAAAACTTGACAAACAATTACTAACCAACTTTATGGTTTCGCTTTTAGGTGTCGGTGTATGTGCACATCATAAATGTTAACTCTCATCTTTTTTCTCAAACCCACCAAAAGTAAAACGAAAAGTATAACTTTAAAAAACTCACAATAAATATGGGATATCTAAATTAGAGAAATATTCTAACGTTCGCGTTAACTGTAGCCTAACATTCATCACTTAGATATGGCTGAACATTTCGAGATTATCTGTAAAAGCTTTTTCAATAGACGTTTAAATTACTGTTTTGATTTTTTTATTATTGTGATTTTAAGAATCACCATCAAATTTTAGTAGCCCTACCGAGATTTGAATCAGACCCTCTTTAATTTTAGATCTTCCTACAAACATAACGATAAATGTGAAAGTTATTTTATACTTATTTATTAGAAATTATATAAACAATAAGGACTAGTGTTTAGTGACTAGACACTTGTCGAATACAAATATCAAAACTAGTGTATAAATAATAATAATAATATCTTTGATTGAAACCCTATTGTTATTTTATCTATCTAGTGTAAATTTACGGTACTAAACGCATATGCATGTCTATTCAATAAATGTATCTCTTACAGAAATGTTCAGATAGTAGAATACAAGTAGTTTTTGAGTTAATATCACAGATGGCGCTATAATATGTTTTATTAGACGTTTATTTTGTTGCTATAAAATACGTCGGTGCAGCAAACGTAACGTTTGTAGAGCGTAGTATATATATATAAATGGCATCGTTTTCAGGCGACGCTAAACTGTAATTTCAGCGTCGTTTGTACTAGGAGTTCATAGACTTATGAAGAAATTTTCAGCGTTTCAGGGAAGGAGTTTTCAGAATGTAATGGAACGACTTGAAGAAGGTTTTCATTCAAATATCCCTATTTTGCTAATTCAGACTACCTAAATATTGATAGGAAAGAGTAAGTTTTCGTTTTAGTAGTTACACCATAAAATTTCTAATTATGGGCTTCTTTTCAGATTATTAATTAGAGACAGTGAATTAAATTTATTGAAAATTTGTATGCCTTTTAAAATTAACTAACATTTGTTTTTTTAAATTTTACTATATTCTCTTTCTTCTGGGTGGAATCCTAGACAATAATCATTTTCTTAGACGGCGTACATATCAAAGAAATGTTTATGTTTGATTCTGCAAAGTAATTTTATTCGAACCTAAGCCGTAATATAAAAAAGCATCATTGGAAAAAAAATATTTTGCGTATACTGTAAACGTACAACAACTCATTACCTATGTTTATTTATATCATCGTTATTTTTAACAAACCACACTATTTGAAGACAATAAAAAAAATATAAAAAATGAAAAAAACATTTTTTACTTAAAACTCAAGAAAAATGCTAGAGGTAATAGGCTTTCATAAAGATGTAGAGAGTTGTGCGATTTCTACGGTTTAGCATAATTCAGCAGCGACCGCACGCAAGCTACAACATGGCGTTTGTTTCATATATTCATGAATCGAAAACTTCTGAAAAGTATTAATTATTATACGAACCAAATTACGAACACAAATAATGAACTCATGTGCCAGAAGCGTACACTGTTACTATTTACTCTAGATCTTGCTTGATGATGATGCTTCTTTACAGTTGTATGTATCGAAATTATCTATCGAAGCCCCCTTGTGTATTGCAATTGTTAAAAATAAACCAATTTTCTACATACATTATTTATAATCAGATGGAATCTGTGTCTACTGATATTTGGAATTAATAATGTATTTACATGTACATTAGGTTAATTTTGTCATTAAAAGCAAACTACAGTGGTTTTTAAGAATAGCAAAGTAATGAAAGAAGAGAAGATGTTATTTGTCTGATTTTTTTGTAGTCGATGCAAATGTTTATAAAGCTGGCATGAATCTTCGTGACGCAATTTCACGACATTTCTAACTAATGTCTATACAGTTCCACACCCCTTAGTGTATTCTCCCCTCATCGAATGCTCAAAATTCACACACGCATGGACATGTGCGTACAACCTCCTAGTCTGTTCAGCCGCCCTGGTACATATGTGACTCGGGAAACTCACATGGCTCCACGGAACAACACGTGCTACGCTCGTGTGCCGGCCCACAACAACGCGGGTCGTGTCTAAAAGCAGTACACACTGAATATTGTTCGTTGTAGATTGTGCATGTGTTGTGGACTTGTTGGAAGTAATGTATGCCGACATATGTGTGTATATTTGCTCATGACATAGTAACGATAATAGCAAACTTTGTTTTGAGTTCATCATACTTAAAATTAATAAGACTTATAAAAATCTTGACAACGCCTGCTAACTTTTAGGTTTCATTATTAAAATTTGTACAGGCGCTTTAACTGAAAGGTTACTGAGAAAATCATATACAATAGCGAACTGTTATTTATATAAAGCTGCCAATGTTATAAGAATTATTCAACGGTCATATTACAGATGATGATTTTCTTTGATAATATGTGTATATAAAAGCTGTTAGAGATTGACGTGCCGAATGCGTTTTATGATAATGTTCTTAATTACATTAATTTTAAAACATTACAGTAATCAGTAAAATTGACAAATATTACACAAGTGTAAGTAATCCCTAGTAAAACAAAACAAACGAAAACAAAAACTGAGGGTTTGAAAGGATTATTACTTAATCTATAAATTAGAATTGATTTTTTAAATATTCACACAACTGAGAACAACTTATATTTATTTGTTATTCTGATAACGTTCCGTTTGTTTATTCATTACTACCGCCCGGCATTATTACGGCCCGGTTTCGCGTGGGAGCTATGTACGAGTATATTAATGTGGTCATAAGTATGTAAATGATTTTGATATATTTTAACGCCTTAATATTTCAAGTTTATTAGATATAAAATCTATGTAAGAATCTTCACACATTTTTTTCACAAATGAAACTCCTTTTGGCATGCTATCGAAAAAAATTGCACTATGCGTTACGTGTTACCTTTGCTGTAGTAACCGTTAATATGTAAACCGTTACCATAGTAACATGGTAAGTTTACATTTTACATTTATTTTATCTTACTCGATGCATATATGTAAAATATAAACATTGAAAGTGCAAGTTATTACTATGTGTCTACACAGAGGTTGGGTATGTTTTTTAATCCCTTTTTCGAACTGAGTTAGTTTCGATTAACTTAGTAATCAGATTCAAAATATATGTATGAGATCGTGAAATATACATGCTTGGTACACACGTATATTTCACGCATTCATATAAGTATGAAATGGATAGTATAGCTTAGCTAGTTAGATTGGCGATATTCGGCGACAATCCAAGCGGAGGCTCCCTTGTTCTGGTTGCCTATATAAAATCGGCCGAGTGCCTTACGCGCTCTCCTTAGTAGCCCGGTGAAACTGTAGAGGCCATTCCAGGCTAACAGAGTAGTCAGTTCGAAAAAAAAAGTTATTAGATATTTAAGATAATAAAAAAACTATTTATAGTGGAAAAAAAACTCGTGGGTGATTTTGAAAATTATAAGTTATCTAAATCCGTTCATCTACTGTATGTACATATCTGTAAATCACTATAATAATCATATTTCTTATATATACACTTAGAGCCTAATTTATTTTATACTAATAAAAATTGCTTGTACTTAAGGAAACGTTTGTTGTATTTTAAGTTAAATTTTATTTTACTATGCAATGGAACTAGTATTTTAATACCTAATAATTTATATAAAATATAAATGTAATGAATATGGAAAAATTAATAAATTAATTCGGATAAAAATCCATATAAGTATTTTAATTTGTATGAAATATATTGTATACAGCGTGTGATGCAGTGTTTTCAAGATTTTTAGTTACACAGAGGCCTTTGACAATAAAAGTATGTACTGAAACATCCATAAGCATAACTGAAATAAAGCAATATTTTTTTATGTAGCGCTAAAATAATAATGATAATAATAAATGTTGTTATGGCGAATATCCCAAACAGATCCGGGATGCCTGGTTCAACCCTCAATCCGGTATTTTCATACCTATATAAGGCAAACCACTAAGATGGGCTGTTGTATCTCGTTCTTACGGAGCACCGTCACATACACGTACTCACAGTAATCACAGAAATGTTTATTATTCTGTAGGAAAGGTCCAAAAACCACACACAAAAAAAAAAGGTACGTTAGCGCCAAGTTCGTCGTACGTTAAGGAGCAAACTGACCGTTGTAAAGTCAGTGCCCGGTATCGTAATCTACCCACATATGAAGATATGTAAATGCCCGGACAAATGTGTTACTTCAAAAGTTAATTAAAAATAACACTTTTAATAGATATAAGCCAAAGGAATTTTACTTCCTCCGCGTGTACACACTGATACACGGAAAGTTTTTTTTGTTGTGCGTAATTTTAATTATATATGGATTAATACAATGACAAAATTCATTCATTCATTCCATCCAAAATGACGGTGGAATAGACAAGGACGTGAGGAATAGGATAAATGCAGGGTGGATGAATTGGCGAAAGGTGTCTGGGGTGGTTTGTGACCCACGAATACCGTTGAAACTCAAGGGGAAGGTGTATAAAACTATAATAAGACCAGCCGTGTTATATGGATCCCAGTGCTGGGCTACCAAAGAGACGGATGAGAAAAGATTACATGTGACAGAAATGCGAATATTAAGATGGATGTGTGGTGTAACAAGGATGGATAAGATTAAGAATGCGTATATCAGAGGAAGTTTGAAAATAGCACCAGTGACAGAGAAGTTGAGGAGTAGTAGGTTAGCAGGGTACGGGCATATTATGAGAAGAGATGAAAGTCATGTAAGAAGAAAAGTTTTGAGTTTGAAAGTGGACGAATATAGGAGTAGAGGAAGACCGAAAAAGGTGTGGATGGATTGTGTGAAAAACGATATGTGTATAAAAAGTGTGAATACTGAGATGACATCTGACAGAGGAGAGTGAAAAAGGAAAACATGTTGTGCCTACTTAGGTGGGATAAGGGTAAGATGATGATGATGGATTAATGCAATATTTCTCAAAACGATACAAAATAAACCCTCACTTTTTAATACTATGTAAGAGGCAAAGGTTTCACCAGCGTTTTTAATATCTGCGTCCAAAACTCCTTCTCACGACTTGTTTGAATTTTTTTTTTCTAATTGACCTACACTGTTGACCCGGAGGCCTCTACAGTTCCACCGCCCTACGACTTGTTTGAAATACGTTGACTCTTCTATACTTTATTTAAATACAATATAACCTTCTGGAAGAAATTCTCTAAATGCTTGTGAAAACCGTATCAAAATCCGTTGCGTAGTTTAGAAGAGAACTAAGGTAACACACAAAAAAAATGATATTTTGTTTTGTAATAATTCCTCTGAAGTTTAAAAAACAACGCGATGTGATAATTATTTCATTCTTAAACAGGTCACGTTCCAACAGTGCGCATTATTTATTAGACCACCGCAGTCGTTCACACATTACATTGTTTATCGCTTATAATTTATGCATTCCTAGTACCAATCAATGTAACTTGTTCAACATACATTTGGAGATGACCACAAAACAAAAAAAAAAAAAAAATGAATAATGGATGATGAATTATTGTGTTTTTTGATAAAATAAATTAACAAGTCTTGGAAGTATAATTGATATTGAATTAACATTTTTAAGGTTAACTTAACCAAATACCCCAAACCATCAACAGAAAATAACCGACCTTATAAAGAGAGTGTATTTAAAATACTGTTTTATTCTCATCATTGTTTTAATATTTTATCGTATCTAAAACATATCAAAAAAGTAGTGTGTAACTTATTTATGTACACGCGTTAGAAGTAACGAGATAAAAATCTTTTCAATAATTTTATCTTTCGCCTTATTCTGCGTTTGTAGAAAAAACGATACTAACAATAGAAAAAAGGTATTTAATACATATTATACATACTTTTTTTGAATAAAATGTTGACTATAGCTAACTTCAGGGTGTCAGTTTTTCGTGACTGTGTGCGCGCGCATCGTAAAAATTTACTCTCGTCATTTTTCCGTAACGCACCAAAAGAAGTGTATAACTTCAAAAAAATACGAATGTAATTAAATATGTATATTGACATCTATTGTGAAATCAACTAATTTATAATATGCCCAGAATTTTGTTCACAATATTTTATTTAATGCATTATTATGTGATTTTCACGCGAATTACATCTCTTTATACGGATTAATTATAATTATCTCAACTTAATATATCACAAATCAAAATACAAAATAATAATAATATTGTGATATAAGAAATTCTGTCACCGGTTTTTATTCATATGATCCTAGTATGAACCAGTGTAACTTGCACACCCGTTTTCCAATAACCAAAAACTATAATAACAAACAAACAACAACGATCAAACAACGACAAAAATAATTGTAGTCCGGTGGAACTGTGAAGGCCTTATTGGCTGGCAGTGTAGGTCAGTTCGAAAAACAAAAATTACTTACTGTCCGTGTGTCTCTTTTGTTAATTTCTGACAAATATTCGAACGGACCGCCTAGCCTAACTAGCATGGAAAACTAATGACAGATGGATAATGCGGTTTTTACTCCACATTAATTTTCTACATATTTTTGAAGTTACACTTCTTTTGGCGCGTTAGGGGAAAATGATGAGAGTACATTTTTACGATGCCCGCGCACACCGTCACGTATAACCGACACCCTGCAGTTAGCTATAGTCAACATTTTATTCAAAAAAGTATGTATTAAATACCTTTTTTCGCTGTAGTCCGGTGAAACTGTAGAGGCCTTGCCAGGTTAACAGTGTAGTCAGGTCAAATAAAACTTTTTTCTATTGTTAGTGTCGTTTTTTCTATAAACGTAGAATAAGGCGAATGATAAAATTTTTGATAACATTTTTATCTTGTTACGCCAAAGAACTATAACTTCTAACGCGTATACATAAGCACACACTTTTAATTTTTTTTTATATTTAATAAAAATGACCGAAAGATATAGTGATGATGACTTTTTTTGTTTTTAATGAATTGAATAGATATATATGGCATTTACGTATATTTGAAAATTTGGTAAAACAAACATGTGTCAAACTGTGCTAGTGGATGGCATTATGATTTCAAACGGTAGTTTTACGCAACTCCGATATTTTCAGTTGGTCCACATATTAGCATATAAAGTATATAAAAGGATATAGTGATAAATTAAACTTATTTTATTAGATTTCCATCATGTAAGTAGTACTCAAAAAAGAAATTATTGTGTGTATGTTGCTAAGAATAATAATATTATTACTTTTGAAGTGAAACTTCTTATGGAAGGTTTTTGAAATTCTCACCAGCAACCTTTTTCTGATACGAATAGTGGGGGGATGGGAGGGTAAACACTGTGTCGGGTAGAATGTTGAAAACACCGATACTCGTCCGATCATCGAAGTTAAGCAGCGGTCAGTACTTAGATGGTTGACCGCCTAGGAACACTGCGGAACGTTGGCTTTTTGTTGTACTTTTTATAAAGAAGTTTGCACTTCTTTCGCATTGTTATAAGCACACACACACTTTTATGTTAAAACTAGTTTGGCCGCGTTGAGCGATTTTAGTTTGGAGAAAAATTTACATTAAAATATTTCAAGTGAGATAAGTGTTACATGGGGTCAAATTGGTCTTTGTCTCATCGTAAGGCTGTAGGTTTGTAAATGCAAGCGTTACAGCGCTGATTTTCAGACAAGGCCTGCTGTATGTTTCTGTTATATTTTGTTTAGGTTATATAATATTGTATTGAGTGCTAATAGATGTGAAAACCAGACTAATGTTAATAATTTCAATTAATAATTTATGACATTTAAATAATTCAGAGTAAAATCGATTTAAAGAACACAATTTTTCCATTGTTTCGAAATTTCACTTCTGTCGACAGTCCTTATTTCTCGACTTTTTATTTATTTATGTGTTTGTGTGTAAAACCAATTTATAAATAATCTCCTAACTGTTCAGCAAAAATATACTCAAACGGTTGTCGAACCTGCGATTTTGAGGTCTTATTAAGGGTCCTCATAATTCTAAATGGAGGCAGTTCAGGTGTTGTTAGCTCTAAATCCGCCCCTTACGGCCTCTCATGATTGGTCTCATCTTTGTAGTGCCTTGTTTGTGGGCTTATTTATCTATAACATGCAGGGCGCCGCCTACACCCCATTGTTTAAAACGTGTTATACCAGGAACGGATGAAGTTGCAGGAGTAAATTTTAAGGAAACGAGATAGGCTTCATTTAATTTGACATTTCAAATTTGCTGCAAAAATTATTGCGTGTCATATTTTTAAAATTTAATTCTTACGACGGAAAGTTATTATAACCGGCCGTTACTTCTACATAAAAAAAATGTTCACAGAAGAAACCACATCTAGGGGTTAGAATTTAAATAGATATTAACTATGTGTCTGCAAGAACAGTACCATAATAATGAGTTTGTAGAACAATATAATGTTACACTATATATTAAAGAATTATATGATCTATTTATCATACAATATTAGAATAACATTTTTTTATCTTAGGTCTCAGGTTTCCCAAACACATACATCTTTATGAAGCCGGAACACAGTAAACAACGGCGCGCTCCGAGCCGGCTGCACACAACAACGCTGTCGAAAGACAGGAGGGTATGTCATCGGAAGTTTCCCTTTTACTTCTGTGCGCCTAGTAACTTCGTCCCCAGAATACACGTGCTCGGTTTTCAGTTTGAACACACAGACCGACCGAACGAGACTTGATTGCGTTACCCGAGGACAAAAACGGGGTCAAAGATATTTTGTACCATTTGCGGTTTATTGTTCGTTTTCTTTTACCGTCTTTTTAAGCGTCGTTTACGTTTTACGTTTACATTCTTTAACGTTTAACGTATTTGTAAAAGGATTATCATGTAACTGATATTATCATCTAAACAACAGTAAAAATGCTTATATGAATTATTACAGATTTCCGATTAAATTATTATGTAAACAGGAAAAGATGGAAACATTTTAATTTTGATCTGTGCCATCAACAGTTATTACTGATTTGTCAAAGTACTTAAAAAACTCATGCATGTCATACATGAGACAGTAGTGAAAATTAATAATAAACATATTATTGTCTTTTTATAAAGCCTCTCACACACTTGCGTGTATCGTAGCGATGTTTGCCTGCCGTCACAATAACTGTAGGCGTGGAAAGATATATCCTTATACATTACGTACTAATATCAAAGAAGTTTAGCTGATGGACGCCAAGTTTCTATTCTCCGTCCTGTTTACGCCAGATATTTTATATGAAAAAGCTTTGCACTAAAATAAAGTTTTGAAATGTTATCAATAATTATTTTCAAGGAGTTATTTTCCCTTTCATTGAGACATATTATAATTCAAATCAGGTTCGATGGGCTGAACAATTATTTACAAAATACAGAATGAAAAGATATCCCGTATCAGATAGCGATCAGACTCTGTACCGTGTGAAAAGGATAGAAGAAAACGAAACAAGAATATTGGAGAAACGGGAGATAGGAAATATTGGAGGAGAATTGTTTAACGACGAACTTTGGGCCCATGAGTGGTATTTGGTAAGGATCCTCTGTTAAAATAAAGTAATAATAAATATTCATAATTACAAAGATTTTAAATGCATGTAATTCCGTGTACTAAGCAAACGATTGTCATTTGTTTTTGATCAGCAAAGCAAATCTGCCTCGTAGTGACCGGTATAAACGAATGCAACAGAAATATTTAAATTGCAAGGGTTAGGCAGAGATGGAACTATAACAAGTACGGATTATTCACGTGTCTCTATAGTATAACTTGTCATTTCAATAGGCACACAAATATCCACACCGTCTATAAGTCTATCGAGATGCAATAGTAATACTTCGGACAACACCAAGTTTTTAGTCTGTTATTATACAATTATGAGCTCCAGTGACCACTTAACATTTGGTGGTGGATATTTGCTACTTACTTGCATTACAATGTATTGTTTTGTGTGTTATTATACAAAATGTTTTTAGTTTCTTATGGTATATTTACATTTTGCTCATCTAGCTGAATGGAGTAATACCTATTAAGGGTAAAAAAAAATGTTACATACACATTATATTACATACATGTATTCAATCTTTAAATAATATAATTCTTACGTAAAGTACTGGACATTTTACTTGATGTATATTACTTAGAAATTTAGCTTAAGGCAAAAGTTACTTATTACACAATATATTCATGCTCTTTCCAGCAAGACACACGCACCGTTCACAACTTGCCGCGTTTGGATTTGAACGTATTGCCAGTTTACGAAATGGGGTTCAACGGCAACGGAGTCCGTGTGTCCGTATTGGATGACGGAATCGAGTACAATCACACCGATCTACGCGCAAACTACGTGAGTTTTATGATACTCTGGTAGCAGTCGAAACTTTGCGTGTCAAAGTGACAGACGAGTGACAGATGTCGCGTGTCGTCGTCGCGTCGTCTGTCGTGTCATGTAATCCTCATTCGTCGTTATCGCACAAGATATCTAGTAATAGTATTAGGCGTAATATTATTATTATTATCTATCTAGGATATCTTCAATTAATGGTAATAATTATAAATTTGGAAAACCGCCGCTTAAATTTCTAAATATCATTTCCTATTACTGTAAAAAAGTGACGATTGTGACCCAATGACAGAAATAAATAGAATAATGTCTAAATAATTAATTGGTTTTTAGGATCATAATAGAATTATTAATTATAATGTAAAATGGTATCTGGGGTATATAAAGTATTTATAATTAACTATCCTAATTGTTTGTATGCTTACAGTGATTAAATATTATGAGTTTATTTGTTAATTTATACAATTCATAAATACTTATTGAATTTCAATGTTTTATGCGGATTTATCTGCTGTTTTTTTTTAATCTATATTGTATGTACTCTTAGATTTATTTATAATTTCGTTGTCCATATGCGGCTTCGATCACGTAGGATATAAGATTTGCATAAAATGAAATATATGTATAATTGAACATAGTATTATTATAGTCAACAGATTTTTTTAAATATTACCTATAGCTCCGGAGTAAACAACTCCTCTATATTTATAAACTTTTATAAGATATAACTACCTACATTCTTGTTATGTTCTCTTGGTGTGTTAGAAGTTCACAGCTGATATTTCCGAGAAGAAGGACTCATTTGATTGATAAGGCAAGAGAGAAAGAAGTTTTGGAGTTGTTGTTTATGTCGTCGTTTAAATGTTGTTCATTTTCCTTTCCTTGTTAGTAAATAAACATCACCAGCAGTGCATATTTATTTTTTGAGATTTTTTTAGATAACATTTTTGGAGAATGTTTACTGTCCACAAACGTCATAGTCGTTACCTTACGTACTAGTTAAACAAATATCAAACCAATCCGTATATTTATTTGTATTTCTTGTATCCGTCCGCTATTATTGGCCTGACGCGACGCAGACGGGCCTTCACAGCTTCACCGGACTTACTACAGTCAAACTACTCTATGTATACGAGGAGAGCGATATATACACGACACCGCCTTTACCTTCTGTTGTCTTAGTAAGTTCGCGGCCGATATGACGTGTGTCGGTGCTCTAAACTTACGCCAACGCCAACGCACACCTTCTCCGCTCCTTTTTAGCTGCACAACATGCCTTTTCTCCCTTGTAAAATACATAAACATATTGAAAATACTTCATGAAGACTATGACGAAATTAAAGTTTTCCTGTTATTGTAAGAAAAAACTATGTTATAGGATCCAGAAATAAGTTGGGACAGCAATGACGATGATCCTGATCCCTTCCCAAGGTATTCTTTACCAGTTATGAAAAACTCACATGGAACGCGTTGTGCGGGAGAAGTAAGAAGTTTTATTATAATTATGGAAGTAGGATTGATCCAACTTACTTCATTCATTTATAAATTCTGGGCACTATTTATTACAACTAACTAACATTTCATTTTCAGATAGCAATGACAGCAAACAATTTAAAATGTGGAGTAGGCGTGGCTTGGGGAGCGAAAGTGGGTGGTGTCCGCATGCTCGATGGGCGAATCACAGATTGGATTGAGGGTGATGCAATCGGTAAAAAACTTCTTTGTGTTCCTGTTCTCCTAGTATATTCAGTCGCCATGTTGAGCTCAAAATGTCCGCAGCTTTTCGTTACTGGCACATTTAGTTGAATAGATTTCCACATAGATGGCGTTAAATGGTAAGGGAAATATATTTCAATTAAACTAGCTGATACCCGCGGCATTGCACGCGTTTTTTAAGTTGTATTAAAATAATATAAAATAGTGAGAAGAGGTAGAATTCCAGAAATGCTCTTTTAAAAACCTTTGTAGGTATGACATGCACACCACGTACTGTGATATGTAACATTGAATATGTAAACAGTGTACCGAATAGGATGTTGCAACAACAATATATTTACGACTTTAACTTGCTGTATACATAATAAATACCCTCATTGCTCACTTACACTGTATAAGAAAGTAATGAAAATTTAAAGTTACACAATTTCTCTTAAAGATGTTGTTATATAGATATTGTTAACATAACTAAAATAAAACATCTTCTATTTTCAAAACACGTACCTATTATTTATAATATTGAATTATAAACAATGAGTTGATGATTATTTCTCTAATTGAAAATACAGAAAGAATTGAACTCTTAAAATTTTTCATTAATATAAATCACGATATAAAACTCTATATCTATCTGCAAGCAGTTTTTTGAAGTTATACTTCTTTTGGCGCGTTAGGGAAAAATGATGAGAGTAAATTTTTACGATGCGCGCGCACACCGTCACGAATATCGACACCTTGAAATTAGCTGTAGTCAACGTTTTATTCAAAAAAAGTATGTATATATTAAATACCTTTTTTCTATTGTTAGTGTCGTTTTTTCTACAAACGTAGAATAAGGCGAAAGATAAAATTTTTGAAAAGATTTTTATCTTGTTACGCCAAAGAAGTATAACTTCTAACGCGTGTAAATAAGTACACACTATATTTTTTTAATATTTACGAATTAACATAATGCTCATTGAACTCGAAGCAATATGTTAATACGTTGCTATTTATAATAATAAATATTTATAATAAGATTCGGCTCGATTCGAACATTATTTGTACATCCCTAAAAATTATTAATAAACAATTAAATAAAAATATAAAAAGAATAATAAAAAATTAAATGAAAAAAAAAAAATTAAACTACTTGACCGTAACTGGAATCTTTATATTGAGAGTATCGTATCCGGTTCCGTCGTAATAAAAATATAAAAAGAATAATAAAAAATTAAATGAAAAAAATATTATTAAACTACTTGACCGTCACTGGAATCTTTATATTGAGAGTAGCGTATCTGGTTCCGTCGTTTTATGTCACTTTGGCTACTTTTTATGTCTAGTTTCTGGCCCAGTGGCGACAACTGGCGCTGAGCGAAATTTGTTTTCCTAAAATATGTCGTGCCGTTTCTAAATCATTGGCGTTTCGAGTTCCCGTCGAAGCAACTAGTACGCAGCAGCTCTGTCTCTGCGAACGTTCCAAAAAGTTTGTATTATAAAAGTGAGAGTTATAAGTGAATACCCTTACAATGCAAAAATAAGATATATTAAAATACAACTGAGAACAAGTGGGTATTAACAAAACAAAAATTATATGTCAATAATACAAGGTATTTACAAAACAAAAATTATATGTCAATAATACAAGTAGGTGCTGTGTGCTTATTAATTTCGTAGGAGTGTAATAATGATTTCAATCATTTTTATTTGACGGTTATACCGAGTATACCGTTCTATTTTTATTTAACGGTTATACCGAGTATACCGTTCTATTATAATTAACGTGCCTTTACTTTCAAGAAGTTTCCATTAAATAAAAACTGAACAAGTGGGTATTTACAAAACAAAAATTATGTCAATAATACAAGTACTGTGTTTATTAATTTCGTAGGAGTGTAATAATCCTATCATCTTTATTTGACGGTTATACCGAGTATACCGTTCTATTATAATTAACGTGCTTTTACTTTCAAGAAGTTTCCATAAGTGGGTATTTACAAAACAAAAAACTTCGTAGGAGTGTAATAATGATTTTTCATTTGACGGTTATACTGAGTTGTACTGAGTGAGTACACCGTGACAGTTGTACTGAGTGAGTACACCGTGACGGTTTTACTGAGCGAGTACACCGTGACGGTTGTACTGAGCGAGTACACCGTGACGGTTGTACTGAGCGAGTACACCGTGACGGTTGTACTGAGCGAGTACACCGTGACGGTTGTACTGAGCGAGTACACCGTGACGGTTGTACTGAGTATACCGTTCTATTATAATTAAAGTGCCTTTACTTTCAAGACTTTTCCATTAAATAAAAACTGAACAAATGGGTATTTACAAACTATATCGAGGCTCTAATTACTATTTCTATATGTTCGTTTTATCGCAATAGTGATTCGATAATTTTCCTTTATCAGTCGGTAGCCGGTTCGTGTAATCGACAACTGCTAATGTTCATGAACTCATTACTAAACATAAAATCAAGAAGGATGTACCCTCTGCCTCAAGTTGTAGTCGAAGGTCTGCGTTGGTGGATCCAAAATTGAAAGTTATCAACACCAATATATCTATCCAGAACATTTTTTGGTAACTGATGCCTTCAACCTGGCTTGGGGAGCCCAACTAAACGATCAAGTATTACGGGGAGTATGGTCACAGAAAGAACGGCTTCACAGCAATTACTACACGCTCTCCAGGGTCACGTGCAATACATTACCCCTATCTCGATCATTTTTTGGTAACTGATGCCTTCAACCTGGCTTAGGGAGCCCAACTAAACGATCAAGCATTACGGGGAGTATGATCACAGAAAGAACAACGGCTTCACAGTAATTACTACACGCTCTCCAGGGTCAGGTGCAGTCAATAAAAGGCCGCTCAATTCTAGTTCAGTGCGACAACAGAACTTCTGTGGCACAATTACGGAAAGGGGCCACGAAATCTCTACCTCTTATGGACATAAGATCTACTCTAGATCGTGTCTACGTTATGAAGCTCACACATCTTGGTTAAGCAAATTTTGAAGGCGATAGCGCTAAAAAATCCTAAGGACTCTTGTGCCAAGGCATCAATTTGGGATATTAGCCAATTAAGTTCATTTATAGCAAATTATACTATTGATATTAACAGCTTATACCAAGTATCGCGTCACACCGCTATTTATCAAGCATTACGGGGAGTATGGTCACAGAAAGAACGGCTTCACAGCAATTACTACACGCTCTCCAGGGTCACGTGCAGTCAATAAAAGGCCGCTCATTTCTAGTTCAGTGCGACAACAGAACTTCTGTGATACAATTACGGAAAGGGGGCACGAAATCTCTACCTCTTATGGTCATAAGATCTACTCTAGATCGTGTCTACGTTATGAAGCTCACACATCTTGGTTAAGCAAATTTTGAAGGCGATAGCGCTAAAAAATCCTAAGGACTCTTGTGCCAAGGCATCAATTTGGGATATTAGCCAATTAAGTTCATTTATAGCAAATTATACTATTGATATTAACAGCTTATACCAAGTATCGCGTCACACCGCTATTTATCAAGCATTACGGGGAGTATGGTCACAGAAAGAACGGCTTCACAGCAATTACTACACGCTCTCCAGGGTCACGTGCAGTCAATAAAAGGCCGCTCATTTCTAGTTCAGTGCGACAACAGAACTTCTGTGACACAATTACGGAAAGGGGGCACGAAATCTCTACCTCTTATGGTCATAAGATCTACTCTAGATCGTGTCTACGTTATGAAGTTCACACGTCTTACTTAAGCAAATTTTGAAGGCGATAGCGCTAAAAAATCCTAAGGACTCTTGTGCCAAGGCATCAATTTGGGATATTAGCCAATTAAGTTCATTTATAGCAAATTATACTATTGATATTAACAGAAAGTTCATTTAGCCAATTAAGTTCATTTATAGCAAATTATACTATTGATATTAACAGCTTATACCAAGTATCGCGTCACACCGCTATTTTATTGTTACTTTGTTGCGGAAGGCAGATTCATGATTTGACATTACTTAAGATTGATGATTGACTCTAAGCATTATGTAAAGTCTGATGAAAGTATAATTTTCTGGCCTGAATTTGGGTCAAAAACTGACAACAGTCTCTTAATCCTGTTTATTGGATCGAGAAAACTATGAGTTGCAAAACCCGCCTCAAATATCATTATTTGAAAACCCGCCTCAAGTATCATTATTTCAAAACCCGCCTCAAGTATCATTATTTCGGGATGGATTAAAACTCCCTCGAGAAGACCGAGGCCATACTTTTTCATGAGCCTCGGCGAGGACCACCACCTGGGGCCCACATAATGGTGAAGGGCGCCCGGATCAGGGTAACGGCCCAGATGAAATATGTGGGCCTCACCCTGGACGGGCGCTGGCGGTTCGAGCCCCACTTTGCGGGGCTTGGGCCGCGTATTGCTGGGGCGGCGGCGGCACTCGGCCGATTGCTCCCCAGCATAGGGGGGCTGGGTGCCGGGTGCCGTCGACTCTTTATGGAAGTCGCGCGGGCAATGGCCACCTACGGGGCACCGGTCTGGGCTGATGCCCTCGGTGCCGCCAACGTGCGCGTGCTGCGTAGTGCGCAGCGCACGGTTGGCACTGAGGGCAATCCAGGCGTATCGAACGGTGCCCTCAGCGGCGGCCTTCACGCTCGCCGGCTCCCTGTCTTGGGAGCTGGAGGCGAGAGTTCTCGCCGCCCTGTATGAATTCACGGCGGCGAGGAAGCGTAGTGGGGAGCCGGAGGCCCCAGGGAGATCGAGGCGAAACGGAGGGAGATGAGGGAGGAGGCGACGGGAAGGTGGATGCAGGACCTGGCGGACGCGTGTTTCGGGAGGTTCACCGTCGACGCCGTCCGCCCGGTTCTGCGGGAGTGGTTGGGGAGGAGTTGGGGCTCCCTGACGTTCCAACTGATGCAGGTACTCACCGGCCATGGCTGTTTTGGGTGGTACCTGCACCAGATCGCTCGCAGGGAGCCGACCGCCGCCTGTCATGAGTGCGGCGCTGACATAGACACCGCGCAGCACACTCTGTACGAGTGTGCTGCGTGGGAAGGAGAGCGCCGCACTCTGACGGTGGTGGTGGGAGTAGATTTGTCGCTGCTGAGCGTGGTTCTGTCCATGCTCGGCAACGAACAGGCGTGGCGAGCTGTGGCCTCCTTTTGCGAGGAGGTCATCTCGCAAAAGGAGGCGGCGCAGAGGGCCCGAGACTTGGATCCTTTAAGTGGCCCACTCCGCCAAAGGAGGACAGGCGGGAGGAGGCGGCGCTTTGCCCAACAACTCCTCCCACCACCTTAGCCGGACCTGAGGGGATGTAGTGGGGGGACTCATCCTCTCATTGCACAGGTCCGGCGGACGAGGGGAGGCAGCTGGTGTGTACCCAGTCTGCCTCTCTATAGGTAGGAGCCCGGTGGCCACCTTCCGCCGGGCGGACCGTTGGGGCGGCTATTCAACGTGATTAGCGAGAACGATCCCTTGCCGCCCCAACAACACGGTCTGTCGGTACACCGTGGGGTTTTAGTCCGTGCGAGTCGGACATAACCCAAGAGGATGGGTTATCCATAATGGATTTTAAAACTCTGGATGGATTAAAAACTCTTCAAGGAAGCCGGTATTAAAGCCTCTCCAGGAAGCATTCGTTCGGCAAGTTTCTTCTAAAAATTGGCTGAAAAACGTTGCAATTGACGAAATCCTGGCTCGAGGAATGGAGATCTGCTAAAATACCTTTCATCAATTTTACAGGCGTGAAGTAATAAAAAATAAAGAAACTAAGGATAATAAAAAATAAAGAAACTGAGGATGTTCAATTATTTACACCAATAAATTAATATTGTCGTTGATTAATTTCATTTATGATATAAAATTTATTGGTCAAGAATCTAGTGATCACGATAATCTTAGTAATAAAATGATTAAGAAACATCTTATATTGTTTTATTATTGAAATTCATATCGCCGTTGATTATTTTCATTTGATATAAGATTTATTGGTCAAGAATCTAGTGATCACGATAATCTTCGTTTATGTGGCGCCACCAGAATAGCAGCGTTTTACCTAAAATAAAACTCTTATTAAAATACTTGCCTAACTGGAAGCTTTAATATCGCATTAGCTTAGAAGCTTTAATATCGCATTAGCTTATGTTTTATTATCCATCAGGCGATAACAAACAAAATTAATATAAAGCTTCCTGTTACGGTCAAGTAGTTTAATAGCAGCGTTTTACCTGAAATAAAACGCATATTAAAATACTTACCTAACTGGAAGCTTTAATTTCATCCCTGCCTGGTGAAAATTGACCCAATGATTTAGAAACGGCACGACATATTTTAGGAAAAGTAATGTCGCTCACCACCAGGTGTCGCCACTGGGCCGGAAACTAGACATAAAAAGAAGTCAAAAGCGACATAACGACGGAACCGGAGACGCTACTCTCAATATATAAAGCTTCCAGTTAAAGTATTTTAGTATGCGTTTTATTTAAGGTAAAACGCCACTATTATTATTATGTAATTATAATTATTTTGTATTTGTTTTTTACAGTACATGTTTATAATAAGGTTTTCTTCAGTAGACGTTCAACTTTATGACAGTTTTTTTTATATATTATAATAACATTATGACGGATTTTTTTTTATATTTGTTATCTTCCTTATTTTTTATTAGGTAAAGCCGAATTCGCCCGTTCCGGTTGTTCGTCCGAATTAATTCCTATTAAAATTGGAACTAAGTATTAGGCTAACATGAATGTATAAAGAATGTTGACATTTTCTAGGATATGCAGTAGATAAGGTAGATATATACAGCGCCTCATGGGGCCCTAATGACGACGGAGGAACTGTCGAAGGACCGGGGCGTCTCGCATTAGCAGCCTTTAAAAGAGGTATCAGAAAGGTTTGTTTGAATTTATATAAAAAGTATACAATACACATTGACATTTTTATATTTAATAAAAAAAGATACATATTTTTTTATATTTTAGGGACGTAATGGAAAAGGCTCTATTTATGTATGGGCAAATGGCAATGGTGGTGGTCACAACGATAATTGCAATTGCGATGGGTAACATGAATTGTTCTTAACTTTCTTAATTCGATTTTAAACATTTATAAAAAAAACAATATAAATTTAACATATTTAACCTTTGTGATTTTAGATATTCTTCGAGTATCTATACCATATCGATTGGCAGCGCCTCGCAGAATGGGTTGTTTCCATGGTACGGAGAAGTTTGTTCATCGACACTTGCCACCGCCTACTCATCGGGTGCTTATAAAGACCAAAAAATTGTAAGTTTGAACCCAGTTCTTCAACTTATTTCTACTGCTTATAAACTTTTTATTGTTAAAAAATAAGAATTACAAATGATTCCGTGAACTCATTATTTCTTGTTCACGATCGTTATATGTAAACAACAATATATATATAGTTAATTATTATTATCATTATTATTTTATATTTACAGGCAACCACAGATACAGGCAACACATGTACCGTAAGTCATACAGGGACATCCGCTGCGGCGCCGCTAGCAGCTGGCATCATTGCGCTCGCTTTGCAAGCAAAGTTAGTTTCATTTATGTGTTCCTGGTATTTCATTCAGTATTTGGCGTCATTTTGTTCGTCGTTTGAATTTTTTGTAATTTAATTTATTTTTAATTAATTTTTTTTTTTACAGTCCAGATTTAACGTGGCGGGATGTCCAACATTTAATAGTATGGACGTCGGAGTACGCCCCACTGTCTGCGAATCCTGGATGGCAGATTAATGGGTAAAACATGTATCTTTTAACCTAAAAATAATAGGAAATTATTATATATTATGATATATATAACACTATATAGATAGCAGTAATAACCATGGTATGTTAATATCCTTGAATTACCATATTTACGCACATTGCGACCATATATTTATCAACCAATGCAGTAAAAAATTAGGCGTGGCTGTGGGGTTCGGGCTTTAGTCCAAAGAATGTTAAACAATAAATATCGTTATTACCTTTTCTTATTTTAGTGTTGGACTTCGTTTCGATATCAGATTCGGTTTTGGCCTAATGAATGCCGGAGGTCTTGTAAAAGCTGCGCTCAATTGGAAGACAGTTCCGGAAAAATTTATATGTCGCGCTATGTCTTCACCGTAAGTATGCATTCCTGGTACAAAAACGATACACCTGCGAAGTGCGATATCGCAACATTTAATAATAAATAAATAATAAACCGTTAGTTACTTCTTTCATAATAAAAAACAATTACGAAACAGGATTAAAGCCGTTATTTTTATAGCGGGCGAGAAGGGTTATTTTACCTGACTAGGCAATACGACCTTTTTTAATCTTAACGAAAGTATAACGAAACTGTAAATATTAATAAAGTTGATATCTAAAAACTTTATAACAATAATTTATCTGTAACTTGTCCATTCGCAGGGCCTCGACGATGTCAGCCAGATCAAGGATTTAGTCCGTTTTCACATGTTCCCGTCTCAAGAAAACCCGGTATTAGTTTCCGAAGTACCATAGGCTCAAACGTACTTTCGCGCGCGAATTAGGCGGATGTAAAGTCCCACGTTGTTTCTGGAAACACCCGTTCGTGATTTCGTCCGACCGTGACTCCGACGATTATTCCGAGGGCTCCGATTCCGACATGGACATCGACGCCGTTTCCGCGCGTTGTTAAAAGATGCATAGTCCCGCGTTGCTCTTGGAAAGATCCGTCCGCGACCGCACCCGCAACCACGTCCACCGATAACGATGGTTTGTATGTACCACCCCCGCACGAAGGCCCCTTACAACCTAGTTTTGGTCACTCTGGACTGGGATAGTTTTGGGAAGGACATCTTCCAAATTAGCTCCGTGTGTGGGCTCTCCTGGATCACAGTCGAGCCTCCTCGCAAGACCTATGTACCCTCGCAGTGTCACAACTGTCAGGTGTACGGTCACTCCACCCGGCACTGCCACCTGCGTTCTAGGTGTGTCAAGTGTCTCGGGGATCACTGCACTAGGGAGTGCTCCCGCACTCCAGAGTCCACCGAGCCTCCCAGCTGCGTCCTCTGTGAGCAACCGGGTCATACCGCGAACTATCGCGGATGTCTCCGCGCGCCCCGCTCGACCAGTCCTCGCCACGGTAGACGTGTGTCCCCCCGTCCAGTGCGCATGTCCCGCCGTCCCAGTCGAAGCCATCTCCTCTTCCGCCTGTACAAAGTCAGAAGGATTGTCCTGTCCTGCCGGGCACCCTCAGTGCACCGGCAGCACTCACACCCGCGCCGAACACGCTTTCTTGGCACGTAAGGCCGTCCCGGCCAGCGTCCTCGGCTCCTAAAGCCAAATCCCAGCCTAAGAAGGCTCAGCCCACACCTGCCCCTCCTACAGCGTCTTCAGTATCGACTACCGGTATCGACTGGATAGCTCGACTCCTTTTAGTACACGATGTAGAAGAAATACTCGCGTTCAACGCGCTCGTCAATAGTACGTCCTAGCTCGGGCTCTTAAACTCGATCTCAGCTTTCCCGGCCGTTGCGACTACGTTACAACGTCCAACCCGCGCCGCGCATAAGTAAATTCGCGATAATCATAATATCAGTTCGAACCCGCGTGTTCATATACATTAGATCGATACATTAGAAACTCTTACGTAATTGTATAGTTAAGTTGGCATCGCGTCCATTGTTCTTTACTTTTTGCTCGATGTCCTCTTAAAAGATGCGTGTTTGAGTCCACGCCCGCGACTCTCTCTGCTCACGCCGCCGTGAGCGGGGGGTGAAGATACGATCCCGCACACTCGTCGCGTTTTTCTTGTAAGAACTCGAGCCTAGGTTAGTCCCTCGGTGTAGAGCTCTCGAGTATGTTATTCACCACGATCCCGCACACTCGTCGCGTTTTTCTTACACAACATGGTAGTTAGATGCAAAATACACATATACATTCGTGAAATATGCATGGTCATACATGGTAGGTGGTAGAGCTACGCTGAAACTATTACTGGTTTCAGAATGAATGGGTCGGCTCGCCCGGGGTAGTACCACCCTCTCACAGAAAACCGACGTGAAGTAACAGTGCTTGCACTGTTGCGTTTCGTTCGGTCAGTGAGAGCGCCGGAGGCCCATACATATTAAAAGGCCGGCAACGCACTTGCGACTCCCCTGGTGTTGCTAGTGTCTATGGACGGCGGTGATCACGTACCATCAGGTGACCCACCTGTTCGTTTGCTCGCTATAATATAAAAAAAAATGCAATTTTCACGAATTCATATGCGTATGAAATGGATAGTTTTTTTTTTTTTATTAACGTGGGGAAATCCATTATGGATACCCGTCCTCCCGGGGGGAGAGAATGGGTTATGTCCAACTCGCACGGACTAAAACCCCACGGTGTACCGGCCACCGCTTTAAGTCGGGGCGGCATGGGACCGAGCTGTGGCTATCACCATGCCGCCCCAGCGGTCAGCCCGGCCGAATTCGGCCGCCGGACTCCGTCCTCATAGGGAGGTAGACTGGGTACACAGCCAGCTACCTCCCCTCGTCTGCCGGACCTGTGCAATGAGGAGATGGGCCTCCACCCCATCCCCTCAGGCAAAGCGCCGCCTCCTTCCACCGGCCCTCCTCTGGTGGAGAGGGCCGCTGAGAGGGTCCTTTTGCGAAATGGATAGATAGCTTAGCTTAGATTACCTTAGTCAGATCGGGAAACTCAGCGACAGTTCAAGCCGAGGCGGACCGCGTGCCCTTGCGCTGTTCGCCTAAACAAATGGGGTGAGTGCCTTAAGCGCTCCTCTTTGTAGTCCGGTGGAACAGTAGTGGCCTTGCCAGGCCAACAGTGTAGGTCAGTTCGAAAAAAAAGAAAAAAAATTACCATTCTGTGTAGACCGGTGAAACTGGGAAGGCCTTGCCAGGCTAACAGTGTAAGTCAATTAGAAAAAAAAAAAGTCCCATTCCTGTATCTGTACAATTTGTTTCGAACTCCTATATAATTATGTGCGCCTAGTACAATATTCGTTAAGTTTCGATTGGTGCAATGTGCGCCAGAAACTGGAAAATTTGTTGTTTGTTTGCTTTTCGAGGAACGAATTAAATTAGTACTTTTACATCTATGAACTCCTTGTATGTCGTCTAGTACAAACATTTAGAGTTCGTGTTCGTCGTCGACGTCGCTGGCATTGTGGTTTGTTTAGTTAGCTTGCTTTGTTGCGCTCGATTTTTCATTATATAATGAATTTTATTGGTGACTAGCTGTGCCCGTGACTTCGTCTGCGTGAAACGGAATACAAAACACAGTGATTAATGAAACACTCTAATAAATTTATATCTGTATATCTTTTGTATATTTGTAATGTAATGTGCTAGGCTAAAAACTAATAATGGTCGTACCCCTTTGTCACTTCAATAATAACTCAAAATTAGGGCTTCCAAGTTCCTTTGATGTGTGTAAAAATCCAGGGCCTAGCTATATTGCTGCATCTATCGTCATCCAGTCAGATAGTTCGTAAGCACACGATGGTAATATGTGCCCGCATCTAAATTTATTGCGAACGTAGACAAAACTTTGTGAAGATACACGCAGGTATAGGAGTGACATAACACTATTATTCTAATTTAACAACTGTAAATACAATATTAACCCTTGGACTGTCTAAACCCATAAAGATTTAACTTCTATACAAACGAATGTAAACCTCGGCATAGGGCAATAGACTGTTGGCAGCATACGCTTAAAAAATACCTGATTTATTACAAAACTTTGAAAAATAAGAAATGATGAATTGTAAAATAATAATTGTCATGTCAACTGTATTTTTAACTTATTTTTTCATTTGTACGAACTTTTTTTACTAAATCATGAAATTTACAATGTACGATGTAGTGAAATTAAAAAAATAATTGAAAACATAATCTGCCATTTTAAATCAGAGTCTTATAAAATCAGCCGAGAGCTTATAATATTCATTCATATATACTTCACATAGCTCATACTTATTATTACTTTTATGTTATCCTTTCTTTTATTTGCATTGCCTGCAGTCTTTTTTCTCCAGAATACCGCTGGAAGAAAATGCGAGCTCCCTAATGCATAAACCAAAAAGTATTCATTAAGTGAAAGCGTAATTAAGTATTAGAATCAAGGTAAATTTATGAAAATTATAATTCGAAATAAATCTAACAAACGGAAATAATCTCATTGTTATCTGTACTCTTTCTTACATAATATTCTTACCACAGTAAACCAATACAATTTTAGTTTAGCGCCATCTGTTGTCGTCTAAAATGTAGTCTGTTATTGCTTCTAAAGACGATTTTTTCTTACATTTATGTTCAATGAACAATTTTAGTTTCTATTTTTTTAAAATTTTCCTAAAATGCGATAAGGTTTAATAACTTGTGATATTCACAACACAAAACTAATTAGATTACAAATTTAATCATAAACCTTATGCGATTGAAAAATAAGAATCATATCTTACTTATACAACGTACAAAGTAAGTTATACAATTTATAGAAATATGGATTATATGTAATTGGCCAATTTTTAGAATGTATATTATAGTAGTAATAGAGTTGGAAAATGGCGGTTGAACACCATCTATTTGCAATAATGCATCTTAATTAATTACTGAATATCTCTTAGGTTATTAATATTTATTTATGCGAAAATAAAATAT
Source organism: Antheraea assamensis (assembly GCA_035772565.1). Lineage (NCBI taxonomy): Eukaryota > Metazoa > Arthropoda > Insecta > Lepidoptera > Saturniidae > Antheraea > Antheraea assamensis. Next base: position 7,198,798 of record JAQQSE010000045.1, read on the forward strand.
TAACCATTTTTCTTTCGTCCTATGTCTCAGTAATGTTATACTGTGGTAATGTTAATTTATGTTATAAAATACCATGGTTTTTGAATGAGGCTAAAGTCCATTTACTTATCTATTTTTCTCTCATACTTAACTTCCGTCGTCAATAAAATTACAATAACTTTTGATAGAGTTAACCGATTTTAATGAAACAAAAAATTTATGTTGCTCCGGAATATGCTTGATTATTTTACTGGAGTTTTATCAGAAACCTAGTACTTTACCAGTGATGTCTGTTCAAACAAACAGACAGACAGACATTTCTAAAAATGATCGAAATGGATACTATTACTTATTCCTAGACACCAGCAACAATTTTTTTCTAAAAAATCAAAAAAGTACAGAGACATTGGATTTACATTCTTATTATATGTATAGATATTATAATATAGATAGCTTTTTTAATCACTCGGCTGATTTTTTAAGACCCAGATGTTAAATGGCCGAATATGTTTTTATTTATTTTATATTTCACGACGTCGTTATTGTAAATTTCGTTTAATTCATCATACACATATCATCATTTGATGTTCATACAAATTAAAAAATATATTTAAAAGTATGTTTTACATAAAAATTATAATTGTACAGTACATTTCTTTTTTTTCAAGGTTTTGTAATAAATCAGGTTTTTTTTTAAGTTTATGCTGCTAACAGTCTATTGACCTACGCCTCATGAGGTCTACATTAATTTGCATGGAACTTAAGCCTCTATAATTTTGAACAGTCCAGGGCTTAATAAGCCAGTAGGCGTGAGATAGTCCTTGGGTCTCAGGTCAAGTACGTGGGTGTCACCCTCGACAGAGAACGTTCATACCAAACAGATACATTGCGGAATAAGATCGCCATGGTCATGAGTCGCTTGCATCCACTGGTATATGCTCGAAGAACAAAATTTCCCTCTGAATTTTCTTTTTTGTTTTCATCATTTCTTAAAGATGCAAAGGGTTATGAGAATGAAGGAAATCGTGAATACAAAATGATGTTTGTATATGAATATAGGATTGGCATTTCAAAATTGGAAAATAAAATAATGGCATGTAAAAAAAAACATGTGAAATAATATAGAAGTTGAAACCTTAAAAAAATAATGAGTATTTCACTAATACAAACGATACACGTGAACAATAAACCACCTTGGTTATGAGGGCTTTTTCCAAGGCTACGTTTAACACAGGTGTACACGGGCGTACTAACAAACGTATATAAACATATATAATTATAACGGACCAGAGCAAGTATTAGGTAATGCAATATAAATATTCTTTCTCATTATCTCGAGGATTATAGATATATTCTCTCTCATTCTCTCGAGGATTATAGATGTATATGTTTATTTCTTTTTAATGTCACTTTTTTGTTTCATCAATCTTCAAACCACAACTGTTCTAAAAAAGTTTCTAATACAAAAATCGTTATCTATCACTTTATTTATTTAGATTATGAGAAAGTTTAAAGAATTTAGTGATTTTTAATTGAGTTGCATCTTTTGGTAGGTTATTTAATTTCGGATGCATAGTTTCAAAGTAACGTGGATAACTGGGATCATACTCCAAAACTAGAACAGACTTCACTCTAAATTATTTTTCATTTTGTTGCTTCATTCGTTAACACCCAAGCTATAAATGAAATTCTTTTTTTATCTGTAGAGAAGATGAAGCCGCTTTATCGTCGGGGGAAAGTGTTACAGTTTCCGTAACATTTGAAGACTGCTTTGTTAATTATATAGAACACGTTGAAGTTATTTCAAACATACGTTACTCTCGTCGTGGAGCCTTGCAAATCAGCGTTTTGTCGCCTCAAGGTGAAATACATTTCCTTGCTTAATGCTATCCTAGTAATAAATGGTACAAATAGTTGATTGTTTTCACAGGAACTAATGTCGAGCTGCTAAGCCCTCGACGTTTCGACTTATCATCAGCTGGATTTGTAAATTGGCCTTTAATGTCTGTCGCTACGTGGGGTGAGAATCCTAATGGTCGTTGGCAAATTATAGTTAAAGATAAGGTTTGTGAATATGTTTTCCCTATTAATAAAACTAGCAGGCCCGGCGGACGCTGTGCTGCCCTGATAATAAAAAATATATACTTATAAGCATAGGTAAAAGTAATGTATTCGACTTGAGAAAGATAAATACTGTATCCCGTCTAAATAGTCTTCTTATTACCTTATTGCATGTGACCATTTTTTTAGAAGATAAATGGGTATAGTAAGCTATTCTTAAAAGATGCCAGATATGCCATCGGAGACTTTTTTGTAGATATATAAAAGAGAAATATCTCACTATGCATTGTTTTGTTATATTTTAAAAGAATTGGGCAGCGTGTTTGATGAAAGCTCCAAAGAGACTTGATTTTTCTAAAATTTTCAACAAATATCGTTATATTTCAACCAATTTACACAAAACCTTCCTCATGTATTACCTACTCTATCTATTGGTGAAGACCGCATTAAAATCCGTTAAGAAGTTTTTGAGCTTATTGCGAACAGCCAGAGAGATAAAGCTTTGCTTCTGTAGTTTGAAAAACATTACATGCAATTGATAACGTTTTAATTTAAAAAAAAAGTGTGCGTGTACTTATGTACACGCGTTAGAAGTTATACTTTTTTGGCGTAACAAGATAAAAATCTTTTCAAATTTTTTATCTTTCGCCTTATTCTACGTTTGTAGAAAAAACGACATTAACAATAGAAAAAATATATATCGTGAACACAGTTGTCAGTTCTCACGCAATCATACGTAGATGTCCTTACCTTTACTTTGTTGGTACCTTTTGAATAAATTTAGCGACATCTGTTGTGGAAAAACGAAAATGTTGACTATAGCTAACTTCAGGGTATCGGTTTTTCGTGACGGTGTGCGCGCGCATTGTAAAAAACTACTCTCATCATTTTTCCCTAACGCGCCAAAAGAAGTATAACTTAAAAAATACGTTTAAAGGCTTTCAAATTGGTTTTCTATATATGTGTATACAGAATTAAATAAGATACCAAAAAGAAGTAGAATAAACTATTATCAAATAATAGTTTAATAATGATAATTTATAATGTAAACGAATAAAAAGAATAGATATCCGTAGTTAACACAACTACTGATAATAAATTATCGTTCACTACCATAATCATTTAAAATGACACAAAAATACACATGTATATTTTATATTAGATGTTTTTTATCTCCAGTGATATAATGATACACATGTTGTAGATTCATATATATTTGATTACATCCTTAAATACTACCTTGAACATAGTTATCAGCTCTCAGGAAAACTTGACAGACAATTAATTACCAACCAACTTCATGGTGTCGCTTCTAGGTGTCGGGTGCGCGTAAATCGTAAAAATTCACTCTCATATTTTTTCCAAACGCAACAAAAGCAATATAACTTCAAAAATGTTTTTTCTCTATACATACAATATATTAATAACATAATAAACAACGCAGACGAAGTCGTGAGTATTCGATAATAATACGAATTAATTTATTTATTTTAAATTGCTTCGTCGTGATAAAGAAAATATCGAATGAAATTTTTAATTCGAACAAATCCGTCTTTACTATCAACACGTCAAGAACTTAGAGACAGTAATTATACATTTTTGCTTTACTTATTGAAAAAGAAATAGTTGAGAGAGAATATTGAGCTTGAAACGGAAGTTGGCATGCCGATGTAAAACGCATCATGAAGTCAAGTTGATAAACCGTTTCTTTTGAAATATTATATAAACAAGTTCTTTCAAATATAAATGTAGTTTTTTATGTTATTTATTCATACCTTCGTTCACATAGTATTTAATTTCGGTTATTTTAGTTGTTAGTTTGTTTAGGTAAAATTTTGTAAGCTGATTATTTAGATCCACTTCTTTTAGACCTATCAATTTACAATTTTACATGTTTGTTCAATCCTGATGAGATAATACACGAAAATTAAATAAAAACAAAATGGTGAATTTCAAATGGCCGCCATACTACACATTGAAAAACAACCCGATTAAGATTTTGAGAGCATTTGTTGTATAAATGTTTGTTTTTAAAAGCATTTTAAATATTGATTTATTATTTGTATTAAATCTTAATTTAATAAAAACCTGTTTTTTTAGACATATGAACAAAATATAGGTGCAGTCGGACAATTTACAATTATAGTACATGGAACTAATAAAATGCCAGAACACATGAAAAACGGACCAAGACGTTATGAATATGTTTACAATTACCAGGAGGTATTCGATTATTTCAATAAAGAAGATGGGAAAGATATTTCGAACAATGTTTCACCAGAAACTAATCGGCACATAAATATCGCCGAAGTTTAGAATAATAAATAAATCAGATCGAATCGATGATCGTGGTCATAGTCGAATAAGAACAGCAAATATTTATAATATCATGAAACGAAGTACGTATTAAATACCTAAGTATTAAGCTAATAATAGCCTGAACAAAAAATGTGCCAAAGTTTACTATTAAAACACTAGCTTTAAAGTTTTTAACCTTTTAAAAATCAAGATTGATTGTTCATAGACGTAGCGTGTACTTAAGATAGGTTTAGAATAAATTATTTATTTATTGATATCGTTTTTCCTTTGATATGTTCACTCACCAACATAAAAATAAAAAAAATAAGAAATAGCAATTTACTTACGTTTAGTTTGTTTACTTATTGTAAAATGTATACGAAATATATATATATATATAAATGAAAAATAATTTTTATTTCGTATATATTTTACAATAAGTAAACAAATATATAAAATATAGCAGTAATGGTAGTGTGATTACCATTTGCTACTTTCAGAAGATTTGAAAGAGATTAATGAAATATCTTTTTTTTTTATATATTATTGGGGGCAAACGAACAGGTGGGGTGTCACCTGATGGTAAGTGATCACCGCCGTTCATAGACACTAGCAACACCAGGGGGGGAGTCGCAAGTGCGTTGCCGGCCTTTTAAATATGTGGGCCCAAGGCGCTGTCACTGGCCGAACGAAACGCAACAGTGCAACCACTGTTACTTCACGTCGGTTTTCTGTGAGAGGGTGGTACTACCCCAGGCGAGCCGACCCATTCATGCTTAAACCAGTAATAGCTTCAGCGTAGCTCTACCACCCACAAAATCGTCTGCCTCCGATTGTGTTGACTAGTAACCGCTTTGGCAGCTGGATTACGAATCCCCTTTTTTTTTTGTTCGAACTGACTAAACGCTGTTGGCCTAACGGGCCTTTACAGCTTCACCGGGCTTTTTAGGGCGAGCGTTTAGGGCACTCAGCCGAAAGGCACCAAGTTCAAGGGTGCCAGACAGGCCGAACCTCGGCTTGGGCAGTTGGGATGATTTTTGGCCTTGTCGAAATAATTAGTTTTAACAGACTTGATGTACACTTAAATCGAAGTGACCATAGTAGATGACGTCGACACATTTTCGTAAGAATCGATTTTGTATAACCAGCAACTTTTCAAATTTATCTTTCGATGTATGTGCAAACACGGGGCAACTATACGTAAGAATAGGGCGGACACACGTCTTATAGAGAGTGAGCTTATGTCTGAGGGACATTTTGCTCTGTGAGCATAGTAGCATATGTAATCGGCTCAATACCATAGCAGCCTTGTTCCGCACTCTCTGGATGTGAGTTTTAAAGGTAAGTTTGTTGTTTAGTCTGATACCAAGATATTTAACTTCGGTAGCGCAAGGGATGTCAATATCGAATAGCCTGAGAGGTTTTAGTGTATTCTGTTTATTACAGGAATCAAAAAGTATTGCAGAACTCATATCTGGATTAACTTCTATACGCCATCTTCGATACCATTCGCTGAGATTACGAATGGCACGTTGGATGCGTGATCTGAGATGCACTCTCTGCCTGCCTGAAGCAAAAATCACTGTATCATCGGCATAACAACCTACTTCGATCCCCGGAGATCGTGGTAGGTCGCTGATGTACAAGTTGAATAGGGATGGTGCAAGAATAGATCCTTGGGGAACACCTGAGTGTATTGGGTGTGGTTGGGAGAGTTCACTTTCCACTCTGAAGCGGAAAGTTTTGTTCGAGAGGTAGTCGCGAATAATATGACTAATCTATCGGGGACGCGAAACTGAAGAAGCTTATAAACGAGTCCGGTGTGCCAAACCTTATCGAAAGCTTTAGTTACATCGAAAAAGATCGCAAAAGTACGACAGGATATTCTAGGTTCAGTAAAGTTGTGCAGGATGTGCTCCATGAGGGTACCGGACGGTGTCCTCAGCGGCGGCCATGGTGCTCGCCGGCTCCCTTCCCTGGCAGCTGGAGGTAGAGGTGCTTGCCACCGTATATAACTCTACGGCGGCCAAGAAACGAATGAGTGAGCCTCCAGCTCCCAGGGAGGTAGAGGTAGTACGCGAGAGGCTCCGCGAGGAGATGATAGATCGGTGGAGGCAGGACTTGGCGGACGCGCGGCACGGTAGATACACTATCGACGCCGTCCGCCCGGTCCTGCCAGAATGGTGTTCGAGACGATGGGGCTCTTTATCCTTTCGTCTGGTGCAGGTGCTGACCAGCCACGGGTGCCTTGGTTGGTACCTGCACTGGATCGCACGCAGGGAGCCAACCGCCGCATGCCACGAGTGCGGCGTTGAGCCGGATACCGCGCAGCACTCTCTGTCTGAGTGTGCTGCGTGGGAGGAATAACGCCGCATTCTGGTTGCGGCAGTAGGTGTGGATCTCTCACTGCAGAGCGTGGTAAACGCCATGGTCGGCAGCGAGTCTGTTTGGAATATAGTGGCCTCCTTCTGCGAGAGTGCCCAGCTCGAAAGCCGAACTATTCAGGTGGTAGCAGGTATAAATCGGACATGGTGGTCTGGAGACGGTTCAAAAGGAGCCGCTCATAGACTTTACCGAGTGTGTCAAGAAGACTATTCGGGCGGTAACTATCGGGAAGCGTAGCTTTTTTGCCAGGTTTGTGAATACCTATCACTATAGCCATTTTCCAGACGACTGGAAAATAACCCTGGGTCATGGCCGTATTGAAGATGCCGTATTGAAGAGGGCTATAAGATGATCGGGACGTAGTTTGAGAACTCCATTCTTGATACCATCAGGACCAGAAGATTTTCTGGGCTTCAGAAGTTTTATAGCGGCACAGACCTCATCGCGGATTACCGGAGTTAGAGTATCTGTATCATTGTAAAAGTAACTTACTTGTGGAAAGCACGGGCGAGGCGTTGGATGGTAGTCGCAACGTCAGAAAACTGCGATATTGCATTTAGGAAACCGAGGTCCTTATTTCTGTTTATCATCGCGTTAAAAGCAATGATCTCCTGTACGTCATGCACAAGGAGAAGCTGGCTCACTCACTCGATACCGGTAATGGAGAAAGAAGAGACCGGGGTTGTCTGTGTGGGCTTAGCCTTCGGGGGCTGGGGCATGGAGCCCAAGGGACCGAGGGAGACGTCACAGACTGTGGTGGGGCTTTTGATGCGGTTGCGGGTGTTACCGAACCCCCTTTATTAAGCTGAACAGGCATATTTAGAGGAAAGAGAACACGTGTGAACAATTATTACACAGTCGGTAAAACACAAGCTATATTAGATTAATAGATACTGGGAATTAATACAATATGGGAGCAAAATAGCAATTGTAACAATACGCGGTATACAAACAATAAAAATGAGTAATAAAAGTAAAACTATGAATGCACAATATAAATAAATATTTAAAAATATAGATAGCTAAACAATAATTATGCGCTCCATTGTTAATGGGATTTGTCGGTGGGATTATAATTACACCCAGGCATCATTATTGTCGACACTTGGGCTATATATAATTCGTGCTCTTAATCTGTTTGTTATTTATCGGGTGAGTGCCCTAAGCGCTCCCCTTAGTAGTCCGGTGAAACTGTGAAGGCATAATAATGCCGGCAGTGTAGGTCAGTTCGAAAAAAAAAAAAAAAACAGTTTGTTATTGAAAGTATCAACCACTTCTGCTATTCTATGCATATTACTGTAGTACACACATGCCACGATGTATAATAGTAGTTATGTGTGTCGCTACGTATATTATTATTATTATATTTATAAAATAAATATTATAATAACGGACGTCACAAAAACGCGAAATTCGCCAACGTAATAACAAGTAATACACCAGGAACACAACAAACAGTAGCTGTCTTCGATACTAAAAATATGTTTGTAGCTTATGTCATCCTAGTATTCCTACGGTGATAATAACGCCCTCCGTATTTTAAAAAAGATCAGCTAGCTCTCTCTCTCTCTATTCACAAACTTGTGGACAAAAATCAACAGCAAAAATTATTAATACCATTGCAATGACAGTAAAATATTAAATTCAAGCCAATGACTCTATTGAAACCAAGTTAGAATTTTTTTTACATGTGATTTCTTCGTCGGAGTTTCTTACAACGCGAAGCGACACGATGACCTGCCTCACAACATCGCAGCATCGCGACTGTATGACAAGCATGTTGTAATGAATTCTCATCGTCGCGTCGCGCTGCGCGGTGTACGTCACCTACGTTCTGTCAAGTGTTAGACCAGGAATACAAAAATAGTACCTGTTGTGGAAATATGAAACATCTTTGTAGTTTATGTGATCCTAATAGTTATGCTGTGATGATTACGCCCTCCGTATTTTACTTTTTTTTTTCATTAATTGTTTCTTGTTGTTTTTACACAACACCAAAATAAATAAATAATAAGTATAATAATAATATGAGTATTTTATTTATTATACGAGTATATTATCAAACATTAATTTTAAAACTACATGCCAATAACAAAATCAAAATTAAAAAAAGTGTGTGTTACTTACTCATGTACACACACACACACGCGTTAGAAGGTTATACTTCTTTGGCGTAACAAGATAAAAATCTTTTCAAAAGCGGTTATCTTTCGCCTTACTCTACGTATGTAGAAAAATTGACATTACAATAGAAATAAATAAATATCGTGAATACAGTTGTTAGTTCTCACGAAATATGTAGAATGTCCTTACTTTTACTTTGTTGGTAACAAACTATTTTTGAATAAATTTAGCGACAACTGTTGTAAAAAAACTAAAATATTGACTATAGCTAACTTCAGGGTGTCGGTTTTTCGTGACGGTGTGACCGCGCATCGTAAAAAATTACTCTCATGATTTTTGAAATTATACTTCTTTAGGCGCGTTTTGAATAAATTATGAGAGTGAATTTTTATGATGCGCGCGCAGCAGTGTGACACGAAATCTACAGGTTGAAGCTATCCGCAAAACCGTTTATTACGATGCGCGCGCACACTGTAACGAAAAACCTACAGCCTGAAGTTAGCTATAGTCAACATTTTATATTTATATGAAGGAAACTTCGTGAAAAAACAAGATCTCAGAAATGTTAAAAATAAATAAAAATATAAAACTGTGGATATCTCGGAGTTTGAAATAGCCTATATGTCGTGGGCTAACCGTGGTTATTATGCTCATATCTTCCCTCGGGAAGAGGAGAGGCTTATGTCTCCGCAGTGAGTCTCGTACAGCATGATGATGAGAGATGCGAATGTTAAAATGAAAGGGTGAGATATAACCAGAATTGATGAGATTAGAAATTAGTATAACGGAGAAAGTTTGAAAGACGTTCCCTCGCGAGCGAAGTTGAGGAGTAATTACTTAGCATGGTATGGATATGTTATGAGGGAGATCATGTTAAGTACGAAGGTGGACGGGATATAAGAGTAGAGGAAGATCCCAGAAAGTATGGATTGGATGGATTGTGTAAAAATATGTGAATAAAAGGAAACCTGTTTTGCCGATCCAAGATAAGCGGGATTCGTAAATAAGGGATATAAGATGGTAATCAAGCAAAACATAAAATTCTTCCTAAAAAAACGTACTTTTTTGGTTGCCCACACATAGGAACAAAAAGGTCCCGATTCTTATACTCTGCACAACGCTTTGGCTTCTTATGTTGTATTATTATGCAAACTGTCAACACGTCATTTACACCTTTATTAATTGAATTAAAAAAAAACTATGAAACATGTCCTTTTTATTTAAGTATATAAATTTTGAGGCCCATAGGCCCTAGAGTAGTTTGTGATCTAAGTGTCAATTAGTCAATCAGTTTTATTGATTTATGTAGCAATCAATATCTTGTAAATTAAAGCTAAAGAGGTACATGTCTAAAATATAGATTTATAGAGAAAGATTATGTGTTTCTTCGTTGAAAGGTCCCCTTTATGAGACGACCTCGTCTGTGCTGACGAAATTCGTCGCGTTGCGCAGTAAGTCACCTACGTAGTAACAAGCATTAGACCAGGAGCCCAAACAGCAGCTGTAGTGGACACTTTACATTCTTGTAGTTTATGTGATCCTAGTATTCGTAGTGTTACGATTACGCCCTCCGTATAATAAAAGTTTTGTTTTTTTTTTCAGTTTGTTTATTGTTTTTTTTTATTTATTATTATTGTTTCTTATTAATTAATTATTATTATTTTATATTTATTTGCAAACAATAAGTTCGTTTTTTACATGTGTCTTTTCGTTGGAGGTTTTTTACAAAACAGCGCCTGTAAAATGAATTTGTCTCATTGCGCACAAACAAATAAATGTCTATTTTAATTTTCTATACATATAAAAATGAATTGCTGTTTATTTGTCTCGCTAAAACTCGAGAATGGCTGGACCGATTTGGCAAATGTTGATCTTAGAACATTTATGGAAGTTCAGGGAAGGAGTAAACATAAATAAGTCTTTTGTCATTTTAGAAATAAAAAATTGTCATTCGATTGTCAAATATTTATAGGTGGGTTCATTTGTCTGTTTTATAGCTGTAGTAGGTCTCTTTAGCCTGTTTTGTTGGAATACAAAACGGTTTTGTTTCAGAAATAAAAATAGTACATGAGAAAGCTATAAATCGTTTAACTGGGTAACTGTGTTGCATTTATAATGTAAATAAAATGTTTGTATTGTTTTGAACACATTTTACACAAATATATGTAAGTGATACGAAGTTCACCGAGTCATCTAGTTTCGAATAAAAATATATTCTTTAGAAATAAATAAAATGGAAAACAGCAAAATGTACGAGCCTAATATAATAAATGTCATAGAAGATAGATGATAATATACAATTTTTAGGTAATCTTTTTTCATTCTAAAGAAGTAGAGAAAAAATTAAACAATTAAGACACAGTAAAACCTAAGTCTCTCATTTCTTGAACTAAATAATCGTCTTTAAATTGATATATTTTAATTATCCACTCTTCAGTCGTGCCGACGTATTGACATGTGCCATTATAATCGCTGGGTAGGTAGTCCGGCTTTATATATTTCTGGAGCGAATTCATATCTGAACCGTGAAAATGAAGGCGGTTCCAGAAAGCCGCCGGCATAAATTGCTTGAATAGATAAAGTATTGAGTTCAGAATCCAGTTGTAGTTTATTATGTGAATACCGTGTATCATAATAGGGAATGAAACCTGAAAAAAAATGATCGAATATACGAATGGTACTGTTGTTGTTGAGAACTATTTAATTCGTGTTTTTAACTTTTCTAAATTTGAAATGACAAATATTAATTACGTATGTAATATTTAACGAAGCTGCAGCCTGTTGTAAGAGAAACTAAAAAGGGATTTCATAACAGTATTTTGCAAAGAATAGCTATTTTTGTGCAAGGGTCAAAATTAAGACCTTCGCGATCCTACATAATATTTTTTATGAAACACGTATTATGTTTTATGTATAGTCATCTATCGCTTATTCAAGAAACTATGATAAAGTAGTTGTTCTCAAGTAGGCAATTAGTTGCTATTAATTTCGATAGGTAGCGCCATTAAATTTCAGTACAGAACAATAATTACAGAAAAATAAGTTTTGCCTTTATAAGTTCTAAAAATGCTCTATATAATTCGAACAATGTAAGTAGATTTTGCAAACGACTTGATCTTAAAAAGTGCAATTTATTTATAACTTACTCCCATAAGATGAACTATCTGGTAAGCTATAGTGTGTGTGATATATCTCACATGTTGTATGCCCAATCCCGCAAGGTCAACTACGATGCTGATGCCTAAAATTTGTATCTTCGGTTGCATAACTGCTACTTCAATCATGAAAAGTGCTGCACGAATCACGTCTTCAATGGGGACTACTGTTGGATCCCAGCGGCCTGTGCAAAGATAAAAACGAAACTAACTCTTCTCATAAAAAATATTTATGCAGAGCTTCTTCATTCATTTTTATATAATATATATATATATATATATATATATATATATATATATATATATATATATATATATATATATATATATATATATATATATATATATATATATATATATTAAACATTTATTTTCAACGAGAAAAGTTAAATTTTTTGCTCATAATTATTAGGAGCGCAGAAATAATAGATGGTATTTTAGCATATTGGCAAATTTACGCAATACGTTATCATATTTTCAACTAGGTACAAAATATGATGTCAGCTAACATCAGTTTGGTGTATAAGATTATTTAAATATTTATAGTATACAAATCAATAGTTAAGGATTGGTTAGAATGTCTAACTGATAACATTAATTGTGCTTACCAAATCTCATTAAAATGGTACGGCCCGTTGTGCTTACCAAATCTCATTAAAATGGTACGGCCCGTTTCAGGACTATCAGGTATTGTCCCAGCGTATACATTCTTGACTCTTTGCAGTCCAAATGCGTCACAATCATACAAGAACATGTTATTCCGTCGAAACTCCTCATAGCGCACCATCTGGACATTTACTTTGATGAGATGTGATATAAAATAATACACAAAAAGTAATGCTATATATATATTATGGATTCAATGTCAAAAGGTGGAAGTAACAACTTGAATTTATGATAACCTGGTGTTTTAAATCTGTCAGCTGTTGGTAATTCATTTTGTACGTGTAATCCAGAATTTGTTAATAATCATTATAACCATCATCATAATCTATTAATTAAATCATGAGTGAGAGAGGAGAGTTCCGATCCAGTAGCCGTCGCGTACGGACGTGTCCGTTACGCACCAGATGTTGTTCCGCGAACTAATAAATTGTTGTTCAGGTGCGCGGTACTGTCGAGTGATTCATTTTTCGATGCTATTGTGTTTTTGAACTTCGATTATTTCCGAGAAACCCACCTGTGTGAAGTGTTTTGTTTTTGTGTTGTGCAATTGTTATTGTGATCGTAAACCGCACTTTTTAGTGCGACCCACGTGTTAAAGTTAAAAGTGACAACAAGCGAGTGGAGTGTTCCGATAATTTGTTTTCGCACACTCCCCTGCCCCCCAGGCAGGTAGGTTATTTTGTATCGCATCTTGCCCGTCAAGCCACGGAATGGCATCAATACAGGAACAGTTCGATAGGCTGCGACATCTTGTCGCTACTCGCGCCCCATCGTTATTAACAGAATTCGTCAACGATGCCCCTACCGCGTCCTCAGAGAATGTTATATTAGTGCCCCGTGTGGCAACCGCGAATTCTTTCGCGTCATTGGAGTCATTGTTGTCTCACGAAATCCCGGAAGATAGAGGAGTACTCGAAGCTCCCATCCCGAGCTCTAGCTCTGATCACGACATGGAGCTCGATACCGGCGCGACCCCCGTAATCACGAACGATGGTTTCACAACCGAAAGCGGCAACGGCCCGTTTCCGTCATCTCACAAGCCTTAGATTCCATATCGGGTACGGAATACCCGGTAACTAAGAAGCCACAAGTAGAGGGTGCATCCGTCTCGGCCAATCACAAGCCGACTGGCTCAGGTAGGTCTAGTCCCGCTATTTCATCCCAAGCCCGAGCTACGGGTTCTGTAGCCGAGGCTAAGAAGCCCCGCACTCCGCCCCCCGTTACTAAATAAGACAAGGTATCCAGGATCACGTATCCACTCGGTTAAACGAGAAGAACACCTGTACACGTCCGCCTTGAATACCACTGCAGGTATTCAAGTAAAAGTCTCATCCAATCCCGACCACCGCAAGCTTATTTCTCTTCCCCGAGAGAGGAAGCTCGCTTATTTTACTTTCGCGCTCGAAAAAGAGCGTCCCTTCGCGCCGTAGTTAGGCGTGTCCCGGTCGAGTTATCGACCGATGACGTCTCAGGCTCCCTTAAGGAGCAAGACTTCCCTGCCCGGGAGGTGCATAGGATGTACCACCCCCGTACCAAAGCCCCATACCCGATGGTTCTGGTCGTCCTCGACCGATCACAAGAGGGTAAGGCTATTTTCGGCCTCACCTTTGTCTGTGGCCTCACCGGCATCACTGTTGAGGCCCCTCGCAAGTCCCATACTCCTTCGCAGTGTCATATCTGCCAGAGTTATGGTCACTCAGCCCGCGACTGCCATCTTCATCCCAGGTGCGTTAAGTGCCTAAGGGACCATCCTACGAAGAAGTGCGCATGCACTCCCGACACTCCCGAGCCTCCGAGCTGGATTCTCTGCGGTAACGTTGGTCATCCTGCAAACTATCGCGGGTGCCCTGGCGCGCTGAGCACATAACGTCCCCGCCAAGCGAGACAAGCCCGTAGGACGCCTGTTGTCTCCGCCTGCCCCCCGCCTCCACTTCTCATTTCCGTGGAGGCCTTCCCTGACCTGCCGGGTACCTCCCGTGTCCCGGTAGCGCCGGTTCCCACGCCACGTGAGGCACCCTCTGTGCCGCGCGTCCCCCAGTCCTGGCGTACGCCCGTTGCGCCCTGGGCTCCTAGACCCCAACCTCAGGCTCTCAAGCCTCAGGCGCAGCCCCAGCCACAAATAGCGATGCCTGGCCAGGCTACCCACGCTTTTCTTGTGGAATAGAGAAGCGATTACTTTTTGTATGATCGCAAAAACTTAATTATGTTAACAACATCCTTAAGAGAAATTGTATAATTTGAAATTACTTTGTCAGTCATACAGAATAGGATATCGTTAATGAATCCACGAATGAAAGCTAGTTTGATATAAAAAGTTATTACAGTTTTTAAGATACTGATTTTTACGATTTTTTTATTAACTAAGATCACATAGAATAAAGAATAATTTATTTACCAATTTATGTGCCAGTCTAGGTATGAATTGTCGACATCGTAAAAATCTGAGGCAGTATGCGTCATCAACGCGTTTAGGGTTACATTCCCCTTTCTCTAAAAAAATATCAAAATAACGTTTTGATGTTTTATTCTTTGTATTTCAAAATAACATATAATTTCTTATTATACTGTGTCATACTGTAACAATAAAACACTTTCTCACCTATAATTAATCGACGAAGCTCATCTATAGCTTCGTTCCTGGTATTTACAAATTCGTTACAATTCCTTTTGGCGAACTCTTCAAACTCTGGATCTTCGTACCGGCTGATCTCTGCTTGATACGCTATATCAATGAACGGCATTTGTTTTTATTTAAAGCTAATGACGAGAGACATGTGTATATAAATAGATTTATGTACTGTATAAGTATAAACGTGTGGGTTAGTTAATAGAAAATATCGTTAACGAACCACATTTGCACGAGTGTCGACTCCGAACTAGTAGTACTGGAATGAAACGTAAAATTAAAAAACCTATGGCTTGTGTTGAAAGCGAAAGCCGCAGTCAAACTTATCATATTATTTATATCCATGATTTCTAATTTAAGGTTGTACACACTCTACACATTGTAAAATTAGAACAATATTATGATTGGTCACCATATAAGATGAGTACCATATTTGTTATTTCCACATGCATCAAGCATAAACTTTAAATATTTGATGCATATGATTAAGGAAAACAGATTTTTTTATTTGAGTAAAAAATCGTTGAATTTTCCTTTCGTAAGCTTCAAAGTTATTTAACATTATTATAGTAACTACATAATATTTAGTTTTGAATAATATAGCAAAGTATGTGACTAATGTACCAAAGTTTGAATATTATTGAACATTAAATGATGAGAATTGCAGTAAAACATCTTTCTAAAGGTTTGGTTGTAATATTTTTTTTAATTGAAAGTCCTTAAAAATTTCATTAGAAAATGATAAAATAAAAATTATAATCGATATGAAATACCTATAATCTCTGAAGTAGACGTGATAACGAAAAGACTTGGTTGCTGCTGGACAGACGACTGAAAAAGATGCGTTCACACGATACTAATAATTTTCGAATCAAAGCGTCTGGATTCTTATATTACTTTCACATTTTGAATTTTTCTACTGATGTCGTTTCCGACGCCACAACGCAACGGACGACGTTAATCATAAGTCATTTGACTGGACGGTCGAATGCACCGTTCACTATAATTAGTCAAAGATTCGTTTACTATGCTATAAAACGACGTCGAACGACGAAGTCTTGAAATGACGGTGATATTTAAAATTATCATTTAAAAAGAAATCATACATTTAAATAAAATTATATTAATTAACAAAAAAATGTTTTTTTTATTTCAAAATTTTGTGAGGTTTGTAAATTTTGTGACCTATCATAACATTTTGAAAAAGAAAACACATACAAAGAGAACTAATAATGAAAATTATACCGATTATAAACACAATATAAACGAAACTGTTTGTCTATATATATTGGGTTTTACTAAAAAAAATTGAATGGCTTTTATGAAATTTTGTAAACGGAATGTATAAATCAATCCTCAATTTATATAGTGTGTAAATGGTTAATAATAATACTTTTAGAAATCATTAAAAAAACTCGAGGCAGTCATAAGTACTGCGACAGAATCGAAAACTGAAAAAAAAGGAAAAACTGTCCTTTTTTAATTAATAAATCAATTATAGTCTGAATTATTTTAATTTTATAATTTATAAATTGACGTTATTAACATTAGTCTGTTCTTCACATCTATTGACACTCCAAGCAACAATTTCATTACTAATCAAACATACGATGGGCTGCACAAACTCAATATAAAATGTCAATATTATATGTACACAGGTCGCTATACCACGCGTCGCTAGGCTGGCGCAAAAATATTTTCACATTGTTAAAATTGTATTTATTCCTATTGGGATTTAATGAAATATATTAATAGTTCTTTATAAATTTCAAAAATATTTTTGGAAACCTTAAAGACAAAGAAACTACTGTAGCGTTTCTTGTCGATACATTTTTGTACGTCCGCAACCGCAAAAAGGGACGCCACAAAAGAGGCGTCGCTTGGGGAGAGACAAAGGACAACTACCTGAACGATCTCCGTTAGGAGAATCATATTTAGATGTTATTCATTCTGTGTGCGCGACTGAGTAAACTACATTGTATATAATTCACGTGAGGATATATTACTCTGTGTGTGTTTATAACGATTAACTTGTGCAGTCATAATAAACTTTATACATTATATATTTAAACGGTGTTTTCAATCGAAACCCCAAACTGGTGACCCGACGACTGCGCTACCTGGAAGCTAATCACCACGACATTGTTGGGTGATAGTGTTTTGGCGATATAAAAGTTTTTCACCATCGCAACTTTAGTACATCAAGTGGTGTGAATCTGCTTCGGCTTGTTCTGAAGGTCCATACAAGCAGCTACACCGGGACACACACAAGATTTTTTTTCACGTCTAACAAACTTATACACTGTACCTGGTATTTTAATTTTATTAATTATTAACAACATATTTCTAAGTATTACTAACTCTGTGATCCATGTTTTAATTAATCATTGTGTTGACAATTTATTACATGTCTCAAATGTTGCATCGCACTTAATTGGTAATATTTTTGTTAAATCACCTGTACAATTACATAATCATATATAGTGTTACACAATTTAATGGTCTAGTATTAAGGGGTCTATGTGGTTCACCTTACTTTTTATATATTTTTGTATATTACTGTGGTATTAAGGAATTCCTGCATACATTTTAACCTATTGTTCTCATTTTGTTGCGTCATTATCATTGTTCTAACTATCATTAGATTTATGGTTCATGGTTGTGAGACTAATTCCATTAGTATAAAATTTTACTAATACTGATTTATTTTATAGTATAAATTTTGTAATTTAACAATATCATTTTTTTTTGGTGTTCTGTATTTATCATTGTATTAGCGTGTTTTGTCTTATTGGAATATTCTGTAACTAATATAATCTAATTAGTTTTAGCAAACTTTACAACCTGCTATTCTATTCTGGTTTGTCCAGTTAGACAAATGGAGACCAATAAGAATTTAATAGAGGAGAATACTTTGTTGCATCAGCAAAATGCAGCTTTACTTGCGGAAATACAAAAATGCAAAAGTCAAAATCCTGAAAACACAAACACACCCCCTGCTGACTCAGTTCCTATTCCTCAATCTCCTTCGGTATGCAAGGTGGCGGTCAAACTCCCACCATTCTGGGCTGACCGTCCTGCTATATGGTTTGCACAGGTGGAGGCACAATTCTCTATATCAGGTATATCTGCTGATTTGACCAAATTTAATTATGTTGTTGCTCAACTGGATACTCGTGTAATAGGTGAAGTCGAAGATATCATTCTTCGACCTCCACTGGAAGATAAATATATTAAACTTAAGTATGAGCTCATTCGCAGATTGTCCACATCTGAGGAGCAACGAGTCCGGCAACTCGTCAGTGATGAAGAGTTAGGTGACCGTCGTCCCTCGCAGTTTTTACGTCATCTGAAATCACTTGCAGGGAATGCTCTTACAGATGTAAATTTGCTCCGTCAGCTGTGGATGCGTCGTCTACCTCAACATATTCAAGCGATATTGGCTGCTCAGTCCGAACTTTCATTGGACAAAGTTGCTGAGTTAGCGGATAAAATTTTAGAAGTTTCACCAGGCATGAATATTTCTCATCCAGCGGCTGTATTTTCAGCCAGTTCTTCTAAAGTATCGCCTTCATCTCTTGACGACATCATGCGACGCCTTGACGAGCTCACTCATGAGGTTAATTCACTTAAGGCTGAACGATATAGGGAAAGATCTCGAGGTTGTTCACATCAGCGCGAACGTTCACGGACACCCAGTAATCCAAAAATGTGTTTTTATCATAAAAAATTTGGTATTAAAGCAGCAAAGTGCATAAAACCTTGCACCTGGACACCGTCCCTGCCGGCGGGAAATGCGGACAGCAGTCTTTAGCGGCGACGACTGACTGCTTAACGGAGAGTCGCCGATTATTTGTCACCGAAGGCGTATCAAAGCGCCGGTTCCTAATTGACACAGGCTCAGATCTCTCCTGTTACCCATACCAGTGGTTAGCAAATAAGCCAACACGGTCGAACTATACATTAGTTGCTGCTAATGGTAGTGAAATTCGTACCTTTGGTCATATTCAATTAACACTCAATTTAGGGTTGCGACGCGACTTTCAATGGCAATTCATTGTCGCTGATGTTAACGTTGCCATTTTAGGCTCTGACTTCTTGGCACACTATCGACTAATGCCCGATTGTGCCAATAAGAGGCTAGTTGATAGTAATACTGGTTTGAGATGCATCGCGACTATTACAACTTTGGCTGAATCCAGCGTCAAAGTTATTTCTACTCCATCATCAGGATTTGGGGCCATTCTCGCAGAATTTCCATCAATTACTAAGCCGTCCGGTTTGTTTCGTGAACACAAACACAATACAGTGCATCACATATTGACCACTGAGGGCGCCCCCATTTCTTGTCGTCCTAGGCGTTTAGCACCTCAAAAGCTTCAAGAAGCTAAAAAAGTTTTTGACGACATGGTGAAATGTGGGACAGCTAGACCATCGCAAAGCTCTTGGTCTTCACCTCTTCATATGGTCCCTAAACGTGATGGTACTTGGCGACCTTGTGGCGACTACCGCGCATTAAATTCGCGCACAATACCTGATAGATATCCGGTTCGTCATATCGGTGACGTCGGTCACAACATAGCTGGCTGTACCATATTCAGCACAATTGACCTCGTCAAGGCGTACCAACAGATACCAGTTGCACCTGAGGATATTTGTAAAACGGCAATCATAACACCGTTCGGACTTTATGAGTTTAATTATATGACGTTTGGTCTGCGTAACGCAGGTCAAACTTTTCAACGTTTTATAGACGAAGTTGTCCGAGGGTTAGATTTCTGTTTTGCCTATGTCGATGACATTTTAATCTATTCTCGTGATGCTACCCTACATGCTGAGCATCTCCGTGTTGTTTTCAGACGATTTGAAGAATACGGAATAATCATAAATCCAGCAAAATGTGTGTTTGGTGTTCCTGAGGTAACTTTCCTCGGAAATCGAATTTCAGCAACTGGAACTCAACCGCCACCTGCACGCATTCAAGCTCTGCAAGATTTTCCTCTTCCAAAAACCGTACAGGGTCTCCGCCGTTTTATTGGAATGATTAATTATTATCGCCGATTTTTGCGAAATGCTGCAATGTTGCAAGCACCGCTAATTGAAGCAATTGTTGCTACTCCAGGAAAGGGCTCCACACCGGTCCATTGGACACCTGAACTTGAGGAATGTTTTAAGACCTGTAAAGAAAGCTTGTCATCTGCAACTCTTTTGGCTCATCCTGTGCCTAATGCTGAATTAGGGCTTTTTACCGACGCTTCCACTTTCCACGTCGGTGCCTGTCTTCAACAGAAAGTTGGCGATGCTTGGGAACCTCTGGGTTTCTTCAGTAAAAAGCTGAACTCTCGCCAGTCCCAATGGCCAGCTTACTACAGAGAACTGTTTGCAGTATATGAGAGTGTGCAACATTACCGGCATGTCCTGGTTGCACAACACGTAACAATTTATACTGATCATAAACCATTGATTTACGCTTTCTCACAACGTCGTGAGAAGCTTCCACCGGTTCAGTTAAATCAACTTTCTTTTATATCGCAATTTACAACAGACATTGTTTTCATAAAAGGCATAGACAACACAGTAGCGGATACCATGTCCCGAATAGAAGCGGTTAGTTCTCAGTCTGACCATTCTGCTCTTGCTTCTTGCCAAGAACTTGACGACGAGTTGAAAATGCTTCGTAACGATGCAAATTCTTCTCTTAAATTAGAGAACGTTGCAGTTCCTGGCTCAAATACCACGTTGGTTTGTGATACCTCTTCAGGTCGACCACGACCATTTGTTCCAGAACCAATGCGCAGAAAGTTTTTTAATCAATTACATAACCTAAGTCACCCTAGCGCTAAATCTACCATCAGGCTTCTTTCCGATCGTTTTATTTGGCCGGGAATGGCCAAAGACTGCCGCCGTTGGTGCCAAACTTGCTTAGCTTGCCAGCGAAGCAAGGTGACTCGGCATACACAGTCACCGCCTGGACACATCTCTAGCCCCACAGCTCGGCTCAAGCATGTTCACATTGACATTATTGGTCCTTTGCCAGTCTGTTCTGGTTACCAATACTGCTTAACTGCTGTGGATCGCTACACTCGGTGGCCCGAAGCGTGGCCTATGAGTGGAATAACCGCAGAAGAAATAGCGAGTACCTTTGTGGCTGGCTGGATTTCTCGTTATGGGGTGCCTGCCGTTATTACAACAGACCAGGGACGGCAGTTTGAATCTGACCTGTTCAGACGCCTTACAGACATGTGCGGTACCAAGCGCATTCGAACTACGAGCTATCATCCTTGCTCCAACGGACTCGTAGAGCGCATGCACAGGCAATTAAAAGCCTCTCTCATGTGCCACGAATGCCCTTGGTTGAGTGCACTACCGTGGGTTCTTTTAGGGATGCGCTCTGCCTTCAAGGAAGATTTGCAAGCTACAGTTGCAGAGTTACTCTATGGAGAAACATTAACTCTTCCAGGGGAATTTTTGTCATCTAGTACATTATCTGGATGTAAGGAACCGTCGGAATACATACTAAAATTAAAACAGCAAATGTCGAATTTGCGTCCCGTTCCGGTTTCTCAACACAGCAAGCCGTCTGTTTTTATATTTAAAAAGTTAAGCGAAACGTCACACGTTATGCTTAGAGACGATGCCATCCGACGATCCTTACAACCACCTTATTCTGGTCCTCATAAAGTTATTTCTAGGGCTGAAGATGGGAAGACATACGTACTGGATGTAAAAGGTAAACGGATGACGGTCAGTGTAGACAGACTCAAGCCTGCCTTTATCGAGGACTGTCCATCGCATCTCAACAAAGTCATCCCACCTGTTCCTTCTGTACCTTCATCGCCTGCTGCACCTGCACACGAAGCTAACTATACAACCAGGTCCGGTCGTCGAGTTCATTTTTCGAAACCTTTCGACCTTTAATTCCTTTTTTTCTCGCTATGTGGTTTTTCCTTCTCCGTAGGGGGGTGGTGTAGCGTTTCTTGTCGATACATTTTTGTACGTCCGCAACCGCAAAAAGGGACGCCACAAAAGAGGCGTCGCTTGGGGAGAGACAAAGGACAACTACCTGAACGATCTCCGTTAGGAGAATCATATTTAGATGTTATTCATTCTGTGTGCGCGACTGAGTAAACTACATTGTATATAATTCACGTGAGGATATATTACTCTGTGTGTGTTTATAACGATTAACTTGTGCAGTCATAATAAACTTTATACATTATATATTTAAACGGTGTTTTCAATCGAAACCCCAAACTACCATAAGTAGTGGGTAAGAAATGCATACAATGGCGCGTGCACAGCTGGTGTTCACCTCTTTCATTATTTATCTTTCCTCGTTATGATAATATAACGTACCTAATTTTTTGATTAGTAAAATATCCAATTACATTAATTAAAACTCTGTGCACACATTCTGAGCGTATAAAGCGATGTGTTGCAACTTGAAAAGTTTAATAACCCAATATTGGTAAATCGTTAAGTTCCTTTATAGAAAACACAGCAGATCACAGAGCGTATGAGTGAATATTAATCATGTTTTGATTTTAGTGAAATCGTAATTGTCGTATCATAAATTATGCCAGTAATAAATGTACATCAAAAATAGCGAACGCTTGTAATTTCACAAATGTACATAACAATAGAACATAATAGAACACTTAAGATAGCAGAACAACCTATAACTTGTCAACCTTAATATAAGTTTTACATCAGTGACTAAGTTATAGTAATTACTAATTTTAACGAGATAATGAATAACTACGGACATCATACCTTTAATTTAACTTAAATTTAATCATTCTTTACTCAGTAACGTCAATTTTTTTTTTTGGCATTCTTTATAACATAAATTACTTGGTGAATTTTGGTATATGAAGTGTTCTTTGATTCGCCTTAATATTTAAAGTTATATCTAAGCATGATACTTGTAAATAATTAAAGAAAGGTTTTGTAGTCTATGACTATGGGCTTACTTTACTAACAACTTTCTCGCCGCCAATCGGCAAGCACTAGTTCCGTTAATTACGAAAGTTTGCACACGCGCTGTCAGAAGTCACTATTCCTGAAGGACAGGTCATATGTATCTTAAAGTGAGGAACCCACGGGCAAAAGCTAGTTATTTCGACTTCTTTAGTCAAGCTGACTAATGTGCTGCGGTGGTTTCCTTAGCGAGGGTAATTTATAGGAACCACTCTAATCTGATTATTGTCACACTAGAGATGATCCGACATCCTAAGCTTAATGAGTCTACTCAGACGACCGTTTGGAAGAGTGCAGAGCAGAATAGCAATTTTTGACCCTATGTCTACAAAATAGAAAACGTAATTTTACTTTGATAATAGTTCAATAAATAAAAACAAAAAATACCTTTTTATTTACATTTTATTTCATACAACATAGTATTTACGAACACACAATTTTTTTATTTACGTATGTGTGGCATTTCGTGTCAAATCTACCACTTTTAAACCAGACTCCTTTGGGTTTGGCTCTTTTTTTCTTTTCTACGCCATTAAAGACATTTTTCAGGATATTATCAAATCTTTTTTCGTACCACAATTATTTTTTTCACGTTTTGAAACTTTTTGGTTTTTGGTATCTTTTGAAATTTGACAACTAACTCATTGTTTTTAAAGGAGTAAAATGGGACAAAGCAAAAAAAAATACAGCCAAATCTAAAGGGAACGGGTTTAAAAGTACATTTAAATGAAATGAGCTATTTATAATAGTTTACTTGTGTTGCTACACATGATTAACCTATAGACGGAAATGTATTAATAAGATTTAAAAAAATCTAAATCACACTTTTCTTTATATATACATACTTAAATACATTTTCCGTCTAGTTATAGGAAGTCCTAGTACATATAGACCATATTAATGTATGAAAATATTTATTCATAATAATTTAGACATGCGAACACTAAATAAAATTTAATATAATAATAATATCATGTCATTAATAACTATATTCTATATAAATTACCAAAAATCACACATAAATTATCACAAATCATCATTGAAGTTATTTTATATCACCGCCTGTTATAACGTAATCTAAAAACTTACATATATCGTTTGTATTTGAAATGGGAAGAGGTAAAAAACGTAATATTTTTTGGGAAACACAAACAAAATCCTGTATTTAAAACTAACTGTTATGACTAGTACTGGGTGGAATGTTTGTTATCTGTGATTATTATACGTAATTATTACTACATATATGTTGTAAAAATGTGTTTTTCTGATTCGATGTTCGGAACATTGTGAAAGATTGTTAAACTTCGGTGATCGTAGCTTTAAAGTATTTCAAATAACATAAAAATCAATGCAACCTACTATCTTTATCGTAGTCTAATTTTTATGTGCTCCTGTTACTAATACTTAAGAAATGATGTACGTATATATTTTTAGGCTATTAAAATAAATATATAAAACAAACTAGCTGACCCGGCAACATCATACCGCCTAACAGTCGATTCTTAAATATTTTTTTTTAATACTTTTTCTGCTATTCGGGACCATCGTTGACATTAATATTTATACGATACCAACGTCACTCAATTGTTTTGCGTTCCCGGAACCTCTCCACTAACACTTAAGCTTTATGCTGTAGTATTAAAGTTCAAATTGAGTTTTAAGTATTATTACGAATCGTTTGTATGGGAGTATAGAAAAGTGTTGTTTTTAGACATTTTCAGGCAATTTTTTTAATTTTTCTCTCCGTAAGATCCATCCTAAAAAAAAGGTCTTCACCGAACTGCATGGTGTGCGGTGTAGTTGAGGATGTTTATCACGTTTTGATGGAATGTGTTAAATATGAAAATTGTAGAAAGAATTTCAAGATTACTCGATCCATGGATGTAGGTATTTGTAATTCGATCCTGGCAGACCCTCTGTCTCAGAATGCGAAATCATTGTACACAATCGCACGGTTAGCTTTTAAGATGTCATAATGATTGTATTGTGGAACTGAACATGTCTGTGATGTTTTTACGGGGCATCATAGTCGCTATGCGACAAAGCCCATATTAAAGAGAAAAAAAAAAAAAAAAAAAAAAGATCCATCCTCGTACTTCAAGGAATATTCTAAAAAAAGAATTATCAGCTGTTCTCGAGATTTGCGCTTAGCAACACATTTAGCGATTCATTTTTATATTATAGATATACATATGCAATAAAATATACAGATATACATATGCAATAAAAATATACAGATATACATATGCAATAAAAATATACAGATATACATATGCAATAAAAATATACAAATGAGTGAAAGAAACTAACTAAATTAATTAATTTACATCCGAGTCAGATAGGGTACTCAATTAGAATTTTCGAGTTCTTAGGTACCATTTTATTATTAATTATCTTTTAAATAAGCTCTAATAGTTTTTAGTCCACAGCGTAACCTAGATTCCTCATGTCGTTGTCGAATTCTTTGTTCTTGTATTGTTTGATTTTGATTAACCATTTCTGCAGTGAAACAGGTTCCCGGTATCCTCCGTATCTTTTCGGTAAACATTCCGGTTCGATGTACCTGAAGTTTTGCGTAAATATTAAATGTTATTATTAAAATGTGTTGTTTGCTTCGACTAATCTCAGAAACGGCTGAACTAATTTTGTCCAAATTTTTACTATCTATATAATTCAGGTTTATCATTAACTAAGTGCCCCGGCTTCGCACGAGTGTAATAACGAAGTAAATGAGACGTGGAAAATCTTCTCTTTACAATACGATCGTATAATGAAGCATAAAATGACAACTGTACAACTCAGCGTTACTCTGTCAATTATACTAATATTTTTACTACTGTCTTCTGTCTCCTTCACTCACTTCATTTCTATATGGAGAGTTTTAAATTCAATTCTTTTGCTATTCCGTACAATTTATTTTATATTTTCTTTCATGCAAACTTTGTCCAAAAAAAGTGCAGCCGTTCCGAAGCAATCGATTTTTATCCCGTGTGAGATAAAAAACTTAAAAACTAAAGCCTGATATAATTATATGAGCAATTATGAACTTAAGAATTCGTTTGCATAAATATTATAATGTACCTAGTCAAATTAACTGCATGGGATATCTTATAAACAGGGAAGTGTTCTCTTACACTATATTTTAAAAAGTTAAAAGACTTTTGGTTTTAACCTGTGAAGAGAATTTATGTCGTAACCGTGCATGTGAACGTTCTTCCACAAATCGTCTGCCGGGGCCAAGCGCTTGAAAAACGGAAACAGAGTCTCGAAGAATCTCGAACAATTTATAATATGTATACCGCGCTGGTGTAGCGGGAAAGATAACTGAAAAAAAAAATACTTTTAATAATTACAAAAAAAAACAGAACATTCGCTTATAATGTCGCTTGTGATCATGATACCCTAGTATCGCCAACGTTTAAATCTTGTTGCATTGACATTCAAATTAAGTGAAGGAATTAACAACAACAAGTCAATTCACATTAATCATCGCTTCTCCATAGATAGCACTTTTCTGTAATTCATGTCTCTTTCTAATTATGAATGCCTGGTACGAATGACTTTCTGCACTTCAATTTTTCTATTTACGGTTTCTCAAACAACAACGGTTTTGGGTAAAAAACACTTAGGCTGAGTTGCACCAAAATCGTGGTTATTGTAATTGTTAAAGTTAACTTTAACAATGACAAGACTTGCTAACAGTTACATTTGCCAAAACGAGTTGCACCATCAAACATTTTGTAATTGTTAAAGTTATTAGGGTTGCTACTTCAATAAGCCAATTAGTCGCTAAAATCGAAAAGGGTAATATATTTTACTTGGCAGGACTTTGTTATAAGTGTCACCAAGTGTCACTATTGTTATTCTGTGACTGTCAATAGTTTTTTGATGGCAGATTTCAGATGTCAACGACAAAACGTTAGCGTTTGTCGTCCTGTGGACATTTTCCAATTCTAGGAAATTAAACTTTTTTCTTTCTAAGACGCAAATTATCTTCAAATATATTGATTTCGTCATCGGAAGAACTATTTTCAGTTTCCCACAGGATTTCTCTTAGCAACGACATGATATTATAAAGTTTTTTCTAGTGAACATGACAACCGATTCAAAAATTGACATTAACAATAACGGTAACCGGCCAACATGGAGCGGTAATAGTTAACGTTAAATCGTGACGTCATTTTAACCATTGTCAATTGGTGCAACCTATTTTTTGCCTAACAATAACTTTAACCGAATTTTTAACTTTAACATTAACTGGTGCAACCGAGCCTTAGCCTAAAGTTTTGTCGTTGACATCTGAAATCTGTCATCAAAAATCTATTGACAGTCACAGAATAACAATAGTGACACTTGGTGACACTTATAACAAAGTCCTGCCAAGTAAAATATATTACCCTTTTCGATTTTAGGGACTAATTGGCTTATTGAAGTAGCAACCCTAATAACTTTAACAATTACAAAATGTTTGATGGTGCAACTCGTTTTGGCAAATGTAACTGTTAGCAAGTCTTGTCATTGTTAAAGTTAACTTTAACAATTACAATAACCACGATTTTGGTGCAACTCAGCCTTATTAAAAATCGGTTTGTCCAACTTAGCACCCACCGACCGTTGTTGTCAAATTGATTTGTTGAGTCTCTGAAACATTAACGTCCGGTTTTTCTTTCAAGCCAAAAATTAAGTGATCGGATGTCAAAATCCTTTATTGGAAAAGTGCATAATGTGTTGCTAAAAAGCATTATCAAGTTTGACTACTTTGATTTGATCATCGAGTCCACGATCGAGTCTGTAAGTTAAAACAGATATGTTACAATTTCGTTCAAAATCGTTTGTCAAATGTTATTTTGGATTACAGAAACGCTAGTTTTGCCATAATCGTAGCTTAATCTGTTGTCAAACGGTTTATCAAGTAATCAGTGATTGTTGGCTAACTTGCTGATTTATGTTTTTTCTTTATAATAGATAAACTGTCTTTACAAGAACTTTAAAAATTAAAATATTATTTATTTGTTTTTGTTATGAATAATGAAGTGTGTTACGGAATCTAGTTTGAGTATTTCGAATAGTGAACATGAACATTGAAGGTCGCGAACATGAGCTTTTAAAATGAGGATGAATGCGTTTGAAATTTATAACGATAAAGAGTTTTAAAATCGACATTGGATATACAAAGCTATATATATTACTATCATTAGTGAACTTATTAGAGCCAAAAGTTAAATCCTTGATTGCGAGGAATTAATCTACCAATGCCTTTGAATAAGTATTGTTATTTAACAATTAGTTACTTTTCAACAGGAGCATTCCAAATAACTGTTATTGACTATATAAAGGTATACGAGACTCTACAGCTAGTAGAATAATATCAAAGTATTTGCAGTACACATATAAAATACAATCGATCTCTTGCGGGTCGTTCATACACTGAGTTGCACATAACAGAAAAAGATATTTTTCTTTAAATGTGCAGGTTATATGTGATGTATGTTTAAGAATATTAGATGTGATCTCTAGATGGTGTGGATCTTCACATGACTATTCAAATTAAAATTTAAACTTTTCTCTCTAGGAAAAATTTTACTTATGAAAAATATACTACTATAATAATTAAATTCTTGATTCTATTTACGACAAGTATAAAAGCTAAGAACGTAGATAATAAGACTATACTAGTTCGGAATAATCTATGAACGATAACTTGAACAATATATCCAATGTGTCCTTACCTAAAAATAATATCTATGTCAAATCAAATTGACCATAAATTTGTAAATTTTACACTAATCAATATTTCAGAAAGTCAAATCAATTTTACAACGTTGTTAAGTTACCCGTCGATTTAGTTGAACCACATTTTGACATGGTTTTCGGTAATCGGCCGTTAATATTTAAAAATAATCAATGACCATTTTGTTTTGACATATATATTATTGAAGTGGTAACTTCTTATAAGAGGGTAAACCGCTTTGTTACGTAACGCGTTACGGCGCCAGTCTGCCTGGCTACCCTTTCTCTGGCGCATACGGCAGCGGTAGATGTACAAATTCAAGAATTCTAACTAAGAATAAAATATATTTTATAACCAATAAAAGATTTTAATAATAAATAATCTTTCCGTACATTATCATATTAATATACATATAATTTAAATAATCACCTAGGCTTTTCTAAAGTTAACCAATTTCAATATTAAATAGTTCAATTTAGATTAGTTTAAGTTATCACTTCTTTCGGGCGTCCCGAGACGCACGCGTGTTTCTTTTGTAAAGTAAGGTTATATGTTGCATATATCGTTCAGTTTATTAATAACTCATTCTCAAATAACTATAGTGTATTCTCTATGTTCGTAAATGTTAAGCTTGCCATTAATAATGGTATGGATTTTATAATAATAGTATTATAATTTTCATACCTATGTCGGCTTTAAAATGACATCGAAAGGAAGAAGAGAGAAAAAACTTTGAACTTGTTCTTGGATTTTAATTGGAACTTGTTCAGAATTTGCTTTAATATTTTCTGGAAGGATTGATTCTATATCAAAAACATGCTTTTTTTTAGTTATTATAGCTTCATACCTTATGCAGATTGCAACAGATTATTATAATGTTCATAGTAGTTACTAGTTTTATCCGGAAGCCATGCGCAAACAAGAAAGACGTATCATCAAAACACCAAAGAATTCTCCACAGTATTTCTGGTTCTTATGGGTTTGGTTATAAGCTTCTTTACTTCGTGCTGGTGGGTTTAAAATGGTGCCAACAAATAGTAGCGACATGGATAAGCACTATCGTTCAGCAGGTAATTATTACCATGACTTCAACTTAGATTTTTTATATGTGTATTAATCCATTGTGCCGATGATATTTGGAAATGCACTTATATTATAAAATTAACTTTTTACCCTATTGATATATTGTTCTATAGTGGGCATTGATATGAATTGAGGCCTAAGTGCTGGAATGATTGCAGAGACTTTTTATTATTCTACAAGTTACAGATATATGTATCCTTATAAAGTTAGCAAGAGTTATTTAGAATGCTCCTCTTGAAAATCATTCATTGTTAACTATACTTGTTCCGAGGTTCTGATGGATTTGTTTCTCGCAGTTATTTTTGGCTCTAATAAGTCACCAATGATAAGTCAAACTATACATCACAACAGGATAAACATATTGTACCGACCTTATTTAGGTAGCACTAGCTGTTGCCCGCAACTCCGCATGCGTTTTTTAAAATTCTATTAAAGGAGTTTAAAATTGTGAGAGGAGGTAAGATTACAATTTACTTCTTATAAGATCAGCTATCTGTTAGCGAAAGTTCCGTGAAAAATGGTTCAAACGTTATGGAGATAGTACTGCAAACGAAGCCACGGGTAAAAGGTAGTCGAAAATAAAAAAAAACTTTAATTACTACTTATAACCTTAGCTATCTGGCAGTGAAAGTCCCGTGAAAATAGGTCCAATCGTTTCGGAGATAGTACTACAGACGAAGCCACGAATAACAGCTAGTCTAAAATAAAGTGGCCTATGTCACCCGCTGTAATTTTAACTATTCGTCAGTGAAATTTCTGTCAAAATCGGTCCAGCCGTTTGGAAGATTACCCGGAACCAACAGAATAGACAGTCAGACAGATATTTTTTTTTAAATTGTGTTTTTGTTATCAGTGTCGTGTATACATTCATATCCAATCAGTAAAAAGTCATTATTTTGATATTACATAGAGACACTTCATTTTTATTATATGTATAGATAAGGGTAAGAAGAAAGGGTTCACCAATGATAATAATACAGCGGTCAATATTCGGGATCGATTTTTTAAGTCTTTGTCATTATATATTTAAAAAATATTCGGCCTTGTTTTAAAAGCTTATGTTAGCGATCTTCGACCTTCATCTTCACTATTAGAGGTACTCAGGTTAGTTTCCGAAAAAGACATGAGTATTCATAACCAAAACAAAACAAAATGTCAAAACTTTTCTGCAGACAGTTTTTGTTATAAACAATCAACAGTTGATTCGTCAGCAAGTACTGATTACTTGGCAAGCTTTTGCAGTAGAAAAATTTGTGATTATTATTTAAAAAATCTAAAATTATGTTAGACAAATGATTCTGAATTAAATTTTAACATCCCTGTTAGCAAAGTCTATGGTTGAATTAAAGTAGTTGACCATGTTTTTACCAAGTTTTAGATATAGCCACTCTATGTAATAGCAAGTAAGCTGAAATTCAATCGTGATATTTTCGGCGTAAAATATAAAACAACTCAAAAAGAAAATAATTTAGTGGCTTTATTTCAATGGACATATCGGACCTATTGTTCTTTCTAAGTCCATCAGGAGAGGCGCTGATGAAATGTGATTCGTGCTAAATACATTTTCTCACTTGTGTCATGAATACCATGCAGACATACTTTTATGACCTATTTATTTTATGTACCTAATTTTATAAAAATATCATGTAAAAATATTGTAAGAAGAAACTTATTTTAGCTCTTACCCCCATAACATTCATAGCTTGAAGTGCGATAGATGGAGAAAACTGCCTCACGTGTCTCATACTGAGCCCTTCGCAGTCCAACAGACCAGTTCCACCGACAATCTGGAGCTTTGGCTGCATGATTCCTATCTCCAGGAGTAAAAGGCAGCCCCTAATTAGATCTTCTACCGGTATCTCATATGGATCCCATAGACCTGTAAAATTTACAAAAATTATCAATTTACAAATATTATTAATTTTATGGACTCCAATGAGGAACTTGTTTTTTAATATTAAGCCAGGTACTTGATATGTATTAGGATACATTAAAAAACTGCGGAACGTTTAAGAAATCTCCTTTATTTTATGTAAAATTCCATTAAATGATAATGAATCAAAAGGTCAACGAATGAATGATAAATGAAATTTAGGAATCGCGGATATCGACATTATCTGTTTGTGAAATATTTTAAAATTTTAATTCACAAAGATTCAAAACAACAACCTTGCTTTTATTCATCGATACAAAAGTACAATGACAGTTACTTCATACCCAGTCTGCAGATAATGAGTCTGCCAGTATCAGGCCTGTCGTAGAGGACGCCTTCGAATATGCTGCCAAGCCGAGTCAAGCCGAACCAGTCGACGTCGCGCCATAGATGCGAGTTCTGTTCTCTGAAGTTACAGTAGCGAACTAACTGGAAATATGTATTTTACAACATCTGCAGTAAAATTTTCTGTGCAAACATTTTTTTAAATATAGATCGGAATAATGGCTCAGTGGCAACGGAAACATTATGATGTAACAATAGTTGGGTTTTTTATAATTGCCCCCTGATTAACCATTGGCCCATCACACGTTACAGAAAATCTGTAGCCAAACAATTAATTTGAGAGTTTCGGTAGTAGCAATTGAGAACCAGTACACTTCTTAGTATAGTACGGTTGGTATACTAACGGTAAAACCTAAGAAGTATTAAAAAATATATGAAGAATTTGTTTTTATTTTAAACATCTATAGCGCTCCTAGCGAATTTCCATAGTAATAAATTATAGTTTAAAAAAAAAACAAAATAACCCGCTTTTAGAGATAATCAAAGTAAAAAAAATATTCTTAGTTAAATGGCGTTTGGTGCTTTATATCATATTTTTAAAGTAACTCTGCGCTTCGTAATCAAACCAATAGATCTGGTAGTTCGGGTTTAGGTTCGGGTAATCGGTATACCATTAAGTATTAGTGACCTAATTACAATAAAAAATTTAAAGGCTTAATTAATCCAGATTAAACACGAAGTTAAGAACGGCAAAATTATTTTCCAGAAAACGAAGAATAAACAGAATAGGCTGCGAGTGTCACGACTGATTTGAAAAATATTTTGCTAGTCACTTTATGAAGTATCTACTGAAGCAATCTGTTCAATCAATGCTATACCATCGAGATGCGATCAAAAATAATTAGATTATAACTTTAAAATAATAACCAATCGGTGTGCTCGCGCTGGTATTGACTGTCTCGCTCTCAGGAATCGGAGAAGATAGGCGTCGTCTTTCCGATGAGGTTGGCATTCTGCTCTATCTGTGAACAAAACATTTAACAATACCTAGAAAAGAAATATAGCTGAATTACTTCTCTAGTATTGACTAAGACACTTAACGCAACAAGAACAAAAGATATGTAAAAAACTAGCGGCGTCCCGTGACTTCGTATGTGTTTGTATACAGCACATTTTATCTTCGTATGACTCAAATGGCTTATATGCCAAAGTAGCTCTGAGATGACAGATGATGTTTTATTATAATTTTTTATTTATTTATTACTGTAAAGTTTCATCAAAAGCCGTTCAGTTGTTTTACGTGAAAGATTTACGAACAGCCATAGATGCTCACAAGCCTTTTAGTTTATATATTAGGATTAATCTAGAAACAAACTATGTATTTATGTGGACGTTTTCATTAGGTTTATACATGGTTTTCAGTGACGTATCCAATCTTAACGTGACCCAATATCAAAATTATTTTGGGGGAAGAGATAGCTTCCCACGGCTAAATTATGTCGTATTCTCCACAACGTATGACCTAGAAGCCATTAGGACCTAGGAATGCTATGGGCAATCCATTATTTATTAATTATGAGCCCCGATAAGAATTTGAGTTTGTGGGTAACTTTTTACGGAGGTAAGTCGGGGGCCCCGTATCATTACCATAGTGGGTACGATGACACCTATGTTTCTAATGCTTCTGTATATGCGATTGCGTGGTTGCTTTTTAACTCACGAGGACATAATTATATAATAGTATATTTATTTGAATTATTTTAATAATATTGCCTTTTCAAAACAACAATATTTTATCTCATTTGATTTACGAGCAATCGAATGTAAAATAAACTCAAGCCAATAGTCACCGTGATTCCAATTGAAAAATAAGTTGAAGAATCTTAAAAACCTGTAAATGTAAACACAATCTGCTTTAAAATCCTGCCTTTTATTGGCAATCAAACAACATAGTTACAAAGTTTAGTAAAACTTTTTCTACTTTTAAAAGTTACTTCGAACCAATAAAGCTTTTTGTATTTTCACTTACCCGTGAACATTTTTTTTCACACTCTCAAAGTTTAAAATAGTCTTTTTTTAATTGGTAAAACAGTATAAATTCATGCACATATTATATAGAACTTCTTGAAAAGCGAAATACAATTTTTCTACGAAACGTCTTACAACGATTTGAAAATGTATCAACTCAAACACTATGGCGAAACTTCATGACATGTTTATCAAAAAGCTATGACTAAGACAAGACAATAGAAGATTCAACCAATTAGATCGTCATAATTGTTCAATTTAGGAAGTTTAAATGCTGTATATAAAAATTATACTACACATGTATGATTTACCATTTATCATATTTCTAAGTTCTATTATTTTCCTTTTCTTTGAAGAGCTATCCTCTCCGCAGAGTATTAACGCGTCTTCTTCAGCATCGGGGTCTTCGGATCGATTCATCTCCGCCTGGAATAGGATCTCGTCGAATGACCACATCTTTATGTCAGCCTGGTACAATGAGAAATCAACATATTAATTTTTATCTTAAAGTGCATTCAAGTGGTTAAAGTAACTGCTACCACTACTCTATAAATAACACACACACACACACACACAGACACACATGAATATATATAAAAAATATATATAAAAAATAACAGCTTAGATTTATAAGATAATTGAAAATAAAAATGTTTATGCAAAAGTATAAAGGCAAAATTTATTAAAATTGAAATGTATCTAACATAAAGTATGTATATATATATAACCCACTTTATTTTCGATAAATTTCAATTTTAATAAATTTTGCCTTTATACTTTTGCATAAAAATTTTTATTTTCAATTATCTTATAAATCTAAGCTGTTATTTTTTTTTGTAGAAGCTAAAATATGTAATAACTAAACTATTACATTAATCAGATTAAATAAAAAATATTAGTATACACGCTACCTAATAATATATATGAAGTCAGTGCCAACCCCAATTCATTGCAAATACGTAGAAAGTTTAGGTCTACTCTCGCGGCGGGTATATGTATTTTCATACCTACTACAACTTTGCGTTGGTGCCGACTTCTAATATATTAGTAGGTAGCGCATATACTAATATTTTATATTTAATTAGCGGCCCGCTTCGGCTTCGCACGGGTATAAAATATATAGCCTATGTCAGTCGATCCAGTAGTTTTGATTTATTCATTACTGCCCGTGGTCCGCATGCGTTAAATTTGGAGTAACCTTAAAAAATAACAGTATTTCTCCACTATTTAATTTATGTTATTATACATATAAACCTTCCTCTTCAATCACTCTATCTATTAAAAAAACCGCATCAAAATACGTTGCGTAGTTTTAAAGATTTAAGCATACATAGGGATATAGGGACAGAGAAAGCGACTTTGTTTTATACTATGTAGTGATTAGATTAATGTAAGACTTTACGTTTTTTAATTTTTGGTGCTTTCTTGTTTCCTTCTAACCTTCCTTCTTGATATTGAAGTCGATTTTTTTTTTGTAAAAGTTTTATTATTTTTCCCTTTTTAACGGTAAATAAATGTACGGTTTTTGAAATAAAACAAATTTATTTTAATGAAAACTGAAGTATATCATGATGTCAAAGAATATATAGAAGATTTCTATTCTCTCTCTATTCTCATTCTATTTTGTAAATTTGAATGTATAAGAAGGTTTCAATTCGTAACATTCCTCCGCATCTAAATTGCAACTCGTCGAACAATCGACGTGGTTTTTCTCCGTGGTTGAGGTGTATTGAAGAGGATGTGGATGATGGTAATAGATATATAGATAATGGTGATGAGGATGTGCAGAGTTGTGACGAGAATGTTGCCGGCGTGGTTGTTAATGGTATATTTGCAGATAAACTTCCTAGCGGTAGATCGGCAGAAGAATAATTTACTTTGCATTCGAGAGACTCTGCAAAGTTCGGAGATATTGTAATGGGTGAAGTTTGAGTTCTAATATAATCAGTATGTTTTCGTGTTTCATCCCCACCAGGTATAGAGACTATATATGAGTATCTATGTTTACGGGCTCTCACAGTAGCAGGTTGCTATTTTTTTTCTGGTTGTGTTTTTTTGTGTAAGTATTTTCACCTGGATGATAAGTTAGATCACAGCTTATAATATTTGTTTTGGTTGATGGATCAGACATGTCCTAAGAAAATCTAGGATTCGATTTCCTCGCGATGTTTTCCTTCACCATCAACAGATGGTAAATGGCTAGAGTAAGTAGTACATATAAACTCCACAAAGTGAAATACTTTATTCAATTAGGCCCTAAGAAGGAGCTTATGAACGTCAAAGTTACCACCGGTTCGGAAAACAACCCACTCGTCGAGAAGAACCGGCAGGAAACTCTATCTGGTTTATCTTTTCATCAAACATATTTTCTTCTATCTATACATATAATAAGAATGTAAATCTGACGTGTCTGTACTTTTCTTATTTTTGAGAAAAAAATATTGCAGGTGTAATATAAAATATAAAATAAGTAATAAAATACATTTCAATTCTTTTTTTGAAATGTCTGTCTGTCTGTCTGTTTGTTTGAAAAGGCATCACTGGTAAGGTACTAGGTTTCTGATAAAACACCAGCACCAAGCATATTCTCGAGCAACATTTAGTCTTTGTTTCA
This sequence comes from Antheraea assamensis, assembly GCA_035772565.1. NCBI lineage: Eukaryota > Metazoa > Arthropoda > Insecta > Lepidoptera > Saturniidae > Antheraea > Antheraea assamensis. Next base: position 7,235,746 of record JAQQSE010000045.1, read on the forward strand.
TTAAAATCGGCTACCTATATCAAAAGTTATCGTAATTTTATTGACGAGGGGGGTTAAATACGAGAGAAGAATAGATAAGTAAATGGACTTCAGTCTCATTAAAAAACCGTTGTATTTTATAACATAAATAAATATTACCACAGTTTTTCATTACTAAGATATAAAACGAAAGAAAAATGGTTAATATTTTATTTTCACATAAAAGAAATAAATATTAATACTATAAGTTCAGTAATTAATTAATATGCATTAATGCTAGTAGATGGCGTTCAACAGTCATTTTCTAAGTATGTTATTACTATAGTATCTAATCTAAAAATTTGCGAATTAAATATATTACATATTTCTATAAATTGAAGAATTTACTTTGTATAAGTAAAATATAATTATTATACTCGATCGCATAAGGTTTATGAGTAAATTTCTAATTATTTTGTGTTGCAAATATTACGAGATATTGAATCTTATCACTTTTTAGGACAATTATACCTATATTCTTTTTTATAATATAAAAGTAAAGAGACTAAAATTGTTCATTGAACATATATGTTACAAAAATCGTCTTTAGAAGCAATAACAGACTACATTTTTTCACAACAGATGTCGCTAAATTTGTCGTTTTATTGGTTTATTGTCGTTAAGAATATTATTGCAAGGAAGAGTATAGATCACAATGAGATTATTTCTATGTTTTACAGCAAACGGCTCATTTATATTTTTCATTTCATAGTTTCGAGAGCCTGCGTAACGATCATATAAAAATTAGCAGGAGTCTGAGGTTCAGCTGACTGTTGTTTTGAGTACCCCACGTATCTCGAGAGTTAGAATACAAATATACAAGATAAAAAGATATACCGTCAGATGGTTTTATTAATCACTGCTTTTTTAATTAAGTTCCACGCGGACGAAGTCGCGGGCATAGCTAGTAACTAATATTATTAAAACATAGTTACATATAATTACATTCGGTTTTGGTGGATGTACAGAGAGGGCGTCATTTCCAGACCTCACCATCTTTCACATATTGATCCACCTTGTAACAGCTTTCAGACTTTAAGCCTTCTTGACATGGTGCTTGAACTTAGTATTCGGTAAATCGGTAATGTGCTTTGGAAGTTTGTTTTATAACCTAATACTATTACCTATAAAATTGTTACCGGTCCTAGTGAGCCTAAAACATGGTATGACCAATTTGTTATTGTTTCTTGTATTTAGATTATGTCGGTCCTTTACGAAATCTAGCTTATCTAAGTTTTTGCGGACGTACATTAGATTTTTAAGTATGTATTGGGAGGGCAGAGTTAGGATACCGAACTCCTGGAACTTATCTTTTAATGATTCGCGAGGCCCCATATCATAAATTGCTCGAACTGCCCGTTTTTGTAGTAAAAATATGGTGTCTACCTCAGCTGCTGTCCCCCACAGCAAAATACCATAAGACATTAAGCTATGAAAGTATGCGAAGTAGACCAACCTAGCAGTGGCAATATCTGTTAGTTGGCGAATCTTTCGAACTGCAAATGCAGCAGAACTTAATCTTCCTGCTAATTTTTTAATATGAGGACCCCATTGTAATTTAGAATCAATTGTGATACCCAAGAACACGGTACTGTCTACCAACCCAACTAGATTTCCTTCGATCTCTATTCTAGTATCAATACATGAAACATTAGGTAAGGTAAACCTTATGCATTTTGTTTTGTCTGCATTTAGCAATAAATTATTTAATGCAAACCAATTTGAAATTTTATTTAAGGTATTATTTAGATGTCTAGACTCAGAGTCTATTCTCTTTACTTTAAATATAAGCGAGGTGTCATCCGCGAAAAGAACAATATCTGCACAGTTATCAACCACTAGCGGCAGATCATTTATATATACCACGAACAGAAACGGCCCTAAAATGGAACCCTGTGGAACGCCAATTTGAGTCGACGATCCCACAGACGTTACCTCGTCTATACTAACTTTGAGACAGCGATCTTTTAAGTAGGAGACCAGAAGGTCGAGAGAAGCTCCACAAACACCATATTGTTTTAATTTCAAAATAAGTGTACTATGGTCAACGCAATCAAAGGCCTTAGATAGATCACAAAACACACCAATTGCATCCTGCGATCCTTCCCAGGCCTGTAATATATGACTTAATAGCGTTGCACCAGCGTCAGTAGTTGATTTTAATTTTGTGAAACCAAACTGTCGACCATCTAGAATCTCGATGTCATGCGCCCTTTGTAGCATGCCTCGTTTTTTGATTAACTCCTTTTATTCGGACATATTGAGTCTTGACTGAATCCGTGAATTTCTTGATGATCCCTTACTTGATAATTATATCAATTAATTACATTACTTTTATTATACGGCTCGAAGGATCATGTAAATATTTATTTTGGGATCTCCAGATGCAAAGAAAAGGAAAAAGGACCAGCTACATTATTGAGAAGTAATTTAATTCTTTATACAAGACACATGACAATGTCAAATTTGAAATTAAGAATAAAAAGAAAAATATATAATAATTGTACACAAATAAGGTTGGTCTTGAACACACATATAAAATACTATAACTTCTTAAATATAGTCACCAATTTGACGTAAAGGGCAAAAATTTTTCGTAAAAAGAAAAACTATTTTTATTCCTAAATATTTCAAGTATTTAATACAAGATAAACGAAGATTTTGTTTTTATCAAAAGATTATGGCAACCCTGCATATAATGCAAAGTCAATTATTACACATAAAGATTGGTTGCGGTTACATGGGTTTGCGTTTTATTCAACAACAACCATAAATATAAGTACCTTACAACACCGTCTCGTGTAAGACAGTAATTTTGGTAGAAGTTTTTACATTTTTGGCCTCGATGCTCATGATGTTTGAATAATTATTATGATCATTGGACAGTCTCAATTTAGGTTGAATTATTTTATTGTAGTATGAAGCACTTTGAAAAAATATTTGGTACATTCTAGAATTCTTTCCAGATAAAAAAATGTAAGTAACAAACAAAACAGCTTGTTATTGTAAAGAAAAAACAAAGATATTCGAAAAGTAGTGTGCCTCTAAACTTCGCTGATTGTTTGTTACTTCCACGGCAAATTAAATATATTTCTAGATATTTTCACACTTCATTTATTTGACTGAGGAAAGGTTTATTTCGCGGCAAATAAAACAAAACGAAGTAATTTCTAAGAAGAGTAACAGACCACAAATAGTTAAGCGTCGCGGGAGCGTCAGAGTGTTTTTAAAAAATTAAACACAATGTATTTTCAAGATGATTTACTAATGATTTGAATTTAAAGAGTACATTGATTATATATGAGATATATATTGATTATAGATGAGATTATTTACATGATACATTGACGATGTTGACGTTACAATAGTCATTTAGGATGAATAAGTAAGTGCTTTTTATATTTTCTTTAGTTATTTCATCGTTACAAAAATGTTGATAGTATATTGATTGAATTTTAATTGTCTTGATATCACCTAGTACTGGATGACAAGAACTCGTATTTGAGGAAAATTGAATTAATGGAAATAATGTATAAGTATCTTCTGATGCTGGTCGAGAATCATACTCGTGACATAGACACATCTCGTCATAAAGTTAATTACACGGCAAAGATAGCGAGACAATTTTAGACCCTTTCAGTAGGAGGTAAGGGTATTTAGGAATAATAATGGTAGTATAGTTAGAAGGATTGGTCATAGGTATTATTGGATTGCTCTGATGTATATGTAAATTATATCTCTAATTATAGGTATGTTCAAAATGAATGTTATTTGACTTCCTTTCATATAAGCTTTAAGATCTATACATTACTCTATTTTAATAAAATTATAATAGCTTACTGGGTATGCAAATTAGTAAAATTTTTCAATCTTTTTTAACAATTCCAATAATTCATTTAAATTTATAAGAGTCTGGTGTAATATTTTTAAAATTTATTAAATGCCAGAAAAATGTCAATTTCATTCAATCGGATGTAAAGTACTTGAAAATTATGAAAAAATAAATTATAAATATTAATGGATTTATGTAACGTGATATCAATATTAGTTTTATTTATTAATTTTCTTCTTTGTCTATTTGAATGAAATTGTTCTTCGTAAAATTCGTTATATTTACCATAGATTCAGAAATTTCAGATATAAACTTCATATTACTTTTTTAATAAGCATTATCTGATATATAGTTACATAATCAATCATATTTTCGTATATTTAGGAGCCCGAAGAGGTACCTGTGAAGGTCGTTTAATGTTCTTAATAGGTACCTTTGTATTTCGATTTTTCATTTTTACAGAACAGGTATTTCTATGAATTTTGCCAGATACATGTCCTTTTTGAAAACGCGGTTGTCTTTACTTATCCTAGTATTAACTTCTTTTATAAATATAGCGTCACCTTCTTGTATGTCAAATGAGGTTTCTTCATCACGTTATGTTTTAATTTTATCTTTGTTGTCAGTTATTTTATCGGTAAGATGTTTGGAGACATATTTTGTTTGTTTCATATGATTGAGCACTAATTGTTGCCTATATTGTCTATTCAAATTTACGTCAAAAGTATTATTGGAATCAGTGTACGGCTTCATCAATAATAGGTATACCACTTGTATCGATATCTTCAGCAGAGTGTATTATTTCTAGTAATGAACAGGCAGTAATAGTACTGGATGAAGGAGAACAAATTGGGTGAGTTAAAGTGTTATCTGAGTCTGAAGGAATAGTTAATATTTCTGAAGAGTCTGAAATTAATATTAGACTGTCGAGTCGTTCAGTATCACTAATATTAACTCGTAAAGATGTATCGTCATTGTCATTAGTGAGTATATATAATTTCATACATGAAAGTGCATCTGCATTATGATTTTGTTTATCGTTAATTAAATTAGTAGACAACTTAACACTTATTTCAGTACGAGGTTCTATAGTTATTTCCCAAGGAGAACGGTATATTATTAGAATTTCTGTGTTTTTAATATTGAATTTTTGATATCTATGCTTGCTTTTAATATTTTTAATAAATTAGAGCCTATTAATCTGTCATATCTTTCATCTACGTTATATATATAAAATGTATGATTCATTGGCCTTTTGAAACTTTTTAATAGAGGTATATCTATAACTTCATTATGTAAGCTACGTCCATGTGTACTAATAACTTCGAAAGGATCAATATATTTATAAGCTGAAAAATATTCATCGGCTTTAGCGGGACTAATAAAATTTCTTGTACTTCCGGTATCAATCATTAAAAGAGTATTAATTTCAGGGATATAGATATGGGGTAACTTATTTATGCCGTCATAATTTAAGTGTACTATCTCGGGGGGTCGCTTGGAGGCCTTTATAGGAAAATTTACGCGGTCATGTTGACTTTCAGTCTCATTGATTTCAATAGGTTCTGTATTCTCATAGTAACTGTCAAAAGTATTATGTTTATTGTTTTCAGTTACATAATTTTCATAATCTACATAATCAAATTGGTAGTGTTGGTAATATATTTGTGGGTCATTAAATTCTGAATAATCGGTCATATTTTGTCTAATGGGGCGAGCTGTGCGCATTGAAACATCACTTGCCTGAAATTGAGGTGGATTACGTAGGGATTGATATTGAGGTGGTATGCCAAATTTTAATTGTTGATTAGGCATGCTAACATTTTGTTGGTTCTATGTATTATTAAATTGTGGTCTAAACCCTTGCTGATTTGGAATACCAAATATAAAATTATTATTTCCAAAATTTCGTCTAAATGCTTGTTGCATTTGGTTATATGGTACGTTAGGTCTAAGCTGTTGTCCTTGATTTGGTATAACGAATTTAAAATTATTATTTCCCGGCTTAAAATTATTTGGTATTTGGTACGGAATTCCAAATTTAAAATTTTGTGGACCGGAATTAAATGTATTCGGTGTAAATGCAGGTTTTCATTTGAAATTATTATTATTATTTGTAGCAGAAAACATGCAAGGCTGTTGAACTGGTTTTGTATTGACTTTATTTTTATTTTTGGAATTGTATCGGTATTGCAAATTAACCTCTTCCATTACTACACTGAACGCATTTTCTAAACTATTACAACCTTTAAGCTGCACAATGGGGATTAAATCTTCTGATAAATTGTACAAAAATACATTAAGGCACATATTATTATAAAAAATCATTTTAGCAGCTTTAACGCCTTCATCGGTAAGTAAATTAATTTTGGAGAAGAGGGTGCTACGTATTTGTTGTATTCTATTATAAAACTGAGTGTATGTTTCACCAATTTTAATTTTTCAATTTTCTACTTCAGTCGCTACAGACTCTTCCGATCCCGGATCACGAAAATGTTGAATAAATGCATCTTTTAATTGTCCCCATGTTGTTATATCCTCCCTCTCGCTTAGTACAGCAGCGGATTTACCACATAGTCTACTTGTAATGCAGTGAAATACGTATGTAGTTGGAATAGCATTGTTTGGTCCGTTAAAATTTCATATTATATATTCACTATTCTTTATAAATAAATTTAAAATACTTTGATATCCATCGAATTTTGGAATCAAGCTTAAAAGTTCTTTTGGTATTATTTGGACCGTTAATTCACCACTTCGATGCATTTTAGTAGTTATTAAAATTAACAAAATAAATGCACAAAATAAAACTTCACAAAGTAAAATTCACAAAATAATTCTTAAAATAAAATAATCAAATTAAAATTTATCGAACTTAAAACTACAAAATTAAAATTATTAAATTAATTTTATCAATATCCAAATGATTAAAATTATTATCACTATAAAATTCTCAATATTAATATTTCTTTATGTCTAAGCCTGCCAATTTTTGTGCAGAAGTCAAATAAATTTCGACGAGTTTTGTTCGAAAATTACGAAAATGTCCAACAGAAACAACCACGTAAAATAGCAAGGACGATACAAGGATAGTAAAAATGGTCACTTACAGTCTGCTCGTTCCCATGCCTTGCCGTATAGCTGCTCACGTTTTTCAGACAGAACCTCTCAGAATATCTTGAGCGGAGCTCGGAGCTAACAAATTTATTTGGTTCGTGGATACTCAAAACCGCGAACGAGACCGATTTGTAGGACTCAAACACTATGTAATATATAAGTATCTTACCCGGCTGCGCCAGTTAAGCGTCGCGGGAGTGTCCGAGTGTTTTAAAAATTAAACACAACGTGTTCTCAAGACAAATTACTAAGGAATTGAATTTAAATAGTATATATATCCTCTCAATATGTAAACATCAGGTGACTTAATAATGAATCACAAAAATAAGACGCATATCCATATAGACTCAATATTAAATGATTATCACCAATTGGTAGTTAAAAATATAATAAGTAAATAAGCTATGTCAGCGTCTTTATATTAGCACGACGTAATAAAGGAGGGTGTAGACTGCATAACTAGATAGATTAAATGTAAATACGACAACAGAGCAACTGTGTTCAGCGTTCTCATAGACTCCGATTTAATCTGTATACAGTACAAATATATATCCTTATAGTTATATATCAGACAGGAAAATAATATTTTATATATGTATTATATAGAAGAGATATATTCTATCATTGACACATAATTCTGTATGTGACAATAATGGTTTCGAAAATATCGTATACTGTCTCTGTGTTATCTAGAAAATAATATTACTTATTTTGTGATTGATCTATGTTGCCATTTTAGGTTATTCGAAGTTAGAATGAATATTTCGCAATTAAGTTTGAAACGTGCATTTGGCATACTCGACACTTACGAAATTACCTACACAGGCACATGCTGTAACGAAAAAATATATATAATAATGTTAATCTTTATCTATATTTGTAAGTAATAAAAATAATGTTGTAAATGCTTTTTAATGAAGATGGACATTTCCGTTTTAAAGTCTATACGACTCTATTATTCAGTCATAATATGAGCAAACAATATTTACTGTTGCCTAAGGTATCTTTCGGATTTATAAAAAAGTAGCGAACCCGGTAGGCAGACGTTGTCTTGTTTTTTTTTTTATATATTATAGGGAGCAAACGAACAGGTGGGTCACCTGATGGTAAGTAATCACCGCCGTCCATAGACACTAGCAACACCAGGGGAGTCGCAAGTGCGTTGCCGGCCTTTTAATATATCTGGGCCTCCGGCGCTGTCACTGACCGAACGAAACGCAACAGTGCAAGCACTGTTACTTCACGTCGGCTTTCTGTGAGAGGGTGGTACTACCCCGGGCGAGCCGACCCATTCATTCTGAAACCAGTAATAGTTTCAGCGTAGCTCTACTACCTACGATATCTTGTATAGTAGTCCGTCCGTCTTGTCACTTGGAATTAAAACATATTAAGATTATAGCTGGGAGGTTGAAAATTCGGAATAATATTTTTTTATATGAGATAAAATATCGGAAAACATAACAGAGCCAGCAAACGTGTTAAACTATAACTGAAAAAACCTTCTAGGTGACGACGCCACAAGTACAAGAAATCATCAAAATCGGTCAAGCTATTTCGGAGAACAATAATTATTAGGTAACACCAAAATATAATTTAAAAAACTTGACTACCATTTTGCTAGAACATTTTTATTACATTATATATTTTGTTATAGAAATAGTATGAAGAATAGACTTTAAGAATAGGCATCTAGTGACATCAACAATTTATAACGAAAAAACATCTTCCTTATAAAAAATTGAACTCTGAACAAAAAACACATCAACCCACTTTATTTATTAATATTACCAGACAGTCATAAATAGCAAAAGTTCGATTGGAAGAGAAATTTTAACAACTTTCTGTTCGCTTGTCAATAAATTTTATTTTGTCTTGTACGACGTTCACACGACGACAAAATAACCAGGTCACAAAGTACGTAATGGCTGCAAGTTTGGTATAAACAAAACGTGTAGAAGAATGTAAAATAAATATTAGTTATAAAGGAAAGAAAGCAAGCTCAAGAAAAGAGGGGTAATAAAGTTGATGAAATATATGTAAGTTACACGAGTGTATTGCTACTAATCTATCATATTAAACTATTTTCTTGAGGGAGAATTATGCGATGTGATTTGATTTTAAAGCACACCTATATACTAATTATACATTCTATTATAAACGACAAAGTATACAGTTCCTTATATCGAAAACGAATCTATATTCATTAATATTTTTTTGGTTTTTACATGTTTGTTTTCTAGTTGTTTGTCAAATGTCACTAATCACAAATGTGACACAAAAAAATTGTCTTTCTATTTGTATTTTCAAAATTAACTCAAATACAGTTCACAATCTCATTACATATTAGATAACGATGTACTCTAAAGAAACTGAACCTCGAAGAGTAATAACCGACAAGCGAAGCTCTCGGAATATATCTATAGATACTCACTGATAATTTTCGACTTGAATTTAATAAATATTAAAGCGAGCATAAGAAATAGTCCTAGTTGGATCACGATGTTTTATCTTCACCGAAAGCTACGGCTCATTGCAGGGATTATAATTGACGTCGAGCGACGCGGTGTCCGAACTCACAATACTAAACCATCACCGCATCAAGGATCAAAGTTAGCAAAACTTATAATGTAAGTCAATATAAATGTATCAAATATGTGTTAATAAAAATATGTTTTATACACTAGATGGAATAATCAGAACAACCACACGATTCAATTGAACTGAAGTTCCCGAACCACAAGTTTAACAGAACTGAAATAAGCGCTAATTATCGTATTACCTAAATTAAGTGTATATTTAAATTGCCTAATATTTTGTATTCGTGTATGTAAATGAGAATAAATTTTTCAAGTGTATGTTTGTATTTCTATTTCTTTAAAACGACATGTAGAATAATGGCCGTGACTGTTTTCAACATATGAGGTGTCATTACATTCATCTTAATTGTCTGAGTAATAATACTGTAAATAATATGTACGAAGTATATGCATGAAGTCTATAGTCAAAATAGTAACAACGAATAAAAATAAGTTTTCTCCGTACCTACCACCATGGGTAGGCGGTTGCTTAATTTCGCTTCCATACGCCGACTACGGCCGACTCCGCTAACGTCTCAAACCTAGGTTCGATCGGAGTGGAGACTTGAGTACGCTGCAAGCTCACACTTACAACACGCACCACACTGCGACCTACACACAGTAAATACATACGTTCTCTAAGGGATCTTTTTTATTTTTATGGTTAATCAGTCTTAATCAAAATTGTTACATTTAAAATACATGTACACATTCGTGTAACACATATGAACGATGCTATACATATGCTATATTGATACACATATAGCTTACAAGACAACATTCACTAGACACCCTTGCGCTTGTCCATAATATCGGTGGATTGGTAAAGGCCTGTCAAGTTTTCAGAAGCGAACACAACTACAACATTCTAAAATATAAGTGCGACCATAGTGTAAATGAGCGATAGTGAGTCTGTTTAACTTTATCTTTACAAGTACTATTTCTTTTCGACTGAAAGGGCATTTGATTTATCTACGGGCACAACAAAACGAATACTATGTTACAATATAACTAGAATGTAAAAAAACGTTTCTTTTCTTAACACGTAATCCTACTATTTAAATAACATCTATCTAGTTTGTTTATGTGTTGTTTCAAATTACACCGGATCTTAAGAAACTGCGTATCGTATCGTAGCGTCACGCCTCAGGAATTAACCCATATTATGGATTTGTTTTGATTCGTCATTCTAAGCCGTTATATTTATTACAATGTTATTGTTGCATCCCTATCCAAATAATATTATCTAATTCTCATTTCATAGACCACTTATAATCGAGTATTAGTTATCAGAAATTAAAGGACATTCCAAAACATACAGCCAAATGTAATGTACTATTATAAATATATTAAATTTGCGATCGGTGAGTGTATATGATATTAAATATAGATTATACACTTTTTTTTTCGAACTGACATACCCTGTTGGCACTATTGCCACTGCAGATTCACTGGACTACTTTATATTATACACACTTTATATATACTTCATGTAATCTGGTGAAACTGTAGTGGCCTTGCCAGGTCAACAGTGTAGTCAGTTCGAAAAAAAAACTTTATATTCTATACACTGTGTAATCTAGATTATATATATGTATATGTATAATATATGTAGATTATACATTGTGTAATATATATTTCTTTATTAATATTACAAAGCTGGATAGTTTTTATATTTGAACGAGCTAATCTCAGCTATAACCAATCAGAGTTGAAACAGATGAAGCGATTAAGCAGCGCGGATGAGCAGTTTGGCACGATGAGGGCTGTCTGGGGCCGAGGAAGGGGACAATGAACCGTGACCGAAACTAAGAGATACAGTAAATTATGTTACACATTTAACTTTGGGTTTTCTATTATTCTATGATTCACTACTAGTCTGTTTCGCGAGTCTATGTTTCGAGTACACATATGTAGCAATGTGCGCTTTGTGTACTTAGGTTTTGATGCGCGATGTATTTATACTTTTTTACAGTTAAACAAGTTTTAAAAGATTTTTGTTTGAACTTTGCAAACATTACGTAGCATATTTCGTCGGACTAAAGACCACGCGGTTTTAATGTATCATACTGTAATACATTAGACTTTCTATAAACAAAGAAATACTATGCTAGCTGTGCACAGAGCTGCGCACGAGTTTCTTTTTATTTGCGGTAATTTCTATTTATTTTAATACACAGTTAAGTTTTACGAAAATAAGTATTGCGTAAATATTATTTGCGTCCAAATATCTACACATAATATTTCTTGTACGATTTTTTTATTTTCTTCAAATAATTTGATCCGTATAAAACAGTGCTTTTCTGGCAAAGGACAACATAGAACCATCTAACTGCGGGCCGCATATTCATGGATTTGGTAATTAACACCACCAATCGATTAGCCCATAAAAGATAAGACTCTCAGACTGCGATTGCCATTTAGATTTTGTATGGCAATAGCAATCTGTGAAGTGATATATTTCTCAACTCAATATACTAACTATTAATTGATTGCAACGGAACTAAATATCGAATTCGAGGTTAGTTTCAGCGCTAAAAGTCGTATCTAAGAGAAATTCGGAATTCCTTAATTATTGGTTAAAGGTGTCAACTACTATATATGATATTATTATATTTGCAACACACGAAGCTTTTTGGAAGTGGATATGAATAAAAAAAGGATACAATAAATAGTTTTTATTTCTACATATGCAAATATATTCACGCTCACTCGCTCTACTTCGTTTACCTGTGCCGTGTACTTCCAGTTAGTTAACTACATATATAAAATAAGATTTCATAGTAATTGTCTACTAAAATTGTTTGCTATGTCGCGGGCCGCACAAAAACCAGCCGCGGGCCGAAGTTTGACGACCACGGGCACAAAACATAGAAGTTATAGTGAATTGATTCATTGGATAGATCAACATTGGCTTAATACATATTGGTAACGTTTTAACTATATCATAAAGATTATCAGTTTGTTGATATATCATTGAAAGCCTAGGCATATATCGTACATGTTAAAATAAACCACCCTTCATTATTATAATTCTAATATTGTTCTTTTTTTCAGTTTGTAGATTTTATCGTTTGCCTACCATGTCACCTGATATTAAATAACGATGTGGTCTATGAAAGTAAACACATTAAAGCTAGAGGGGGACTGGCTCTTAAGTGCAGCTGCCGAAATACACATATATAGCTAGGTAACTGATTTTCAACTTTATGTGGGCAACTAGTCAGGCGATCGAAGCATTATCTCTGCTACCGCTGAAACGCCACCGCTTCAACATTTATTTGTATTTGAAGAACTTATTAGCAAACCAATGTCAACCACTATTTGCTAAACATTTAAAGGAAACAATGAAAAAAACATACTCAATATTTAGTCATTTGTATATCTTAAATAAGGTCAACTATTAAATGCAGTGTTTAAATAAGTCGTTATCTAAAGAACTACTTGTGTATATGTGTTATGTTGTTATTAGGAATGGGCTGCTATCAGTTGGCACTTGATATGTACAGAGGACATAGTTCAAGTGATATGTATAGTGACAATAATAACTACTATAATGTGTATGAAGTCTAAGTCCAAGTAATTTCAATCAGTGGTGAAGGGTTTGAGGTGAAGAATAACTTCTTGAGATCATTTGTTTTCGAACTGACCTACACTGTTAGCCTGGCAAGGCCTCTACAGTTTCACCGGACTACGCGCTTCTAGAGAATATCTTACCATGAGAATGTTTAATTTGTAATACAAACGTTGTGAAATACAGAATTGTGGACTGGTTCAGGAAAGAGCTGTTTCCCCAGCAATAAGCTGTAGCTGACTGATATTGTGTACCCTCACTAATATTATAAAACTGAAGAGACTAATTGTCTGAACGTGTTAATATATCTCTAAAACTACGAGTCAGATTTTAAAAACTATTTTTGCATATTATAGCATATACTACCTTTTACTCACGACGAGAAGCTAGCACTACCGAAAAAGCATAAATTGTGAATGCCTATACAGCATGGCTCTCCTCTCGCAACAGTTTTGCTGTATACGATTTTTGTTTAAACTTACCTGACGAGCAAATTTGTGAGGATGGATTCTCATGTCAATTGTTATTACTCTTTCACACAAATACCACTGAACAGATTTTGGTACAGTAAACTCTACAGTAATATAGATCATAGATTAGAAAAATACACAGGCTATAATTTATAAAGATACTGTCTAAATTACTTAAAATATTGCGATAAGTGTTAAGTCAGTTGGTAAACATCCTATGTGAAAATATTTTAGTATGCGTTGCCTACACTGTTAGAGTTATACGAAGATATTTGGAGATTTATACGAGAATATGTGGTATCGTTATTTATAAAAATTTGAACACAGACAAAGTCGCGTGCCGCCGTTAGTACACATATATTTAACACCAAAAAGTCGTAGTAGAGTTTAAGTTAACTCTCGAATTTCGTAAACCAGTTTAAGTATATTATAATAGGTTCCGAAATCGCACTTTAATGCAACCAAGTAATTGCATCGATTGCTTAATCTTGTACGAGGTCTATTGCATAGTTAGGTGTTATTATCAATTAAGACTGGTGTCCAACATTGATAAGCAAAACAAGAGATAAAAATTTGATTTATGAATATGTAATTAAGGTCAGTTAATTTATAAACTAATACTTATGGACATATTTAAAAGAACGCAAAAAGAGGATATACGAGTACACAGAAAATATTTTCCAATTGCGTATGACCATATATATCAGTATTGTGTAATTTGAAAAAAATAAAATTTTGCATAGAATTTAAGTTACGACTTTCATCTCTTTTTTTGGTTGTGTATTAATTTTCTTGATGTCTAGAAGGGGAAGTTGGTCAGTAAAATAGGTGTATAAAATCATAATAAGAACAGTCATGCTATATGGATCTAAGTGCTGGTCTACGAAAGGGACGGAGGAGAAAAGATTACATGTGGCAGAGATGCAAATGTTAAAATAAATGTGTGGTTTAACCAGAGTGGATAAGATTAAAAATGAATATATCAGAGGAAGTTTGAAAATAGCACCAGTGACAGAGTAGTTGAAGAGTAATAGGTTTGCATGGTACGGGCATATTATGAGAAGAGATGAAAGTCATTTAACAAGAAAAGTTTTGAGTTTGAAAGTGGACGGATATAGGAGTAAAGGTAGACTGAAAAAGGTATGGATGAATTGTGTGAAAAATGATATGTGTATTAAAGGTTAAAATGCTGAGATGACATCTGACAGGGAAAACATGTTGTGGCGACCTTACTTAGATAGAAGGGTAAGATGATTGGTGAGGCGGATGCTCCACCATGAAGTTTTCATTTTAATTCATAATTCGAGACGGGGGTGACGTTTGTCACTTTTGACCGATGCGCACTTTTTTTCACAAGAACAAATACGTCTCCGCCATAACTAACATAAAAAATAAAGCTTTGTTTTATTGTAAAACAATCATCGCATCTTTCGCCGCAAGATAACATACGAGTATATATAAAAAGGAACCCGCTTTGGTTTATTGCGAACCCATCACCTCATCTATCGCCGCACGAGAACGTAGGTGCAACGCCGCATGTACGTGAACGATTCAGTGGTCAACAACATCGAGGCACCAGGGGGCGATTGTGTAAGTGAAATAAGTGCTTCTTACACCCCCTATCGTTCACACATTCATTGGTCCTTTCGAACCGGATTCATTGGTTCATTACGAGCCTAGAATTATTTCCACGCTTTTTTTTCACCGCATCCCTCCTGGTGGGATCTATTTACACGGTCCCACCAGCCCCTCCATTTGGTCCTTTCGAGCCTGGGATACATTCCAGCTTCATATAATATAATATTCATCCCGCTATAACTAATAATTCTATTGCCGTTACATATTTATGTACGACTGACCGCTACCATCCTACACCTTTTTATTAAATCTTTCTTTATAAATTTGCTCTTTACAAAACATTATAATGGCTCCTAATAAGTCTGAATTAGAACTCAATCAGCTTATCGCTAAAAAAGAAGCTATTTTCCAAAGAATGAATCATTTATTTGTTTCGTCAAAAAATATTTCTAATTACGATGTACTCTCAAATGAGTTATTTTTAGCACAATCTGAATCTATTACGGAATTGTACAACAAGTTTGAAACAATGCTTGATCATATTAATGAATTACAGTTTAAAATTAATAATACTCCGCCAGACTATTCGTGTTTAAATTTAATTGAGGATTTGTATTCGAGTATTAAGTACAAACGTAATCTCATACTAGCAAATAACAAAATATTTACTTCCGATCAGAAAAAGACTTCTGTTAAATTACCACCTATCCAGTTACCGTCATTCGACGGTAATATGGACAACTGGCCAATATTTTATGAAATATTTCGTAGCAATGTGCATTTGAATACCAATCTGACGGATGCGCAACGTGTGCAATATTTAATTAGCCAATTAACCCAGGATGCTTTGAAATTGACAGCAGGTATTGTTCCTTCAGGCGATACCTATAACATCATTTGGGATAGTCTTGTCAAAAAATACCAAGACAAACGTAGTTTAGGTGTTCACTATCTCAACAACATTCTGGACATTAAAAGTTGCGTCGGTACTGCCGGTAGTTTAAATACATTTATTGAAAAGTATTCCGCTTCTGTCGCTGCATTAAAACTATTAGATATTCCGGACCTATTAGATTTTGTCTTATTACATTGTGGTTTGAGAAAAGTTGATTCACAAACACTGCAACAATTTGAGAATAGTGTTAGTGGACAAGAATTACCTTCGTATAAGGAATTTATCTCTTTCATTCAAGGTTACGTTAAAATACTTGAACGGTCACATACTTATAATTCTCATGCAGAACCGCGTGCAAAGTCTAGTATATCTAATACTCGTAATATACAAAATAATAATCGTTCTTTTCAATCTTTAGTGTCGAGTAACGAACCCGCTTCTGTAATACGCTGCCAGCTCTGCCACAACGGTGAGCATCAGCTATATCATTGTTTAGTATTTAAAAATATGAACACCCCGCAAGCTCGTTTTGAATTTATTAAATCAAAACGCGGCTGTGTTAATTGTTTAAGTTTATCTCACTCATCAAGTAAATGTAAATCACGTAATGGTTGTAAAATTTGTAAAAAACAACATCATTCCTTATTACATTTTTCAAGAGATAAGAATGATTCTCCGCGCGAAAAGCCGCCGCCTTCGGCGCCAGTTCGAACCTCCGCCGTCCATATAGCGGCCGAGCCCGCGAATTCAACCGTAAATATGTTACCGAACGATGCTACTCACTCTGTTTCATTTAGTGCTGGTGATCGTTCACAGAATAAAACAACGATTCTGTTAGCAACTGCACAAACCTATGCGTATTGCAATAACCAAGATAAGATCGTAGTCAGATGCTTAATAGATAACGGGTCTCAAAATAATTTAGTTACTATGGATTGTTGTAAACGTTTGAACATACCTATAAATAAATTAAATAATTCGTTTTTGCAAGGTGTCGGTATGACCTCACGACCTGTACACGGTTTTATCAACTTTACGATAGAATCTCGCATTAATCCTTATAATAAATACTATATTCATGCTTTAGTAATGGATTGTATAACCGATAAACTTCCAGCCAATTTTATTGAATTAAACGACGACATGTCATACTTAAATACTTTACCGCTTGCCGATTTAACTTGGAACATACCGGGCGAAATCGACGTTATTCTCGGTGCACAACTATTTTCCTATATTTATTTGGGAGATAGGGTTGATTCAGGGAATCGTGCGCCGCCCGCCATATTGACTAGCTTCGGTTATGTACTTATGGGAGACATTCCGAGTCAGTGTGACGCGACTCCTAGTACTTCGTTCAACGCGCTTACGAACAGTGATATAATATCGGGCTTACAGAAATTCTTTGAGTTGGAAGATATTCCTTCTCAACGCTTTGTTAGTCCGGATGAATTAGACTGCGAAAATATTTTTGATTCTTCAGTTTTATTTAAAAACGGTCGATATTTTGTCGATTTACCTTTCTCGCGAAGCCCGTCTTTGTTGGGCAATTCTCGCGCGGTGGCGCATCGTCGACTGCTTGCACTTGAGCGTAAATTCACGCGCGTGCCAACCCTACGCGAGAACTATAATAAAATAATCGCCGATTATATATCTCAAGAGTATTTATCAGAGGTACCCGATTCTGAATTGGCAGAAGAGGGCTACTATATACCTCATCACGCTGTTATTAGGTCGGACAAGAATACCATTCGGGTTGTGTTAGACGCTAGTGCGAAAACTCACTCAGGGTTGTCACTCAATGATGTTTTGCACGTTGGACCTAATTTACAAACAGACTTGTTTTTATTATTGCTTGATTTTCGTACGTTTCCTATAGCTTTAACCGCAGACATTAAACAAATGTTTTTACGTATCGGAGTAAATGAACATCACCGCAAATACTTACGAATTTTATTTCGCTTCAATAAAAATGAACCTATACGCACTTTTAATTTTAACCGCGTTCCTTTCGGATTAAAGCCTAGTCCTTATCTAGCTATGCGCACATTACGTAAACTAGCATGTGAACATAGCGACCGCTTTCCTGAAGTTTCTAAATTGGTAGAAACTCAATTTTATATGGACGATCTTGTCTACTCTATTCCTGATGAGCAGATTGCAATGAGATTATCTCGTGATTTAATTAATTAATTTAAAGTAGTTTCCTCCGCCTTTAAAAGATTTATCTCCCGCCGCGGTCCAGTGTCTGTTATGTACTCAGATAATGGTACCAATTTTATTGGCGCTAAGGCGCAACTTAATGAAATTTTTTCTTTCCTGCAAATTTCGACTATCCAATCTGACATTAAACAAGAGCTTCTTAAAACCCGCATTAAGTGGACTATGATTCCGCCACGCGCTGCACACTTCGGAGGTCTTTGGGAGTCAAATATTAAAAGCGTTAAGACTCATTTGTATAGAGTTATAGGAAAGCAGCTTCTCACTTATGAGGAACTCTTGACTGTAATTACTCAAATAGAATGTCTTCTAAACTCTCGACCACTTAGCGTTTTATCATCAGATCCACATCCGGATGTGCTCACGTCGTCACATTTTTTAATGTCCAGTCCGCTTACATATTTACCTTTTTCTGAACTGACAGAAGAACGTATGAACTTAACAAATCGCAAAAAATTGTTAGATCAACTCGTATTATCATACTGGAAAAGATGGCGTACTGAATACTTGCACACGCTGCAAGTTCGTCAGAAGTGGTGCACACCTGATCGATCTATAGAGATTGGTACGGTCGTTCTCTTAGGTCAAGATAATGTACCGCCTTTAACCTGGCCAATAGGTATTATAACTGAGGTTTTTCCTGGATCGGATGGCATAGTTCGAGTTGCTTCAGTGAGAACCGCGTCAGGTACATATAAACGTCCTGTCACTAAGTTGTATCCTTTACCAACCCAATAGAATAACGTATAATTTATTAAAATTCTAGTTTTTTCTAAACGCTTTAGTTTAACCTAAAATTAATTAAATTTTTGTTTTTTAAAATATGTCATTTTTTTTAGACCGCTATTAATGTTATAATAAATTGTTTCAAACTGCTGTCAACCGTTCTTCTATATTCTTCTTTCCACCGCTATACTCACAAAACTTCACCGCATAAAGCATCTCCACCTTCATAGTTCCCCAATAGCTTCTTTCCTTTGAAAGCTCTGAAGCTTTCAAGGCGGGGAGTATGGTGAGGCGGATGCTCCACCATGAAGTTTTCATTTTAATTCATAATTCGAGACGGGGGTGACGTTTGTCACTTTTGACCGATGCGCACTTTTTTTCACAAGAACGAATACGTCTCCGCCATAACTAACATAAAAAATAAAGCTTTGTTTTATTGTAAAACAATCATCGCATCTTTCGCCGCAAGATAACATACGAGTATATATAAAAAGGAACCCGCTTTGGTTTATTGCGAACCCATCACCTCATCTATCGCCGCACGAGAACGTAGGTGCAACGCCGCATGTACGTGAACGATTCAGTGGTCAACAACATCGAGGCACCAGGGGGCGATTGTGTAAGTGAAATAAGTGCTTCTTACACCCCCTGTCGTTCACACATTCATTGGTCCTTTCGAACCGGATTCATTGGTTCATTACGAGCCTAGAATTATTTCCACGCTTTTTTTTCACCGCATCCCTCCTGGTGGGATCTATTTACACGGTCCCACCAGCCCCTCCAATGATGATGATGATGATAATGATGTGTATGAATTTCTGCAAGTTTTGTTGTGTATAATAAATTTAACATTATTTAATATCCACATAAAAATGTTAATGTAATTAATTGATTCTATAAAATGAATGTTAGAAACTTATATTGTACAATTAAATCAGTTTTTGATATTAATTTGTCCATTTTTTATTTCATTTCTTTAAATATATCCATGAGTGTAATTAACGAATCCAAACCTGTTCACACGCGGAAATATAGCACGTCACGCTTCAGTATTATTTATATCAGCTATTTATTTATAATTTAATTCTAAATATAAATACGTTACTTTGAGGATTCGTTGCTATAAAGTTTATTTACATTTTAATTTACACGTACAAGAATCCTTTTATGAACGTTTGTAATTATCAATGCCAAAATAAAACATATTTCTCTGTTTGTTAGCACAACCCATTCGGCTACAAGTAATTTGAGTAGTGTTGCGCATGACTAGGGTTGTCACGTTTTATTTGAAATAATAGAGGCGTATACGAGTACTTGTAGGTACGTACAAAGAACGTGTATGTAAATAAAATACATTTTAATTAAAGGTATGAGTGTCAGTAACTTTTGTCTTAGATTACGATCAACTTTATTTTTGTAATTATTTATACACAACGAATCACATATAGATATTTTTATCTTTCTCGATATGTATATATAAATGTGTTAAATTATTTTTATTGTTTAGTTTAGTAGTTATAGACGAACTTCAGTGTTCATAGAAAAAAAAAATATATTAATATTTTCTATAATATCGCAGAATCGAAATCCTTTATTACAAATCTCTATTCTCCATAGTTATTCTCCTTATGTAGACAATATTTGTACTATTTACTTAGTACATATTTGGAAAAAAGAACAAACATTACGTGAAAATAGTCCTCGCCACACTTTTTGACCGCTTTGAATATAGAGGCGCATAAAATAAACTTAGGTATTAATACGTATTCTTTTATATGTATAGCATAGAGACAACTAGAGAATAAATGTATGCCAATTTTATATTTGTTTTTATTAACTTATTTTATATTACATTCTTTATTGTATTATGCGCAAGCTCGAACTTACGACTACAATCGGAATGGTCAAAAAGATTGATAAAGACTGAATAGTACCCTTTATTATGGGCAATGAATTATGAGTACTTATATAATATTCAATTTTATACAATTCGTCACTAGGTGGCGTTTCGTTATATCAGCTTGTTTATTATTAAACCGGTAGTCATGAGCTTTTCTATGTGTAGATATTTGAACACGTACTATATAAGTATATGATAGTTTGCGGTCTATATAGTTTGCAGCATTCTATAACGACATATTGTGTATAATAAATTGTAATAATATAAGAATACTTTGTAATATAAATATTGTATCGCATACCCTAAAATGTAAATGTATATAACTGCTGTTGTATAAAATAAATTGATTATTATTATTATTATTATATACGTTTCTATAATTAGGCTATTTATATATCAGGCCCGGCGGAAGTTGTCCTACCCTGATAATAAAAATATATATACCTATGTGCACGAAATGCTTAGGGTAACTAATGTATTTAGTTTGATAAGGATTAATACTGTATCCGTCTAAATAGGCTTTCAATAGCCGCATTGTATGTGACCATGTTTTTGGAAAATAGATGGGTATAGTAAGCTATCCTTAAAATCTGTAAAAGAGGTAGGTCTCGCTATGCATTGTTTAGTTATATCTCAAAAGAATTAGGCATCGTTTTCGATGAAAACTCCCAAGCGGCTTGACTTTTTCAACATTTTCAACAATTATCGTTATATTTCAAGCAATTTACTCAACACCTTGAGAAATTATATACCTAAACCATCCTCATGTATTACTCTATCTATTGGTGAAGATGAATTACAACCTGTTTAGTAGTTTTCGAGTTTATCGCGAACAGACAGACAGACAGACGCGGTGGACGACTTTGTTTTACAATATGTAGTGATGATAACAACAACAGATAATAAATAAACTGTACTTTTTTTCGTATAAAGTGTACTTGCTTTTACTAGAAATAACGTATGAAATTTTATTATAAATTATGAATGTCAACCCTCAGTATGACCCTCGATATATATAAAAACGATAAAATTAACACTATGCGGTAGCACGTTATAATCAAATATGTGACTTAATCTTATTTGAATACCACCGTTGGTCAAATCAGGTTTATAGCCCATTAGTTATCACCCGCAACTACATCCTCGTTAAAATAAAATATAAAACCTAAAGCAATATAACAGAACCACTTAGTGACCACTTATATTAAAATGTATAAGCGTTAAAACTTTCTCCGTGAAATAAAATTTTGCTAGTAATTGAGATTATCAATCTCATATTATATCTGCTATAAGCATAGTTTAGCTTAATATATATGTCGAAGCAAAGGTTCCTCTTTACCATCAAAAATTTTATTAACACTACTCTCCCACACGAATCGAGTGGGACTATAAAAAGGAGAGGGGGGGGGGGTCGAAACAGCTGGATTTAAGCCAGGTGAAGCTATAAAGGCCCGTCAGCACAACATTAGTTTTGCATTACTATATTGGCTATTTAAGGTAAAACATTGGTCTTGATTGACAGCAGTCCGGTGAAACTGTAGCGGGCTTGCCAGGCTAACAGTGTCGGTCAGTTTGAAAAAAAAACTTGATTGAGTGGTCTGTTAAGTGATAGAAATGGCTATACCTATATCACGTTATATTTTTATAGCTATTCCTTTCACTTTGTCCCAACATCTATTATAGAGAAGAAGAAGGCATAGAAGAGGAGGAGAAACATGTATGAAATAAAAGATATTAAGAGGGGGTGAAGAAAAAGAAGTAAGGTATCGAAGAAGTTACGGAAGAGTAGAGAATAATAACTAGTCTTCGACAAAGAGCAGTTATGCTGACGAATACAAAGTACAAATCTGAATTTGAACAATGATGAAAACATTTTTATGTATGTCTTTAATGTAAGCGATTATATACATTGTACACAGCTCCATACGTAATTATTACGTAGTAATTATTTTCTATTTAACTCTGCGTTTCGTGATTTCTAAAGGTATTAGTAATAATTATTATCGATTTTATATGAACTATAATGCTGTATGCAAACTTAATATCTTGTATTT
Source organism: Antheraea assamensis (assembly GCA_035772565.1). NCBI lineage: Eukaryota > Metazoa > Arthropoda > Insecta > Lepidoptera > Saturniidae > Antheraea > Antheraea assamensis. The sequence goes on from JAQQSE010000045.1 coordinate 7,258,706, forward strand.
TTTTTTATTGCAAAAACCTGCTTTATGTGTTCCGTCGTCGATTCTAAAGTCCCCCCAGAGTTTTTCACATATCATTGACACATTGATTACGTTTTTATTAGTGTTTTATCGTAAATAACATGTTCATATACGTATATGAATGTATATGTGCTTATAAATTATTTGTTACCCCCCGGATAAATTATTACCATACCTTTCCTCATAATCTGTTTAGTATTTGTATGCATGATTTTGCGTACAAACGACAGACGGACAAAAATTCTAAAAACCCTGGAAATGTGTTCCTTTATTGATTCTAAAGTCACTTGGAGTATTTTTTCTGAAACATAAGTACAGATATGAAGTAAAAAAAAAACGATTCGTATCTTCAGAAGTATACATTTTGACGCATACGTGATAATAAAGTAGTACGGAATTGTACCCCTTAAAATCCCTACAGAAAACCTTCGACGGTATGTTCTTTTAGGGCTAACTCGCTCTGTTTTACATATTATTAGGTATATTAATATGGGTCCTATGTTCTGTCATGTAGTCATTGTACTCCATCTAAATATTTTAGTTGCGTGGGTCGTTTAGAATAGATTTAATAGCCCTTTACCATTTTAATTAATATCTTCGAAGATGTTACAGATTAGAAATATTACGCGTAATATTCATACGCAGCTCCTATGACTTTGATGAACTGTATATATCATACAAAGCGACAAAGCTGGACGTAAAATTTTAGGAGACTTGCGAGTTACAACGTCATATATTGCACACATGCAAAGTCGGGGCAAGTTGTTAATAACTATTATGATACATAGGTATTATCTTCCTAATAACTAAGAGATAAGTTTATTGTACTTATAATAAGATAAGCCGTATCATTTCAAGTAAGTAGGTATTATTATTTTCTTTATTTCAAAGTATAATTTATATTCTTTGTTACTAATTATTTACTCTTCAATTTTTCTTCAATTCAATGATTTCTTTAACAAGGCGCACAGAAATTTGAAATTAAAGTTTGACTTTTGGGTTTCGCAGAACTTTTATTAGAAGTAAATAAAAATATATTGAATTAAACTTCTGCGCGACGAAAGGATAGGCCCATATTTTATTATTAGTACATTAGATAAAATTCTAAATTTAGTAAAATAATTAAATTCGAAAATTATTTTCTTGAATTTAAATAAAAATCATTCTTCTTACCTTCATTGTATAGGGTATAATTGAACTCCTTTCAAAACTAAACACTTGATATTTCACAACAAATTATAACATAATCACACCAAAAGCACTTATTTTACTATCATATCTTTTTAACACGCAACAAAAAATTACGATAATAATTGAAAACTTGCGCGTGCGCCTGTAACAAATGCGAAAACATAAACTGTAAAGTACACGGAGACCGACTAAGGCGTTCGACACACAGCGCGGTATTGACCTTAAGCAATAACAGGCAGTCTACAGACGAGAGAGAAACCGGTTTGGAATATCAATATGAATTGATGACAGAGTAGTTCTATTGTTTAGGACTGGTACTCACTTTTCAATGGTTCTTATGGTAGACGTAGAGCGGTTGGAAAGTTCGTCGACATTGTGGAGTATGGTTCAAAGTATTGACTGACGCGATTTTCTATTTTGACAAAGTTTTCGACAGGCCTGAATGTAGCTACGTAAAACACAAATTTATGTATAAATAAGTATTATACTTATAATATGTATGTTGGAGAAGCTGTTATCCTCACGGTCACTCATTATGGGCATCAGCAGGAATCCGAGCGAGAAAGTGAACACTTTATAGGTTAAAATAAACTATTATCGTAAATCACAATAGGTAGGTACTATTTACTTAGTAGATAAATCAAATACACAGTACAGTCCCTAGGCAAGTATCACTTATAGTGTTCAGAACGATATGGGTGTCTAATTAAGAAAACACTCCTTTTTATAAATATCATCCCACCTAATCTAGGTTCTGTACCCGTTACTTTGACGTTTGTGTGTTGTTAACGTTTCATACTCATAACCCGGATGCAATATGTATAATATACATACATCTTGAACAACTTCATTTTTAAACCGGACGGTAGTGCCACTCAAACAGAAACTATAAATAGCCGGCTAAAGCTAGAAATCGGCAGAAATATTGTAAAGCTAAAAATTATACCCATTAGACCTCGTAATCATATTGATAGATTGCTACCAAACATTAAACCAAAAGAGATTTTTCAATCATCAAGAGAGTTAAAATGTTTGAGTTTCTTTTGAATTTGATGTCGACTTTTTGATAATATTTGCTCCAGGTAAAAAGTTAATTTTTGTGGCCCAACACATAGATATCAAATACCTTCACAACTCTATATAGAAATGTTACATAATGTCAGCATGTATGTGTATCAATGCTAGGCAAAACTTTCTGCCTGCAGAAGTCAATTAACATAGTCATTGTAGTAAAAGAGAAATCACCATATTTTTCCCATATGTAGTGGTACTACAAATTAATCACAAGGATGGTTGATGTCAGTCAGGCCGACGATCATAAAAATTAAGCCAAATCATATATCACGACATCACAAACATGTTGAGCCGACCGTACCTACTTAGATAAGGGTATAAGATGATGATAATATGTATAACATCGAGACAACTCAAGGGTAAATAGAAGCCAGTTTTAAATTCCTTTAATAATATTTTAAATTTGTTTCGTATTAAACTTCTGACGATATTGTGTACGTACCTGAACTTAAGGGTATATGCAGAGCAGCCAAAGAGTTTGGCGCGGACTGTATCTCACATGAATACTAGTGATATCCTACAATATTGTGTATCCAAATCTCTTTATTGCCATTTCAATTTTTCAGGTGAACTAAATTATTAAAGACTCTGTGATAAACTTCTATTTTTATTGAGTAACTATATACCAATAAGTATTATAAGACAAAGCTTATTTTCGTATCTATCTGTGTGTTTCCTTAGTTTTTCAAAACTACACAACAAATTTTGATAATGTTTCCACTATGGTTTAAAGAAGATTTATATGTATCATTATTATAGTATAGTATAAATTCTTATCTAATTTAAAATGTTCACAATATTGATCACTTTTTGTAGGTAGAAATTGTTTTTACAGCATATCAACTCAAATAAAATTTAGAAGACATTACAGAATTAAAATTACGAGAAAAAAAAGAGTCGTTTGTGTGCAGATTTTCACGTTTATTAAATTTGATGAGCTCCAAATATCAAACCATCAAATGATGTATCTAAATTATTTAAATACTTAATGATCTTCTTACCCTTATCCTACCTAATTAGGGTCGTCACAACATGTTTCTCTTTTCCACTCTCTCCTCTGAGATGTCATGTCAGTATTTACACCTTTTATACACAAATTTCACACAATTCATCCATACCTTCTTCGGTCTTCCTCTACTCTTATATCAATTTGCCACGTGCCCCTCCTCATCAAACAGAGGTGGGGATTGTTACCGGTGCGGTGCGTCGGGGCATATGGCGGCTAACTGCACAGTGGCTGTCGCGAAGTGCGCCATATGCGCCGACGCAGGTAGGCCGTCGGGGCATCAGATGGGGGCCCGTAATTGTCGGCCCCCCACTGTTAAGGGTAGGGATGCTCCCCCCGTTGTCATCGCCAGAAGTATAGCCGCCAGGCGGGAGGGTGTTGAAATGGACCACTAATGGATAGAGCCCATTTCAACTTCCTCCAGGCGAACCTGAACCACTCCGCTGCCGCACAGGACTTGTTTGTCCAGTCGGTGGCGGAGTGGAACATAGGACTTGCGGTCGCCACGGAGCCCTATCACGCTCCTACCCGGCCACATTGGGCTGACGACTTGGATGGCTCCGTGGCGATCACGGTCGGTGAGGGTTCGCCCCTGGCGGTAAAGGAGCGAGGGGTAGGATTCGTGACAGCCGCCTGGGGAGGGTACGCCGTTGTGGGGGCGTACTTCTCCCCTAACAGGCCCCTGCGAGAGTTCGAACGCTTCCTTGACTCCTTGCAGGGAGCCGTGAGGCGGCTGTCGCCGCTCCCCGTGGTCCTCATGGGTGACCTGAATGCAAAATCGAGGACTTGGGGAGCGGCAACCACGGATCTCAGGGGCATGGACGTTGAGGAGTGGGCAGCCGAGCTAGGGCTGTCCCTCCTCAACCAGGGGAGCGTCCACACGTGCGTGCGATGGAACGGGGGGTCCGTAGTAGACGTCTCCTTCGCCACCCCGTCTGTCGCGCGCCGTGTCCGGGGGTGGAGGGTGCTTGAGGAGGTGGAGACCCTATCGGACCACCGATATATTAGGTTCGAGGTCTCCGCCTCCCAAACTAGCAGAGTCACCCGCCCCCGGAGGGGCGTGACGTTCCCCTGTTGGGCGATGAGCCGCCTCGACCGTGAAATGGCGGAAGAGGCGGCTATCGTCCAGGCCTGGGCCATGCCCCCTCCGACCGGGGAAGACGTCGACGCGTCCGCTGCCTGCCTCCATGATGCCCTCACGGAGATATGCGACGCGTCGATGCCGCGGAGCGTACACCGCCTGCACAGAAGGGCGGTGTACTGGTGGACGGCGGAGATTGCAGATCTCCGTGCGGCTTGCTCCACGGCCCGGCGGTTGTTCGAGCGTAGCCGCCGGAGGAGTCGTCGAGACCCTGAGGAGGAGGCCCGGCTGTATGGCGACTACAGGTCCAAGAAGAAGGTCCTGCAAGCCGCCATCAGCCGGGCGAAGGAGGAGGCATGGGGGGAGATGCTACAGTCGCTGGAGAGGGACCCGTGGGGGCGCCCGTACCACATGATGAGGGCGAAATTGCATGGACGGGCGCCTCCCACCACGGAAACTCTCCAGCCGGAGGTAGTAGAGAGGGTCGTGGGAGCGTTGTTCTCCGACCCTCCTAGCATTGTGTCTCCTCCTATGCCTCCACCTCAGGCGGCAGTTGCGGAGGAGCTCGTCGGTCCTCCCCCTCTAATTACGGAGGAGGAGATGGGGAGGGCGTTTGAGCGCCTCCGCAACAGGTGGAGAGCGCCTGGCCCTGATGGTGTCCCGGGCCGGGTGCTCGCCCTTACGCTGGGCCATTTGGGGGGGTGGCTTCGGGAGCTGCTCAGTCAGTGTTTGTTGGCTGGACGGTTCCCGAAGCCCTGGAAGCGGGGGCGGCTGTGCCTACTTTAGAAGGAAGGCCGCCCCCTGGACTGCGCGTCCGCATATCGGCCCCTCGTGCTGCTGGACGACAGCGGAAAGGTGCTGGAAAGAATTATTTCCTCCCGGGTCGTCCAGCACCTGAAGGGGGCGGGGCCGAATTTAGCGGACGCGCAGTACAGCTTCCGTGCAGGGTGTTCCACAATAGACGCCCTGACCCTCCTGAAGTCACTGTCCGCAGAGGCGACTTCCCAGGGGGAGAGGGTCCTGGCGATGTCCAGGGACAAGCCTGCCGCACGTTGTTATAAGTGAGGCACTCCGATATTTTGGGGTGCCTCCTTACTTGCGGCGGCTGTTGGAGGCGTATCTGGAGGACAGGGAGGTCGCCTATGCGGACAGTGAAGGAATAATGGTCCGGCGGAAAACAGGGTGTGGGGTTCCACAGGGGTCGGCCTTGGGCCCACTGTGGAACATTATATGTTACGCGGATGACACCCTAGTCGTAGCCCGGGGGAGGAATGGGGAAATTTGGTGCGCCTGGCCACGGTGGCCACAACCGTCGTGGTCGGACGCATCCGAAGGTTGGGCCTTAGAGTGGCCCTCGATAAAACCGAGGCCCTATTATTTCACGGGCCTCGGCGAGGGCCACCACCTGGGGCCCATTTAGTTGTAGATGGCGCCCGTATCAGGGTGGGGCCCCGAATGAAGTATCTGGGCCTCACCCTGGACGGGCGCTGGCGGTTCGAGCCCCATTTTGAGGGGCTCGGACCGCGTATAGCAGGAGCGGCGGCGGCGCTCGGCCGATTGCTCCCCAATATCGGGGGGCCAAGTGCCAAGTGCCGGGTGCCGCCGACTTTATATGGGAGTCGTGCGAGCGATGGCCGTCTACGGGGCCCCGGTGTGGTCTGATGCCCTCGGTGTCGATAATGTGCGGGCGCTGCGTGCTGCGCAACGCATTGTGGCACTGAGGGCTATCAGAGGATACCGCACCGTGTCCTCGGTGGCGGCCTTCACGCTCGCCGGCTCTCTGCCCTGGGAGCTGGAGGTGGGTGTTCTTGCCGCCGTGTACAAGTTCACGGCGGCAAGGAAACGTTTGGGAGAGCCTCCGGCTCCCAGGGAGATAGAGGTAAGGCGTAAGGAAGGAAGGGTGGTTGCAATAGAGCGGTGGCGGCAGGATCTGGCGGACGCGCGGTATGGGCGATATACGGTGGACGCCGTCCGCCCGGTCCTGCCGCAGTGGCTTGATAGGGAGTGGGGCTCCCTGACGTTCCGACTGGTGCAGGTGCTGACCTGCCATGGCTGTTTTGGCTGGTACCTGCACCAGATCGCCCGCAGGAAGCCGACCACCGCATGTCACGAGTGCGGCACTGAGGAGGACACCGCGCAGCATACCCTGGCTGAGTGTGCTGCGTGGGAGGTGCAGCGCCGCACTCTGGCTGCGGCGGTGGGAGAAAATCTGTCGCTGCCGAGTGTGGTTGCGGCCATGCTAACGAAGACGCCTGGACGGTGATGGCCTCCTTCTGCGAGGAGGTTATCTCGCAGAAGGAGGCAGCGGAGAGGGCCCGAGAGGCGGACCCTCTCAGTGGCCGTCTTCGCCAAAGAAGGGCCGGTGGAAGAAGACGGTGATTTGCCCGCCTCTTTCCACCTCCGTAGCCGGATCTGAGGGGATGGGCCGGGGGGCCCATCTCCTCATTGCACAGGTTCGGCGGAAGAGGGAAGGTAGCTGGTCGTGTACCCAGTGTACCTCCCTATAAGGACGGAGCCCGGCGGCCATCTTCCGCCGGGCTGACCGCTGGGGGCGGCATGGTGATAGCTCAGCACGGTCCCATGCCGCCCCAACTAAAAGCGGTGGCCGGTACACCGTGGGGTTTTAGTCCGTGCGAGTCGGACATAACCCATTCTCGCCCCCGGGTGGATGGGTATCCATAATGGATTTCCCCACGTTAATAAAAAAAAAAAAAAGGCTTCTCTTTGAATTCCAAACTTAATCAATCATATTAACTTAGTAACTTAGTAATATTAACTTTGAAAAGTATTTAGAGATATATAAAAGGTGTACTAGGAATGCAGGATCTCATGGAGATCATTATTTAGTATATAAATATACTAGCGGCCCGCTCCGGCTTCGCACGGGTATAAAATATATAGCCTATTCACTGAAAAAATTATTAATATCGATCCAGTGGTTTTAATTTATTCATTACTGCCCGTGGCCCGCACACATTATTTTGATAAATCTCGTAGGGTTCAGCCTGCGTTTGTTGCAATATAAGCGGAAAAAATGTAATTATTTACGACATCACATTAGAAACCTCAAAAATAACAGTATTTCTCCACTATTTAGTGGATGTTATTATACATATAAACCTTCCTCTTCAATCACTCTTTCTATTAAAAAAAACCGCATCAAAATCCGTTGCGTAGTTTAAAGATTTAAGCATACATAGGGATATAGGGACAGAGAAAGCGACTTTGTTTTATACTATGTAGTGATATATATATATATATAGAAAATCGAATATAAGTAAATAATTTATTACTTAATTAATGCGATATTTATAAACGCTTGTAAATTATACCACAACCAATAATTATCTTCTCGGTTTTCGTTCGTTCGTTTACGTTGGTAAAGAAAACCATTACATAATTCTTATTGTATTTGTTTTTAATTACTATATAATATGTATGTATATGGGTTAATTAAAATCTTAACTGGTGTTTTTATGACAAAATAGGAAATGAAAACGTGTAGTATTTGTAAAAATATACTTTTCTGTATAACAAAGTAGCTATACCCTCGGCTCCACTTGCAAAAAACAACAAAATTGTTGTCAGTTTATTTTATCACTACATATTATAAAACAAAGTCGTCCATCACGTCTGTCTGTCTAAAACTACTGTACGAATTGTAATGCGGTCTTTACCAATAGATAGAGTAATGAGGCAAATAGTGAGGCAGGTTTAGGTATATAATTTGTCAAGGTTTTATCTAAATTGGTTGAAACATTACGATCATCGTTGAGAGTGTTGGAAAAGTCAAGCCGTTTGGGAGCTTTCATCGAAAACGCTACCTAATTCTTTTGAAATATAACAAAATAATGCATAGTGATTTTCCTCTTTTTTATAGATCTACAAAAAAGTCTGGGATGACATACTCGTATACCTATTTTTTGAGGATAGCTATCTATCTTCTAAAAAAATAGTCACATGGAATGAAGTAATTAGAAGACTATTTTGACGGATACAGAATTCATCATTATCAAATTGAATACATTAATTACCTTAAGCATTTCATACACATAAGTATATATTTTTTGTTGTCAGGACAGGACAACATCCGCCGGGTCTGCTAGTAATAAATAAAATACAGACAAGAGACGTCGCCTTTTATATTTCGTAAGGAGTTTGAACTTTATTGCATACTTCTTTTTTTATAACTAGTGATACCTACATTGCTTATGGTGGCGAAGGTTGAGATAAAATGAAGCGTAGAATGTAACCGTTTTAGATAATCTTTAATAATAAAGGGTGGAAGATAATCTATGCATGAAGAATGAAGAAGAACTTTGTATTGTATGATATAGAGATTTTTTTCAATATACTGACTATTTAGAAATAAAAAACTATTGTGTTAGATGGTGGCAACTCTATCAGTGTATGCATCTAATACAGTATGTATAAGCCAATGATTAAAAACTTTCTCTTAATGGTAGTTATTGCTAACTGTAAATAAATTAGAATGGTGGTCGGCGGTGAAGGGAAACACTTTCAAAAAGCTTGTACCTCGGGTTAATTTTTTTGACCACATTTGGCCGTAAATACATAATCACTGAAACAAAATTACAAATATGTACAATACATCACCGTCTTCTATACATAATATATAATTGTTCATAGTTTTACAAGCTCTACAGCTCATACACGTTAATTTCCAGCTCGCTTCCATTTTGCATCAAGGCCGGTAGCGCTTTGTTTTCTAATGGATTGCCCTACACAGTTCTTCATTGTGCAGATTTTTCACTTCACCCGCTTTGTTATCAACTCGGTTCTATTTTACCGAATGAAAAGATTTTTTTGCACAATCTTTAATGCACCCTTGCGACCCGTTTGCAGGATTGGGGTTATGGATGTTTCTAAAAGATTACTAAATTTATCTTTCCAGTTTTAATGTTTCATTTCAATAAATAAAGCTATTACGTCTTATTTTAAGAACCTTGACAACATTTTCCAAAGTACATTAGTTTTTTGGTATCATTTATGTAGCTCTAGTAATTTAGTGTTTCGATAGATTAATAATAAACCCCTTTTTAAGAAACTTATAATATTCTATTCCAGTAAGAAGTAACATACTCTATAAGTACAGGATTAATTGCATAGCCATCAGAAGAAAATTGAGGATTACATTGGAAAATATTTGTAATGTATTTATAATAAAATAAGATATCGCTTGGCCATAGGCGTACCCCAAGGGTCATAGGACAACCCTGTTTTAAAGCATTCATAATGATTTTGCTGTAGGCCTTACAGAAATATACTATTTATACTCAGAGAACGCAACCACTATATCGGTTGTACAGCATTTACTACCTACAAATAATTGAGATCAAATAAAGGGTATAATATACGTTGGTGTCTCTTTACACGAAAATCGCAAATTGATCGGCGGTTACAAAACATCTAAGGCAATGGTTTCGGTGAAGCGTGCAGTCAGTTTGTTTCATCACTGCGACACAACAATTAAAATGGCGATATGTATAGATAGTCCTTCCGAACGAGAATGGTTCAATACAGAATTAGAGAAACATAACAGAAAAATCGATGTACTGTTATGAAGTCGTAAAAGTATGTTCCGAGCGCTTACATTGCAAACACTGTCTTGAGATACACAAAAATAATATACTACGAAATAGTAAAAACCTCTACAGAAACGTTCGATGGCATGTGTATCTCCTAAGGATAGGTTACAACAACAATTATCATGTTTTATCTATTGTTAAGATGTAATGCTTGGATCTGTTTTGAACAATAAAGCGTTCATTCTTGCTTAATTAAATATGCCATTTACCTTGGAGATTTAATGTAGATTAAGATTGTCCGTTACAGTACATCATTTTGATAAATATAGTAGAAGATATTACTGGTTTAAAACTAAGCTTAATAATAGAAAATAAATGGTTACATGATAATACTATAAGGTTCTTTGATTTTAGTGAATTGCCAATTTCTCTGGCAACTAATAACTTTATATATAAAATTCCCGTATGTAAGTGTATGTTTTTTTGTAATTCTTCTCCTCCTAAAGAGACTGCATGATTTTGATGATTATTTTTTGGTCCTATACGAGTCGTTGTTGTCAAGATGCAGAATTATTTTTAAGACGACTTATCACAGGCGACTCGAACGTGTCTCGTTATGACTTACAGCTTTCATTTCATGAAAAGACCCAAGTCTTCAAAAGAATGTAAATTAATTTGCAATCTTAAGAGTATATTCAGCTGAATATTGTTTATAGATAAACCAGGAGATAGCGTTTCATTTTTTTTCCCAGATATTGCGGGCGTGGAGCTAAATGTCTGTTGCTATTCGTATGGTACGTGACTGTCTCCCATGATAGTGAATCCTACAAGCTTATTGTTCATATCCGCAATTATATCACTTCAAACGCTGTACTCGAAAAAGGTTTATGAGTTCAATACCTCATAATTTCTTAAATGAGTTTTGCGTTTGAGTACGGTTGTAGGCTCTTAGGAAACTTGCACGCTCAAGATATAATATCCTCGATAATGTAGTTGTAATTTTTTCTTTAGACTACTACAAAGATGGACTATTTGTCGGAAATGTAGATAGATACCTTGTAGTAGAAGATTAGAAATGTCGATTTATTCGACTTTCTTCACTAAAGTAGAAATCTCTAACTGATGACCAGCTATATAGGTAATATATTGAACATTTATCCAAACCGTAGACTTGTAGGCTATTAGAATATACCTTCTACAGACTTTCTAATGCACGAAATGCTATAACAGAGCACGACGTTAAGCTACAATAATGCGTCGGTTACCGTTACTTGGATTTTTCCATTACAAATCAGCGTGCATGAACGATTACTGCAACATCATTCATTGTAGACGAACAAATATGTTGGTGAAAAACTCTATGATTTCACATCGTTGATATCGTTGATATCGTGCATATGAAGCCATAGGTAAGGTTTCTAATGACATTATAATAGGTTGGTTAAATTTTTTTTGGTAGGGTATTTTTTTAGGTCAATTGGGTCGAAATTATTTCCCGAATTTGCTATTCGACTTTTAAGAATACCACTATGCGTAGTATTCCAGTTATTCGAATGTTACGAGTTTTTAGAATACCATCTAAATTATATGGAAAGAGGTGAAGGAATAGTGTTAGGTTTTATAACAAAGTCCCAAAGTATACTACCGATTTGCCGGACTGCAAGTTTAAGTGCCATGTCAAACGCGTTTTGGTGTCAAAGGGCTATTATAGATTGGATCAATATGTGAACGATGGTGATGTCTGGAATTGACTCCTTTCTGTGAAATGTACATCTATATATGTTAAAAAGAGAAACCCGATCGAGTTTCTTGCCGCTTCTTTTCGATGACTGGGTTGTTTTTCGAACCAGTAGTAATTTTGACGTTCATAAGCGCCTTCTTAGGGCTTAAATTGAATAAAGCATTTTTTTGATTGTGATTTTGATAGTTGAACAATATGTAAATTGACAAATACACGTTAGTCAACTAGCATTTCCATTGACTTATTGAGTTATCCAGACCTGACAGAGTAGTTGCTCAATAAATTTAATCGTCTGCTAAATTCGTGCATACGTTACATAGTCGGGTTGCGTAAGTATGATCATATTTCTGAATTTCGTTCGCAACTAAACTGGCTTGATATCCGTTCTCGTCGAAATGCACACATATTATATTTTCTCTATGAGATTTTATTTAACCCTCGATCTGCACAGATCTGTAAATGAACGATTCTTATTCCAAATAGTTCTCGATCGTAAATTTCATTGTCTTATAGCAAAACTGTTGAGATCCCTCAACATAAATCTACATTATATTAGAACTTCTTCACAATAACTGCCATACGATTGTGGAATGCATCACCGCGTCAAATTTAAGATGTAGAATCTGTCAATAACTTTAAAATCCATCTACACCGATATTTATTTAACAAATAGGAGACAAAGTATTCGTGATTTTACAATTTGATTGATTGTGATTTTACCAAACGTTTGGGGGAGCCTCCGGCTCCCAGGGAGTTAGAAAGTAGGAGGAGACAGGGGAGGGGGGCCACTATAGAGCGGTGGCGACAGGACCTGGCGGACGCGCGGTATGGACGATATACGGTGGACGCCGTCCGCCCGGTTCTACCGCAGTGGTTAGAGAGGGAGTGGGCCTCCCTGACGTTCGGACTGGTGCAGGTGCTTACCGGCCATGGCTGTTTTGGCTGGTACCTACACCAGATCGCTCGCAGGGAGCCGACTGCCGCATGTCACGAGTACGGCGCTGAGGAGGACACCGCGCAGCACACTCTGTCTGAGTGTGCTGCGTGGGAGGTGCAGCACCGCACTCTGGCTGAGAGGCGGACCCTCCCAGCGGCCGTCTTCGCCAAAGGAGGGCCGGTCGAAGGAGGCGGCGACTTGCCCGCCTCCTTCCATCTCCGTAGCTGGACCTGAGGAGATGGACCGGGGGGCCCATCTCTTCATTGCACAGGTTTGGCGGACGAGAGGAGGTAGCTGGTCGTGTACCCAGTGTACCTCCCTATAAGGACGGAGCCCGGCGGCCATCTTTCACCGGGCTGACCGCTGGGGGCGGAATGGTGACAGCTCAGCACGGTCCCATGCCGCCCCAACTTAAAGCGGTGGCCGGTACACCGTGGGGTTTTAGTCCATGTGAGTCGGACATAACCCATTCTCTCCCCTGGGAGGATGGGTTCCATAAGGGATTTCCCCACGTTAATAAAAAAAAAAAGAAAAAGTGAGTGAAAGTTAAATTATCAGCGTCACAGTATCGCGGTAACAGCATGCTTTAGGGCATAAATGAGTAATGTTAGATAATCACAGTAACTCAACTAATCGACAGTGGGCAAATTTAGAACACTTGGAAATCCCTGGAAGTTCACAGTAAGTTTTGCTGTAAATTATTGTTCGTAACAGCAATCGTGTAGGTGCGCACGCGAGACTAGGTTACATTGGAATAAGAAGAGGTTAGGGGTCAAAGGGGACCAAAATGACTGCCAGTCGCAATTATCCAATTAAATTGACCTATTTTCAAATTCATACCTTTACTTGACAAGTAAGGCAGAACAATCAAGTTGTAACTTTTACGTTTTTGCTTTTAAAGAGCATATTATAAAATGAAGTCAAGGTATCTTTTGACTATCTGTCAGTGTATTTGTAACATTAAAAAATTGCTAAGTCGAAGTACATGATCCTTTTCAACAATGACTACCGGTACATGCTTTTACTATATTTTACTTAAAGCATTAAATATTATAGAATATAGAAGATTTTTTTTATAAGAAATTCCTGATAACTGGTTGTATATATTTTTTTTTTTATATCACGATGGTTGCAAAGAAGCGTGTGGACCTCCAGATGGTAAGCTGTCACCGCAGTTTATGGACGCTTGCAACACCGGTGGCATCACATGCGTGTTGCCGACCCTTTAAAATATAAATAAAATATATACATTTAATTTATATATTTAAATGACACGCTGCACGCAATATGCAAATCTTTTTTTTTCAAACTGACTACACTGTTCGCTTGTTAAGGCCGCTACAGTTTCACCGGACTACGACATGCAAAATATTACTGTTAATCGAAGTAATTAACTTGGTCATTTTGAACTTTATAGCTTCCAATTTTCAAACGAGGCAAGTTTAAATAATTAATATTGTGTATTAAAAGGCTCAGAAATGAGTAATGGAATATGCACTAAATAGTTTATTTAAAAAGAACTGTATTAAAAACATGTTAGCAATAAATTTTGCCATTCACAACATTAAGAAATAATTTATTAACGCCTGTCAAAATTCTATAGCAATAAAGTAAATCATTAAAATTCGAAATTTTGAAATAATTACATGTGTAGCTTTTGCAGCATTTCGATATGTAATAGGGTATGATTATTTATTAACGAGTCAGCTTATTAGTCCTTTCAAACAATAAGTTTTGAAGCATAATCTGCTACTTAGAACTCTATATAGGTACTGTTTTTTATACAACTTTGAAACACATTTTCATGTAATGTCAAACGAATTTGTCAGTTAATCTATACAAGAGGTTTATTCTCGAGTGTTCTGTGGGAATTTGGCTAACAGCGTTGGTTACTCTAGATTGACTTTCGCTAATCGTACTATAATGAAACAAGAGGTGTAGTAGCTTGGGCTAAAGAAAAATATCGTCATGGAACTCAAAGCATGATGGTTCGGCTTCTTCTAAGCCCGTCTGGCTAGTTACAACCTCTAACATAAAAATCTGCCGCAAAGCATCATTCAGTGTGTTCTGGAAGTTGCATTTAACAACTAGTAGTATTTTAGCTCACATGGCTAGCTTAGTTTGATTTGCGTTGTTGTATTTAAGGCAACAGCCCAAACCGAGGTTTGCGCATGTTGATACTTTGCTGAATAAGTGCTGGTTTATAAGGCCCGGAATAAGGCCCGGTGAAACTGTGAAGACCCGTCAGGCCAACAGCGGTTAGGTTAGGTTAGGTCGAAAAAAAGCCCTAGGATAGTTCTATTCGTGATATCGGAGTGAATATAGGTGGCAGAGCCATGCTGTATTCCTAAGTGGATCTCAGCGCGAATGGGCCGGCTCGTCCGGGGTAGTACCACCCTCTCACAGAAAATCGGCTTAAAGTAACAGTACTTGTACTATTGCGTTTGGTTCGGTCAGTGAGAGCGCCGGAGGCCCTCCCCCTCCCCTCCCAAAATATGATAGCGGTTTTAAAGAGAAATTTACCCCAGGGGGGTACCAACACTCGATGTGGAGGAGAATCCCCCCCTGAGCGTACCCGCTCAGGCTGCCCTTCGTATTCTGGGGTGGGCAAAAATCCGCTTGTCATTTCGGCCAGAGGCAACGAAACGGAAAAATCGTCGGCACCCCCTCCCACGCTGCGCGTGGATTTCTGCAACATAAGGGGAATCCACTCCAACCTTAACTCTGTCCACCACCACCTTGAGACGGAGAAGCCGGCCTTGATGTTCCTAACTGAGACGCAGATAACTTCTCCTTCTGACATTGCATACTTGCGATACCCTGGCTATAACATTGAACACGCATTCGTACCCCGAGCCGGGATTTGCGCGTTTGTCCGGGAGGATATTTGCGTCCGTCGCCTGGCCAATCTTGAAGGTCAAGATCTCTCTTTAATCATTCTTCGTGTGGATTGCGCAGATCACCCGCGCGTCTATGCATGCGTAGACAGGTCGCATAGCGGTGACTTAGAAACGAATCGCCTTATGGAGCACATCCAAATGAAGGCCGACTTAATTCTCCATCAGATCCCCTCTGCAGAAATCGTGGTTCTTGGCGATTTCAACGCCCACCACGCTGAATGGCTTGATTCACGTACCACCGACTACGCGGGGAGATTTGTTTTTGATTTTGCTTTGGCATACTCTCTCACACAATTGGTTACCTCGCCTACGCGTGTACCGGATGTGGAGAACCATAGGCCTTCACTGTTGGACCTTCTGCTGACCTCTCATCCGGACAATTATCAGATAAACGTCGATGCTCCTCTGGGCACGTCGGATCACTGCTTGGTTCGGACAACTGTACCACTTACACGTCCAGTTCGCTCGCGCCCTGCGAGCAGACGCCAAGTCTGGCACTATAGGTCAGCAGACTGGGATGGGATGCGAACTTTCTTTGCTTCTTACCCATGGCGGCAGGTTTGCTTCTCGCTGGATGATCCTGATGCCGTCGCCAACATCATAACCGACGTTATACTCCAGGGGATGGAATTGTTTATCCCGAGCTACATGGTGCCTGTCGGAGGGAGATCTCAACCCTGGTTCGGTCACTCCTGTAGAATGACCTGCCGTCGGAAGCAGAAATGCTACCGAGCCTGGGTTGAGGCCCTGGCGTCACAGGATGTAAACACTAGCGCATTAAAGAAGGAGTACAACTTTGCCTCCAGGTCTTACAAAAGAGCAATCGCCTTAGCTAAGTCAGCTTTTATTGATAGAATTGGTGAGAGATTGATTCGTCTCCCTTCGGGAACCCGGGCGTTCTGGTCTCTCGCCAAAGCTATCCTTGGGAATTTTTGCCGGCCATCCTTTCCACCATTGCGGAGGGAAGACGAATCGTTGGCCCATGACGCTAAAGACAAGGCTGATCTTCTAAGCGGTCTTTTTGCGTCCAACTCGACTCTGGATTGCAAGGAGAAGTTACCACCCACCATCCCGCGTTGCGAAAGCTTGATGCCAAATGTTCGGTTTCTGCAAAGTGCTATACGCAAAGCACTCTTCTCTTTGGATATCTCTAAGTCGAGTGGGCCTGATGGAATACCCGCAATCGTGCTTAGGACATGTGCTCCGTAACTGGCCCCGGTTTTAGCGCGTCTTTTCCGGCTCTCCTACTCCACAAGCGTTGTCCCTACCACCTGGAAGTCTGCCTTAGTCCACCCGATCCCCAAAAAAGGCGATCATTCTGATCCATCTAACTATAGGCCCATTGCTATTACCTCCCTGCTCTCCAAGACAATGGAATCCTGCATAAACCGCCAGCTCCTAAAGTATCTAGAAGAGAACCAGCTTATTAATGATCGCCAATACGGTTTCCGTCAAGGCCGCTCAGCTGGTGACCTTCTAGCCTTTTTGACACACAGATGGGCGGAAGCAGTCGAAAAAAAGGGGGAGGCTCTGGCCGTTAACTTGGATATCGCTAAGGCTTTTGATCGGGTCTGGCACAAAGCGCTTCTCTCGAAGCTTACTTCATATGGACTTCCCGAGAAACTACGCAATTGGGTATCCAGTTTCCTCACGGAGCGGAGCATAAAAGTCGTTGTTGACGGTGCATGCTCGGATCTCAAGCCCGTGAACGCTGGAGTCCCACAAGGCTGTGTGCTATCCCCTACCTTATTTCTTCTGCATATTAATGATATGTTGAACATCTGTAACATTCACTGCTATGCAGACGACAGTACTGTGGATGCTCTATATACCAGTCGTGCAGGTGTTTCTCGGGAACGCGTTAACGAGTGCCGGAACAAACTTGTGTCCGAGATAGAGACCTCATTGGAGCGTGTCTCGGATTGGGGAAGGAAAAACCTAGTCGATTTTAACCCCACAAAAACACAGGTATGCGCCTTCACCGCCAAAAAAACTTCTTTTGACGCAGTCCCTAATTTTCAAGGAGTTCCTCTAGCTGCTGAGCCTAATTTTAGTATCCTCGGTATCGACATATCTAGCGATGTTCAGTTTGGTGGTCATTTGGAAGGTAGAGCAAAACTGGCCTCAAAAAAGTTAGGTATCCTTAACAGAGCGGGACGATATTTCACACCGGTTCACCGCCTTCAGCTTTATAAGGCGCAAGTCCGGCCACACATGGAATACTGTTCTCATCTCTGGGCCGGAGCGCCGCAATGCCATCTACTTCCTTTTGACCGAATCCAACGGAGAGCGGCTAGAATCGTTGAAGACCGGGTGCTTTCCTTAGGGCTCGACACTTTGGAGCTTCGTAGGGATGTTGCGTCACTTTGCGTCCTTTACAAGATCTACCACGGAGAGTGTTCTGAAGAACTGTTCGGATTGATACCTGCTGCTGAGTTCCATTACCGAACGACTCGCCATACAACGAAATTCCATCGATGTCATCTCGATGGTTGGAAGTCGTCTACTGTGCGGTTCTCACGTGCGTTCTTCCCACGTACGTCGGCACTCTGGAATGAACTCCCAGCGGCAGCGTTTCCGGACCAATACAACCCACAGACCTTCAAGAAACGAGCCTACTCCTTCCTCAAAGGCCGGCAACGCATCTGTGATACCTCTGGTGTCGCAGGTGTCCATGGGCGGCGGTGATTACTTACCATCAGGTAACCCGTCTGTTCGTTTGCCTCCAATCTCATAAAAAAAAAAAAAAAAAAGAATATAAACAGAAAGAAAAGGAAGGAATCTTCAAAAGAACTACGACTGTAGCATTATAAGTTGCAGCATTGTAAGTACGAGTCGAGTCGTATGATCAAAGTGTAATTGTGTGGTAGAGAGTTTGTTAAATGTTTGCCTCTGTGAATACAAATAAATTTCTTTCGATACAAACATAATTTTAGTTAAGTAAAGGCGTAATAGTATTAACTTCAGTATAAGGAACGTCTTTTTTAATATTTTACTAACGTCTCTTCGCAGCTTCGCTCGATTTATGTAGGCTTGATCTATCTCTCGACAATAGTCTTTTTCTGTATTTTTGCCAACGTGTATGCAAAAATTTAATGATAATCGACTTAGTACTTGAAGGCGTCAAAGGACAACAAACAAACAAATTCACATTAATATTTATGATATTATTTAATAAGGAAAAATGGGTCAAGCTATTGAGGTTCATTTCCAGATATAGTTATGTTTCACATGATTACGTCTATAAGTATAAATGAAACTGCCAACTACCTATAGGGTATTAAATACTCAAGGCAAAGGCCCACTTACGATAGCGAACTACGGCTACCGGACTTGTCAACCTCGGTTTTAATAAACGGGCTTGTTCAATGTTCATATCCTATACAGATTTTTATGTTATTCCTTAGTATTTCGATCATAAAACTGTTGGTGGTTTAATTGACGTATGACATAATGTTGTATAAAGTTGGGTGTGTTTTTGTTAGATAACCTTATACTTCTAGGATACTTACAAAGCACCACCTGTTCTGTTTTTATACTTTATTGGAATTATCGTAGATGACAGCAACCGTATAGGCGCGCGCGCGAGAGTCGTTGATAAAAGGAAGAGTGGAAAAGAATGCGGGGAGAGAGGGGTACCAAAATGGTCACTGAGATGACTATTCAATGAAATTTGCCCAATGGTGAAGAATGCGCATGCGTTTCTTTGTGGGTATAATTTTTCTTAACAGCTATATTTGATTAAGAAAAACAATCAGGTTAGATATATATTTTAATTCAGTTTTTGCAATAAACAAGTGGTTACTGAAATTGTCTTGTAATTATTTTAATGTTTCAACAAGATGGTGGAACTTTCTAGGGACTTTTTGTAACATTTTAAAGTTCATGCTTCGTGATGTTATTTCCCATCCACTTCACTGTTGGACAGTAATGAACTTCGATTGGTGTTGATAGGTTCGAATCATGGTGGTCGAGTGATGTGATCGGTGGAATGTCAATTCGATGTCTGCAAGTTCGAACCTCTGCATGTACCAAGGAATTTTTCGGAATTGGCATACATATGTTAATTTAAATTGGTAACACTATTGGCTCATGGTGAAGGAAAATATACTGAGGAATATTCTTATACTACCATCGTATATGGGAAAATACAAAATTGTGAATTTCTTGGAGTTTGAAATCGCCTATACGTCGTGGACGGGCGTAGTGAATAAGCCATACATTCCTTTAGGAAAGAGTACTATGACCCTGCAGCATATATCTTACAGGCCGTTGTGGTAATACTAACAGCCGTCATCATTTTTTCTTAGTTTAATGCTGGATGTAACCCTTTGAGAATCTGTAACTATCAGCAGTAAGCCACCGTCCACCGTAAGTACTAAAGCGGAATGTGTTTTTACTTATCAAAAATGATCTATTCCCCCAGGGATTATTACTGAAAAGCAAAAAGAAAAAGAATATTTCATAATTTATTCTTAATATAAACTAACCTTCCATCCATAATATTTTGTACTTTGACTTGAACCGTTCTAGTACACGTTAGTTATTAAAGTATACTCGTGTAGTAAAGAATTACTTATACCGATAATCTTCACTTTCACTGATAAAGGGTTACTTTTACGTTATTTTTATTCATAATACAGTCAGCAGTTACTGGTCACAAATAAATTACGAATACAGTACTTCTTTAGCGTTGTCTTAATAAACAATGGAATATAATTCCTTAATATTCACAAGAATGGGAATATTTTTAACAATAAATAAAAATGTAATTATCTATTTTACGTAAAATTGAGGTATTACCATTTCTGTTTCTATGCGACTTCTTTGTCTACATCGAAAGCGATAGATAGATTAGAGGTTATCGTATGTGGATACCGTGTCGATCGACGTAAGTTCAAATCTAATTGCAAATAAACCGGTATTTTCGGTAAAGGAAAACATTGTGATGAAACCACGGTATGGTGGTGGAGCTTTTTCTAAGTCCGCTAGGCCTAGCTACAAGCATCTAATTGATAACCAGTTACCAAACTATAGGTGTGTTCCGACAGCTACACATAAGAGCTCCCTTTTTCCCTCTCAAGGTTTAGCATGTTTACCATCCTAGACCACATCGTCATTTAACATTAGGTGAAACTCTGATTAAATACTGAATACTTATAAACTATAAAAAAAATCTTATTCTTGACATTCAATAAAAATGTAGAATATTTCTATTATAACTAACTGAGCCGCGCAACTTCGTCTGCGCCAAATCGGTTATTACGGGTTCCAAATTTATTTCCAAAAACAAAGAATCTTAAAACAACCTAGAACCCGATGCGACACCTACCGGGCCCAACTGTGAATTCAAACAATCCAGGGACATAATCACATACCTATTCTGTATCCGAAAAATCTTTTTAAATAAACCTAGAACCCGATTGTCGCATCACCTATCGGGTCAAATTGTGATAAAAACTATCCCATATATATTAGCGATAAATGTCTTCTCAGTACATCGAAGTACACACACAGTACAGTACATACACAGTCGAAGCGCTGCCGTCGCAACGCTTGTACCTCGTTGTCAAAGCATGTTCCCGTACTAATGACCTCTTCGACATATATTTTTATAGGAAAGCAAAAAAAGACCTTCAGCTTTTAAAGCAGGAGATTTTGTCTTCCATACAGGAGAAATACAGAATTCGAGATGAGAAGATGACTCAATTATCGAATTCGATTAATAATTTTCAAGATGAATTATTTGAAATTAGTAAACGATATTCAGAACTGGAAGACACCTGCAAATTTTTGAGTTCCCTATTGGGAACCGATGCTCTACTTGAAATTACTTTTACAAAAAAAATAAACCGACTTCAATATCAAGAAACACGTAGGAAACAAGAAGGCACTAAAAATAAAAATAAAATAACTTAACAATTACATTAATCAAATTAAATAAAAAATATTAGTATATGCGCTACATAATAATATATCTGAAGTCAGTGCCAACCCGAATGCATTGCATATACGTAGAGAGTTTAGGTCCACTCTCGCGTCAGATATAAATATATTTCTATCTACTACAAATTTGTGTTGGCGCCGACTTCAGATATATGATTAGGTAGCGCATATACTAATATTTTTTATTTAATTTGATTAATGTAATTGTTTAGTTATTTTTTTATTTTTAGTGCCTTCTTGTTTCCTAAGTGTTTCTTGATATTGAAGTCGGTTAATTTATATTGTAAAAGTAATCTTTTTCCATTTTTATTGTAAATAAATGTGCGGTTTCTGAAATAAAACATATCCCTAATGTATTTCTTGCACAAAGAATTTAAGCGTTGATTTCATTATTCTAGTAGCTGTGTCTCTTTCTAGCGATTGTTAAATAACCGCTCACTTGATACTGAATTTGCCAAGATTTGCAAATATAATGTTAAGATTTCAAACAGATAAAGGAATAGATTATGTCACATACATATTAATCGAAGCAGTCAATTTTAATACAACAATTGGGGTTCTAAAGCCGATTTATCTCGGAAGTAGTTGAAGTTAGAATAGGAACAAGTGTTTTACACAAATCATTTAGACAAGAAAATTGAAACCTAGGTATTGCAAAAACCAAAACATAATTACTAAATGTTATAATATGTCTTCATTTATTTATTTTAAATCTCAAAACAATTTGAACTTCACAAGATGCATACGCGTTTCAGTTCTAAAACGATTGCTTCACCACTATTTCGGAATTAGTGTTGCCAGCTCACCGTTATATAAAGCCCATGTCTCTTCACTATAAGATTTAATATATTATCTTCCAAACTACATGTCGATTTATATATTATTACATTTAAAATGTTGTATTGAATTACTACAATAAAGCAAATAAATTAATAAATTACAAATAAATAAAAAATAAGAAAAAATATGGATTTTAGACTATGGTTATTTAGGTACTGTTAAATGTCGTTTGACCATAAGCGTATTTTATGTTATTTTAGTATGTGACCAAAGAAGTTAATACTTTTAGTCCTTAGCTAGTCTAAAAATACATTTATAGACGCTTTCCGACAGATTTTTAATTTGCAGGTTGCTAGAGAGACAATCGTTAGAAAATGCCTTACCATATAACTATGGTCTAAGGTCTAACTATGCTATCGTAAGATTTATATCTAAGTTTCTTTAAATATCATTAGAATTGGTTAATGCTGTTTGTAATTCAATAACATTGTAGAATAGGGTCGTCAACTATCCTATTTTTACAGCGCTTGTAAGCTCCTGTATTTTAAAATACAAGTGACAGACAGGCAGGCTTCAACCTTACGTTTTCTGAAACGGACCTACAGTACACAAAGAAACTTTAATAAAAAAAAAGACATCAATTGAATGTAAAATATCCAATTTCTTGGCGTATTGCCTTTAATTACTCCTCTTATACTGCGCCTTTTTCTTAAATAAGAATTTCCTGGTTCAAAAAAAAATAATTTGATTATTCGAAAGCTAACAGATATACGAAAGCGACTGACGTCACACTGACTTAGACGAGTAGTACCATCTCGATCATCTCTTTTCAATAACGTTCTCTTAATTATACTATTCCCTCTCATATATATTTCTATATTTCA
Organism: Antheraea assamensis; assembly: GCA_035772565.1. Lineage (NCBI taxonomy): Eukaryota > Metazoa > Arthropoda > Insecta > Lepidoptera > Saturniidae > Antheraea > Antheraea assamensis. Next base: position 7,281,813 of record JAQQSE010000045.1, read on the forward strand.
AATTCAATGACTTTATCATATACTTTATACTTGTCAATTTATTTCCATATTTTTATTAATTTCATATTGATGTATAAAATTTTCCAGTGATAGAACTAAAAAGTATGAAAAAAATACGATTTTTCATGTTTTTTCTTGGCAACACTGCCTTTTACATTTACTGCCAGTTGCGCCAACAAGGTCATTAGACGAAACCGAGTATAAAGAGTTTTGTTTTTTTATCCATTTGGTAATTTAGTTATACTACAATATTTCAAAATCTTGTGAGACAAAGCCTTTGGGATTAAGATAAATAAAAACTACTATGCAATGTACTTTTTCTGTATCCATCATATTTAAACTCTAGTTATACGGGAAAAATGTTGGGAACGGATATTCTATTTGGGTCTTCATTTTGTATTGCATATTTAGCTGTTGGAAGTTGACAAACAATAACCAATTGAATCGCCCCTTCATTACGTATTTCTCAAGGGTAAAGTAAAAATGTCTAACTGAGATTATGTGCCAGCCATAATGTAAACAAAAATATGCATTCGTCTATAGAGACCTACTTAGGAAGAGTTTTGGGATTTACGTATACAGAGTTAGCACTACGGACCAAAGAGATTTGCTTGGATAAGGTTTGATTAATAATTAGTTCGTAATATACTACTATATAAGCACTCTGGTATTATTGGCCAGTTTTGTCGTTGTGTTCCTCCTTATGTCATACGTAATAAGGAAAGATGTGTATGTATGAAGTGGTAATGAGAGAATACATAAAAAAATGAGGTTGAGCTCTCAGAAAACTGTTATGGCAAATTTACCTGACCAAAGAACAAACAATAATAATAATTAATATATTTATTTAAAAGAAGCAGAAGCAACAAACAACAAAATTTTTGTGCAAACGAGCGATAAATATCGCAACGTACTAGGCGAACATGAATGTAATGAAGTGTTCGCCACACTGAGGTCCGAGTCAAGGCGAAGTAGCGTTGGCCTCGAAACGAAACTGTTATAAAATTCGTTGCACAATTTGCCCGATCGCTTTTAAACGGGTTCGTGTCCTTTTGCGGTAGTTGTTTCTTCAGATTTATTTAATAATTAAAAAAAATATTATTTATTGTTTTATAGATACTGGAAAATGTTTTATTGTAGAATAATTTCAAAAGCGATAATTCTCTAAATTGTTTTTTTCTCTTCTACTTTAACACTTCGTTTGGTCTTGAATGTTGTATAAATTAACTTTCAGTTTGATTCATTGACTATTAAATTTTTTATAAAGTTTTGATGGTTTATTAAGTACGAATAACAATATCCTTGGCACAATTCTGGAAATAAACGAATACATTTCTATGTAACGTTTGAAATAAATTATCTCTATAATTAGGTGTGTGTATTTTTTTTAATTATAAGTATTTTTTAATTATACCGCAGCACAAACTGAATATTCTATAGATTTCTAACAATTACATACACTACTTGTATGCATGTTTATTACCTAAGGATCCTCCTTTCGATCTGATATAAAACGAGAAAAATAAATATAAATCATTCTATAAAAGAAGGAAAAATAAAAACTTGAAACCAATTGACTCATTGTGGTAATGAGCACGATGTCAATAGTCTAGGTCCTTTAAAGGACAATAATACAATGTCACGTATATCGTACAGTAATTATAGCCTGCCTCGGGCACTTGTGGCACTAAAGCAGATAGCTTGTGTTCGGTGTTGCTATATAAATAATTTGTTGTTTTAGAATTATATATTCAAACAAGATAGGGTTGTAAAGCGCCTCCGCAAAAACAAGCGTATTGTATAAGTACAAATATTGATTGACATATGATTATTTCAGTCTTACAAGGCAGCCATATTGTTCTAGTAATGGTAGATTATTAAGAAAATTTGAGTATATCAACAGCTTAATTACTTTATATTTATTGTTAGCTAGCGTAGAAAATTCAATTTAGATACGAATATTCTATTTTCAAGTGGCAACCCAGTACAAAATATAGAAGCGTATGTTTTTTTTTCTCTTGACCAAACGGAATCGGTCACGCATTTGGAACGTACCTTTGCGGCGCGCTCCGAGCATTATCTAGACAAAGATACATTTATTTATGTGGACGCTCTTAACGTGATGTGGCGTGTGTTACAGCATTTAGTTTAGATATGTTTTTATAATTATTATAACTGTGTATGTAATAAACAATGAAGTGAAGTGAACAAACGTTTCGGTTTTTGTTGGATTTTGTTAACTTTTTTTTATCTCGGTAGGTATTTTTTTTCTTTTAAATTTACAATTACAACAAACCATTTGAAATGTTTTCATTATTTACACAGAATAGGGTTTAAATGGACATATGTATGGTATCTTTTATTGTTGAGCAGGTAAAAAAAGCAAGGATTTTATATTTTTTTTTAGGAGAATGGACAAAGATATGTACATAATGTATATGTACCACTGCTTAAATATAACCCGTCACTCGTTAAGACTGGGTTATTTGTTGTTATAAAGTTTTATACTGTACTTTAACACGAACGTAGTCGCGGGCGGTTGTTAGTGCGTTATAAACATGTAATTGCACGTAAGGTAGTTAAGATTGAACAGGTTTTTCAACTCTGTATTTATTAAGACCAGTGTTGATGTATTTATAAAGTTATTCGCTCGTAACTCAATTCTATAGGATTGTTTTAAATTCCTAATATTTATCATGTAGTACAATCTCTCCTGTTAATTTATTTTGGTACATTTATTTCCATATCAGCCTTAAAGTACCCTTAAGTTATTTTACAATGGAGGTACTGATAGAAAGATACAAAACAAACAGCAGAAAGTACAAATAATAATAACGAAGAAAATAACGTGTAACGCCATCACAACGCACCATAATTGCTAACCAAGTGCACGAGGCTTCGCAATGGAATTGCAATGCAATGCAATGGAAACGTTTGTCACCCCGATTCCTCAGTTCCCACAGTGTTTAATCGAGTCAACAATTCTAGTGGAAACGTTCGCCAACCTGGTTCTTCCGTTCTTACGTTGCCTTAGTATAAATTCGGTATAAAGTCAGTGTTAACCTAACATCGATAGCATTAATATATTATTAGTTTAGTTTCATTTTGTAATTTAAAATAAATTAAGTTAAAGTAATTTGGTATTTTTTGGATCCTCCGGCTCTGACCTTCGTAATTAATGCGAACACAAACAAATATAAATAATACAAGCTTATTAAAAAATGTAAGTCTCTGATGTCGACTCCGCAATTCAGAAACAATCATGGCTTCATCACAATCTGATATGTCAATGTTATGAAAGTTCCAATTGAATCCCATAAGGTTGTAGCGCATCATTTGGTATAAGCTAACATGTGTGTAATAGAATAAGATATTTGTATATTCTAGCACACTGTTTTTAAACCATCAGGTTACTGATTTGACACAACCTCCGAACCAAAGTTGGATAACGTTTACACTTCGTTGTCAGATTTATTAAGGCCTTATGACAAATCAATATTTATTTGTTGTATTCTGACGTCGTAAATAAATGCATATTTAATGTTACTTGAAGTTAAGGTTTATATTTGTTTGAAAAGTCAATTCTGACTGAGACAGCGGCTGTTAGAAAACGTACGCAAAAACAAACAAGTAAATCGAGTCAAAATTACAGTTGTCAGTTGTTTTAGACAATAATAATAATCTAAATTAACACAAATAAAGAATTTCTTCAAAAATACATATAGATTTTATGATAGATCAAAAAGACAAAAAGTTAATAATACAAGTAATGTGACAATAATAAATGACGATTAGGAAACGGAAAATTCCACTGAATTTATTTCTCGCTAATTTTTGTCTGCGTCTTCGCTCTTGTTTATGTGGATTTGATCTATCCCTCGGAAACAGTATTTTATTTCTTATTTTAACCTGCAGTACTGTTATGTACTTCTGAGGACGTGAAAAATTTAATGATGATCGGTTGTAGAGTTACGACGTGAAAGTACTCATTCCAAGGTACTACCAAATAAACAAACAAACCAAAATTTGCATTTATAAAATTAGTTAGAATTAGGATTGGTTGGCTCTACTTGGTTGTAATTGCATCGTGAAACTGTACTGTGAATCAAATGATGTTCTGGTTTAGTACACGCGATGATGAGCTAATTGCCAATATCAATCCAAACATGGATTTTGAGAAGAATGATTGTACGTAAAAGGTCCGATCTGTGACACCAAGATATAGACTTTTAATATGTATTCTAGGTATGCTATAGTTTCTATAAGTCAGAGTGTAATACTATAGACGGACTTTAATTTATTGTTGAAATGTTATCCAAAATATAACACTTTAATAGTTTTCATTTGCCTAGAAAAACTCAAGTAATTTTTTTTTTGGCAGCGAATCGTCTAGATTATTACTGCCTTTGTAGAATAGTTAATAATATTATAAGTGTCTTAATGATTATTTTAATGATCGAACAAGATGGTTGATCATTGTTAGAACATCGGTTGGTAGTGTGTTCGGACAGAGCTTCGAAAGATGTAGGTTCGAATCCTAGCCACTGACTCGGAGCTTTCGGTGAAGGAAAACATCCTGATGAAACCATAGCATGGTGGTAGAGCTTTTTCTAAGTCCGCCTGGCTAACTACCACCCTCAAGTTCATAATCTGTCGACAGGAACTTATTGGCATGTTCCGGCAACTGTGATTGACAGGCAGATTCGCTATAGGCTTAGCGTGACTACCATCTTAGACCACATCATCATTTAACATCAGATAAGATTGTGGTCACACGCTAATCTATAATGTATAAAAATAAAACTTCCCAGGGAGTTTTTTTAGCATCTCAGAATCCATGTTCCATGGTTATTATTTACCATCCACTTTACAAAATATAGGGTCAAATAACACAAGATTATGATTAAAATATAAAAGCCACTACATAACTGGTCGGGATTCCACCAAAAATTCGGCTTCAATTTATTTGCAAATACATTGGAAATAATTATTGATTAAATTGGATACACTTGAAGGACGGAGCAATCAGAGCAATGGCCGGCTTCGATTTTGCTGATACAACGTGCAACGTGTCCGCCGTTGGCAGATAAAATAAAATAACTAATAAAATTGGTGACAATAGGGATATAACGGATTAATTTAGTGCTTGTTCTTTATAAGTTAAGCAAGTCTGATAAAAATACTGAAGTTGCCTGATCAATGATATTATAAGTAAAAAGGTGTAGATGGCACGATTACCCACACATACTTAAAGTAATATTGTAATGTTAGTTCTCACACTATGTATAAAATGTCGAAGCGATCATCATCTTTACTCTTATCCCACTTAAGTAAGGTCGGCACAACATGTTTTCCTTTTCCACTCTCCCCTGTCAGATGTCATCTCAGTATTCACACCTTTTATACACATCATTTTTCACACATTTCATCCACACCTGTTTTGGTCTTCCTCTACTCCTATATCCGTCCACTTTCAAACTCAAAATGTGGAAGTAAAATGGCAAATTCTTAATAACTGCGACGAAAAATAATATAGTTATACGTTGCTTTGTATTTGCCCGAATGCCCGTATAAGACAATAACAACCAAGCATAATTAAACAGACATGCCATTTTGCTTTCTTATTACATATGTTTAAAGATGGATTGACTACTGATGATTTTATTTGTAACGCGGTATAAAAGTTCTAAGGGAATGAACATTCATTGTAAGTAAGCAAATGATAATCAATTTAATTTGTATAGATATTTTTGATGTGGTATTTTAAACTATTTCTATTTGTCTATTTTTTTAGTTTATTCATTCATTTTCTTTTTCAATGCATATAAATTCCTTTTATTTGCAAGAGTGACAGATTAAAAACGTAATAAAATTGAATCAAAATAATACTACTGCTGATAGTTAGCTTAAGGTAAGTAAACGTAATAATGTGACCACGGGTTAAAAGTTCATAGGGAGTGTTTTTGTACTATTGACATGTCATCTAGAGTCTCTAGAATCTAGAAACACTGTCACTGTTCCTAGTCTATTATTATGCAATAAATAATATCCATTGTTATTAAATCACTTACTTACTGATACAAGCTACTTCAAGCGCGACTTTGTTTTATAATATGTAGTGACATATATCTAACGTCAAGACAATTTAAAGGTAATGCGAATTATCGAATTTTTGTAATAAAATTTCAATTTTGACTTGTATTAAGCTCTTGACTATATTACGCGAAAGTAAGAACTCATGATTATATTCAAAGCGGTCAAAAAGATTGACCAGGACTCTGTTAATTAATACATAAATACTAAACTTTTCAACACACGAGATATTCGACGAGTGGAATTTCCGTAGCGTAATATAAGGTGGCAGAGCTGACAAAATGCCACGGGTCTTCGGCGTGACGCGAGTGAGCCTGCGGTACTTCTGACTTAAGGAACTCTATGGGACAAGACAGACCAAGTAACTTGACTATTCCGTCTATTGAAACTTCTATGGCCCGATTTTTAAACTTTGACGATGTTATTGATTCTTTTGCGGAAAATAAATCTCTGTGAAAAGAATTTTATTAATAAATATCTTGTTAAGATTGAAAACAAAAATAGTTTATTCAGTTTATGCTCTAAGAAGGCGCTATAAACGTCAAAGCTACCACCGGTTTGAAACCTAACCCAGTCATCGCGTAGAACCTCGATCGGGTTTATCTTTTCATCATAAATAACTTAACACATATTCTTAAGAACATATATAGTTATATACATAGATAATTACATTCGTTTTTGGTGGATGCACAGAGAGTTTTTGCTAAGGTCCTATCAAATTAATTATTTGTATTAACGCTTTGACGAGATATTTATAGGGAATAACAAAGGTAACTAAAATTCGGTAAAAGAGTTAAGTGTAAATGATAATACAAAATAAAAAACGGCACATGATTAATCCAGAAAAAAGTACTCGTACAATGTATAATTTTCTACGCGAACAATTTTTAAGGCGACATTTCTCTCGTGGCAAGTGTGAGGCTATTATTGTTAATATCTGTTATTGCTAAATCGTAAAAAGTTACATAATAACTGTTTCACATAATGTCACCGAAGTTATTATTGTATGTAATAAAATAATTTTGTAATAACTTATCAATTTTTTGTTAGTAGTTTATAAGTATTACGAAAGTGTGTAACTTTAGCGTTTTATAAATATTTCAGCTAAAGTTAAGTGTATGAAAAGGTATGACTGGAGGAATAACGTCACACGAATTTCATAATTTTTGGCGCCCTTTAAAGTCCTTGTAACGGGCGGTCACATTTGTGGGACGAGTGACAATATCAATGTTGTATGTTTGAATTTAGAATTTATAGACTATCTTTACATATCACGTTCTTTCCTGTATGAAAACGCTTTCGCGCAGTAAAGAGTATGCATGTAAAGACAAATAATCACGATCACTCGTGAAATTATGTACGCGCTTAGCCGTGTTCGGTCTTGCGCACTCCCATCGCGCGTGAAAACGCGTGTCATGTAAAGGAAGTTATTAATTTAGAAAAGGACATTCAAAATTATTTATACTTTTTAATTAAATACCATTTTTCATGTAACCTATATTAGTATTCAAATATTTCTTTTATTGATTTTTTTCAAGAAATACTTATTTGATTTTAAAAATCCTTTCGCGTATATAAGGCTTTTTTTACGTGGGGAAATCCATCATGGACACACCACCCTCCCGGGGGAGAGGATGGGTAGTGTGAGACTCCTAATCACTTAAGCCCCACGGTGTACGTCCACCGCTCTTGTTGGGGCGACACGAGATCTCTTGAGTATTCATCGTGTCGCCCCAATGGTTGGCCCGGCGTTAATCAGCGCCGCTGGGCCCCGACCTTGTTAGGAAATGACCGTATACACATCTTCGGCCTTCTCCTCCATCCGCCGGACCTGTGCAATGGAAGATGGGCCCCCGGCCCATCCTCCCAGGCCCGGCTACGGTCGTAGAAGGAGGCTAGCGTAGCGTCCCCGCCTTCCACTGGCCCTCCGTCGGTGGAGACGACCGCTCTGAGAGTCCATCTCGCGGCCCTTTCCGCCGCCTCTGTCTGCGAGACGACTTCCTCGCAGAAGGATCGCCTATATAAGGCTACATTATCAACGAGTAACGTTACGCAACGCCGTAGATAACCTAAAACCATGAAATGACATCATTAACATCGCATCATTAGCTGAAACCTCAAATTGAAAATTTGTCGTCAAGCACCCATAGGTGTTCTTCAGCTTTTGAGAGACAGCCCTCTTTTATATCTAGTGTGTTGTTACCACCTATGGAAAAATATCTTTATTTAATATCACATGGTATGGTGGTCAAACTCTAAAACTTATAAAGAACAAAAGTATTTGCATCTTCTTCAAATGTGATAGTTGAATATTATCTGCTCAACAAGCCTATAAATACATTAACCAAGACTCTTTTTTTATAGGAATATCGTCTTAGCATAATGTATGAATGCTTCCTTGAGATCGCCTTTGAAGCCGAGCTGAACACAGAGGAAAATGCCGAATTACTGGAGTTGGCTAAAGAATTATGCAACGAACATTCATCGACCAGGGCCACGGCGATCAGTGAATTCAGGCAGATGATATACGGTGAGTTTTGACATAAATTATGATTTAATGATTATTGAATAGATAACTTAATATTTTAAAATAACCTTTAAGAATGTAACGAGAATTAAAATTTTCATCTGACAGCACGTCTTTTATATTATACCAATATCAATAAGTATTATAAAACAAAGGCGCATCTTGTGTCTGTCTGTGGGCTCCCTCAGTTACTATGTAACGGATATAGATACAATTTTCACGGTCATTTAGAGAATTACGTCCAGAAGGTTTGTATATATATATATATTACATGTAGTGGGGAATACTATTGACCTGTGTCCGTACCACTGATTATTAACTTGTACTAATTACTGCTTACTATTTACCCGTTCTGTAATACTATTAGCTATAGGTATCAGCTGTTTATAAGCATCTTCATTATTATTGTCTCTCTGCTTTGGTTAGACGCCTTAAAATGTGGCCAATGACTTAGTACAGGGCTGAATAGTCAGGTTCAAAATACATGTACATATCAGTGAGTTATACAAGTGCAATTGTATGACTCACTGACGTATATAGCTAGTATAAGGCTCGTAAATGACTTATATGCTTATTTTTTGCTTTAAATATACGAGCCGCGAGAAGGATATGTTAAAGTATCGTTTACAAAATCGTATTTTAGGATATTTCTTTTTTAGATACTTCCACTTGAAGTAACAGCATGCAGTTTGCTCCTCGAATGCGTTATATCAATATCTAATGTTGCGGCCCGATATATAGTATTATTTTCGTAGTTAGGATATAAGGTCACACTCACCATTTGTAAAACGATGTTCTATACCCATCTACTTAAGCTGTTTGTTTGGCTGTTCTAAGAAGTTTATATAGTAGATATTAGTATAGCAGTATATAGTATACGAGATTAACAATAATTTCAAAATATGAAATACTGGCCAAATATACTATCGAGAACTTCACTAGGAGAATGGAAGACTCTTTTATTCATTATTTTCCATATAAAACAATATTTTTATCTGTTTTTGCTTTCAATAAACCTTTAAGTAAAGTAATATAAAGAAGCACTCTTTATAATTCAAGTAAATTTAATATATACACATTTTTTTTTCTTACGCCTTACATTTCATTACGGTTTTTTTATTAGCTACGTACTTTTATTACCAAACAGGAAACAAGCAAGCAAACTGAAACCAAGTTATCTTATTGTTATATGTTATTTGCATCTGCAATTTCAGACCGTGGCGAGTGCCATCCCCCGAGGACCGACGATGCCTACCTGCTGAGATATTTACGAGCGAGGAACTTTATCGTCCCGAGGGCGCACAAACTTGTTAGTATTTTATACCGTGCTGTCTGTACACAGTGTTTTAGTATCAAATGAGAAAAATGAAAGCCATGATTTCTGTAACAGTGAGCTAAACCCCGTTACTAATTATAGCTCTTTAATTTGAATCATTAAGCCTGAATTTTCTCACAAAGTAAACGTTGTTACAAATCAAAAGTATATGAATAGAGCATTTGCTAATTCACTTGATTAGCTGAGATGTATAAAATTAAAAGTTTCTTGCCAGACACAATATTGCCGTACTTCGGCAACCATACCTGAAAAACAGTCTGTTCAGTAAAATTAATCATTTTCAAGGACATCATTGTTTAAAAAAAATCTGAACCTACAGCCTAGGCTACAATGGAATAAATTATTTAATTGATGTTGAATACAAACTTTTGCTAGTAAAAAACATTTTTCGTGATACTCATCTGTACTCAACTGTTCGGTTGACTATGGGTGAATTCAGTCATCGGTTTTATTACCTTTAATTAACTATAATTCGTCTAAGAATAACGATTTTTATAAGTACGATACTAGCTTATTACCGTAAATCATCGTAATTTCAAATCGATTACAATTACGATTGAATTACAATCCTAGATTAACAATCCAAGATAAAAAGTAGCTTACGAACAAACAAGAAAAACACATTACGAGTACTAAGCCGCTAGCAATAAGCTTCTTGGTGATAAAAATGCAAAGTACTTTGTACATTTTGCACTTGCATATTTCTTTTTATAAATATTTTTATTATATTTCTATCTATGCTTTTTCACTCTGTTAATTCATTCTAGGTATAACGGCGTAGTCGTGGTGGTCGAGTGGTTTGACTGGTAGAATATCAATCTCATATCAGCAGGTTCGAACCCCGGCGTGTACCAACAAAATTTTCAGAATTCACATACATTACTAATTTAAATTGGTAACACTAATGGCTGATGGTCAAGGAAAATATCGTGAGGAAACCTAAACCTGTGAAATGTTCTTGTAGTACCACCGTATGTGAAAAATTATAGAACAGAGAACAGTGGATTGAGTTTGAAAACGCCAATACATGGTGGGCTGGCGTGGTGATTATACCCATATCTTTCTTCGGGAAGAAGACTATGGCCCTGAAGTGGGTCTCTTATAAGGCAGGTGATGATGATGACGGTGATCTAATGTTATTTCATTAGCAATTTGTCCCACAGTTAGTCCGAACATGTGCATTTCGGGAGCAATATAGGGGACTGTATGAAGGAGTTGACCTTTGGGGCCTTATGAAAGTGAAAGATTCCTACGAGGGCACTGTCTACGATAGACCAGATGTTGGACGACTTTCTATATTCAGATTTGGTACGTAAAAAATTTTACACACATTTATTTTAAATTAAAACGTTTCAAAGTATAAGTGAAATAACAAATTGTAAATACTTATTGATGATGTCGACAAATAAATTCATATTTGCTCAATGAACATATTTAATTATTCTGTCCAATATTTTATATTTTATTATTAGAATAATTTATAACTATTATATGAATCAAGTATCGTTATTAATGCATGGCAATCGGCCAATTGCAATTATTTCCGTGAATTTATATAATTTCTTCTATTTTATTCAGTTTTGAAGGTTTGCCTGATTAGAGTACCTTTCAAATGTGTTAAAATGTGGATATAATACTTATTAATGAATATACATTTTCTAACTTTGTAGGTGGTAGAGCTACGTTGAAACTAGTACTGGTTTCAGAATGAATGGGTCGGCTCGCCCGGGGTAGTACCACCCTCTCACAAAAAGCCGACGTGAATTAACAGTGCCTGCACTGTTGCGTTTCGTTCGGTCAGTGAGAGCGCCGGAGGCCCACATATTTAAAAGGCCGGCAACGCACTTGCGACTCCCCTGGTGTTGCTAGTGTCTATGGACGGCAGTGATCACTTACCATCAGGTGACCCACCTGTTCGTTTGCCCCCTATGATATAAAAAAAGTCCTTAGTAAATTACATTTTTTTCTCAAACTACGACTAGCTTTACGTCTTTTCAGGTTGTAAAATATCGTTGAGTGTAGCTTAATCTAATAATCTCTACAAGAATAGGCAGAAGTAAAGAAACATTATAAGTACAATTCTCTGTTGCAAGTGACTGCTGTTCACGAATTCATATATGTGAGATATATAGCTTAGCTTGGTTAGATCGGGAAACTCCGCGACAGTTCAAACCGAAGCGCGCCGTGTGCCCTTGCGTTGATCGCCTAAATAAATTGGGTGAATGCCATAAGCGCTCCCCTTAGTAGTCCGGTGAATCTCTAGAGGCCCCAGGGTCAACAGTTTATGTCAGTTTGACATTAGAAAAAATTTGGATATTCTGAATATAGAGTTGCGTTCAACACAAATTTGGGTATAATAATACAGTGTGTATAGCACGGAGACAACTTTAAGATAGATAAATGTCAAGTTTAGATTCCTATAATAATATTTTTAACTTTGTTTTGTATTAAAGTCTTGTGTTTATAGTATGCGTAAGTCCAAACTTACGGCTATATTCAGAGCGACCAAAATAACTCACGAGTACTGCACAATTTATTTCTCTGTTTTTCAACTGATTTTCTTCTTTTTTTTATTTATTATTTATCGACGAGCTGTAGTGATAGCATTAAAATATGTATTTTTTTCTTCTCTGTTTGTAAAATACACAACAATAACGTGAAGAAAAAAATTGTGCTCCTGATTATGATCGGATTTCGAATGAATAGGTGAAGATAAAACAGTTCAGTATCTTCTTTTCTTCTGTTTCTAAGTCGCTTTTTTTAGTAGCTATTGGCCAGCTATAACAATGAAATATCAAATTTTGATAATATTTATAAATTTATTTACGTATAACTCTTTATTCTTCATACTTCACGCTCCTTGCGTCTAGTATCTACAATACTCAATACATATAATAAAATGCATATATTAACTTCGAGCACTGGATAATCACTAATTTAATTCAATATTAAAATAATATAAATCCGATGTTCAAGGAATGTGGGACCCTAGTGAGTTTCCTGTAGAAGACCTAGTGCGAGCAGGTATGGCGATGTGCGAAATCGGTTTAAGGCAGCCGAAGCTTCAGGTCCTAGGAGGAACGGTAATAATTGACCTGGAAGGCATTACTCTAAGACACGTAGCGACTCTAACACCGACTGTCGCTTATCAGATTGTGTGCTTGATGGGGGTGAGTGTTACTGTTACAAACTTTTTATAAATGTTTATAGTATTTGCAATAACTAGGTACGTCATGTTATAAAGAAGAACACTCGCTGATATGATGAAAGAATACTTGGTCGTATAGAGAGATCTCATGAAGTGATGACCTGTGCTATAAACGTGTCTACAATCATTCTTAAAGTTGAATGGAAATATAATCAGGAATATAAATGTGAACAGAATTAATAATGAACATATGACTGGAAGAAATCTTGGGAATAGCTATATATGTTGATAATGCATTTACGACGTTTGGTATTTATTTTATTGTATTTTATTTGAAAGATCAGCGTTCCTAAACTTTATAACGTTGAAAAATTTATCAGTCCACTGAATTAAGAAGTCATGGTGGTCGAGTAGTTTGACCGGTGGAATGTTAGTTTCATGTCCACAGGTCCGAAGCCTGAATTCATGTATCGATGAATTTTTCGAAATTCGCATATATATTTATTAATTGAAATTGGTAACGCTTACGGGGAAGGAAAACATCGTGAGGAAACCTGAACCTGAGAAATATTCTTGTGAATATATAGAACTGTGGACTTCTCGGAATTTAAAATCGTCGTGAGTAGGGTGTGGTGATTATGCGCATACATTGCTTCGGGAAGAGGCCTATGGCCCTGTAGTGTGTTTCTTACAGGCTGCTATGATGGAATTAAGTGAATCATTTTGCCATAAAGTAAGTCTTTCGAAATACAGTAAATAAATCGTAATACATTTTTTGCGGGAATAATAAAATTACATTTTAAAAGATTACTTTCAGATGGCATGTAAAATATTCATAACTCGATAAAATTTTAATCTTTCGGCCCGGTTGAGAGCAATCCCATTAAGTAACACGTTTTCCAGGTCGCAACACCCACTCGTCTCAAATCCGCTCATCTCATCAACTATTCCTGGATACTCAACACGTTTTTCTACCTCTTCAAACGTTTCATCCCTCGACAAACGTGGGATATAATACATTTTCACGGTAACGATCTTAAGTCACTCCAGCAGCACATAGACGTGGAATGCCTACCGACTAGGTATGGAGGTAATTGTAGAAATAATGTATCCTTCGGTTATTGGCTGAAGAAAATTAAAAAATATAGAGATGAAAATTTCGACAGAGAAATGAAAGAGATAGGATATATTATTAAAGAGTAAAGATAACTTTGTTCCGGATTTCGAAACCTAGTGATATCAAGTTGTAGTAGATTCAAATGCAATAATTATTTACAAGCAAATCGGCTATTTTTGTTCTTACATCTTACGACAGTGTAATATTATTGTGTATATGACGTTATTATTATTTATTATTATTATACAACCACAGCAAATTATAAAAATACTTTGAATGAATTATTTGTACCAGGAAAACAGAAACGTCCGGAACTTATAAAACTAAAAGTAATGGTTGACTTGTTTGTAAATTGTTGCACAGTGTCTATTATTACTTAAGTCGGTAATTAATATTATTATTTTTAGCCTCTTATGCCACAATGATTTCCTTGTAAAATGTGATCTAAACTATACTATGTTGTTACAATAATAGTATTGTTAACATATATATATACATACGGTTTTGTGTATTAAAATAGAGGTTTTTGTATTTTCGTATCAGTTTATAATACTATATAATCAACTTGAAGGTTAAATGGATATAATGTAAACAAATTAATTTAATATTGTATCGTATACCTTGCAAATACTGAAAACATGCCAACGATTTTATGAACTAAGTGCTGAAGTTAGTGTTCTCAACAAATAGCCCATTAGTTCCCTACGTGTGTATTCCGCACACTGCATTTTAATTAAATTCTCTTTCGCATTCATTGAAGGAATTGCGAAAAATTGCGCACTCTGAGAATGTTGTTAAAAGTTGAATAACAATTATTTATTAACGAATAACAATAAAAGTTATATGGCTTATTTAATTGTATATGAAATAGGTGTAATTTTAAAGTACTCTTGCTGACATACAAAAATATATTTATGTGGGTCTATGCCATTATTTTTCTACCATTTTTATAGTAATATTAATTAATCTAAATGGTCGCAGCTTAAGCCTGAAGTAAGGTCCGGGGTTCGCGTTCAGGGTTACTAATTCTTTGAATCACAATAACGCCACATACAAACTACTACTTAACCAATATGGGGATAAATTAATTCTTATGTATAAAATACAGGACTGTAAAAACTTTCAAAAAGTTCCTTAAAAGGCATTCATTAGAATCTGTATATAGGGTTTTAAATTTCAAAAAAATCTATAAAATTAATTTAATAAAAATGTATAAATTAAAAATAAATAGAAATGTAATGAGTAAGATATGGTAAAGTTTTTTTTTTAATAAATTTCGTGTTCTATGATAAACTTATAAGTGTATAAAATGTACTTATACATTCCTATAATTTAAATTTTAGTTAATTAAGAATAATGGTGATTTCGTTGTAATATTAATCGGTAATTGAATGATTTATTCGTTTAAATACGTCTGTGATCTATATGTGTAGAATGGTTTAATTATATAATATTTTCGGACGAAAAAATACATCTTTTTTAAAATAAATTTTATAATAACCTACCTACCACTGATATCATTTTTCCAATCCTGTTTTTCCTTTATCCGAGTACTACAAAGTGAATTACCGGTCAAGTTAAGTGGACAGGAGATATATAAACAAAAAAAAGTATGTTTACAAATTACAAATAATAAAAATATAAATAAAAGAAAATCTTCATTAGTTTCCACACCACTTTGGTAAATTGTTTTTAGATGTATAATACAACAACTCTATGTTTTTAAAGTCCAAAGTGCAGTGAAACACTGTACTATTTCTTCTTTGTTACTATACTAACCTCTACAGGATCAGCAACTAACCCTACAATGTAATCAATCATAACATTAGCACGAAACGCTATTCTTATAGGGTTGCCAACAAAATTATATACTTTATTATTATATTATTTAAAGTATTTATTTATGTAAAACTATATGAGAAAAGAATATTTTTATTAATAACTAACTTTTTGCAACATTTGACTTATTTCTTAAAAACAGTAAATTCTTTTGGGCGAAAAGTACCTTAAGATTAGGAATAGCGACACACGCCAGTTTGACTATAGTTAATGTGGAAAGTGATAAGTGTAAAAACGATTTCAATCCATTTTTGGTGCTTTAGTATTTATTCATAGTTCATCAAAGGTAGGTACAGAAGCTTCGTAAGTATTTACACTATTTAACATATATTTTAGTAATATATTTTTTTGTTATAATTTATGTGTTAGCGGTTTTACCACAATCTCATCTGATGTTAAATGATGTTGTGGCTTAAGATGGTAGTCACGCTAAACCTAGAGGGAGACCGGCTCTCAAGTGCAGCTGCTGGAACACACCAACAGGTGTTTGGTGACAGATTTTCATGTTGAGGGTGGTAGCTAGCCAGGTGAACTTTCAAAAAGCCCTACCACCATACTACGGTTTCATCACGATGTTTTCCTTCGCCGAAAGTTAATTATTGGAGTGACGCACTCTTTGGTTGATGTTTGGTAAATGCGGTTGATGTCAATTAGAACTGAGTATACACGACTCAGTATGTCACCGACCTGAATGCTCTCGATGTCGAGTGGAACCGAGTAAACCCGATCGAACATCACTAAGCCGCACGTGACTGTTCACTGTATAATGCACGTAATGAGGATTTAACTTAAAGGCCTATTAATTTGAGATACGTCTTTAAAAATAAATAGGCGGCATGCTATTTTGTTTCGAAAACGTCAGCAACCTTAGCCGCTGTATGCATGCCAAGCCTCATAATGACAGCCATTAATCAAGTATGTGATGTGTATCCACACGCTCCCCGTACGTAGTTTACCCATATCATATTCAATAACCGATCGAAATACATTTACGGGTAAGATGTAATATAATACAAATGCCAATGTAACTAACAAATATACAATTTGGTGTTTATCACAGTAAGTATTACATTAATAACGCGTTACATAATTATTATTCAAAAAAATATTTAATGACATCATAGAAATATTGTTTTACTCGAAATACAAGGAACTATATAGCACCGCCACCTGTTGAATCTTTAGTGAAGTTTTTTTTTTTTATATCATAGGGGGCAAACGAACAGGTGGGTCACCTGATGGTAAGTGATCACCGCCGTCCATAGACACTAGCAACACCAGGGGAGTCGCAAGTGCGTTGCCGGCCTTTTAAATATGTGGGCCTCCGGCGCTGTCACTGAACGAACGAAACGCAATAGTGCAGGCACTGTTAATTCACGTCGGTTTTCTGTGAGAGGGTGGTACTACCCCGGGCGAGCCGACCCATTCATTCTGAAATCAGTAATAGTTTCAGCGTAGCTCTTCCACCTACCTTTACCTACATTTTATAATCTACTATCCCTTGGTAACAATACATTTCTCCTAGATGAAAGGTATGTTCTTTTTTCTACCCATTACAACGATTCTTGATTCAAAATCAAACATTCTACAGTACCAATAATTGTTTGGAATAATGAAGGCATTAATTTGCGAATATCTGTATAAGAACCTTATTGTATGTTATTTTGCAATTCTGCATGGAATTAATTGGCAGCTGTTAAGTCTCAGGCGCGTGTTGTCCAAATGTCCGTAGACGCCACTAGCATCATTGAATGGTAACGGCATCTACGTACATTTGAAATATGCGCACCCGTATGAGCAGCCGTCATCCAACTGCTCTCTGAAACAGAAGCAAAAGAAATAAAAAAATACTAGCAGGCATATAAATAGTTAAAATCGACAGAAGGATACACCGTAATGTAGTGAAATACGTGTAAGCAAATGTGGTCGTTACACGTTTAATCCGTAGAACATTCCAATTAATTTTAACATTTATTTTTAATAGCTACACAAGTTTGTAGAAAAGTCTAAGGACCTGTTTTGTTAATAAAATATTATATGTTTTTTCGGTCTTTTCAGGTATAGAGGTTAATCAAATAAAGTGAAACGTCTTTTGTTGCAGTCGAACATGTCAGCAACCAATCAATTGCAGGCAGAAGTGCAAAGTAACATCCAATCAAGTAATGAAACAAACGATAGATGATTAAATGAGCTTAACGATATCCATATTCAGAGAAGAACTATTCAATAATGCTTAGCACAAAAAAGGTTGTAATCTGCCGTAAACAATCCTGCTACCTTTCGGCTTAAAAACAGAAGATATTATACATAGATTGAATTAACAAATGCTTCACCAGAACTATCAATAATTTACAAGGTGTATAAGGAATTTATAGGAATTAAGGAATATATAGATGTATAGAAAATTAAATAAGCTTAGAGATTAGGTCCACGAACCTTTGTTTACTCGCTTAACTATAGACACCCGTATCAAGTGAATTATTGACTTTTGACCGGCAAATAATTGAACGTTGGCCCGAGAGGCTAGTCGGGTTCGTGAGTAAACAAGGTTTGGATTTGAACCGTCAAACTTAAACACAATTTGTAAACTCTGTTTTATTTAATTTTTAAGTTCTTTTACAATTTCAGAAAAGTACAGGTAAATCCTTTTCAGTAACGAGTAAAATATTGACGACAGAGTAAAATAAACCATGATACAAGGGTTGAACGTGGCAATATAATACATACTTGATTCTGAGTTTCAGCCTTACATTATGAATAATTTATAGGTTTTTGTGTCTGACGACAATATCACCTGAGACCAACTGACTATATGGCTGAAGTTGTTACCATACTAAATTTACAGGAGAGCCCATACGAGAAGATATATGATTTTGCTTGAGGTATTAGAAAAAGCCCTATTACCACGCTATGATTTCTTAAAGAAGTGCTCCTTCATCGATAACTCACGACCTCATTGTACAATTAGAATCCATGTCTTTCTTGTAGGTATGTGTATGGACTACAAACATCGTTTCAAATATTTTAAAACGAGGTGTACATCAAAGTAATGTCGAAACATTTTTAATTCACTTTGATGATAGATTCAATTAGTACATGTTCATTACACACCAGTTCAACGTAAATGGAACTTTGAAGAGAATACTCAGTACTACGTTTCTAAGAATTATTAATGACCGTCTTTGTAGTTAATTAAGCATGGAGGCATGAAATGGCTTTTGTAGGAACACGTGGAGGTTTCAAACGAAAAAATAACTAAAGTAAAAGTATTCAATGTACTGAATATAGAGAAAAGTAATAAAATCACCCATTACTCTTTTCTTTCTCTTTGGAATAAAAATAACAAATAGCTATAATGTAAATATACTACAGCATTTGTATATATGGTATATATATAACCAATCTATAAACCGTAACGAAAAATTGTATACGGGAAACTCAAAAGAAATAAAACGTATTTTTTTGTGTATAGTTGTCCAAAACTCATAAACATTTTATCCTATTTGAAATTAATCTGGACGTAAGTGGATCATAAATACGACATATCGTTTGAGACAGAGACCGTGGACCGTCGTCATCCTGCCTGTCGTGTTTGCGAAGGCTTTGTATTGCGGCAATCATGTTGTTCGACCACGGTGACCTTAAAGTATGGCAAAATTTCAAAGTAATATTTATTTGTTTACTTTGTGGAATGCTAACTTAAGTGTTTGATTTATTGTTACTTCTCAGCGGACGTGCAAAGTAACATCCCATCAACTAATATTAGATAACAACTTATCAAAAAATAAATTATATCATAAAAAATGTATAATTAATTTAATAATTACGAGTCTTTTATTTGGTCCTAAGCTAAACTTGACTAAATTTAACATGACCTCAAGTGGGATAGAGCCAAAAGAAAAGTGTTTATGCTAAGCCTACATAGTAATCTACTTGAAAACTCAGCTGTCGGAATTTGTTTCGGTTCTATTTTAACTTACGTCTTTGTAGCGTTGTCTAATCGAATTAATATTAAACTATCAAGCGACAATGTTTCTGATGATAATATGCTTACTAATTAACATATTTACTATACATAACATACTTAATATAGTAGCAATCTTACTAATAATAACTGTGTGGATTGACCTAGGCTCAAATCTTACAAGAAGCTTAAGCGACAGAATGAAAACATTCTGATGAAATCATAGTAAGGTATTAGGGCATTTTTTGTGTTCTGTTTGTCTCAGTGAGTAAGAGAGAAGTAAAGTATCGTGCATGTTGATGCCCAATAAAAGCGGCGCGCTAGAAAATCTGTGGTAAAGCTCATATCCGTTTACATTGATAATCTCAATTTACAGCCTGTACCGAACATGATTATACGAGTAACTTAAGCTGCATCACTATTTCACGAAAAAGTAATAATCCTCTCCTGTCCACCACAGAACTAAGCGAGAGAGTATGCGTCTCCAGAGATTCACAGTAGCAATAATTCCGGCATGAACGAGAGGTTCGAAAATTTTGATCTCTGTGTCGTACTGTGAAGATGTGGAATTTCCTACCGGCCAGTGTGTTTCATCCCTCTTACGATATCGGTTCCTTCTAACGAGACGTGAAGAGGCTCTTTTGCCGGTTTGGATTCGTCGTATGACAAACAATAACATAGTTTAAGTAGTCGCTTTGAATATTTTTTCCATATTAGTAAACATAATTTACACCACGATTCATATAAATATTAGGTGATGAGATTATCTATATGTAATCAGAAATATGAGATCAGACCTTGATCGTAAACATTTATATGATCGACAGTTAAAATAATGTTTATATTATCGATCATTGAGGTTTAACAGTTAATGTCTTACAACAGCTCTAAATTTCGTTTTAATACGGACATTTAGGAACTAAAACGTTACACGGTATGAACGGATGGGAGTGACACTGAAAAAAGTGAAGTAAGATTTTCTGCCGACACTTTCCAGCCGTGTATTAACTATATACATTGCCGCATAATATATATATATATATATAATATATATATATATATATATATATATATATATATATATATATATGTGTATGTGTATGTATACATATTTTTTTATGCAATAACAAAAAAAAATCTAAGATTTATACAGTTCTAAAATTCTTATTTCTTATCAACTTAATTATCCTAGATAATTCAGTGTTTAATTTGTCATTCTTTATTTTATACATGATAACTACATTTTATGTTTTTTTTTTTAATTTAACTCTATCAACTTGATATTTTATAGTATAAATTATAATGACTTTATAGTAAACGTCTACCAAAAAGAGAAAGACTCATAGGCCATCGCGCCTTTTTTTATTGTCTACTATGATACTATCAAAAGGGTATTTTGAGAAAGAGACAAGTTTGCAACTTTGGGACGTGCTAAACTTACAGGTATTTAGATTTTTGTAGAAATTTTTGTAATAGTAAAACCATGTAAAATTAACTTTATATTTGAAGCTCTAGCGTTTGCTCGGGGCTTCGCCCTCGTTAATGTACATTTGACTTATCTCTCGGGTACGGTACTTTTTTCAGAATAAAATGCCCTTTTCTGTACCCCTGTACAACATGTATGCAATTTTTTCAGGTTGATCGGTTGGGTAATTAAGACGTGAAAATGTAACAAACGAACAAACTCACATTTTATAATATTAGTATAAAATTAATCTCCATGTTCACAGAATAATTATTAATATTAAAATACAGAAAAGGTGGAATAAAAAAAAAATTAAAATAATCACGTTCTACCGACGTAGTTCCAAATTGTAAGTCTCAAGTGAGGCTCGATATATCCAATTTTGCCAGTGTTGTAAGCCCTCTAGGCGTACAATGAACTACTGCTTTAGAATTAGAACTTTTCTAAAATGAGTATTTGTACTACGACTTAAACCTCTATATTGTCGATAATAATATAACAAATAACCAATTCATAATATCACATAACTTTTATATAATGATATTAAAACCAATTTTATAATTCTACTCTTTGATTACATTGATAATTATAAAGAGATTACTTTAAACATTTAGTTCTACATGTTCACAAAATATCAACAGATAGATAAACACCCCTTCCCTCTTCTAGGTCGTAGAGCTACGTTGCAACTATTAATGGTTTCAGAATGAATGGGTCGGCTCGCCCAGGGTAGTACCACCCTATCACAGAAAGCCGACGTGAAGTAACAGTGCTTGCACTGTTGCGTTTCGTTCGGTCAGTGAGAGCGCCGGAGACCCACATATATTAATAGGCCGGCAACGCACTTGCGACTCCCCTGGTGTTGCTAGTATCTATGGACGGCAGTGATCACTTACCATCAGGTGACCCACCTGTTCGTTTGTCCCCTATAATATAAAAAAAAAAGATGTGCGGCTATCAGTTTCAACTTGTTGCGAGACGAGGAAACCAGGACAGTGTTTAGGGTTTGCGTCCTAAATATAGATTTAATGGACTCTATATGTACATTGCCCTTCACCGCCATAGCCTGTATCTTCATCCTGATTTATAATAGCTTATGTGGTAAGATCTGACTATGACTGCCTTGGATATGTAGAAATTTATATGGCCTTTCTATAAACAAAAATCTAATTTCCGCTCTCAAGCGAATTCCAAACTCTCTGTTTGTCTTCCCTACGAACATGGAACATCGAAATTAAATTATAAGTTTAAATTTCAAGCATTGAAAAGGTTTACCTTTAAGTTTACAATAAGTAAATCAGTATTAATACAAATCAATTACCGAATGAATTCAGTATATAAGAGCACCAGGCTCTTACATACTGAATACATTCGGCAATCACTTTATAACAGCTGCATCTATATGGCTAAATCTTTTTTGTACCGTTGTCATTGTCATGACGACAGTTTGTATAAAAATAAATCTTTGAAGATACCTACGGAACAGCGAATATTACATCTATCTCTCAAGAACGGTACTTTTTTCTACATTAAAGGTACTCTATGTCCTTTCCCATATCACAGACAACATCTATGCAAAATTTCACAATGACCGGTAGGGCAGTTAACGCGTGAAACCGTAGCAAACTCACTTTCGCTTTGATAGTATTAGTTAGCCTGTTTACCGAATCCGCTAGTATTTGTATTTTTGTAAATAAAACCTATAGCCGACAAACGACGATAGATAGCCGTTTTAAAAAATAATCATATTTTGACAGGTCGCCGTTGATTTTTCTCTATAAAAGTTGAATGCGAACTCACGTTATCCGAATTGTCATCGGCAGACGGCGATTGTCGTCCAATGTTATGTGTCTTCGTAAAGGTATGTACATATATATTGTACAGAAAATTACCCTATAACTTTTCCATGGCTTCGCGGTTCACGTTTATGACCAAAAACCGTCTACGATATTAGATATTACATTTCTATGTAGCATTATATTGTAGTTATTCAAGTTACTGTAATAATATATAAGTATAATTTTTAATTTTATTGAATGTCATAAATGACTAGCTGATGCTCGTGGCTTTGTTCACGTGAAAATAGTATTATTGTTTCATGGGAACTGCGTGTTATACTTGGATTAACTAGGGGCATTCTTTTACTAATTTTGATTATAATTTTAATATAACTGTTAATCCCTATGACCTTTTTAAGCATGTTAATAATCTCTTTTTAATTTTATGACCATTCCTTAGTGCGTATAGAAAAGCATAATGATTGTAGTCTGTATAGTACTTAAGAAACTCCTCTACTTAGCAGTAAATATCTCGTGGATATTAGTACAAGTTTTTCAAAATTTAGCCCGAACAAATAATATATTTTTTTTTTGTTTTTTGTTTTCGAACCGAATACGCTATTGGCTTGACAGGCCTCTACAGTTTCACCGGACTACTAAGGCGACCGCTGAAGGCAATCATCTGATACAATCTGATACAATTTCCAGTGTGATTTATATGTATAGAGTTATTTTAGATACAAACATTGTAATCACAAAAAGAATATCAACCTATTGTTAATTAAGTCGTAGGAATTTTCTGAAACACAAATTTATCTCAATACAAACCCCACTGAAGGTAAATGAGCAGACACTGAGATCTATTTCCGAAGTATTCACAATTTAATTCCGGGTATTCTAAATTAATAAAGTCTGAACAAGCCTTTATTAGCGGGGTCGTAGGGAGCGAGCTACGGATCCACAGGTCTCCAGTCTCCACGGCGCTACGGCGTAGAGTGTACGTTTCGTTGTCGGTTCCCGAATTAATTACGGGAATTTTTATTTCGAATGTTTTGTCACGTTTGGTTTTATTCGTATACTATTGATTTTTTATTGATATTAACATATTCATTTTAACTTATTTTATGTTTAATATATTACATAGATTTTAAATCGTTTGTATTAGTGCGTCGACAGTCTTAAAATTTGAAGTAAGTATAAAAATTATTATTTAGTAAAAACTATTTTCGATACTGTCTGTGTGTCATTGTTTTTGGATTGAACTATGTACCTTCAAATACCTTACCTTCAAATATAGTTCTATCCTTGACTTCGAATAAATCACAAATAAGCCATCCCACGTTTGAGATTCAGTCAGACCAATAAAGGTTTTTAAGTAATAGTGTTACATTCTCCAATAATGCACATATATAATTCGCAGGGAATTAAGTTGAAGCAGTGTCAAGTTGGTTTTACTATTAAAATATGGTTAAAGGACAGTTCGTTACGTGAACTATACAGATACCTTACTATGATTTTTTGTACATCTGCGTATAAATAATATGTAGTTGGAAGCAATTACTTATATAGTTTTGATAAAATATATACAAAACATAATAAATAGGTGACTTCTCAAAGCCTCAATTGTATAAATAAAAAATATTTTTGATAATTGTAAAACATTACTTTCTTGAATATCAACTGTGACAAATAAACACAATGGTAATAGAGCTTCTGTAAACTTCATAGCAACTGTTAGACAAAGCAATCTTCAGTTCAGAACTTAAAGCAAACTAATTCAAATATACTACAAAGCCTTCAAATAATGTACACGGCCTGAAGGCACGGTTCAAGTCGAGCCCCGAATCGTGTCATGTTAAGCCCGTCTACATATTTGTGGCAGAATTCTAAGATCTTCATTAAAATCTGTAATCGAAATCCAAAATGAAATATCTTCACGCTATATATCTTTGTGACTATATAGGTACTAAAATAAAAGAAATCCGAGACGTATTTTTGAAGTTATCCTTTTTTTATCTCGTTAGGGTAAAGTGGTGAGAGTAAATTTTTTCGATGCGCGCGCACACCGTCACAAAAAACCGACACCCTGAAGTTAGCTATATTCAACATTTTATTCAAAAAAAGTATGTATGTATTAAAAACCTTTTTTTCTATTCTTAGTGTCGTTTTTTCTACAAACGTAGAATAAGGCGAAAGATAAAATGTTTGAAAAGATTTTTATCTTGTTACACCAAAGAAGTATAACTTCTAATGCGTGTACACACTGCTTTTTTAATGTTATCCGTCAAAAAGTAAACGGAATATAACTAAAGCGTTTCAAATTATATCTTGCTGGTTCGGGGTGTTCCATCCAAATAATAAACACTACTACTTCTCATATCTGAATATTATATCAGATATCCAGTAATAGGATATTTGGTTATCGTATTACTAAAAAATATTGGTTGTCTGTAAAGTTGGTTTACGGACGATAATGTTACGTGATAACGTCATAAGAAAACATTGATGCAAAATTGCATACTTTTTGCCGCAATTGTTTTTGTAATAAACAATGGAAACACATTAACTTTTTACTTCACTTTATAAACAGTTGACAAAACAGTTCACGTGTAGATTGTGATGCGTTATTAATGGCCGCATAAAAGTATAAAATTTTGCAAACGAATTTTTATGTAACGTTGGTGAAATAAAATCAAAATCAAGAATACTTTATTCAAATTAGGTACCTAAAAAGGCGCCTCAAAACTACCGCCACTTCGGAAAACAGGTCAGTCATCGAGAAAAATCGGCAAGAAACTCGGATCAGGTTTATCTTTTTAACATACATATACCTATTCAAAACACATTACATGTTACAAACCTTTTTAGTGGATGCATAAAGAGAGGAGTCAATTTCAGACATCGTCATCATTCACATATTGAATACTAGGAAAGGATATTTGAAAATTCCTATAAGTAACCTCTAAGATATTGTCAATAGAAAATTACATCGGGATACAGAAAAAAGGAAAGTTCAGAAAGGATGTTGAAATAAATGAGAATAGTTTCGTTCAGTGATTCTGTAATTCCATCAGGCATCACGGTTTCGTACTCAAAGAGTCGCTTCTAAAAACCGTGTAATTTTTCAACTTTGTCAAAGCCGTCAGAGCTTCGCGCGCGCTTGAGATGACTTGTACAATCGTACGTAGTGACGGGTTGTGACCATTGCTCCAGTTTCACAATTATAGACATTAACCACAGCTTTAGTGAGTCTACATAAATATCACATATTTACAGTCATATCGTTCAAGTTAAATAAACCTTTAATTGCCTTAAAATACGTTTCATTTTAGCATTTTATTGTACGGTACGTACGTTATAAACCGTCAAACAATACTTTAATATCTAAATTTATGAAATAATCAACGATTTTAATTTTTTGTATACCTTTAATTTAATATTGTACAAATTAAATATCCTAAACTGAGTCTGTTTATTTGTCACTCTTCCACATCTTAATCTAATCTAATCTTACAAGAACTTGAGCGAAGAAGCGAGCAAAAGCTAGTAATATTATAATGCTCCAGAGATCGTTTGTGTGAACAATGTTAACACCGAAACTACCTGCTAAACATGAAATATCCTTTTTTCATTTTTTAACTTATCGAGGAAGGTTATAAGCCAATCCAGCATTATGCTATGACGCCGAGAAGGGGTCTAGTTACCTTAGAAACCGTTTATCGGAAATTATGCGAAACGAGATTATATGAATAAAAGCGAGCTGTGTGATGCCATGCAGGCATAATAAGCAGAGGACCATAAAAAGGTTAGTGACTGAGGGATAGTATTAAATAAAATACAGTGTAATTTGAATTTTGAAGGAACAGCAAAAGAAGCTTTATTAGTATTATTGTGCTACTTCAAAATTATATTAGAAATGATCTAATATTCAAAATAGTTTAACAATTATAAAAGGTCCCCACGCCAGGCATCACTGTTATAGGTTTTTGTGGCAAGCACCCCCACCTACAGTTATAAGTGAACATATTCTATGTTCACTTTAGCCTTTGAACAGATTTAGCGAACAATTGGGATGAGCGGGTAGAAATTTCATCCCCCCACATAGCTACCTTGTGCCGTATATATGAGAATTAGCTTCATGGATTATTTTACACACTGTAATTAATTTTAATTGAGAAAACCCTAGGATGATATTTGTTATACTTATGTATTAGAAAATATACATACAATCCACCCAATGTTAAATTACCACTACAGCCTATTGCTATGTATATAAAAGCTTTAAAAGCATTATAGTCCTGAGATCAATCATAATAGATTCCTACTTCTGAAGATTAATTTAGAACATCTATCTATGTATCTGTGTATGTAAACTCAGACCTTTCCGACCGCAATACAACAACATGAGAAATGCTCGTCAAGCGATGTTGTTGTAGTGGTTAGCGTGCTCCGATACCATGTTTATTCCAATTAATTCCAAACTTTGCGAATGAGCCGGAGCTATTGGCGAAGAAAAACATCGTGATGAAACGATGGTATGGTGGTGGGGCTCTTACTAAGTCTGTCCAGGTAACTACCACCCTGAAGTTAAAAGTCTATCGTTAAGTATCTACAGAGCCAGACTCTCTTTATATTTAACGATTCACCATCTTAGAAAACACCAGTTTAGATTGTGATGAAATGCTAAAAAAACCTATAAAGTAAAAAATTAATGGTGTTTTGTGGAAGAAATAGGTACAACGTAGGTGCTTCAGAATTTGTTTTCGAATTCGTTGTATTATAAACACACGCTGATGAAATCTCTTTAAAACCAAGGGTTTCTATTCTTCAATTTAATAAGTGCTTAAAACCGATCGTGATGTTGGGGCATAATATTGATCTCAGAAAAGTAGGTCCTGCGGCAGGCTTGAAACCGCAACCACTTTGCAAAATGACAAAGCTATTTTGCCACAGAATCTGTCAAAACGTATTTGAACAACTTTAATCTATGTAGTAAATATATTGGAGATTCTTTGCAAGTTTAATAACATAGTAACAGTTATGTATACTTGTATGCTTGTCGGGAAATTTAGTACTAAGATAAATGATTTACCAATGCACTTATTGCTTCTTGGGCATGTATGAAACGAATGCATTGATGTATTTGAAAACAGATGGATACAAGAAAACCTCTAATCTGTTGTTATAAGCTATAAATTACATTACTAATAATTACACTTCGAAATAGTGACTAATTCTCTTACTCTTATCCCACTTAAGCAGTCGGCACAACATATACTACTCTTCTCTAACCTCTGTCATTCGCATTTTTCATACAAATATGATTCTCCACCCAATCCATCAATACTTATTGTTGAATTAATAATTTAATTCAAGTTATAAATCTGAAGCCGATATTTATCAAGAAGCTCAAGGGTTGACCTGACGTATTTTTGCATGAATTATGCTTACCTTAACTCCCAATGCATTCACTATAACGTGCTACTGTAAAACCAAAGAACATTTATCTAAGAATATAATTTGTTTTTCCGT
Source organism: Antheraea assamensis (assembly GCA_035772565.1). Classification (NCBI taxonomy): domain Eukaryota; kingdom Metazoa; phylum Arthropoda; class Insecta; order Lepidoptera; family Saturniidae; genus Antheraea; species Antheraea assamensis. The sequence goes on from JAQQSE010000045.1 coordinate 7,310,612, forward strand.
AACAATTTACATAGTCAAAAAATGTAAACCTCATAGCGTACCACAGCGAAAATTGTCCTGTTGTGTAAAAATCAGGTTGTAGCCTGTTGTATTGTTAATGCTACCTCGTTACGGAGGTCAAGTGGGGGGCTTTTTAGATGTTAATTCAGAGTAACGAGGTCAGATGGATGTCAAATGGGACATATTTTTGTTAACAGTAACTTGTACTGTTTACATAAACATGGCAGTATGGTAAAATAAATGTCTGTGGTTGGTGTACTTACGTAATTTACGGTGCGACTAATAAAATCATATCTACTTATAATTTTACTTTCTAAAAGGTGTATAATAGAAGAAATAAATAAAAAGGAAGAAATATTTTTTTTACTAGTTTGTTTCGATCATGGCTGCTCAAATTCAACTCTTTTAAAAAAAACCTGAAGTTCTACATGTTTTAAACGACAGTACATTAAGGTAGTATATTGTAAGACAATGGTTTTTTTTCTATAAACCAAGCAATATTGACCGGACGCATCTTAAAGTTACTACAATCGTACAAGTATTCGTCAATCTTTTTGTGCGCTCTGAATATAGCCGTAAGCCGTAGATTCGTACTTGTACGTAATACAGTCAAAAGATTCATATAAAAGAAATTTAAAATATTATTTCAGAAATCTAAATTTAGCATTTATTTCCTTAAGTTGTTTTATTTTATGCATATAATAATATACCATGTATCTAAATTTGTGTTCAACACATCTATAATCAGAGCGGTCAAAAAGTTTGACCCGGTCTGTACTTTGTTACAGTCAGGATGTTGCGCGTAAATAGTAAACGTGTTTATTGGGAGCCTTTACTAGTAAAGTGGACAGAGTCATTGTAATAATTAATCTAATCTCTCATAGTTTACAACGTAGTTATTTAAAAAGAACAATCGAGCTATTTTTAACGTGCTCTATTTTTTTTTCAATTATAGAATATATCTAAAAAAAGTTAAATTATGTATCTATATATAAATAAACGAAGATAAAAAATGTAATAAGCAACTTTTCCTCTTATACATGTTAACCGGTTATTTTTTTTGTGTAATAGCTGTTGACAAGCTTAAAACTAATAGAACACAATAAAAAAAAATTGGAATACCCTTTTGTCCATACCATCAACCATTCGTCAAACATCACGGTCGGTACATTTACTAATCTACAATATTTGAACACTCTTTGACAAAAAAAAACTGTATAACATTAAAACTAAAAAGATTAATGAATCGTGGTCGAATTTCGACTGCCAGTCCACATAATAAAACAACCAAACTCCAATAAAGTTTCTTTTTCGAAGCGTAATGAAACTAACCCTCCTATTTCACAAGCCTTGTTCGCATAAATAAAGGATTTGCAGAGCGGTATCTTCGTAAATTGAGCTAGTCTTCGTACACTACTTCGAGTACATATAATGAGGTATTACGTACAAAGGTTGGCCTGTTCTCTTGTGTACCGCGATCACTAGATTATGAATTAATTCGAATTAAATATCGCAGAGCATAAAAGTAAGAAACTTTAAACGTAACACGAATATATTTAAATATACCTTATATTATAATACCGTAATATGTGATATATTTTGAATTCATTAATTTTAAGTTAGTACATTTTTAATACCGAATACATTTACAGTTCGACGCACCTGTATACGTTTTTAAGTATTATATTTTAATTTCCGAAAATTTAGGCACAAAAAGAAATAATAAGTGAATGGAACATAAATGGATATACAATGAGAATAGGTTTAGAGAATAACATGTAAAAAACACCTTAATTTTAATTTAGGTAACTGAAAACTATAAAAAAGGTATATAAATTCTGATATACAACTGAGCAGACTCTCTGTTCATTTTTTATTCAACGTATCTAAGTTGTTGATTCACAATTTTTTTATTAAGCGGAGTCTAATATTACCTATATATTTTCTCAAGTACAAAATAAATAAGGTAACTACTATTATGCAAAACATTGGCATGCCCACCTCTTCGTACATGCGGCTTCGTTATATTGCATTCTAATTTAAAACTACCTTCTCATTACATCTTGATTGCAATTTGAGTACAAGAAATAATAAAAGTTACTTCGCAATTTTTCTAGGAATAATTATAATTAGTTTATGGGTATATAATAAAATAGATAAGTATTTGAAGCGACCGTGATTCAAACATAACAGTGCTGATAAGCAGGACCGAGTTTTATGTTTACGACATGTTTTAATTTATTATCACAGTTATATTTATGTTACCTTAGTAACATTTACATATTTACCTATTTCATATTAATGTACGTCGAGTGGTTGAATTTTGGACCTTTATTAAAGAGTATACAATTTTTTCTTCACGTTAATATATATAGACAGATAAATAGAGTATGGGAGCGTGAGGTATGACGTATAGAGACTTAATAAAGACTTCGTCGATTCGTCTATGGTATGAAAAAAAAGTATTAATTTTTTTTTTATTTATAAAACTAAAATTCGTCGATAGTTACTTAAAGAAAAAATAAATTAATGAAATTATCGAGAAAGTGAGGAGAAAATGGTATTGAATTGATCTTAGACTTATATATAACTAACTATTAGGATACAAAACAATTCGAAGGACGATATGTTGATGATAAAGTGTGAATTATAAATAATATAAATATGCCTTAACAAATTAACTTATTTCATTTTGATTATAGGTTTGATATATTCAGTAACGTACCTTGTATCTTGAATCCTTGACTAATTGGCCATTGAAGGCAAAGATTTGACCAGCATGTGGTATCTCAAAGGATATTTTAATAATACTTCTAACGTTCGTTTCATCATGAATATGTTATTAATTCAACTAAATTACATGAGTACTTATATAAAGAATAAGCAAGATAAATCAGAAAGACGGAGAATAAAAAAGGCTATGAAAAATGTAAAAAAATGTTAATGAAATAGTCGAAGTTTATGACCGTACAGCGGATAAACACAGCAATATATAAGACTAATTTCTACAACACGGCTTCACTGTATTCTGCCGCCATAATAAAATTCAATTATTTAGAAAATTAATTCATTTATTTATGTTATATCACAAACAAATGAAAGATTTCGATTTGTGAATGAAAAATCGCTATGAAAAGTGTAAACATAATAGACAGAATTAGCTTTTGCCCTCGGTCTCGCTCGTATTAATCTAGATTTGACGTATCCCTCGGAAATATTAGATGCTCTTTCTTTGGATGAAAAGCATCCTATGTCCTTTTCTGTAAACCTGACAATCATCATCTTCTTACCCTTATCCCACTTAAGTAGGGTCGGCACAACATGTTTTATTTTTCCACTCTCCCCTACCAGATGTAATCTCAGTATTTAGAGCTTTTATACACGTATCATTTTTCACATAAACCATCCATACTTTCTTCGGTCTTCCTCTACTCCTATCCGTCCACCTTCATACTTAAAACATTTTTGAGTTACATGGCTTTCATCTCCCCTCGTGACATGCCCATACCATGTTACCTATTACTCCTCAATTTCTGTCTCTGGTACTATTTTCAAACTTTCTTTTATATATTTGTTCTTAATCTTATTGATTATAGTAACACCAAACATCCATCTTAACATTCGCATCTCTGCCACGTGCACTTTTCTCTCATCCGTCTTTTTTGTAGCCCAACACTCAGATACATACAGCAGGACTAGTCTTATAATAGTTTTATGCAGCTTCTCCTTGAATTTCAAGGGAATTCGTGGGTCACAAACTACCCTAGACACCTTTCGCCATTGGATGATTGAACTGAGATGTCGCAAATTGGAGCAGGCTGGTATGGATACACCATTTAAGGCTATAAAAGAAAAAATGGATGGGCTGCCGAAGTTAGAACTCTATATTTTTGATTATGCATATACATATATGGGCTATTATTACAAAGTACCTTGTGATGACTTCAGTGTTCTAATCTAATAGTTGTTCGTTGTTAGAAGGAGGAGTTTTGTGACATCGTGACTTAACAATGGCAGTAACAACATCCAGTAGTGAATATTGCTTGATAAAGTACTAAACAGAAGAAGAAGTAGAATACTCATTAAAATAATATGCCATGAAAGGCAGTTTTGATCGACGCTAGAAACCCAACATACCCAAAGTATTGAATTAGACAAGAATTATTTCTACTTTTGTCGAAAGAGCGTTACAAGTAACCGATAATTTTCTTAATAAAATGTAAAAGATAAAAATAATTCCTATCACTATGAGATATATGTACACCCATCGTAGACTTTTGTGTAGACATTTTTCAGATGTACAATTCTGTTTTACATTATTTTTTATGTGTCTCATTAGGCTTATCCAGCGTTATATTGATAACAGGTTACAGTTCATCACAGTCATAGAAGTAAGGTATAAATTTTCACATTAACATTATGTTTGGTGCACCTAATTTTTAATCCGTGTAATTTTCTAAGACATTCATTGAAATTGTTCTTAGTGAAAAAAAAAACATCGCAAATATCTAACTACTTAATAAAATTGTGAACAATAAAAATACGCTGCGTAACTTAGAACATATTATGGGCCACGCAGCCATTCATGTAAAGCGATTTTATTTTATAGCTATACATAGATCTTACATTATATGACACTCGCGAGAACAAAAATAAATTGTTAAATAAATAGGTAACAAAGTATATAAAAGATGTACCATTCTACAAAACAATAATTAATTTGGAATCCCAAATACAAAGACAGACGGCTCGGCGGAGATGAAAGCGACGGACATTTGCTGTATTTAATCTGTTATTTGAAATAATTTTCCCTTTCATATCAAACGGTGTGGAATAAATTTTAATGGCAGTTGTAATACATATTTTACAAATGAGTTCTGTTATACAGTATTTCTATTGATTTAAACTGAGAAACAGTTCAATATTTGTTCCGATATAAATTTTACTTACACAAACATTCCCTGTTCTGAAATAGGCGAAAAGTCAGGCTGGTCAGATGGTATATATATAGTCCATTGAAAAGTTACATTTGGGGTTGCGTTTTTTAGAGGACGCAATTTTAGGTAATCACCATAACGTCATTTACCGAACTAATGTGATTAGGGCTTTATAAGCTAGAGAACACATATACAAAAATCGTTTTGTGCTATAAATTTAACCATTAAAATTTGACTAGTTTGTGCGACTGCGTACCACATGTCTTATATGAATGCATAGAGGACTGTTTTTTATTTTTCTAATTATAAATTTGTCATTACTAACTAACTTTTATAACTAGTCCACCGATTTTACCTGTGTGCTACTTACCCTCTACGGAAAGCGAAATAATATGTAAACTAGATACTACTGTCAATAAAAATCTCATCGGAATCTATTCAGTTTTTTCGGAGATTAATTAGCTCATGAATAAGAAACACTAAAATTTTGTATATACAAATATATTTAATAAAAATAAATACTTAAATGTTATTTATATTAATATAATAATGTAAGGAAAGGTTATTTATCAATAAAATGTTTTATTAGTTATAAAATAAATATATTTTATTCTTAGTTAGAATTCTTGAATATGTACACCTACCGCTGCAGTATGCGTGAGAAAAAGAGAAGCTAAACAGACTAGCGCCGTAACGCGTTACGTAACAAGGCGGTTTACCCTCCTATAAGAAGTTATCACTTCAATAAATAAATATGAGGATAAGATTTCACACAGCCATTCAAATTATGCATAGCTTATATTATAGGAAGTAATCCACACACAGAAGTGACAATTATTCTTATCACACGTAAAGTACCTACTCACCACTCGGTTTTCTTTTGGAGCTTATAACAACTGAATCACGAGGCCTGCTCTTTATTTCGGCTTAAAAATTGTGTAGTTCTCTATTAATAAGCTTAGATAGCGCAATTTTTGTGTAAAGTAACATTATGTGCATAATCATTCATTTTAAAAACATGTTTTCCAGCCATTCAATCCTTCAAAAATGTATTAATGGAATGGCGAACCGTACCTATTGTTTACCTTCTATGTAATCATTTCTCCGTCGCGTGGGTTATTATAAATGTATTTCTAACTGCAACCCTGTGCGATTCACCGATATCAGACGGACTGAAATATGTAAACATTTCTCGCAGGTTCCTGCGGGCGTTGTGAATAAAAGATTGTTCTCGTGGAAAAATAGGACACGTTACGTGTTACGTAGGCAGTGGACAAATGAATTTTGTATTACTATTTTTATTTGAAAATATACTATGTCTCAAAATTTTGACGCAATATACGTAAATGTTTAAGTAGTTTCGGATCTATCCACTATATAATTAATTACCTATTTATGAATATTTTCTTTACAAAAAACAACATTAATAAACAATATGCAATTGTATAGTCAATAACTTATAATACATATAAATGGTAAATGAAAAAAAAAATCCTTAATTTTCAATCTTACTCGTTAAATTATTTACCAACGTCATAAATTACATCTGTATTTAATTAAAAACGTCACTTTGTAATACATAAATATATGTAAAAATAACAAATCAAACAAACGTATCATTTCAAAATGGCTGCGCGCCTATTTGATTAAATATATCTATTTTGTGTTTGTAATCGTCAAGACAAACTTCGTATGAAAGAAAATGTTAGAAAAATCGTAAATGAAAGTGAAAAGTGTGTGTCGAAAAATCTCCATATAATCAGTAAATGAGTGAGTGAAAAGGAAGACAGTAGAGAGATCTTCAAAAATATTGACAAACTGAAGTTTAGTTATCATTTTATCTCATTACATGGTCATACTGTAAAATGAAGATTTTGTTTAATTTTCTTCCTTAGTAAACCCGTGTGATGCAGGGCCAGGCACGTAGCAAATAATAAAAAATACAATCTAAAGAATACCCGAGTTAGTCTAAGAAAATATTATATAAAAAAGATGGACAGTTATTTGGGTGTAAATGTGTAATGTTGTCGAATCAAACTGGAACTTATGTTTACTTTTATTTTCAAAACTGTAATACTGTGCGCAAAATCGTATCAAATATATTTCCTTAAATAAAGAAATATCTATTTGGCGTAAAAAGCACGAGAGACACCAGAAAATACCTTGTAAAGCTATATTTTTGTTACATTTGTTTTTCGACTTATTATAAATTCTGCCATTCGCCAGATGTCGTCGGAAACTCGTGGACGCGTTCAAGCGAACGACCTGCTTCTCCACGAGGCGGTTATCAAGAATGAACCTGAAGCAGTCAGGGAAGCTTTGCAGCGACCAGCCGATGTCAATTGTAGAAATAATGTTAGTATAGAACTTTAAATAACTTATGTATTATGGTTCAATTTAAGTTCAAAGATTTAAGGCGATTTACGTTAAAGATGGACAAATATAATCAATACGTTACACTAGAAAATAAAACAGGGGTAGAAATTGCGTAAGGTTATTGTTTTTATACTTTAGACGTCTGGTTACAATAATACTAGATGGTAAGTAACAATGTGGTCTGAAATGCTAACAAGTTAAACCTAGAAGGGGACTAACTCATAAATGCAGTCACCGGAGTACACCCATAGGTGTAAGGCGATAGATTTTTAAATGAAGGAAGATAGCTATAGTCCAACAAATTCGTGTACGCCCTTCCTACGGGGAACTAGACGTTGACGGGGACAACGCACTCTAGATGTTAATAGGGACGGGTTATGTAGTGGGGAAGAGAAACGACGTAGTGCCTCACTCCGCTTACGTCTGTCGCAACCCAGGATGGTCGCGCACAGACTTGTCTATCTAAAGCCCTCACCTTGCAATGGTTTTATTACGATATTTGCATTCACCAAAAGCTTCGGCCCACTACAGAGATTTGCACCTTCTTCTTCCACGCTGGATGCCATAAGCGCTCATCCTATGAATTCAGTGAAGCTGTGAAGGCCCATCAGTCCAATAGCGTATAGTCAATTGAAAAAAAAGACGATACTTCGACAACCAGACATATTACTACAGTAAAGTAAAAGTGTTTAGGTGGCTGTTTACCGCCTCTTAATAATGTATTTTACAAATGCAAAACGATAATATAAATATAAAAGCAACTTCTTCAAAATAATCAGATTATGTATCAATCATAACCAAATCTTAGCAACGCGTAGTCCGGTGAATCTGTAGAGGCCCCAGGGTGTGTCAGTTCGAAAAAAAAAACTTAGTAACGCAACGACAACTGTCTCTCTATAAACAAAAACTTGCTAAGAGTGAATTAAAAAAGTACTCGTATATATTTATAATTTAAAATGTCTCATACATAGTAGTTATTTGTCAGAAAGTTGTGATTGATATATCACTGTCACTCGAGGCGTTACAACTCACTTCACAGGATTAACAACCCATAATTGTATAACCACTATCAGTAGGTACTACAGTTGTACATGAATTTATTCACTGATTGCTGTAGACTGCTGTGATACCTTACATGAATTTTGTTATGTATTTTAAGTCATTTCTAAGCGATAATATGACAATATAAGCACTTCATTATTGTAATCACTTTATTATAAAGTATTACAAACATAACTAAACACTTTTATATGTACCTGAGATTTCTTAATTTTCACGAGTAAAATTAACTAAAACAGCTATTGTTTGTACAAGTTTTAAATATATATGTTTTCATACACTCAATCAATATATATTTAAAGTAATATATAAATATTAAAACCAATACAAAAGTAAAACTATAAAAATAATCCGTTTTGAGTTTAATAAAACTGCTAAGTACATACTAATCGTCAATTTCCTGCTAACAAATCAAGTTACGTTTGCAAATTCGTTTCTCGACCGGACGCGCCGTAAAAGTCTTGGATCGTCCTTAGATATAACAAATTTTAAAATTTCGAAGAAACCATGTAGAAAAATAATTAAATAATAATTAAATACTCGTATATATGTTTTCATACACTCAATCAATATATATTTAAAGTAATATATAAATATTAAAACCAATACAAAAGTAAAACTATAAAAATAATCCGTTTTGAGTTTAATAAAACTGCTAAGTACCTACTAATCGTCAATTTCCTGCTAACAAATCAAGTTACGTTTGCAAATTCGTTTCACCACCGGACGCGCCGTAAAAGTCTTGGATCGTCCTTAGATATAACAAATTTTAAAATTTCGAAGAAACCATGTAGATAGATAATTTAAAAGAAAATTTGCACATAACATTAAAAAATATCAAACAATTACTACTAATTAGTACGATGAATGAAGATAGATGCCATTTGAAACAAATGTGACACTTATGTGACATCATACACATTTGATTTTATAACCAAGCACTCTCTTAGATGTATCACGTCAATAACAGCTACAGACAGTACTTCTTCAATATGAGCTTTTTATTTGTCCTGGCTCTTCTCTCACATGATTCACGTGTCCAAAGCAGCGATCATAACTTATATATATATGAGTAACACTATTTTCCTAACAGGCAAATGTACGTTACTTTTCATCTACCTCTAATATGTTTGGTATATAAATTACTATATGATCTACAAAGCCGTTCATAAAATACGTTCGTATTTATGGAGGAAAGGGTTGTCGCTTACTTTTTTTTTAGATGGGTCAAATCTTACAGAAGATTCCCATCTCAACGCCGGGTAACGGAGGATATTTGTCTACAATTAATTGCTATGTATCACGTACATGAAGATATCTATCATTCTTGACGTAATAATGATGGGGGAGAGAAAATGTGACAGCGTGACGAAGATCGGCGAGGGGATCTGGAAACGTAAATTTTTGCGTGTCATATTTTATAAACGGCCCCCAAATAAATTGATATTACCAGATCAATATAATACTACAATTTGAAGCCACGATCTGACATAATTGAATCGACCTTCATACTATTAAATACACTTCAGTACATATTCTCTCTTAAGCCTACACTTTCGTTTGTATCCCCGCTGACGTTCAATAAATGAGATCGGGAGTAACGAAGCCTTCCGTATACGAAGCTTACGCAATCGTAACCGTGTTACAATGTTATTCCGCAATGGGCTTTACCTCGATGTAAAATTATGATATATGTCGTTTGTAGAATATATGACGAATTTATTTTTATTCGTTATTAGGCGTGCGTGGTTCCGCTCACGTGAACAATACCAATTATTGTTCCGATTTTATTTATAATAAAGCTTTATTTTATATGTAAATATTTAACACAGAAACTGTTTATATACAATATTCATTACATAACCAATCAGACGTAGTTCAAAGTCGCAAAGAACTAATCATATGTAACTATAATAGGGAAGTTCTGTAATTCGGTTAAGGTTAATTCGTGTGTATTGCCAAGTAGAGACGGTGATTGTAATTTATTTTAAAGGAGTGAAATATAAATTGTTTATTGTAACTTTTGTACAACATTTATCTACTACTTTATGTTAACAAATATTTGATGTTTTAGATACATAATTATATAATTGAAACAGTGCACTGTAGTCTTTTTGTTCTTATTTTTATTGAAATGATCACCCCATTTTACGTTGATTGGTGAAAAACGCAGACATATTCTTTCATTCTTACGTAAAGTATAGGTACATATGATACTTTTTTATTTATTTTGTGCTATTGAGAAATTATTGGTTCATCGTATAATATTTCAAGGCCCTTAAATTTTATTTTCATAACAAATAGTAAACCTTTTGTAAGAAGCAATCCATTTCTACAGAAAATTCATCAAATGTGGTTCAGTGGTTTAGGCCAAGAAAACTTAACAGATAATTCGTTTTGGGTTTTTAAATTCTTTCATTTCGATTAATGATATCTGTTTGTGGAGGGCTTTTTCATTTTAATTTTCTTAAGTCAGCGTTATTAAATCGTATTATTACTGCCTAGTCCCTATTGAAAAAAAAATGATTTGTATTTAATATTCTAAAGAGCCGTTTCAGTTCTTTCAGAGATAAACGTTTACATACAACAGACATCACAATTTTCTATATATATATGTATAAGTAAGTGTGGCATAAAATAAATATATTTTACCTACAGTACGGCAGAGCACCGATCCACTGGGCGGCAAGCAGAGGTAACGTGGAAATAATCAACTTACTTATCGAGGCGAAATGCGATATCGAGGCGGCTGATAAGGTAATTCGCTCATGTACAATTAATGTACGAAGCCACCGATACAGTGAATTAACATTTATTTTGCAATTTGATTAAGTATTATTTTTTCAGTTCAATGAATGTGCAAACGTTATTTATTGTCCAGTAAGCATGACAACATTAAACGATTGTTCCTAAACCCATACTCCGTGATAATTAAGCGCCTTTTAACAAACAGAATACAAATTCGCACCAATAGAGAACGTCTATTTTTCGGCATAACATTTATTAGTGTCAAATAAATATAATTTACAATATAAAGGTTCTTTAAATGTCAATTATATATTCGCTGATGAATATGCTGATATATTAACATACTTTAAAAGTAAGGATTTCTATGTAAAATATTTTGTAGATTCGAATATCTCATAAACTTGTTAATTTCTTGATACTGGCAGATTGTAGTCAAAAATAGCATTTGCATGTAACAATAATATTTTCACCACATACATGAAATATTGTAGTGCTATTTCAGTAAGTAAGTCGGATATTATTATATTTTTAATTAACAAATCGACAGAGAAAGCTTTTTCAACAACTTTGTTTCTTCAGTTTGGAATGCGTCCTTTGCTTATGGCAGCGTGGCACGGACATCTCGATGCTGTGAAAACATTCGTACGCGCGGGAGCTTGCCTTGCAGCTACTAATAAGGTATGATCTCCTGGTTCTTAGAAATATTGTTTTTAATTTTATTATGGAGAAAGTTGTGTAACTAACTAGTGAAACTCTATATTTTATATAGACAGACTTATTAATAATGTAGTGGACCCCAACTTCGTTCTGGTAAAAATATTTTAGCGGAAGTGGTAGTGTGATTACCACTTTGCTACTTTCAGAAGGTTGAAAGGTATAAATAAAATATCTGACTTCGCTTGTGCAGACTAGTAATCGCTTTGGCAGCTGGATTACGAATCTCCCTTTATTGATTTTTTTTTTTTTTTTTTTTTTTCGAACTGACTAAACGCTGTCGGCCTAATGGGCCTTCACAGCTTCACCAGGCTTTTAGGGCGAGCGCTTAGGGCACTCAGCCGAGAGGCAACAAGCTCAAGGGTGCCAGAATGGCCGTACCTCGGCTTGGGCAGTTGCCTTGGGATAAACGTGAATCGAACTAAAATATCTACATAAAATAAAATATCTATATGCCATACATGTACACTTTAGTGAGACACATATGCATACCTTCATATGTGTCACACTAAAGCGCACATGCATATATTGCCTGATATTTTTGGCTAAGTTTAACTAGCCAAAAAGGTAAAACGGTCCCTTACAGAACCAGTGTATGTACCGTGTGAATGTGCACGTGTGTGGAGTGCAGTGTCGTGTGTGCAAGGAGCTAGTGAATGTGGTGTCACTGTATCGCGCTAGCAGCATGCTCGAGGGCTCCCGTCCGAGGGATCGAACCTAGGCTTAAGCTGCTGCCGAAGGAGGACGTGGCGGGTGTGCGGGAGCGAAGTTGACCGCCCGACCGTGTCGGCGTGATCGGTGGTTTCGGGGGCGTGGGCGCGGGCACGCTCTATTTAAACAGTCGTCGGTATGCAGATCATTCGCAGCCGTTATGTCATCCGGGGGATCACTGAAAATGTGTCGCGGTCGTCTTTTAGGATACTTTGCGGCGGGCTTGGGGGTGTAGTTTGCAGCAGATACCACTAACGGGTTGGGATGATTTGTGGCCTTGTCGAAATAATTAGCTGTGACGGACTTGATGTACGCTTGAATCGAAGTAATATCCAAATCCTTATGAAGATCGTCGTTCCGAACATAGTAGGGGGCGCCAACACATTTTCGTAAGAAGCGATTTTGTATGACCTGCAACTTTTCAAAATTATCTTTCGATGTATGTGCAAACACGGGGCAACTATACGTAAGAATAGGGCGGACACACGTCTTATAGAGAGTGAGCTTATGTCTGAGTGACATTTTGCTCTGTGAGCATAATAGCATATGTAATCGGCTCAAGACCATAGCAGCCTTGTTCCGCACTCTCTGGATGTGAGTTTTAAAGGTAAGTTTGTTGTCTAATGTGACACCGAGATATTTAACCTCGGTAGCCCAAGGGATGTCAGTATCGAATAGCCTGAGAGGTTTTAATGTGTTCTGTTTATTAGAGGAATCAAAAAGTATTGCGGAGCTCTTATCTGGATTAACTTCTATACGCCATCTTCGATACCATTCGCCGAGATTACAAACAGCACGTTGGATGCGTGCTCTGAGATGCACTCTCTGCCTGCCTGAAGCAAATATCACTGTATCATCGGCATAACAACCTACTTCGACTCCCGGAGATCGTGGTAGGTCGCTAATGTACAAGTTAAACAGGGATGGTGCAAGAATAGATCCTTGGGGAACACCTGAGTGTATTGGGTGTGGTCGGGAGAGTTCACCTTCCACTCTGAAGCGGAAAGTTCTGTTCGAGAGGTAGTCGCGAATGATATGAACTAATCTATCGGGGATTTGAAACTGAAGAAGCTTATAAACGAGTCCGGCGTGCCACACCTTATCGAAAGCTTTAGCTACATCGAAAAAGATCGCGAGAGTACGATATGATATTCTAGGTTCAGTAAAGTTATGCAGGATGTGCTCCGTGAGGCGGTGCACTTGTTGTGTACAAGAGTGTCCAGCTCGAAAGCCGAACTGTTCATGTGGTAGCAGGTCTAAAACGGACATAGTGGTCTGGAGACGGTTCAGAAGGAGCCGCTCATAGAGTTTACCAAGTGTGTCGAGAAGACTAATCGGGCGGTAACTATCAGGAAGAGTGGCTTTTTTACCAGGTTTGTGAATACCTATCACTATAGCCTTTTTCCAGACGGCTGGAAAATAACCCTTGGCCATGGCCGCATTGAAGATGCAGACCAAGAGGGCTATGAGATGATCGGGAAGTAGTTTGAGAACTTCATTCTTGATACCATCAGGACCAGGAGATTTCCTGGGCTTCAGAAGTTTTATAGCGGCACAGACCTCATCCCGGGTTACCGGGGTTAGAGTATCCGTGGGGGGGAACAGGATTGCATTCTCCACCGAGGTTTCAATCGATCGGATATGGACTGGGTCAGTGTTCGCTGTATTTGGAGAACATTGTTTTTCTAAGCTTGCTGCTAGGCATTCCGCTTTGTCTATACTATCGAATGCAGGTGACATACCTGGACCTCTATCGAGGGGAGGCATCGAAGTGGTGTTGTCCGCTTTTAGGGATCGTGCTAGCTTCCAGTACGCCAGATGAGACGGTTTGATGTCTTCTAAGAGCCTATCCCATCTTTCGCCACGGATCTCGGAAATGCGGGCTTTCACCGCTTTCCGCAACGCGCGTAAGCGGGCACGATTTTCTTCGGATGGATAGGTGTCGTGAGCTCGCGTCGCGGCGTTCTTTTCCGTGATCAAAGCTCTCACGTCATCAGGGAGTATAAAACGGCGGTCGTTCGCCGTTTGTACCTCTCTTGAGGTCACCCTGATGGCAGTCTGAAGGTGGTCGACCAGGGAATCGATAGCCAGGTCGGCATCGGCTTTGGACACTAGCATGTCCGGGATCTTATCAAGACTGGACGAGGAGGGGTTATCACTAAGGTACCTATTGAGCTTCGCGTAGTCAGGCACTCTGACGAAAGGAGGGCTGGTGTCATCCAAATGACCTAACTGTATTATAACTGGACGGTGATCAGAGTCAAGCTCGTGTATAACTTGAACGTGTCGTATCGAAAGCGAGACATTCTTTAGGAGAGCTACGTCTAACACTGTCGGTCGACAGTGATCCTGATAATGAGTAGGTTCAAGAGGAGCTACGACGTCAAATTCAAGCTCGTCTACTAGATCCTCAAGCAACTCTCCATTGCGAGAGGTACTCGAACTGTTCCAGATGACGTTCCCGCAGTTGAGGTCGCCAGCTATTATAACGGAATCGCCGAGCGAAAACAGAGCCTCGAGGTCAGATCTAAGTATTCTTTTGCTCGGGCGGAGGTACGCGGAAACTATTGTGACAGGTGGATGACCCGTCATACCTATTCTACATACTGACACTTCCATATGTAAAAGATCAAGAGGAGGGTTCATTGGCATGCAATATAGCGATCGTTTATAGTAAATGAGGGTGCCACCGCCTCGAGTTATGCGATCGTTTCTAACTATATTGTAATTCGCAATCGCGGGGTTACGATTACCGGGCTTTAGAAGTGTTTCTTGAACTAGAAGCACATCTATTTGATGTTCACGTAGAAAGGCAGCTACTTGATCGCGCTGGGGTTTAAGGCTTCGAGCATTAAAAAAGGAAAGACAAATACTACGTGGTTTTATTCTATCCATTGTAAAAGGAACTTACTTGTGAGAAGCACGGGCGAGGCGTTGGATGGTAGTCGCAACGTCAGGAAACTGCGAGATTGCATTTAGGAGACCGAGGTCCTTATTACTGTTTATCATCGCGTTGAAAGCAATGATCTCCTTTACGTCATGCACGAGGAGAAGCTGGCCCACCCACTCGATACCGGTGATGGAGAAAGAAGAGACCGGGGTTATCTGTGTGGCCTTCGGTGACTGGGGCATGGGAGCCCAAGGGGCCGAGGGAGCCGTCATAGACTGTTGTGGGGCTTTTGATGCGGATGCGGGTGTTGCCGAAGTCCTGAAATTACTTGGTAGAGCGGGAAAAGCCTCTAAGGACATTAGAGGTGAGAGTTGAGGATAAGTGGCAGTAGCAGGCACCCTAACCTGGTTAGCCTGTCTCGGCTGTCGTGGCCGCTTTGTGTGAGGCGCACGAGAACACCCGCGATAATTCGCAGGGTGACCCGCTTGACCACACAGCACGCAGCTGGGAGGTTCGGCAGAAGCTGGGGTACGTGTGCACTCCTTGGTAGAGTGGTCCTCGAGGCACTTCACGCACCTAGGGCGGAGATGGCAATTTCTTGCCGAGTGACCATACGCCTGGCAGTTGTGACACTGCGAGGGTGCGTAGGTTTTGTTCGGAGCCTCGACGGTCACACCTGTAAGACCGCATACGGAAGAAAGATTAAAAATGGCTTTTCCTTCTTTAGTTCGGTCAAGAATAACCAAAACCAGACTGAAGGGGACTTTGGTGCGGGGATGGTACATTCGGTGAACCTCTCGGACCGGAAAGTCTTGTGACTTCAACGACATCGCCACGTCATCGGTTGAAACTTCGGCCGGGACGCGGCGAAGAACTACTCGGAGAAGTCGTTCCTCCTCTAGTGCGTAGGTGAAGTAAGCATACTTATGCTGCCTGAGGAAAGAGGTAAGTTTGCGGTGATCATCGGTGGAGGGAACCTTAACTTGGATACCCGCGGGGGTATTCAGTGCCGAAGTGTATCTGATCCCCTTCTGATTTAGTTGACAGGAGATAGAGACCCAAGATGATTTGTCTTGGATTGTGACAGGCGGTGGAGTGCGGGGCTTCTTAGCCGTTGCCGCGGAGCCTACGACTTGGGCTTGGGCTGAGGCGGAAGTAGAGGTGGAGTCTACAGCAGAGGAACGTGACGTGTAGGTGTCACCTATGATGGCAGCCTTTTTCGGTTGCACGGGTTCCTCTACAGTTTCGGTGTCGGAAGAGGAAGGGGTGGTGTGTTTTTTCCGTTTTGGAACGCGGGTAACACTTTTAAATCCGTCATGGTTCGAGGAAGCAGCGGCGATGTCAAGCTCCATGTCCGAGCCAGAGTCGGAGCTCGAACTAAGAATTATTGGAGCGGGGGTGCGGGCGAAATCGGGCATTAGTGCTTCTACGGCGTTACACGGTGCGGTTTCCGTGTCTAGTATTGCGAATGAATTCGACGTGTGAACTGCCACGGCGGTTGAGTTGGCGTCAGGCGATTGTTTTGAAGGTGAGCGCACGTTCTCTGTGCGTATTTTTGAGCGGGAGCGCTCACGGGTCTTCGGAGTTTCGGTCAAATGAGAGCTAGAGGTCATGGTGTCACTCCTTTCAGCTGGGCGCGCGCGAGATGTTGCAGCATTTCCATTGGTAGCACTCAGTGATGGTTGAGATGACTGTTTGTCGCTTGAGCACTCGTTTTGGGAAACGTATATCCAATACGCTTTTAATAGCTGCGGGTCTCGACTTCCGACAAAACGTCGCAACCTAGTGAGCTCATGCTCGGGAGATATTTTCAGAGCGGCCATTCTGGTAGTATTTCGATGTTCGAGCCTCCCTACCTGAGAGGCAGGGGGGTGCGCCAAAGTGATTGTAACGAGCTATCCGAGCTCGGTAGATAAAAGAGACACACACAGAAATGATTAACACGACACATTCAACTCACGAACGAATCTAACACGTGATTTATTTTACCAAATTTACACTCTTCGCACTGAGAAGTGCGGTTTGAATAGTCGTACTGAAAAGTACGGTTTCCGAAAAATCGTATTCTAACTAATATCACTCGAAGTACTATGAACACAAGTATTCACGACACTACAAGCAACCGTAGTAGGAAAATCGGTCCGGACATCACCGACAGCGCGAACGGATACGTCCACTCACAACCGTGGTTGAGATCGAACTCCCGCTTTGGCAGCTGGATTACGAATCCCCCTTTATTGAGCTGAGCAGGTTATATTTAAAGGAAACCAAAACGGAACACGTGCAAGAATTACAGAGAAAATACAAATAATTTTACAGTCGTAAAATAAATGAGAAACAAGGAATTAACAATACAAATGAGTAACAATGAATAGAAACAATAAAGCACGGACAATATAAGTATACAATAAAACTAAACAATAACAATGTGCTGTATTGTAACTGGGATTTGTCGGCAAGATGGTAATTACACCCAGGTAGCATGTGGTCGCCACCTGGGCGGTGAGTCTTTAATAATCGCCTTGTTAATCCGACTAATTTTAGACTTTCGTAGTGCCGCTTTTGAGCCTTTGTCTGAATTCTTGTAGTACACACATAACACGTTTAATGTAGGTATGTGTGTCGCTACAATATGTTGTTGTTATTTCTGCTTAACCTCCACATCTATTTTAAATCCCTATGAGAATGATATGTAGTAAGTAAGTAGTCTATTTAATACTTCGAAAAGAACTTTATTTCATTAGTAAAAATCTAATAAAATAGGTTCAGTCGTTGAAAAGACAGCTTGGACAAACAATACTGTGTAATTTTATATATATTTATAGATTATTGGGATAATTAATACGATTCTTCCCATCATTTTTCAATTAATCGGCTTATAAAGTTTGATAGTATATTAAAAAATATATACATAAGTAAATATATAATTACTATCTATCATATGCTTTTAACAAAAACCACGATTAATATCAGCCGAAATTTTTTACTAAAATATACTCTGTAAGCCTTACCGTTTAATTGCTTTTGCGTACCGCCAAATGGGAGATAATAAAACACGGTTTGGTGCACAAGTTTCGAGCTCTTTCAGCCATATTTTACGTTGAATTTATCATGGGACCAATGGAGTATCCACTTTGATGTACAAACGAAAAAAATGAAACCATTATTATCAATTTTTTGTAGGCAATAAAAAATATTATATTATATAGATTGTAAATACTTAATTATACTGTTATGATATATTACAACGACTGTTGCTATAAGCTGCTGTCAATTACTTTGCTGTTGGTTAAGTTGCTGTTTTGTATTTTATTAAAATTAACAATGACGCTACTATTCGTTGTTGTTTTAAAAGTCAACAACGTCATATGCTCTCCCTTTCACACCTATCGATTGTTCTATAACGCTTACTTGTTCGCTGTTCATGATAATACTACCCAACCATTATAGCTATGTATAGTAATAACGAATAATAACAGCAAAATAATTATATCTTTAGTAATTTGTTATTCATTGAGAGACGACGAAAGGACATATTTTATTCAACGTCAATTTGATTTTATGAGTAAATTATTTTTGATCGAAAAACAAAATTAAATTGTGAATAAAGAACAAAGTTAATAAATTAAATGATAAAATATGCTCTTTGATAAATGTCCAGGGGCGAGAAATTCGAATTGCGAATAGATTAGAGCGAGAATATAATCATATATTTTTCTAATTTGAGTACAATATTTCCTATATATCATAAACAGTTCTGATTATTTTATTAATAAATTATAACAACGTAAATTCTGTATTTCGTCATAACTTTGTCTGTTTGTCTATTTCTGTGTAAGCTTTCCTGTAAACCAATTATAATGAAATTTAGCACAAACATTGTCTGTGACCTGGAGAACCACATAGGATATAATATTCATCCTTATTTTGAATTATATACTATTTTTATTGACGTCGCAAGAGAAGCTGCATATTATTAATTGTGTTAAAATTATATGAAACTCTTGCATATGTATTTAATTACAAAACTATTTTTTTTTCGAACTGACCTGCACTGTTGGCTTCGTCAGGCCTCTGCAGTTCCACCAGACTAGGTTACAAAACTATTACCAAAATGTCGTTTATACGCAATTATTAAAAAAATATTATCTATTATTAAAATAACATATTTTTGTAAATAAATATGTAAAGAAGGCAAAATAAAATATTTTATTTGGAATATGTGTAGTTCTTTATAGATGTTATGATAATATCAGAAATAATATAAAGCATAGGGAAAAATATGGAGAAAGAATATCTCAGTTTTCTAAAACAGTTCCTACAGATGTGGACTTACCACCAGTAATAATTGTTTTACTGGGGGACTGTTAAAACTATTTCTCATATCAAAATAATAAAGCAAAAATTATCTCTACACCTAAAAAGAGGTATGTGTTAAAAAGGTAAATGCATAGATAATGGATGCACGCGAAGTTAAACGCGGATCACGCGGAAAGGTCACGTTCGCGTCACTCACTAAAGAGTTTGCTATAAAAAGAGTGATTTATGTAAAAACAGCGTGACAGCGCTCGCCGGAGCTGATACTCTGGTACTTATTGAGCTTTAAAATGGATCTATTTATATATATTTGTTTTTATAATCCTTAGAAAAAAATTACAATACAATACTTAAAATTACTAGCTGTGCGCGCGGCTTCGAACGCCTTTTAATTAACACAGTAAACGTTTTCGTCTTGCAATTTTATTTTTATCCATCCATATTTTGTGATCTCGGAAAGTATTCTTAATACTTTTTTATAGTATATCAATTTCCTAACAATATATCCTATTCTTACTCCGCTCCACTACTCCTCTTAAAATTTCATTGAAATCAGTAGAGAAATACAAACATTCTTTTACGATTCCCAATTGTATTATTAACATTTCAATACACAATAAATTGCGGATTCATGCATATTTTTTGTGTGTACAAAAATAATTACAATTGCTCTAGTCGTTTTTAAGTTAAATCCAGGCATAGAAGCCAATAGACAAATAAATTATTTTATACGTAGAATTCGAGTCCAGCGTCCTTTCTAATGGGTATCTATCACAAAATTTGGAGTAAAATATATACACAATAAAGCAAAGAATAATTAATATAATATTCATCTTCTTTGATGATTACAAATATGGAAAAATTATCGATATATGGCTAATTAATTCTGTTTACACAGAAACATAATGACCTCCTGCAATGTGCTTGTGCCCGTGGCGGTGTTGACGTTGCTGAATATGCGATATCCCTCGGTGCTAAAGTCCAAGTCACCGACGCATCTGGGGACGCTCCTCTTGCATTAGCCGCCAGGTCTGGTTACACCGCAGTGGTTGGATTACTCCTAGAAAAGGGTGCATACATTGATGCTGTTAACAAGGTGTGTAAAAATTCTAAATTTGCAACTCTTTCATAGATTTCAAATGAGAAGACAATTGCGTCCGCGCTAACTTCAGCTGCTACTTATCAAAACTTTCCTACCAGTAATAAAAAAGTGAAAAAAAAATTGAAATAAAAATCCTCTAAATTAATATCCTAGAAACTAGAACATTATGTTTAAGAATGTATGTATATGAAATAATGAACAAGTGTTGGCCATTATGAACTAATTGTGTGACTTTTCAGTAATAATAAAGTTTTAATAAATACATAAAGCTTTTCACATTATAAATTTATAGTCCCTCATGTGACATGTAATATAATTTTCACGAATATTGCTTTTCCCATCGCATTGTATTTTCTGAAATTGCATGCGAAATGCGTAGTGAAATGGCGGTCTAATAGTTATCTACTTATTTGAAACCGTTATTAGTAGTAAATAAAATACAAGAGTACAAAACGCTGGTGAAACGAAATAACAATGATTGGGCGTTACGGTACTTAATAATAGGAGAGAGAGGTTTTAATAAAACTTGACCAATGTATTTATACTGTGATGTATCAATAAATCAACGGAGATATTTCGACAAACATACGTAATTTTTTCACAAAACAATAATTATTATAAACATTCAACTACGTGTACGGGTTTTCTAAGATAACATAAAAATACAAACAGTTCTCTGCTTTATTTCTTACTAGGATTACATAAGTAAATAATTATATATTCTTTCTACGTATATACCCGTACATATTAACTTGTACCGCCGTGCCAGAGAGAAACGAACACCTAAAGTGTTTAAGTAGATTGGAACTTAGTGGATTATGTACTACATCGTTAATCCTCCTAATTGTTCTTTGTTTATAGCCAGTACTATTATTTTAATCTAAAATAGTTAATTCTGTAAATAATATAGACGAAAAAATATGCGAAAATGGACGGATATATGTTACTTTTTCACGTAAAAACAACATAACACATTTTGATGAAACTCTATATTAATATAACTTATTAGAATAATACATTATATATATATATACAAAATAATAACTGACTGATATACAACGCCCTATTCAAACTAGAGCCGTGAAAATTTGTTTGCGAGTTCCATTTACAGTGTATGTGAACACCAAGTAAGGATTTTTGGACATTCATCCCCTAAGGTATCGAAAAAGGGAATGAAAGTTTGTTTGAAAATCCGTAATTTTTCCGTCCGTCAGTTAGTAAGTTAGTAGTTAGTATATATCCATATACATAAAAATGAAATCGTTTGTCTCGCTAAAACTCAAAAATGGCTTGACCGATTGGGTTAATTTTAATCTTGAAATATTTGTGGAAGTTCAGGGAAGGTTTAAACATAACACATTTTGATGAAACTCTATATTAATATAACTTATTAGAATAATACATTATATATATATATACAAAATAATAACTGACTGATATACAACGCCCTATTCAAACTAGAGCCGTGAAAATTTGTTTGCGAGTTCCATTTACAGTGTATGTGAACACCAAGTAAGGATTTTTGGACATTCATCCCCTAAGGTATCGAAAAAGGGAATGAAAGTTTGTTTGAAAATCCGTAATTTCTCCGTCCGTCAGTTAGTAAGTTAGTAGTTAGTATATATCCATATACATAAAAATGAAATCGTTTGTCTCGCTAAAACTCAAAAATGGCTTGACCGATTGGGTTAATTTTAATCTTGAAATATTTGTGGAAGTTCAGGGAAGGTTTAAAACATAAATTCTGAGAAACATAAATAATAAGTGAAGGAAAATACTGAAAGAGAAAATTTAATTTTCAAACACAAAATGTTCCTACCCATGAAACATTTAATGTATTCTGTCATTTTGGAAATATAAAATTGTCATTCGGTTGTCAAATATTTATAGGTGCGTTCAGAAATTTGTCTGTTACATAGCTGTAGTATGTGGTCCGATCTCTTTGGTGTATTTTGTTGAAATACAAAACAGTTCTGTTTCAGACATAAAAATAGTACATGAGAAAGCTTTAAATTGTTTAAGTGCATACCTGTTTTGCACACATTTTCCACAAATATACGAGTATGTAATTGATACGAAGTTCACCGGGTCATCTAGTTTAGATATAAAATAAAGTGAGAAAAATAATTACTACATCGAAGCTGCGGGAAATTGCTATAATTCTTTAAAATATTGCTTAAATTGGCAACATTTTAACTATAGGTAAGTGTCAAGAATATGTAAGTGTGAAGAAGTATGTGCATAATAATTTCCAAAGATACAAGCGAAAACGAAGAACGCCGTTAGTATCACTTCACCATGTTACGGTAGCAAATTGCTTCCTTTATGTTTGACATCGTTCATTTTTCACCATAAATCATAATAGTTACATAATCTAATACCCGCCTGGCTGACTACTCCATCAATCAATCAAAAATACTTAAAATAATGTCGCCGTCTAGTAATTGAATTCCATATATTAAACGGCAGCAATATTCTATATTTATTGTTTTTCATGAAATACTAAAGTTTTCTCGGTGCTTCATTTACGTTAACCTAGATTTCAATTTCATCGTTCTTTATTTTCAATTAAAAATTTAACAGAAACCCTAAGTGTGTATATAGCACCTTAATTATATGGCCATTTGAACTTTCTGCTTATAAGCGTCTTTTGAACTAGCTCCTACTTTGAATTCACTCGCGTTAATGTATATTTGACGTTGTAAACCTCGATCATAGTACGTTCTTTCTGGGTGAAAGGTGTGTCTCTTTCTACACTATGTCCTTTTATATAAACAAACAAACTCAATTTCGCATTTATTAAATTAGTAAGATTTCACCACGAGTTTTTCTTGTTTCCCACTTCTGAGAAAAAAGATACTTGATAAATAGGTTAAAATTATAGATAGGAATTATATTGTGAAGAGCAACGAAGATCGTTAGTGAAATTTGTTCCACAGTAGACTGAAGTAGACTTCATAATGGAACGATCTGATAGACTTTCTTTAAATACAGAATATAGCTAAATCGTAACCTCGAATGAAGGTTATTATAAGCTCATAATTGTATATACATGTAAAATTACATTAAGTCATTTTTATCATATTATTAATTATAATTTAACAATTTATCTCACAACATAACATAAGTAACATAATAAATAACATAAAAAATAAACTGTGTAGAGAAAGGACGCTTGCAAAATGACAAGGGCTCGGATCATGTCTGAGGAACAAGGGGAAAAAAAAAAAAAAACCTCGAATGAAGCCATAAAAGAAAAAAAAATCTGTCACCTACCCAAAATGTTTCTTCTATCTCAGAAATAGACAGAATAATAATTATTTGCGTATCTATAAAAATAAAACGATAAAGGTCTTCCGTTGTGCCGTGCATCACACAAAAACGACCGAATAGATTTCCATCTTGTTTTTTTTTTTTGCTTAAGACACTCGGTCCTTACTCGGTAGTCCGGTGGAACTGTAAAGGCCTTATTGGCTAGCAGGGTAGGTCAGTTCGAAAAAAAAAACAAAAAAAAAACTTAAGAAAATGTCACAATAGCTTCATTTATTACAAAGTTATTATAGTTTTAAGAAAGTGCGATTATTACAAACACTACAAAAGACTAAAGAAATTTTGTAAGCAGAGTATATTTTTGCGCCCTTTTTTTTGTGTTTTTTTTTTCTTTATACAAGAGGTCGCGGATATCAACCAGTTTTATTATAAAAATGTATTTGAATTAGAGACTGTATTAAACTTTGAATATTCGATAGGAATGAGGGAAATTATTCAAATTTGCTTTTTATCGAACGAGAATTTAATATCGGGATAAATTGGAAAAATACTTTTTGAATCAAATAACTTTTTCGCTTAAGCGATGAGAGCTCATGTCAGTGTCGTGTCGAGGTGATAACTTAGTAAACAAATTATTTGATTTGGTTTTGGCTATATTGTATATCTATAATATAAAAAGGAATTGCTGAATGTATTGCTAAGCGCAAATATCGAGAACAGCTAAACCGATTTCGCTAATTCTTTTTTTAGAATATTCCGTGAAGTACGAGGATGGATCTTACAGAGAGAAAAATTAAAAAAATTGCCTGTAAATGTCTAAAAACAACACTTTTCTATACTCCCATACAAACGATTCGTAATAATACTTAAAAATCAATTTGAACTTTAATACTATAGCATAAAGTGCAAGTGTTAGTGGAGAGGTTCCGGGAAGACAAAACAATTGAGTGATGTTAGTATCGTATAAATATTAATGTGAATATTTATACGATGGTAACATTTAATTAACATTATATAGCGTCCCGAATAGGAGAATAGGTATATAAAAAAATTAAAGAATCGACTGTTATGCGGTACGAAGTTCGCCGGGTCAGCTAGTATATATATATATAATTCTTTAATTTGGCAGTAATTTTAGTTCTTCGGTAGACAGTACTAAAGACTTCTGAATTCTATGAGCAGTATTCGATTATGCTTAATTTAAAAAATAATAATATTTAAAATAACCTCACCAATACCACCGCTTTTGTCATTTTTTTTTGCTTCATCGTAAAAGCGATACATACAAAAGACTAAATTGTTATTAATATGGTGCAAATTCTAAAAACCATTGAAATGAATTCCTGTGCGAAAGATGTGAAATTTATCGAAGCAATGATGAATTTTTCTAAGCCCTTCTAACTAACTATCATCCTCAACTGTCGCCAAGCACCTGTAGGTGTGTTCCTGCAGCTGTATTTGAGAGCCAACTCTTCTCTAGGTTATCGTGTTTGCCATCTTAAACCGCATCGTCACTTAACAACAGGTGAGATTGTGGTCAAACGTTGAAAACTATAAAAAAACAGCAAAGAATTAGTCATCATATTTTTTGTATACGCATAACAATATATCATAGGATGTAAAGGAACCTTCTGTGATCGAGTTCTAATCGCATTTGAACAATTTATTAGGTATTTTATAAGCATTTTGAGTCTTCGTCAACTATCAAATCTATTTCTAAAATGCTTAATAGATTCTTTTAAGATTTTGACATTCAAGCAATTCCAGTCGTCCTTTAGAAATACCAAATTCCGACGTTATGAATCTTTAAATATATACTAGTCACCCGGACTGGCTTCGCATAGATGCAATGTAACAATGAGACGTCATGATTATCTAAATTATATCGATGCATTTTTTGGCGCTTTGATAATCACAATTGAAAGTCATAGAAGCTGTCTAAGAATCTTCAAACGGACAACTATATTTTTGTTGCGTGTATTTTGAAATCTGTGATGTAATCTAATAGATTTGCTGAAATGATATGCAATAAAAAAAGTTTTAATTTACATTAAATGCCCAACGTAATTGAAGTATTTCTTTTGATATGGGTCAGCACTATATTTGTATAATTAAAGTCACATAGAACCAATTATTTTTCAATAATATGTAAAATATAAAAATGATTGCTGAAAGTTATGTACATATGTGTGATAGAAATATTCCATCGCGGATTTATTTGTAATCATATTTCATATGTATAATTTTGTAGTACAGTCTCTTTATCAACCTCATAAGGTTTAGTCAGCGTTTTCAATATAAGCATCCCAAAAATCCTTGTTAAAACTTTAGCGGAATACATCTACATTTCTCCACTTTATAAAAATGAAATATATACATGAATCTTACAGAGTAAATTTTCTTAATAATACTGGAAACCGTATCAAAATCCGTTGCGTAATTTAGAAGCATTAAGGTAACATACATACAGACACGAAAAGCGACTTTGTTTTGCTTTAAAATTTACTAAGTAATACATGCAGCATGCTTAATTAATTTCGAATTACATCAAAGAATGCTTATACCCATAGAATTATAAAACAGCTTGCACGGACTGCTTGCATCCTTGTTATTCTGTATACAGATCAGTCGAAACACAATGACAGCCGCTAAGTGTCAGATATATTTGTATTTTAAAAATTAGACCATTTAAAAAAAGGAATCTTAGCTATCGATGCTAAATTAGTTTTTATTCTACTAAAATGTGAAAAGAATTCTGACAGCTTTAAGCATATGGAGCAACATATATATTACATACTAGCTTTTGCTTGCGGTTTCGCACGCGTAATTGTTAATATATACCTCGGAAGTAATACGTTTGTTTTAGGTAAAAGATACCTTATATCCTTTTCTATTTCCCCGACAACATAAATGATAAAATTTCTTGATAATAGGTTGAGTAGTTAAGGCGTATAAGCCAAAAAAAAAACTCACTTTCGCATTTATGATTTTCACAAGTACGATTTGGCTTTGACGTACCGCAAACCGAATACGCAAAATGGTGTATTAATTAATAAACTTAATTTCACCGGTTTCCGCGTAATAATCATTTTATCAGATTAATCTGAACGAAACACCGGTCGGTCGGTCAATAATGCTAATGAACCGTCCCAGATGAATGCACAATGAGAGTAGCAAACATACACTGACTGACCATGCTCCCGGAAATTACATGCCTAGACTACAAATTTAACCCTTAGTTAGATTTTGCTAAATTGGTAATGAACTTCATTTGTTATATCCATCTCTCTGCTGATCAACGTAGCTTTAAAGGGTGCAATTAGTCGAAACTTTCGATAAGGAGAAACATAGTTCATCATAATTCTCATCATCTTACCCTTATCCCACTTAAGTAGGGTCGGCACAACATGCTTTACATTTTCACTCTCCCCTGTCAAATGTCATCTCAGTATTCACACCTTTTATATACATATCATTTTTCACACGATCCATCGACACCTTTTTCGGTCTTCCTCTACCAATATATCGGTCCACTTTCAAACTCAAAATTTTCCTTGTTACATGATTTTCATGTCTTCTCATAATATGCCCGTACCATGCTAACCTATTACTTCTCAACTTCTCTGTCACTGGTGGTATTTTCACACTTCCCCTGATATACTCACTCTTAATCTTATCCATTCTGGTTACACCACACATCCAGCTTATCATTCCGATCTCTGCCACATGTAATATTTTCACATCCAACTCTTTTGTAGCCCAGCACCCGAATCCATTCACAAGGGGAAATATTGTTCTGAAATTATGACGCGGTGGTAGAGCTTTTTTTTAATATTTTACGGGTACGCGCTTGGCCTCGTTCTCACCTGATGGTAAGTGAAAGTGACGCCATCGATGGATCGCGCTTACCCGTTAAAAAATCGACTTCAATCACCTTGTGAGCTTCATCACCATCGAGTTGAAAATCTGGATTTTCAGTCTGTGAGATTATGGTCAAACGTATGAAACATATAACGAAAGGATGATGGCAGTTTGTATTGCATGTCTCATCCAAGTTTGAATAGCTAGTTCCGGGATAACTTTTGGTTGGGGTTGACCAATTTCCGTAACAGTGTCCAACATAGTTTTCCATGGAAATGGGAGTAATTGAAAATCATTTAGCAACAAGCAATCGATATATTCTGACGCGCCATAACATTTTAATATGTCAATAAAAAATACTCAAAATTCAAAATGGGAAAGAACAAAAGACTGCAGAAAAGATAATGTAACTAGTTATAGCGTTATTGTCATTTAGGAGCGATTTTATTTTCTTTCAATCAAACATGCGTACATTCCTTATAACATTACTTATAAGTAAATCCGATCTTACTCGACGACTCTGGCTCAAGATCTGAAATGCTTAGTAAATAAATTAGATTCTGTGAAATATTAAATCCACTACTTCTTCCCAATAAAATAATGGCAGGCATCAAATGAAAATGTCAAGAACAATGTTCCAAGAATACTAAACGCAGCGTTATATTATCGGAGTAAATGAAGAGTAATTGGTCAATCGAGTACCTTTATTTGCGATCCTTTGCACTTGCTCCAATGTGCATTTAGATATCACGTGTTGTATGCACAGTCATCAACACCCAATGTTCTAATTACAGCTTGCCCCAATCTTGTCATTCATAACGGTCGAGCTTGATGAAATATGACCGCTATTAGGGACGGGGATGCGGCTTTTAGTGGGCCACTTTAGCCGTCTACAAAATGTTCCTTTACATTTGTTGTGAAACTAATATGATTTTTATTATCTCATGGTAAAACCAGTTATAAATTTTGTTATGTTCGTGATTTCTATTTATTTGTTCCTCATAAGTGTTGTTCAATGATGTAGTTAAACTTAGATTACTAGAGGTTTTATTATTATTATTACTACTAGGTTTTATTACAAGCTAAATTAGAACCTAGATTAGACCTACGAGTTTGCAATTTTGCATGTTTGTTCAGACCTAATGTCAATCAATGCACGAAAATGAAATAAGAACAAAATGGCGAATTTCAAAACGGACGCCATGAACATTGTAAAAAAAAGCTTTTAAAGGCTTGTTTTTAAAAATGTTTATCTAAATATTAATTTACATATACTCATGTACACAAAAATAATAGATTAAATCATTTATAAGAGAAAAGGTACGTAAAAAATTTATAGAATATGAATACAACAATTTTCAACAGGTGGGCAGGACAGCGTTGCATGTAGCTTGCGAAGGTGGACATTCATCAACCGCTGCGCTCCTGGTATCTCACGGCGCATCACGGGAGGCGCGGGACAACTCTGGCCGCACCCCACTACACATAGCGGCTGTTCATAGGCACACTGAGCTTGTGAGAGTGTTGCTCGAAGCGGAATGTCACGTCGACGCTATCGACAATGTGTGTATAAAATGTCATCTCTCGGAACATGCTATCCTAGTCATCATAGTCTTAATTGTTCTACGCCTGGTAAAATTATTTTTCCTGCTTAGTAAAAAAACTTCGTCCAATTTATTTTTTCCTGCTTAATAAAAAAAACTTCATTCCATTTATTTTGATTGGAGTTTTCCAACTACTTACTTACTAAAAGTAGGGTACTTACTACCCACGTATTTTTATTTCTTAATGGTAATTTTATCGTTGACTATTTTTCCATAATTTATGGCACCTCTATAAAATTTTATATTTTTTGCTAATCTCCATAGAAAAGCATAATGGTAAGTGGTTTAAATTATAAACTCTGTTAAGTCAGTAAAAATCTTATAAAAATATTAGCTCTACCGTTTTGAATATTAGCCCCGAAAAAAAACAATCGTCACTCCAATTTTATTGATATCCATAAGTTTCCCCTTATCCTGTCTACATTGTAAACGATTTTTTGTTATTGATAGAACGGAGTCACCGCGTTGCAGATGGCATGTGCTCAAGGCTGTCGAGGAATCGTTGAACATCTGTTGACATTCGGTGCAAACGTACATCTACAAAATAATGTAAGTATTTACACACGACTCAATGAAAACATAAAACAAGCATAACGCTATGTGTCTTTTATTACATTATAAACACATTATTTATAATTATTTATAGTCTGTCTATTCCCGAAGGGTTATTCGTTCTTGAATTGGTACGAACGAAATAGATTTTTTTTCGATAAAAAATGTTTTGAGGGCAAAAAGAACTTTTCAATTAGGAACAAATTAACAAAAATTATAACAAATAATACACGTATGACGTTAATATAGCAACAGAGTCATAGCTACCGCCGTGTCAGCCATATCAATGATACGGTCCCCGAACTATAGGAGCCCTGATTTGTATAAAAATTCCTAAAAGTTCCCTACAACTTCAACAATATACTCTGAATAAAGAAATAATTAAAATATGAAGAGATAGTCTTTATAGGTCTCATTGATTCCTGTCACATGTCATCAAATAAATACATGATATATTCAACGGTAAGAAGTTACACAATTCCCTCCAAGAAATTCTGATACGGGGCTCCCATAAGGCCAGCTACGACACTGAATGGTAGTATATTGATTCCTTGAGTCATGAGAAAACACAAATAGCAAGAGAAAAAATGATTTTTTTCATTGCCTAGGTTGGATCGTCAGCCCTTCACGCCGCGTGCGCGGCAGACGCAACAGATATCGTCGAACTTCTCCTGTCTCACGGTGCCGACCCGACTCTGAGAGATCAGGTATTACTTATAGAACAAAACTTTATACTTCATTGTAGTGGTCTGGTGAAACTGCAGCGGCCTTAACAGGCCAACAGTGTAGTCAGTTCGAAAAAAAAAAACTTCATTGTTATCATCAAAATATAATTAATGTCAAAAATTAGGTACGAAGTATTGTTATAGGATTATTTAAAAACTTGGTCGAAAAATTAAAAATAATGTTTTTTTTTTGCGACAACTCCGCCGCTTGTGACTTTCAACTATATAAAAAAAACAACAAGATGACTTCAGAAGTGTAAAAAAGGACCTTAAAAACCTGTTAAGTTGTCAATAACAAATGGATTACGAACAGAACAGAATTACAATAAATTTTTTTCATGTAAGAATTGCTAGTTCTAAAAACAATGACTTCAATCTTGAGATGACTACTCACAGTGAAAACTATTTGCGTATAATTTTAATTGCAATATATAATACTAGTAACCACCCGTGATTGATTTCGCAATAAATGACTATGAAGTGTATGAAATTTACAATACAGTGTATGAAAAATGAACAATAAAAGGTAGTCTATAACACTAATATACAAAATATGCCTTTTAATGAAAGTATTTTCAGAATCGAATCAGTAGTTTTGGAGAATACATCCTACACATAAACATTACCTCTTTGTAATAATACCAAATATAATTTTTTACAATTAATTGTAAGGGAATTTGATTACGGTGATATTACTTATGTATAATATTAATATTAGGTGGTAGAGCTACGCTGAAGCTATTACTGGTTTCAGCATGAATGGGTCGGCTCGCCCGGGGTAGTACCACCCTCTCACAGAAAACCGACGTGAAGTAACAGTGGTTGCACTGTTGCGTTTCGTTCGGCCAGCGAGAGCGCCGGAGGCCCACATATTTAAAAGGCCGGCAACGCACTTGCGACTCCCCTGGTGTTGCTAGTGTCTATGGACGGCGGTGATCACTTACCATCAGGTGACCCACCTGTTCGTTTGCCTGCTACAATATAAAAAAAAAAATATTAAAATACATCGGAAGAAATGTTGGAACAGTGGGAAATTATGGCATACAATTAAAAAGAGTTTCTTGGAGTTTACGGTTATGTTGGCATAGTTGTTTTTACAGATTTTATTTATAATCTCAAGTTGTATGTATGTAAACCCGAAAAGGCTTAGTGTAGAACACTATCTTTGATAATTAATTTTATATTGGCCTGATTTGGTTTGTTATTCATATCGTATTAAAAATGATGTTTATGGGAAATATTTAATTCCGTGTCAAATAAGTAGTCGGAAAATAAATAAGCAAGCATGCAGAACTAGTTTTGAATAACTCATATACTGCCAAGTATATGACTGCCAAGTACTAACAACCTTTGAACTTTCATTCATGGAGGATAATTTTCTTTTAATGCACGATAATGTTCGTCCTTACACTGCGGCGGTAGTATCGGAGTACCTTACTGAGGTCGAAATCCAAGATAAGGTGTAGCTAGACAACATGTTTGTGACAAACTGGGATAGCAAATTAAACTAAGAAATCCAGCACCATTTATAACCTAAGGAACATCAAAAGTGCATTGGTTGAGAAATTGAACCCAGTGCCACAAAGTTTCATTGACAATTTAATACAAATTATGCCCAGCAGGCTGCAGGCAAGTTTGACAACAAAAAAGCAGCTTTTCGAACAATATTTAATTTTCAATTATGTTACATCAAAATTCCTTACAATATACAATATTGGCCGTATTGTCTCTGATTTTGTTTTTCGTATCGAATGTACGTATTCAAAAACGTTTATTTTTCTATTTTATGTATTTCAAAAGTTTGTATTATCTATATGAAATTATTTTTCTGGTCATTTCACTTTTTATATTGATCCTCTAAATATGTCCATGAGTATATTATAGGTATAAAATTAATAAGTAAAAAGACGCGATTATCAGGGGACACCCGGGTTTGAACCGGGGACCTCTCGATCTGCAGTCGAATGCTCTACCACTGAGCTATATCCCCGTATACTATGTAGTTGAAAATAACCTTTATAATTTTAAACAATTCTGATAATCGCAACAAATTTATGACGTTTTATAATATTGTTTCAAGCACAATTCCAAGTATAGATTGGCCTTCTACTGATATTAATTATGAAATAGATAAAAAATGAATAGAATGAAAAATAATTACAACATTAAAATTAAGCAAGAAAAAAAAATACCGTTTATTTCTAAAAATGTATTAATATAATGTTTTAATAAACAATCTATAAATAAACTTTCTGTGGAGGCTAAGAACTTACTTGAATATGCTTCTTTTTCATACCTCTGGCAACCAACCCTTACTAATGAAAATTATTACGGTCACTAAATGACCCTCTTGTTTGAAATTTCCAGAAAGTTTTTATAACATCTCAGAATTCATGTTGTCGTGTTATTTATTATTTTCAATTCACACTGCACAATAACCCAGCTATATTTTGCAATATGTCAACTATATTACATAATACGGAGAGTCAAATAACGCAAGTATATAATAAAAAAATAAAGGTCACACACACCACACACAAACACATGTACTACAACATGATTCTATTAAAACATTCCAGTAAAGATTGGTACCCAGTGAACATAAAATAAAAAGAAAGCGTTTAAGTTATCATCCGGACTGAGGAATAATTTATTTATGATATCTTGGTCTTTCGTGATAATGGTTTTCGGACAAAGCAACGACAATTTCAATCATCATCTACCTCTGCGTACAATCATCATGGTCATTTAACGATAGTACCAGAAACCATAAATTACATAAATAATAAATCAAAAGTTATGATACGACATGTCCATTTTTGAAATTTAATGTAGTATATTTTTTTACATGCGAGTATTTGTCCTATCTATATATATATAATACATTTAAATGGTATCCTTTCACGTTTAGTATGCACAGGGCTAGTTAACTTCGTTCTGGAAATGTTAACATAGAGAAAGTATGCTATATATATATATCTTTCACGTTTAATATATATAGCATACTTTCTCTATGTTAACATTTTCAGAACGAAGTTAACTAGCCCTGTGCATACTAAACGCGAAAGTATACCATTTAAATGTCGGTGTAAGCGAAAAAAAAAACCAATGTTATGTTAAATATCATTTAGGAAGACCGAAAAAGGTGTGGATGGATTGTGTGAAAACTGATGTGTATAAAAAGTGTGAATACTGAGATGACATGTGACAGAGGAGAGTGGAAAAGGAAAACATGTTGTGCCGACCCTACTTATGTGGGATAAGGGTAGGATGATGATGATTTCATATATCATTTCGTTTTTTTTTATTTCTGTAAAACCGAACTGTACAAATATTTGAAATAAACGAGTAACTTTTGTTATTTTATAGCATAATTTAAAAATTGGTAGATTTCTTTATTTTTATTTTATTCTTCGAATTGACCTACACTCTTAGCCTGGCAAGGCCTTCCCAGTTTCACCGGACTACTTGTAGATTTACATAACGCGTTGAATATACTTTGTATATATACTTATATATGTATATATATACTATAAAATACTTGCACACAATATCTCCGTCTCGCTCTTGTATAACAACCCACGTTTGCAATACACGGGCTTATTTCTGTGAATTTATTGAATCATGTATTGTAATCTCTGCATTGGTTCTGGTTTCCTAGTATTATCACTTCATAGTTTTAAATGATTGACGTAGGTGAAATGGAATAAATAAAGAAGGCTCGTTGTTTTTTAGATTAGGTGTATAATTTATTTGTAAGTGTAATAACAATAATAATAAGGAAGTTTTTTTAACATCACAGATATTCATGTAATTGCTAAATGAAACTGTATTTTTTATCTTTCTAGATGTACTTACGATTGCATGATGTAATAATAATAATGGTGTAAATTATATTAACATCCCATTTGGATATTCTTCCCACTTGGGAAATCACGAGAAACTTATCTAATTTGCAAGGCTTATTCCAATGGGAATGGACAAAGTCACCAAGTTCTTATTATGCTTAAATTGTAGCCTCTGGAACAATTTAGGCATTCGAATAATTGTATTGAAAATAAATTACAATTATCTCAATCAGCTTAATCAATTTTGGTGAGACTCGTACTACAGATGTTTAGTGGACTTTTCAGAGAATTAAATGGGTTCATTGTCTTTTCCCATAGCGTTAAGTAGGAATGACAAAATACAATTAAAGAATAAAAGACAGTCCATAGTTATTCTGGTAAGACACGTAATTTGACGTGGACCAAGTCACAGGCGCCATCTAATATAGTATGAAACATATCACATGGTATAAAACAGCGTTCTTCTTCCTACTCTGATGGCAATCAGTCCCCTTTATTGGAAAACGTGTACGTAATTACTAGTATTCTCTTATTGGAATTTGTCAGACAGTTTATGTGGCATCTTTGATTTTTGCTCTATGTAATCTCACTTATGCACAATAACGAAACTATATTACGCAAGAAGCCGCCAATATTACACAATATAGCATCAATTAATGTAAGATTTTGAATAAGTCTAAAATTATGTCAATAACTCCATAACCATTGTCACCTCAACGGTTCCGTTGCGTTGTTATATCGAATCTTCTATTTATATATAAATCCGATACCATTGGAACGTAATTTTGTTTTAATTTTAAACAAAGGTAAAAATTGATTCTGGATGATACTAATTTTATATATAAAGCAATTGTCCAACATAACTTATCAACTTCAACCATAAAATTAGGTCATACGAGAACTTGGTGAGAACGAGATAAAATAAGTATGTAATATTTATTTTATTTATGAAATGCCCTTTTTGCCGAATTCTATACGATCTGTTCAGTAAAGTCATATATTCATCATATATCTGTAGTCCCTGTGTTTTACGATTAATTTCATGAAATAACATTTGGATGTGGCGCAGCGGTCGTAAATGTCGTTCCACATATCTATGCGACATCGTATCCATGTATCTTTATGTTCGCGGTGTTGTATTCAGTTTTTATTACAAGTAAAAAAACAATGTACAATAAATTTTGTATGCGAGAAATCGTTGAAAATATTTAAGATTTGTCATTGTCAATGTTATTCAAATGTTCACTGTTAGAAATTGTCATTGAAAAAAGTACCTACATACTTTGTCAATTGCTAATTGCTTTGTTAATCTTTTTGGCCATTCTGAACATATAAGTTCGGGCTTTCGTGCAATATCGTCAAGAGTTTAATAGATAAAAAAGTTAAAATATTATTATAGCAATCTAAAATCGACATTTCTTTATCCTTAATTTGCCTCGATGTTATACATGTAGTATAATACGTATTCATAACTAAA
Organism: Antheraea assamensis; assembly: GCA_035772565.1. NCBI lineage: Eukaryota > Metazoa > Arthropoda > Insecta > Lepidoptera > Saturniidae > Antheraea > Antheraea assamensis. The sequence continues at coordinate 7,346,803 of JAQQSE010000045.1, forward strand.
TTTGTGTTCTGCGCATCTATATTCAGAGCGGTCAAAAAGTTTGACGAACACTGTATATGGTAATCAAATAAACCTATATTCATTTAATTACTGTAAACTTAGTTACCTATGGCTGTTTGATTGCTCATCTTGAATGAATTTATTAATATTAGCAAATTAAATGAAGATATCCATGTAAATTTTGAGTAAATTACAGCCTTCCACTTATTAACTACAAAGACGTAGCTTTGATATTATCAATTTAACCTATACATTTATTTCTGTATATTGCAGAGAATATCTATCTATGTAGTTGGAGTACTGCTTTTGTGACGTTGTTGTGGCAAAGATGGCGGATATAACTTGAAATATCAAATTCGACGATGTCGAGTCATTAAATTGAGGCTGTGATAATTTATTTTTGATACAATTATTTTAGATTTTATATTTTTTCTTATGTACATTACATTTTAATCATAATTTTAATGTTTTTGACGGGTTTTTGGCATGCCATGTAATTTGTTCTTCATAAGTATGTATCATTTGAATATCAAATGAATTCTGAGATTTCAAAAGGTAATTCTGGAAAGTTCTAATAAAGTGGCCACCATTTTGTTAGAACAGCAAAACGTTATACAAGACATTTTCTGAAACGGAATAATAAACCACTTTATAATGGCAGAAATAATCTCCGATAATGACAATTATCGGACAAAGAGATAAGATAAGAAAAAGAATTGGACGCTATTTTGTATTTTATTTACTTTAACTAGCTGTGTCCGCGACTTCGTCCGCGTGGAACGGAATACAAAACACAGTGATTAATGAAACAATCTGAATTTATATCTGTATATCTTGTATATTTGTAATATAATGCCTCAGGCTAAAAACGAATAATGGTCGTATCCCTTTCTCACTTCAATAATAACTCAAAATTAGGGCTTCCAAGTTCCTTTGATGTGTATAAAAACCGTGGGCCTAACTATTGTGCTGCATCTATCGTCATATAGTCAGACAGTCCGTAGCACACGATGGTAATGTGTGCACACATCTAAATTTATTGCGAACATAGTCAAAACTTCGTGACGATATACGCAGATATAGGAGTAACATAACACTAATATTCTAATTTAACAACTGTAAAAACAATATTAACCCCTGAACTGTCCAAAACCATAAATATTTAAGTTCTATACAAACGAATGTAGACCTGAAGCATAGGTCAATAGACTGTTGGCTTCATACGCTTTAAAATACCTGATTTATTACAAAGCTTTGAAAAATAACAAAAGATGAATTGTAAAATAATAATTTTCATGTAAAATGTATCATTAAATTATTTTTTCATTTGTACGAACTTTTTTTACTAAACCATGAAATTTACAATGTACGATGTAGTGAAATTAAAAAATAATTATAATAATAATAATAATAATAATATTTATTGTTCCAAGTCAAGGTGTACATAATTTACAGTAATATTGGTATCTGCACTAGTTAAAAACCGTATCGCAGATATCACAATTTCATTTAATAAGTTCTATAACAACAGTGACTTAAACATATTTAATAATAAAAATTAATAAGTGGTTAAATTGCAAGTGTGTGAATATGTAAGACAAGTGTGTGTTTTGTGATAATAATGATTGGATTCTGTTTTAAGTAAAATGTATATGTTTTGAACTGCCTAAAAATGAATCATATTTTAAATTGTGGTTTTAATAATATTTCTGTATTTAAGTAACTTTGTGAATGTAACCATTTGAAAATGAGAGTTTTAATCGTATGACTGTTGTATTGATTGATCCCCAATATCTTATTTGCTTTATTATAGAGTAATCCTCCCAGGTAGCCTTCAAAACGACAAGCAAACGAAGTGTTATATCTAGGAACTTTTATTATGTCCTCAACCCTTCTCTTGTCAGAGAATTGCAAGCTTGTCGTACCTACATGTTGACGAAGAATAACTTGCAAGATAAAAAGCTGCCTAACGGTTAAGACCTGACATTCTTGGTAAAGATTCTCTGTCGGGTACCTATATGGCCGGAAAGACATCACCTTCAGTATGGCTCTTTGAGCCCTTTCTAGGGGTAGTAAAATAGATTTACTAGCTCCTCCCCAGGAGGAAATGCAGTAGAGTAGAAGTGACTGACACAAGGCGAAGTATATCATTATTATAATGCTTTTGTCCGCTGATTGTCTAATAGATCTAAAAATTGGAATCAGTCTACGGATGCGATGAAGTAGTGTCGAAATATGATATTGAAAGGTTAGTTTCTGGTCTATAATAATACCCAAATATTTGATGCTTTTAACTTGCTCTAAATTTGGGCAGTTACAGTAATTAATTTCATTTAGTGTATTTGAACACAATGAAGAGTGCATAGTCAATTTCACATAAGATTCGTAGGTTAAATCAGCTTTATTTTGAATATTGAAGGTCATGAATTTTGTTTTACCTGAATTAAGTGTAAGTTGATTTGTACGTAGCCAAAAACTTATAAAATTGAAACCTAATTGAGCACTCTTAAATGTATCTTTCCAGTTCTGACCTTGAAATAAAAGAACAGTGTCATCAGCAAAGGTAATAATTTTACCGTTTTCTATTTTAGACTGACATAACTCGTTTATATAGATCATAAATAGTGTAGGTCCGATAATACTACCCTGCGGGACGCCATGTGTAACTGGAACTGGATCACTAACAATATCACCAATTTTAACAGACTGTGTTCTCTCTGTAAGATAATCTTCAAAAAGTTTGAACTGTAAACCACGGATCCCCAAATGCTCAAGTTTTTGTAAGAGGAGAGGAATCGAAACGGTATCAAACGCCTTTGCAAGATCGAGAAAGATACCAAGACATTTAAAACCCTTATCAAGGTGTTTTGAAATAAAGGCGCAAAGTTCTGTTACAGCGTCAACCGTGGATCTGCCTCTACGAAAACCATACTGGTTATATGATAGTAATCCAGAGCTTTCCAAAAATTTTACCAACTGGTTATTAATAATTCTCTCTAATATTTTGGAAAAGATAGGCAAAAGGGAAATCGGACGATAATTATTTATAATTGATTTGTCGCCATCCTTGTGCACTGGGATAATTATGGACCGCTTGAATGCCATTGGGAATTTACCGCTACCAATCGAAAGGTTGCAAATGTGTGTTATCGCAGGTATCAGTTTATGTTTGTTTAATTTAAGCACATTCGCTGATATTCCATCCCAACCAACCGCACATTCAGTTCGAAGTGAATTAATTATTGAAAGGACTTCAAAATTATCTGTTTCTAGTAAAACAAAAGAATCTCTTTGTATAGGGCCTAAATCAGGGCTTTCTGTGGCATTAAGATTTATCTTCTCGGCTAGATTTCTACCAATGTTTGCAAAATATAGGTTTGCTTGGTTAACAGCATAAGTGTTATCTGAGTAAGATTTTAAGAGCTCGGTTGAAATTTTATTTTTAATTTTAAAATTAGTGATATTGTTTATACATTGCCAAGTTTTCTTTATAGAAGCCTTACTTGCTTTTTGTAGTTGGTTTTTTTCATATTCAATTTTTAATTTTTTAAACAAGTTCCCACAAAAGTTTCTGTATCTCAAATATGTTACTTTGAGAATATCATTATTCGGGTGTTTTTTTAGTTTTAAATGCATTTTATCCCTATTTTTAATACATCTTAAAAGCCCTAGAGTCATCCATGGTTTTAAGATACGATTTCGACACGAAATGCGATGTACTATTGAATTGCGACTTACGATTTCGGATAACGACGTTACCAAAAAGTCAGCCGCTTTATTAGGGCAACTTAGAGTGTAAAATGTGCTCAAATCAAGGTTCTGCACATCCTTGTATATTCCCTTATTGTCAACCTTTGTTGTAAATAAGGGACTATTTCGTTTGTGATTTAAATCTTTTACCGATATCACAATTGACTTGTGATCTGTAATGCTGCTATTGACCACAAGTGTGATACTAGTCAGATTACTTGTAATAAAGCTGTGGTCTAGGCAATTATCTGCTCTTGTAGGAAGAGTATGACTTGGGTATAAACCAAAGGACGTAATCAAATCCAAATAATCACTAGCGCGCGGATTTTTTGTATCATTTTTTATATCAATGTTAAAATCACCCGTGAGGATTATAGTTTTTTTGCCTTTTAAGGATTCCAATAAGCTTTCTAGAGATTTAAAAAATATATCTAAGTCATGAAAGGACGGTGGCCTGTACATTGAAATAAGAACAGTACTGTTATCAAATACTGTTACTAGACAGTTTGCTTCTTCAAATTCCGGTTCAAATGTATTATGAGATAGTGAATGTGAAATATAAACTACCACACCATCGTTTTGGTTAAAATTTTTCTTTGTTGTTATTGATGTGTATTTACTAAGAAATGGGGGAGAAACATTTACTGATAGCCAACATTCTGTAAGAACTATAACATCCGGAGTTAGACAAGTAGAATTTAATGTAACGCAAAAATCATTAAAATTGTGCTCTATGCTTCTTATGTTTTGGCAGAAAATAGTTAAATTTTTATCAGTGTTACTGATATATTTACTACAATCTTGAGGTAGGCACACGTATGATGTAAGATTACTTAGATCATCAAGATCGGTAGTGAATTCGTCCATTTCATGTAACATTGTCAAGATTTAAATTTGTCTTACAAACAGATTCGTTGTTCATTGATGTTTTATTATATACTAAAACATATCTATAAGTATGTAGTAATCTTACTTGTTTGATAATTGTATTGAAAATGATAACTTTAGGCATAAATATTGACTTAGCATTTAAGGTATAAATTTGTTGGCGGCTTGTACAAATTTGACAGGCTTTTTAGAAACTTCGCAAATATGACATATAGAATTAGTATACAGTAACTATAAACAGTCAGAAATTTTATGTAAACCAAAGCACGAAATTTAATGATTATGATATGCAAGGGTATATGGTGTGTGTGTATAATCAAATGAGAGTGATATGAGGCCGTGTAAGTTTGGATTAGTAAAAACATTGACGACACAAATCTAACATACATTATACTCCTAATAATTATGTGAGTATACACGGTAACTAGTCATTTAAGCATGTTCCCTAGCTCTTGCAATTGTGCCTCCGTTTTAACTAATATGTGCGGAGAACCATTTTCTTTTCTAAGAAAGATACGCCCGTTAGATATCCAGCAGTGGGAGTACATGTGAGTCTTGGCAAAAGATCGAGCTAGAAAATACAGTCGTTTCATTTGTACAGTAAGTTTTTCTGCGATAAAAATAGGTGTTCTAGGCTCCTCTATACCCAAATGAGCAGACGTAAGTCGGTCTGCTCGATTTGCTTTATTATATTCTTTTACCGCTTTTAGAAGTTTTGTTTTGAGCAAAGTGTTTGAGAATTCTGCTGTAATCGACAACACCTTGCTGTCTGGCTTGCCATGAACTGAAAAGACGTCTCTAATATCTCCCCTTCTAATGTCTAGTTTTAAGAAACTGAAGAGTCCTTCCAGTATATTGTACAAGTTTTCTTTAGTCACCATTACGTTTTTAGGAACATTTCTTATTTCTATGCAAGTTTTGATCGAATTCCTTTCCAGGTAATTCAATTTCTCCTGCATTGAATTTATTTGCTGAACAATATTTTTACGCTCATTTTCGAGGCCATTTATTTTAGATTCTAAAGCCGAAAGTTGTTCTGACAAAGAGTTCATTGCCTTTTCAATAGAATTGTTCGTTTCTCCGATGTTCAATATTTCATTTTTGAGATCTTTAAAGTGACCCTCTAGCGAATCCAGACGGTGATTTTGTTCCGTGGTTAGTTTATCAAACATTCCCTTCAGCTCCTCCTTAAAAGCTTGAAAATTGTCGGGGGTCTTCTCAATACAGCGTCTTTTACCCCTTAGAGTAGTACTCCCAGTTTTGCTTGTCATATCCTCATCCTCAATATCTTTATTGGAATTAGTTAGATCGGATTCAGAAGAAGGCGATACCAGCTTGTTTTTTTTCTTTATTGGGGTACGTTTATTCATGTTTTAGTTTTGTTATTATTATTAATTTATTTCTAAGTAACCAGTTATTTTTACTATATATTTTTGATATTAAAATATTATTTATAATTATGGATGGCGATATCAATAGGATGTATCCGAACTTGTTATAATATTCTGAGCGTGTATCCAAGCACCACATTCAATTTGTAATATCTAATCTGGCAGTACAACCATTTCATAGACAAATTTTGTTTATTTGAATTTATTATGTTGGTACCGCTGTTTGGATGTCAAATCAAATAACAACATCAACCGTTAGGTATGTCAGATATCGTTTATAAAAACATGTATATTATTGTTTGTAATGAAATACCTTCAATTTGCAATGACGTATCTCTGTATGTCACCAATTCCTTATTGTGTAACTTGATGGATTCCGTCGATGAACTACAGAGTTTACAGCAAACTGCGTACATTACCAGCACTGACAGGTTAGAAACCTTTGTAACTGTATTTGGATTAAAACCAATGCACTATTCCTGCTTAATGAAATTTAAAAGTAGAGAGCAATAGTAGACATATTCACAGTAAGCCACCGGAAACGGAAGAACATAACATAATCTGCCATTTTGAGATCTAAGTCTTAAAAAATTAGCCGAGGGTTTATAATATTCATTCATATATACTTCACATAGCTCATTCTTATTATTATTTTTAAGTTATCCTTTCTTTTCAAAAATCATATTTTACTTATACAAAGTACTTTGTAAATTATTCAATCAAAAGAGAAATATGTAATATTTGTAATTAGCCAATTTTGCATATTAATTAATTACTGAACATCTTAGGGTATTAATATTTATTTATATGAAAATAAATTATTAACCATTTTTCTTTCGTACTATGTCTTAGTAATGTAATACTGTGGAAATGTTTATTTATGTTATAAAATACCCTGGTTTTTGGATGAGGCTAAAGTCCTTTTACTTATCTATTTTTCTCGCGTACTTAACTTCCGTCGTCATTAAAATTACAATAACTTTTGATAGAGTTAACCGATTTTAATGAAACAAAAAATTAATATTGCTCCGGAATATTTTTGATTATTTTCTTGCTGGTGTTGTATCAGAAACCTAGTACTTTACCATTGATGCCTATTCAAACAAACAGACACACATTTCAGAAAATGATTGAAATGTATTTTATTACTTATTCCAAGACACCTGCAATAATTTTTTTCTCAAAAATCAAAGAAGTACAGACACGTTGGATTTACATTCTTATTATATGTATAGATTAACCAATTGCTTTCGAAGTTATATTTAAATTAATAAAATAATTTACCTTTCGAACATAATTCTGTTATCAGAATCAAGGTTCATCACTTTTCTCCTACATCTTGCATCTGATGTGCAAGCTATACTACTGTACAGTTTCATCAACATCCAACAAACTTGGTTTTTCGAATTTGGTTAGTTTAGTTTAGTCGAGTTAACAAATACAAAATATGTACATATTTGAGTTCGTGAGGCACACATGCTGGTATACATGTGTGCTTCAGTATTTCGTTTATGTATGATTAGCTTAGCTAGTTTAGCTTAGTAATATTCGCTTTGTTGTATCCAAGCCACTTTGAGCTATTGCCAAGCGGCCAAGCGCCATAAGCGCTCGCCCCACTAGTCTAGTGAGACTGTGAAAGTCCATCAGGCGAATAGTGTATAGCCAGTTCGACAAAAAAAATCAACATCCATTGTGTAGTTGTAGTGTGAAAAAGTAACATACATTCATCCAGCGTCAAAAACTTTCTTGTTTATAATATGTATAGGATATTACTTTAATGGACTTAAATGATTATTATGTTTGTGATATGATATTTGGCTACTAAATACTACAAGAACAAATATAGGTACAAAGCGCCAACGTGCTTATGGGCTACTGTGGAGGTTACCCAGAACCCTTTTCACTCTAAGCTGATATAAACTGATCGAGAATATATATTCATATCTTTTTGCCCGGTCACAATTGAAAATTGATTTATTACCGTGGATTTACAAGGTTGAACTGCGAAAAAAAAACTATGGTCTAGTAGTCTGACCGGTGGAATATCAATTCGATGTTCGCAGGTTCAAGCCTCGGCATGTACTAACGAATTTTACGGAATTCGCGTACATTTACTAATTTGAATTGGTAACATTATAGGCTGAGGGTGAAAAAAACGTGACAAAACCTGAATCTAAAAAATGTTCTTGTAGTAGTAGTGTAGTTCTTGTAGTGGGAAAAATGTAGAACTGAGAATTTCTCAGAGTTTGAAATCGCCCATAGGTCGAGGGTTGTTGTGGCGATTATGACCCATACCTTGCTTCGGGAAGAGGCCAAGGCCCTGCAGTGGATCTCTTATAGGCTGATGATGCAGATATTGAGGCTAGCGACATAAAGGGAGCCTGCATGGCTGGTTTTTTTCACTTTTTCGTTAAAAAACATAACGATCAACAAAATTGCTTCTTTCCTTAATCTTACTTTGAAAGACGTGTGTTTAAAACTTTTTTTATTCTGTCAAAAGCTAATAATGTAAAAATGTTTGTCTTATTAAAAACCTATTCAAACTTTTCGTGTCAAAGTAATGCTCAAGGGGAAGTTATGTGAATATTTTATAAGAAAATTCACGGGTAAAGTTGTACAACTCAGACGTTATGTTTACATCTAGTAGTTTAATATTACAGTCGAAAATAAATAATTTTCTTTTAATTTGTATTTATATGTTAAATCCAGAATTCATTCGCATTTAACTTCCCAATTAAATTTTATTTACTGAAAATGATTTCATTTTTCGTGCTTCAATAAAATATTCCTAATTATTTTTATGTAAATATTTCCAAATTATACAACTAAACATAGGTTGATTATGTTATTAAAATATGCCATATATAAACTATTAATAGAAATATATGACTACTTCAAGAAATAAAAAGAGAGGGTAAATTGTAATCAAGATTTTTATATAGACAATTGTTACTATAATCTAGCGGCGTCATTTGTATTTAACAACTTTGAATATTTATGTAGGTATTTTCATTCTTCTACCGGCAGACTTACTTACAGACTTACTTGGAATTTAAATATAGAAATATAGACTTGGCCGTTGATTTTTGGTTGGTTAGTTGGTTGTATATAATAAGTACAATGTAGTCAGTAATGAAAATATTTTAGATAAATTGGATAAATATTCTAGTGGTCTCAATCCCCGATGAGTGTAGCCGGTGGAGCTGCGGAGTCACCTCCCGAAGGGTTCAGGCGAGCCGCCAGAGGATCCTTCTCCGCTATCCTGGATTTATTGACGGCGACAGCCAACTTGGATCATCACCATGTGAGTAGTGTGTTGTTTGTAAAATGTTCGGTTTTTTATCATTATTTATTTCTATCTTCTTATATATAATTAAAATTATAGTTTTGCGTTATGTGCGCTTCATCCAAAAAGTACTGAATAGATTTAGATCAAATTATTTAGTTTTACTTCTTCAACAATTTGAAGACATTACGATTTTTATAAGTACTACGCGTTCAGCGATTTGTGGACTGGAGCGAGCAGTGTGGTGCGCATGCACAGGAGTGGGAAGTAAACAGAGAAAATTCTTTACAGATAAATTTTGTAAGCGAAGTGTATATTTTTGTTTTCAAATTTTTTATATGTTTTCCTCTATACGTAAAATACACTGTTAAGATAATAAAATACGGATACGAAGTCGCGGGTATCAACTAGTTAGCCGTAATACACTATAGGTTATATAGAGTTTCTGTAACTAGGGGCGGGTGATACCGCAACATTTACACCCCTGACCCAGATGCACAACTGATAATTAAGCTCGTCACACAAAAGTTCGGAGATCGAACCTGATCGCATTAATAGTATGGCTTTCGACCACTGCGCCATGTTTGCCATTATCGTTCCACTTTGTATTTTTTGTAGTTATAAATTTAACTAATATTATGAATCCGAAAGTGAGTTTGTTACGTTTTCTTGCTTTAACTACTTAATAAATCATTATAAAATTTTGCATACACTTTCTCAGGTGTACAAAAAAAAACATAGAGTAATTATCATCCTGAAAAAGTACTGTTCCTGAGGGATAGGTCAAATGCACATTAATGCGGGCATAAAGCGTGTATAAAATATTTACTGACTAGACTTTACTTTTATTATGTAATTTCATTTACACTAATCATTTTTAATTCATGATCAATCTATCTGTTATGTAATAAGCTTAATCAATTTATTAAGTATTTAATAAGTTGTGTACTTTTTAATTATTTTATTGTTCATTATCATATAATTTCAATAGTAATTAAAAAGTTTAAGCTTCAATATTTTCTATAAATTTCATTACATAAATAGCTAACTTTAAAATAGCGTAAGCCACCAGTTCTATAGATTAAGTTGGACGTTCATTAAATAGAATAAAAAACCGAGAACATTGCTACAACTATTTGTGTACACTAAAGAGAGGATATCCGGGTTACGATAACTATTCCCGTCCACAGTTATTATGCTAACATTGAACAAATGTGAAACTAATGAATATTATAAAACATTGTACCTAAATAAATCTTCAACGCACTCATTGAACACTCACTTTAGTAATTCATAAAAATAAAATCTGCATTTTACAATTACAGACAAAGACAAGTACAGACCTCTCCACACTTTTTGACCGCTCTGAATATACTTGCGTAGAAGATAAACTTAAGTATAAATGTGTATTACATCATATATATAAACTAAATATAATAAAAAAAAAACTAAAACATGTTTCCAAAAATAATTACTGCAAAAAAATAGTAAGGTAGCGACTAATAATTACGTGAGGGGATCAGGGGGGAGTGGAGGGGCTTTAGGCTAGGAATTTACTTTGCATTAATCACAAGAGTGTTAAACATCGACGTGCGACCCATAAAAAACCAGCTATGCAAGCGCACAAAGCTACTGAGCACGTGTGCGCAAGTAACAACTGTTAAAAGTAGCTAAATCACAACGAAGATGAAGGGTCAGATGATTTTACTAAAATAACATGGATTCTTTGATACCAATAGTCCCCTTGAGGCCATGCACGAGGCTTCATGCACGGAATTAGAATAAATGTGGCCTTACTATTAATATTAAAGTTGTTTATCACTGTGGTTTTAGATTGCAATCTATATAATCTCAAATACTAGTCTTAATAAAGATAATAAAGCAAATTGTGTTTTCTTTTCTTAAATAAATCTAATCCATTTAAACTCAAAACATAAATTTAGAAAGATCTCACGTGAGATTAGGGGAAGAGGAGCGAGTCGAGACATCAAATCTCACATCACATAAGTTGGTCAAAATATCCTCAAAAACACCAAAAATGTATTATTGTTTGGACGATATTCAAAGAATTTAACTAAAAAATAAATTTAACTGATCCATGGTTTTAAATATGTGAGCTTTTTGCGACGAATTAATCTAAAGAGCCTTTATTTTTATGTAATGAGACATGGTGTCATTATCAATCAACTGCGACGTAGTTTGACTCCCGTCGAAGGGTTCCTTGCATTTGTCTTTCACATGCGACCTTTGTTTCGTAATCAATACTAGCCTACATAGTTCCTAGCCCAACGATGTACCTATAGTAAAATCAGATTATTACTGTTTCCGACTTGAACTTATAACTGTTCGATCGAAATGATTCGTTTCCTTATTCTGTAAACGGGCTAAAGTGGATCTATTATAGTATTACTGTATTTATTTTAGTTTTTGTTTATTTACTGTTTATGTGGTGTAAGGTAGTAAACACGTTAAACCTAGCGAGGACTGTCTCTCAAGTGCAGCTGCCGGAATATACCAACAGGTACTTGGCGACAGAATTCCAACTTGAGAGTGGTAGCTAGGCAAGCGGACTTTTTCCTTCACCGAAAGATTCGGCTCAGTTCCAAGGATGACCTATGACCTATGACCTGAACCCACAGTTGAGCCACAATCGTGTCATCATCACCATACAATCTGAATTCTTGATACCGATAGCGTAGTCCCACGGTTATGTATTAAACTCCTTATCACAATCAATAATTCGATAAACTGTTGTGATTATTCAAAAGTACACCATAAATATAGAATACTTTGTTAACTTGTGTAGGTACATTGCCTTCTTCAATTGTACTTAGCGAACAAAACATCAAGTCTTTTACGTTTAAACAAAATACGAATGACTTTATTTCTATTAAGCGTAGAATAATAATAATAATATTCTATTAATACAAGTGTATATTCTTGTGTAATTCGATAAGAGTCCAATTTTTTGTCCATCGATATTCAATTTTAAACAAAGCCTCTGAACAAACAAAACAAACGGAGATTTATGCGCGACTGAGTTCCAATAGAGAAGTTACCCGAACGTTGTAGATTTTTTTTATCGTGAATTTCGATTCTATATACCGACAATCGATATGTGTGTTCGTAGATACCTACCTATTTGTATTTATAGCGAAGGCTTAACACGTTCCAGGCGTGTACTCAGTCAAGCGTATTTGGTATAATAATACATACTATGCTAATTTAAAAAAACAAACATAATCTATCTTATGAGAAAGGGGTAATGGTAGTCTTCTGACTGTCTAAATTCAAGATCTGTGAATATATGAGTAGGTTTTTCGAGCAATTCGAATTAACCACTTCTTTAAATCATTTTCTTTTATGTTAATATATCAACGCAACGTCCTCTCTTGAATAAAAAATCATAATCACTTTTTCTATTTTTAAACACTTAGGTACATCTTATATCTACGTTTTTAAAACTAAATTAAAAGCGAATAACAAAGCCACAAAAACGCCTAACGTAATTAATTAATGCCCCTTAACATATTAAGCCTAGACAAGGATTGGTCCTCAAGTGAAACTGTTGAAACACATTCATAGGTGCTTGGCGATAAATTTACAAATTGCGTCGTACAGTTCGTAGCTATCAAAGCAAGCTATGTAAGATGCTATTATTTGTTCATAATGTGTTTCTTCACATAAAATTTGTTGTGGATTTCAAACCAACGTCGACAGACGCGGTGTCTGCACGTACTATTATTGAGCCAACATCGCTTCAGTGGTGAATAAATATGCGGTTAACGAGCTCCCTATAATATAGCCATCATTTTTACAAGTTGTTTTAGGGTTACCGCGTAACCCTGTATATAGATGTGTATATTTTGTGAATAAATATTTGATCTTTATACCTAAGCTCGCCCCTGCCCCCATACATTATTCAGAGAAAACATTTTCATCGTGTATCGCCGGCTTACTCGAGTCATGCCCCCGAGGTGGTTTGCTACTAATTGGTATAGCAAGAAAATACATTTATAGCTGTGACATGTAATGTATAAAACGAAATTAGACAATTTTGCATAATGTAAAATTGAAGTAGACGACATCAGAATAGCGAATGGTTGAACAATTTGTATAACAGGCTATTGTTACACAGTCACGGATAGAAATGAAAATTTATTAACATATTATTGTATGTGCGTCTATTTTTCTATTTAGATTCCATAAAAATATCATGGAATAATATTTAATAGTCGACATTTTTTTAAATTCTTTAATAGTTTTTTGCGTTTGACCAGTCTCACCTAATATTATATGGCGACGTGGTCTAAGATGGTAAATACGCTAAACGGAACAAACCAATAAAACGCTTGGGAGCCGATTTTCAACTTGTGGGGTGGTAGCTAACCAGGTGAGCTAAGAAAAAAGCCTACCACAACGCTATGGTTTCATCATGAGTTTTCCTTCACTGAATTCTCCGGCTTATTCGCGAGGATTTGATCCTACGTCTATCTGCCAACATTTCTTCGTGTATTCATACATAATAGTTGTTCAAGTGCTTTTCATAAATATTAAATCCATACAAATAGTGTAGTGGCAAATTGACTGAAAAAAAAAACAAATATACCGGCTTCTTTAAAACGCAACAGTAACTATAATTCTTATGTCCATAAGCGTATAAATAAAAATGGTTAGTATATTCCATAAGTATATAGCTTGACTTTTCTAGTAAAAAAATCATAATAATCGTAGTTTTTAAGAGTATTTAAAGCAACTGGAGGTTATAATATCATACCTACTGAGCTGTAAATTTCTCGCTGTTGGGTGAAAACCACTTCTCTCGGGAAAGACGCGGGTGTTATTTATAACCATGGTAATAATTAATAATAATTCACGACATAGAGGCCATTACTAAAATGGGACATTTATATTTCTACGTCATATTATTAAACGTGAGTAGGCTACTAGTGAAGCATCTAGTATACTTCTAGATAAACGGTATTCATAGTTTTTTGTTCAAGTGCAATATAGTACCATGTGAGGTGTAACTGAGAGCCGCACGTTTATGGGTTGGGTTGTTGACACCACCAATGGATTGGCATATTTTTTATTAGTTATCTAAATATGATTTACAGATTTTGTATGGTAATAGCAACCTACCAACTTGCTTCAATTGAGTTACTATTAATTGGTTTAAAAACAACTACATATCTAATTTGCGTTTTGTTTCAAGGCTAAATTAAAATACATTTCAGAGAAATCGCGTTCTGGAATTATTGTTTAAAAGCATCAACCATCTAATTACATATGTATTATGTTAGCAACGCAGGAAGCGTCATGGAAATGCAAATGTATATTCAAAAAGAATAGCATATTAACAGTTTTTATTTTAAATACATACGCATAGTCGGCCTTTCCTTCGCCTTTTCGTCCCGCGTCCTTATATTTATTTAACTACAAATGCAAAATGAGTAATTATAATTAGCGGCGGAAATTTTTTCTCTACTTAAGAATGAGCTATTTACTACTTTGACATTACCACCAATTAAGAATTTTCTAAAGGGCCACACTTCTTATTTTTAGTGTACGCACTTATTTTGCTGTATTATGCCACAGACAAAAAAGAGAATTTTAACAAGGTAACAAATATTTCGTATCATGAAGTGCCGAATTAATGTGTACATTATTAAAGATGTAAAATACGTGAAAACCATAAAAACTAGGGCCAATTCAGTAATTTCAAGAATGTATTTGAAAACTGAGGATTTGAAAACAGAAATCCGTAAAGACATCCAGTTCCTGGGTAACAAAAAGGAATGTATTTTTTGTTGAGCTATTTTCTACTAAAATACGTGGGCCGCTGTTAGACGACTACGATTCTGGATACTTACTTCTAGAATACTTGTCATATGATAAGGTTTCCTAGTATTTTCTTTAATAACGATGATGAGAAGTAATGTAAGAGTAATAAAACCTAAATAATGTGTCACTTCACAGTATTTCATAATTCATCGTTCTATTTATGAGAGCCTAGTAAGTCCAATTTCCTCGCATAAATCAATTTCCCGTACGAATTTCATTAAATTAGGATACCCAATTTCCCGGATATCGTATGCCGTCAATACTTTCGAAATGTATTCATAAAATGCCGATCAATGTATAGGATAATTCCTGTACATTCATACGTATTATATTGATAGAAACGAAACAGATAATTGAATAAATTCAACCTTCGCCATTTGATAGATTTTAATTTTATATTATTGTAAGATACAGGAACAATGATTTTATTCAATTACATTGATATTGTAAGTACATGATCATCATCATCACCCACGAGCAGCCCACTGCTAGGATATGTACCTCTTTCCGAAAGAAGGTATGGAAATAATCCACGCCAGCCCACGACTCATTTACGGTTTCAAACTCTGATAAATCTACAGTTCTATATTTTCCCGCATACGATGGAACTACAAGAACAGGTTCAGGTTCTCAGGTTTCCTTACGATGTTTTCCTTCGCCGTCAGCCGATGGTGTTTCCATTTTAAGTTAGTAAATGTACGCAAATTCCCAAAAATCCTTTGGTGCATACCGGGTTTGAACTTGCGAATATCAGTTTGATATTCCATCGGTCAAACCACTCGACCACCACGACTTAAGTACAAGTATGTACTATAAAAACTGAGTGCAAACAGTTCGCCTCTCTAAAATATATTTGACGATAACTAAAAAAAAAAAAAAAAATTTTATAGTCAAGGCGGAATATCCGCTAGCTAGCTTTTATCCGTGGTTTTGCTCGCGTTAAAATAGATGTGTCTTGTCCCTCGGAAATATTACTTTTTTATGTTCTTTTGAAAACGTGTAGACGAAATTTCATGATAAACGGTAAGTAGTTACGGCGTGAAAACGTAACAAACAAACACTCACATTCACCTTAATAATAGTTAGGATATCATAAATAGATTATGAAATATTTTTGATTTTATTTTTACCGAGTGTAAATAGCCTGATTCATTCTTCTTATTTTCTAATGAATCGAAATGACCTAGCTTTACCAATAAGTAGGTTCTCGTGTAAATAAAATGAGGTACAAAAACAATCTTGGTAAAAATATTCAACTCCAACACTGTTTCAGACTTTTGTAAACGTTGGCATACCTAAGTGTCATCTCATCGAGATATTTTTCCTAAACGTATTGATATAAAGCTCCACTTGATGACCTTGCAGTGAAATAACTACCTACTACACCGTTAAATCGATCAATGAAAATTGATAAGCACGATATTTGGGTAAGAACAATACAATATATAATGACATACGCGCACGGAGCCAGCCACGGGACATCAAATAAAACATTAATATGAAATCTACCTCGAATTATCAAAAATGTTAACAAAATCGAGAATCTCCACCTAATGGACGAGAATTGTTATCGGTTTAAATTCAATTAACTTCGGAATGACTGCTTTCGAGTCCTACCAACATGACCATTAGTAATTCCTGGTGTTATTTAAATAAAATATCCGTTTTGAAAACTTAAGTCAGATTTCCAATTTTATTGTAACAATTATCATAAGCGACATTCCTTTGCTAATTTAATATGAGATAGATATGATATGAGATTGTGGTCAAAACCTTTACCTATAAAGTACAAAAAAAAATAGGGAGCTCGCATTTTTTTCCAGCGGTACCGAGGAGAAAAAGGACTGCAAGCAGTGCAAATAAAATAAAGGATAACATAAAATAATAATAGGAATGAGCTATGTGAAGTATATATGAATGAATAATATAAGCCCTCAACTGGTTTTTTAAGAGTCAGATCTTAAAATAACTGATTATGTTTTCAATAGTTTTTTTTAATTTCACTACATCGTACATTGTAAATTTCATGGCTTAGTAAAAAAAGTTCGTACAAATGAAAAAATAATTTAAAAGTACATTTTACATGAAAATTATTATTTTACAATTCATCATTTGTTATTTTTCAAAGTTTTGTAATAAATCAGCTATTTTTTAAGCGTATGCTGCGAACAGTCTATTGACCTATGCCTCATGAGGTCTACATTCGTTTGTATAGAAGTTAACTCTTTATGGTTTTGGACAGTCCAAGGGTTAATATTGTTTTTACAGTTGTTAAATTAGACTATTAGTGTTATGTTACTCCTGTACCTGCGTGTATCGTCACGAAGTTTTGTCCATGTTCTCAAATAAATTTAGATGTGGGCACACATTACCAACGTGTGCTACTAACTATCTGGCTGTATGACGATAGATGCAGCACTATAACAAGGCCCACGGTTTTTACACACATCAAAGGAACTTGGAAGCCCTAATTTTGAGTTATTGTTGAAGCGATAAAGGGGTACGACCATTATTCGTTTTTAGCCTGATACATTACATTACAAATATACAAGATATATAGATATAAATTCAGATTGTTTCATTAATCACTGTGGTTTGTATTCCGTTCCACGCGGACAAAGTCACGGACACAGCTAGGTATTCAATATAATGATATAGAGTTTATTGCAGAGATGTTTCATATAAAAACGAAACGCAAACCGTTGGCATAAATAAAAGAAACAATAGATATAATTTAGTATCCCCCAAATTATCAAAATGTCCAAGTGAGCGTTGGATTTGCGCCACTAGAATTCCATTCCATTATATATTTGTGTGATGTATTTACCAAAAAAAAATGTGTTTTTATTTAATGTTATTTGCCATAAGACAAACTTTGTGAAAATTCCCGTAATATTCAATAATAGAACGACCGCTCCAGGCGCCATGTTCCAGGTGGTGCGTTAGTGCTGAACGAAAGAATATTTTTTTTATATTTTGACATTTCAATTGCTAGCAAGTGGTAATATGACAATAACTTCAACTGTCAAGACATGCGTACATACATACACGCAGAACTAGTATAAGATACGGGCAAGCAAGAGGCCTTCATACTCAACTCCTAAAACTTGCCTTTAATCGGCACATCCTATAACGGCATCTACAAAACAGTTCTTTAAAGTTTTTTTCAAATGTTATCAGTAGAGTTCCTTTCAAAAGTATACCATAGAAAGTGTTGGTTAGAAACGTTTGCAATTGATAATGAACAAAATATCCTTTTCATAATGGTTAACATATTTTCTTCGTGAAATTGTATTCGATTCATTTACCCATATACGTAACACATTTCTACTTTAACATTTCTGTATTATTTCCAGGATCATTCGGATGGCTCGACGACTCCTCGGGGCGACGATAAGTCTGGAGGTCACTCACCTGCGGCCGGTGAAGGTTTTCGTGAAATCAAACTATAAAAGACAGAAAAAATTGATATCGTTTGATTTATGCCCGTTTTCACCAACGTTACCTAACTTTAAGGGACACTTGAAACACGTTTAAGTGCCAACTTAGAGAGATTTCGTTTTCACCAACGTCTAAGGGTCCCCTAACACCCTAAGGGTTACCTAATTTTTAAGGGACGGAAATTCTATCACTTAGTGCTAAGTATTGTTTATTTCACGAACATGTCAAAACAAATTTGTAGTTAATTCGTTTGTTTATCGTAAAATAAAAAAATATTTGAGTTTTTTCGTCTTCTCTGTTAGAAGCAACAAAACTAAAAAAGTAGGTACTATACAATTAGTGATCAAAATTATAAATTTCCATTACATAAAAATTTACTCGACAGGCACCGATTTTAATGCAAAGTCCTTACAAATTGAAAACGGACCCCCATAAAACTAAATGGTGATCCCTGCATCAACACAATAATAAAAAAACCCTTTTCAATTAACAGTATTTTTTTAATAAACATATCATGGTGACTTATTTTATTTTAAAATGGTATTTTATTTTTATTTATTTATTTAGGTAACAAACAGCCATACATAAACTTATTATAATTATATTATACGCAAACAGGCCGAAAGTACCATTATTTAAAAACAAAACATATTTAGGCTATTTTAAGAAATCGTAGCATTAACATGGTTTAAATTTATTGCAATTTACCTTTTTTTTCTGTATTTGTATTACTTTTACAAAAAATACATTAAAATATTGCATTTAAATTGTTAACAATACATGTTCCATCTATTTCAATACTGGCTTGACGAAACAACTGACGCTTAACTAAGTGCTTCCCTACTAAGTGACCCTTAGCATGGTGAAAACGAAATAAGTTAGGTAGCTGTTTTAGGAGACACTTTAGCCTAGGGATCCCTTAGTTAGGGGTACGTTAAGGGAGCGTTGGTGAAAACGGGCATTAAACTCCCAACTTTATAAGACGATATGGTGAAAAATGGTAACAGTCTAAAAAGGAGATCGGCCTCGAATTCGTAACTCACAAGGGCATAGCGATAACAGAAATAGATAAACTTATTCGTAAAAAGAGTTTTACTCTTACCTATACATTTTTGCGTAAAACGTACGTACAAATTGTTGCAAAACGTACTCACTTATTACGTACTTCATTCGTAAATGGATTTTAGGCACATAAACATAAGAGTCTTTGTCAATCTTTTTGGCCTCTCTGAATATAGTCGTAAGTTTGGGCTTGTGTGTAATATACTCGTAAGTGTTTAATACAAAACAAAGATAAATATTATTATAGGAATCTAAAATTGGCATTTATTTATCCTTAAAGTATTTCAAAGTTCTACCTATAATATAAATACTTATTTGTGTTCTACGCAATTATAATCGGAGTTGTCAAAAAAGTTTGACAAAGACTATACGTTACGTCCGATGATTATGATGTCTTCATAGGTAGTACGTGCTGTTTTGGAGGGTGCAATATCCGAAACATATTTAAAGGTGATGATAGACTTTCAACTTGAAAATCAGCCAGATGGATATTAGAAACTAGCTTCATTATGCTATAACTGAAAATCACGTGAATGTTTGTAATTATATATTTATTTGCTTGTCAGTTGGTGAGACCGATAACGAAAGGTGATGGTCGGCGACGACGTTGTTGGACCGGTTGGCGCAGCGAGGATTCGCCGCAGACACCAGACTCGCTCTGCCGCCTACTGGTAACTCACGTTCATTCATTTTCTTTTACGTCCAAGTTCTCAATAGTGCAGACATCCCTTTTTAGTTAAACTGCTGCATCATTGAAGTAAGCTCTTCATAATAAGGTAGTAGGCATAAGTAGGCAGTGAAGTAAGGAATTCATATTTAATGCGTGAACAATAACAAAATGTACAGTAAATTTAACAGAACCCCTATGATACTTCTTTGTGTGCGATAAGAATAAAATACAACAATGGTCAAATTTCAGTGTAACGTTTTGACGCAAAAAAGACATAAGACCTTACTTTGCCAGTGAGTGAAAAATACTGAAATATGCAGTAAACCCAGAAAGATGTACATGATAATCAAAAATACTTTATTCAGTTTAGGCCTCAAGAAGGTACTTATGAACGTGAAAACTGTCACCGGTTCGGAAAACAACACAGGCATCGAGAAGAACTGGCAAGAAACTCAATTTGTTTCATCTTACATTATTTATATACACACAGACAGATTCATTTTTGGTGTATGTACAGAGGGGCGTTATTTCGAGACGTCACAATCGTTCACATATTGATCCATCCTGTAAAAATAGCCTTAAAAAAAGAATAAGGAGCGAAAGCAAATAACAAATATGAGTAAATTATTAGACGAACACGAGGTGTGCACATTTTTGATAACTTATTTTATATCAAGATTTAGCTCACCAAAGAAATCCTACTTCTGCCACGTGTGCCGAATTGAATGCGCAATTTTATCTTATTGCCTTTTATCTTGCTTTTTGTTGGTAATACAATAGATAGAAATATTTTGTTCCTTATAGTACGCCAGTTTTTATTTAAAAAAACGTCATTTCCAGGGTGTGCTCGTTACCGAGAACTGTGCTACAGGGCGGCGCACGCGAACTTACCAGACGAAATGACACCGCGAGCTTGTACATGCACTAACTGTGTTGCACGAAAAAATTCCAATTCGGGGCAGTGAGTAACTACTGCGTCGTAACTCGGAGCTGTAGACTTTAAGCTTGCAGTAATTGTTACTGTAAAAAGCGAACCAAAAAATTCTTAATGTAAATTGTTTTTCGTGCCAAATTCTCGTTAAATTTAATGTATCACGTTCTAAATCCATTTATTAGAAGATAAATAGCTTATAAGATTTTGAAGAATTACTACAACATTTATGATCCCAGTAACGTCAACAATTTTACAAAGATCCAACAAGAATACTGTATTTTGTTGTAGAAATTTGCACATAAATTATTACAAATAAAAACATTAGCATTATTAATAGATCATTAAAAATCAATCTCAAATCAACGAATTACTAGAAGTTTCGAAGCAATGATTGTTCAGTCATTAACGTATTCGGACACTGCGTCGACTAGTTCGAATACTTACAAAGGAATCCGAGGTTTCGGTGAAGGAAAACGTTGTGATCAAACCAAAGTATGGTAATAGAATCACTCTAAGCACGCCGCCCACTAACCCTTATATTGAAAATCTGTCGTTGCCAAGCACTTATAGATGTATTCCGGCAGCTGCACTCGAGAGCCATTTCCTCTTTAGGTTTAATGTGTTTTAATCTTAGACGACATTGTCGTTTAACATTAAATAAATTGTGAACAAACGCCAAAACCTACATTTTACAACGTTTCCTAACCGCTAAACTTAGTTCCAAATGTTTGAATTAGGTATTAGAGATAACATCGACCGTGACCTTAATCGGATCTCTTTAAACCCTGGCGGAAAATCATGTCAATTTCTTAGTTAAAAACTGTAATATACTTACTTTACAATTACTTCTTGGCTATTCCTCTGGTGCCTTACCTTATCCTCTTGGTCCTTTTGATAACGTCTACATATATTTGTAATGATAGCATAAATCTCGTCTCATTAAAATTGTAGGTAAGCTATGTGTATTGCTAAATATTTTCACCTATTATTTCTCTTTTTTATATTTATGAAAAGAGTTTTCTAATAAAAAAAAATTAACAAAACGTCTGTCCATCGTTATAGCTATGCGTAAGCTTCAGTAATCTAATTCTAAAGTAAATAAGGTGAATAATCTTTACACACAATTTTATTTAGACAAATGTCTAGGTACTACACATAAGAATTTCCCGTAAGACTAGATGTAACAAATTCTTAAAGTTAAAAAATATATATTAACCCATTTTTTTTTAATTGAACGTACTTATACTTACATGATTCGTGTAGGTGGATTGACAAGCTGTCTGGTCCAGTTCTATCGAATTAATTTGATTTGGTACAACTCGAGGGCGCACTAATATACAGTGGACCTTCTTAAATTTAGTATGGTACTAATATAACATCTATTAATATTAAACAGATTCCCAGTCTAAGTTCCAGTCATTGTTCGAGTAATGTAATTTTTATATAACAACGTACATTTAATTCTATTGTATAGTACATAAATATATTTTTTTGAATTACCAAAATAATCCGTGATCTATTTTCGATTGTGCTTACCCAAAATAAATTTAAAGCGTAATAATTACATTATTTTATAACACAATATGGCCTATGTTAATGTAGTTTTTAAATGTAATTTATAAAACGTATCAAAAAATATTTTTAAATAGTCATTATAAAAAATATTGTATTTATACCAACTATTATTATGAATTTATTTTCTACATTTGTAATTACTTATAATAGTACTATTGTATTGGTAAAATTTAAACAGTCTTAATATCAGTGTCAAAATAAAAACTTAAAAATTATTAGTATTTTTATTACAGTAAACAAAATACATATCTAGATGAAAGAAAAAAAAAATCAAAACAGAAATTCAGACGAAACCGAACACGAAAAACCATTGCTTTAAACACGGAAATCAGGGACGTAGCTATCGCCGTAACAATTGTACGCGGCTCCCCGAACTACAAAGCCCAGGACGTGAGTAAGCAAATATTCGTAAAATGTTATCCACAATCTCAAATTCTATTTGTTTCTAATGCTCCTAGGTCCTAATAGCAAACTCGTCGTGGAACACGATATATTTAAGTAGTAAGAAATTACCCCCCAAAATGTTGATATCGGACCCCCGTAAGACTAGACTAGCTACGCCCCTGATGGAAATCCAAATTTTAAACATATCAAAACCGCTACAAAACGTACACCCGTTAACAAAATTGTTACTGATCATCATTCAATCATTCAATTCAATCATTTTGCAATCACAAACATGATCTTTTACATGAATGGAAACAAGTTGCCGACATCTGGACGGGATTCAAAGCGGCTCCGGAGCGGGTCGACGTCTCCTTAAACTGTTTTATATAGAGATAAAACCCTTAAACTGTCGTGTTACGACAAGAAATACATAAATGTATAAAGATCGTTTTATTTTACGATGTATGGATCAATTGAAACACATCAAATTTAAGTAAAAAATATTTTGGGAAATTCGTTAAAACATACGATAAACGAACAAGACTTGTATGTATTAGCAGTAAGTATGTACGTACATACTAAGTTTTATAAGTATTTCTACGACTACAGACGTATATTTCTCGATATTACTAATCCTGATTGGTGGGTATAAGATAAACTTATTTCAAACTATGTATTACCGTATTAATTTAACTGAGATATCATAATTCGACACAAAAAAAGACAAAATAAACCCTTAACATATTTTTGTAACAAGAACTATTATAATTTAAACCGAAATATATTTCACGGGACATATGAGCAAACTTTAAGAGAAAGAGTAAAACTACCTATATCTATAAATTACGTTATAACGGGTAATTTTACTTCAATCGCGTCAAATATTATTATTACAAACAATTAAATCATTCATAAATCGGTCCACGTTACACAAATACCTACGTCCAAAAAAAACAATATCTACTCTAATAGCTTAATAAGATTAAAAATGGAGTCCGGTAAACGATCTTTATATACAATTATTATGTTGGATTCGAAGGCCCTTTCCACATACGTACGGTTTTTGTATGAACTGTCTCGAGTAGTAACTTTCAAATGGTATCGCGACCGTGCCGTGATTATGACGTCATCGTGCAAATGATCGCTCGAACAATGTTTTCACACGCCAAAGGATGTTGGATTAGTAAATACTGGATAGTCAATTGAAAAGCGTTAATACGATCGTGTCTTCGATTAATAAACGGTTCATGGTCTGTGACGTCCGTGCATTTGATTGAATATCCAGTATTTACAGAACCGTGCGCGTGTAGATGACGTAACACTGAGCAATAGACGGTCGCGATGACGTGTGAAAGTTTCATATTTTGATACGTGCATTACTGAGCCGTCATGCCACCGTTTATACGAAAACAGTGTACGTGTGTAAAGTTCCTAAAAGTCTCGTCTAACATATCTCGATCGCAGATATGTTTTTTTATTTTCAATAATCTCTACAAGGCTTACTTAGTAGGTGAAACAAGTGACATTTATTTAGATCGCTCCCTGACAGACACCCCATCTACAGTAAAAAATCATCTACAAACTGAATGATTTCTATCGTAAAAAAAATAAATATAATATTATACAAGTAAATATTATACGTTGACATTTATCATTGTATCTATATTCGATTATTATTTACTTGCTATATAATTATTGATTTAAGTAATTTATTACTTTAAAGTTGGAATGCTTGAAGTGTTATCTGAAAATCGTTTGAAATATTTTCGTAAACTAATTTATTTGAATTAGTTTAAACAAAATATTTGCCAAGTCATCATACTAAACCTTTCCTATCAAAAGAGTTTTAAACTTTAAGTATGTATAGATCTGTGATAAACATCAACGTACACAGTAAACAAGTTACGAGGCCGAAAGTCTCGTAGGGTTGTCAAATCGATGCGCGCGTACAACGAACACCGATACTAGTCATTAACGTCGATAGGGATGATAAGAGGATGCAGAGGCGGCCCCTGACGAGGAACCGTGATAGCTGCGCTTAGATGGACGCTGGTGGCCGTCACCAGAACCTCCCGTGTATTCATAATCGTCACCTGATCGAACAACGACTACATTATTGACTTATAATTAAAAAATAAATAAAGCAACGGTGCAAAGCATTTTAGAATCTCTTTAAATTGGTTACTTCATATATGAGGGAGGATAATTAAAGAAAAAAAACTTACCCGCACCACGCACCACTAGCCACATGCCAAATTGTTATGAGGATTATTCTAATGCTAAACTAGGCTACGTACGGTTATCTGAACAGTTATGACGTCATAAATCTACATGTTTTTCGCTAATGGTAATGTTACAATGTGTGAATTCTAAAAAGGGGGACATGACAAAATTGTCAGTTTTAGATTTACTTCACTGATTGGCTATTAAAATATATCAAAGCTATAATTTTGTTTCGAATATTCAAGGAGCCGAATCGCCGTGAACTAACGAAACCAGTTTAAATTCGGATCTCTTGTATGTCGGTTACGTTCGGGTGGAATTTTTTTAACGGAATTTTCAGAAACTTCCTCATTCTAGATTTGACACTTAGAACAGACCACGATAACTACTTATTGAAAAGATGAACGACATATTATTTCTGCCTATGACTAATTTACAAAAATGCGTTTTAATTTCATGAGAGACAAAGCGATCTTTTTTTAATATGATTATTGTGACATTAAAATACTATAAGCGCTATTTAAATTAAAATTGTATAGAAACCTGAGGCGGATGCCGACATATCGGACACATTACAGAACGATGGCTGTGGGGACACCATAGCCCCGCAAAATATCATGGGAACCTGAGAGAAGAAAATATTGGCACATTTGTTTTTTACATTCGAGATTTTTATTCCACCTGTCGTTGAAAATATAATTGGCCGCTAAGTTGCACTAGGTTTCATAAGTTTTAAATTACAATCGAAAGTGAAGTCGCGGTCGGTTGGTTGTTTTATATACACCAAGATATGAAGCACGCCTCAACTATTGCTTACTGTTTATGGCAATATAGGTTTTTCAGTGAGAAGCTACATGTAAAATTTAATACTCAGCAGTGTGTTCAAGGCTATAAACACACTGAGCTTTACACTACACTACGTATCAGGTGGGTTGGCAGGAACATATATAATTGCTGGGCCGAGAGATATATTGTCGCTATATTGGAAACGCTTTTGCATCTATTCTCGTTTTATTCCGTGTATACGTGTGTATATACGATATTCGGATTGTACATTATCGATTGATAAATCACTTATTAACCTGTGCTGGGTTCGTTACGCCATCGTTCATCTGCTGTACGTTCATATACTTCGGGCTGCCAGTGCCAACACCGCTCACACAATCGCCCTCTGTATTGTATATAATTACCAAGCTAACGATCGGTAACTTGATAACGGGGAAAGAGGAACGCAATAAGATGACAAAATAGACGTTTTAATACTAAAGTTAATTCTATTCAGGATTATATAGGAAACCGTAACATCAATGAACTACTCAGGGCCGGATTTTAAGGTGAGCAACGCTCTACTGAGAACTTCAATCCGGAGAGGGTCCTTACTTGAGTTTTAAACTCTTGCTTTTTAATGTGGTCCATTGGCGCGTTTTCATAGTAAAATCGAACCCTATGCCATTACGGCAAACGGCATGACGCTCTCTTACGCCGTCATGTCCTTTCTACACTACCGTTCTAGAATACCTAGTGTAGGAACATGAGTTAGCTACACATTTCGTTCGCTTCACTGTGAGCTATATTCTTTTTACCCCATACCCTTTGTTTTTTTTTTTCTTTAATTATACATTCTATTAGCTTACATTGTTCACTTTAACCGGGCGTCAGTTACCAACTTCCTTTTTAACGAAAAATCCAATAGTAACGAATAACTTTGTTCATAATAAAAAAAAAAATGATTTGAACACCTCAGAGCATAATTCGTAATTCACATAAAAAAATATTAGGGGGTTTCCCCATTTTTTGTTATCAAAGAACTTTCCTTCCTTTTATATCCAGCCCTGTCAATTTTTATTAGTTTTTCAGATGTTTTGTTTTTATTATATATGCTCAGATTTCTCACCGGATAATAGTAAAAAATAGTAGATACGAGATAATTACATCGGTAAGTTGCCCCACAGAACGGCTAAATACAAAATGGGATATACCCAACAAAAACCTATAAAATCATATGAAAAACATTGCCCTCTGGACTTGATTGGTTCAATTTTGTCATTTTATTGCGATCCAAAGCATTTCCGCTTGCAACTAACTACATAGGAAAGATTAGGTAAAATGAGAGATGTTAGTATAAAGTAACATTACGTTGAATTAGCACTGAATGGAAATGAAAGGATATAATATATAAAGAAATATTACATAAGTATATAAAATAATATAATTATTGGAAACGGCACATTTATTTTAATTTTGTCCATGGTAGCTGCTGTTAGTGTAAGACTATTGACAGTAAAATAATTACACGGGGGACTCGACGATTGATTCTATATTCAATAATAAAAAATACTATATTAAACCAAAACGGGCGTGATTATTATACTCTACGGTGGGGTGAGGGGGTGAACGAACATTAAAAATGCATATTTATTATTTTGAAATTTTTGATTTCTTTTAATTATCTACGTTTAATAATGTCCCTTAAAGTAGATATATATATATGTTTATATATATATATATTTCATCATAAGATATTCTCAAATATTTGCAGTGGTAATATTAATATTTTAATTAATCAACCAGGTAGTAATTACTTAATCCATTATAATAGAAGAAGCTTAAATATTAGGAAACTACGACAAAACCATTTCATTTTTATTTAATTTTTTTTTTGCATTACATTACAAAACTACGTACTTATTTATATCAGTTACATCTAACACTAAATATTTACCCAAAATACCTATGAAATAATGCATAATTTCTACTTCGAACGACTCGTGTAGTTTATTGTTGTATGGTAGCACATTTGTATACATAATATAACAAAAAAAAACGACGCGTACAAGCCTTTATCTTATGTTTAGTGCTTGGGTTAAAATTAATAATTATAACCGTAATTAACTAATTATCATTAGGTAATTGTAAATAATCATTATCTTTAAGAAAAAGAAACAACAAGGACACTCGTTTACGTCTATCATAATTTCACTTTTTATATATATAATTATATATAAATGTATATAACGAAACATAAAAAGTAAGTCTTACGTTGGTGACGCCGGTCCGGCGACACCTCTACCTACTCGCAATGTGTTTTAAGGGCTAAGTATAGTAGTAATAGTTAGTATGTATGTAGTTTACACATTACAAGATTATAACAAATCTAGATAATAATAGTCTTACAATCGTAACATGCTTATAGTCTGTGGCTAGGTCGCGGTCGCCGCTTCCAATTAATTACATTTATATAATGAAAAAATTAATACAAAAAGTGTGTACATATAACTGTCCGCCATTAGACGACCACTGCGTATAACTTATATATATGTCATATATATACTGTGTAATTAAACATTACTTTATAATATTGTACATCAGTCGATAGTTTCACCTAACAAATTTGTAATCTATATTTTTAATTTTATCGAAAAAATTATGTACTTTAAATTTAATGCACTATAAAGAGAAAAATAATATACGATTAAATAATAATTAATCAACATCATTTTTTTACCATTATTATTATTACTTTAAATTAAAACAGAAATAAATAACAACTTGCCCTAGGATTTTTTTTAATCATTATTAATTAATGTCATATAAATAACTGTAAAGCGAGTGCAATTAATTTTACCATATAAATCGTGTATCAATTAATTACATTTATTTTATATTAAATTCTATAGTATAAATATGAGGTTTTATTTAATAATACCTGCATTGATTTTTATTTAATAAAAAAAAAACTTTCGAAAAAAATCAACCGCGCGTCGGCAAATCGGTCTTGTGGTGGCCCTTTTAACGTTAAATGCAAATTATATTAAAATCCAAAATAATCCATCCGATTGTAACAAAGACGAACGGTAAAAGTGAACTTAAAAAAAAACGATTTAAACTGAGCTTATCTAAGATTTTTTTAACTCTACGTGTGTATGTGTGTTGTGTGTCGATTGTATAATTAGTCAATTACGATAATAAGTATAATATTAATTATTTAATGAAAAGTTTGTGCAAAGGCGAGAGAGCGCTACGGTCGCGACTCGCGCCTTGCCTTTTTTATGTGCTTAGTTAAACGACATATTAATAATTATATTCAAAAATACACTATTACACAAACATGTTTCCTTTTTATTATTATTATTACTACTACTGAATAAACATACACATATAAAAACCGCGTACACTATAATAATATAAAGTAATACAAACAATATAGTCGAAATGTTAACTACACAACAGTACTACATTTAAGCCATGATTAAAATATTATTATTATTATTATATAAACACTTTTTTTAAAGATACAGTTTAATAATAATTAATATTATTATATCTTATGTTGATATTACAGTGTAATAATATATTCAAAATGCAAAGGATGCGCACGTGTTAATAATCTTCCACTCACGGTTTGTACACACCACATTAGAATATAATTCGACTACATTAATATAAAAGAAGGGAAGTCGTATATTTGTTTTATTACTATTATTTCCACGCATTTATACGTATATAATAATGATTATGTAATATATATACACATATATAGTTACAATATTAGAGTGCGGAAAGGTTTTGTATCCGTGAGTGTAAAGTGCAGGAGAGGAGAGATACCGGGAATTGAGGGAGGGGGGGGGGAGTACGGGAAGGGGAAAAGGATAAAGGGGGAGTGAAGGGGGACGGCTTCCCCGTGGGGTCGCAGTAGGAGGGTATCGCAGTGCGGGCGCACCGCACTCTCGTACGAACATCACATTTGACAGACGAGCCTCTAACGAGTCTTACCGTATTTGTATTTTGCTAACTATTTTTAATTAATAAATTCATCCAATATTTTAATGTTCTCCTATAATATAATAATAATTAAAAACCCATATAAATAGTCTCAATTGATTTTTTTTTTCTCTCACAATAATTTGCACTAAGTTTAATGTTTCAGTAAATCTAAAACTCCTAATACATATTATACCTTTATTTAAATAAATTATACTCTTTATGTTAATTAGAAAATTGCCACGTTGCATAATTACAAACTAAGTTCTTACACATGTTCCGAAGATATCTGAGTAGAGGGTCCGAAGGACCGTTTATAAATCACCTTAGTGCTAATCGTTACCACTGAAATTAACATAATATAAATCATCTCTATATATTTACTTAACTTTTTTAAGGCATCCTTTCCTAATATTAAAAACAGGTTTGAACAATTTCGTTCGTCATCATCGGTGGTTGTTTATTAAATCTACAGTAATATCAAAACTGAAATGATGCGTGAACGGGTATATCGAATTACAGCACATTAAACACTTACAACAGAGTAGTGGGGGGTGGAGGGGAGACGGGGTTTTCGTTAGTGCTAACTGGGGGACAACGATGCGGGTTAAAGCGATACGAAATAAACTAACACCTACCCTCTCACAGTAAGACACAAAGAGGAATGATCGAGACAAATTAACCTAAAGTAGAAACGAAGAGTAAAAAAAAGCGGCTGGTTTTGGGCGCCGTTATACGTTATTTATTGGGCAATCGGCACCGATGTCAATTAGTTAACACTATGTAGATAATATTGTTATTAAGTTACGAATATTAATTCTCTAGAAACTGCTCGACTAACAGTCGAACCCGTTAAATAGATCTATAAAAGATGTACCAAAATGTATGTATCAACATCACAAATGTAAAGGCGTTTTATTTTTACTTTTCCACTATGTTTTATCCTTAATTTGGGAGACCGCACCCCTCGCCCCGGACCGCGTTGCTTACTAAATTTGCTTATAACCTCACAATATTCCTCAATAGATAAATTATACTTTACTTATGGAGCGATCTTAAATAACCCTATTCTAAACGATCAAATTATGCATTCAATGTAACCATATCATCACCACCAACAATTTGTCTATTAAAAACATTTACTATAACAAATCTTATCGCGCCGTTTAAATTAAAGGAACGGTTCGGCAGCTCAATAAACTCTAAATATAACCATTACAAGGAATAACGTGGGACTCGTGTCGCGCGCGCTCGCTCCTCCCTCCGCGATATATTACTTAGCTTAACCACTAAAATTTTAATCAGTCGATCGGTCAAACGATTGAGCGATATAGTACACAGTAAAGGACTAACATTAAATTTAATCTAACAATGTTACTTTAAATTATAATTCACTTTGTGACGGAGCGGGGCGAGCGGGAGACGCGCGGCCTTCAAACCTCTATACAGTTTAATTATATTTGGCAATCACATAAATTAAAACGTTTTAAAACTATGTGACGAAGGAATAGATTATAATTATGCTTTACACACGAGTTAGTATATACAGGTTAGATGCGTCCGCGCGGGGGGTGCGCCAACGAGCGGTCGCGGCCCATCTGCCGAACATCTCTATATCCTAAATGCTTGAGCTTTTATTACTTATAAACACATACGACGACATTATTTCGCTTGCTCGTTAACAATTTGGCAGGTTAATTTAAATAATTAAAGTATATTTAATCCA
Organism: Antheraea assamensis; assembly: GCA_035772565.1. Taxonomy (NCBI): domain Eukaryota; kingdom Metazoa; phylum Arthropoda; class Insecta; order Lepidoptera; family Saturniidae; genus Antheraea; species Antheraea assamensis. The sequence continues at coordinate 7,378,741 of JAQQSE010000045.1, forward strand.
TTATTTATCAACTTAAAAAAAAATTGCGATAAACTAAAATGCGTATAAGAAAAAAAAAGTATATATTAAAATTATGAATATTTATACAGAATCTTTTTCCCTTTATTCAATAAATAAAATGGGAATCATTAAATATTATTAAATCACGTTCAGTCATACTATGTTTTGTTAATATTAACATATAATTATTTTATTACATCCCTACCATTTTACCTAAGTCTAGTGGGTGGTAAATAACCAAAATTCTAATATTAAACATACATACCCGATATATATACGAAATATTTTATACAAGTTATTTAGCTTAAGTTAAGTTCATTTAGGTCATTTTCTTTCCTAACTTGGCCTTGATTAACAGTGTCTGTCAAATGTGCGTCGAGCGAGAGTGCGGCCGGCGCGTTGTCGTCCGGCCTTACTGCTTCCCTACTGCGCTTGCGACTACGCCTACAAGCGATACTATACGATATACCATACGTAAACATCACCACTACACCAAATAGTGAGATCCCATCAACACAATAGGTACGACATCATTAAAAGAAATCAATTTATTATCCGAATTCGGGGAATAAATGAAAAAAAATTGTATAAATATATATATAAACTTTCAGTAAAAAGCCCACATCCATAGAGAAATATTAAAAGCAAAGATAATATAATATTCAAAAAGAAAATAGTAATCAACGATCGTGTACGTGAAGGTACACGCGAATTACAGCGTCCTTCAGCTTGCGAATCAGGGTCGCGAGAACTTTGGGGAGTAAGGGGGGAGCAATATACTAATATCAAAGAGCTTTACGTCCTAATACAACGATTTAATATCATACGTCTTTATTAGTTAGTCAGCGTTCAGAGACGGCCGAATGCCAAAACATTGTACAATAATATAGTAACCCATCTAAATTTAACGATAGAAAATTTTGTGTAAACGTCTAAATAGTCTGAATTGTTAATTTATTCTAATTCCATATTATATTTACTAAAAATTAATGTTTAATTTTAATTATGCACGTGTGGGTTTGTGTTGGTGCAGTCACAAATAGATTCATGACAGTCAAAATCGTGTCATGCATTTTTATCTAACAGTCCGTTACTAAACAAAATTGTATCAAATTCTTAACATTATGAGAACCGTTTTTATTATACTCTATACGAATTACTGATTATTTTTAACCCTTTTCCTAATATATAAAACGGAATTTCTTGTCAACACTTATGAAAAACTTGTTTATATTTTAACAGATCAACGATTCGCTAATATTGGGCATAAATACATGATGAACACAAATTGTAAACTAATTGACCCTATTTGGTTTTGTCGCGTGATAATTTGTGTAATAATTACATGTATTCGCAATGAAAGTGTCGATAGGTCGCAACCGATTACAATAATTTTTGGAGCCGTTTGACCACGCACTTGTGATTTTTAATTGTTATAATTACGAAGCAAAATCGCTGCACTCTAGAGATCATGCGAGTTTTTTGTCTGGATACAATAAAGTGTCAATGGTCGGTAAAGTCTAAGTGGGAAAATAGTCTCACCAAGTGAGTGTCAAACGGGACAGTATCGAGTGGGAATCGGGGGAACGGGTGCTCGTAACGAAGTGTCGCGATTATCGAGTGAAGATGAACATTTTGCGGCGCGTTACTGCGAAATGCGCCGGTCGCTGTCCGTGTTGGAGGAATTCCATCCGTGTCGTGTGTATGACTTGTGTGGGAACGTGTTGATGGTGGTGGTAGATGTGCGTGGGATGTGGCGGGTCGGCGTGGGCCTAGGCGGTTGGCCACTCCTTATTAAACTCGTTGGCGTTGAAGTGTTTGGGCGCGTGATGCGGATGCGCGTGCACACCTGGCGGCTGGCCTGCGGCGGGCTGCGACCCGTGGTACTCGGTGCCGGCGCCGTACCGCGATGCGCCGCCGCCGTACGACGAGCCCTACCGTTCCACCACCGTCAGTACTCGTCACCGAGCCCCCGGGGGAGAGGGGAGCCGCCTCCCCTACCGCACCGCCACGCGCCCCTCCCCCGGCGGGTGCTAAACGAGGCCACGCTTCCCCTCCCATACAAACGTTTCATATGATTACCCAAAATCGGCGAGCCCGCATTCGGTCTCGTATGATTATTATTACTATATTTATTTAAATTTAACAGGACTTTTATAAATAACCTATTCTTGGATTACATTCAACGAGACAGACGAAAATTTCATCTCTGAACACTTAAAGTACAGCTCTTAATATTATTTTTGTTATAGATAAAGTTAACTATGAATGAACCTGTAACAATATGAGAAAATCCAAATTTTACTAATTTGTACTTTAAATGCCAATTTACAAATGAGATGACACAAAAGCGATTGAATCATCTCGAACGGCTAATAATACGCAATATATGATATAAAACTGAACTAAGTAAGCTTAAAACTAGTGCGGTGCGATGCCTTTTTGATGAGCGCGTTCTCTATCGCTCTATCGGCGCGCGACAACGGAACCGTCCATAGTGAGAAAACCCCATCGTTTCGCGACATTCCCTCATCCGATACCCGCCCTTATCTCTAATTGTCTTTCTGGAGGAGCCACTCTTGTGGGCCCTGATCGACCAACTGGAAAAGAAGAACAAGACAATAAAGTCCCACTCGCCACAGCTCAACTGGATCTTAGCAAATTTTTATGTAAGTAGCGTAGCGCGTGTGAAGATGGACCGGGCAAAAAGCGTGTGATCGTCCCAGAGGGCGAGATGAAATATTTAGGCGGAAGAATGAGATAGACAGGAGATAAGGGAGGAGGAGGTCGGAGGTTAGGAGGTCGGTGATGAGAGACCTTCAGCGAAACTCGGTGACACTAATCTTCTTGATTTTTCACTATGGATAGCGGTGCGAGAGTCAAATAGTGCCGCCCCGCACGCGAGTTACGCGTTTCTCAGTGCGAACCGCAGCATACATAGTTCACAAAATCAAAAAGACATCGCACATTAATTAAAATCTTGCCACTGAAAACATGCACACGAGTGGATTCGCACGTTGCCGCCGCTTCACATACACCGACGATAATAAACAAGCATATCCGGGACACAGCACACAGATGCAGGGGGTGTAAGGGGAGAGGGGGCTGGCAGAATAGCTACAATACTGGGCTTCTATAACTCATGCTTCGTTACAGCCACTATTATTATATTTTCATGGATATGTTCGCTGAACGTCACTCTCGCACCAGGAATCATCCACCCATTATCGCAAACAAAATCGTGCACAACCAAACTGCAGTTGTCTAGAGGTCCAACAACGAATATGACAGTCCACCGATCCAGCTTTCAAGTGATATCCAAACATACAATCAGACATCTGCTCATCACACATACAGGTTGGATAAACCAGAGTGAAAGCATAGGTTCCATAGGACAATAATGAGGATAATAAGAAAGCAAGCTAGCAAATAATTAGCAAACAATATCATAAATTCACAAGCAATCTTAACAATCATTCAATTATTTAGATTGAATTTGAACTGTTACTTAATATTTTAAGTAAATTGTACAAAAGAAACAAAAAGATATTACATACAGAAATGCATTGTTTGCAATTTATTTTCGACATTGCATGGATCATAAAATACTAATTAATGCAAAACAAAAGCATTTCTCTCCAACACAATGTCTTGGAAACACCATATGGAACACGCGCTAATAATAAATATTACAGTACAACCTTTACATGAATTCATCTGTATATTCTCCAAATGTAATTTATAACATTTTTAATTGAAATAAAACGCTACGATTGTGAAGCGATCGGTACAAATCGCGCATGCGTCAAATCGGACGTGACAGATAATTATTATTACTATTACGTAATTGTAATACGTACAAATAATGTTACGTGTTGAATGCATTTTTTTGTATATAAGACAAATGCAACCTAATGCAAAATTATTAGTTAGCGCGTGTTCGACATTTGGCAATTCAGCTATTTACACTTAGTGACCCACTCTTGACATGGTTTGAGTTTCTGCAATGTTTGTAAAATAATTTCATTCCAACGTGATATATAGCAAAAAACCATAACTGAATGCGTCTACATCAACACGTTTTCATTACCTTTTCTATTAATTCTAAGTGGTAAGTAATCTAAGTTTTATAAGTTCTAATTTAGCATTTCCTTAGAAATATATATTTATCATATAAATAATATATAAATTTCATTTAGAAATATTAAACATTTGTATTCTGGTATTGCGTCGTGTATTATTTAATTTAATAAAAAAACATACAAAAATGTACTTCAATAACTCGATAGCGATTGTATAGTAAAGTACTAAAACATTATCATTTATGAAATCGTTTTTTTTTTTATTATTTCTTATTTCAAAAACGTTTTAAAGTATGTATGTCTGTATAAATTTTTAAAAGGATTTAGTATCAAAACTATATAAGAAACTGAATTTATTAAATATCAATTCAATGTTTATACGGCACAGATATTGTGAAACAAAATAAGTTTAACATGTTGTAGCTGATACCTGCGACTTCGTTCATGTGAAATTTATTTTATTGTTATTTCATTTGAATTAATACTGTCTTTTTTATTCCTGTAATTCCGTGCCCCTTATATTAACCAGTCTATCGACTTTTAATTAATCGATGTAAAATTATATCATTACTGCCTAAGGCCTATATAGAAGCATAATGTAATAGTCTTCGCTTCAGCAGTTTCTCGAAGATTATCTCAGACAAACTACCGAGATTCATTTTATTTATATGTATAGATCATAAACACGAAAGTATGTCTGTTTGCCCTTTAATCAAGCTCGAACCGGTAATGAAATTTGGTATAAAAATTGATTATATCATGGAATGGGATATCTTATATCAATTAATATCAGAAATAACTGTAACCACTATAATATATATGTGAGAATGGATAAACTTGTTACAAAATGTCATATTTTTTGTTCCTACATTTGGTATAAACTACAGGACGGCTTGAAAGGCTCATACCCAGTAGTAGTTTTTAGTTAAAAAAGGGAGAAACCGAATTTTATTTTAAGAAGGCGGATTTATCATTGACACTTGTAAATTGTTAAAAAGTATTTAACAACATGCATTATCACTTTCCCACACACATATATAAACTATTTCATCCATGCATCATTTTTAAGACAAATATCACAGAAACACATTCCTTTGTAAGCCCTTAAAAAAGCAATGGCAGAAAGCATGATAAGTAAGTCCATCACACGAAATACGAGAAATAAATTTCTACTGTCATAAAAATTAACTAACTAATAACTTGTGAGGCAAAACAAACACGGATGCTTGTTGGCAAAAGATCGTTCCCAACACCGATTTAAAAAAAATTATATGTATACTGAAGAAAAAATTCTTATTAAAATCTGTACTTTTTGGTTCATGCTAAAATATATCACAAACGAGATGTATTTATAACCAAAACGAATAAAAAAAGAAATAAATATTAAGTCACAATTCGTAGTGATTTTTTTTTAATTATAAGAACAGATTAAAAATACATCTCAAGAAAAAACCGCCACCGATTTATAAACAGACCATCTCTCTATATATAAATCCGTCAGATTCCTTCTTTCCCTCTAATACTTATTTACTTTCCGAAGAAAACGTACTTAGAGGAAAGCACAATAAGATTTTTTTTCAATATGTTCCGACTCTTCAAACGTGAATTTACTATGTGCTTTACTCGTAACTTTATAAAAAAAATTACATTGTTATTATTATTGTCGTCGTTTTTACACGTTAGTAAGCTTGTTATGTATTAAACACCGATTATTTTTATAATCGTGAAATACTTGTCATAAAAACGACATCAATAATAAGCAAATATTGAGTGCGCGAGATTCCGTGTATGTTGTTACGCTAGTTGCTAGGGTACTTAATAGATTTTTTGTGGCCATTAGATGAGAAAACAAAAAAAAAGGAACAACAAAGTTATAAATTATTCACCGAACCATCACTACAAAATATATTTTAAAATGTGGACTTAATCTAGGATGGTTTTTATTTAATATTATGTCAGATACACGGATCCTCCCTTTAATTGTATAAAATTAAATTAAATGTAAAAGTGTAAACATAAAGTGGAAATGTATGTGTAAAGTGAAAACACAATGTGAAAGTGTAAGATGTGAGAAAGTGTATAGGTAAAGTGTATATGTAAAATGAAGAGTAAATGTGATTGTGTGTTGGTTACATGTTGTATGGTGTGTGTGCGTGACGCACCTGGTCCTGCTGGTAAGCGGGCGGGTACTGCTGGTAGGCGGAGTAGTCCGCGGAGGAGGACTTGGAGAGCGCGGCGGAGGAGAGCGCGGTGGTGAGGGGCGCGGCCGCAGTGCCGGCGCCGGCGCCGCGCCCGTACATCTCTCCACCCTCCGACAGCGGCACGTACGAACCTGTTTCACATAGCATTACATACCAAAACATTCGACCATCATAGCCCAAATCAATCTTTGTCATTTTTATGACTATCAATCGTCTGCAACGCAATTTTTGCAACTGACTATTATCGACCAAATTGCACCTTATTTCTCTATTCGTGAAAACCGCTGATCTAGACATCTTCACAAACAATCTCACCAAATACAAAGAAATATCCCTAACCTAGACAGACAAAAATTAAAACAAATGGTTTGTATATATTGTATAATTCTTGTTTTAGCCTTTAAAATGTTACTAGGAGTAAATACCTATAATTAAGATTACGCTTATTTAGAGCCATTCTGTCTTCATTCTTTCAACTTTGAATTATATCAGTGTAAATCATGTCAGTATTTTAAATGAATAAAAATCAAAACACATAAAAAAAATTAAAATCTCATTAGTCATTCTTACAACCTTCATAATAATACAGTACCCTTTATGAATAAAGTTTTATCTTGTTTTTTTTCTTACTGTAATAATTCGATAATAGTTTTTATTAAGTCATTTTTTCCGCAAATTTTCTTATTATGACGTGACGATACAACAGCGTTAGTTAATTATCAATAAAATCCTGACATATTTTTACAACACGAAGTAAGTGGCCTGTGAAGTATATACACAAATATAACTGGAAAACTTTACAAAATCTTTGTATAGAAAGAGAGATAATTATTTATTTCGTTATGCATAATGTGAAATAAACAAAAATGTAGAATAAGCAATATAAGGTATTTAACGATCTTTTTTGATCACTTGATTGTGATTCTACTAAAAAATTGTATATATTCAATATATACTCTCATTAAAATAACATATTTTATAGAAATGTTACTGATTGCATGATTATGCATAAATAAAAAAAATCCATCCCAATTATCCTCACAAAGTTTAATTTACCTATTCAAGTACTATTTGCTATTAGTTTAAAAGTTTAGAAAAAAATAATGGATGTGTCTGAATGTGTGTCTATGAATATAATATACAAAAGAATTATTAAAAGATAGAAAAGTGTCTGCCGCCAGAAGCGAAGCTTATTACGCTTTATAAATAACATCCAAATTTAATCCCCTACAGGTACTATCTTTTTTAATTCATTGGAATGAAAAAGTTTAGTATATAATGTGACTTTATAACTTCACAACCTGTTGTACTCGCAGTCTCACAGAAGCAATAATGCACACTTGTGCAATCAGTGAGAGACATTGCAACGTCCTTTTGTGATGTTATACTTATTCGAGTCACAGCTCCCATCCCAGAAATGCGTCAAGAAGCTTCACTTCTACAATAATACACTTATAAATTATATATTTGGTGTATGTGTAATTCTATGTGAATATATTGACATAAAGCTACTAGTACACAGCTCTGCGCCACATTGTCTATTACCTATCTATAATGTGTTACGATTTACTACGGATTTAAAACAATTAACTCACCAGAGCCAGTAGAGTTGGAATTCTGCGGCATGTTCCAGTTAGTCCAGCTGCCGCCGGCGGACGCGCCCGCCGGACCAGAGCTGTAGTTGGCTATACGAACAAATTTATATACCCTTTATAAGTGGACTCATATTTTATAGGACAATACTGATCATTTATTGTATTTTGTCATGATCTCATAGAGTCCAAAGAACTTGCGTACTGTTACTATGTATACTGAGATATGTCTTTAGCCAAATTTGAAGTAAAATTTATCGGAGAATGTTTAAATAATGTAAATATAATTGGCAACTGGTGTTATAGTTATAATAAACGAAACTAAAAGAATGACAAATGAAAAAATAAATCCTAAAATGAAAAATATGTAGTCGCATAGCTGCATAAAGTAGAATTTGAAATAGGCACAGATGCGTACTGTGTGTCTCTACAGATGTGTGTGTGTTAAATTGTGTGCAAATGTTTGTCTGTTTCATAAAGAACATGGCGCAATAAAACAAGTATTTCCTTTTTATAATGACTAGGTCATGTGATTAGTCAACATTGCACGTTTTGATTGGTCAGCCGACAGTGGCATGACATCTGTCATATTGGTACATAGTAGCATGATATCTGCTAAATTGACAGCGTAGTATGACATCTGTCAAATTGGATAGCACAGAGTGCCGTGACACTTGTCAGTTTGACCAGTTTCTTGATGTGTAAATAAACTTAAAATTTTCTAGATATTCGGAATGCCTTGAAGGTAATAACGTGACGAAGTGTGATTATTGTGCCATGTGTGGATGGAGGAGGGGGAGTGGGCTGGGTGTTGGACTCACCGTAGCTACCGTAGCCCTGTGCGGGCGGCTGCGTGTGCTGTGTGTAGTTGTTGGTGGCGGGCCAGGCGGGCGCGTGCGGCGGCGCCTGTGGGGCAGGCGGTGCGCCCCAGCCCTGGTAGTTCCCGGGGCCAGCGCCCGCCCCGCCCGCACCGTACCCACCGTACGAAGTCTGCCCGGGAGACGTACCCCAACCTTGGTACCTGTCACAACCACGTAACCATACTTTCCAAAATGTCTACAAATTTATGTTTCTCTTTATTATGAAGACTAAACTGATCAATTTAAATTTGTCATCATAATTTATTTGGTGATCATCTTGATTTAAACTTAGAAAAATTATTTCTATTCTGAAGTAATAATATCAATCGAAATTAATCCAATATGTATACATATTTAGACATAAAAAAAGCACTTCAGAACATTTTTCTCCTCTATATGTCGACAGAGTTCATTTTTTTAGTAACTATTGGCAAGCTTTAGTATTATCATTAAAAAAAAAAAATTTGGTAAAAGGAGCAAATTTATAACCAAAAAACCCCAATAATGTTGAAATTTCAAAAAGTAAAGAATTATGGTCGAATTTCGATTAATGAACGGACCACTAGTAATATTTTCAAGTGTACTAAATTCAAACTGCCTATATATAGGTATTTGTTTATACCAGCATTCTAACAGGACCTTGTTGAAATGATACCAAGATGTATGACCTCATAGTTATATCTCATCAATAATTCTAAATATGATCCTAGAAAGAATAAGGTACATTGATAAAAGAAAGTTTTTAGACTGACCCTTGCATGATGTTAGGGCCGGCCATGGGCATGTTGATCGGAGGGCCGCCCATTTGGCCGTTGTGGCCCTGGATCATGTTGATAGGCGCGGCGGCGGGCGGACCCCACTGGCCTGCTTGTGGCGCGTCACCGGGCGCGGAGATAGCACCACCCCCCATTCCCCCCATGCCACCACCGGACCCGAGCTTGCCAGACCCGTCGCGCGGCTCCGCTCGTTTTATCTCCACCTGCTCGTCCGTTACGTAAATCTCTCATCAACTTCATCGGTTAAATCCTACTCAATTTTCAAGTTTTTTTTTTTGTGTAGATAGCACCAAAGTAACTATTCTAAAAAAATGTTATTTGTTCCGAAAATGTAAAACCCAAAACCGCTAAATTCCAGGTTCATATATAAACAGGGACACATTAATTGCAATTGTTGTATCGTTTTTACATGAGAATGTTTCCATAAAACGTTTCAGGAATGACAATATATCTATATCAGTTTGTAAGATAAAAACCATAATCGCATTTACCTTCAGGAAATAATGCATACTCACATGTTCAGTGAAACATCAGATACAATGTGTATTATAAAATCACATGATATACATTTTAATAAATCAGAGTTGTTTATTACCTGTTTACCATTGAGATTGATGAAATGCTCCTGGGTGACTCTCTCAACGGATATTTCGTCTTCGAACGACAAGAATCCAAAGCCTACAAAAAGAATAGTCAATAGTAGACACCATTACATAAATATCATTTTTTTTTAGGCAGAAAACATGGACACCGCTTTTCTCTATACTTGAAATCTCTTTCTCTGATTTGTACACTATTTTTATAAATAAATGTAAATCGTGAATTTAAGAGATATCACACCGTAATGTACGTTTCAAATTACACCATGTAATAGTATTTATCGCTGTATATGAAAATATTAATGTCAGAAATAATGATGTAACAATTAATACGCATGTCATGAGGAGCAATAAAAATCACGACTACAACAGTGTCAAATATGAAGATAGATGAATATGGGGTTAGAATTAGAACGACAAACGTATAGACAGATTGTGATACGTGCTTATAAAGTAAAAATTGACAGTGGAAGAGTTAAATATAATATGTTAACTTTATTTACTATGGGATGAGAGCAAGAAGAATGTATATGTAGAAAAGGATACAAATAAGAACCGTATATTTGTGCAGATTTATTTTAGACAGTTATCAGAATTCAGGGAAATCAATGATATCTGGCAGATTAATAATTTATCACCTTTATGTTCCTATTTATGTTACACTACAACAGATATTTTGCTAAAATGTTGACCCTAAAACCGGGCAAACATAAATCCAAATTTGCCATTAAAGTACGTCACGAGAAGAAAAACGTGAATTCTGTATTGATTTGGAGTCCGACCTTAAAATAAACTAAGCATCTAACAGGAATAGCTTATGTATTTTCCCCTTAGTAGTCCGGTGGAATTGTAGAGGCCTTTCCAGGATAGCAGTGTAGGTCAGTTCGAAAAAAAAAAAGAAAAAAAAAAAAACTTATGTATTCGGACTCTGGTTTAAAAATAAATGTAATATGCTTCAACAACGGTTTTATTGTATATTTTCGTCACGTAATCAAAAAGCGTTATGCCACTCGACGCAACTCACTCTCTCTCTGTAATATGTAAATATTATTTTTATCATTTTTTTCAATGTAAAGAATCAAATCAGAAGATTTCATGTAATCTTTTATGAAAAATATTCATTTATTAAAAGTTGGATATAAAATAGTCAATTATAAAAAAAAAACAAAGTTTTAATCAAATTCCCACATGTATGTGTATACAACCAGCAGCCATGACACTCATTTACTCGAATTTTGATACTTGCACGCACTCTCCTATACAATAGAAAGATAGAAAGAGTGATAAGGGGGAAAGAAAGAGGAAGACAGGGAAAGAATAAGACGCATAAAGCTTGTTTCTTGGGCAACGACTTCTAATAATAAACTCCTACTACAAGCCATGTATGTTGTTCCATAACAAAAAGGCAATTGTAAATTATATTTTCATGTAGCAAATTTTGTAGACTCATAATTCCTTTGAATAACAAGTATATGCTTATTTGCGTATTAATGTCCCACAAACATCTGAACGTACCGACAGCAAACTTGCTGAAGGCACTGCCTGGATGTGGATTTAAAGTAATAAATTATAATACTCATTTATTTAAATTCAAAGTTAATTTATGTGCATTGTGATAATTATTATTGCAGTCCATCCACATGGTCTAATCTTTAAGGAGTTTCTGCAAAGTAATCAGAGTTTATAACTAAATATATAAAGCTCTTGAAATGTACATAAAGACAGTAAGCAAGAAGTTCATAAAATAAGGAATGTGTGTATTTTATTTCACTAATTCTCATTATGATTAATAAATACTGCTAATTTTAACAACTACTTTTGATGTTTAATTAGCAGCCACTGTACAGTCCTTTAGCTAGTTAAAAAAATGATAATGGATTTTATACTTTATAGATTAAATGTTTGACCACAATACTGCATGACGTTAAGTGAAAATGTGGCCAAAGGTGCTAGTACACTAAGCTTAGAAATGATACTTGGTATTAAGTATAGCTTATGGAGCATACATCTACATGCCTAATGATAGCTTTTTAAATTGAGGGTGGTAAGTGGTGAGGTCAGAGTTAAAAAAAGCCCCTATGACTGTGTTTCAAAATCTTCACCATAAACTCTGCTGCCTTATTTTAAGATTCCAACATCAAACTATCATTTAACTAGTTGGTTTTTTCGCAGCATTAAATAAGCAAGTAGTACTCATAATGCAGGTTACAACTATGACTAGGTGGAGCATCTTGTCTGCCACTTTCAAGTAATGATGGGTCAGAGGTTAGAGTGTTCGGACATTGCAGTGATCAACGTAGGTTCGAATCCTTGTGAGTGACCAGCAGCTTTTTATAAAGGAAAATAACATGAAACCATAACATGGTGGTATGGGATTTTTCTAAGCCCAAAGGCTAAACCACCACTCTCATGTTAAAAATCTTTTACCAAGAACTTATAAGTGTATTCCAACAGCTAAGCTTGGAAGCCAGTGTTTCGATAGGTTTAGCATTTGAAGTTTGACATTGTTATATAACATCAAGTGAAATTGTGGTCAAATATTAAAACGTATATTTATAACAATAGCATATTTGTCAACTTTAAAGATCGAAATATATGAGCACTGTTGCTTTGCGGCAGTGGATATGTATGCTAAGTAAAATAAACATAATTCTTTCTTCAAATGGAAGTTCAGTGGAATGTATGATGGAAGTAAAATTAAGTTTTTTTTACAATACAAATGTGTATGCAAGTAGAATCCATAAAAAAGGATACATAAGAAATATTTAGTGGAAGTAGCAAAATAAAATAGCCTAATATCGACACGGCTAAATAAAAGATTAACACAAAACGAAAAATTTCAAATGTTTTAAATTATAACACTAAAACTGCAGCATAAAACTCAACTTACCTCTAGACTTCTTCTTCTCTTGGTCATACATGATGACAACCTCCATGACCTTGCCGTAGCGTCCGAAAAAGACTCTCAGGTCAGTCTCGGTGACGTTGGACGGCAGTCCGCCGAGGAACACCTTCGGATAGCCGCCGCCGCGTTTCGGCTTTTGCAGCGTGCGAGGGTTGCACGGTTTCGGGTCGATGGTTCTATACAAACATAGTACATTATACGACACACTGAACGAGATTCATCCGTCAAATTCAGAACCGAAGCTCCTAAAATCTTTTAGAATTATAATATAAAAAAGAATGTCTTCTAAAAAAAGTTAATGTTCGAGTACCCTCACACCGTAAAGTATAAAAGAATGTCATTTATAAAATCCCTAACAAAAGTATAATTAGATAGTAATATAAAAAATTAAAGTTATAAACAAAATAAAATAAAAATGAATTTACTTATCAAACCCAGTATAATTTTTCATCTTTTGAAGAACTGAACAAATTCGACATACTTTGTGCACTAGAAATAAAAATAAGAGTAATACAGTATCTATCAGCGAAAATGGTTAAGTGTTAGCGTGTTCATACACAGCATTTATGTGACACAGATTCGAAACCTGTAATGACCCGGAACTTTTGATGAAGTAAAACATCGTGATGAAATCGTAGCATGGTAGTAGGACTTTCTTTAGCGCTGTCGCCAAACACCCCATTTGCCAGCAGTTGCACTTGAAAACCAGTACTCCCTTAGATTAATAGTGCTCTAGGCTACATGGCCATTTAACATCAGACAAGATTGTGGTTAATAGTTAAAACCCATGAAATAAAATAAAAAACTGTACAATTATGTTATTTATGATGTTTTATTTCACTTCAATAAAACATACTTTTTATAATATTTTACAACAAAGAGTTATTTATAGGCTAGAATTAAATTTGTAACAGTGAAGTGGGAAATCCGTAACTTACTGGTAGAGTAACCTTGAATAATAATTATTAAAATCTGCGTACTTGCTTTTACAAAGTAATAAACGCAATGATTGTATAATAAAGCAAAATGATACGGAGAGAAAGAAAAATTCCCCTTGATCAATACTTTTTTGCATGTATTTGTCACATATAAGTAAATAGAAAACAATTTTTTATCACATTATACCTAGATCATTCATCTATAATCATCCAGAGCTTTGTTCGAACTAGCTTGTTAAATATAAATTATAGTCGTCGATATTATATTTATTAAAAGAATGTGTACTTATTACTCCAGTATGTTTATGTGGTCTAATAATTAAAGAGTTTCTACAAGGTAACCACAGTTTATAACAAAATTAATGGATATGTTTCAATGGTTGCCAGCAATCAAGTGTACTGACACAAAAAGGTTCATAAAATAAGTAATGATTTAAAAAAAACAAAGAAAATGTATTGAACTACATTTAAAAATTAGGAATCGAGACTAATTGTATTGTCACTATTTTGTCAGAGATAAAAAATACACCTGTAATAAATATCCTTTTCACGAATTCCTTTACGAAATCTATTAACAGCTTACCGCTTTTGACACATTCTTATATAAAATGTATGTAAATAATTTGGCATAAATACAAAGTTTTTTTATCTTATGAATGTATCGTAAAAATATTTTTAACTATCTTTTACCCGCAAGTCCGACTGCGTGAAATTTAGCACGAAAAATGATGTTCAATATAAACGTGTGCGTGGAGCGAGCGCGGTTCTGAAAACGGCTTCTGTAGTTTATTATAATAGCACAGAACCCATTTTTTTAAATAAAATAAATAAATAGTCAAACTGTTTCGGAGATATTAGTGGGAACAAACAATTTAAAGAAATGATTTTTTTATAAGTGCCGTATATGCTTTCATACCCATTTAGTAAAAACCTGTTGTTTTAACCTTACAGACACTTTTTTATGTACGTGTATAGGCATAATAAAAATACAGACATAAATGATAATTATAAGGGTGTATAACTGATACTATTTTCATGTCGCAAATCTTGTAGACTTTATTATTCATAGGAATAAAAAGTATATGCTAATTTGCGTTAATATCCCACAAACATCTGAACGTACTGAAGGCAGTAAAGCCGTCAGCACTGCCTGGATGTGGATGGATATCTATAAGTTTTTAGTAACTAAAATAAAAAATAAATAATAATAGCAGCCTGTAAGAGCCATTTTGCTGAATTAAATGCTTCTGCCCTAGGAATGGTATATAGTAAAGACTATGCCAGCCCACAACATATTCGTGATCTCATATTCAGAGCAATAACGTCCTATATTTTCCCCACGTACATTGGTGCTACAAAAACATTTTTCAGGTTCAGGTTTCCTCACAATGTTTTCTTCCACCACCAGTTAATAATGTTAGCAATTTAAATTAGTAAATATATGCGAATTTCTAAAAAATTCCTTGATACATTGTTCGAATCTGCGATTATGGAATCAATATTCTGCGGGGAAACGTTACTAGTACTTAATTTAGAAAATCTATATGGATAAAAGGGAAAGGTTTTCTTTTAGCAAATACTAAATATTAAATACAAAGCTCCAAAGAAAACCGAATACCTAAAACATAATTTTACACTAATTCGCAGCTGTTATTTGACTAGCGTTCTTGGAATCGTCTTTAAAGTTTTTTTTTTGCTAGCTTTACAACCATTTTGTATTCTCTTATCCAAGTTATATGCAGTCGATATAAGTAAAATTTAAGCGGAGATTGGTAATATTACACTTTAGTGTATTGCCAACTGGCGGAAGTGAGTATAATTGAAGAGATTAAAAAAATCGGAAACAATAAATTTACGTTGGTTGAGAAATAGATTTTAAAAGTAATTATTTTGTATTAAAAAAAAGTAAAATCACAAATTAAAACATTAACAATGAGTTCAGTATAATCGTAGGTTTGATACTTGGTTCCAAGCGACTGAAAATAATCTCAACTTCAATGTCACTAACCACATAAATAACACGACAGATTACCATATTATCACAAAGTCGAAGTCGCAATCATATAAATACCACTTTTTTCATCATCATCCTCATCTTTCCCTTATCCGACCTAAGTAGGGTCGGCACAACATGTTTTCCTTTTGCACTCTCCCCTGTCAGATGTCATCTCAGTACTCACACTTTTTAGTACTTTTTTTACATCAGATATAATCATTATTGGAGTAATAATAACATCTTTTTACACGATTTGAACACTATTCTAAGTAAATAATTTTATTTCATAACATTTTCTCATTAAGTAACATTTCGTCGTTAAAGTTGAAATATTTGTGTCGAACAGTGCTCTGTATATCAAAACGTTAAGCTCACAAGTTACAAGATCTTTTTTAAAGTTCTTGTAAATTGAGTTTATAAAATATTTTCATAAGACTTGCAGATAGTAAACTCGATTTTTTAATTTATAAGCCTTTGTGTTTGCTATATAGAAGGTACGGTAAAATAACTAGTTCAGTTAATATTAAAAATTAAACAATTTTTTCAAATAATTTGATTTTATTATTTATAATCTTCATGTATTATGGTTAGTAATTTAATCATCTGCTATGTCCGAATTAAAACAAATAAATCTAATAAAATATAAGATTTCTAGGAGAAAAATAACATGGCTATAAACCATTGAGGTCGTTCAAATACTTAAGTAATACTACTTAAGCACAATTTTTGCAATTTTTGACCGCCCATCCCCCTGGTCATCAAAAGTAAGCAATTGTCTTTTTTGGAATCTGTTCTGGTTACCTTACTGATTGATGGGCAGCAGTTAAATGTCTAGAAATAAGGTATGTATAGTCTATAGAGGAACTATAGTGGTTAGCTACTAGGGCGATGGTAGCCCAGTGAATAAGACCACGTGTCTCACATATCAGACCTACACATTCAGATCCCCCATTCCTTATCTAATCAATAACAAGCAAATCAAAAACACCCCCCTTTAATCTTTACGCAATATTTGAATGACCCATTGCCGCCATTCATCGATTTTGTAACATTTCGAATTACGCCGCGAATAATGTCAAAAACTGATTATAATTTATTAATTTATGACAAAAGAATATATTTTATTTGGCACATTTATCAATAAATTATTGTCAAAAACTGATTATAATTTATTAATTTATGACAAAAGAATATATTTTATTTGGCACATTTATCAATAAATTATTTAAAGACATAAAATAGTACAACTCTAACGTTATATTTATAGTATATAAGAGTCGTCGTAAGACACTCGAAAAAAATTACAAGTTACAAGCTACAAAGGCATTTATGATAAACAAAATCGTAAATATGAATGTGAAAAAAGACTTGATATTACAAATGATTTCACTTGTAACTTGTAAAATACACGTGTGGTGTTGACGTTGTTGCCTAGATAGGTTCGCGTTGTTGCATACAAGGCAACAGCCAAAGCCGAGGTTCGGCCACTTTGGCAACCTTAAGCTTATTGCCAAGCGGCCGAGCGCCATAAACGCTTGCCCTATTAGTCCAGCGAAGCTGTAAAGCCCATAAAACCAACAGCGTATAGTTAGTTCGAAAAAAGTGTGGTTTCCATAAACGCATCCGTGTAAAAATGCACTAAATTACAAAAGAAGACGCTGTAAATACAGGACTTCTCGTGCTTAATGAACCGGGCAATTCTTCCGTCTACTCTTTCAAACGATACAAATACAATATTTTCACAATTATGACAGAATTATTATTCGAAACAATTCCGGCGAACACATAGTAACCGAATATTAAGAAGGAATAATACTCTATACAAATATACTTTGAAATTCATATGGTAAGAACTGAATTGACTGTTCAATTTATTTGCACAAAGGTGGGCTGCATTCATTTATTTCTATATTTAAAAAGTAGGTCACACAAATTGCCGTTCTTTATGCATCTTTACAGATCGCAGTATTACTCTTTCACCGATTAATATAGTCATCATATAAATAAACTTGAAGTGTGTGCTGTTTATCTCCCAAACGACTAGACAGACCATAGAAGACGAAAACCTCAAATCAGCAAAAGGTCAGCAAAGCCTACATTTAATTCATTTATAACATATTTTCCATGAAAGAACAAAGCTATTTTCATGAGTACGAAGTAACAGACAGACACGAAGCTAATCCCAAAATAAAATTTATTAAGGGGATTGATGAGAAATGTATAGAAGAAGTAGGTTTGTAAGGTCTTATATCTTTTTAGAACTGTGGTGTAATAACATTATTGGTACGACTTTTAAATCATACTGTACTTAAATTCCAAATTCAGTACAAAAATAGAAATCCTCAAATTTAGTTACGATAAACAAATTAAATACAATTTCAAGAAATGCCTTGCTCCACTTCTAAAATAACTTTTTCTATAAACAACTATTCCATTGTATTTAATTATAATATTTTCAATTTATAATCAGGTAAAAGATTTAAAAGCATTCTAAAAAAAATCTAATATCGCTAAGTAAAATAATATCTACTCAAGAGACTATTTATCCTTACTTATATACTTATACTAAGATTGATTTGAATCGTTTGGTAATTTCTAACCGCTATTCAATAACATGATAATTTAAAAATCGTTGTTACATCTCAATGTTTTGCTGTGATTACCAGCAGCTCTTAATCTGCTCTCTAATTCTATACAACATAGATTTGTACATTCTTCGAAATAACTCTTGCAACACAAAAACGCTTTGTTATTTGGTTCACATACGGCTCAAAGAACCACGTGACGCTTAAAATCCTGCTCTTATTATAATTATTTGGTAATAAATGAGACCTTAGTAGTTGCGCGAGGTATTTAATATGTAACAGACAGACTATGCGGAGGACAATAAAAAAATCCTTACTCTAATGTTATAAATGCATATGTGAATTGTTTCTTTCTTGTTTCTTTGTTACGTTTACACTCCCTGGCTACTCAACGGATTATCATGAAATGTTGATAAACATTGTCACCGGTACTAAAATGGCATAGGGTACCTTCATCAAGAAAAAAAAAATGCTGTTCCCGAGTGATAGACCAAATTTAAATTAACACGAGCGAAGCCGCGAGCATACGCTAGTATTCATATAAATGACATGAACGCCAAATACGTAGATACAATTTGAGCAGACGCCGATTTATCTTCTTTGAGCAGACGCCGATTTATCTTAAACACAATGGCCGACACGTTATAAAAGAAATTGAAGCGATGACGGCTCAGTTGGTAGTGTGTTTGGACATAGCGTCGAAGGACGTAGGTTCGAATCCTAGCAACCGAGTCCCAGCTTTCGGTGAAGGAAAACACCGTGATGAAACCATAGCGTGGTGGTAGGGCTATTTCTAAGCCCGCCTGGCTAGCTACCACCCTCAAGTTGAACTGTCGCCAAGCACCTGTTGGTGTGTACCGGCAGCTGCACTTGAGAGCCAGTCTCCCTCTAGGTTTAGTATGACTACCATCTTAGACCACATCATCATTTAACATCAGATGAGATTGTGGTAAAACGCTAACAACGTATTAAGTATAAGATAATTGGATAAATCACTCTTTTCGATACGCCGAAAAATATGAGAAAACGTAGCTTTTTTTTTTAAAAGAAGGTCACAAACTTTGGTGGATCAAAATTTTTTTTTTTTTTAACTTATATTTAGGAGCTTTTATTCTATTGAATATATCGGCCCCATTGTTCCCCATTCTTTCGAGCGTATTTACAAAAGTATTCTGTGAAATAGGAAATTCCGGATCAATACGGTGGGATATTTAGATCTTTATTTTTTTATTATTCATATAGGAGTATAGAAAGATGGAAAAGGTATGGATGGATTGTGTGAAAAATGATATGTTGTAAGGTGTGAATACTGAGATTACATCTGACAAGGGTAAGTGGTAAAGGAAAACATCTAGTGCCAATCCTACTTAGGTGGGATAAGGGTAACAAGGTGATGATAATTTTTTTATAATTCATTCTACAGAAACTGGCATTTGAGAAGTTTGTATCGTCGAAGATCGCAACCCTAGAAAAACAAAAAACAGTAACCCTAGTAAAAAAAACACTAAAAAACTTATCTCTCACCTGCCATCGAGTTGATGGGGCCCATTTTGTAGCACAACGTTCACCAACGACGGCTCAGCGAAGGTGACGAATCCGAAACCTCTGGAACGTCCAGACTCGCTATTTTTCATGACCACGCAGTCGATGACGTCACCATAGCGTGAGAAATAGCGCTGCAAGTTCTCTTGAGATGTCTCCCATGACAGACCTCCGACGAACAGTTTTCTGTTTCACAACAATATTTTTTATTTATACTTTCATAGGCAGAAAAACTTTAGACATATACCCGGATGATTTATTTATATTAATATATACCCGGATGATTTATTTATATTAATAATTATATATCATGGACTGGAAATATGTATATATATATAAAAAAAAATGTAATTTATTATACATCCTGTTGCAATTTATTTGGCAAGAAACACCTAGAGAAAGCATCTTGTCATAAAGCACTTACCTACAGTTTTACAGTTGCAATAGCATAATTTCGAATATACTATTTTAAGATTTCCCTACTTTATATCTTCCAATATGTTGTATAGTAAGCTTTAATGAGTTTAAAGTTAGCTCTATAACATTTAATACTCTGGATAACATAAGTAAAATTAAAAAATATATATTTATGACTGTGAATTTGAATAACTTACTAAAAAGTTAAAACATTCTAAATTCATGTATTTTTCCTTATGATATTAAAACTGTTTCACTTTCATACTATGACAATTTCAAATAATGTGCTACAATGATTTAATTAAATATTAAACTAATGTACATTATACACGGAATTAAGTAACGCATAAAAATCTTAAACAAATAATGAGGTCAGATTCCACATTATCTGAAACTTTTTAAGGAATTTAGGTTTAAAGTTTCGACTTGACATACTAGATCAAAAATCATTTATCACTGAGACAATGACTAAATTAGGTTATATAATCCAAATATATTTACATTGTTGTTAAATCATCAATGACTAATAAATATACCTAAGTAGAACTTTAAATTACACTCAAATGAATAAATAGTCTGTTATTCTACAATATCTAACATGTAAATACCACTACAAATACTGTTGCTATGCAAATAAATATTACTATAAAAAGTGGCTATTGTAATACATATAAATAGGTATACTTAAATATTAAACTAAATTATATTAATATTAATAAAATAAAATTAGAACAAGGAATGGTTTATTAACACAAATGTACAAAGTTTAAATTCAGATTGAGGCCACAAGTGTTTGTCAGACCACTGCTATCTTGTGGCAAAAGAAATCCTAGTTAGATAACAAATATCAAATTTTATATAGAAAATACCTTTGAAAATGGTCTGTTTTGTTATCAATTTATGAGTAAACGAGCTAAAAATTTAAATAAAAATATCATAAAATATATATTTCCTTTAATCGTCACTAATTTATCTTATCTTTTAATTGTGAAAATCATCTATACAAGTAGTCACACAAACACCCCCATTGTATGCAGTATAGTAATTTGCTGCTTACTAAGCACAATTACAAAGTGAAAGTGGTTCACTTATTGAGTGCCACAGAGATTTTTTTACTTGTAATAAGTTCAATCTAACAGAGCTTTGGCCTTCTGGTGACTTTTTTAAATGTGAATATTTTTTTTTAGGAAAAACTAATTTCTTATATACATATATATTATAAAATCTACCTAACACACATTGGGTGGTTTTTATACTTCATGATAACTCAAATAGAATTCAAAAGTGATTAATTATTTTACTGAGACACAAATATGCAATAATCTTTGCTGATAATTCACATTTCCTGCAGATGTCGTAACCTCAAATGTTAATTATTATCATGATTATCACAAGAGGTCTAATAGGCTAATATCATCGAATCTGTGAAGGTCCAATCATATCGATTGTCAACCACGCAAATTATTACAATTGCTATCTTTTGTCTCGATCTGAATTATAAAAACAGAAAAGGACACACGATCGCAAGCCCTTCCGAGACCGCATGAATGAATTTTTCATGGTGGTTATAATATATGAACAGCCGCCGAGCGTAAGTACGTAAGTAACAAACGAACGCGCGAAAATTGCATGTGACCAAAGTTATGAATATTACACTAACGTATGGGAACATTACTCGTCAACGTATGTTACCGTATGCAAATGAATCAGCACCTTTCGCGTCTTGTAGGTAGGCAATCGAGACAGAGCTACGCGGCACTTCGAACATTGATCTAATAACCTCATTTGCCAATCACTACTAAAAATTATAAGTTTTAACTCAAAACACCATACTCGTGAATTTATAAGTCGAACTCTGCGATAAGAGAAAGCAACAATTTTTCACAGAAAGGTTAAATTTCCTACACTAAGTATGATAAACCGTCACAGCTTTTCTGCTTATGTACAGTTATATAAACAGTTTATATGTAAATTTTAGTTGGTAAATGTGTACATTATGGTTATATATCATGGGAAAGTAATAGGTGCCATGATCGCACCACGCAACTCGTACACCGAGGCTTGGGGTCGGTGTCCGCTACCCGGCGTGAAGTAAAAGTTTTATTGAAATTTCATAGCTTTTAACTAAATAGTCAAACACTGAACATGTGAAATCAAAGGATTACTAATAACTATGCATTATAGGGCTGTTTAAACATCACATTACGTTATTTTGTAAACCTTGCTGGTTATCAGTGAAATGCGACACACCAAGCGAACATGCCAGATTGACCTATTATAGGTGGCATACCACAAATCATGTTCATAAAGATTGCAGCAAATATTATAAAACACACTCACCCCTTCTCATCATCGTCCATGTCTGGATTCATACGCATAACTTACTACTAATTAAAAATAATGGTTGGCACCGGTAAAGACACCCAAACCACACAAGCACAGACCCACACGAATGATTATGGCGGACCAACCACTTCCGCTATCTTAAAAAAAGTAATTGAAAAGGGAAGTAGACAGTTATATATTTTATATTATGAAAATGGCTACAAATAATACATAAAAAAATTAAAACAAACTAAAATATTAATTAAATTTTTAGTAATATTATCATTTCAAATAATAATCCCAAATATCAATTTTTCATTTAAAAGTAATTTTAATTCAATGACTTATTATTAGTTCCACACCACCAGGTGGCTCTCATACGGATAAGCAATGTTGCCAGTTAAATACTAATAAATTAGATTATCTATTCTCATATCAATAACCTCTCTTTTATAAGTTTGATGTAGATTTCACGTTACAGTATTTAAATTTTAAAATACGGCTCCAAAATACTTTAGCTTTACTCATCGTTCCATGTATACTTTAACATTATTTGTTTATAAATAATTTTCATGTATACAATATTTTGCACGAAAACTTTTGCTTTCCATTTATATGGTGTAGTATCTAATGATCATTATTATTCATAAAGTTTGTAATTAAACTTTATTCATTACAAATAAAACTTTATTTTTAGTTATTATAATTACATAAACCTTTGTAATATGTTTGAAATACATTTTACATTATTTTTATTGTCATGCAAAATATGTCTTATAATTTTAAAATAAAGGTATCTGGAGAGTAGAAATAACGTCTTTATTTATTTTTTACATATAAACGTAACACTCATCTTTTATACTTATCTAAATAACAATTAAAAATGATAATGTTCAACGGGCAGTGTTGCTAGTATTACTGGTACATCTCCTTGTAGCGTAAAATGAAAAGGAAATATAACTTCTACCTGAAATAGAAATACTTATTTATTTATTACCTATATCTTAGGTCCAAATATAAACAATTTTTTAACAAATTGGCAATTGGTGTTCATTATAATAATAAGGACTGTCTTCATTTATTTTTCCAATAAATACATAAGAACAACAAAAACAGAAATAATAACAAAAGACTGTGAACTATATACGATCCTATTTTTATCGTGGGTGCGTTTATTCTTTAAGAAACCTTATAGGTAAACATTTTAGCAACCATACATAAAAATAAGAATATTCCAGGATAAATAATAATACTTATAATTATATATAAAATAAAAAAAAATATATATAAAATCATTTGTTAGTAGGTTGAGCAAATTTGTTTAGAAATATTTTATGTATTCCAGTAAAACATATTAGCTTTAGATTAGTTTTTAAGCATTTAAAATAAGAGAAGAATACTTAGGCAAAAATTAGATTTTAATTTAACTTAGAGTTCCTACCACAAAGTCGTTAATTATGCGTATATGTAATAATATTTTATAAACTCACTCGAAAAATATATGATATGTGAACCATTGTTTCCGTTAAATGTATACTTGAAGGAATCGCTTGCGGAATTTCCATATCAAAAAGACATATTTCTACTGGTGAACTTGTTAATTGTTTGTGCGATATTTTACAAATTTTCTTTTCCTCTTCTGCGTAACCGGTGTGGACTTCATATCTTAATTTCTATAATGAAAATAACATTTATGTAATAAGTACCGTTTTTTTACATGGTGAAATACTACGTCCTACTCGGCAGCCAAGGATGGATGACGTCGGACTCCTACCGACTAAAAGACAATGACGTTCTACACACACCTTTTAGGCCGCAGAACGGGAACTGTCTAAACAATGACATCCGCTTGAATTGGGATGTGTCGTCCCTTCGCCTATCAATAAGTGCCCACCATCACCTCAGGTTCGGCTACGGAGGTGGAAGAAGGTGAGCATAACGCCGCCTCCTTCCACCGGCCCTCCTTTGGCGGAGAGGGCCGCTAAGAGGGTCCACCTCTCGGGCCCTCCCCGCCGCCTCCTGCGAGATGGCCTCCTCGCAGAAGGAGGCCATCGCCGTCCAGGCGTCTTCGCTGCCGAGCATGGCCGCAACCACGCTCGGCAGCGACAGATTTCCTCCTACCGCCGCAGTCAGAGTGCGGCGCTGCACCTCCCACGCAGCACACTCGGACAAAGTGTGTTGCGCGGTGTCCTTCTCAGCACCGCACTCGTGACATGCGGCGGTCGGCTCCCTGCGAGCGATCTGGTGCAGGTACCAGCCAAAACAGCCATGGCCAGTCAGTAGCTGCACCAGTCGGAACGTCAGGGAGCCCCAGCATCTCCCAATCCACTCCGGCAGGACCGGGCGGACAGCATCCACGGTATAACGGCCGTACCGCGCGTCCGCCAGGTCCTGCCGCCACCGCTCCATAGCAGCCTCCCTCCCCTCTTGCCTCTTTTGCTCTATCTCCCTGAGAGCCGGAGGCTCTCCCAAACGTTTCCTTGCCGCCGTGAACTCGTACACGGCGGCAAGAACCCCCGCCTCCAGCTTCCAGGGCAGGGAGCCGGCAAGCGTGAAGGCCGCCACCGAGGACACGGTGCGGTATCCTCTTATTGCCCTCAGTGCCACAATGCGCTGCGCAGCGCGCAGCGCCCGCACATTAGTGGCACCGAGGGCATCGGACCACACCGGGGCCCCGTAGACGGCCATCGCTCGCACGACTCCCATATAGAGACGGCGGCACCCGGCACTTGGCCCCCCGATATTGGGGAGCAGCCGGCCGAGCACCATCGCCGCCCCTGCTATACGCGGTCCGAGCCCCTCGAAATGGGGGTATTTCATCCGGGACCCCACCCTGATACGAGCGCCATCCACAATCAAATGGGCCCCAGGTGGAGGCCCCCACCGAGGCCCGTGAAATAATGGGCCTCGGTTTTATTGAGGGCCACCCTGAGGCCCAACCACTGGATGCGCCCGACTACGACAGTTGTGGATGCCGTGGCCAGGCGCACCAAGCTCTGTCATCCCCCCCCCCCGGGCGACGACTAGGGTGTCATCCGCGAGCTGATTATAACCTCACCTGGCCTATAATGGCATGCTAAGGTTACACTAGCTCTCAAGCATAGTTGTCGTAACACACTAATAAGTATTTTCAGACAGTATTTAAATTTAAGTGCGTGAACTGTGAGTGAGTTTCCCATGATGTTTACATTTACGGAAAGCTCGAACTAATTGTAGTTTTCAAACACACATGGATCGACGCGAAATGTCTTCGGGAAATGCGTACATATAATAATAATAAGCGTGTGTGTGCTTATGACCACCCAAGAGGTGGTAAAACATCTTTATAAAGATTACAACAAAAAGCCTAAGTTACGCGGTGTTCCCAGGCGGTCACCAATGCAAGTACCCATAACACTGAAGGCTGTTTAACTTCGGTGATTGGAACCGGTGTTTTCAAACTCTGCCCGATACAGTGTTTCCCTGCACCACTTTTCGTCATATAAAAAGGTTACGGATCAAAATTTCAAAACCACCCGTAAAAAGTTACACTTCAATAATTCCTCTTTTGGTTAAAGGAATGCACGGATGAAATAACAAAGTATTTATAACTAACCTGAAGTAAGATAATATTAATCTTCTGTATGGCTACTTTCTTTTCATTGTTTATAGTAATTTCAAATGGAACTTTTTGCCTAGGAGCGAATCCTTTGTATGTTTTAATTGTTATTGAAAAAGTTCCTGAGCTGCGGAAGGTTTTATGGAATTCGTGGGTAGACAGCCTCTGAAATTAATCTTATGATATAAGTGTTAATAGCATTTGAGCCTAATTTTGTTGACAATGCAATTATGCCTGATGAAATAAGGTGATGACTAAAGCTAATGGAGAGAGTGAGAGAGACACAAAAGCTAATGGAGAACAGACTGAATGCTCGAGGGTCCTAATTGTTCATTGATTTGAAGAAATGTCCTACCATATCAAGGTAGCATCCAAATGTTTTGCTTCAAATAAGGGACGTTATTGATCTATTATTGCTTCATATTTATTATTGATACCACTTGTTTGAAAATACAAGTCACCTGAACACTGAAGATATCTCGGCGCCATTCTAGAATTCTATCTCGATATCCGACCAAAAACATTATTACAAATAAACAATAGATGAGTGATCGAGGTCTGGTAAGAGGAAAGCCCACATTGACACCTTATCGCTCCAAATATTGTAACCGAACAATAGGGCTCTAAAAATAGCATGCCTGGAATCTTTCTAAATTTGATAGATGTATACGAAGAAAACCAAAAGTAAGAAATCCACAGAAGGATTAGAATCACAAAGGATTTTAATGTGTAAATACGATCATAGTATATCTGTGTGAAAATGAATACGTATATGAGGAGTACTGTCATGTCCATTGCACAAACTATTGAAATATATATGGGGTAGCGCTCAAAAAGAAAATAAGCAAATTTCACATGAGTCATGCCATTTTGAGACCACGCATTAGTTACAAATCCTCAGGGTTGTGTCTGTCTATGTTAAGAAGTTTAGCAATAAAACAACATATGAAACAACAATTGAAATGTTGAAAACTATGCTATTCATCTTGTTCCATTCTAGATTTTTCTTTCGGGCCAGAGTCTACGTAATCTCAGATTCCAGGCTGATAATATACGAAAATAATTCTATCCGGTTGTGTGTGTTTTACAAATAAACCTTAGC
The DNA here is from genome assembly GCA_035772565.1 of Antheraea assamensis. Lineage (NCBI taxonomy): Eukaryota > Metazoa > Arthropoda > Insecta > Lepidoptera > Saturniidae > Antheraea > Antheraea assamensis. Next base: position 7,406,259 of record JAQQSE010000045.1, read on the forward strand.
ATGACACCTGGAGATGGACTTAATTATGTTACTAATAGATTTTAAATACATAGAAAAACAAAACACGCAGGCGAAATCACTGAACAAAGTTAGTTGAGAATAAACGATGGCCTATTGGGAACGCCACTATAAGATCTCGTACCACATGGAGAATTAGTTACAGGGCTATTATTTTATGTGCAAAACAGTTCACGTATTCCCAAACGTAATGCTTACCAACATTTCCTCCAAATGATTTATGTTAACGTTTCCAAATACGGTAAATGGCACTATTTTTCTTAATTTTTTACCTGGTTTACTCTTTATTTTGATAAAATAAAAAACTTTCGCTATGGAGCTCTCAAATGAAGATGGTAAATCATCTGGAAGAGCGAAATGGAAGGGGTACGTGTAAATACCAGCAGGCAGTTTCTTATCTGTAAGTAAAATTTTATATGTTATGGTTCATAGTTTTAAAATATTTATGATTACTTAGTAGACAGTACTTTAGTACAGAACGGAATATAAGAAAAATAATATAATTGTAACTTTATTATTATTAGTAATAGTTTGTAAACATATTCACTATGAATGATTATAAACATGGATTACAAAAATCCTAAGCTACATTTATTTTCCTCCTAATTGATATGTTAGTATCAACATATTGTTTAATGTAGTGTATTCATATATTTGAACGTAAACGATTCCTTTCTAATTCTTATTGAAAGCCTAAAATGTATGATATAAATTATCAACCAACCAATGTAATAAAGATTTTGAAGCAAATTGAAGGAAAATAATGCAACATTGAGGATATGTAATTTTGGGAACACTTAGTGTATACAGTTGTGGCGTTCGGCCTTTTTTATGTACTCTCTGGTCGAACGCACATTGACACAAAAAAATGAATAACGTTATTTTAAAAAGGAGACAAGACGTCTCACATATAACACAGGACGACTGAATAATAACGACGAAACCCTCGAGGCTACAAAATCGCCAAACAGTAAATCCACGCTATTATTATATATGTGACAGTAACTATGGCTGTTTTATTTCATATCGCCAACTTATCATGTAGAATGCATCAAAAACCACGCAGACGTAATTTTGACATAAGCTAGTGGCTAATGATAGTATAAGTAAAGAGGTGATACTTACTTACACCTTTTTATTTATAAAGTCATTGGCTAGTTGTCATATAACATATTTCTTACCGGCAATTACATCACTCAATATATTGCACATTTTTACACTAAGAACTTTTTTCTTTTCTGAGTAAATTTTTATATATGGCATTGTCGGCATCGGGCGAGTCCATTGTGCTTTACTGATTCCATTTACTTCGAAATCTATTTCTGTAAAACCAAAAGTACGACCACTAGCTAATTTATACATTACAAAATTATCATGTGGGTAAAATTATAAATATTATCAATTTTTAAAGTGTAACTGCATAAACATCTCAAGAATTTGCAATTGTTCAAAAATATTATCTAAAAAATTCAATTACTTTCAATTTTCTGTTCATGGTCACATTCCAATAATAATGTTCCAGTAACGATAGAACCAGTATAAAAAGTTCCAGTGGAATCACTGTTTAGGCTTACTGTACAATTAATCCATGACATGTTTAAGCATTTCTTACTTCACTATACAGATATTAATTTGGCAAAATAATTTTCTTACTGAATATCAATATTCCTAACTGTTATCATAAGCGTCGTGATAAGGAACGATAGTACTTAACTAACGAGTTTATAATCTTTCACGAATCGATAAAGGAACGTGTATTTTGTACTTAGTTTGCTATTGTTTGTAATATACATTATTGTACTCAATTAAAATTTATTATGAAAGTCTTTAAGTAGGTAATAATTACATTTGACATGAAACTTCCTATTAAACTGTTTGGTAAGTATAAATGAATTTTCCTAAAATACTTATTTCAGAACGTTTTTCTCTATATTATTGACATTTTTGACAACTGACAGTGACATTCCATTTTCATTGAATAGTTGGTTTCAAACTGTTTCGATCGGCGTTTTGTTATGTTTAATTTGCTAAAACTGATAAATCGGCTTGATAAATCGTATATAGTGTAATATTAAACTCTATGTTCAATAAAAAATGTACTAAAAATTAGTTGAAGCCGGATTAATGACTTTTATGCAATTAGTTTTAGGTTATGTTATGCCCTCTACGTTTTCAGGGTGAGAAGTAAGTTTGTTTTTCGGATTTTATAGAGATACATACTATCATATGTCTTTAGACCAATTAAAATACATGTTTTACTTATCAGTAAAGTATTTGATGGCAGTACATTTCGAAATATGAATACAATTATGCGTACAATGCATCATTGAAATATATTTTACATGTAATGTGATCAGCCTTGTTTCTACTTACGATATAAACCTCTATTGTTACTACAATATATTATGTAATTTCTTTAAAAGATAAAATGTCATATAACTTAGTCTTACAGATGTACTATCTATAGTTATAGTAAATTTAAGCTACATAACATCGCCTAAGTTAAAAAAAATCCGGAAATAACAAGACAAACAAGGTCAATAATTGAAAATGGCATTTATACTAGTTTTTTGAGATTTTAATTTTGTATTTGGAAAGTATTTTAATGTAGTTAAATTTATCGAATAGTTTAAAATCACAACATTAATTTCATTATCTGTAATACAAAGCAATCAATACTTATGATAAAGGTATTTTATTAAAGAAATGTATGTACATTTACTTTCCTTATAAAATTGCATTAATTAGCATCAGAAGTCTTACAAAATCTCAAAAGATTAAGACTGAAGCTTGTTACAGCCTATTCTCTAACAATATTAAGTGATTTTGATGTATATCATATTTACTATATTATTTATTACTAGCTGGCCCGGCAGACGTTGCCCTGCCCTTAAGTATATACTTATGTGCATGACACGCTTAAGGCGCCTTGACTTTTTTCGACTTTTTCAACAAACTTACAAAAAACCTTAACAAATTATGTACCTAAACCTTCCCCATGAATTACTCTATCTATTGGTGAAGGCTGCATTACAATCCGTTCAGTAGTTTTTGAGCTTATCGTGAACATCCAGACAGACAGACAGACACAGCGGACGACTTTGTTTTATAATATATAGAATATATAATTTATCTAATAGCGAGTGGTAGGTTTTTGGCCTTATTTGAAAAATGTTGCAACTGATGGGTTACAACTTGTGAATCTTAGAGTGATGTGATATTTAAATTCAAATTTCATAGTGAACTTCAACTAGCTGAACTATATACATTACCATTTTTTTTATAACCATTATACATATCAAAATTAAAATGAGTGACTATGGCTATGTGTTTAAATGTCAATGTCATCATCATCATCTCACCCTTATTCCACCTAAGTAGGGTCGGCACAACATGTTGTCCTTTTCCACTTTCCTCTATCAGATGTCATCTAAATATTCAAATCTTTTATACATATATCATTTAACACAAGTATCATTTAACAAATCAAACACAATGTATTGTCATTTTAATTAGATTTCATTTATTCTTGTGAACCACAAAGACAACCATCTAATCTCTTGGTTTTGATGAGTCTAATAAGTATGAGCTTATTAAATGTATTTATGAAGTTATCTTGTTAAACAAAAAACATTCTTTTGAAAATCTGTTGGTATGTCTCTATATAAAACTAGCTGTGCATGTGGCTTAGCTCGTGTTGATGCAGGTCTGACTAGGTCCAGCTGACGAGGGGAGGCAGCTGGAGTGTATGCAGTCTGTCTCTCTATTAGATAGGAGCCCGGCGGTCACCTTTCGCCGGGTAGACTGTTGGGGTGGCTACATAAGGCGATTAGCTCTGAACGATCCCCTGCAGCCCACAACAAGTATTTTCTGTCAGTACACTGTGCGGGTTTTAGTTCGTGCAAGTCAGACATAACCCACGCTCGCCCCCGAGAGCTTGGGTATCCATAATGGATTTCCCCACGATAATAAAAACAAAAAAGGTCTTACCAGTTCCTCAGAAATAGTACTTTTCCTGAATCAAAGGTACCCGAAAACCTTTTTTATATGTCTTCCAACATGTATACCAAATTATATGGTGATCCGTTGAGTAGTTATGGTGTGAGAGCATAACAAACAAACAAACACTATTGTCTTTTCAATATTAATAAGGATTTTGATGTATGTGTTCATAATACTGTTTCTTCTACATGGATTGACTGACTTTTTTTTTGTATTTATGGTCTCATCTTAATGGAGTAGTTGGTGCTGCTGTCGAGATATGTGATGTTTTTTGTTTAAATATATTTTAACCAAATTTATTTGGACCTTTCACATAAATCTACAAATTCCAAAATTTCAGTTGTCTAACACTTCTCAAGATATTTAGGATTCTTCATATTTATTCTAATCTATAAATATGACTTGCTCTGAAATGAATGATTTTGGTAGTGGACTGTTCTTTTGTATGTAAAAAACCCAACTATTGTCAGCAGAAATGTTGTGTATTAAAATAAACTGTTATCATAAAGTCTTTGACTCCTAATGAACTCAAAATATTAGTTATTTTGTGGTAATCACTCAAGTTCCTTGTTTATAGAATTTTATTGTGAAGCATAATATGTTATATATAAGTTAGTTATGTTTAATAAAAGAAACATTTTTTACTGCAATAGATTGATTTTGTAGTTATTGAAGTTTTATTATGAAAACAAAGTAAACACCCACTCTCAGTAAATTATGCTTCGATTCTACAATATAGAATAGTTAATTTATATCATTACTAGTTTTACCTGTGGTGTCCCTCTCATAAATATCCTCAAAGTAGTCTTTTTCTGGATGAAAAGTGTAATATTTATTTATGTCTTTAATCTTCACAACTTTTCATAAAGAACGACAGCCCACCCGATAGTCCCTTGTCTCACCATAGCCCTCGAGATTATGAATAAATATTTGTTTCTAGCCAGTACACTACATCTCTCCTCACTTAAATTAACAGAACAATTTGTGATTTTAACTACTTACAATTAGTATAATTAATTATTATTATTTTTTTTACTCTTTATAATTTAGGTTCTTTAGTCTACATTTTCTGATAGGTCGACCCGTACTACTTGATAGGGGTTGAGTTACATTCTGTTGTGGTTCACGGAATTCTGGTGCATTCATTGGTTCCCGTATTTCACCCGAACATTGACCTGGAACTGATAGTGGATCTATACGTTCCTCTGTTGGCTTTTGACACGTTTTCTCCCCTCGCTCCTGTTCCCATTCGCTGTCTACACGTTGCCCTATTTTTATATCTGGACTAACTAAAGTATTTGCGGTTCTTCGCCTTAACTGATCAATATGACGGTGTATTTGGTTACCATGTTCATCGGTTATCTTATAATTACAAGGTCCAATAGGAACTTCCACTTTTCCAGGAAGCCATTTATCTCCTTTAAGATATTGTCGGTACCACACGTCTTCCCCGGGGTTCATTATTCTCTCTACGCCCCCTATACTACGTACTTGTCGTTCCTGCGCATTTTTTACTCGTAATTCTTGATTAGGTTTAATGATATCTAAACGCGTTCTTAACCGTCGACCCAGCATTAACATTGCTGGACATTCACCAGTAGATGTATGTTCCGTATTCCGATAGTATAACATGAAAGTATTTAATGCATGTGTAATATTTTCCTTTTCAAAATTTGCTTTTTTAATAACCCTTTTAATTGTTCTAACAGCATTTTCTGCAGCACCGTTCGATGATGGATGATACGGTGCTGTAAATATATGTTCTATTCCTCGACTTTGTATGAAAATTTCAAATTCTTTACTGGTAAAAGGTGGACCGTTATCGCTTACTATTTGTCTAGGTAATCCCCACCTACTAAAAAGCTCATTTAGTTTTTCTATCGTACTTCCTGCCGCAGTACTGGGAACATTAAATACTTCAATCCATTTTGACATTGCATCTATCACTATAAGGTAAAGTTTTCCAAAGATTGGGCCCAAAAAGTCTAAATGTATTCGCGACCAAGGCTTCTTTGGCCAAGACCAGGGCTGTGGCGTTTGTCGCGGTGGTGCATCTGCCTGTGCCGCACAAGTTACACAACCGCGGCACATCTCTTCGATAGCTTCGTCTAATCCTGCCCACCATACGTAACTACGAGCTAGTGATTTTGATTTTACGATACCCATGTGAGGCTCGTGTAATAAAGTTAACACCTTTTTCCTGCAATTTTCCGGAATCACTACTCTATGACCCCACATTACACAACCTAACTCCTCATACAATTCATTTCTCCTATTAAAGTATGGCTGCATTCCCATAATCTCGCACTTTTCAGGCCAACCATTTCTTATATAATACAATACCCTACTACAAACAATATCTTTAATTGTACCTTTCTTTATGTCATTATAATCTAATAAAAATATGTCTTGAGCAAAATGCAAATAAGTTTGTTCAGGTGGTTTTTCAGAATCTGGTTTGTCATGGTGTTCTGGCACTGGCAAACGAGACAAACCATCAGCGCTGTTTTGTCCGGTGCGAACGTATTCAATATCATAATTATATGCAGATAATATTATAGCCCACCTCTGCATACGGCTAGCTGTCATTACAGGAATACTCGCATTTGCTCCAAAAATAGAAACTAAGGGTTTATGATCTGTTCTTAAAATAAAATTTCTACCATAAATATACTGATGAAATTTTTTTACACTGTAAATTATTGCTAATGCTTCTCTGTGAATCTGTGAATAATTTTTCTCAGCACTTGTGAGTGTACGAGATACAAAAGCTACAGGACGTTCTGCACCATCAGCGGTTGGCTGTGATAACACACCTCCTAGCCCAGAAGCACTCGCATCACAGGTTACTATCAAGCGTTTACTTGGATCATAATGCGCTAATACTTGTGAGCTCGTTAAACTTCTTTTGATTTCATCAAAAGACTCTTTGCACTCTGGAGACCAATGCCACGAAACCCCCTTCCTTAGTAAATTATACAGCGGTATCAATTTTTGGCTAAAATTTTGAAGAAATTTCGCAAAGAAATTAGCAAGACCCAAGAACGAACGCAGTTCCGATATATTTTGTGGTCGGGGTATTTTACTGACGGCTTCTATTTTCTTTAGATCTGCTTTTACACCATCCTTCGAAATAATATGTCCCAGATAAGATACTTCTTGTACTAAGAAAACACATTTATTTTTTTTTAGTCGTAGACCATTTTCAAGCAAACGTTGAAATACTAATTCGAGTGCATTTAAGTGTTCTATTATCGAACGGCCTCCTATTATGACGTCATCAATAAACACTGCTACATTCGGGATTCCCATAAGTAAGTTAGTCATAATGCGTTGAAAAATTCCTGGACTCGAAGACAAACCGAAAACTAAACGATTATACCGGAATAGACCACGATGCGTATTGATAACCGTAAATTGCTTGGATTCATCTAATTCGATCTGATTATATGATTGTGACAAATCCAACTTGCTAAAATATTGAGCTCCATTCAATGCTACAAGTATATCATCCAATCGAGGTAAGGGATAACGGTCAACCAGTAAAGCGGGATTTAAAGTAGACTTATAATCAACGCAAACCCTAAGTGAGCCGTCCGGCTTATTAACAGGAACGAGAGGTGAAGCCCAGTCAGAACAGTCAACAGGTTCAATGACCCCGGTACGTAACATTGCGTCGAGCTCCGAATCAATCCGTTCTCGTAATGCAAATGGTAGCGGCCGTGCGCGACAGAACACTGGTACCGCGTCGTCGCGAACCCGTAACGTCGCCTTGCCTCCCGTGAACCTCCCCAGACTGCCATCGAATAACTGCTTAAATCTGTCAATTAATTTACATACATCATTTTCGATCTGATCCTTATTATACTTAAACTCACTGTCGTTCAATTTACCATTAAAACAATTAAAAGTAGGAATAGTTATTTTCAACTCAGTTAGCCATTGCCTCCCGAGTAATGAGGTTGTACCTCCATCAATAATGTACAACTCTAAGTTTTTTGATTTATCTAAATACATAACCAACGGCTTAATATACCCTAACGGACGAATACATGAACCATCGTAAAACTTTAAACATAAGTTATTTGGTTGTATGTAATTATGACTAAAGTACTTGTCATATGTATCTTTATTAATACATGAAATTGGCGTACCGGTATCTATTTCCATGTGAATAATTGTTCCGTCAATAGATACCGGTAAACTCAAAGCTTTGTACTTCCTTAGCCCGAAATTATATAAATAAACGGAATCTACCTCGACTTCTTCATCTGATAACAATTCCGAGGCATTCGCCTCGCCAAAATGTAACGCCCGGTTACTAGTCAAATCTTTCGGCCTTGTTGCATTCACTCTTTTGGTCGGACCTGCTCCGCCGGTTGCTCTCGCTCCACCAGCTGCCTCCGCACCACCGACCGCATTCGCTACGCTGACCGAACATACGCGGCGTAGGTGACCTACGCATTTACAACGGCTACACACGTAATTCCGAAAACGACACAATTTATAATTATGCCCCGTCGCTCCGCAACTCCTGCAACCATTTCTTACCGATGCCAGCTCATAGCCTGACGCTGGCCAATTCTGTAAGTGTTTACTTCCTGCCAGTGTACCACGCTGTACACTAACATTGTTCAGTTTCTCAAGCTTGGCACAACTATCAACCGCCGCTGCGTCTCTTTCTGCCGCCTCCAGTGCCGTAGCAATCCTCACGGCATCGGTGAATTTTAAATTTTCATCTTCTGCGAAAAGTCTTTGACGAATAACATCACCCTTAACGCCACAAACAAATTGATCTCGTAAGTTCCCACTTAAATCTTCATTAAAGTTGCAATTCAATGATAGCTTCTTCAATTCTGCTACATATTCGCTTAAACTTTCGTCCATTTGTTGTCTTCTTTGCCGGAATCGAAACCTTTCTGCGAGCACCGATGGCTTTGGTTGTAAGTGTTGTTGTAATAATATCTTAGCTTCATCGTATTTTAGTTCCGCAGGCTTCTTCGGACTCGCTAAATTCACTAATAACTCATAGGCGTCATCACCTATAACAGCAATCATAGTCGGCAAACGAAGTTCTTCAGACACATTATTTACTTTCATATACATATCCATACGATCCGCATACAATGTCCATGCACCATTTTTTAAATTAAATTCGTTTATTTTTCCAATAGACATCCTCGTCGCCACTGTAATATTTATTTATGTCTTTAATTTTCACAACTTTTCATAAAGAACGACAGCCCACCCGATAGTCCCTTGTCTCACCATAGCCCTCGAGATTATGAATAAATATTTGTTTCTAGCCAGTACACTACAAAAAGTACCCTATGTCCTTTTTTGTTTCCCTGACAACATGTATGCAAAATTTCATGATGATTGGTTGAGTGTTTAAGGTATAAAGGTATAACAAACTAACAAAATCACATTCGCTTTTTTAATATTGGTAAGGATTATTTCTCAATCTCTTAGCTCAATTCACAAATAAAATATTAAAGTAAGTTATATATCTGTCTTACATACAAAATTATTGAATATTAATAGAATCACTGAAGCTCTTATTCCTTTACTCCTGACCCTGTGGAATGTGTCATATTTTACAATATGGCTAAATCCTTGAGGGTATTCTGTGTTATAACATTGTATCGGAAACTGAAGTGCAATTTTACAGCTGAACCACCACCATGGATCCTAACATCTATGCCTTGGTATTGGACACCCTTAACCGAGCTACAAGTCAAGACACTGAAATATTAAAGCCTGCAGAGAAGAAGCTTCAGGAATGGGAGATAGAACCCGGGTTTTATTCTGTTTTATTGGTAAGAGTTTAAATATGGGTCTTAATTACTTATTTCTCTTGTGTATTCTGGGGAAGTGAAGTGCTTCAATGCATTAGGTTATTCCTATTGATTACTATCTTATATAATTAATTAATTTATACATAAAAGATGCAGTATGTATGTGCCATAAATATTTTGATTAGTTGTTTTGGTGTTACTACACTACTTCAGTCTGGATAGATTTCGATTCAATTTTCTTTATTTTTACTCAACACATTTTATCTGAAATACAACATAATATCTTTATTTAATGTAAAAGTTATTAAAATGTTAGACAACTATTTTTTTATATATACTACAAAAGATTAAAGAGATTTTGTAAGTATATTTCTAATTTCGGTGTTTTTTTATGTTTTTTTCTCTGTACATTAAATATTAAGCTGATAAATTTGCTGCAATCAGCTAGTGTCAAATAAACTGAAGAGTATGTATATATTTAAGAATTAATGACTACTAAAAAAGTACATAGAAACTTGTTACCAAAGATAAGTTGATATGTCCACACTTATAAATATTTGAAATAAAAGTTGAACTCTGCACAAAAGTAAGTTTTCTAATTAGATTGTTCCTCTATCAGGATCATCAAAGGTACCACTACAAATACAATAATATACTGAATTGAGATTAATGCCATTTTTCTTTTAACTATAGAGTACAGTTGTGTAAAGGGGAATCATTATGACTTATGACATTAAATTGAGTATGGTCAGAACTCTTCTTAGTGTTCGAAATATCTGTACATAATGATGGGTTATATATGATAATACATTCAATAAAGTAGATAATAATTTATGAAGGTGACAATTATTCATGTGGGTGAAGTAAAGCCAATATTTATTATTTTACAATAAATTTTATTTTTATAGTTTAAGTTTATATTTCAAAGTTAAAAAGTATTGTTATAAAATAAAATTGGGTAGTTATACTACCATTTCCAGTGTCACACTATATTATAATTATATCACAGTTTAGCATAAAGATATTCAAATTAGGCTTTGCTTGTATTATGCTACCTAAACAGCTGATATACTATAGATATTTATTATCTAGATACAGGACTGATAATTATATTTATGTCACAAAAGTCAGTCATATGTGGGGATCGTTTTTTTCCCTCAATAACAACTCTACAACCACCACACCATGAGGGATGCCATTATTAGTATTCACATTTGAAATTATCACTATTCACTTATAGATATGTTTGTGGAATGAAGTTTTTAAAAGATTAAGAAGTAGACTGGCAAAAATCGTCACGTAAGGATAAAGCGTTATGCCACTTGCATGCGACTTTCTCTCTCTACTCTATACTAGAGTGTATGTGTAAGTGCGACTGCCCAAATTCAAGCAAACGAGCTTCGTGCGTTGCTACTTGTTTAACTTCAATACTAAATATACATGTGAAAATTTCATTAAAACCAACTTTTTTTTTACGTGAATGTCATTGTCATTATTGTAATTTTGCAATAAAGATTAAAAAAATGCAAACTGCGGCAAGTGTGTGCAATACAAACTTCGTAAAATAATCTGATAAGATTACATAATTTGCTACATATGTTTATTGTCTACATGTGTATAATCTACACGTGATTCGAGTGTTTATTATGTATTATTACTTACCTATTACTATTCTATTTATTACTATTGCTATTTACATATACTACAGAGTGACAATAATGAAATCATATGTTTAGCGTTAAATAAAGTATTGAAAAAGAAAAATAAATAAATAAAACAAATTCAGAAGAGAGAGAGAAAAAAGGTCGCATGGATGAGGCATAACGTTTTTTCCTTACGTGACGAAAGTATAAACAATCTAACTCTCCATATCGAAATACATTGGGACATGAATAAAAAGCGTGATACGTTTTTTAAGTGAAATCTTTATGAGACGACTTTGAAATTCTCATTAGTAAACTTTATGTGTAACGAAATATGGTGGGGATAAATACTGTGACGGGTAGGGTGTTGAAAATACCGATTCTCGGCCAAACACCGATGCTTAGCAATGTCGGGCACGGTCAGTACTTTAATCGATGACCGTCTGGAAAGACCGCCCGCGTTACGTTGGCTTTTTGTTGTAAAGTACAAAGAAGTTTTCACTTCTTTAATGTGGTCTTAAACACACACACATATTTTTTTTCAGAATGTTCTTTCAAACCACACAATAGATGTCAACGTACGCTGGTTAGCTGTGATGTGCTTTAAGAATGGAGTGGACAGGTACTGGCGAAGAAATGCACCGAATGCAGTGACAGATGAAGAGAAACAAAAGTTACGCCAAGGACTTCTTAATACAAATATATTCAGTGAGCCTGTCGCTCAGATTGCAACTCAACAGGCTGTGTTAATATCTAAAATTGCCAGGTAAGTTAACTTTAATTGTGATTGTTTGCTACTTAAAATATCTAATCTGGTTTTGCTTTCCTTCTTAATATTAGCGAAACTAGCTATGTGTTACATACATTCGATTGAAAAGATAAATTGGTAAAATTAGGATGTCGTTTTGTAGAGAATTAAAATATCTACTAAATAATTCCTGAAACGGAATCTCTAAAAACCAGCCAGTGTTTTGGCAAGAAAAGTGCTAGACAATATCCTACTATGACATTATGGTTCCTGTAACTATGTCAAATTTTACTGAAAGATGAGGATTATTGAAAGATTCGAATCCCTTTTGGCACAAATAAATTGGTTGCTCATGGATGATTTCACACTAAAGACAGACTGATCATTCCGATAAATTTATGAATATTCTTATAAATTTTTTGTTATATATTTTGATATAGGTTCGATTGCCCTATAAGTTGGCCAGACTTAGTGCCTGAGTTGCTTGGTGCACTGAAAGCACCTCAGCCTCTTGTCCAACATAGAGCGTTGCTGATATTCCATCATGTTGTTAAAGCACTCGCTTCGAAAAGGCTTATTAACGATCGACGGACCTTTCAGGTAAGTTTTTGACGATTTATGATTTATAACCATCTTTTTCTTCTTAACTAAATTTTCTAAGTTTATTTTGTCTCTTAATTGGCAAAGTGGTTATAAGTCCAAAATGTTGGTTGTTATTATATTTATGAAATATGTAGAATAGTGTACATACTTTCGTTTGGAAATTCATTGTTAGCTTTCCGTTAATAATTTATGTGTAACTAATAGGTATCGCAAATGCATATTTTGTACATAAAAAAATCATTTTTATTTTATGAACAAATAAATATTTAGTCAGTTTTATTTTCAAGGACAGTTTCGACAAAATGCCTTCAGTATGATTATAATTTGTATCAAAGAGTTATATAGTTTTATTTGTTTTAAATTATATTGAAAGTTTTAATTTTAATATCGATTAATTAAATCCGGAGTGAATGTAATAGACCCATTAATTACAGGAACTAACAAATTCGGTTTATTCTCTTATATTGAATCTATGGCACGAGCACACGGAACTGTTCCTGCGGCATATACAAGAGGGCGCTGCGACGGAGTTGATTACTGAACACTTAGAAAAGGCCTTACTATGTCTCAGAATATTGAGGAAACTTACAGTATTTGGGTTCAGGAAGGCACACGAGAGTCAGGACGCGAACGCGTTCTTGAATGCCGTTTTTGACAGGGCTAAGACTAGTTTGGAGTGTCGTAAGTATTTTACTATTTTTTACTATTACTATAGTACGTGAGTCGCATTATATTCTTCATCGATTCTGGTAAATACAGTCTCATGGAATAGTTCCTGTGATGAGAGCTTCCTACCGCATTCACAATTTATGAAACAAGGTTTTTTCCTCGGTATTGTTATTACCAGGTTTTCTTCCTCGGTATTTTTATAACGAGATTTTGTTCTTTGGTAAATTTATAACGAAATTTTCTTTTTTAGTATAGACCTCTTCCAAACTTTCTTTCCATTCTGAATATAGTAGCACAGAACACAAATTTAAGTATACATACGTATTATATTATATGTATAACGTCGAGACAGCTTAAGGATATATAAATGCCAGATCAATCCGATGAAATTGAGGTCAAAATGCTAAACTATATAACAAAAAATGACAATTTTAAAATCCTGAAATTCTTAATATTTTAACTTTGTTTTGTATTAAATTTTTGAGTATATTACACGCAAGTCCGAACTTACAGCTATATTCAGAACGGCCAAAAAGATTGACGAGGACTATGATTTTATAACTAGGCTTTCTTCCTCTGTAATATTATAACGAGGTGGTTTCTAGTGAGAAGTTTTTTTTTCAGTATTTTTTAACCATATTTTCTACCTCGGTAATCCTATAACGAGGTTTTCTTCTTCAATTATTACTTAACGAGGTATTCTTTCTCCTGATTTTGGTTCCCGTTGTTTTTTTCATGTACTTATTTATAAATATAATTTCTTGGAAGAAATGCATACAAAGACGAGATATTTCTAATTATTTACTCAGTAAATTAGTAGTAAATTTATAAATGTATCTCATTTGATGATTAAGAATCACTACATCCTATTGCTATATATAACTAACCTTGTAAGGGTCAAAGTTCTTAGGCCAGTTATTTATATGTTATAATTCCCGAAGTGCGGGCTGGGCTGCCTAGTATGTCGTTGGATGTCCCAAGCTACAGTTTTCAGTGGAAAAAGCAGTCGAATCTTGTATTCTACCATTGTCAATTGCTTTTGTTCGTCAGAAGCTCGGATTCATTTAGGGGTTTGAAATTATATCCATCGCCCCTTGTTCAGTGGGTTATCATAGACATGTCGCTTTAAATGCGCGCATTCGTGTTTCGATATTAGTCCGTTTATCATTGTTATGATGTGGAAATGGAAGTTGGTCGCGTATATTAAGTTGATATTTTATATAAACCAATTTCTTTGAAATATATTTTTTAAATATTATTTGTGTATGTTATTTATTTAAACTTCTATTAATAGTATTTAATTTCGTCGTTTCAACTTTTGACTCTGTTCATATCGGTTCAAATCTGAAAAAGTGTAATACTCTTTTTTAATTTTGTTTTTGGCAACCAATCGTCTTCATTATTACTGCCATTGTCGAGTAGATAATAATATTACGAGCGTCTTGTGATTATTTCAATGTTCTAACAAGATGGTGGCCCCCTTGTCGATAGTTTCTGTGGCACCTCAGAATTCATGCTCCGTGGCATTATTTCCCATCCACTTCACTTGTGCACAATAACCGACCTATACAATGTGAAATTTCACGAATGTGATAAAATGTAGAGTCAAATAACGGAAGATTATAAATTAAATATAAAAACCAATACATGACAGACTAAGATCCCGACAAAAACTCACTGAGTTACTTTAGTTTATGTTAGATAATTACTGCTATCAGTTTTGATGATGGGCATCTTCAGGGCACTTGGAAAGCATCATATTAATAGTTTTCTGTTTTCTTCTAAATTATTGTTGATAACTATGGAGGTGTGGTTGCACGCATGAGAGCAGAGGTAAATTGGAATACGGAGGGGTTGGGGGTCTAAAGGGTATTAAGTTGACTGGCAATCGCAACTGTCCAATCAAATTAGCCCATTTTGAAATACACATGCATACATTTCTTTAATCCCTGAACTGTCCAAAACCATAAAGGTTTAAGTTCCATACAAATGCATACAGACCTCATGAGGCACAGGTCAATAGACTGTGGGCAGCATAAACTTAAAAAATATCTGATTTATTACATAACTTTGAAAGATAACAAATGATGTATTATAAAATTGTAATTTTTTATATAAAATCTATTTTTAAGTTGTATTTTCATTTGTAGAAACTTTTACTAAACTATGAAATGTACAATGTACGATGTCGTGAAAGTAGAAAAAAAAAACAATCTGGCGTTTTGAGATCTGGGTTTTAAAAAAGTCGAGGGGTTAATATGTATACTTTTATTATTTGATTTTTAAAATTTATCCCAAAGCAGTATAGCTACAAGAAACCCTCACACAAGAATTTTTCTGCTATTATAAAAAAATGGAAAATTACTCAATCAATTTATTTCAGGAAAACTTCTCAAAGGTCGTGGTATCTATCCACTGGAACTGTGTGAGAAATTCATAATTCACCTCACCAAAGTCGCACTCGGAGTACTCTCTTTCCATCCGTTCTCATACGTGCCCCTCATTAGGCCCTCTCTGGAGTTCGCTCTTTACTATTGCTTCACTGAACCCGGCATGGCCCTTATATACGAGAGATTTACTATACAGTGTCTGAATATTGTCAAAGGGATTCTGCAGTGCGCAGAGTATAAGGTTTCGAAAGGATCTGAACCCCAGGACATAGAACCGAGTAAGTATATTTTTGAGATTACTTTAATACTTTACATTCTTACTTTTAACACACTAACTGGTACAATCATGGCCAATCTATAGTTATTGCTAAGAAAACTGTAACTTATAATTATGCAGTTAGGTGAGATAAATATATTTACAGTATGGTTATTGATTTGGCTCGTCGGAGAGAAGACCAAAATAGTTAAGATATGTTCGATTTTCATATGTTATATGTTTGACTTTGACTTTGCGTTGTGCGATAGAGAGATCTCTTTACAAAACCAAACCAAACCATCGTACTCTTCTCCCCGATGTTCCAAAGAAAATTGCGGATATGAGTGGGTGAAGGTGATTTGCAAGATTTTTTATTTTTTTATTTCATGACGTAGATGAAAGTGTTACGTCCATATACGCATTCTGTTCTTACAAAGTTAGCACAAAGAAGCCTAGAAATGAAAATAACCAAAATACCCTTTTTTTTTTTTTTTTTTTTTACATGGGGAAAATCCATAACGGATACCCACCCCGTCGGGCAGCGGGGGGTGGGTTATGTCCGACTTCCACGGACTAAAAACCCCATGGTGCCTCACACACCTATTTGGCCGGGGAGCAGGAACTGCCTAAGGCATTACTTCTGCTCCCCGGCAGGTGTCGGCCCCTCACCAGGGGCCCCCTCTGCGGTCTGAGGGGTCAAGATGGTAGACCCCTCAGGAGGGGGCGGGTGTTAAACCCCCCCCCGACGAACTGTGGGAGTCGCTCGGCACAAGCGCCTCCACCACGCGGGCCTGTGCAGAAAGCACTGCTCAGGGCGACGGACGTGCCCGCCCGTCCCGTCGCCCACAGGCTCTTTTTACGGCGGCATGAGGTCGTCGCCGACCCGTCGCCGCCGTGTTCGTCGACCGCGGGAGGGGAGCCTGGTGGTCTGCTCCCTCTCCCTCTCCGCCGCCTCCTTCGCGAGCATGACTGCTTCGCAGTATGAGGCGACGGAGATCCACCCGGTCTCGCTCTCGACCATCTTGACGATGACGGTCGAGAGCGAGAGATCTGGGCCTATGGCCGCGACGAGCTCGCGGCGTGGCTCGTCCCAGGCGGGACACTCCTCCAGTGTGTGCTGCACATTATCGGCTGCGCAGCCACAGTGGTGGCACCCTGGCGTTGGCTCCCGGCGAATGCGACACAGGTAACTCCCGAAGCAACCATGCCCCGAGAGCACCTGTGTCAGCCGGAAGCTCAGGGTGCCATGCCGCCTGGTAAGCCATTCGGCCATGACCGGCCGAACGGCTCCTATGGTAGCCACGCCCGAGCTCGGTCGCTCAAGTCGTCGTTCCCATTCTTCAATGACTAGGACCTGGTGGAGCTGGGACCGGAGCACCTCGATTTCCCGAGGTGCGAGTCTCCGGCCCTGCTCCAGCGCCTCCACGCGTCGTTGGTACAGGGACGCGTGGGCTCTCGCTTCCAGGTCCCAGGGTGGGGATCCGGCTAGAAGGGAGGCCGCCTCGAAGGAGATCGTGTGGTATCCGCGGATGGCTCTGACGGCCATCACTCTCTGCGTTTTACGAAGCTGAGCATTGCTGATGGCCGTCAGGCCATACGCCCATGCGGGGGCCCCATACAGGGCCATCGACCGCACGACCCCCAGGTACAGCTTCCGGCAGACGGAGTTGGGCCCCCCCAGGTTGGGAAGCAGACGGGCTTACGCGCCCGCTGCGCCCATTAAACGGAGGGCCAGCTGCCGGAAGTGTTCCTTGAACGTCCACCGGCTGTCGAGGAGGAGGCCGAGATACCTCATACTCGACCCGACACCGATGGACTCGCCTCCCACGACTATCTGGGACCCTCCGGGTGGCGCGCGCCGAGGCCCGTGAAAATACAGGGCCTCGGTTTTAGAGAGCGCCACCTTTAGTCCCAGAAGCCGGATCCTACCGACGACTTGAGCGACTCCTGCAGTAGCGAGGATCGCGGCCGCGTGGTGCGTCTTCCCCCGGGCTAACACCAAAGTGTCGTCAGCATAACACACAATGCTGACGCCCCGGAGGAGCGCACCGCGCAACACCCAATCGTATCCGATGTTCCACAAGAGGGGGCCCAGGACAGACCCCTGTGGAACACCGGATACTACGTCTCGCCGACTTGTCCTCCCTCCCTGACCCGGGAAGGTGACGTACCTCTCACAGAGGTACGCTCCGACTACGCGGCGGAGGTAGCGAGGCACTCCATGATATCGGAGTGCCTCTTCGATACAGGCCCAGGGCAAGGTGTTAAACGCGTTGACGATGTCGAGAGACACCGCCAAAACCACCTCACCCCGGGCAAATGCTTCCTCCGCCTGCATCTTGACTCTCAGCACTGCATCTGTGGTGGAGCGCCCCTGGCGGAAACCGAACTGGTTGTCCGCCAGGTCCGGCCCAACTTCTGTTAAGTGCCGGACGAGGCGGCCTGCGATGATTCGCTCACAGAGCTTTGCCGCCTCGTCCAACAGCACTATGGGCCGGTAGGCGGACGGACTGTCCGCCGGGCGCCCCTCCTTCTTCAGCAGGACCAAACGGCCGGTTTTCCAGATGGTCGGAAACCGGCCCTGCTGAAGAGATGCAGTGACAATCCTACGTAGTCGGGGCTCGAGGGCCTCGTAAGCCAGGACCCATACACGGCCAGGTATGCCGTCGGGTCCTGGGGCGGTGTTTTTCGCCTGCAGGCGCTTCACCGCCGCCCTCGACTCTTCCCGGGTCACCTCGGGGACCTCGTCGTCCTTGTCGCAGCCAGCCGCGTTGGGCGTGGGCGTGGGCGGAGCCATCGTGGGAGGCGTGTGCTCTGTCCTCGAAGGGAACAGAGCAGCCAGAATCTCGTGGAGGAGATCTGGCTCGAGACTCTGGGTTATCGGGGGGCCACCCTGGCGTAGTTTGCCACGTACCACACGGTACGGGCGACCCCACGGATCCCGACTGAGCGTCTCGAGCATCTCCTCCCGAGCGAGAGCTTTCGACTGCTCAATCGCCCTACGGAGCGCCAATCTGGCTGCTCTGTACCCCTCGTAGAGCTCGGCCTCCCCTGCGGACGTGACCTGCGAGCGGCCCCGCCTGCGTCGCTGACGGGTGTACTGGCGACGGGCCGCCGTGCACGCTACGCGCAACTGCGCGATTTCAGCGGTCCACCAGTACACCTGACGCTTGGCGGGAATCGGCTCCCTGATCCGGGGCATCGCCGCATCGCAGATCCGCGTCACGTCCGCTCGGAGTGACTCCGCCTCCAGGTCGACGTCGGCAGGCCTGTCCGGTAACTCTCCTGTCACCCAGGCCTGCACGACGACGGCTTCCCGAAGCGCCTCTTTGTTGAAAATACCAAAATACCCTAACTATATTTATATATGTAAAGATGTAATCAGACTTTGGAGCGCATTTCTGTAAAATTACGAATTTCTAATATATCCATTTCATCCACTCATGTCTTCAATTGCTGAGTACTGTAAGTGGTTTAGCCTGCGACTCTGTGCATATTTGCTAATACTATTTGTTGTAGTAAAAAGTTGATTAATAGTAAAAATAGATTATTTAAATATTCTCCGTATTTAAATACATATAAAGAAGTATTTTATATTCACATTCATACTTACTAGAAGTGCTATTAAGCTGACTATCAACGAAAGTGAGAGTCCCATTTTTTGGTTATTCAGCAAGCAAAGCTCAGCTTCTACCAATTTAAGAATCCTGTAAAAATATAAAATAAATAGTAATAGTATAGAGCTCTCAACTATTCTTTATATTTATTCGTTTCCAGTGACTCTACAAGCTCACCAGGCTAAATTAGAAGTGTTACAAGCGAATACCGTATGCCATATGTGCCGGCATCTTGTCACTCACTACTTCTTACTGAGCGCAGACGACCTCGCGCTTTGGGACGCCGAACCGGAAAGTTTCGCCACAGACGAGGCCGGGGAATCTTGGAAATACAGTTTAAGGGTATGTTTTAGACACAAACGCAAAGTAAAACATAAATTTTAACTATCCGGTCAGGTTTCTAGCCGTGTCAAGTTTTGACCAAATTATTTAGACACATTGTAATATTCGGTAATTTTTTTGTTACTAGTCATATCAAACTCTTGGAAAGTTTCAAACTTCTCCCATACCCTATACAATCTTTTTACTAATTTTAAGTAACTTCTATTAAAATTTGACATTACTGTCAGCTTCTATAGAATAGTGTAGTGGCATGTGACCAAGTTTAGTGGTTGCCAAAGTTGACTGGACCGCGAATCACCAAACAAAACTACCCTCATTCCGTACTGATCTCTTACTTTTCGTAAATAAAAAAGTGTATAACTATATGAATGAAGATCTGTTAAAATAAGAAAAAAATATTAATTTTTAATCGAAAATTGTAATACTTTTTACAAGAAGTGGTATTTGTTAATGAGAAAGATGCATTTATTTCCTATTTTTGTCGTTATTGCTTTGGCGTCATATTTAGCTTCAATTACAATTAATCTCAGTAGCTGTTTTTACATGACACGCTCTTTGACAGGTGAGTTCACATACGCGTATTCTCGTGTTAAATCTTGCACACTCGTGAAAAAGCGTGTCATGTAAAGGTAGCAAGTGTGTTGGATACGTCCAATTTGTTTCGGTATTTTTTTTTAAATATTAACCAGATCCGAAAATACCGCCTCACGTAGGTATTTGGTACCGAAGGGAGGACCTTTATAGATTCAACAAAGTAATGCTATAAATTCTGCTTCAAAAACTTATTTATATGTTATTAAAAGACTTGTCAAAATATGTTCACTGTTTCGGAGGTTACCTCGAACAAACAACACGCTCTTCAAAATTATTATTGTGTAGATAATAAGTTATAGGCGGCAGTAATAGATTAATATTATTGAGATAAATACACGCTTGTTTAATACTTCATAGTGTTGATAAAAATGCCAGATCGTTATCTCAAAGGGGAAAACGAATGATATAGGTAAAACTATTTTTGATCATAATAGCCGTGCATAGAGACGTTGTTTATGGAGCTGTTCAATTGTTCGCAATTCCGAGACATTCTCGCACCGGAGATGGTCCGATTGCTCGCGTCGCTGCAACAACAGCAGATATCTCCGGAGGACTTGCCCGCCATTTTGAAAAAGGACGCCATCTACAACGCCGTCAGATTGGCGTCGTTCGATTTGTACGACGAAGTAAGTGTCTTGATGATGTGTTTTTGGCGAGATTTATTTTTATTTTCGTTATTGTGAACGTCTGAAGTGGATTAGACATAATAACGCAGAATAATAATTCTGATATGCGATAATAAAGCGCTAAAAAGTTTTGACAAGGGGGCCACCATTTTGTTTTCTAATAATTATCCAGTTGCTAATGAGTTAATAAATTAATAAGATATATCTAAAATTAGTTAACTTTACATGCCAGATGAAATATAAAATTGGATTGTTTAAAACTTAATTATTTTCATTAAGACATAAAAGATCATATAAATCATATCGTTTTTCAACCTTCAATAACTGGAAATTGAATAACCTTCGACTGTGGCTGTGGCTGTCTACTCGTAAATTAAAAGCAGTAAACTGTTTTTTTTTCAGATTGACTTTGAAGAATGGTTCACAAACGTGTTAAGTCAGGAATTGAAAATCAAAGACAATAATTACAGAATTATCAGAAGACGAGTCTGTCAGCTCATCGGTAAGTATGATGGTAGATTTTTCTACTGGAAAATTAATTATTAACATTCTGGAAGAGTCATACAGTATCTATTCGCGTATATAATAAACGACCAACTTTAATAGTTATCACTGCTATTCTTACCATATAGTTATTGTATAAAAGAAATAATTTCAATTATTTCTGTGAAATAGAACTTTTAAAATTTATTTTGTTTATTATTTATGTTATATGATATTTATTATTTGTCGCCCCGACCTCACGTAGGTTTGTATAAACTAAGAAAATCAGATTAAATCTTCCTTTTACAGTACGATGTAATAAAATTAAACGGCATTTGAACAACTGAACGTCACTCTGTCAATATTTGAAAATGTATCTACTGTTATCTGTCTCACTCACTCACTTTTTTTTATGGAGATTTTAGAACCAAAATTTTTCACTTTTACGTGCGATTTTTTAAACATATTCTTTCATATTAACCTTGTCCTAACAATTACAAATATAACAAAAAAAGAATTGGCGAATGCAGCCGTTCTGAAGTCATGCTCTTATTTTTATTATGTATTGCTTGTATTTATATTAAATATCTAGAGTGATAATAGTGCAGACATATTACCAATAGGTTTCAAGCGGAAGTAATTCGCAAGCATGCAAAATGGAGTGAGAAGAAGATTGTTTGTTTTTTTCAGTGAGAACCTGATACCTCTATTGCTGTCCGATATTGGGTGGAAAGAAATAAGATGTGTTACGTCGACAGGTCAGTGGTGCGGCGTGCGCCCGTTCCAGTCGCTGCGGCCGGCGATGTACGAGGCACTGCTCGAACCGCTCTCCCGCGGGGAGGAGGACGCGGCGGTGAAGCTCGCAGCCGCTGAAGCACTACGTAGCTCCATAGATGATTTCAACTTCGACGTAGAACAGTTCGCGCCGTACGCGCCTCACGCGATCGCTGCACTCTATGAACTCCTGGTACGTGTACCGTTAAATGTGGGAATGCTGACTCAAGCAAATTTGGTCCCATTAAGTAAATTTGCATTTCGAATCCGTAACATATTTTGGTAAAAACATGACTTGATTGGCTTTCAAATTTGAAAGTAAAGATTTATTTACAATGATAATATGGTCTAACAAGATCATTTCTTATATAAGAAAAACGGGCGAGCCTTATAGTAGTCGCAAATGATGTGTAAAATCTGACATGTTATCGTACTATGAAATTGAGCTGAAATATATGTGAAGTTAATTTATGCTGATGCGTTCTCCATGTCTATTCTCCTTTCTCTTTCTCGTCAAACACACGCATAAACTATGTTTGCCGACAGTACGTCGTTGTACCAACCTCAAGCAAAATGGATTGGCACCATTTCACAGCCATCTCTCCGACACTGCTTGCGCTCATTGGTCAAATCAAATAGCGCGCGCTTCTTCGGTTTCCTGTTACACATTTCCGTCTATTTTCCAAAATCACTCTCATAAAAAATATCCAGCAACCGAGAGGAAAGATGTTACACATCAAAAATATTTTGAACACTTCTTGCGTAGTATTTACTTAATTCATTCGAATATCCTTGCAGAGAAAATAAAGGCAAAAGTATAAAATATTGCTCGTTGCGCCTCTGGTTTCAGAGGTGTATCGATAGCATATATTACATTGCAATAAATTATGAATCTTCACAATAGCAAAATAGAATTAAGATAGCAGTGAGTTCCGTCACATTGTACTATAGAGAGCAATGAAAGGGCTGATTATTTGGCTAAATTAAGTGTAATTTGTGGCAGAGGAGTCAATATTGCTTCAGATTTTTCAGATTTAATTAGTAAATATAAAGTTAAATTCTTCCAAATGTGGAATTCATCGTTTGAATGTTCGTCCCAGATGAAAGGAATATGGTACAAATCAATCCAAAGTGAGCCTTGTCGTTATATTTGGTTTGCAAATAACGTTTATTCTAGAGAGAAGATTGTGAACGTTTTTAGGGTAAGATCCGGACACATTCCACTTAATAAATACAAATATTGAATTAAAAAACTCTTACGGCAAATTGTAAAGTCGGGTAATAGAGGATATACGAGTAAATCATGTATTAACGGAATGTATTCGGTTCCAAGCGGATAGGCAGTTACTATGTCGGCTCGCAATTTAAATATGCTAGATATGTTCCATGGGGTACTATCTAAACCGAACAATATTAAAGCACTAAGGCTGAGTTGCACCAGTTAATGTTAAAGTTGAAAAATCAGTTAAAGTTATTGTTAGGCAAAAAATAGGTTGCACCAAATGACAATGGTTCAAATGACGTCACGATTTAACGTTAACTATGACTGCTCCATGTTGGCCGGTTAACGTTATTGTTAATGTCAATGTTTGAATAGCTTGTCAAGTTCACTTCATTTTTGCTGAAGATAATGCTTCTTTCTCTAAATAACAAACACAGAATTAGAAAATGCCCATAGGACGGCAGAAGCTAACGTTTTGTCGTTACAGAATCGAATGCTTGTAAACACTTTAATTTTACAAGCATTCTTTAAACTTTAAACACTATAACACTTCTATTATATAGTGCATACAAAAAGATTTTATATGAAATTTTCAAATATTATTGTAGATTTGAATAAATTGAATACTACTTACTTTATACTGTTCTCGAATGTGGTATTAATTTTCTCGGAATTAGCCATTGATAATAATATGTTGATGAAAAAAATCTCATATACAACTTCACAAAAAAAGACAAAGTAAATAACAGAGCAAAATAATTGTAACAAGTTGATATTTGCGCACAATGAACACCTGGTGACAGTCACAGAATTACAATAGTGACACTTATAACTAAGCCCTGCCAAGTAAAAAATGTTAACCTTTTTGATTTTAGGGACTAATTGGTTTATTGAAGTGGCACCCCTAATAACTTTAACTATTACAAAATGTTTGATGGTGTAACTCGTTTTGGCAAATGTAACTGTTAGCAACTCTTGTCATTGTTAAAGTTAACTTTAACAATTACAATAACCACGATTTTGGTGCAACTCAGCCTTAGCCTTTTTAAATTATTGAGTCGTCATTAGTGACACTTCTGTTCATTGTATCTTTTATCATTTGTATTAGTTATATTTTAGTAAATTAAGTTAAGGGTACTAATGGGCTGATATAGTCATAAAATCTCCTAAATAATAATAATAATAATAAAAATTAATAACGATAAAAAATATCGGTATAAATAAAAAAAGTATATTTTAATTTTTCTGCCATAAATAAAAAAAAAAGTATTTTCTTGGCTATGTTAAATACCAAACAAGCTAGATTGACGATCAGTTATTCAGTGACCTCAATTCTAATTATCATGGAGCCGTGCCCCGTTAGTTTAAAAAAAATACCCTGTTTTTATTAATGTGATGGGTTATTGGATATGACAGTTGCTGTCACTTTGCCATGGTTAGATAACTTGTATGTGTGAAGCACTGAGATTAATTGTTACTGGGAGTTTTGTAAATCAAGAAAAATAATAAAACAGCTTTACAGATAATTACAATTCTTGTCAAAGTTTTTGACTGCTAGAATATAAAATTTGTTATAAATACATATTATATTGTATGTATGTACATCGAGACAACTTAAGGATAAATAAATGCCAATTTTAGATTCCTATAATAATATTTTACCGTTGTTTTATATTAAACTCTTGGTTATATTATGCGTAAGCCCGAACGTCCGGTTATATTCAAAGCGGCCAAAGAGATTGACGAGGACTGTACTTTCATCTCCACCTAGTAAAAGGATGTTATTTAGATATAACACGCAGATATTTCAATTTTTATTTATATGTATAGATGTGTAGATGTGACACATTTTCATTTATCGCCGTGAAATAGCAGTGGTGAAAAAATATTTCCACTGCTATATGGTTAACCCCTGGACTGTCCAAAACCATAAAGGTTTAAGTTCCATACAAACGAATGTAGACCTCATGAGGCATAAGTCAACAGACTGTTGCTTGGATAAGCTTAAAAAACACCTGATTTATTACAAAACTTTGAAAAATAAGAAATGATGTATTGTAAAGTAATTTTTATGTAAAATGTATTTTTAATTATTTTTTTTTGTTTGTATGAATTTTGTTTTACCAAACCATGATAAGTACAATGTACGATGGCGTGATATTAAAAAGAAATTAAAGACATAATCGGCCATTTGAGATCTGGGTCTTAAAAAAAACGAGTGTGCTGCACACGACTGAAGTAAAACTTCTTTAGTATATATATACATGTATATACACATATACCTTTTCTACAAATATTTAAATTTGTTATGGGTTTTCATGGATAAATTAATATTTTTGAATACCTGCACTGTGTCTTAGATTACGTAACATAACTATAAGAGAAAGAGTAAGAGAGTGTGCCCACACCTCTCTCTCTTGCTCCTACAGTTTATATACGAAACGTAACTCTCTCTCTCTCTCTTTCTTTCTTTCTATCTATCTTCACTAACTTATATCTCCCTCTCAACTTCCGTTCGCCTCGCCCGACTACACTTTTCGTAACGCTCTCGTCACGCATTCACCAGCTTACTCCTCAAGTCAAGCGCGCGAAAAGAAGTTTTATTTCAAAAATCATCCGCGGGGCTAAAATAGCTGTAAATACCATGGTTAACACGTATTGTGCCACGTGTGTCACAGGTGGTACACGTCGAACTTGATCTTTAGGCCATGTGTTAATATGTGAATGTGTATCAGGTGGAGTCGGAGGAGTGCGAGACGAAGATGCACGTACTGCACGTAGTGTCGATAGTAACGGAGCGGAGCGGCGCGGCGGTGGCGCGCGGAGGGAGCGCGACGGCAGTGTTCGCGTACCTGCCGCAGCTGTGGCACCACGCGGCCGCCCACCACCACAACATGCTCCGAGCCGCAGCTCTCTCCGCACTCGTGCAACTACTCAGGGTCAGTTATATTTTGTCGACTCGATAAACAATTTGATTTTTGACCAACATGACCAGGATGATGGAGGGATTTTTTGATGGGATCTTAGTCGATCATATAGTGGATTTTATTCATAATCTTCTAGTCTAAATATAATATTCATAGTATTGTGTATGTCACAAATAATTGTTTTGAGTGACGTTCGAACCTACAATAGTGTGTCAAAGTTCCTCCTCCTTCTTCAGATATCATCTGTGTTTAATCAATGCTTAGTAATTATCATCTCCTTCAAAGTCTTTAAATATTATCTTAAAGTATAGTTTATGTTAAGTTAAAAATCGGTGCTCGATATTTTTATACTTGTTTTGACTATATACAGTTTTCCTATGTTACCATATTTATACATTTTTCATGTTGTTAATTTACGTCATCTGTGTGTTAAGGCTAAGCGCGATCAACAATACTTGTTCATATAAAATGTATAACATAAATTGGACTTGTAATACTAGATGGCGTTATATGATGTATATTTATAGATAGATACAGTAAATGAATCAGGAATTGTTTGTAACATTGGCACTTTCCGACATCCACAGATTAAACGGTACTCATATACCTATACGCTTATGATAAAAATAATAAAGGCTGGATGGAACAATGGATATAAATTTGAATTTTACATGGCATTGTAATACAGTAAATAAGTATAGAAAGTTCTTAATAGATGGCGAAGAATTAGGTAGTTGTTTTTGTAAAATGGTATGTGAATATGTGGTACGGATGTAAAATATTATACTTTGAAAGTTTAAATGCCTTGAGCGATCTTTAGATTTTTTTATATCGACCTGATCTTTTGACAGGTCTCTTCACTTTATAAATTTAAATTTTTTCACAAGATACTGGAAAAAATAATTTTTTTTTGGCCTTTCCTAATGTATATATGCATAAAGAAAAATACTTACGCTCACTTATTGGGCTTGAAATTTGACCTTTGGACAATCTGTATATTAAAGTATTAACTTTTAATTAAGAAGTGAACTGTACAGGCTCTAGGAGAGTGCGCGACGGAGATCAGGTCGTGGATGCTGAGCATAGTGAACGAGTCGACGAAGCTGTCGGAGCCGGCGCACGTCTACCTGCTGGAGGACGCGCTGGAGCTGTGGCTGGCGGTGCTCGAGACCTCGCAGGTCGCCGATTCCGCTACGTTACAGTTGGCGGAGAATTTATACCCCATATTGGGTGAGTACAACGTTTATTTTGTCGTAGGGATAAAATCAATTTCGTCGAACATAATGTCCGTCAGGATTGTTTTAAACGCCTTCTATCCGCACGATTCGTTCTACGTTGTTAAGTGTGAAAGTGTGGTATTTTTTGTTTTTATTTAGTCTTCGAAACTTTATTCAACTGAACTGACAATTCGATACTATATATTCCAAAACTATACATAAAATTAAACCCATCTAGACGTAAACACAGCTTACTTTGTTATACATGCAAAAATTAAA
Organism: Antheraea assamensis; assembly: GCA_035772565.1. Taxonomy (NCBI): domain Eukaryota; kingdom Metazoa; phylum Arthropoda; class Insecta; order Lepidoptera; family Saturniidae; genus Antheraea; species Antheraea assamensis. Next base: position 7,434,467 of record JAQQSE010000045.1, read on the forward strand.
AACAAGATAAAAAACAAAAAAGGCGCGTATGGGGGAAAAATGTACAAGAAAAATATTTAAAAGTAACATTTAACTTCACAAATAAGATACCCAATTCCAAAATAAAAAAAGGAGAGAACGAATACTATTTTTATATATTAAAAAAAACAACAATAGAAAAAATAACAGTTACGCTTAACAATTTTTCTGTTACATGATCCTTTCATGTAAACTTTTGTTTCGGTTCGTTTGTTAAACCAATTGGTTAACGCAACTTGACTTGTAGGCACAAAACTAATGCTTACTATGTAATTATGCTTTTATTGGTTTAAATGTATTTATTATAGCTTCCTTTATTAACAACATTGCGAATGTTTTTTTTATTTTTTTATGCCTTTACTACTCAACAGTTCATTATAAAATTTTGCAAACATGTTGTCAAGAAAAAGACGTGCGTTTCGTTACTTTTCATCCAAAAAATGTACTTTTCCCATGTGATATTTCAAATTTATGTTAACTCGGGAGAAGCCACCAGCAGAAACTAGTAACACTTTTGTTCCAATTTATTAGATATTATATTCATTTGCATTTTTCGTATTCACAATCTGCTATTTCGTTTCAAATTTGTTTATACTGTTATGCTCGCGGCTAAATCAAATACGGTTTGCATCAGAAGACATTTATTTTGTACTCGTACTCACTATCACATAAATAAAGTCGTGGTGGTCGAGTTGTTTGACCGGTGGAATATTAATTCGATATTCGCAGGTTCGAATTCCGGTAGTTGTTTCGGCATTCATGTACATTTACTTATTTAAATTGGTATATGTATCGGCTGACGGTGAAGGAAAACGTCTTTAGGAAACCTCATCATCAGAAATGTTCTTGTACCACCGTATGTGGTAAAATATAGAACTGAATTTCTCGGAGTTCGAAATCGGCAATATGTCGTGGGCCTATAACCCTACAGTGGGTCTATTACAGGCTGATGATGATGATGAGACAATTACACTAAAGTGACATGCACCTTACACAACATTAAAAGGTAAAGGTAAAGGTAAGGAAAGGGATAGTAAACAAGACAACATTGTTTACAAAGCAATTTTTTAAGCAAAGTATGATTTTGCTTTCAAATTTGTTTTTTCTTTCCGTACATAAAATATACTTTTGAGACAATAAACATTGTGGACAAAATCGCCGGTATTAGCTAGTGTCTAATATATCTCCAGAGCAATCGTCCGAGAATCTCCGCATCGTAGTGTACATAATGCAGGCGTACACGCTGCTGTGCCCGGAGGAGTTCCTCTCCGGCGCGGGAGGGAAATGCATGGCCATTCTGGAGGACATGCTAAGCGATATGAGGACGGAGGGAGTTATCACAGTGCTGAAGATGGCGGAGATCTGCATCAGCGTCACCTTCCCCGAGAGGAACGCGTTCCTAGGCGTTAAAGTTATATGGCCTATACTCATCAGAGTTATACGGTTAGTGTTTCTAATAGACTTTAAAATGAAGGAGGTGCTCAATTGGGTTGTATTTTATTTTTTGATGTTTATTACTTCTGATATGAAAGTCATGTAACAAGAGAAGTTTTGATTTTGATAGTGGACGGATATAGGAGTAGAGGAAGACCCAAAAAGGTGTGGATGGATTATGTGAAAAATATGTGTGTAAAAGGTGTGAATGCTGAGATGACATCAGAGTGGAAAAGGAAACCATGTTGGGCCAACCCTACTTATGGTGGGATAAGGGTAAGAGGGTAAGATGAGCATTCAGAAATCCATTGCGAATCATTAAAGGTTAAGGTTTCAGGAATTCGGTACCTTAACTGTACCCTCCCAATACATTCTTGATAAGTTAATGTATGTGTGCAAAAACTTAGTAAAACTGGATTTCGTAAAAGACCGTAATTATTTAAATACTAGAAATTTTGACAAACAAATTATCACACGTTTCAGACTCAGTAAAGCCAGTAATATTTTTTAGGTTTTTGTCGAACTGTAAGTTTAAACGCTATGTCAAGTGGGTTTTTTTGTTGTTTAAAGGCTATTATAGAGTGCATCAATATGTAAACGATAGTGGTATCTGGAATTGACTCCTCTCTCTATGCATCCACTACAAACGATTGTATGTGTAATTTATTTTAAATATGAATACCTTCAAAAGATAAACTTGATCGAGTTTCTTGCCGGTTCTTCTCGATGGTTGGTAGTTTTCCGAACCGGTGGTAGTTTTGACGTTCATAATCACCTTCTCAGGGTCTGAACTGAATAAACTATTTTCCATTTTGAATTAGGAAACTAGGTTTTTTTTTTGTAAAGGAGATATTTTCAAGAGGGTCTCATTTCAATATTGTCACCATTGGACTTTAGATTTCAAAGATATTATGTACCAGGGAACTACTCAAAATCGAATAAATTAAAATCGAATATGGTTAAAGACGTTGTGGTGCATGTTTTAGACTAGATTCTTTTCAAGTTGGGTTTTATGTAACATGTTTTCCGAAGAGACGACAGAAGTTTCTCAACCAATATTCTTTATTATTTAGTAGCTATTGATGAGCTTCAGCGTTACCTATAAAAGATTTAAACATTTTTATTTACAACTCCATGAACCAGTCGAAGAATTTATTTATACATTTCTATTCGTCATACTTCACAATCCTCATGTATACTAAACTATAATATTTGTACACTCTTGGAACTTAGAAAATTAATTAATCATGATCAAATATCGACTACTAGTATAGTTTATTTATTTGCATTCAACTGTTTATGTATGAAGTTGTATAACAAACTTTGTTTTTTTTTTTTAATTCTAGTTCCCTTTTAGAGAGTGAAGATTTCCCAATGGTCCTGTCGGTTCAGCTGTGCCTCGTCTCTCGTGTGATATTGCTCTCCACCGACCTGTTCTACAAGGCGATCGCGGAGACGGCCCAGGGACTACCGGAGTACGATTCCGACCCGGAGAAAGTCCTCGATAAGTTCCTGAACATATGGACCGAGAAGATGAACCTCGTTACGCAGGTCGAGAGGTGGAAGGTTGTCGGTGAGTATTGTTATATGGTCTAAATTAGTTTCTTATAACCCGGTGAGAGTAAAATAGCGAGGTCGAATTTGAATACGAGGTTTTTTAATGCAATATACATGAAATAGACATTTACATAGAGAAAGGAAAAAAAAGGTTTATGATAGAGTATAAATCAGCTTAAAGAGATTGATGAGCGCAACAGAACAGAACGGCACTTTCAATACAATGTGTTTGAGATAACTAACTATTCTTATGAGTTTTTGACAGGATCTTAGCCTGTCATGTACTGGCTTTTATATTATATTCATAATCTTGTGTTATTTGACTTTCTATTTTCTAATATTGCTGATGTTTTACGTAATTTAGTTCGGATATTGTGCACAAGTGAAGTGCATTGGATATAATACCACGGAGTTTGAATTCTGAGATGCCACAAAAACTCATTGTAAAGTTCGAACAAGAGGATCACCGTCTTGTTTGAACATTAAAATAATCACAAGAAACTTTTAGTACTATTATCTACCTAACAATGGAAGTAATAATTTAGAAGATTGATGCCAACAATGTTATAATAAAAAAAAGGCTATTATGGGAAAATGACAGATAATATACACTTGGCTAGAGAGTGATAGAAAAAAAAGATTTAATTCTATAAACGTAGTGAGATAGACTGCAACAAGTTTATGCACATAACAAAATCGATTTTAGGTCGACTTACAATGTAACGGTTTACGCGAGAAGGACGGAAAATAGAACCAGAGAAAATAGAGCCAGAAAGTAAGAGAAAAGTTCTATGTTATGAAATGAGTGAGATTGATGACCGCGATGTGACGAGAAAACTTATTGCTTTATTGTGGCTGATTCCTTTGAGTAAAAAAGACATTGATATATTTATCACGTGAAAAATATACCACCCTAGTTATGACGCCTTTTCACACAAGTACTAATAAATGTATAATCATTACATACATACAACATACTAGAGTAAGTATTAGTTAGTGCGATATACAATGAGGAGATCGTGATTGTAAGAAACACTGTTTAATGTTTTCGGTTTCATTCTCTCGCTCGTTAAATCCTATATGTGTATAAGTATAGGTCTGCGTCTTATTAATGTTGCTTTTTGAGTCGCAAGTTAGTTGGAAATTGAGTATACTAATGGACCTCATGTTAATATTTAAATTAATTCGTGGTTCTCTCCTGCAGGTCTAGGGTTGGCTGCGTTGCTGACGACGCAGAACGCGACGGTGCTGTCAAAGTTTCCTGCAATAATCCTTAACCTGACAGAGGTGCTGAATGACGTCATGAAGACTGAATACATCGGCACTTATATTGAGTTAGTAGCTTTTAGAATTTATTTTATAGCTTCAGTCACATTGGACAACTCTTATGAAGTTTGAATTTACGGATCTTGAAAGATTCGATTATTATGAAGGGTTTTAATAATATCTGACGGAGTTGACTTTCTATGGATACGGATTAATTGGGAATTAACTACAAGAGTGCATTCTAGTGACACTCTAATGTTACTCCATTCGGTTTTTTAAAAGGCTTTTGCGAAATACATGATTATGAGGTTTACGGCGCATTATGATAATTCATTATAACAATACTGTGATTTAAAAAAAATAACTAATGTTCTTTTAAGGTATAATTTTGTTATTTTTAATATTATCGGTTAATCAATCGGTACTTTTTCTATGTATTATGTTTATTGTTTTCCACCCTGTATATAAAAGTTATTATTGCATGAATAGTATAAGGTGGTTATTGATTGTGGTTGTGTGCACGTGTAGCGGACTGGTCGCGCCGGCTGCGGGTTCAGGCTCTGGCTCGGGGTCACGCGCCGCGTCCCCGTTGGAGGGGGGTCGTGGGGTCGCGGAGGCGGGTGACACGCCGCACGAGCTGCGGCAGCGCCGGCTCGCGCACTCTCACCCTGCCTACTCCATTGACTTGCGCGCCGTCACGCACCACCAGGTTGTCCACCTTCATACAGCATACATACCCTCGTACATAGACAGTCAAGAGTTTAATTATAAAACAAAGTAAAATATTGTTACAGTTATTTAAATTTGCCATATATTTATCCTTAAGTTTCTTCGACACTATACATATAATATGTATTTATATCTATATATTTTAGTTCTACGCATTTATATTCACAGCAGTCAAAAAGATTGGCGCGGAGTGTACATTCCTACTACTACTACTATACTTGATGTCAATTTACGATATGACCCGAGACGGTAACACGCTAAGTGCATCATCAGGGTTTCATGTCATTTATGTCAGGGTATTTAATTAGTTTCCTATGTTTTAAGATGAAAATATAAAAAAAAGTGTTGAAATTATCCCTAAAACTATCGATAAAATGTTCCATAGTATATTTCAATAGTAATTCTTGAAGTAAAATTTCTTTACATAGAATTGAAAGTAAACGAAACAATACATTAATAAGTATTTGATAAGAATGATAAAATGATATAATATGTCTATATAAAAGACATAGGTGTTGGCATATTTGCGAGCGATAAAGTCGAACACAGATGGCTGATAACCATGAAAATATGCACAAAGATGAATGTTTTTTTTTTTCACGGTTTTCAATCTGTCTATTTTGCTATAAATTAGCACTTTACCATTTTAATCAATCACCATGATAATTCTTATATTTCTGTAATTTTAATAGTGATTACGATAAATTAAAACAAAAAAGAGCCTTAGCCTTTTCGGCATAACTTGTTATGTTATTAAAAAAAACCTGTGGAACATGATATATAATCCCATATTAAGGTGAATTTTATTTACAAAACACAGTATTCAAAATATAACGCCGTATTAAAATACGCCATCTTTAAAAATTTATCTTTTCATCGACTAAGGCCAATCGAATATTGATGATCACAGCCAAAATCTTAAAAACAATATATTCAGTAATACATCAACGAAATATCCGCAGAAGTCTAAAATAAATGATGTTGTGATCCAGTACCTTGATCGTGTCGCCTTTTAAAACGTCCTACCAATATTAATGAAGTATTTTCGGTACTGCTTCTTAGCCAATAGTAATTAAGTATTGTTAGAATTTGCTATCTACTGAGCCAATAGCATTTAAATACGAGTCAACAGTAGCTGGTCAATAGTAGGTCATTAATTAAATTTGTCGAAAGAGTATTACTTCAAACGTGAGTAAAGTTACACCCTTTTTTTTATTGTATTTATTTACGTTTTTATCTTTTCTTAGTTGGAGACATTAAAGAGTCAAATCGGAGCGGAGACGTTCGAACGGCTCGTACAATCTACCGACCAAGATACGCTTCACCAAATCAGAGAGTATATACCGCTATGAAGAAACACTTTGTAAAAAGTGTCTCGAATCGTACTTTCTAGATTATGGTACATTATTATAAGATTTAATTCGATAGTTTTAATAACCAATATCTTGTTAGTATTCTAATGGAATTGTTTTTATTTTAACGCTTTTTTAAAGCTTTTAATTATATATTGTTTCTTTTCTCGAATCTTCAAGATACTTTATTGATTCAAATATGGGAATGTCGAAACAATAAATTTATATATTTTTTAAATAATTTAATTCTAGGTGTATCTGATAATATTGAAGGCATTGTTCGGTATTGGCTGAGAATGCGTTTGTTGTTGGTTTAATATTTATCGATCGCCGCTAATTCATAGTCAATGGAAATGAATCGAAATTGAGAAGCACTTCTACTGACGATGTACAAATTTAAACGTAAAAGTGACGGTCTTTGATAATGTATCGTCTCGAATCTCTTTGTTCGTGCTTTGACGTACTATTATATTTTTATTACATTTTAAATACAGTAAAAAACAATTGAGTTCTTTTTTGTCAAGATCTGTCATGCAGTGGATTTCAATTTTATTCATAAACTTGCATTATTATGTGATACTTATAGCATCTTGCTCCTTATTTACTTTTTTTGCACTAGTCAAGTGGATTACAAATAATGAAATGCAAGTTAATTTTGACACTTGGCAAAAACTCTCTGGAAAGTTGTAAAGAAACGGACACCATTTTGTCAAAACACTCAACTTTATATTAAGATATCATTACCTACTTGACAATGGTAGTAATAATCGTCACTATCATGTAATGATTGCATAAATAAAGATTTTCTGTTATCGTCATCATCGACCTGTAAGAGACTGCAGGTTCAAAGGCCTCTTCTCTAAGGAAGGTATGGCCATAATCACCACATCAGCCTACGATGTATTGGCGATTTCAAACCCTGAGAAAATTCACAATTGTATATTTTTTCTCCCCCGTACGGTGGTACTACAAGAACATTTCTTAGGTTTAGGTTTTCTTGCGATGTTTTCCTTCGCCGGTAGCCGATAGTGTTACCAGTTTAAATTACTATATGCACGTGAATTCTGAAAAATTCGTTGGTATATGCCGAGGTTCGAACTTGCGGACATCGGATCGATATTCCACCGTTCAAACTACTTAGACCAACACGACTTAAATGCTGTAATATATAAGTGAACGCGGATAAAAGCATTATAGATTAAATATATAGAAAAATACTTATTGGCGAAGAAAAGTGCAAGCATGACTTGCTTAGAAGTGTGGTTAAACTCCTCGACTGTCCAAAACCATAAAGGTTTAAGTGTAGTCTGGTGAAATTGCGGAGGCCTTGCCAGGTCAACAGATTAGTCACTTAGAAAAAAAAAGGTTTAAGTTCCATACAAACGAATGTAGACCTCATGAGGCACAGGTCAACAGACTGTTGGCAGCATAAGCTTAAAAAAAATACCCGATTTATTTACAAGACTTCGAAAAGTAACAAATGATGTATTGTAAAGTAATTATTTTTATGTAAAATGTAATGTATATGTATTTATATATAATGTATTTTATGAACTGTTTTTTTTACTAAACCATTAAATTTACAATGTACGATATCGTGAATTAAAAACATAATTCGCCATTTTGACAAAAAGCCGAGCAGTTAAGACGAATGGAATATTCACTTAGTGTCTTCCTTTCCCCCCTTATCCATGTCCGCAATAAAACCGGTATAATATTTAATTCCACATCTCTTACTCTCTCACGTTCTCGCTTTCATTGGAAACTAGGAATTTCTTAAAAGAAACAATTAAGAATGTATGAGTGGTATAAAATTAAAAGCTACAAATGAAGACCATCAATTGGCTCAAGAAAGGAAAAAAGTAATCAATTTTTATTCCATCCATAAATAATTACGGTGAATATTATTACACTACCATCTTTGAGTGAATTGAAACCAATCAGAAACGACGAAATTCAGTGTTGCGATATATTATTTTTTTTACTTTATCAACTATAACTTTACTCCCTTTCGATTTTATACGAATCATTCGTACTTGTTCGTATAAAATGTATGAATTCAAATAAACTGAATTTAATTGCGATTCTGTATAACAATGTACCATGATCTAATTACTTCTAGAATGTACCATGATTTAATAATTTCTAGTTTTGCTTTTTTAATAACATCATGTTTAAAAAAAAAAGACTATTGAGCTATTATTGTTTATATTTGTACATTTTGTAACGTTAATTTTAATTGAAAAAAAGTCTAATAAACAAATGTAATGCCCACTTTAATATCCACTATTTAAATATATTTTAAACCGAATTCGTAACTATTATTTATTTTGAATTTAAAAACGTATTGTATATATTTTTAATAAAACAATTTTAATAACATCATGTTTAAAAAAAAAAGACTTGAGCTATTATTGTTTATATTTGTACATTTTGTAACGTTAATTTTAATTGAAAGAAAGTCTAATAAACAAATGTAATGCCATTGTAATATCCCCTATTGAAATATATTTTAAACCGAATTCGTAACTATTATTTATTTTGAATTTTAAAATGTATTGTACAATTTTTTGTCACATATATATGTATATGGAACTGTGAGATAATTATTTTGGAATAATTAATCTTTTCTCCATTCACTGTCGTCAAGCTTTTAACACGTGGAAGTAGAAAATATGTATACATTTCACTTTTGTGATTAATCTAGTAAAGCAACTAGAAGTGACCATTATAACAACAACTAATTGTGTACTATTAGCCCTACAAAACGGATAACGAATTATTGAAGACATTATTCTGCTGTTGATTATTGTTATTACTGACGATATCAATAGTCGGCCACTGTATTCGCGATGGACGTAGGTAACCATTATGCGATACCTGGCACGTGTGAAAGGGAGGAAGGAAGGAACATTACGTTGTTCATACTCAAATTCACGATATGTATTATTAATATTCATTTTATTTTCATGGTATTGGGGCCGTTCAAGTACTAGGTAAGCATATAAGGGGGCTCATAAGGGGGAATTTATGCTTTGCCTATTTTTTATGACATCGGGGGATAGAGGATTCTTTATAAAGATTCCATCAACAGTATTTTACTTATTTAGATGCCGTTTTTTTAAACTCGTAAAGAAGACAAAATTATGTCAACACTTAAGTAATCGTACGAATGGGGGAGGGGGATTAAAAGTATTACTTTATCGAAAAGCTCGTTATATTTTGTCAAATATGACTAAAATACTACTTATCCTTAGATAGTATTAACTTGAACAAATAGCAATGGGTTACAAATTTTAATACGATAAAAAATAACAAATTGTCCAACAGCAGAATAATTAACAACAGTGTATAACAATAGTTATTGTGAAATTACACAATAGCTTATTTTATTTTTGATATATAATAATTATTGCCATGCATATGTGTTCAAGCGACTTCAAACATAAAAGCTAATAACTTGGAAGAGTCACAGATAGATTGCTGATATGTGGGTTGTGAAGTCTTCTAGTAAGTGTTGCCTATCATAGTCTTCGAAATACAATACAGTAGTGTAAATAATTGATGGGTTAGTGGTAACTTGTTTGGATATTGCGTCGATCGTCATGGTTCGAACCGTACACTAAGCCTTAGTTTCATTGAAGAAAAACGTCGTAATGAAACCATACCATGATAGCAGGGGTTTCATGCTCCTCTGTTTAGCTACAATATTCCAGTTGGTGATCTCGCTTAATACCTATAGAAGTAAAAGGCTAACATAATTTTATCGTCGTTGTGCAAAATACATCCAGCCCTATGTACAGACGTCCAGTCTTAGGTACAGACTATATCTAGAACCATTCCAGTCAGGAACTCGTTTCCATATTCCTCATAAAAATAAATAACATCATATTTGATCCAAGACAAAGGAAAGTAAAGATTTCGACATCGTGACCGTGAGTAAAAGATTAATTAATTCAAATAATACATACGACTTTAATTTAATTTTAATACTAATTTTCATATCATATTTATACTCAAATGTTCTGTTTAAAGATATTGTTACAGTTTTGAGCCTTATGATACATATAATAAAGGTATAATTTTCGACCATACTATATTTGTATATGTGATATACTTACCATTTCCTATAATTAGCTTTAAATATAGGAGAGACGAGGTGTTTTGTGTGTGTCAGATATGTTACATAACATAGAATGGATTCTATGAAGAAACGTTTATTATTTTGTCGGCATTCGCAGTGTTACAGAGTGAAATTTTGACGGCTATCGTCGGAATATCCTTATGTCTCGTTTGTCGTCTTTGGTTTTCAGTTTACTATCAGGTAAACCGTTTTTAAGGTGTAAGTTTTAATTGAAAACACTGACTTTGAAATAAAAGTTGGCCTTAGATTGGTAATACCCGGTTTACATTAATTGGAAAGATACCGGGTTTGGATTAGGAAGAAACAGAGTTTAGATTGGAAAGAAAGCGGCTGTAAATTTGAATATACCGGACTTAGATTGAAAATAGTCCCGGTTTAGATTTGAACGAAATCTGGTTTAAATTGGAAAGGAACCAGGTGTAGATTGAAAACAAACCGGGTTTAGATTGAACAAAATTACTGTGGTTTGAAGAAAACCGCTTACGATTGAAAATATACCGGGTTTCGTTTGAAAATAAACATTCGTATGAATTATTACTTAATTAGATAAAAACAAAACAAATCAATTGGTGGTATAATTAAAAGGAAAATGTGTTTAGTATAGGACACTATGCAAGTGCCTTCTTAAGGCCTAAATCGTATATATTTTATATCTTATAATTGTAATATAAATATTTATTTTTATTTATAAACTGCGTTAGGTGTCTTTGATCTACGCTGTAATGAGATTAATAATAGTACCTACAATAATAGCATATGTTTTAATTCATGCAAATGTTTAGCATGAAAAGTCCCTAAAATCAATATATAATGTGTTAATGAAGTAAAAAAAAAATAAACCCTGCTAACGTTACAATGGAATAAAATGTAAACAAAACTGTTAGAAATAGATAAAAATAGACCAATTAATTTTTATAAAGCTCACGAGGTAGTTGTTTTTGTGTCTTTGGACGCGTTCGTTTCTGGAACTCGCGGTCTGATTTGAAAAACACTTTATCGAATATCATTTTACGATCTTTGAGAGCGGAGTAATTACGATATAAAATATAGGTCAGAAAGCACACTAAGTGGGAACGAAGTACTAGTGCAGGTGGAATTTGCGGATTGTTAGAAGTATAGGGGGGAGAAACGCGTGTGAAACCGCAAGGTACAGCTAGTGTTCTCTTGAAAATCATTAACTAACATTCCCTAACAAAATGAAAAAAAACTTTTAGTCAAAGATGTGACACACACTTAGCACCCATGTTGGTCTTAGAAGATATATTGCACATTACTAATGTATACTAGGTCCTATGTATGTAAATCTCTCTTAAGGCGCGTTCACAGTTACGTGGCAATTTATTCGATTAATGGATTTTTCATTTTAACGTTTTATTTACCTCGAAGGTAATTTCGTGTTTAAACATAATCAACTAACTGAAGCTTGCGAAGTTTATTGAGCTGAATCGATACATTATAAATAAATCAGTTTATTCTTTTCTAGCTAAAACGAATGTATTGTTTAAAATTATAACGAAATTGTATTTATGTGTTTTTGGTAATATTGTGTAAGTTTTTTCGATTTGAAGTGATGACTAAGAGAAAGAACTCATCCCAATAGTCTAATGAAGTGTTAGAAATACTATTATACTTACTAAATAAAACAAAGTCAAAATTATTTTGAATTTTTTCTTGTGATCATGTTCAGAATATTAGTTAGCATATTTTATAAATTACAGAAGCTAGTCACTGTGTTGCGTTTGTTTGCCAAACGTGAAGTCTATTATAGTTGTGTTTTAAACAAATCGTAACGCAAAACTGACGCTGTTAGGGGTTGAATTGACGCGCAATGTGAACGCATTATTGTCATAGTGTAATAGTTGAATAGTGATTTAACTCGGGTGCAACATGAGCATACTCATTTAAGTTACTAAAATAATAACGAATCCGAGTCTAAATATAAATATATGTTGAATTATTCGAATTATTGTGTCATTGAATATATACAGTATTTCGTCGGCTTGCTAGTGAATTTAAAGCGTAACTTTTCATGTATAGGACACTACACAGCGTCACGTTCTTTAAAGAGGAAACGCAGTTACCAAGACATTTGCAAAATACATTTTAAAATAAATATTGCTTTCGCGTTTTGCCCGAGTAACCGAATACAGTGCGAGAAAGACAACTGCACCTCGTACTTCTGATACTGTATAAAATAGACGAAATTACAATTTCGTAAACCATCTGTTTCCCTCTTCAAACCTGGGTCTATTTTATTTTTTGAATTCAGGATTAATATAAGAATTACCTTAAATACGTCTATAACTTTTTCTTTTGTTTTGTATGCTCGTCAACTTTGCAATATGTCTGAAAAAGACGGTATAATTGGGTCATTTTAGTAATTTTATTTATGGAGAAATCAAAATGAAGGTACATTGCTATAATAGATATAAATTGCATGGTATACTAATATTTGTTTTAGGATAAAACAGGAATATGTTTTATGTGGGTCATATACCTCCTGCATGTCCTCTTAGCGTTATTGGCTCAGGTATTTTAAATTAAAATTGTTAGAAAACGTGGCCACTTGGCTTGGCATTATTTATATAAAACCTATATGTTGGGGAATACCCGACTATAGACTAATCGGTGATTGAGATTTTGAATACCTCGTATTCTAAACGGTGTGATATTTACGTCTGTGCCTTCCCTCGGGATGAGGTATGAGTGAGAAATTTACATTTTATTATCAACCCTTTTTGATTTATGCATAGTTTTACATCTCTAGATATAATTCTAAGCGTACCTATACTTAGTAACCCGAGAAAATCACTGTTCACTTCGATAATAATTAAACTATAGTAAAATTGTATCTATTTTTTGCATGTCAGATATTCAAAAGTATATTTTGCATTAAAGGTTTTTAATCTAATGGATGTTTAAGGACAGAAATTAATAAATTGTCGTTATAATTATCGATTGAAATGATGTATTGAAATGTAGTATTTAAATATAATGAACTTTATTAAATGTATCGATTTTAAAATAATATATTGATCATATTTTCTATAGTAAAATATCGAATAATGAAATTGTGTGAGTAATGTTTGATTCATTAATCAGAGATAGCAGATGTTCATAGAAATGATGACGAGTAATAACAAAACGATTTATAAATGGCGTCAATTTGTCGTTGTTGTGTTGTTGTCACTACACTAATTTGGATACACACCGCTGGACAATGTTTGACCAGGATTAAAATAAAATATAAAATCAATTTACAAAACCCTAATTGGACATTTTTATTTAAGAGTGGATTAATCGCTAGAATAATATAAAGATACATTTAAGAGTGCCGTATATAATTATATATATGTAGTTAAAGCGGGCTTCCGAGTACTCTATGTTGTTTATTCAAAGTCCGATCTTAAAACGTATAGATTTAGATATTGCACGCAAATACGTTGATCCTGCGCGTTTTTAAACTGCATAATATGTTTAAATTTGAAAGGACGCGCACTAACTTTGCGTTTTTTAACAGCCACATTTTTGATATGAGTATTTAGTTATGTATTATGGCTTAAATAACACAACTGAGAATGCGTGCTTGTCCTCAAGATGTATTATGACTCCAGATGTTAAGTTATTTGTGTATAACATTCTCTTTGAGGAATATTGAGTTCAAAAATTCAAAGTGAATTCTGATATATATTGGAAAGTGAAAAATACGTAAGAAAAATCGTTGGTATTGTATAATTACATCAATTAAAGCAAAGTCGAATCAATTGTATATGAGAAAATATTAATTTTATAATAATATGTAATGGTATAAATCTAAAATTAGGCTCCGTAAAAACAGTGTTAATAAAGAGTTGTTCTAGGAACTTATGTTGATTAAATGAATACACTTTTTATGAGCCTGTTTCTGTTTTCTAGGCTTTATGGTTTCTCCTAAATCTAATGCAATGGTTTTCAAACGCTGTCTTTGGAGCCTTACGATCAACGTTTTGTATACTGTTTGTTAACACGCGATTATTAATTACAAAAACCACTTGCGAGGTTTATATCTTACGCCACATATTTTTACATTTAAAATAGAAGAGGTACGAGAAACGGGAAAAATGCTTTTTCATCATAATTCCGTTTTTTTTAATATATTTTTTTTATTTTGATATTGTAAATTATAATCAATAGTCGTCATTTATTATCACACGGCTATGCTATATTTCTGATTACTTGAAATAATGATTTTATACTTTACTGGTGAACCTGTAGGTAAATTATTTACTGGAGTTACTTTTTTTTTTTTTTATATTATAGGGTGCAAACGAACAGGTGGGTCACCTGATGGTAAGTGATCACCGCCGTCCATAGACACTAGCAACACCAGGGGAGTTGCAAGTGCGTTGCCGGCCTTTTAAACTACTTTACTTTAACATGTATATAACTTTATTATAACTTACAGATCTTATTATTCATACATTTATTATGTTCGAGAAACGAACTGTAAATGAAATTAACAATTTACTCAAAATGAAATGTTAGTAATAATATAGTTTAAAAAAAAAATGTGGTCGCTGTATATTATTATGTGGCAACATAAAACCGTAATTTAATAATTTATTAGTGGCAATACTAAATGCGGCTGTCAAATATACCGTTCCGCTTGAGATGTTGTTTGGTCAAACGAATAATTTGTTTTTCCCACTTCAATTTTCCACTTCAAACACTTCCACTTCAAACATTTGAGACAATAACAGTTTTAAATGTATTCAGTCTATACTAATAACATTTTAGCAACCAAACAACATTTCTAATGGTGTCGATAAATCTGACATTTGCGTTTTTGTGTTGTCGCTAAAACATTTTACGTACATTTAACAGCAAGTTATGGTTTTATGTTGCCACAATTATTACGAAGCATGCATAATAAATTTTTTATTCAGTGACGAAGTTCACGTTACCGTAGTATCTATTTTAAATATTTGTACATTATTATCTGGCAATGTCTCCTCGTCGTCGTGATCAAAGATTGTACCAGCAACTTCGAATTGAAAAACAAACTGTTAATCTTGAAAATTGTAAAATACAACCTGTGTAGATCTTTTTTATTAAGAGGGATTTGTTAGATCTTATCGCAAATTATAGTCGAAATAAATTTGTTTTATTACATTGTATGGTTTATGTTTTATAATTTTTTCAATTCTTTAATGTCGTTATCCATTTGGCTCTTCGCAAATGATTTTATACAAGTGTTTGATACTTCCATTGCCCACTTTCGTCGACTGTACATTACGCTAGTGCAGTGGTCGGCAAGCTAGTAATCTAAAAGAGCCAAAATTAAACAATACAAAATTGAAGTTTATTCAAAAAGCCTTTTTAATAAGTTATGCTTTAGTGAAGCTATTTTTATGGAAATAATTCGTTTTTAAAGCACACTCCATTGCTAGACATGTCTTTTTTTGTAAGCGACTAGTCCTTCCATTATTGTTTTCTAAAAATATTCCTCATTTCTTTTGGCTGGCGTTCCAAAAACAACTTGTTTCTTACGAAGCAAGTTAATAAACAATATTCCGTGTCTGCATTAAACATTTTATGGAAGAGCCACACTTAAGGAGTGAAAGAGCCGCGGTTTGCCGACCGATGCGCTAGTGGGTTCCCGAATTTCAACATTTGCATACCTACTTATCTATTTATTGTGAATCACTACGCCTCACTCAAATGAAAAACTCTTGTAATGGTTGAAAACGCCGTCTTTAAATATCTTTTAATTTTGATGGTTTTAGCGTTCGACAAAAATCTCACGTGAAAGGGCAGGTTCCCAAGTGTAGATATCAGAATATGTTTCATCATCATCATCATCAGCCTATAAGAGACCCACTGCAGGCCATAGACATCTTCCCGAAGGAAGGTAGGGGCATAATTACAAAGCCAGTCTACAACATTTCAAACTACCAAGAAATTCACAATTCTATATTTTCCCACATACGGTGGTACTACAAGAACATTTCTCAGTTTCAGGTTTCCTCTGTTATGTTTTCCTCTACCGTCAGCCGTTGGTGTTACCAATTGAACTGAGTAAATGTACGCGAAATCCGAAAAATTGTTGGTACATGCCGGGGTTCGGACCTGTGGACGTCGGATTGATATAACATCGGTCAAACCACTAGACCACCATGACGTTTTTATGTTTAGCGATAGATTTTGAACTAGGAGAAAGCCTACCACCGTGCTATGTTTTAAACACGAAGATTCCTTCAAAGTTTCGGCACATTACAGGGATTTGAACCCACATCGATAGACGTCGTATCTGGCGACGCTATCACTGAGTCTTTATCGATTGATACTATGATAACGTGAACATATACTAGAGATGATGACAAATTTACAAAATTCTGGATATTGGTTGATATATATTTTTTAGGTTTGGTATTTGCTGTACTGATATAATAATCGTGTATCAATAGTTGCATCTTTCTCCAATTTTCACGAAAATTTAGTTCTTGGAATAGTCGCCAGGGTCATTAAATCGTCGTTGCGTAGCGTCATGCGTGAATGTATATATATCAATAGTACACGGTAGACTTTCAACTGTTTCGTTTAGTAGGTTTTGTCATACCCATTTTTTTTCTGTTCACAAATCAAACAATATTCAATAACGCATAAGGATTACTAAAAATAACGTATGGCAGATAGTGTACATAAATGAACATAGCTTATACAATCGAGAAAAATATTTGAGAAATGTAGAGACATTAAGGAAAAAGGTAATAAATAAATGTTTAAAAGGTGTTTCCCAATAGTAGGTGTAAGGCGAAATTATTTTTTAAGCAATAGGTCATAAGTTAGTTATATAAGAAAAACTTAACATAAACACCTTCAACGTGGATAAACTGTCCTCGTGTGCAAGATCCATCTGACTCGGGAACTGGAGAGTTCTTGAAGTTAATAGGTATGCATTCGCAAACGAGAGTTACTTGGACGCCGGCCAGTATGTACGGTTAAATTTTATTCAAGTGAACCTGATGATTATATTTATATAGATATACTATAACTGTTTAGCTTTAAGGAAGCAATATATATTCGATATTAATCAAGCGATTGATAAAAATGTCGCATCATTTTCTTTAATATATGACGCCGTGCATAAGTAGGTAATGCACAATTCTGCCAATGTTTCCTAGATTTAGAGTTTGCGCTGTCTGTGATATATAGTGTCGTAAACGAAGGAGACTTCAAAAATTTAAGTCGACAAAATTTAAATATTCACTTAATTGGTATTCAGATCGAGTTATCTATCAACACAAAAATATATTCACCCAAAGTAATTGATGTAGAACATAAACAATCTGTCTAAAGTTTGACTTTGTTAATTTTAATAAATAACGACTAAGCGGATAGTATTAAAAGGTTTATTGTTTACTAAAGCTAAGAGACATAAGGAATGTGAATAAAAAGAGGAAGGAAATCGTAACCGTCTTTTGGTTCGCATTCGCAAAGAGAATGATGATTCCTAACCCTTAATTCAGCTAAATGTATTGATGTACAAGCATGATATACACCAAGACAATAGATGGCGGAAGTACCTAACGGGTTTACAAAGGAACGGAAATTTTTATAAACCATAAATTTTCGGGGAACAAGAATTTCGTGTTTATGAAAATGTCTTCACTGATAGATATCAGAAAATAATGTAGACAGACATGGTTAAGGATCGGGATTTGCACATGTATACATTTAAATTCCTAATATTCAACGTGTTGTTTGTTCGAGCGATTTTTATGAGTTTCGTTTTGGTAGATAGAACACTATTCAGAGCATTATCTAGGTATAATTTTATAACGTTTGTTGTATAAGTTCTGAGTAGTAATGATAAAATTTAACAGAAGTAACATAAACTTATTAAAAAGGTTGTACGGTTAAGTTGCAATAATAAAATTACAATTTAAAAAATAGAGCCCAACACAAGATAAGATACAATTCCCACGAAACAAGAAAACCATTATCACGAGAAAAAAATTGTGGGAATGAATTAGTTACAAAAAACCTCACATATTTCTTTATATGTTATTATTTTCTTAATCTGATCGTTCTTTACAAATTCCTATAAACATATTGAATGTTTTATTGACAAGGCTATGAATAAAACTTTGACTATATGGTACTCAAATAATCAAATGAATCAAAAGGTTTTGGTATTGGCTCTATTATTGCGTTTCAGTGAAATAATGATAATAAGTTTATCATTACATATTATAAAACAAAGTCGTCCGTCGCGTCTGTGTTTTTGTTCGCGATAAACTCTAAAACTACTGAATGGATTGCAATATTACGTATATAATTTGGCAAAGTTTTGTGTAAATTGGTTGAAATATAGCGATAATTCTTGGAAGTGTTGAAAAAAGTCAAGCCGCTTGGGAATTTTAATCAAAAACGCTGCCTAATTCTTTTGAGATATAACAAAACAATGCATACTGAGATATTCCCCTTTTATAGATGTACAAAAAAATCTGCAATGGCATTTACCTATCTTTTAAGGATAGCTTACTATACCCATCTATCTTCTAAACGCATGGTCGCATACAATGAGGTAATTGGAAACTATTTAGATGTATACAGTATTAATCCTTAACAAAGTGAATACATTAGTTATATTAAGCATTTTATGCACATAAGTATATATTTTTTATTATCAGGGCAGGACCACGTTCGCTGGGTTTGTTAGTTTATTCTATTTTATTAAAAATGATCTATTATAATATTCTGTTGCAATTTTGTTAAAGAGTAAATCGGAACTTAATTTTTACTTTTAGTAATTTTCATCTAGTGATTTGACCTTCCATCCATAGCATCTAGGAATTTGATTAGATTTGAAAACGATAATTAATAAAAAGAGTTATTACGTAATTGTACCAGTTTATTCTGAATTTGTTTTTTCTTACGTTTATCTGTATCAAAGTATAAACTTGAAATAAAAACTTCCACGCTATTTTTAAAGACAGGTAATGTATATTTGTGTATGATTTCTTTGTGTGATTTCTGGAATTACAGATTTGATTTTAAAAATTGTTTCATTAGTAGAAAACTACCTTCAGGTTGAGTAACAAGGCTGTATTTTACTGTTATTAAGATTTCCATTATAATGACTGTGAATGAAGTCGCGGATCGTTACTAATTACTTATTTTGAGGAAAACTATTAATAATCTATACTTACTCGTATTATAAAGAGAAAAGATGTTTTTTTTGTTTATGATGGATGAAATCAAAAATTACTTAACCGATTTTAAGAATTCTCTCACCTGTAAAAAGCTATATTATTGTCGAGTAAATTTTTTCATTAATGATACGAGTAAATACCGCGAACAAAAGCTAGTATTAATTAAAACTATATGCTCGAAAGTTCGGACTAACAGATTCAATCAATGAAATAAGATAAACATTCTTTGTTTATATTTAATATTAAATTTTAATGAAAGGCATCGTGACTGTAGTCGGCGTATTCGACCGCGTAAACGTGATTGTCCAATGAATAATACCAACATATTTATCAGAGTACCGGGTATTAATCACAAAATGATATTTATTCCGGGCGTTCGTTACGCGTCGGCTAATTGCCGCGTCCCCGTCCCAGCTTCCGTCCATAAATTTATAACTTGTTGTGAGTAACAAGCGGCAGCGGTTCGCCCGATGTGAGTTTCTTGAGATCCTGACCAGAGTTAGTTCAATACTGAACAATACATGTTGTTATAAATAAGTATTACGTTGTTAGAAGCTACAGTAAAAAAAAAACTAAAAAGCATATCTTTGTGTTAACAACAATGCGAGTACCAAGAATGTTCGGGAATCGGTCTTTGTGTGTTGAAGCATGACATACACATATTTTATACGACGCTTGTTTTATTATTTTAGAAGTCAGTAAAAGCTTGTAAAGAATGTGTAGAAAATGAGTTATTTTGTTGGTTATGCTTTCAGACTTAACTACACAATAGATCATCATTAAATCGTGTATACACGTTGTCATAGGTACAGAAAAAAAAACATAAAATATCTCTTATCCACAAAAAAAAAACAGTACATTTCCCGAGAGATTTGTCGCGACCAAAAGCTAGTATATAAATAAGCGAACGAATCCATTGAAATTTGACAAATAAGCTTATTTGATACTTCGCCAACGTTCTTTGAAATGGGTAAGCGAATGGAACACAGATAGGCCACACAGCTTAGTTCTAAGTCGAGCAAATAAAAAGCGGTACCTAGAAACCATCTACGTGTGACTTTTCAAGAATATTGTAGCATAAGTGTGGTTAAGTATAAATACCATGTGTATACAGTATGCTGTGTCTATGTATGAAAATAAATAGTTGTGAATTGTATTATAATACATGATGTTTGATTACTCGCGGGCATTAAACCGATTACTTCATAAAGATGGCACACCTCAAGGTTTCTAACATATTCACTTAAAACTCGCTATTACGTGGCGTTGCAGTGCATTACTTCTGTACTGTAGTACCTCACGAGAAATCAATGTGTAGATGTTTGAACACGATTAATATTTAGACTAACTATTTTCTGATAATTCAACTAATATTACAAACTGGCTAATACCCCCAACTTTGTTTTTGTTGTCCTATTCGTGCGCACTACACAGCTTGCACTATTTCACCACAGCAAGAAAACACATCGCAGAACGCGCAGTACTTATAAAAATCGTAGTATATAACTCGATTTTATATTAAACAAAGATATCGCGATATATTTATATTTGATAAGAATCAAATATCTAAGAGGAGAGACTAAAAAAATTGATCGAAATCTATCCAGTACATTTTGTGTATTGCGCGCACAACGGCAGACATCATTTGATTTATATTGATTTTATTTATATAATGTCACTGAGTTCAAAAACATTTCAACTTAAAACCTATTACATAAGAATTACAAATAAAAAATTAAAACAGGACAAAAACACATAATCGGTATGAATGAACCCACTCGCCGGCTTCTGGTCTTCGAGCCGTAGCGTAAGCTTCAAGCTCTCGTGTTTCCGACGCCATTAGTTTTGTTTCTCTCAGACTAGCCCCGGATAACCGGGACTTTCTCAAGAATAAATTAGTTAATGAACCGTCGGAATATTACCCCGTCGGTAGCGCAGTGGTTATTTGATAAAGGTTGTTCTTGTTATTTATGGTTCAGGGTTATTAGTAACACCTCTCTCTCATTCATCGCTAATTATGACAATGTCTGTTGATTTTTTAGTGATAATATTTGGTATATAATTTCACACAACTAGCTGCCTAAAAATTGAGACTAAATACTTTCTTTACAATACGATCATGTAATAAGATAAAATGGTAACTGAACTTTAATCTGTCAATATTTTCACGCATTTGTCAGCCAGTCTTTCACGCACTAATTAATGAACAGATTTTAATGAAACTTCAAGAAAATTTTAAGTTGAAAATTTTAAATGGTCAAAATATAATAATAATAATACAAATAAAACGACAAATATGTTTGAAAAAATCCTACCAACTTAGAGCTATAGAGGCGAACTATACATATAAACCTTTATAATTACACGAGTCACCATTTACAAAGACACAAAGTCAGATGAAGTCGCGGGTCGATGCTAGGTACTGATATTTTAATAAACACCATTTTTTCCTTTACAGAAATACAGTTCTAGCACTTGGGTGACTTCCCAATTTTAAATTTAATTAATAATTTTCTAAATGTAATAATAATTTAAATTTAAATTTCATTGATGATAGATTGAAAAGTAAAGTGCGAAAGAGAAACAAAGAAACAACACACACCAACACTTTTTCGGAGTCAAAATAATTTTATTAGCGGATCGCGCAAATAGTTATCCTATGTGTTATTCACACCGACGACATATAGCGCTTATATATTCGTTAATCGTGGTTTAGTGCGCTCGGATTTCGTATCCAAATATTTATGTTGTTAGTAAATGGTAAATCATAACTAACAGTGCAAATGCGAAATTGTGTTTCTTTGTTATACTCATTCACCATAACTCGAATCGATTGTCATGGAATTGATATGCGTGCTTGGTTCGGCGCAAAACATTACTAGAGTAAGTAACTAGCTGGAACTTAATAGCATCGGGAAGGTTTTAGTTATTATTAAGTTTCCCACGCTGGCAAGGGATGTGGGTGTTTAAGCGCCGCTTGTCGCAGCGAAAGGTCGCTTTTCTTTTTCACAAACGGATTTCGTTGGAAACACTCACAGACACTAGACACAGTCACTGTGTTGTCGTTTATGGCTGCCCTACATCGCGCATAGACACTTAATATTGTACGCACCGCTTCGCAAATTAAGAAAACTAGCTTCACCACCGTAACAAGAATAGATGTCGTCGGATTTCGGCTAATACTTATAGTTCCGTTAATTATTTTACTTTAATGTGTGTTTATGCGCCTAAGCCCCCATGATCATCATACTTATAAACCAAATATTTTATCCGCCTCTGTTGCTATTATATGCGTCAGGTTTTCAGTGGTACAGAAAAGGACTTAGTACCTTTTTATCCAGATAAAAGTACTATTCCTCAGGAATAAGTTAAATCTATATAAACGCGAACGTAGCAGCGAGCAGAAGCAAGTGAATAAATAAAAGTATAACCTTATTTAAAAGATTCTACCTTACTTTGGATTACTGTATCTGACGTAGGAAATATGGCATTCATCTCTTTCCCTTGTCATGAAAATTAGAGAATATGAAAGCTTTCTGCCAACTAGGTTACAATGTAGTACTTGAATGTTCCTAAATAATTACTAATGAAGATTAGATTACTGCTATGTATGTATGTAATTATATAATTAGATATTGCCAGAACTAATGTAATTGCCTCGGGAAAAACATTTTTTCTTGATAGAGGGTATGCTATGTTCTTTGCAAAACTTTGTGGTAATCGGTTGAGTACTTAAGGCGTAAAAGCGAAACAAACAATATATATATCGCATTTTTATTATAACTAAAGATATACCAGTTACTATCGTAGATAAAATCCATCAATTAATTAAACATACTTTATTCAATTTAGGCCCTAAGAAGGCGCTAATGAACATGAAAAACTACCACCGGTTCAGAAAACAACTCAGACATCGAAAAGAGCCGGTGAGAAACTCGATCGGGTTTATTTTTCTAACATATATATATATATATATTTAAAAAATACATAAAAGTTACAATCATTTTAGTGGATGCACAGAGAGAGGTGTCAATTACAGATATCACCATCGTTCACAACATGTAACTGTTACTAAGCCTGTGTCATAAATAACGCATAAATATCCGGAACAGATTTTACAATTTCCTTACCATGATCGACTTAACTGAGCGTGGCGTTATAACTTCTCCCAGAACTCGCACAACAATTAACCGTAATCGACGTGATCGCCAACTTAAGTGCCTTTCGAAGGTGATTATACTGCTTGAGATCCCGCGACTATTTCACGCCGGGTGACGTCACAAACAAATGAGTCCCCAAAGCGGTATTTCTGGAATCTTTTATAGTCCTCACTACGCTATCGAATTTTCTCATGTATTTGGCATGAAATATTTAATTTGTCACTGCTACTTTTAAATGAAATGAAAAATAGTTTGTCATGCGATATTAATGAATATTTATCATTGTTACATGACATATGAAAAGTTATTTATGTCATACGAAATTATGTCAAAATCCAAAATGCTTGCAAAATAAAATTTGATGAACCTAAGCTTTAAAAATTTAATGATGGCTTCATATACGGTAAACTTATCAAACTTTAAAAAAACTAAGATTGGTATAAGCACTACGCGTTCAACGACGTGTGTTTTCTTGCCGCGAAGAAGTGCGGGAAGCGGTGTGATGCACATGCACAGCGGGAGGGAAATTAAATGGACAATACTGTTTACAAATAAATTTTATAAGCCAAGTATATTTTAGCTTTTAATTTCTTTATGTTTTTCATACTGTATATAAATATCTATTGTCAACGTTGATGAAGTCGCGGGTCTTAGCTGGTCTTATATATACTTACGCATACTTTATGGCTGATGTCGATTTTATATTACAACTTTAACTCTGTCGTAAAGGTCAGTGATTTAGCATCAATGCTCTTTGCAATATATTTTCTTGAAGAACAAGTGGTATCATTTTCATCTTTATATTATGATTTTAGCCATTTTATTTGCTTTATATTAGTGCATTGTATGTACAATGTTATACACCATTATATAGTAGTGTAAAGTTTTCGGCTGTATACAAAAATTAGGACCCAATGATAATGAAACCGAGTTTAATAGGTAATATAACTATATTATATAATACTACGTAATACTTCTATATTATATAGTTATATTATATCAAGGAATTGTTTCGTCTAGTGTTTGTAATAAGCGCCGTGTTTGTTTAATAACAGCTTTCGCGCTCTAGAGAGAAGCGCGATGACTTCCATTGTTCTATGAATTTTAACGCCGTGTACACGGATTAACGGACTTTGCCGCATTTGTAAATATGTATATTTACAAAGTATGTTTTGGTAAAACATATTAATCTAGCGCCCTCTCACGATTTAATATATTTTTATCACAATAAAACATAACTTCTGATCATTAGATATAATGTACTGTTACTATCATTGAGATAATAATTTTGGATACGAATCAGTAGTTCCCAAGATTATGTTGACACCCACGACTTTGTAGGCGTTGTCCGTTTATTTACCCTCTCCTGAGCATGCGTACTATACCACTTGCACTACTTCTCTAAGACAAGAAAATACACATTAGTTTGTTAAATCTTCAATAACTTTATATTCAAAGATAATATTGCAATATTTTTTTTAAAAGTCCTAAGTAGCGTAAAAATTTAAATTGAAAGCGAAACAAAAGAAAAGAATTGAGGCAGTCATAAGGACTGAAGACAGAACTGATAACTCAAAACAATGGAATAACTGTGTACTTTTTTGAATTCTTAAATTAATTATGGTCTAAATTATTTCAATTTCATTATTTGAAAATTGGAATGATTAATATTGGTCTGTTTTCACATCTATTAGCACTCCGATATATTTTTTTATGCAGTTTATTAATTAATCAAAAATATGATGGGCTGCACAAAATCAATACATGATATCAATATTGCAGGGACACAGGGTGTTATACTACACGTCTCCAATATGGCGTAAACGCAATACCCCATAAGCATGTCGATATCATCGGTGAAAATGTCTAATTAATAACTCGCTGTAATATCCGCATATCTGAGCGCTCTACCTCTTATAGTATTTGCGTTTATCTTCAAGTCAGGAGTTTTGTTGACAAAGTTATCTCCGCCGTAGATTTTTGTTCGTCGAGCTCTCGTAATCCGATTTCGTGTTTACCGTGTCTTAATTGTACGCCGCGATGGAGATTTCATTTAGCCTCCATCTCGGATCAAGATTAATGCTTATGATGTTTTGAATTTATGCGTTTCATATTATTAAAGGAGCGCGTTCAGTTGTGCTTGATTAAAAAATTCGAGAATTATGTTAATTAAAATTTACGCATTACTGTAGCTAGCTGTTTGTGTTGAGATTTTATGAGTACTAAAAATTAGAGACTATGGAAATGCGATTACTTCGATCAAGTTCACGCACATCGTAGATGCACAGTGTAAACGTTCTGCCAGTCTTTCACAGGGTACGACGAACTAAGAAGAACTAACGAAAAGGTCACCGATATCATATCGGCTTCGAATTTCTCAATGTCACAAACAGGCCCGCACTTTAAATTAATAGCACTCTGGGACTCATGACGGTAGCGTTTGAGATTCACTGCAAGACCTAATTTATCAAATTGTAATTAATTTATGGAACATGTAGCTTCTTTTGAATATTTTGTGTTCATCACAAATCTTTTCTCATGTTCAATAATGATGTTATACCTAGAAACCCAGAGGCACTATTTTTCAATTAAAGCCATCGCAATACTCCCACAGGTTGTTACCTATAAATTTGAAACTGGAAGTTGGAGTGGGCCGAGCTGAAGGCTTTAGAATACTCTACGACTATGCTATGATTTTATAACGGTGATTTCCTAAACCCAAAGATTCTTTATAGAATTCGTACGTCGCTACGCAAGTTATGTAACTAGTAATGATGTCTAAAGGTTTGTATCTTCACGTAGTCTTAATAAAGTTGTACGTGCATCTCGAATTCAGATGTCGCTACACAATGAATGCAATTCAGTACAGTGAATGTTCCTCGTTATCATGAACCTTCGGTATAGTCCAGTTTATAATTGAAATCGTAGGACGTACTGAGGACGGCTTTAAAAACTGGTCCTTTGAGATGATCTAGTTACGGAACTAGATGATTAACGTGTGTCTCACGTATTATACGTATCATCGGTCGGTACAATAAGTCTGAAGTCATTGGCTGTCATATTTCGATAAGTATTACGTTAGTTTGGAAAAAATCCCGTCGTTTGAAAGTGATTTCGGATTGCTTCATAACCACTACATCTATATATATATATATATATTGTATAACGTCATCGTTTATAAAGATACAGATGCAGGTGAATTTGCGGTTTCATTCTAGTCTCAAACAATATAATAACGTTTTTCATTTTTTAAATATTTTTTAGCATGTTTTAGTTGGAAATTTATATTAACTTTACTGTATCATATACAGGCTAGTAGCTCGATAAATTGTTATAACCACGATTAAAAATTTACAGTACCTTATAAATAACTTTGATTGTAAAATTTTGAATCATAAGCGTATAAAGAGTATACGCTGTGATGTTCGTTGATTTCACGTCTAAAGATATGTTTATAATTGCATAAAATAGTCTCCGTTAAGATACTTCTTCTAGTTATATTTTATGTCATTTGAGTGTAGTGGGATTCCGTTTGGAAACGAACAGTTTAACAAAGACATAAAATATAATTAGAAGAAGTACCTTAACGAAGACTATTTGAAGATAATAAAACTGGTTGTACCGTGAGCTACTTGAATTATAGTATACATACGTGTCTAAATTACTTAGTTTTTTATTGACTTCAAAAAAGAGGTTCTCAATTCGTTTGTAATTAAAAAATATATTCTTAGTTCATTCTACATAGGTTTCATTTTTTAGTGATTTAAAAAATACACCAGGAGACTCCTGAAAAGCGAATAGAAAATATATAGTAATTGATGTATTGGTATATTTATGACATTCCAAGATAAGGTAGATACTTAACCCCTCGGCTGTTAAGATTCAAATTCTAAAATGGCAGACCGTGCTTTAAAATTTCAAGCCAATTTGTCTGTAGACCAGGGGTTAACTATGATCAATGATGCTCTGGAGTATTTCTTTAGAGTAGATTTTTTTAAGTCAGTTTTATTTTTTATTAGTAATCTTTATAAATATCCCAGACATGCCCGCGGCTCCATAAACATTTACTTATTATGTATAATATTTCCATTCCGCACTATGGACGCAGTTATATCTATCAGCTTAGTTAAGTTTGTATTGAACTTAGGTGCTTAATATGAATTTACATATTTTCATACACAATCCTGTTAATAAGCAAGAAAGTATGTGAGAGTGGATGGATGTTTCTTACTTTACACGTATACACTGAAATGATTTTGACGAGTTTTTATAGTAATACAGCTTATATATCAGAATAATTATTAATCAAAATATAACGACGATTGTCAAGTGAGTTGGAACAAATCCTGTCATCTGAGAGATATATCTGTATACACAGCATGATCATAATAAATTATATTTACATAAAGGTAATAATATATGATGTGATCATTCATAAGGATACAAAAGCTTATGAAGTCGCAGGCGACTTGTAGTATGTATATACATCTACTAATAGCACCCTTAACGACAATGCATGGCAAGTAAACATTACAATTTTCAGCATACAAATCGAAGCGAAACTGAAGTGATGATGGTTTAGTTGATAGTCTATCGGGCACCACTTCGATCGAGATAGGCTAGATTCCGTACAACTGAGTCGCAGCGTTGAAGGAAAACATTGTGGTAATATTATAGCATGGTGGTAGGGCTTTTTCTAAGCCCATCTGGCTAGCTACCACTCTCAAGTTGAAAATGTTGCTGTTGATGTGTTCCGGCAGCTGCACTTGAGAACCAGTCTCTAGGCTTAGCGTGTTTACCGTCTTAGACCACATCGTCATTTAACATCAGATAAGGTTGTGGTCAAACGCTTAAACCTATGAAGTATAAAAAAAGTATTTATTAAAACTAATACGATACGTCACGATAATTTAGTTTGTAAAATGTAAATACGATTATCTCTTCTAGAAGCTGTACATCTGTAGCATTGATTAACGCAAAATTTAGTTGGCTCTCTTTGCTTTTACATAGATACTGTCGTAGTAATGAGTTTTAATTGTCGTGGAAGTCGCACCACGGTTTCGCATCTAAGTTTTAAATAAGGTATTTCTTGTACTACGCCAAGTGTCGTCAATATACCTTGGTAAGACCACGAAAATTATCATTTCTTTACCTGGGGCAAGTAATATCAAAATGTCAACGTCAACTTCAAGAGAAGCTCAAACATTATAACTTACCTAATGATTGGAATCTGAGAAGTGATTAATAAGCTAGCTTTTCCAAATCATAAATTGTATCTAACAAGTTTATTTAATAAAATTGAATCTGAAATGCTACTTAGGATTCCCAACTTCCGGCAAAACTACAGTGTCTTTCACTGACATAAAAAGTTATAACTAAAATTTATTTTTTATTTTTTGAAGTGAAACTTCTTTAGAATCGTTGTGATTTTAAACCGGATGCAGCGGAAAAACGACAGGTAAGAGACACAAATACAAAAATGTGTAGCATGAAGCCGGCAAAGAATGACACTGATATATACATACTATTTTTGAAGTGAACTAGTGAGCCAGAGCGAGAGAGCAAATATCGGTGTGTATCTATATTGCACACTGTTTAGTACTTGCTTGTATTTGAGCATTTAACGTGTGTTACTAGATATGAAAAGTACGTGTAGCGGCTGCGTATTACAGCTTTTTAGTAAGAAGTCAGCGTAGTGTGTTATTATTTAACAGTGCTTGTGAATATTTTTATATCTTGGTTGTTGAAACTGAAAATACGGAAATTGAGCAATAAATTATGTAACATATGTTAAATAAAATATAAAATATCTTTTAAAATTAATCAAAATACTTTCATTTTTAAACAAATGAACTTTGTAATTATATTCATCTCATTCTTTTGTCGATTTACTGAAGTTTCACTTCTATCGTGTGTGAATCGTACACACACCTTTTTTTTAATTTGTAAATCAAACGTTAAAACCACATTCAACATAAAATAATTAACTCCAATTATAAGTAGTAGTTATGCTACGAGTATACAGAATATACTATATCTTTTGGCTTTTGTGTTATTCATTTTTATGTGGAGCAAGCTTTACAAAAAAACTTGTGTTACTTCTGTCCTTACATTGATGTTATCGTAAAATAAATATTACTGTGTAATTTTTGTGTTAAAAGTAGGAATTTTGGCGACCTTACCCATCTAGTATAAGGCTAAGCTTTACGATGCAACCATCATTATTAGCAAACACGAGAGTCGTAGGTTATATAGGGAGTTGTTGGTAAAACAATCATTTTATTCCATACATTCAGCAAGTGTAATATTAAAGACTACCTGATGCTCGCCACTTCGTCGTGTTGCTTATTATTTTAACAACATATTTTATATAAAGAGGAAAGGACATAAAAAAATTGGAACCCAAAATATAGTTTGCTAATAATTTTATTAAGAATATGCAAAACGCGAAAGGCTAATGTTATTTCGCAGGCAATAAATGTTGCTCTAATTATAACGACCTAATAATCCTGAATTTAAATTTAACAAGACAACGGGAACTAATAAAGGGTGAGATACGTAAATGAAAACTAACGATTAGTGATATGATTTACTAAGTGATTATATACTCAATGATTTAAAAATTAATAATAATCATTGCAAACTCTTGTTCACTAATTATAGAGTTCACAAAACTTAGATAAAATTCTCAGTTTATACCTAAGAAGAATATTACAATTGTGACGAATATCGCACTCAATAGTTTTACTCCCGTCGCTTGATCTCTCAAAATGGTTCTAAATGGCATTATTAGTAGGCTTTAATTTTTTTAAACTTCAATGCTTAATCCAATTAAATTAGAGTATCCCATCGAAATGGTGAAGTGAAACTATGTACACACGAACAAAAGAGAGGACCACTTATTGTTTAAATAAACAAAAAATTTCCTATTTTTATATCATATTCCTACAATTTAATTAGCTCTCTGAATTCAATAGTAATACTGTTTACACAATGTTATCAAAGATAGTACAGACTATCGTTTCAGGCAACAATGTCATACAATATATAAAACATAAGCAACATTGAAATTAAATTTAATTTATATTTCGTACCACATTGAATATTCGTAAATATCATTTATAGCATATGGTTATACGAAATATAATAACCAATCAATGCTATAAGGTAAAATCGCATTTTTGAACAAATATCGCGGTGTACTGAATGAACATATTTCGCAGCTAAAGTAAATAGAATTTGCTATGTAGATGCAGATATTTTGAAATAATGCGCTCACATAGATTTAGCATTTGATTTTTGTTTATATTGATTTTTCGATTTAAATATATACTTCATATATGACTTTAAAATTGTTGTCATTTTTAAATCGGAAAACGCAAAGAAGTTTATACAATAAACGATAAAGGTACAAAGATATCTATCAAAATAATGAACCCGCTACGATTCTGTTTACGTAGGTACAACAAACACAATACACCTCACGTGCAATAAGAGGCTAGTTTGGTCGTTGATCCTCCACGAAAACTTTTATTATAGTCTCATTCAGTATGTACGACACGACATCCCTCCGACTTATCGGAAACATTTTATTGTTCGTTTAAAATGTGTTATTTTATATAATTACGCTCATAGTTAAAAACCTGATGACTGGACCAGTAAGGAGTTATAAGTTGGTGCAGTAAATCTGTGAAAAGGCCCCAGAAAGATATTGAAACAATACTTAGGGGATATGTAATAAGATCCTGGAACTTTCAAATCTGTAATTTATTTGGTTTTCGAGAAAAAGTAAAATCCATAAACAATAAATAAATAAATTATTGTGATTGTTTCAACCGAATGATCCAAATTTTTAATATGTTTTAGGGGCTACTAATAGTTTCTAGAAAAAAAGAAAAATAAGAGCTATGTAGCGTCATACCATCATAGATTTTTAACCATCATACCATTTTCCTACAATTATGAAGCTATTTTTCTTCCAAATCTTATGCGTTAACCTTTTACTTCTAATAACATGATGAGTATTAAATTTTAAACAGGTACCCATAGTATAGAAAAATTGAAAACCACATTTTTACGCAATTTATCAATTTACTTATCTATATTATAAAAATGAATCGCTGAATGTGTTGCTAAGCGCAAATCTCAAGAGCAGCTGAACCGATTTCGCTAATTCTTTTTTTAGAATATTCCTTGAAGTACGAGGATAGTTCTTACGGAGAGAAAAATTTAAAAAACTGTCCGAAAAAGTCTAAAGACAACACTTTTCTATACTCCCATACAAACAATTCGTAACAATACTTAAAAGTCAATTTGAACTTTAATACCATGGCATAAAGTTTAAGTGTTACTGGAGAGGTTCCGGGAAGGCAAAACAATTGAGTGACGTTAGTATCGTATAAATATTAATGACAATATTTATACGATGGTAACATTTAACATTATATAGCGTCCTGAATAGCAGAATAAGAATAAAAAAACTAATTAAAAATCGACTGTTAGGCGGTACGAAGTTCGCCGAGTCCGCTAGTATATATATATATATATATATATATTTTTAAATTGAGTTTTGAATGCAACTGGTATAGGATTATGAGGATGGAGTCAGTTTCTGCTTACCTTTTATATGTGTGGATTACTTGAGGGTCTCTATCCTTTAGGTATATGCTCAATTGGGCCTTGGATGAGTTACCACTTATATTAACTTTCTAATATTTCGGACTGATAACGTGACATATATCTGTGATGTGTATTAAACGTGATAGTTTACTATATTTTAGATTTTATTTAATAATATTTCTAAACTTAGTTTAATAGGTCGAGAAAATGGTGTTCATATCACGTTATCAATCGCCAGTACCGAAGAGTATCCTAGTAAGATTAGCACGACATATAAGAAATTATCGGAACGAGTAAAAGGCAGTTATCATTCTCAGTTATTCACATCACGATTGACAATTTATCCTCGTGTATCATTGTATCGAGATGTGAAGGGAATAACTGACTGGCCACTACAATGTGCTGGCCCCGGAATATTGCTGCGTACGAGTTATTTTTGGTATAACGGCCGGGTCAATCCGTATCGTAGAACCCCTATTTCTTATATATGTATAACTATTTACGACACATTGACGGTATTGTACCTGACGGTGAGTACAGTGAATCCCATAAATAACGGTGACCATCCATAAATCTAAAATCGAAAGAGAGCTACTATGAGAAGTTTTTTACTGTATGTTTAAAGCGTTGATAACGTATTCGGATGAAGACAGAACTTTGATGAAGGAAATCATAGTATGGTGGTACGGCTTTTTCTAAACCCGTTCCACCTAGCTACCACCTTCAAGTTGAATATCTGTCGCCAAGCACCTGTGGGTGTGTTCCGGTTGTTACACTTGAGAGGCAGTTCCTTCTAGTTTAGGTTGTTTATCATCTTAGACCACCTCGTCATTTAACATCAGATGAGATTGTGGTCAAACGCTTAAACCGATAAAGAGTGAAAAAATGATTCATGATGGTACAGACATAATTTCCGTTCCTTGTAATAAGTGGATAGAGTGCCTCTATGGCGGCTGTTATAGTTGGTGTGGGGTAATCGTGAACTGTCGGTCACATTTGCCTTGCCATCCTTGCTATGCTATTGCAATACTGATACGTTTTACATAACCAGTGCGGATATAATGAGAATAAATTCTCTGAAATGATATGATTTTATTAAAAATTCAAAAGCATAAATATACCAGTTTCGCAGCCCGTGGCGAATGCAGTTTGCAAAATTTCAAATGAAAAGCAAAATATTTTGAATAACTTGGTAGGTTAAATCGTCTCGTGTGCAGTCTGGCGCTGCGCCAACATTTCTGTCACATTGTAAAATATGATAATGTATCTGCGCTTAGAAATGCTATAACCGAGACTCAGAAATAAGTTTCTTTTCTTCGAAGAATAATTTTCTTTTCCATCTTAATCAAATCATGTAAATGGGTAAAATTAAAACATTAAGCGTTTAAAATTTATATGTATTTCTTTAATATATCCCTCTGGAGAAGTACTTTTTTGGGTGAACGGCACTCTGACCTTCTTCGGACAGCGTGAATGCAACATTTCAAGATGATCTGTTGAGTAGTTAATGCGGGAAAGAGTGACAAACAAACTCACATTCCCACCTATAATATTAGTTAGGATATTGAGCAAATGTGAAACAAATGCTTCACATATATATAATGAAAATGGATAACTATTTTGTTACAAATTTAAACTATTAACATTAATAACGACACGGACAAACTTTGATGATCTCGTTGTTTGTTAATTTTGTTCTTTGGAATTATACCCTACCATTGGTGTTACTATTCGAAACACGTAACGTACTCTCTCCATCCTCACCGCAACTCTCCTTGGTAGCGGCTTAAACCTAGGTTCGATCTCCCAGAGTGGAGCCCTCGAGTACGCTGCTAGCGCGATACAGTGACACTGAAATTGTTCACTTACTAGCTTAACATACATCACCCCATATACATGCACACACACACACATGTAGGTACATCTCTGGTGGAAGGGTTTTATTTTTTTGTTTTTCAAACTTGGTTAATTTAGTTTAGTCGAGTTGACAGATACAAAATAAATGGCTTAGTTTGTGAGGCACACATGTTGGGACACGTGTGTGCCTCACTAATTTGCCTATGTGTGATTAACTTAGCTAGTTTAGGTTCCGGCCTTCGATGCAAACAGCCTAAGCCGAGGTTCGGCTACTTTGACACCCTTAAGCTGGTTGTCAAACGCCTGAGCGGCATAAGCACTCACCCCATTAGTCCGGTGAAGCTGTGAAGGCTTATCAGGCCAATAGCAGTTTGAAAAAAGAAGAACTCTTCGGAGCTTCGTGATGTTATTATTTCCTATTTACTGCTTCCTTTAAAATAAATTGTAAGTGTTTACTTTCGAAATGATTAGATAATGATGATTGATGGTGTATTTGGATGGGTGTGGTTTTCTAATTAATTCGTAGTTATAACGTGTCTTTATCGTTAATGTTATGTGTGTTTATAGTAGTGGTCTAAAGTTGTGATAATGTTTAAATAATAAATGTTTGCGAGTTCACCGCATCAAGCTGGGGTCGTAATGGCATAGTCACATAGTCACCCGTGTTCGCTGTCGCTTCACACCGTGCAACCTTTATCTTCAATAACCTGTATGCTATTGTTTTATAAATGTACAGGTAACTATATTATGTGCCAACGAAAAATATCAGAAATACTAATCCTAAGGCAAATATGAGATTATTTGTTTCTTACATTTTCACACCTTAACTTCGTCAGTCTATCATCATCAACCTGATCATAAAGAAGTTTTGCGCTTACATTGAAAAGTACATACACCTTTCATCCAGAAGAAAAGTAGTGCTTCCGAGGAATACGTCAAATCTATGTAGATATAATGTTATAAGCGAAAAGGCAGACAAAGATTAAATATTCTGAATTGAAATAGTTACAAGATGGGGGGCTACTGTAATATGTATGCACATTTTTTTATCGGAATTAGGATGTAAATTGAAGCGTGTGCTAGTTCAAAATTTTATCTTAGAATTACTGTTTTATTATTTAGATTCGTAGCAGTACATAATTATTAAGATTGTATGCTTCGTATTAAATTTATAGGATTTCAGATGAATAATTCAGAATCGTATCGTTTCTATTTATTTGGAACAGTCTAAAAGTTTAAGCTGAATCTTATAGTTATTCCATAATCTGACTGATAAACTGTATTCGAACGAGATCACCTTTAATTGATATCAGAAGTATGATAAGAACTCCCTAAGAGCTGGAACTATGACCACTACCACTAAATGTTGCTGGAACTGGGAATGTATATTACCACAAGTAAATATTATTCTTCATTTTTTTCATAATATGGCTGACTTGTGGTCATCAGACTGGTATCCTCAGAGTGAGATTCCGTGGCAGTCGGTTTCCAGTAAACACTTAAAAAGCGGTCTTGCTCCATATTAAAGGAATCATCCGTTGTCCTTTGTCTTTGGTGATGACTCTTATTTTTATTTTACAGATATATTTTTTTACAATTTTTTGGGCAATAAAAGACTAAGCTTTGAGAAGACTGATTCTCAAATGCAACTGCCTGAATACACCGGTAGACCTTTAGTGACAGATTCAAATACTGTAAGTAACTGATATCCGAGGGTTTGTCTGTGTTGTCCTACGTACGCGCACCAAACCGCTTGACAAACTTAACTACGGCAAGAAAATACACAATGCTGAATACGTACTACTTATAAAAATCAAAGACTCTCAGAACTTTAAGAACCGTATATTAAATTACTACGATATAGTGATATTTTTTTTAAATAAAGACCAAATATTTAAGTAGTGACATTATAAACAATTGACCTAATCTATTTAGTAGTTTTTGTGTGATGCGCGTATTTTTATTTATATAGATATGAGCATGGTGCAGGGGTTACTAAGCAGTGGATAATTATTTAAGATCATGCTAAAATTTATGTGTGCTTTATATACTACAATCTCAAGCTCTTTGTAGAATTCTTCTGTCTGATTGATGTACTGTTAAAACTCATAGCAACTTAGTCACTGTCGGCTAAAAGCTACTTCTGCAATAAAATGACATCTGCATCACTGCTTTTAAGATAATCTGATCTAACGAAACTTCGTTGTCTCGGTTAAATTTTAAAAGTATACGAGATAGTGAGACGGTCGCTGAAAGCGTTTGAAAGAGGAAGTGTAATTACATTTGACGCAAAACTTTAGTTGCAATTTGCTGAAAGAACAGCGGAAGTGACGGAGCTCGTTTACCGCTTCCTTCCGGTACGGGGAATATTTACTATGTTGTGGAGCTACAAAATACTTATTTAATTTTCGAATAGAAAATGACTCAAAACTCAAATAAGTTAAAACTACTGGACCTATTGGTATAGGTCTATAACCATTCGATGCGGAATTTTTCGTAAAATATCAATGCCATTTTAAAAGAATATATCAAAAGATGTTTTTAATTTGAATTATATCGAAAATCTTTAATGATGTGGATCTACAAAATACATAAACAAAATCTACCTATTAGTTTGGACGTTTCTACGTATCGATTTTAATATAATTTAAAGCACAATCACTAGCTTCTTTGTTGTATGTATCAACTTCATACTGGTACTAATTTACTAAAGGAAATTAAAACGTTTTATAACGAAAAGCGTGAAACTTTAATTTAAAATTAACATTACCTGTTCAAATTTCTTCCGCAGAGTGTTGCCTCACAGGTGGACGGAATTCCGCTGATGTTAAGACACAGGGTGGAATTCTGGTATTCAGTGTAAATCTTGCGAGCGCACACCGGAATGCGGGTCTGTACCGCGCCATGACAGCTTCGTAATTAGACGCCCCACAAAATG
Source organism: Antheraea assamensis (assembly GCA_035772565.1). Taxonomy (NCBI): domain Eukaryota; kingdom Metazoa; phylum Arthropoda; class Insecta; order Lepidoptera; family Saturniidae; genus Antheraea; species Antheraea assamensis. The sequence continues at coordinate 7,471,738 of JAQQSE010000045.1, forward strand.
GCGGCGGGTGAAAATTAACGCGTAGGTATTACTATTTAATTCTCATTTGATGTTGTAGTGTTTTGGATCACATTTCATTTTGACAATAATTACATCAAAGAATCGGATCTCAAGTATAGTTCTTAGAATAAATCGGTATGCATTTCTGTGACAGATTAAATTCAAAATTAATATTTGGGAAACAATCTACTATCAGTCTCGTCTTGTATAATAAAATGTATGTATGGTCTTCGGGTAACACTTAGCAAAGATTATTTTACAACAGGGCTTTGACATTAACTGGTAATAATTATTGGATCAAGTAGTCTTAGGTGAGTGACATACAAAATTCATTGTGGTTAAACTGTACATATATTTTTTAATTCATTATGCCCTATAGTAATCCTGTACTATCTACTATCCTATCCTATACAAATGAAAGGCACTCATCCTATCATACTGCTCAATCTATGATAACTTTGCCTTCGGGAGAAGCTACTTGTTATGACTATCCTAATGTCTGCGATAATATTTAAAAAAAATCTTAAGAATATCTTCAGTACCATTCTTTTATATTCATGTTCCGAACATACACTTTTCATTAATTCCATGTAATTTTATATACTTACTACGCATTAACTCCTGACGATTTTTGCTTCTTTAAAAAAATATAGATATAATTTATTTTGATAACAATTTAACGCGTGCCGTAAAAGCTAACTGAATCTCTTCCAAAATACAAAAAAACGAATCAATTTTAATTTGAACCACCCACCACGAATCAAGAGAAATTTATTTTACCAAACCCAATAAATTAACGCATCTATTTGCAGTTCTGATATTGATGTAGCTCTGAGACACGCGTAGTTACATTAACATATAACTTCAGCATAAATCGATATGGGGGTCAAGAAAACAACAATCGTGTCGGAATGAATCGAGACAATCAAATACTAAGTGCGCTCTTTTGAGTCGCCATCGGGAATGAGCCGATCCATGTCCAGTAATTTAATGGGGTGGTCGCCACTTTGACGCATATGGCGATAAATCCATTACAGTGTCTGTTTTTTGTAATCAACTTGTCTATACCGTCGACCGGCGTAAGTTCGAATCATTGTGAATGAGCTGAAGCTTTCGGTGAAAGAAAAAATCGTCATGAAATCATACTAGGTAGAGATTTTTCTAAATTTGTCTGGCTAGCTACCACTCTCAGGTTGCAAATATATTGCCAATTATCCGTACTTAAAAGCCTGTTCCTCTAGTAGTAGTAGTAAATCTATGTTTACCATCATATACCATATTGTCGTTTAACATCAGATTGTGGTCGAATGCTGAGATATAAATTACAATTTATAAATAAAAGGCTATTGAGAAGCTCGTAGACCTGCAGACTATGAGTACCTCTCGGTTGTGGCAGTTATTCTAGCAGCACGATGCTTATAGATATAGTGCAGTCACTTTCCCGTGTTCCAACAAGGAAAGATAATGCACACCAAAACAAATACACAGATGGCACTGTTACATCTCCAATTGGTTTGCAGTATAAAAACAAAGTAAAACAAAGTAACGATATGTTGTTCCATTCTCAGTCTCGCAAAGCGCTAATGGCGTGGGTGGTGTAGGTAAATACACTATAAATACGCGGGCTTTTAGCGTATTTGAATAAGATCTGCTTGAGGATTCAATTCGGGTTTGCGGAGTGCAAGATCTGAGTACTCAGAGGTATTGATCCTATTGTTATCTATTAGGTATGTTAAAATCACCGGTATTTAAATGATTACTTATCTAAGAAAATTTTATCTTATAGATTGTTAATGTTTAAACGTAATCGCACTGCATGTTAAATGACAATGTAACATAGTACCATTCTATATCTATAGGAGGACTGGCTCTTCATTACAGCTACGGAAACATACTCATGGGTGCCTGGCGACAGGTTTCCAGCTATTTATAAACCATTCCAGTACATAAATACAAATTTTAATGCCATCTTTTCTACATCCTAATAGGAATGCGTACAAAGCACCCTAGTACCATTGAATAAGGTCAAGAAAATAAATCTTTACTGTGGCTTCCTTCCTCAGCTAATAAATATTTTTATAGCTGACTTTTTTTTGTTAATTAATTATCTTGTCAAAATAACATTTCTTTCGTAATGTGTAATATCGCCTTGTGCGGAATATATATCAATAATTAAATTTGGAGATGAGTATGTGTCCTAGTGAATGTTAAGTCGTAGAAAGTAGTTTAAATCAAGGAGAATCCTATAAAATACTGAGCATATCTAATAATCTAATGCTGAATTGCGAAAGTAAGCGTTAACGAAATCTTTAAAAAAATAGTAGACTTTTAAATTATATCTCCAGGGAATTTTGTGATAACATATTTACTTATATCTATTTTTTGTGAATTCTAAGACAGAACTAAGAAAAACGGCTTTACTAGAAGCTTTCACCCAGTGCACTGGGTGATTACATGATAGCATTTAATCTGTTTTTAAATTAACGCATTTATTTTTAAACAGTTCTTATAATTACACGAACTATAAATATTTTGGCCAATCAAAACTAAAAATCTGACATATATAAGTACAGTACACATATAAGTAGCCAAGTATTCATACTATCGTAGATCGATTAATACCAAGCAAATGACGTAGTTATCCCTAAAGTATTCAGTTAATTTATAACGCGACTTACGAAGGGAAAGATACGTAACATGTGATTTAAATTTGTGACAAGGATATTATTATAAAAGCGGACACGATTTCCCAAGAAAGTTTTGATTAGTTTTGGTCATATGATCGAAACTCGGGCTGAAACATAATTTTATCTTTACTATATAGTGTTGGCGTTATTATAATCAAATTTATAAGTGATACAAGTTTGTAAATAGGAAGGAGAATTCGAATATTCATCACTAACATGGAATTAACACGAAATACAGTTAATCCAATATTCAAAACTCGTTAGTCGTTTGTAATAATTTGACCCGAATTGTTTTCGCTATAACGGCCTCATATAGAACTACGTAAATTTACATAATGAGTTTAATTGTTTCATGGGTAGTAAAGTGTTGCGAATATTAAATTATACATTTATCTGGAATACATTATGAGTAAAATATGCAAATAATTAACGATAAGGTGATAATGTATTCTGATTTTCGATTCTGTCAAATATTTATTTAGCAAACTGTGTTCATTGATACTGTAACGAGGCGTACAAAAAAATTTGCTACTTTCCAACGATGAAGAAATATTTGGAATAATCTAGAATTCTCTACAAATATTGCGTATTAACACATCAATATGTGAAACAGACATTGAAACATTATTGGTCCTAGTATCATAAACTAACAAGTTTAGAAAAGCATGCTTCAAACTTTCCCCTTCTGTAAACGTTATCGGACCGTCCAATTAAGTCTTATTGCATTCTGGAAATTTCTATCCCTTATTATTATTGGATAAATAAACGACTTCCAGTGCTATCGATGACAATTCTATTTTCGGCATCGAAGCGAAAAGTTAAAGTAAGAACTAATATAAATCTACAGGAGGACCACGACTGTTACTAATATAACGAATAATAATGAATTTATCCTACTTTTGTTATTGTTTACCAATTTTTTTTTTTGTTAACTATAAATGTAAAAGAAAAAATATACTACTACTACTCATGATTTTTTATTGTTCCTTTTAAATGTATTCCAAAGAACTTTGCTTTTAGCTAAATACGTTGTATTCAAAACACAACTTCGTGGTGTAGTGTTACTCAGGTGTTTGCAGTTTAAACCAAACTTAAGGTCGTAAACCTACACTTGGTACAAGTTAAAAGAGAATGATGTTTTACATCAATACAATATTATATTATGGACAAAACAGATTTAAGTACATATTTATGTAGTCTCCGCCTAATGAGTTTAAGATACATATATAACTAATGAATTAAATAAGCTTAGAAAAGTTCACATAATAGATGGTGGATGCATTTATTCTCAATCCTATGGTAGTGCCAAAAAATTGACAAAATGTTCTCCTAGTTTGCACATTAAAAGCAGACCAGAAATCATTTGGAATAAAATGTTTTTCGCAATAGTTCTCACTTAATATTACACTTTTTGGTATTTTTATAATTTGCTTATATATTCAACAAAAACTATACAATTTTAATGGACCGTCTATTATAATTCAAAAGATATTGCTCATTAAATACAGAACGAATATTTTAGACTAAGCAGTGGATTTTTTAGAGAACAGAGTTTTAAAAAGTGGATGGGTGCTTATGAGCACACGATAGAAGTAAAAATTGTGCATATCAAAATTCAAACATATTTATTAATATTTATAATGAATAAATAATAGGAATTTTACATACGCACAATATTAAAATACTACACTGATTATATAAAAAAACATATATTTTTTTATTATTACGATACTTAACAATAAAACATAATTATTGCCATACACTCATTGCCAGACAGTACCGGTGGTTCATGACGGCTGGAACCGAGTATATGTGATTCAGGGCGTCACGGAACCGATGTAACGATTCCTTTTCGTTCACTGTTCAATGCGCCTAGAAAAATAAGCACTTTAATATTTACAAGTTTAAATCATTTTGAGTTTACAAATGAATTATTTGTTAGTCAAAGATACTAGTGTTTACCGGACTGCGTAGAAGTTGCACGCAGTTATTGTGTAAACGATGTTCAGTATAAAATTAATTGTGTCCGATATTATAAGAACGGAAGATTGCTGTAGATCGCTCGTAGCTTGGGCCACACCAGCTTACCTGCAGTTTAGTTATTTGAACAGCACGGATTGTGATGTGTCTGCGGTGTTGTTGTCCGCATCGTTTTGATCAATATATCTATACATATAATAAAAATGAAGTGTCTATATGTAATATCATAATAACAACTTTTTACTGATTGGATATGAACGTATACACGACACTGATAATAAAATCACAATTTTTAAAAATTTTGTCTGTTCGTTTGTTCCGGGTAATCTCCGAAAGGGCTCGACCGATTTTGTCAGAAATTTCACTGACGTATTTTTAAAATTACAGCAGGTGACATAGGGTACTTTATTTTGAGACTAGCTGTCATCCGTGGCTTCGTCTGTAGTACTATCTCCAAAAAAATAACCATTTTTATGGAACTTTCACTAACAAATAGCTGATATTATAAAACGTAATGTCTAATTTTACCTCCTCACACAATTTTAAATTCCATTAATACAATTAAATAAAACGCATGCGGAGCTGCGGGCAACACCAGTACGTTATATACACACAATCACAGGTGACCGTCTTTAATTAAGGTGATTACTCTCGTCTGTCTTTCAAATTTGATTTTCTAAACACAATTACAATATATGCAATTATTTACTGCAACTCTTTTATATTATGAATATACCGTCCATTTAAAAAGTTTAATTTAATGTAATGAATAAAGTGCCTATTGTAATTGGTTTTATTGGTGAAATAGACCAACATTTTATAGGAATTTGCTGAATATAGTTATGTATTGAAATTCAATTTATATTTTACAAACCTATTTATTAAGATATAAGAAACTTAGAACTTGATTTTTGTACAAATAACGAAATATATTGAAAACGTAAATTATTAAAAGATTACAAATGCCATATTTCCTATCTACGTCTTGAGGTCTGTGCAAAATTATACAAAGTAAACAATTTCTCTTTATTGTTATAGTCTATTGATGTGCGTTGTTGACCGACATGCGGCCCAGCAGCACTCTTTAACATAGGAACAAGCGAATACGCCGGTCTTATGACCCTACGACCTTATGGTAACAAATTCTTACAATATAGTAAATTAAGAATTTGTGAATACTATTCGCCTTAAAGTCACAGAGCAGCCCGAGTAATTCTATAATGGTAAGGAGATTAAGAGATAGAAGTAAAACAACTCAGACCACTCATAACGATATTAAATGATCTTTTATCATCTGTATACTTCAAAGTTTTAAAATTTCCGCTTTCTGTTCTATTTTATTATATAAATAAGTTGTCGTAACCGAATTTTACTGTGAAAAACTAAGCTACAATATCAACCTGAAGAAGATTGTATGTCGACGGACATATTTCAATCGAATAATACAAAAACCCGTATCAATTGTAGGGCGACGGAATAAAATGTTTGAGACAATCTAACTCAGAGAATAGGGTTGTTAATTTTTTGTCGTAAAATTACACATTTTGTCATGAAGTTAGGTGTTGGTAATAATATTGTTTATGGTGTTAATTTTTGTCCGAAAGTGGTGATAGACGCAGTGAAATCCAAAAGTAACGGTGACCTTCGATAGATCTAAGATCCACTGACAGTTTTCGTTGTCATGCCGGTCTGAATCTTGAAAACCTATTGATAGTTGGCTATACTGGCCGATCCCAACAAACAATAACCTAAGAGTCACTGTGACTGGTTTCCCACCATTTATATGTGTGCGTGTGATTTCCAACTGACTCCATAAATACCGTTCGTATTATGCTACTTTCATTTTAATTTAGTAAAACTTTCACTATTTCTTGTGCTAATTTAAACATTAGAGGGGGTTCCTATAAACGCTGGAGGTTATTCCGATAATTTAAAATTACTGTCTACTAAACTCCTCTGACAAATGTAATTACGTATCGTTATCGCGTTTCGTCTATTGTCACGCAGCCCATAATCCATATCCAACATGTTTCCACGAGTTTACATGTTGCCCCGTTCTTTTAATATATGCAAGTATGAAAGTAGTATTACTATATTTAATTATTACTTTTGTTTTATATATTTGAGCTCATTTGAAGTGATTATGGGAGGGTAAACTGCTTTGTTACGTAACGCGTTACGGCGCCGGTCTGTCTGGCTTCTCTTTTTCTGACGCATGCGGCAGCCATCGGTGTACATATTCAAGAATTCTAATTAAGAATATAATATATGTTATAATCAATACAAGATTTTATTAATAAATGACCATTCCTTACATTATCATATTAATATACATAAAATTTAAGTGATAACCTAAGCTTTTCTTAAGTTAAACAATTCCAATATTAATTAGTTCAACTTATATTAGTTTAAGATATCACTTCTATGGGCGTCCCGAGACACACATTTTTTTTTTTTTGTTAAATATCATCCCACTCTATTTCAATATGTTTGAAACTTATAATCATCCACAGTAATTGTCATAAACTTTCAGTTTCGGTAATGTTTATTTTCCTATAGAGTTAGTGCTGATTGTATATAGATATCTAAATAAGATATGAGAAAAGAACGGTGTAGTTGGCAACCATATTTTAATATAAAAAACTCGGAGAAGTTCGGAAAATGTCGCCACGATTTGCGTCCGTCCTTTGAGATGGCGTGTGCGTGGCGTGCTATTTCGCGCGACCCTTGTACACAGCGCGTTGTGCGTACGTCAAAAAAAACTATAAATCTAATTATTGTTTCTATCACACCACTACTTTAAAAGGAGTATCAGCTCACACTATTAGATTACTGTCTAATTTGATAATGATGTGTTACATCCTTAGGCGAGATTTGAAAAACAGTTGTGCGATAAAAAGTTTTTTTCGTCAAATAAATGAAACTCGTTAAATTGGTTTCAAGAACGCTAAAACTAAGACTATAACGTCCTTCTCATATTTACGTCTATAGTCACGAACGTTTGTTCTATGATGTTTTCCTTTATCGAGGGCTAACAATCTAATATTAATAAATATATGCGAATTCAAAAATATATTAGTACCTACCGGTCGGAGGTTGATCCTGCAGATACTCGTATATCATTGATATTTTACCAATGAAACTACTTGACAATACCTTTTTTATTAAACTGAATGGTCTAAGTTGATTAAAACAATCTATAAAGTAATGTAGATGTGGTTTGTTCAAATAATAAAAAAAGACATTACAAAACTAAGGAAATAGAAAAATAAAAACGAATAGTTGTTTGTGTTCTCCGGAATCGTTAAAATCTGTCTAATAATTTACTTCAATAACTATTAGAATCGAGCCTGTAATCGGCTTCGTTACTTTATCCCTTCCAATGGAGCACGAATACTAATGCGAGAAACGAACTTTCACGACAGTTTTTATACGGGAAGCGAGATTGTCCTTTGATTATCTAAGTTAAATTTACCTACTCTTATCTTAAGCGAAGGTATTTTTATAGGCGTTCTAAAATTGAGTTCGACTAATTTCGTTCGCAATTTTCGTATACCAATTTGGATCGTGTTGTAGGGTAAATGCTTTTTTTTCGACAGCGCAAAATGAGACAATGTTTTTGGAGTGTATGCTCATTTATTTAATACGCTTTGTAGTTTAAACATCTTGATAGACTCCAACGTATAAGGTGTTATTACATTCATCGTCAATGGATGAGTTATATATGCTACAAATTATTTAAGTGTGACTTTTGTGAATCAAACGGAAACGTTTTATGTTCGGTTTTTACTTTATTAATAATTCTGTTTCTGGTTTTCTTCGTAACTATGTGATTGGAGGTTGGTGCACACTTAATGTATATGTTTATTTGTTGGCGTTTGCTTAATATTTACACACGTCTGGAAGAAAACGACGAACGACGCGGGGTCCAATAGAGTTTATAAACTACCAAGGATCCAAATAGAAGTATTTAAGGGTATTTATTATAACCAGCCAAATACTAGAAAATAGTCTATCACCATTTATCTATCCGTTTATTGAATTTAACCTTGCTCTCGGAATTTCCGTTCGTATATTTCCTTCTTTCTGAGACAAGTTTCAATCAAAAATGTGCGTCAAGGAGCTTTACTATAATAATAGATTATTTTTAGCTTTTTATATCATTGAAATGTATATCTTAATATAAAATCACTTTGTGTAGGCATTTTTATACATAAAAATGTTAAGGTTAGTAAAAAAATCCTCTGAAAATCTACGAAATAAAAGGGCTCGCTATCTATATGGAGGTATTAAATAAAATTTGCTATCTCTCCCTTTGAATACATAATGAGTGGCGGTTATAAAATAGTTCGTTACACATGCTATAGTCTAAACAAGCAGGGCTTTGCGTGAGAGATCAAGTACGCGGGCTTGCTCGTCACACAGATATCAGAATAGCTGTGGTTTTTTTTGGATATTTCCTGTATTATAATAAATAGGTAATGAACTTCATAAATGCTGTATTATTTTGGCAAAAGTTGTTATTTTTTAGTTTTTCTAACGAAAAGACAAATTTAAAATTAATTTCACGTTTAAAACTTTTGTTATGCTTAGTCTAGTAAAATGTAATAGTAAAATCTATTTATTACATTGCTTATTAAAGTTTCTATTTTAAATAATTACATATTGCAGTATGCATTATATTGGTTAATTTTGCGTGGTTTAGGTTAACTTAGAAGAAAATTAACTTCTATTTGTGATATATTTCCTACATTAATAAAACATTCTTAAATCTTAACAGAGAATAAATTTATTGTTCCGAAAAAATATGAGGTAGTTGTAAGGCAGGTCTATTCGACGTATTTATAATTTGTTTTATTGTATAGTACTGATTTCTATAAAACAATTTATCGTATGTGACTCGGTGCCTCATTGCTCTTACACTTAAGTGTATTTTGATTATCATGAATGTGCTGTCTTTTTATTGTCATATTCACTTCTTCGTACATCTTTATAGATGAACTAAGCACGTACAGGCCGTTTGTTTCTATACACGGAGCCGCCAGTTTTGGGACGGTCGCGGCCGGACGAAATTGTCGAGAGAATAGCCCCTCGGATATAACAGCATTTGTTGGGATAAAGCTTTGATGCGTGCTATATTTTTAACTCGAAGATGTATGACACAAAAAAATGGAAACGTACGCCTTTTGTAGCGATGCCACGATGTGAATTTTGTTTCCTTTGAAAAATGGTTTTTTTTTTGTGAAGCGACGTTATTACAGTTTAATGACAATTTATTACGTTACTAACTATAGCCCACCACTTTGTTTGCGTAGTTTTTATATTCGTTACAATTTAATACGTGCCCTAATACTAAACTGAAAGGTTGTACGTTTGCTCAGGCACGACAGACGCAAAAAGCCTTTTTCCGCAGTACGCATAAATTTAACTTTCATATTTATGTCATAATGACCACTTTTATGACAAAGGGAACTAAAAAGTTTAAACGCTATATTAATTAATTTCGTTAACATAATTATACATAGTACTAGCTGCGCGCCCCGGCTTCGGACAGCTGGATGTACAGAAGAAAAAACTGAGACTGCCAATATTTTGGAGATATCCTTATATAAGTATGTAAGCGCATCACTTCAGAACACCTGCATGTATTTGTCTAATTCTTTTTTTATCGTGTGTGTAATTATCTGGACAAGGTTTTGTATGAACGCAAATATTAGAAAAATCATACGAAAAGGTGACAAATATTGGTTAAAAAATCTCAATATAAAAAGTGAGAGTGAGGGAGACGGAAGATATTCAAAAATATTGACAGAATGGATAGACTGACGTTCAGTTGTTCAGGATTTCGTAAAAGACCCGGAATGCCTATGATTATGATCTAAATACTAGAAGCTGTGACAAACTGGTCGTCCTATGTTTTAGACTCAGCAAAACCAGTAACAATTTCTTAGGTAATTGTGTTAGGTTTTATAAAAATGTCCTAAAGCATATTACCGATTTGCCGAGATGTTCGTTTAAACGCCATGTCAAGCGGATTTTGGTGTCAAAGGGCTATTATAGACTGGATCAATATGTGAACGATAGTGATTTCTGGAACTGACTCCTCTCTGTGCACCCACTAAAATCGATTGTAACGTATAATGAATTTTTGATATATAAGGCTGTGTTAAAAAGATAAACTCGATCGAGTTTCTTGCCGGTCCTTCTCGATGACTGGAGTGTTTGTCCGAACCGGTGGTAGTTTTGACGTTCGTAAGTGCTTTCTTAGGACCCAAATGGAACAAAGTAATTTTGATTTTGTGTAGCTATTTTATTTCACTACATAGTCGTATTGTAAATTGAAAATTTGGTGTTATTTTCTTCGTTAGGTTATGTTTATAATAAAATAAAGTTTGCGGATAAAACTACACATATATTATATATATATGGTACTTACTTAAATAATTGATTCACATTGTTGTGTATAAAAAAGCTTCTTAAAGTAGGTATGTGCCTTCTTGTAAATGTGGTATCAGATCAATTAACATAATGCAACCAAATAAATAGTACAAGTCTAAGTTTGATAGAAATAAAACTGCGCTGCAATAAAAATAGACTTCTATAAATGTGCAGTATAAAGTAGAAGTACTGGTTTAACGACGACATCAAATAACGTGCAACCACTCTCATATATAGACATTTAAAAGTTTATATTAGTAATATAATATATTACTTGTTTGATATTTAATTTTTAAATTTAAGAAATCTTTAAAATTAATATGTGAGGCCTAGTAAACTTTTCCGGCCTGAATGAGCAAATATACTATGACTGGTAAAAAATGAATTAATTCTTCCTCAAAATATTCTCCTTTTTGATTTTCATAACATTTACGCTACTCCTCGTCGATGACTTTATTATATATATATATATATATACTATATATATGCACAATGACCAATAATATTTATCGTTAAGTACATATTCATTCTCTGTTACTCAACCGATTTTTTTATTATATTTAGTTAGTAGCTTTTGCATTAATATTGAGACTTGAAAAAATAATTATTTTTTGTCGAATTTCGACTACCAGGTGGTCACTAGTGTCAGATAAAACGATTGGAAAATCTACTGAAGGCAATAAGAAGTATCAGGCGACGCGATCGTATAAAACGCTAACGTACGCTTTATGGTTATAAAGTCTAAACCGTGAGCTTTGTACATAGTTTATGGTTCAAGGTATATGAAACATTTATGACTTATTTTATTTACTTGTCTCGTGCAGTAGCAGCGTTAGTGAGTTCACGTTTTGGTCGTAAAGTGACCTGCAATTGCCTCGGACCTTAATATTCAATATTTTCTACAGGTGAGTGACATGTTATTCGGTTTTACCTATACATTATTAAAAGTGTATATTTTATTGTGTCTGTTAACAAGATTTCCAGAGAGATAATTTTATGTAATTCGAATCTAGAATGTTCTGCTAAAGGATTAACATTTTAAAATGAAATATAAAATAAAACTATGATATGATTTTATAGGCTGGCTTTATTTTATGTCTGGCTTCATTTTCTCCATTTCGGAATTTGTCTTAACTTCACTTATTTCTAGTTTAGACAATAAACAACAGTTGATATTAAAATTTTATTCGCTCTATTTAGACATTCTTTAAAGAAACCTAATAATTAGTTTCAAATTATCATAAACAGAATAGCTTGTAAGAGATCCACTGCACTGCCATATGCCTTTTTGCGAAGGAAGGTATGGACGTAATCACCATGGCAGCCGACGACGTGTTGGTGATTTCAAACTCCGAGAAATACATAGTTCTGTATTTTCCCGCATACAATAGTAGTACAAGAGAACATTTCTCAGGTTCAAGTTTCCTCACGATGTTTACCTTCAACGTCAGCCGGTAGTGTTACCAATTAAATTAGTAAATGTACGCGAATTCCGAAAAGTTCCAAATTACTGTTAAATGACTCGACCATCACGACCTTAAAGTTTTAATTTCATATACTCTTCCAAAATAACATTGACTATACAAAAATATTACGTTAAGACATGTTAATCTCGCTCCCTATAGTGCCTACAAAACCAGAGTGGCAGAGTTCTCTTCCAAACTTTAAAAATGGATGTACATAAGTCACTAAATAAGCCGTTTCTTTCATATATTATTACCTCTTAAACTAATTTCATAGCACGTCTCTTGCTAAAAGCCTGTATTTTAGTTAGATTTAGCTGGAATCAAAGCCGCGCCTCCTGAATGACTCGATGTAAGTGGTCCAGCCCTACTTCAAAACTTCGAGCAAGGGAATAATGGCGACGAATAATTGAATTTTAACCAATTCACGCGAACTCTGTACACTGGGAAACGTCCAATATAACTAAACCTGTCGACGCATTATTCAAACTACTTTGTACGTGTCATGGATATTGGTGGGCAGCTCGGCCTGCCCTCAAAGGGTCTGGCAATGTAAAATGCACTTACTTAGCGACTGCTTTGTTCAAAGAGACCTTTCTAGAGAAATAAGATTAAGCTACTCGATAGACGCCCGATCCTTTTATTATTTGACTCGAACTAATCTTTAATATTGTGCACTTTACTTTTCTTCGACGAGCGATGAAAAAGTATCCTGTGTCCTATTTGACGACATAATCAAATTTCATATTAAATTTTATTAAGAACTATACAGTCTTTTGAGTGTGATTGATATACATATATTTAAGCAAACGTGCTTTTTTATTCATGATACTAATGGCTACCCGCGACTTTGTCTGTGTTTGTGTCTTTATTTATGATAACACCATATATTGTATTCGTGTATGTGCTATAACGCTGAGTTGACTCTCAGATGACAACATTTTTTCAAGTTACTTTACAATAATCGTTATATTTTAGCCAAACAAAAGCATACCTTCATAAATCATAGTCTTTGTGGTATTCTGAAGTATAAGCTACACTACTGTAAAGTCTCATCAAAGTCCGTTCAGTAGTATTTGCGTAAAAGAGTAACAAGCATGCACCTATACTCACGGATTATTGGCGCTTGTTTATGGTTGAAATTTCTGAGCGCACAATTTTAATATACTTCCGACTACCTTTTTCTCTTTTCTTACTTCCCTCTCGTCGATAACTGACCGTCATGACCATCGTCGCTTACTTTGAAAATAATCAACTTTGGTATTTGATTGTTGAAGACGTTACCTTACGGAAATCGATCATTACATTCAGGGAGGACGTTACTTCAGACCTCTGCTTGGAATTGTTTGGTCACTGCCACGTTTTACTACAACAGAAAACGTTTGTAAAACAAGTAAATTCATTAAAAGGCGTCGTTGGTCAGCGGTTGAGTCCGATGTTGGCGGATGGTTGAACCTGTCGTTGATTAACACTGTTGGTATTTATCTGTAAATGTAAAAATATACAAATAAATAAATAATAAATTTAAAATATATTGCAGATTGACGTGGAATGACTACACGTTACAATACACGTGTTTTTCTCCGTTACGGACCATCTTAATATGCTCTTCCGATGGGAGAGGAATTTCTTTTGCAGCAGAAATGCTACCTTTTCTGTGCTTATTAAACTGTATCGACAGTAAATATATAGCCACGAGTGAGTGTAGTGATATAAGCTTTTATAGCGGTAAGTCTGCATTCATAATTCTCGCACCCGTACCTCTTGGCTTCTGATTATTTAATAGACCACAAACTTTCTCTTTTATAATATTAATAATAATCTGCTTCGGCTGCGTATGAGTGCAATGTACTAATGAGCTATCATAAGTATTCAAGCGATATTAGCAAAGTACTATTTGATCTATTTTCGGCATTGGTAATTCATCAAAGTCAAAGATCAAGAACTGTCGCTACAACAATACCTTGTTTTTGTCATGCTTAATTTAAAATTTGTAATGTCTTCTTAGATAGTCATTGAAAAGTTATGCTGTAGGGACCAGCTTTTTCTATATTAAATGTTGTAATAACATGCATAAGATAAAAAAGTCGAAGCATTCATAAAAACTGCCGACAGAAGTAAAACAGTGGAATAACTGTTTTCTTTTTTGAATATTTGAATAAATTATAGTTAGAATTATTTCAATTTGATCATTTGTATGTTGATATTATTAAGATTATTCTGGTTTTCACGTCTAGTGGCACTCACAGTAATAATTATATACATTTTTATACAGTTATCAGTTAATTAAACATTGATGGGGGTGCACAAGCTCAATATAAAATATCAATATTGCATGTACACAGGCCGCATCGCTAGCCGGCCGCAATCACAATACCTCACGAGTATGTCGAGGTCATCGGTGACGTGAACCCCATAAGTTTTTCCCCTGTCAAATATCACGCAACGCGATTAAAGATGTTTTCACTTCAAAAATACCTATTGTGAGTTATCAAGAATAACTGGAAATATGGCGAATTTTTCTGCAGGTATTTTTAAGATATATAAATTGGAATACATTGTAAATATTAGCCAACGTTAGCAATTTAAGTATTACAAAATTAATTTTTACGACTTGATTAAAATATATAGATTTTTCTCTGTTTCCTACAAATATCATATATATCTATATAATAAATATAAACCGTCCCGAAGCTATCACGATACGTAAGAGGATATACAGATAGGTGCAAAGAGCGACTCTGTTTTATAGTATTTATTGATATTAGTGATATCCTATTAAAATTAAAAACAAGAATATTTATGAAGATGGATTGAGACGTCTATCATACAAAAACTACAAAGAGGATTTTGATGAGTTTTGAATAATATAACACACAGACTATAAATTGTAAAGGTATGGATGAAATAAAAAAAAATTGAGTTATTCATGCTAAGTAAGTTGGAATAAATCCTACCATCTGAAAACCTATTTCGGCGTATGCTACATTAAATGCTAGAAATACAGGATTTTACAGGAAGATAATGCATGGCATCATCATTGATAAATCAGAAATGCAGGCCCAGTCGCGGGCTGTTGCTAGTAATACATAATAGGTTTGATTACAACTTAATATATTTCATGTTTGCAAAGTAACAAAGAAACTGTCTTAATTATACAAGATATATGACAAACTGCAAACTGCAGGACAAGTTTGTATTTTGCTAAAGAAAACCAACTACATGAGAAATGGCGCAATAAATCCGTAACTTTGTGAAAGAAGTTACGATATATGAAGGAGATCATAATGAATTATACATCATTTCGAAGTAACTCATGTCGATTTGTATGTATTGGAAGTTAAGTTTTAGGTTAACAGAAGAATAAGTGAATAAAGGCTAGTTAGTATCTTATAAAGGCTAGTCATTATATCCTTTTCATCTTAGTGGTTGAATAAGACACATAAAGTTATATAATCAAGTAAAAGTGTAAAGAAAAGAAACGAACTTCATTAATAGATAAATAAATAGGCACGGACAAAACGGTCAAGTATATATTATTGCTCTCTCAACCGATTTCTTTTTCAACATAAACTTCTTTTTGGCACGGTAGGGAAAAAGTTTCGTTACGCATTATCGTTGCTATAGTAATTTTAAATATGTTCACTGTTGCCATGGTAATATGGTAGTTATGCATTTTAAAATGATTTTAGGAGTTTTTGGCGGGATCTTAGTCTGTCATGTAGTGGTTTTTATATTTTATTCATAATCTTGTGTTATTAGACTCTATATTTTGTAATAGTGGTGGTGTTTTACGTAATATAGTTCGGTTATTATGCACAAGTGAAGTGGATGGGAAATAATACCACGGAGCATGCATTCTGAGATGCCACCAAAACTCCATGGAAAGTTCTAACAAGGAAACCACCATCTTGTTAGAACATTATAATTATCACAAGACACTTACTTGGCAAAATCTTGTTACTTGACGCTGGCTAGTGCACAAACTGTGACGGAGCCAAAAATAAAGAAGAAGAAGAAGAAAATGATTTTATCGAGTTCGATGTATATGTGTCAGCTATAAACATAGAAAGTGTAAGTTATTGATTAATAGACAATAAAAACTATTTATTGTGAAAAGAAAACACGTGGATGACATTTTTCGGTAATAGGCTTAATAAGGCTTAATCCGTTCACGTATTTAATAAATTATGACAAATACCCGTGATGTTAAGTGTAGAATTTAATGTCAATTTTGTTTTAGACAACTCTCTACATTGATTGAATTTTTAAAAGACGATTTGAATGAATCTCTACAAAATTACAAGATGATATGATCGCCAAAATCAAATACAACGATTGATGCAGCGTTTTCAAGATTTTTAGATGATATCGAGTGCAAAACTTATATTTTTTATTTTGGTTACCAAAAGCATTTGATAACTAAAGTATATATTGAAACACCACATAAGTATTACTGAAATGAGCCATTTTTTTAAAGTACAATTTAATATATTAATTATAATAATTAATGCTTTATCTATTTATATACAAGATTAATTGAAAATAAAACTTTAATATGGAATTTAAAACATATAAGCCAAAGAAGTGTCACTTCCTTCTCGTGGATAAACTTATATACGCATAGTTAATTTTATTTTAACATTTATTGAAAAGTGTTAGTGTTATCAATAAATAAAAAGTTAGATATAGTATGACTTTACTTATACTTATTTTTAGGCCTATTAATCAACGTTATCCGTACATTATTTAGCAAAAATAAAACTAAATCATAACAAAATAATAAAATATATACGAAACAACCCAGAATTCACTAGGAACATCATAAATAAAATCGTAGTAATAGACAAGGCAGCGAAGTGACTCGTCTATGCACGGGAATACCCACAAATTAAAACCTTATCGCTCTCAGTACTGTAAACAAATTAGTGCTAAAAATAGCATGCCTCGAAATTTCACTCTTCCTTTAAACGTCATTGCAATCATGAATTAAATATTAATTCCTTTCTAGACACTATTATATCCACAATTATAACCCTTATTTTCAATAAATGTATAAGCGCTTTACAGTGCATCCAATAGCATTTCTATTCTGACAATCGAAATGTATATAAGGAACGATAAAACCAAGTACTAGCTCAGTGTGTTTACAGTTTCTTCTTCTCTTCAATGGTGAATTTATTTAACTCTTGACTTTGTATGTACGAATACATACATTTATCTGAAAACGGCAGTTAATTAACGAGTGTAACTATACTAATGAAAAATTGGACATCTACTTAAAAGTTTACAATAAATTATACAGTAAGAGGTCCGAAATATATTAAAACGCTTATCAGTATACTCACAATACAACACAATCTCACTAAATGTTAAGTTAAACAAAGGCCGTCAAGTTCAGAGGCTAAAGTGATGCTCAATATTTGTATCGGAGACGGGTTTGAGCGGATTTCTTGAGTTTGAAACTTCTGTGTGATGTGCATTCATTGTCAGTCTTTTGGAGAGGTTTTTGATAACTTGTATGTATTAGTGGCCGCTCCTTTATCTATGTTTATTAATGTTGACACCATATATTATTTTCGGGTAACTATAACGTATTATGCAGCTCACGGCGAGATAGCCCTCAGATGGTAGAATATTTTTAAACTTACTTGACATTTATCGCTATGATCATCATCATCTTATCCTTTCCCACCTAAGTAGGGTCGGCACAACATGTTTTCCTTTTCCACTCTCCTCTGTCAGATGTCATCTCAGTATTCACACTTTTTATACACATATCATTTTTCACACAATCCATCCACACCTTTTTCGGTCTTCCTCTACTCCTATATCCGTCCACTTTCAAACTCAAAACTTTTCTTGTTACATGACTTTCATGTCTTCTCATAATATTCCCGTTTCATGCTAACCTATTACTCCTCAACTTTTCTGTCACTGGTGCTATTTTCAAACTTCCTCTGATAAACTCATTCTTAATCGTATCCATTCTTGTTACCCCACAGATCCATCTTAACATTCGCATTTCTGCCACATGTAATCTTTTCTCATCCGTCTCTTTCGTAGTCCAGCATTCGGATCCATATAACACGGCTGGTCTTATTATAGTTTTATACACCTTCCCCTTGAGTTTCAACGGCATTCGTGGGTCAAAAACCACCCCAGACACCTTTCGCCAATTCATCCACCCTGCATTTATCCTATTCCTCACGTCCTCGTCTATTCCACCGTCATTTTGGATCAATGAGCCGAGGTACCGAAAATTGGAGCAGGCTGGTAAGAATACACCGTTTAAGGTAATATGACAAAAACTGGATGGACCTCCGAAGTCACAGAACAAATGTTCAGTTTTCATCCCACTAATCTTTAAACCAACATTCTCTAGTTTCTCTCGCTATTTCTCTAGCCTACTCTGGAGAAATGGCGAGAAAAAAAATGAAATGACATTTATCGCTATATTTTAGCCAATTTAAACAGTACCTTTTTAAATTACAATTTTATATTATTCTGATGTACAAGGTTTATTACAGTAAAGTTTCACCAAAATCCGTGCAGAAAACGTTTGCGTGAGTGTTAGAAACATTAATTTATTCTCACGATCTTTCTCGCTTATAATAGGATTTGAATATTTTGTAATTTGTTTAAGTGTATACTCGTACAAAACAAAACTTAGTTTATGGTGAATTTTGAATTACTGAAACAAAGTTCTATAGATTATATAGCTTGTTTTACCTTATCAAGTATATGTGGTGTCGAGTTCTTGCTTCTTTTTATATTCTACTAGCTACCCGCCCTGGCTTTGTACGGGTATACTATTAAAGGAAACGTGGGAAACTTTGTAGGTGGTAGAGCTACGCTGAAGCTATTACTGGTTTCAGCATGAATGGGTCGGCTCGCCCGGGGTAATACCACCCTCTCACAGAAAACCGACGTGAAGTAACAGTGCTTGCACTGTTGCGTTTCGTTCAGTCAGTGAGAGCGCCGGAGGCCCACATATATTAAAATGCCGGCAACGCATTTGCGACTCCCCTGGTGTTGCTAGTGTCTATGGACGGCGGTGATCACTTATCATCAGGTGACCAACCTGTTCGTTTGCCCCCTATAATATAAAAAAAACGAGACTAAATTTTCCTTTAACAGTACGACTATGTGTTGAAATAAAATGGCAACTGAATAACTGGATGTCAATCTGTCAATATTTTTGAAGATCTACGTACTGTCTTCTATTTCACTTACCTATTCACTTTTTACATGGAGACTTTTGAACTCAAATTTTTCACCATTTCGTACGATTTTTCAAACTTTTTTTTTTCATACAAACATTGTCTCGACAACAACAACAACAAAAGAATAAGCAAGATAAGTGCAGCAGTTCTGAAGTGATATGTTCACATATATACCGTAATTGATTCTGAATTTATATGGATTATATATCACTGGTAAAATTAAGATAAATCTGATGACACTTTATATATTAAAATCCGTCGAACCTTTTATTAAATACACTTACATACATTTGAAAGTTACGTTTCTTTCGGGTAGTCTGGTAATATATATAAGAACGATATGCCCGAGAAAGATGGATTGTTCGTCGTGATAATATCTAATAATAAAAAGATAATTTAAAAATGTTATTAGAATTCATTTTTCTAATTCATAAAATACCATCTCGGAGCCATCGTTTATCATAGCTAAAAGAAAGTTAGCCATATTAAAGTCGTAGGTCATTTTTCATTGGATCTCCGGAATTGAGCGACAGCGTTTGGTGACGTCTGATGAGTACTATTAATATAAAACGAGAGTATGGACAGGTATATGTATACGAACATGTTGCAGGGTAAGAGATAACACGAATGAATCTCTATAGTTTCTATAAATAGTCCGTATTCGATGTGTTTCTAATAAATCTGATTTAATTATAGTTTGTGCCTATATATATTTTTTGTTTTAACTTTTGTAAACTACCCATCCCAGTTAACACTGCAATACAATGAAATAAAATGGTAGCGGTGTAACTGAAAATCGATTTGACAATTTTGTAAATAATTTTGAAGATCCTTCTACTGCTGTGATTCCCAAAGTGGTCTAGACTACTCCCAGGCGTATATGACGACTAGGAGGGAGATTAATTGAGGTCCATGAGATGCAAATAAAGGTTGAAGATAATGATCTCATTTAAGCAAGTCGTGGATTTCATTTTGGCTTTCCATGAATGAGATACATACATATACTGTCTACTAAAATAAGGCTTCTTTATAATATGAAGATATATTTGGGGCAATAAATTATAAAACCACTTTTTCAAAACTTATTTAAAGTTGAGGAATTGACAAAAAGTAAGGTAAACAAGGGTTCTACTCATAACCGAACAATATGGTACGTAGTCTATGAGACAAAAAGTTTTGGAACTTACGCTCAACTGTCTTCTATCTCATTCACTCACTCACTTTTTATATGGATACTTTTAGCCCAAATTTTTTTACTTCCGTGTGATTTTCCAAACATTTTATATTATACAAATCTTGTCTTGATCTTGAATATACGTACTTGCATATTTTTTGACATTTGCATTTGTAAAAAACGAATTTGTTCTCAGTTTCCTTATGAGAGAAATATTCTATCAGAATCCTAAGAGATTTTCTACTGTACAAGCAACGATGTCTCAGTGATTGGTGTGTTTGGATACCGCGTAAATCGCCGTAGGTTCGAATCTTGGCAAATGAACCGAAACTTTTGTTGAAAGAAAACAACTTGGTGAAACCATAACAAGCTGGTAAAACTTACTCTAAGCCCAACTGGCTTCCTACAATCTTCGAGTTGAAAATCTGTCGTCAGGCACTTATACGTGTCTTGAGAGCTAGCTAGTCCTTCTCAAGGTTTGGCGTATTTACCATCGCTATTTCAAATCGAGAGACGTATTGGTCAAAATACAAAACCTATATATAGTGTCAAAAGCTGATTGTTTGCTCATCATATTGTTAATAAGAATTTGGCAACAATTTTCTTTTTAAAGATGATTGGTAACTAGATAGACACTAGAAAAAGGCTACCATTTTCGGGCAGCATTACATTATTTTCCTTCACCAAGAATACAAAGATGGGCAAGGCACTGTCAGTATCTACCACCACTGAGGTAATGTCGCTATAAAAATTTGACTCCATTAATTATTCGGTCAACACGGGGTCAAATCAAAATTATCATATTTGGTTAATCGAAATAAATAGTCTTAAATACTAAAAACGTTCCACGAATTTCTAAGTGCCACACAGAGAAAATGTGAAAAGGAATGCCGACAGAGACACTCTTGAAACCACTCACGACAACTTTTGTAGAAAATAAAAAGGTAAATAATCCTTCAATGTTACCAACAAGTGAGTTACTTGTATAGAATTACGTTGTTATGTGCCTTTGAGAGGCTCGAATGGCCTCATTTTGTTGCCGCGGGGAATTAACGAGGCCTCGGAGGAAAAAAATGAATTATGACGTCACCCGACGCCTGGCGATAATAATCTCTGCGCTTTATACACTTTGAAGGATTCCTTAGATATTGTTTTTTTTGTTATTACTTTTTTTTACGTCGGTATGAATCTTTTCTTACGCTCCACGGCCTGTGGCTTGATTTACTCGTTGCTCTGTATTTTCATAGATACAGTCTGTGGTAGATTGTGTTGGGTTTATATTTGTTGGATATTACATTTTTTATTTTATTCCTCAGTAAGTTAATATACTCCATGGACTAATTGTCTTGATAATACAGTGTTAATCTCTTTCTAATGTCTTTTGTAATAACGGAAAACTTTCTATAAGGGATGAAAGGAAAGGAAGGAAAGAATTTTTTTCTTTCTATTATAGTTCATTTTCGTTACTTTTCCTTGAAATCCATACATTGGTACACTCTTTACAGTGCAACACCTATTCATGATTACGAAGGAATAAATTCATAATGTTAACGCGATTAAATAATTAAAGTAGTTACGTGCTTTATTTGTTTATGTCATCATTTTAGAAAAGACTTCGACTATAACATTGATATGCTTAAATTTATGAGAAGTAATTAATATAAATATTAAGTAAAAACAAATGTAATACATTAATGCAATATTATAGTATTTGTATAATATAACTAGTGGGCCCGGTAGAAGTTATTATGTCCTGAAAATAAAAGAATAATCATGGAAACATATCGCAGCGCCATCTATCGGTTCATATTATAATTCAAAGATCCTCGCCAACACACACACAAAAAATGTTATCAAAATCGGTTCAACTGTTTGGTAGTTCAATCACATACACACGTACAAAAGAATTATATACAAAGACTAGCGGGTCCGGCAGACGTTGTTCCGTCCCGGAAAATAAGAATTCTTGAAATCCGACAGCGCTACCTTCCGGTTCTAATTATAAATAGAAACCATTCAGCACCATATCAAACAGTGAATAAAAAGTCATCAAATTAGGTCCAGTCTTTTTGGAGTTCAGTTACATACACATATACAAAAGATAAAAATATTAAATATAATAAAAACAATGTGTATCGTAAATACACTCGATAGAAGTGAAACGGAAACGTTTTCATTTAATTTCAAAAATACAACAAAAACCCAACGTTAAGTGATGGTCCCAGACCCATCCAAATACTGACCGGGTCTGACGTTACTTAACTTCGATGATCGGACGAGTACCGGTGTTTTCAACACTCTACTTGACATAGTGTTTACCCCTATCACTTTTCGTCACACAAAATCGTTGCCGATCGGAATTTCAAAACCCCCCATATTACTTCAATAAAATACATTAAAAAATATATATAGTACATTTCTAAGACACCTAGATTGTAAACAGTTACCTCGCTTTTATAATTCTTAATTGTCAAGGACACGTGTTCCATTATTCTTAGATTACTTTATTTTTTAATCTTTACAGATTTTAACGTTTGACCACAATCTCATCTGATGTTAAATGAAGATAAGGTTAAAGATGGTAAACACGCTAAACTTAGAGGGGAACCGACTCTCAAGGAACTACTGGAACACACCAACAAATGCTTGGTGACAGATTTTCAACTTGAGCATGATAGCTAGCCAGGCGGATGTTTTAGCAGATTTAGATTTGTAGAAAAAGTCCAAATAAATTTAATGTAAAAGAATTAGAAAGAAAAATTTATTTGACACATATTTATGACACATATATCAAGAGAAATAACTAAGTATCTGATATGTGTGCGAACGTAGGGACTAATGAAACGGGCCGTAGCTAGTAGCACACTGACTTTTTTTTTTTTTTTTTTTCGAACTGACCTACACTGCCAGCAATAATGCCTTCACAGTTTCACCGGACTACTAAGGGGAGCGCTTAGGGCACTCACCCGATTGGTTTTAGGCGATCACCTCAAGGGCACTCGGTGCACCTCGGCTTGAGCTGTCGCCGGATTTAGCCCTGACTTTATTTGACAAGCGACATTACTTAAATAGGTGTAGATACAACCACCTTCATATAATCAATATAATATATAACAGTATCGCATGGAGTCAGAAAGGTATTTGTCTCAGCATAAGGATTGTAGCCTTGCAAGTACAAGGTTTGGAGCGTTGATTTTCTGACTTGCTGTATACACAAACATGTGGGTGAAATTTCAAATACATGGACGCAATTGCACTAGGCTTAAATGAAATGAAAATATCAACATATAGAGGTATATGCATGCTATAATATATGTACTACTTATATTCAATACATAATTTAAGTCACATATCACTTTCAAAATACTGCACATTACCTCCGGGATCACATTGATAAGATCAATTTATTATTTTGATTAATTTCTATGTTATCAAAATGGCCTATTGTGTAGTAAGTACATCAAATGGATTATACACGTGTGTGTTATAACAAGATTTCTAAGACTTCACATTGAAGTTTTCTGGTAATATAATGTCACGGAAACCTTTCCCCGGGGACGTCGGCGCTGGGGTTGAAACGTTTTTCAAAACTCCACTCTATTTCAGCTTAATTCGTTTTCAGAAGTTTTCGTTCGTAAAGTTTCGCGATAATTTTCAAAAGTTTCCCTTCGGATTGGTACTTTATAAATTCCTTACCACTACCAATTGCTAATTTAAGCTGTAGTTAACTATAATTATACTTTATGAAACGTTGAAACCTTCGTTTAAGTTTGTAAATAGTTGTTTTATCTAACTAAATTGTGAGTGAAATTGAACCCTAAAATACTTGATTATGATTTAATGGGTTTAAACCATTATACGCTTATATAAAATGTTGTTTAAATTGTATGTCTGATCACATTTTTCAAAGGTAACTGGGAAAATCTAGATGTTAGGCTTAAATTAATACTAGCTGATTTAATTGATTAAGAAATACACAAGTAATAAAATGATAGGGCCCTTTAAATAATCAATTAACTAATATAAAGCAACATTGGTATACGCACATGTCTTATACTTTTACTTATAATACATATACCTTTATTAATTTAGTAGGAAATAGAATTTAGAGTAAAAGTTAAAGTATAGAGCGGAGTTATGAAATAAATTTTCAGATGCTTAAATTGCTAACGTGCCTCTTTTTGAGATATTTCAAAATATGTACTATGGAAATGTATACAATTTAAAAAAATGTATAGAAGAAATCGTGATTTCGTTTATGTATTTCTTAAGTATAAATGCAAATATGAAATTAAATGAACTTTAATTTGAAATCGAAAATTATAATTCTACTAAAGTAGTTTCATTATACAGTCTTCATTACACTTTTGGCCAATCTTTTTGACAGCTCTTATTAATTATAGGCAGAACACAAATTTAGGTATAAATATGTATTAATATTATATGTACAACATCGAGACAACTTAAGGATAAATAAATGCACATTTTAGATTCCTATAATTATATTTTATGTATGTTTTGCATTCAAATTTTGACTATATTATGTGTAATTCCGAACTCGGCTACATTCGGAACGGTCAAAAAGATTGACGAGGACTGTATTATAGTGAAGTTTACTTTACATCGTAGTAATACGTGGTAGGGGTGTTGGTGCACTCTTTATGATTGTTTCATACACTTTGTATATTTAAGTTAATTACGTTATTATTTATTGATATTAGAGAGTAACAATTTTATTATACTGTCGAGATAAAGCACTACATTGTGCGGATATGTTGTAAATATTTCGCTTATTTTTTTATGATGCTCTGGTATCGATGGTGAATTGTACTTTCAGTTTGCCTCAGGGGTGTTCAGATGTATAAGGAATATATTAATTTCTGAAATAGGTTTTGAGGTATAGTCTCACTAGGACTCTAAGGTACAACCTAAAACTGAGCAAAACACTAAGGTTACCTAGAATCATAGTATGCAACACAATTTTCACCCAGCGCTATAATCTAAGACTTTCAAAAATATGATCGAATTACACTCTCCACAGTCTGTAGTATGACGGTTGTCCACAGGTAATAATAAGCATTAACAACCAGTTGGCCGGTTTAACTGTTGGCTGAAATAAAACGATTGCCATTAAATCGTTGAATTATTTTATCTGTTAAATAATTTTATTATCATAAATATTATTTCGTAATAACGGTTTAACAATTAAACTAAAGAATAATAAAATGTGTAGAAATTTTACTTATACTATAACATAAAACGAATGTAATAATGCAGAAATATGGACAAGTAATTGAATTTTTGGAAATCAAATGTTATAATTTCAAAGTTTGCGCGAAAACATTCACTAGCTGGACCTGACGTCGTTCCAGAGGATGTGAACTGTTTATGATCTTATAACAAAAAATTATGTTATCTATTGTGTTATATACAAATATCTGCCTCGCCTCAAAAAGGTTAAATATAGATGAAAGTCTATTTTATAATGTTGTCAGGATTATTATTATTATTAAATTTTACTTTAATAATAATGTATGATTATTTTAAATCATTAATCCTAGGAAGAATGTAATCAAATCAACAAATAAATAAAAAAATAATAATGATGGATTTCCGCAAAGTAACGCCTTCATCAATCAAACAAATAAATACAGTTTGCACTAAACGGTTTTTGGAAGACTCAGGAGCGAAGGAGAGAAGAGTGAAGGAGCCGCATTCGATTTCTCCTATATGCAAATGTACTCTATGCATGCGACTCGCGAACCGCGGTTTGCTGATCACTGACCTATATAAAGCTTTTTTTTTATTAGCGTGGGGAAATCCATCATGGACTCTCCACCCTCCTGGGGGAAGAGTGGGTAGTGTGTGACTCGTACTCACTAAAACCCCACGGTGTACCCTCTACTGCAATAACGGGCCCATCACGGACTCGTACTAGCTAGCACCATGACGCCCCGGCAGCCGGCCCAGCCTAATGCTGGACCTCCCGCGCTAAGAGGGAAATAATCTGGTACACCCCGACTGTCTCCCAGACGGCCGAACTAGTGCAATGGAGAAACTTGCCCTCCGACCCATCTCCCTTTAGTCCGGCTTAAGGGTGGACGTGAGTAGTGGACGAACCGCCTTCCCTCTTCCACCTAGCGTCTACGCAACTCCCTTATGCAGGTCTAGGTCCCAAGGCCATCTGCCTTTTAGCGGCAGGTGGTCTGCACTTGGTGCCTGCCATAATGTGACTCGCCGACCTCCCGGTGTCAGCACACACGGCACAGTGCAATAGCTCAACTGCGCACTCCAGTGCCTTGTGGTCGGGTTGCCCTCATCGGAAGCATAACTCCCCTCTGTCGATCAACAAAATGCAAAGCGGTCGAGTGTACCCCACGCCCATGCATTTGCGGCCGCGCTCCAGAACATGGACTCGCGCCGCACACCATCTCACAAGGAGACGCCGCGCCCCAGTTAGTGCCTTAGCAGCGGCAACAGGGAGCGACATATGGATTGCTCCACCACTCTGGCCAGAAGCGCGTATTATACCAAACCTGATGAGGACCGGCTCACACTTCCTCGATAGAGACAGAATCGTCTAGCCCAACGATTCGCACGTCGACTTTTTTCTTAATCAGCCTAGCTACTAGGGCCACGGATCTCAATTTTCCTCGCCCACGTAGCAGTAGTACGGAGCGACGGGTTCTCGATCCCCAGTACCGTCAAGGAGACTTACTCTCGCGTTCTAATGAGTACCGCCTTATAGCTCACCCCCTCTGTAATAGCCTTAGGCTGCAGCATAATTGACCTATACAAAGCTACATTATTAGCGAGTAACATGGATTGTGTTTTACTTTCAAAATCTACATTAAGGCGAGCGAAGTCGCGGACAATAATAATAATATACATATGTATGTATACATAAACATTGGTGTGGGTATGTCTGAAGATCGATAATCGAATCGAATGACGTGTGACCAATCGCCATGAAAGTTGGGTATGAAAATAGGTGTTTTCGTATACAAGGTTATACTATTAAATTTACTACAACTTGCCACATTTGGCGTTAAGCTAGAATTTATTGTTATAGAGCTTTATATTGACATTTATGGTAAACGAAGTGATGGGCGGCAGTTCGTTTCACATATAACAATAACCTGTATTTGTTATCGAAGTGTATAATCACCTTAAAAATATTTGCTGTATGTATTCTGCCTAAAAACTCCAACAAGTAGCATCTATTATTTTGTCAACAACTTTTTTTTGGTATTATAAAAAAGCATCTAACAGGTTTTATACCGCCTCTGAGAGGTAAGTTAAAAGCGATATAGATTTTATATTGGTAAATTTATAGTTCGGTCTGTATATGTAATTTATTTAGAACAAAGATTTTTAACGGCGCTTGCGGTAGGACTTGAAAAGTGGGGGACCGAGTAGGAATGATGAGGTATATGTATTTATGTATATGATCTACAAGGGGTAGAAACACGGGTAATACACAAATAGCTCTCTTTAGAGAAGGAGCATTAGGCTGCCATCTCAGTACTAACGCGTGGTGAAGAGCCGTATCCTTCTCGAGGTGGCCCTGCCCTGCTCTCAAGGCGGAGGAAGAAAGGAAAAAACCTCATTCACGATGAAGCGGTGACTTTTACCATATAAAAAATGTTTTTAATTTCATGATTGACCACAATCTTACTTTATAATAAGTGTTTGTGATGTGCCGAAGAACTTGGTAACAGGCTCGATTTACTATAAGTGGTTCTCAAGTACAATTGCCACAGAACACACTTATAAGTGCTCGTTTCTAAGCTATTAGAAAATACTCCAACACCACATTACTTTATCGTTACATTATTTTTTGTATATTCACAGAAAAAAAATATTACGTTCTTTACGCGTTTAGCTTAAACCACGATATTTTGTCAACAAACGAAATTAACAGGAGTCGGACGAGGGGCGACCCTTGTCACCGGCCGTCCAAGCAATCTGAACTGTATTGCCAACTTATATATCGGAGCTGTTCGCACGAATAACTTAGTTCAGCGTTTCTGAAACTAAAATTAACAATTTAAAAACATGTTTACATTTATCTTAATGTATTTTTTCATTTCCATTTATATAGCTTGTTTTACCTTTCTTATCAACCATGTTCCAGAAGGTATCATCATTCTACAATTCGTGAATCGGTTAAAGTTTATATTGGAAACATGGCAGACTAATTTTACAAGTTCTATCTAGGTTATTCATGTGGTAGGCTTTTCTAAAATGAAGTTAGTGCTATTGAAATGTTTTTTTGGATACAACATCAGTAAAATACCTACTATTGGATAAAAATCAAGTTCAAAATGATGAATATCGTATCAAAGATATTTTAACAATAAATGAAATTATGCTTGTGTCTTCTGATTCAGGCGGGAGAGTACTCGATTGTGCTCGATACATGTTTCTTCTGTAATATATTTAATTGTTTTTAACTTTTATATTTTACAGCTACATACAAACTCGTACTTAAAGCTATACACGAAAAAGTAGTTTTTGTGTACAAACATTTTGATGCCAGCAAGAAATGAAGCGGAAAAGACACACAGTTCGCGTGACATGAGGTATAAAAAATGTATACCGGCGACATCTAAGTCGCTGGCACAAAGAGATTAGTATTTTCAACTTAAAACCTGTGTGTCATTTGGGCTGTTGGTGTAGAAAATATTATACCTGGGTGCCATATCGCTTGCTCGAGGGCTCTTGGTCCGGCCGGTGCAGCTCACATATGAAATGCGTGAGACACACGTGGAGTGCGGTCATTGGCGGATCGCAGCCGCCAAAGGAAATATGTAACAATTTTACAAATAATCTTTAAGAAACTACAAGAAATGGGATACAAATAATGAATCTGCGAGCGATATTTCTGTTAAAAACAGGTCTACGAGCATCGAGTCTTTGCGTCACCTAGCCACAAACCGTAAATTGTATTATACAAACATTATATTGTGAAAAAGCCTTACAAACACCTTATTTTACCCGGAATAAGCATTCTACTTCATTCTAATAGATTAAATAAGTTGTTTTGATAATGAAGCTATTATTAATTATATTGCTCAACATAATTAAAGGAGCATATATACATTAAAGGAGTCGCATGTTAAAGATTTAGAATCACTTTGTTAAAGAATCCTGTACTGCCAAATTTTTGCCTACCTGATTATTATGTGTGAACATAGCACATAATTTACCTCACATGATAACACTAAATCAAAAGTCTCATTCTGGTAATATATAACCATAGACTTATTATACGAAATATTATAACGACCAGTTTTTCCCGGTCTCCTGGCCTCTGAATCCACGTCGACAAAGCCTTATGTTTAGACGAGTTGGTGTAATTAAGGGGGTCACAGTTAAATGGACGTTGGATACCAGTTTTCCCGATTAGTTCCTAATAGCGCGGAAAGGAGATTAAACTTGATGCCTGTTTGGATGATTCTTTGAGATATGTGATACTGATTACTCAGTATTTCCAATACTAGGTAAGCTGATATACAGGCAACCTTTTTTGAAGTGAAATTTCTTATGGGAGGCCTATGAAATTCTGGTCCGTAACCTTTTGTGTGACGAACAGTGATGGGGTAAACACTATGTCCGGTAGAGTGTTGAAAATACCGGTTCTCGTCTGATCACTGAAGTTAAGCAACGTCGGGCGTGTTCAGTACTTGAACGGGTGACCGCCTGTATACACCGCGTCACGTTGAAGTTTTCTTGTATTTTTTAGAAATTTTAAATGTTTTAAATACAAAAGCTTCACTTATATTGTGTATTTTTACGATATACCCAAAAAAAAATTGTAAGTATTTAGTTTCATTAATGTTTAATCGTGATATTTTATTACTTAGCTACCAAGTCAGTGGTGGAGCAAGCCACCCGGTGGCCTTAGGTGACTTAAGTTATTTGAGAATAGAAAGGCGAAATATGTCTGCATATTTTTCAGGCAGACTCTTTTGTTTTAGAATTCGTGTTTTAACATTTCACACTAGTTGTACCCTCTCGTTTCATTTACATTTAATTGTTACCTCTTCGGGATCGTATAATAAATACCTTGTGTCACGCCACTTCATACACTCGCACACTTCGTTTTCGGTAGGCGTACTTTCTGACTTAGACTTTGTAAGGTAATTGTTTCGTTTTTAAGAGTAATAGCGTAATTTGTGGTAGCTTATAATCTTCTTTAATAACTTGTTTATGAATTACAAAAATATTTTTTCAAATTTGAGTGGTCGTTTTAAAGTAATGAGCGTATTTATACTAAGGTGGGTGTCTAACTACATACCGTCTTGTTCTAGAATATGATTTCAAAGATTATGGTCTTAAAGTTTCTCAAATCTTGAAAGGATTCTGTAGATTCTATATTTTAAGATTTGAGCTCAGTTAATATCGCGTCCGGACACCGTGTTGATTAGCGTAAGCTCAAATCCTTCCGTCTTAGTTGGAGCTTTCGGTGAAGGAAAAACATTGTGATGAAACCATAGCATGTTGGTAGGGCTTTGGTAGGTGGTAGGGCTTTTTCTTAGTCTGCTTGGCCTGATACCACCTTGAAGTTGAAGATCTGTCTACAAGCATCTGGTGTTCTAACTGTTCCAAGGTATGTTCCAGCAACTGCACTTGATAGCAAGTCCTCTTCTAGGTTTAGCATGTTTACTATTTTAGACTAAAATATAATTTAACATCAGATGATATCGCTCTTAAACGATAAAACCTATATGGAATATGGATGCCTCAAAACCAGAGGCGTGGAATTGGCCGTATCCTGGGTGTTCTAAATCCAATACTACGACAAAAGACACTAGCGAGTATGTGATAAGAAAGTTGCCTCATAGTATGACATAGTCAATCGCCCAATTAAGAAGTTTTAGAGTTAGTTAAAGTAAAAGCTATACTAATATTATAAAGCTCGAGTAAGGCTTGTGTTTTTTTTTTTGAACTCGTTTAATTTAAGGAACTACCGATAAGATTTGAAGAATTATTTTGGCATTTAATGATGTATTTTTGAGAAAGATATATATATATATATATATATATATATAGGCTCTCTCATATCACGGTATAACTCGAAAGAGTGGAGCATTTTTTTTATTTTCGTATTGACCTACGCTGTTGGCCTAGTAGGACCTCTACAGTTTCACCGGACTACTATGAGTGGATCAATTAATGTACGGAAAGTACACTAATAGGTAATGAAATAACATTGTGGACGAGACGTATGACGCGGTGCTGGGTGTGGGGGCCTGAGGGCGGGATAGCATAAAGATGAGTAAAATCACGGGGCGCAGCTTGTGTGATATAATCATTGACCTTATAAAACGAACTTTTTGCTTATCTCCGTTATATTTAACGAAAGTAACTAATTTACTTCGTATTTTCTTACGATATAATATGTATTGTCAACTACTTAGTATGTGTTGAAATATAACGCTGTGAATGTGTAATTTGTCAAGTTCATATTATATGCTAGATGAAAAAAAAACAATTTTTATTAGTTGCTTTTATATGGTGTTCAAATCAATTGAAATAATTCGCTCCTACCTTTATATTATTATATTAGATACAAACGGTCAACCACGACTTCGTCTGCGTTTATGTCTTTAGAAATGAGGAAACCATTATGTTCACCGTCATCAGCTTAAGAGACCCACCTCAAAGCCATAGGTCTCTTCTCGAAGTAAGGTATGAGCATAATCACCACGCCAACCTACGACGTGTTGCCGATTTCAAACTCTGAGAAATCGACAGTTCTATATTTTCTCAAATACAGTGGTAGCACCAGAACATTTCTCAGGTTCAGGGTTCCTCGCGATGTTTCTCACTCGACCACTAGGACTGCATACATATAATTTACCATTATGTTTGTGTACCTCTATCAGTGTTAGCAACACACGCTCAGATGGCTCTTAGAAGGCAGGATTTTTTCATACTTACTAGACACTTGCCGTTATAATTTGCCCTATACAATTTGTTCATAAAATATAGCCCATATATAATTTTGATGTATAAACGATATTACTGTAAAGTTTCATTTTAAAAAAATCGTAGTTTTTGCGTGAAAGGAAAACCCATCTTCAGGAGCTTTATCATAAATTATTCTAGTTTAAAACCACGGTTTTGCTCGCATTCATTTACATATACCTATCTGTTGAAAACAGTACTTTTTTCAGTACCTTATACCGTTTTCTGTACCCCTGGCTACGTGTATGCAACATTTTATGAAAATCGGTTAAGTTAGTTAAGGTGTAATCGCATTACAAATAAATAAACAGACTTGCATTTATAACATTAGTTAGAACTAGTTGATACCTGTAACTTCGTCTGCTTTGTTTATTATCTTAAACATGTATTTATTGTACAGAAGAATAAGGTAAAAAAAAATGGAAAGCAAATTTACATTTTGCTTACAAAAAATATTTTGTCTTATCTAATGCTAATAAAGGGTAATTATTAAAAAAAGATAGCGCGATTTATTTTAGATAAAGACCAATATTCTAAAAATTTATATTTAAGAAAATTGATTCGAATCTATCCATCACTTTTTGCATGATGCACGCGCAATGATAGATCTTTATTATTTTATTTATATAGATTAGATTTATACATACTTTTGATTACATATCAATGTTATTTAATATGGGAATTAATGACCTATAACAGGCAACGTTTTTGAAGGCTAAGCGACTGCGAAACGTCACGGTCTGGTATGATTGCTTCTGTGATTTACGACGCTGTCTCATATTAAATCCGAAATTACCTTGAGCCAACATTTCATATTACACTTTAAGTGTTGTTTTCTTTGAAAAATTGACACGCTGAAGAAAATGACTACTATCGTAATCACTATGGATACATAATCACAATATTGAGTCGTGGTAGTCTAGTGGTTTGGGCGGTGAAATATCTATCCGAAGTCAGCAGATTCAAACCCCGGCATGTACTTATTAATTTTGCGGAATTCACGTATATTTAATGAATTCAATTGGTAACGCTATCGGCTGACGGTGAAAGAAAACATCGCGAGAAAACCTGAACCTGAGAATTGTTCTTATAGTAACACCGTATGGGGAAAGAAACTGGATTTCTAAGAGTTTAAAATCGCCAATACGGTGTGGGCTGTTTTGGTGATTGGGCCCATACTTTCCTTGGGAAAGAGGCCTATGGCTCTGCAGTGGGTTTCTTAAGGTGGTGATGATGACGATAACCACATCAACTTGTAAAAAACCCACTGCAAGGCGACAGGCCATTTCCCGAATATAAGTTTAATGTTTTGTAAAGCGCAAGCTGTAATAGTTCTCGGATGGCAGGATTTTTTCTACTGAACTATTATAGTTCATCTTTCATGGGCTTTTAGGTACCTTTACAAATTAAAGTTATTCTGATGTGTAAACAATGTTACTGTAAAATTTTATCAAAATAAAACCTAAAGGTAGTTTTTTAACTAAAGGAGTAACAAATATCCTTCCACCCTTACAAACTTACATAGTAAGAAATATTAAAAATCTATTTTATGTTAGACTAGCTGATACCCGTGACTTTGTCTGCGTTGATTATTGTCGCAATAATATATTTTATGCACAGAGAATCGACACCAATTACCAAGTTATAATAGAATGAATGTAAATGAGTTATAGTGAATGATAATAAAGAAACCCTTTTCAATAAGATAGCGAAGTGTGATAATTTTGATGATGATCGGTGAAACGGTATTTGAACTTATTTTCGTTTAGAAGACACAAGTTGTCAGATACCAAATACATGTTTCAGTTCGTGAGGCGCACATGCTGCTACCTATGTGTGTCTCATTATTACTTATAGGTATGAGTAGTTTAGCTAGTTCCAGCTTAGATATAGTTTAGCCTAATTCGCTATGTACACTTTTTTCTATAGCAATAAATATTTTTCTTTTCTTTTCTTTTTTTCCTTGCTTTCCATGTTGCATACAAGACTACAGCCCGAACCGAGGTTCAGCTACTTTTGTACCCTTGAGCTTATTAAAAAGAGACTAAGCGCCTAAAGGGCTCGCCTTAGTAATCCGGTGAAGTGGTGAAGGCGCGTCAGGCTAATAACGTTATTCAGATTATAAAAAACATTTGAATTTCACCTCAGAGTAAATAAAAGTAATAGTGTTGCCTGTATGTATAACTGTCATTCCCAATGTAAAAAGTATGTATTTAAAATATTAGAAAAGTAGAAGAGTCAAGATAAATTGTATTTTCTTAAAAATAAAGCCAACAATAAACTCTGCGACACGTAACCGGACGACCGCACTCTTCCATTTCGTTGGCAAATTGCGGTGTTACGTGACCTACGACAAACTGAACGTGTGATCCCTCGTTCCGTTTTTGCTGTGAATAGTCGATTCTATTTAGACGTTGCGTTATTTGAGATAATTATTTTGATTCAGTATTGTTCGCCTCGTTTGGGATTTATTAGCATTTTATTATGAAATAAACATTTTTTATTTTTAGCTTGTGTCATTTTGAATTATTATTTCTTTAACGTGTTGAATATAAATTATACATTCAACTTCAAAACTTGTATATAGTTCAAAATGTGCATATAAAATGGGCGTTCATCCATGAAAGTTGGTACGTCTGTGTATTTTCATGAGAAGGTTTTTATGTTATCTGTGTTACTATGGCTCACGAGTTGGTGGCGCTAGGTTCTATTCTATTGATATTAAGTTTTTATATTGTAACTAGCTGACTAACAATGTCATCTGCGATGTTTATTATCTTAACGGTATATTTTGCGTTTAGACGATAAAAACAAAATTGTAAACAAAATAAAATTTACTTGTAAAACTTCTTTATAAACAATGTTATCTGTTTATTTTAATTCTCATGCGCATTCGTACCATCCTGTTTGCCACATGTCACTTATAGCTGAACACTTAGTTTTTATAGTAATAGTAGTTTCATAAAACTTCAATAGCTATATACGTAATGAAGACATCGTAACCTTTTTTTAGAAATAATTTGAGTGATGAGCACAACACAATAGATCTCTATCTTAATATTTGTACAGAAGATTTAACGCGAGCAAAGTCCTCAGCGGTTGTTAGTGTTGTATAAAAAATGGAATGTATTGAATTGGGCATACAATTTTATCAAAAACATTTGAACTATACCAGGTGTTTATAAACAGTATGTAGTTGGGTATTATTACGTTATTACTGCGTTTCTCGACTACATCTCACAATCCTGAATAGAGTGCTTCGGTGTGTCACACTCGATCAAATATACTTTGTCTACTTTCAAGATCTGATAAAGTGAAGAGAGGTTTACGCGGGGCGGTATGACAGTGCGAAGGCGTTTTTTTGTATTCTACAGTACTCTCTATCAGGTAAGTCTCTTTATATTTTTAAATAAAAAGCCATACATTGATTTCTCTTAATATTAGTGACCTTTCCCATCTTCGCACGAGTGTAATATACTAATGAAGCTTCATAAATGGCCAATCATACAAATTAACATATTATAACATTGTATTTGAAAAATATTTCTTAGGACTTGATTAAATTACATCGACTTTTGTATACTTTAAAAAAATATAATATATATGTACAATACATATATAATTCGGGAGAAAATTTACGAACGATAGTGATAACCGTATCAAAATCTGTTTTGAAGTTTGAAAAAAGCAAGCGCATGTGGTGTGTGTAATAACAATAACAACACCAATAACATAAGTTATCACTAGCGACCAGGAGATTGAGTGCAGCAGCATTACTGCACCCTAGCCACGCCCCCGTGCGCAGGCGCATTAAAGAAAAGACAGCCGGTCAGTCGGCCCGATCGCTTTTATCGTTACGTCCGCGCTCGATGTTACGGCACCCGTCTCAGACTTTCGTTCCTTTTATGTTGTTTATGTTATTGTCACCGTTATTGTATTGTTGGATTTTATTTTATAATAGAGACCTTAAGAACTAAAGTGTGGAGTTTATTATTATTACGAATCCAGAGACACACGCATATTGTGACTTTTATATTATCTATTGATATATTAAGTGTAAGCTATGTTACAATTTTACCACAATTATATATGTTGGTAATTGATGAAGTAATGATTCGTTCAGCTAACAATGCAACAACATGAATATTTTCAGAGTTATTCGATAATAGCTTTCACATTTGAGGTTTTATCTTCTATGACCAAACCAGGACGGTTTCCTACACCGACAACTGTGAACTGATTACATTATGAATATTCCTGAGACAATAATTTTATGTTTAACATTGAAAATGATTGATGGAACGTATAAAATAACAAAGCTCATCGGATGGAGAAGATATAGCCGTGTGCCTACAACACAGATCCCACGAACAAACTTTCCAACAGTTGCGTTGAGTTTCGTCATGGAGCATTGCGTAGAGAGATAGCAGGCTTTTTATCATACCGTATCACTCTAACGAATATTTTTTTTAGGCCAGATGAAATAATTTTGTACAACACCATTTTGATCTAAGAACATCGAATCCACGGAAGATAAATCTCAAAATGTATTTTCAGTGTAAGTCTAAGATTTAAACATCGACTGAAATTGTAATCGAGTACAATAATGTTGTTAAAAAATAAGATTTGTGTTATAAATGTTAAAATAGACGGACATGGAGACTAGTTGGACTTTATTGGAATCTTTATTATTATTGAGGAGTTTGTTAACTGTAAAGCTACGCGGCTGGGGCAAAGGCCTATTTCCATGGGAAAGTTCGGCTATAATCACGACGTTAGCCCACGACGAATTTATTATTCCAATTCTTGTGAAATTCACTGTTTTATTTTTTTCTCCAAAAAGGTAGGTTGTTACAAGAACATTTCTCAGGTTCAGGTTACATTGTGATGTTTTCCTTCACCTCAGTGTTACCAATTTTTATAAAAATAATGCAGGTGAACGTCGAAAAATTCGTTGCGACACGTTGCGGGTGGAATCTGTAAATAATAAATGGATTTTCATTAATAAATTTACTTGTTGAAATAACAAGATAAAACGTGTAGATTGTTGAAGTGTCACTGGTAAAATATATCAAAAAGTAAATTTTACACGAATTAAGATATATTTTGAAAAAAAAAAATATATAAACGAATTTATTTAATCAGGTAAGAATATACCTAATTCAAATGATTTGCAAAAATAACGTGATATATGTAGGCTATTCTAATAATAAATGTAGACTAACACATTTTCGAATATCGCTGAGATTATACGTCGGTGTGAGCGGCAGCCCCATTTATCCCAACAGTACAGTCTGCGAGGCGTGACACCGCATACATTAGCGGGCTGCGCCATTTGTGCGCAACTCGGATTAAATATTAACCCCCCGCTTAACTTTAATAAGCTAACCAACTACGTTGATACTTGTTGATAATTCGTCAGCTTGTCGTCTGGCCGGCCGTTGCTCAACTATTACTTAATAACTTAATTTTTCGTCTATCTAAAATAAATCCTACGAAATATAAAACATAGTGTAGTATTAATTCTAAAGGGAGACAAACTTTGAATAAATATAGTAATGAAGTAATAGAAGTCAACTTTTTGACTGCTCTATATAGCTATATCCGTCTATCTAGCTAATTAGCTTTTTGTTGTGTTTGTAATTTTCAGAACGGGGTTTTAATAGAAGAAAATATTTGAAAAGCCATATGACAGGGAGAAAAATTTGTGTAAAAAATTTTACATATAAAAAAAGGTGTGTGTGCGATTCACACACGATAGAAGTGAAACTTCAGTAAATCGACAAAAGAATGAGATGAATATATATAACAAAGGTAGGATAATTGCAAAGTTTATTTGTTTAAAAATGAAAGTATATTGATTAATTTTAAAAGATGTTTTTTATTTTATTTAACATACGTTACATAATTTATTGTTCAAGTTCCACATTTTCAGTTTCAACAAACAAGATATAAAAATATTCACAAACACTGTTAAATAATAACACCACGTTGACTTATTAAAAAGCTGTAATACGCAGCCGCATACAGTGTACAGTAGTACACGTACTTTTCACATATACTAATACACGTTAAATGCTCAAATACAAGCAAGTATTAAACAGTGTGCAATATAAATATACACCGACATTTGCTCTCTCCCTCTGGCTCACTAATTACAGGCGACTATGCTTAGAAGACAGGAGTGGAGATGCTACAAAGTATGGCACAAAGAGGAGAGACCGATAATATAAAATAGTATGTATATTTCGATCTCATTCTTGCCCGTATTTGTGTCTTTTATACCTGTCGTTTTTCCGTTGCATCCGG
Organism: Antheraea assamensis; assembly: GCA_035772565.1. NCBI lineage: Eukaryota > Metazoa > Arthropoda > Insecta > Lepidoptera > Saturniidae > Antheraea > Antheraea assamensis. The sequence continues at coordinate 7,510,991 of JAQQSE010000045.1, forward strand.
TTTGAAATCACAACGATTCTAAAGAATTTTCACTTCAAAAAGTAAGTAAAAGAAACAAGAGAGACTTTTAAAAATATTGACAGAATCAACAGATTGACTTTCAGTTGTATAGTGGCCATTTATTTCATTACTTCATCTTACTTGTAAAGAAAAAATTGGGTTTAATTTTTTTTCGTCAGTACATCCATGTGAATCCGACGCAGCCAGTTTTAGATAATAATATAGCATACAAGAAAAACAAAAAATAAACTTACAAGAAAAGAAAAGCGACCCGTCTCTTCGGAGTAACAATAAATGCCTCGGCTGTTATTGGCTTAGATGTATTGTGTTTCGAACTTGACAGCCAATCAGTAGCCCACCCGACGAAGCTTGTGGGCGAGATGAAAAGAATTTCTCTTCGAAGTAGCAAGTAGGCTTTGTACAGCCGGTTCAAATTACTGAATAACTCACGATAAAAAAGTTATCGACTTTTTTTCTATAAAGATAAATAGAGACCCTTAATTTATCGCCTGCCTTTAATTATGGTATTAAAAATTGACAATCTCAATTAATGTTAAATTATTAGCCTGTACCCAAAATAAGCACTGATTCTTAGAAACAGCTGTTGGTATACGGCGATAACTACTCGGTGGTTGTACGTGTACCAGGGGGTATATAGAAAACACCACCCATCTCATCTATTCCTGTCACATCGGAACTCTTCCTGAGCTGCTCTATTCCGGTTGAAAGGGTATGATTGTAAGTACGTACTGGCACGCGACAATTTCGAATTCATTTCGCAGGAGTATATTAACCTATTATAATTGTGAATCTTTTCAGGTTCACGGTACATACAAGTAATTATATACCATAATGACCATAACGACCTATCAGGTAGACTGCATAAGAAACATGGTTTTATTAGTTACTTACACTGAAATTTCAAACTCATTATGATATTCGAAGTGAGTAAAATATTATATACACCCTTTTGCGAACTGCGGTAAATAAACATCGAATGCCCATCGAATATGGAACCAGAAAGAAAGGGGTATTAAGAAATTGCTCGTCTCGAACTTTGTCAAATCTTTCGACTAATGATATCAGCTTTCCAGAATTTTTCAACCTTCTTTATTTAAATATGTATAAGCGTGCCGTGGTGCCTCCAAGTGGAGTTTTTTTTCTGGGCATCGAATGGAAGAGAAACAAAAGGAAAATATGTTCAAACTGATACTGCAGTTGCAACATTATACGATATAAGACTGTAGTGTAATTATGTGATAGTGAATCTATTTGAATTTGACTATAAGATTATAAATTACATTTCTTCTGACGCAAACTATTTAAAAAATAAAAGTGCTTTTGAATTTTTGTCTGTTTAATTAACTTTGACATAAACGGCAACAATATTGTAGAAAACGACTTTTCAAGCTTTTATTCTTCCATTCACGATCACATTTTCCACATGTTAAAAAACAATTGAAATTCCGCTTTAATACTATAAACAGTGGCGAAACTGTAATCGGAAGTTTCTCAGACCATTTATTACTTACACTTTAATCGAAGTGGACTCTTTTATGAACCTCGTTACACGCTTTTATTACTCTAGGTGAGATATAAAAGAACAAACATATTGGAAGATTAAATTATACTTTATTCTTTAGATCTTAGAGTCGGATTTCTAATAAACAGCATTTAAGGTGATAAACTGACTAAATTCGACGTTTATTATGTAAGATGTCTTGATTAGATTGTTGAGGGTTCGTGTTATTTTGTTATATATTTAATTAATGGGCCGCGTGACGGTGAATTAATTGCTTTTATGAATAAATGATTCGATGAAATTGGTAAACAACTATATTTATTATTTGTGAATGAATAGGTCTAAGTGCTTTTATAGTATTATAATTATTTTGAACAGTGTAGGAGTTAATAAATTATTGGAGCTTTTGGTGAACGAAAACATTACAATTAAATTAGAGAATTATCATCATCATCAACCTCTAAGAGACCTACGTCAGGGCCATAGGCCTCTTTCCAAAGGAAGGGATGGACATAATCACCACGCTAGCCCACGATGATTGGCGATTTCAAACCCTGAGAAATATTTTCTCACAGTTCTATATTTTCTCACGTATGGTGGTACTACAAGAATATTCCTCAGGTTCAGGTTTCCTCACGATGGTTTCTTTAACCATCAGCCGATAGTATTACCAATTTAAATTAGTAAATGTACGTCAATTCCGAAAAATTCTTTGGTACATGCCAGAGTTCGAACCTGCAGACATCTGATTGATATTCCACCATTCAAACCACGACAAATTCACCCCGACTTTTTAAAATTAGAGCATGGTGGTAGGGTTTTTACTAAGCTTGCTTGGCTAGCTTTTCACCCTTATGTTGAAAATCTGTCTTTGTTTTATTTTATTAATAAATAGAATACAATTAAATAAAATAGTTTCAAATGCGTAGTATATGTAAATCCTTCTTATGTTAGTAAACGTTACAAAAGGACTTATAAAGCTTTATTTACATATTTTACATCATCACTTAGGTTAATTTTATTGTTACTTCATAATGAATTAAGAAACAATTAGATGGATGTCAACATGAAGTTCTGTAAAATGAAAACTTTGGGAATAAGTCAATAAAGTATCTTCTGTTTACTTAATTTGATTTAGTACTAAAACTGTAAGAATTTAATAATTATTGTTTGAAAGCTAGCTCCCGGACTAGGGATGATACACTCTGTGTTACGGGGGACTTTATAAACATTCAATTAATTTACGTCTTATATCTGCAGGTTCGAACTCCATCGTGTAACAACGAATTATTCGGATTTCGCGTACCTTTACTAATATAAATTGGTAACACTACCGATGACGGTGAAGGAAAACATCGTGAGGAAACCTGAACCTGATAAATGGTTTTGTAGTACCATCGTATGTGGGAAGAATATAGAACTGTGGATTTCTCAGAGTTTGAAATCGCTAATACGGCGTGGGCTGGCGTGGCAATCATGCTCAACCTTACTTCGGGTAGATATACCTATAGACCCTGCAATGGCTCTCTTATAGGCCGATGATGATGATGTTATCTTGACTTGCAACTACACTTTTGTGGATCTCACAATTCATTGTCGTATTTAGAATTCGAAGATACACACGCAACACGGCGGCAACCACTTAACTGCTACACTATCCACATATTCATTAAATCCTGGTATTAACAAACAAAAATGTGTAATTAATGTAAACCATAAAGTTACGCTGTCCAGTTTCGCTTCGTACCTTTGCTTTTTTTACTAAGTTTTAATTTTTTTGTTCTTAAATTTAACTGGTTAAATAAGAAAGATTTGTAGTTGGTATCTTGAGATAACAGTTATAAAGATGATAACGCACATTTACTAGTACATTTAGTATTCATTCGCAACTTCGTTTGCGTTTATAAACCGTCAGATTCTCTGAAACCTTCGTTATATGCACGCTAGAGTTGTTGAATAGGTTACTTGGTATGGATTTTTTCCCGGGTTTATGACATCGAACTCGTCAAAAAGGGATTAAAACATGCCCTTCAAGGTCGGCAACATGACAGTGATGCCACTGATGTTGCAGTTGCTTATACGCGTCGGTAACTGTTTAACATCAGAACATATTAGTTGGTTGTTTATTAAAGCGAATCTTCTCAAATTTTTTCATCCATCTACCATCTATCGCATGACACATTACAGCCGGACACGGAGTAGAGGTAAAGTGTAAGGCGCTCGGCAGAGCAGCCAAGGCCAATATGACAGCGTCCATGGCTCAATTCAGAATGATTCAATAATTTAAATAAATGTTGTTCTTAGTTTTTAAAATGTGTATTCGACAATTGTTGAGTACGATCCGAAAAAAAGTTTCACTTGCATCGTGGTTTCAGAAAACCACAGAATTATTTTTTATTTATACTACGACAGAGGTAAACAAGGATGCGGGCCGCAAGATAGTAAGCAGTTATCGTAGCCTATGGATGCTTGCACATACACGTTGCCGACTCTTTAAAAACCTATGTATTTCGTTTTAGAAAAATCCAAATTTTAAATTACTCGTGAGAATAATCTTTAAAAATACAAAAAAAAAAATGAATTTTCTAAAAAAAATTAATTTTCCTACAAGTAAATTTAAATGAAATGCTACGAACATGGGATGTAACGAGGAAAAAAATGTATCTGACAGATTGTGTTGGGTAAAGTTTTGTTTTGCATTTGTCTTCATCTCTGAGATTTATGAGAGAGGAGCATGGCTTAACATGAAACGAAGTAATTGGGCCGGCCTTCGTCCATCAACCCTCGGGGAATCCTCTCGGAAAGACATAATTAGGTTATTTTTAAATATAATTTTTATTCCATAACTTAGTAGACCTTGTGTCTTTATAATTGTCGAGTAAATTGTGATGTGGCTAATGATGTTTGATTTTTAAAATGTGTATGGTAGTCGCTGTTTAGTGGATCTTGAATTTGAGAAATACTCTTATGAGAATGCCATCAATGTAAATTATAGAACTATGGATAATTTGGAGTATAAAAAATGCCAATACGAGGTGAACTGCCGTTCTCTAACTCTTAAAGAAATAGGACTTCAGTATTTTTTTTTACTAACTAATGCTGTTTGCCTGTTTGACCTTTACTGGTTCACTGGACTTTTTTGGAAGAGCGCTTAGGGTACTCAGTTATAACGCGAGGCATTGGACTTGTTCATGTAATTCGCAGTGGATACCACTAACAGACTGGGATGTTTTGCGGCTTTATAAATATAACTGGTCGTGAGGGACCTTACGTAGATCTATAATGTAGGAAACTTCAGGTCCTTGTGGATAACTTCATTCCGAACGTACCATGGAAGGAAACAATCTTCTAAACTCTAATCTTCTAAGATTGCGATAGGGCTTTGTCTCAATGGGGAGACTTTTGTAGACCAATGTTATTATTTTCACTTCCCGTACATGACAATTCCGTTTGCGTCGAATCAAATTTATTTGTACTGACAAAGACAAAAATTAAACACATTAACTACAAAACAGTTATCATAATTACACCTTACAATGATTTAGGTGTATTTTGCTTGTAGGTGTCTTTCTTTTCTTTTTCTTCATATACAAGCTAATTTTTGGAATAAAATTGTCCTAGGTAGCGCGCTTATATACCTCACAAAATGAAAGATGGAAATCTCTGAAAGGCTGACATAATTTATTTGCTATTTTTAAACGCTATCTTAGTTCATAATAGGTGACAATGTGTGTTTAATTTTATTATATGCCTTGAGGACTCATCTATTGTATATTCGTAATTAATTTTTGTACTGAGTGTACACATCAGGTGTAACACTCACAATTATCGTGTAACCAGAATTTTGTTGAGAGCCAGTGTCCTGTTTATTTCAACTTCAAGTCTATAATTTGGGGATCCTTAAACGTTAATGCAAAGTATTATTAACAAAGTAAGCTATAACATAAAATGGGTTCAGGGTTAAGTTTCTTCACAATGTTTATCTTTACCATCTGTCGACAACGCTACCAATTTAAATTATCAAACGTAAGTGAATTGCAAAAAAATTGTTGGTACATGACGAGTTTCGTTTCTGCGAACGTCGGGACGATATTTTTCCAATCAAATAATTTCTCCACTACGATTTGTGAAGATGCGTGGTGGTCCGATAATCGTGTGTTAATGAAATCCCTCGCGATATATACTTCGATACCTAGTGTGAGAGTCATAGTTTGTGAGAGAATTTACCGTTTGACATTTGTTTTACGTACCACTGGACTTTATAAATAAGTCATAAGGACCAGGAATGTTGGAAAATATTACCGTAAAATGTTCTACAACTTTTGCACGGTACGTTGCGTAATAACAGTGTTTATATTTACCCTAACTCGGAACCCAACTGTAATTTATGAGGTCCCATAAAAGGGTCTGGGCGCGGTGGTCCACATGATTTGCATTTTTTTTCCCACGAAACACATGTTGATGGTTGTGTTAGCATATTAAAAAGTGGTGGTACCTACGTAAACTTTTTACTTTGTTTTTGTTGCGGGGTAAAAATGTGCCCGTATAAATTAACTTCATACTAGTTGGTTCACGCGATTTCGTTCTTGTAAAAATGATTATGTTATTACACTAGCTTTTGCTTGCAGCTTCGCTAGTGTTAATGTTTATTTGATTTATCCATCGGTATCGGTACTTTTTTCTAGATAAAAGTACACTATGTCCTTTCAAAACATCTTTAACTACTTAACCGATCATTTTAAAATTAGACATACATTAAATAATTTAGGGTACTTTTTATCCAAAAGAAATGCTGTACCTAAGGGATAGGTCAAGTCAACATTAGCACGACCGAAACCGCGGGCAAAAGATAGTACGTTATAAATACGACTAATTCCAAATATGATTTGTTTGTATTTAATCTCAAAAAGGCTCGACTGCTTTTTTTGAAATTTTATACACGAGAAGCTTATATGAACTCCTAATAGAATGTAATATTAAAAACATTTTTAAAAATGATAGATTTTTTTAGGCTTAGAAAAATCCCCTACCACCATGAATATTATAAATTTTACACGAATTATGACAGATTAGATGGTAATGAGAAATATAATCTGATATCAATAGTCGCAATCGTCTGATCTCGTGAACGAATGAAATAAACAGCAGATGAACCGTACAGAGCTAGTTACGAGCACCGCGGCGTACCTATCACACCGACATGTAACATAACCGAAGGGTTGCGAAAAGACTGTGCTATAGCTCGCATTTTGTGACACATACTAGCCGATTATCACCCGTTTCGCTGGACATTAAAACATGGCAAAGAGTTAATCGATTGCAAAATATTAAATATGTAGTTATATTTATATACTTATAGAAATACTTCTCGGTTATGATTGTGGCGAATTTTTTTTAATATTTTAAATTTTATTTTATCCATACGGTTGCCGATCTGAAAAGTTTAATATTTGTATACCTATATATAATGACTGATCACAATGATATTTGGTGCATCTAAGTTTCTTTAAGCAAAATTTGTTTAAGCTAGCTATTTTACTACAACTCGTCACTAGTTGGTGTTGTAGTACATCAATTTCTGTATTGTTCGGTTGATCCTGAAATAAATATTACAAAAATAATAACAGATACATGTAGAACTAGTATATATAGCTCATTTCTAAAATGTTTTCTTTTACGTTCAATAATATTGCTGGGTAATATTAGAAATCTAATGTATTGTTGTTTCTTTATCAACAGAAAATGTAAGTTTTTTAAATCAATAAGCATTTATGTATTTATTAACATCATTATTTTTATTTTTAATCAACTTTACAAATATATAAACAATAAAGAATAAAAAGTTTATGTTTTATTCATATTTGTGATAATATCACGATTAAAATAAAACGGTATTATCCAATGGTTTTCATAAAGTAAATCTTTAAAATACTCATATATATATTTTAGTTAAAATAAAGAATGTTTGTGTTTCATAAGAACTATTGTTACCGTCTATCTAGCAGACAAATACCTCTCTCAAATGGAAGATTACCGTAAAGCCTTTCTTTTTTCACACCGAAGCATATTGACAAATACACGCGAATACAATCTTATGCTCAAAATTCTATTCTCATAATAATTACAAATTTAATCTTTTACTCAAAAACTACTAAAAACTGGATTTTGATGAAATTTTACAGTAATACAGTTTATGGATCAGATAATATATGTATAAACTTCAGTTTACAAAGATATTTTTTATATATTATTAAAATATAACAAAATTTATACAAGTAAGTTTGAAAGAATCATGCTATTTTGGCATTTTATCTTGGCGTTTTTTGCGTAAACTATTAGAGTTACACGAAGATAATGTATGGTGTCATCATTTAAATGTAAAAATATATACCAACACAGAAAAAGTCACGGGTGGCTGCCAGAAATTCTATACTATACTACTCTACTATACTTAGAATTAGGTATACGTGCTTGTAATAGTAACGATGTTTTCTTGAAAAAATAAGAAAAAAAATTGTTTTGAAATCAAATATAATTCATAAATAACTTTATTATTACTATATATAAAAACTGTTCACATTGGTTTTAATATTTTAGTGGTATTCATATGTCGACATGCAGAAAATAATTATGAACTCGGGGGTAACCGCCGTTCTCTAATTATATTATCATAGGGTCGAATACACTAGGGGATACGTAGCGGCACATCACAGCGGCGTAGTGGTAGTGGGGGTGTACGCACCCCCAAGTATGAGTCTCGCTGACTTTGAGGGATTCCTCGGGGACCTGCAAAGCGTCGTAGGTCGCAGCCACCCTCACCCCGTCCTAGTGCTCGGGGACTTCAATGCCAAGTCTACGGCTTGGGGTTCCCCGGCCACGAACGTCAGGGGTAGGGTGCTGGAGGAGTGGGCCATAACATCGGGCCTACTCCTCCTGAACAGGGGGTCCGTTAACACGTGCGTGCGACAGCAGGGCGGGTCGATAGTGGACCTAACGTTCGCTAGCCCTGCTCTAGCACGCCGTGTTCGGGGCTGGAGAGTCCTTGAGGGGGTGGAGACGTTGTCGGACCATCGTTACATACGGTTCGACGTCTCCACCCAGACCTCGGACGGACCAGCCCGTAGGACCCCCGTGGCGGAAGGACCGCGTTGGGCCCTGAAGCGCTTAAACATCGAGGCGCTTCAGGAGGCCGTCGTCGTGCAGGCCTGGGTGACAGGAGAGTTACCGGACAGGCCTGCCGACGTCGACCTGGAGGCGGAGTCACTCCGAGCGGACGTGACGAAAATCTGCGATGCGGCGATGCCCCGGATTAGGGGGCCGATCCCCGCCAAGCGTCAGGTGTACTGGTGGACCGCCGAAATCGCGCAGTTGCGCGTAGCGTGCACGGCGGTCCGTCGCCAGTACACCCGTCAGCGACGCAGGCGGGGCCGCTCGCAGGTCACGTCCGCAAGGGAGGCCGAGCTCTACGAGGGGTACAGAGCAGCCAGATTGGCGCTCCGTAGAGCCATAGAGCAAGGAAAGGCCCTTGCTCGGGAGGAGATGCTCGAGACGCTCAGTCGGGATCCGTGGGGGCGCCCTTACCGCGTAGTACGCGGTAAACTACGCCAGGGCGGCCCCCCGGTAACCCAGAGTCTCGAGCCAGATCTCCTCCACGAGATTCTGGCTGCTCTGTTCCCTTCAAGGACAGAGCATATGCCTCCCACGATGGCTCCGCCCACGCCCAACGCGGCGGGCTGCGGCGAGGACGACGTGGTCCCCGAGGTGACCCGGGAAGAGTCGAGGGTGGCGGTGAAACGCCTTCAGGCGAAAAACACCGCCCCAGGACCCGACGGCATACCTGGCCGAATCTGGGTCCTGGCTTACGAGGCCCTCGAGCCCCGACTACTGCGGATCGTCACCGCATCGCTTCAGCAGGGCCGGTTTCCGACCATCTGGAAAACCGGCCGTTTAGTCCTGCTGAAGAAGGAGGGGCGCCCGGCGGACAGTCCGTCCGCCTACCGGCCCATAGTGCTGTTGGACGAGGCGGCAAAGCTCTGCGAGCGAATAATCGCAGGCCGCCTCGTCCGGCACTTAACAGGAGTAGGGCCGGACCTGGCGGATAACCAGTTCGGTTTCCGCCAGGGGCGCTCCACCGTTGATGCGGTGATGTCAGTGAAAATCCAGGCGGAGGAAGCATTTGCCCGGGGCGAGGTGATTTTGGCGGTGTCACTCGACATCGTCAACGCTTTCAACACCTTGCCCTGGGCCTGTATCGAAGAGGCACTCCGGTATCATGGAGTGCCTCGCTACCTCCGCCGCGTAGTCGGGGCGTACCTCTGCGAGAGGTACGTCACCTTCCCGGGTCAGGGAGGGAGGTTGAGTCGGCGAGACGTGGTATCCGGTGTTCCGCAGGGGTCTGTCCTGGGCCCCCTCCTGTGGAACATCGGATACAATTGGGTGTTGCGCGGTGTGCTCCTCCGGGGCGTCAGCATAGTTTGTTATGCTGACGACACTTTAGTGTTATCCCGGGGAAAGACGCACCGCGCGGCCGCGATCCTGTCAACTGCAGGAGTCGCTCAGGTCGTCGGTAGGATCCGGCGTCTGGGACTAGAGGTGGCGCTTAGTAAAACCGAGGCCCTGTTTTTTCACGGGCCTCGGAATGCGCCACCCGCAGGGTCCCAGATCGTCGTGGGAGGCGAGTCCATCGCTGTCGGGTCGAGTATGAGGTATCTCGGCCTCCTCCTCGACAGTCGATGGAAGTTCGAGGGACACTTCCGGCAGCTGGCCCCCCGTTTAATGGGAGCGGCGGGCGCGTTAGCCCGTCTGCTTCCCAACTTGGGGGGGCCCAACTCCGCCTGCCGGAAGTTGTACCTGGGGGTCGTGCGGTCCATGGCCCTATACGGGGCACCCGCATGGGCGTGTGGCCTGACGGCCGTTGGCAGCGCCCAGCTGCGAAGACCGCAGCGCGCGATGGCCGTCAGGGCCATCCGCGGGTACCGCACGATCTCCTTCGAGGCGGCCTCCCTTCTAGCCGGATCCCCACCCTGGGACCTGGAAGCGAGAGCCCACGCGTCTCTGTATCAACGACGCGTGGAGGCGCTGGAGCGGGGCCGGAGACTCGCACCTCGGCAAATCGAGGTGCTCCGGTCCCAGCTCCACCAGGTCCTAGTCATCGAGGAATGGGAACGACGACTTGAGCGACCGAGCTCGGGCGTGGCTACCATAGGAGCCATTCGGCCGGTTTTGGCTGAATGGCTCACCAGGCGGCATGGCACCCTGAGCTTCCGGCTGACACAGGTGCTGTCAGGGCACGGCTGCTTCGGCAGCTACCTGTGTCGTATCGGCCGGGAGCCAACGCCAGGGTGCCATCATTGTGGCTGCGCAGAAGATCGTGCGCAGCACACTCTTGAGGAGTGTGCCGCCTGGAACGAGCCACGTCGCGAGCTCGTCGCGGCCATAGGCCCGGACCTCTCGCTCTCGACCGTCATCGTCAAGATGGTCGAGAGCGAGGCCGGGTGGATCTCCGTCGCCTCGTACTGCGAGCGAGTCATGCTCGCGAAGGAGGCGGCGGAGAGGGAGAGGGAGCAGACCACCAGGCTCCCCTCCCGCGGTCGACGAACACGGCGGCGACGGGTCGGCGACGACCTCATGCCGCCGTAAAAAGGGCCTGTGGGCGACGGGACGGGCGGGCACGTCCGTCGCCCTGAGCAGAGTTAGACTGCACAGGCCCGCGTGGTGGAGGCGCTTGTGCCGAGCGACTCCCACAGTTCGTCGGGGGGGGCTTAACACCCTCCCCCCCCTGAGGGGTCTGCCATTTTGACCCCTCAGACCGCAGACGAGGCCCCTGTTGAGGGGCCGACACCTGTCGGGGAGCAGAAGTAATGTCATTGGCAGTTCCTGCTCCCCGGCCCAATAGGTGTGTGAGGCACCGTGGGGTTTTTAGTCCGTGGAACTCGGACATAACCCACCTCCCGCTGCCCGACGGGGTGGGTATCCGTTACGGATTTTCCCCACGTAAAAAAAAAAAAAAAAAAAAAAAAAAAAGGGTCGAATACACTACATTTTATTCCACAGCAATAGATCACTCATTTTTTTAAGAGACTGTACACTGTAGTCGGACTTTTACAGCTTCAAAGGGTTTGATAGGAAGTGAACATAGCTTCAATTATTACTTCCGCAAGGATGTCAAAGTGGCTTAATCTTGATTTTAACTATTACCTTATATGGGATTCTGCGAATTTAATTATAACTAATTATTAATTCGAAGAGAGAATATTATGTTACATCATTTTAAACTATATCTCAGATCGGTCCTCGCATGTGGTCCTTATTAAATGGGAGTATCTTAAGTTTGTTGTTGTCTTAACGAAGTGCAATAGTTTGTTGTCTGTTATTGTGTGCTCAGATAAATTATTACTATACTATAAGTTTATGAAAAAAAGAAGTATATATAAAGCTTACACTACGGTATAACGAGTAGTCCTTAATTCCACGTCCTCAGATATCCATTTGCGAGTTCTAAAGGCTAGTTTTATTGTTTGTTGTTTAACGTTTTATGAGAAATTCGTTGAAACATTTACAACAGCAGAGTCGCTACGCGTTGAAATGTTAATTGACTACATGGACTTCATTTCATGACTGAATTTGGTGACTGGGTACACTGACTAATTTTCAACTTATTGTGTGAAATGGGAGCAAAATTTAATTCTGTACACAATTAAGAGTGATAGACCCTGTGTTGGATTCAATTTCTGAAGTAACTGCGTTACATTTATGTCTGTCGTGTAGCAGCACAGCATTCTGTTGTAATATTTTACCTAAACATTTAAATACTCACCATTTTTTATAACATATATGAGCGGATTGGCGAACCCAGCTGATTTACAATAAAAAAGTAGTCGTATAACGACGCTAATGTACCGTCTAAACAAACCGTCAAAAATAACACAACTATCGCCAAATTTTTCTATCGTAGTCAAAACTTGTTTATGTACACGGTACAGGCACTCAGCTAAATCTATCTTATTCTTATATATATTATATATATATATATATATAAGCGAAATACCACTGACTGACTCATCACGATTTCTCCAAAACTGTATGCCCGATTGATTTGAAATTCATCATAGTTATTCCTTTTGCGACGTAGACGCTCACGTATCCTAAATACATTTTTCAGTTAAAATTAAATATTCTCCTACAAACACCGACAGTCCCTGACATTAGATAACCGTTGTTATAGTAACCAATAATATTATAACCGTGGTAACATGTTTATTTTTAGGGGTGTGCAAATAACGCTCGAATCGAACCGTATCGAATAATGATGTTAAAATCGAATTTTGAATTGAAAATTCAATCTATTCCTATATTTTTAAAATAAGGTAGTATTATTACTCTAATAGTTATAGGAAAAGTTATAACATTTTTCTCTATTTTATTAATTCAAATTAAGCTATCATTTAAGCATCAAAACTGAAATGTATTGAAAAAGAACTTTAATTTACTATGCAATTCAGTTCTACAATAATAAATTTCTATTCGTGAAAATATTTATTAAAAATATACTTTCTCCCTTAAATCTAAATAATTTTATAGAATTTCAATTTTAACAAAATGTTGATAGAAATAGCCGAATTACTTTATTTAAAAAAAAAGAAACAATATTTTTCTAATTTCATATTTTAACAGGTTTCTAGAACTTTGTGCTCTTATTTTTTATCACATACATAAAAAAATAGTTTTAAACTTTAGCGCCCTCAATTCGTTAACAACTAATAAGGTACAAGCGTATAGCTTTTACTATATTGGAATATTTTATATGGTCATTTATAAATTAAGAAATCGATCATAGTTCATAAAGGAAATTGTCAGTGCCGTATAAAAAAAGACATTTTGAAATAAAAATAAATGACATTTAATTTCTTGAATTTGAAGTTTTTACTTTTTCCCGCCACTTTTTGGACAGAAATAGAGATACAGCATTTTTTAATGCACTCAGTGGCTGGTGTCGACTGTGATGACGTCACTGGTTAATTCGTAACAATCTATAGTTCATGCTTATTTGACGCATAAATGAAACTATTTGAATAATCCGAATAGTTCGAATTATTCGTATGTTCAAATCGTAATTCGAATACAATTATTCGGTTCAATTTGTTATCGATAATGCGCATATTTGCACACCTCTATTTAATTTGTGTTCATTGAATTAGTAAGTTTTCATTAAAAAATGTCATTTTAGTTCAGTATTATTTAGAATTTTATATTTGCAATCTATAGATATAATAAAAATGAAGTGTCTATATGTATTATTAAAATCTCTAATTTTTAATGACTGGATATGAAATTGTATAAGCAAGTTACTTATTTTTTATTTTATTTTAGACGGAAATTTTACTGGTAGAGAGCTGAAATTGGAGGCTATGTTATTTTAGACTAGCTGTGACCCGTGATTTTTTCCGGTTAAATGTGAAATTTCTAAAACAATTCGACCAGTTTTAACGAGACTTTCACTGACATATAACTAAAGTAATGAGACCTAACGTGAGCTATTTTATTATCAACTAGCTGTTACTCGCGATTTTATCAGTGTGGAATATCTGAAACTATTGGACCGATTTTCACATGACTTTCACTAGCAGGTAACTGAAGTTATAAAAATTAACTTAGGTTATTTTATTTTAAACCAGCTGTCACCCACGACTTCTTTCGCCTGAAATTTAGCAAAAGTATGTTGTTGACTGTAAGCATGTGCGTGAGGCGTGCACTGTACAGGACTCCAAGAGTTAATATAATTATATTTCATATATTTGTATATAATTTACTTAATTTGTCTTTTGTCAATTTGGAGGCCATTTTGTTTTATTTACCGCGCTCGCGTCTACATAACTTATTAACCAAAGCTCCGGGATGTTGGCCCCCCATTTTTCGTGGAACGATATGAAAATTCGTAGACAGTATGCCCATCGATTTTCCATTTTTGTCCACATTGTAATTTTTTTTTCCACCTCTTTGAAAAAGTTATGATGATTTAAATTGCGTGGCCCAGCGTCCGAAAAATCTTTATAAAATGGAAAATATTACGGCGGATTCTTGAAGTATGTAATTTGCCCACGTTTGCCCATCTTTTACTTTTTTGACCAGGACGGAAAGGGGGTATGAAAAATTGAGGAATCGAGAATATTGAAGTGATGTATTTGAATCTATATATTTCACCGACGTTTGAATATTTTTTAATTATTTAAAAAGTCAATTTTAAGGGGTAAAAATTGCAGGGAAAGGAAAAATTGAGGGATCGAATATTTTAAAATGATGCATTTCAATCTACTTAGTTTGCCCACGTTTGCTCATCTTTTACTTTTTTCAAAAGTCAATTTCTAAGGGGTAAAAATTAATATTCTAAATAATATAATTCTATATAATATAATACATATTGAACGTACACGTTACATATCACAATAGGTGGCGCGCGTGTCGTACCTATAAATGTTTTTAAAAGAGCATTTCTGTAATTCTGCATCTTTCACTATTTCATATTATTTTAATACAATTTAAAAAAGGCGTGCGAAGCTGCGGGTATCTGCTAGTCATCTATAAAACCAAAAAGATTATCTTCATTATACATTTAGCGTAAGGATACGCCTTATATGGGTATTGTACATTAGCTTAGAATATTTTTTATTAATTATGGTTACTGTATCTTTTTGTTTGATAAATCCTTTCACATAACCATAAACACGCAATCATCAGATGACTCAATATATTGTATTTTATATAATATAATTTTGTATAAAATTCAATAAATAAATTATATTTAAAAATACTACTTCTCAACGGAACAACTTGTTTGTTTAAACGATTTTACAACTTAAAGATCGCAACTAGAAAATTTCTAGCAAGTACGTGTTCCTTTGCCGAAAGTTTAAATTGAATATAGATCAATTGACGAGGTATATAAATACGTTTCCTATAAGAAATCATAAGTATTAATAATTTAATAATATATTTTGTTAAATTAATAAAAACATGACATAAGATAAAACAGGATTGAGACGTTTTCTCATTTATAAGTACTTGTAAGTTTGTAAGGTAACATCATAATAATCAAGGACGGCTTTTATGACTGCAGGAGAAGAGTAATGGTTGTGGAGATCGTTAACTCCCGAACTTGGTTTTATAAGCGCTTGTAAGATAATTATTCTGTGGCATTAAAATTATCCTAATATATGCAGTGTAAAGTATTATGAGGACTGTAACTAGGCTATATTAAAACGAACCTGCATTTTATTATTCATATTATTTTACTAGCCAAATTGTGTATTACATCGATAGTACTTAAATATTGTCCATATTTTTGCCAATGTTTTGGTGACGTAAATAAAAAAAAGGAATTTAAAATATATAAATATAAATCAATTACCAATTGTATGTACGCGGATCTTTTCAGAACGGCTATTTGGCTATTTAGTGAGATAGAAGATAAAGGGAGACCATCAAACATTTTGCCAGAATTGACAGATTGACCTTCACATGTTGAATTAGTATTTTATTTCATTAAGGAAAATTTTTATTAATGTTCTTCGTTTGTATATAAGTGCGATGTTGGGGCAGGCAGTTAGTTAGAAATAAAAGAGTAGTCATTTTTTAGAATTATATTTATTTTGTTACATATTTATAATCTTATAGAGGTAGATTAGAAAAGTGCAATTTATTTGTCTTCTGTAGTGTAATGAAGATGTAGGACCAATATACATTGTAAATATTTGCGAAAAACTGATTCATCATCTTCTTACTCTTATCCCACCTAAGTAGGATCGGCACAACATGTTTGTCTTGTCTTGAAATAGACTATCGTTAAAAACTTTATCTGTTTGTTGTCGGTTTGTTTGATAAGCCTAATCACCAAAAGCATTAAACAAACTCTCAACTCCCAAATATTTGGGCTTTAAAATGTTGTATTATTTTTCCATACATTTTCTTCAATCCAGTCAATGAAACTTGATACTCGTGTGTAAATTCCTGGCAAATTGGGCAAAGCGCAATCAATCCCGAATGATGTCACTCCTATGATGTAGTGTATTGTACCTTCTGTGGACGTAGGAAGAGGTATCTTCACTTGCAGCGGCCCACCTGAATCACCCTGAAACATTTAACGCAAAATTATATTTACCCTGCCTTTTTGTACAACATGCTTTACATAACAATAGTTGTATCCGTGACTTCGCTCGAGTATATTATTATTTGTTGCTATTATTATTTATCGTAATAAATAGTTACAGAAATATATAATTCATTATTTTCAAATACAGTAAAACCTCTTTAAGTTGTACTTCGATAAATCGAAATCCTGCAAAACTCGAAAAAGTGTTTTGTTCTCTTTTCTTCAAGTCTCAAAGCCTCCATTACTCTAAATTTCAACCCTCTATAAATCGAAATAATTAGTGAGCACCTATAAGCCATTTCGATATATATGTTTTCCTCCGTAACTCGAAAAAATAAATTGGACCTCTGTATTTCGATCACAACTATATTTGATTTTACAACCTAATTAAATTACTCGATTATTTGAAACCTTTCATAGCTCAAAGAAAAAGATAGACTTAAAGAATTTGCCAATAATATTAACTTAAATTTTGTTAGAGTCCATATCAAAAATATATTATTCCATTTAGGCCCTAAGAACGAGCTCATGAACGTCAAAAACTACCATCGGTTCGGAAAACAACCGAGTCATCGAGAAGAACCGGCAAGAAACTTAATCGGGTTTATCTTTTTATCAAACACATGTAAAAAAAAATACATTTCAAATCAAAAATACTTTATTCAATTTAGGCCCTAAGAAGGCGCTTATGAACGTCAAAACTACCACCGGTTCGGAATACATCCCAGTCATCGAGAAGAACCGGCAAGAAACTCGATCGGGTTTATCTTTTTAACATATACTTATATAATTAAAATTCATTTTACATTACAATCGATTTTAGTGGATGCATTATTATTATCCTACAATACAGTACAATACAATACAATCCTACAATAACATTATTATCCTTTTTAGTGGAAGTACAGAGAGAGGTATAAATTTCAGACATCAGCATCGTTTACGTATTGATTCACCCTATAACAGTCGTTTTACACGTAACCCGTTTGACATGGCGCTAAACATACGGTCCGGCAAATCGTTAATATGCTTTAGGACTTTGTTGTAAAACCTAACACTATTACCTAAAAAACTGTCACTAGTCTTAGTAAGCCTGTAACATGATATGAGAATGAACTATGTATATATTAAAGTTGAATATTTGCAAAATATACCAAAGTCGAAAACACTATAACTCTACTTATTTGACGACTCCCATAAAGTACTACTTACAGAGGTTCTACTGTATATACAGTAGTCCGGTGGAACTGTAGAGGTCTTGCCAGGCTAGCAGTGTAGGTCAGTTCGAAATTTTTACTGTATATACAATTACTAATTTTTATGATGATCAGTTGAACAGTACATGCTGCTTTTTTTTTTTTTTTTTTTTATTTACCTGGGGAAATCCATTATGGATACCCACACTCTCGGGGGAGAGAGTGGGTTATGTCCGACTCGCACGGACTAAAACCCCACGGTGTACCGACCGCCGCTTTGGTTGGGGCGACATGGGACCGTGCAAAGCTATCACCATGTCGCCCCAGCGGTCAGCCCGGCAAAGTAGCCGCCGGGCTCCGTCTTTATAGGGAGGTAACTGAGTACACAACCAGCTACCTCCCCTCGTCAGCTGAACCTGTGCAATGAGGACATGGGCCCCCCGGCCCATCCCCTCAGGTTCAGCTACGGAGGTGGAAGGAGGTGGGAAAAACGTCGCCTCTTTCCACCGGCCCTCCTTTGGCGGAGACGGCCGCTGAGAGGGTCCGCCTCTCGGGCCCTCTCCGCCGCCTCCTTCTGCGAGATGACCTCCTCGCAGAAGGAGGCCATCGTACTCCATGCTTGTTCGCTGCCGAGCATGGCCGCAACCACGCTCGGTAGCGACAAATCACCTCCTACCACCGCAGCCAGAGTGCGGCGCTGTCCCTCCCACGCAGCACACTCAGAGAGAGTGTGCTGCGCGGTGTCCTCCTCAGCGCCGCACTCATGGCATGCGGTGGTGGGCTCCCTACGAACGATTTGGTGCAGGTACCACCCGAAACAACCATGTCCAGTGAGCACCTGCACCAGTCGGAACGACAGGGAGCCCAAACTTCTCCCTATCCATTCCGGCAGAACCTGGCGGACGGCATCAATAGTATAACGCCCGAACCGCGCGTCCGCCAGGTCCTGTCTCCATCGCCCTAATGCCTCCTCCCGGCCCTCCCTTCTCTTGGCCTCAATCTCACTGGGAGCTGGAGGCTCCCCGATTCTTTTCCGTGCTGCCGTGAACTCGTACACGGCGGCAAGAACTCCCGCCTCCAGCTCCCATGGTAGGGAGCCGGCGAGAACAAAGGCCGCCGCCGAGGCCACAGTGCGGTACCCTCTGATCGCCCTCAATGCCACAATACGCTGCGCAGCGCGTAGCGCCCGCACATTAGTGGCACCGAGGGCGTCGGCCCACACCGGAGCCCCGTAGACGGCCATCGCTCGCACAACTCCCATATACAATCGGCGGCACCCTGCACTCGGCCCCCCAATGTTGGGAGCAACCGGCCGAGTGCCGCCGCCGCCCTCGTAATTCGTGGTCCGAGCCCCGTAAAATGGGGCTCGAACCGCCAGCGCCCGTCCAGGGTGAGGCCCAGATACTTCATCTGGGTCCCCACCCTGATACGGGCGCCCTCCACCATTATGTGGGCCCCAGGTGGTGGCCCTCGCCGAGGCCCATGAAACAGAAGGGCCTCAGTCTTCTCGAGGGCCACCCTGAGGCCCAACCTCCTTATGCGCCTGACCACGAGAGTTGTGGCTGTCGTGGCCAGGCGCTCCACCTCCTCCCAGCTCCCCCCCCCGGGCTACGACTAGGGTGTCATCCGCGTAACACAATATGCGCGCTCCATTTGGGAGCGCGCCGCGGAGCACCCAGTCGTAGCCCATGTTCCACAAGAGTGGGCCTAAGGCCGACCCCTGTGGAACCCCCCTCCGCGTGACTCGTCGGACCATATAGCCGTCGCCATCTATGTATGCGACCTCCCTATCGACCAAATACGCCTCCAACAGCCGCCGCAGATACGGAGGCACACCGAAATATCGGAGCGCCTCCCGTATCACACTGTGCGGCAGGCTGTTGAAGGCGTTGGCGATGTCCAAGGACACCGCCAGAAGTCTGTCCCCTTGGGAAGTCGCCTCCATAGACAGCGACTTAAGGAGGGTCAGGGCGTCCACTGTTGAACGCCCTGCCCGGAAGCCGAACTGCGCCTCTGCCATGTTCGGCCCTTTCTCATCCAGATGCTGGACGACCCGGGAGGCAACGACTCTCTCCAGAACTTTCCCGGCGTCGTCCAACAGCACCAAGGGCCGATACGCGGACGCGCAGTCCAGGGGACGGCCCTCCTTTGCCAGCAGGCATAGCCGCCCCCGCTTCCAGGGTTTCGGAAACCGCCCAACCTCCAGACAGCGATCGAGCAGTCCCCGAAACCACCCCGCCATATGGTCCAACGAGACCGCGAGCACCTGGCCCGGGACCCCATCCGGACCAGGCGCTCTCCTCCTGTTGCGGAGGCGCTCTACTGCCCTCCCCATCTCTTCCTCCGTTATAGGAGGAGGGCCATCAAGCACCTCCGCAACTTCCACCCGAGGCGGAGGCATGGGAGGAGGTGGCAGCTCCGGAGGGTCGGGGAATAGCTCTCTCACGACGCTCGCTACCACCTCCGGCTGGAGGGTTTCGGCCACCGGGGGCGCCCGGGATCTCAACTTCTTTCTCACCATCTGGTACGGGCGCCCCCACGGGTCCCCCTCCAACGTCTGGAGCAACTCCTCCCACGCCTCCTCTTTAGCCCGGCTGATAGCAGCCTGCAGGATCTTTCTGCAATCCCTGTAGCTGCCATACAGCCGGGCCTCCTCCTCGGGGTTCCTGTGTCGCCTCCGGCGGCTGCGCCCGAACAGCCGCCAGGCTGCGGAGCAGGCCGCACGGAGATCGGCGATCTCCGGCGACCACCAGTACACCGCCCTTTTATCTGGGCGGTGTACGCTCCGCGGCATCGACGCGTCGCAAACCTCCGTGAGAGCAACACGGAGGCGGGCTGCAGACACGTCGACATCCTCCCCGGTCGAGGGGGGCATGGCCCAGGCCTGGACGATGGCTGCCTCTTCCGCTAGTTCGTGATCGAGGCGGCTCACCTTCCAGCAGGGGAACGTCGCGCCTCTCCAGGGGCGGGTGCTCGTTCTGGCTTGGGTGGTGGAGATCTCAAACCTTATGTATCTATGGTCCGAAAGAGTCTCCACCTCCACAAGCACACGCTACCCCCGGACACGGCGTGCGACAGACGGGGTAGCGAAGGAGATGTCCACTATGGACCTCCCGTTATGTCGCACGCACGTGTGGACGCTCCCCTGGTTGAGGAGAGACAGCCCCAACTCGGCTGCCCACTCCTCAACGGCCATGCCCCGCAGGTCCGTGGCCGCCGCTCCCCAGGCTCTCGACTTTGCGTTCAGATCTCCCATGAGAACCACAGGGAGCGGCGATAGCCGCCTTACAGTCCCCTGCAGAGAGCCAAGGAATCCCTCAAACTCACTCAGGGGCCTGTTGGGGGAGAAGTACGCCCCCACAATGGCGTACTCTCCCGAGACGGCCGCCACGAACCCGGCCCCACTCTCTCGGACTGCCAGGGGTGAACCCGATCCGGTCACGATCGCCACGGAGCCTCTCCGGTCCCCAGCCCAGTGCGGCTGGGTGGGAACGTAATAGGGCTCCGTGGCGACCGCAAGCCCAACACCCCACTCCGCCACTGACTGCACGAACAAATCTTGTGCAGCGGCGGAGTGGTTCAGGTTCGCCTGGAGGAAGCTGGAATGGGCCCGATCCATTAGTGTTCCATTTCAGCTTCCTCCGGCCTGGCGGCTCCAGCCTTGGGGTTTGCCCCCGCTACGGGGAAGGCCCTGCCCTTGATGGTGGGGGGCCTACAAGTGCGGCTGCCCATCTGATGCCCCGAGGGCCTCCCTGCGTCGGCGCATATGGCACACTGTGCTACCTCCGCAGTGCATTGTGCTGCCATATGCCCCGACGCACCGCAGCGGTAACAAGCCTCGCCCCTGTTGGACGAGGAGGGACACAGGGGGCGAGTATGCCCCAAGCCCATGCACTTATAACAGCGCATGGGCTTCTCATCCAACAGGAGCACACGCACCACACTCCATCCAACTAGGAGTTTGCCCATCTCGGCAAGCTCTTTAGCCGCTGTTACTGGGAGGGTCATGTGGATCGCCCCCTGACCCCCCCAGTTGCGTTTGATTTCTCCTGCCTTAATTTGGGCTTCACCACAATTAGTCTTTGCCGCCACGATTGTCAAGACCTCCTCGCGGGACACCGAATCGTCCAGTCCAACGATTCGGATGTCCGCTTTCTTTACCGGCCTGGCAACCGTGGCGACATCGGCCAACACGGCTTGTAGCTTCAAGGTGAGCTCTTCCGCCTGCTTCTCACCCTGGGAACCCGGCAACTCCAGTATTCTTGCCCCCGTCGCCGTCCTCCTAATTCTCGGGCTGTCCACCCCCATATCGGCGAGTGGCACCGCCTCCCGTGCCATCATGAGGGCGGCCCTATAATCCACCCCCCTTTGTATCGCCTCCGGCGGCAGTGTAATTACAAGAGCAGCAGTGCGGGGAGTGGATGGAGCCTTCGAGCCCTGAGGTTTTGGCGTAGGCTTATCGCTTGCCACCGTGGATTTAGGCGCCGGGGCTGCCGGAGCCGCTGCCGCTTTCCCCTTCTTGCGGTGGACTACTGTGGCCCAATCAGAGCTGGGTCCCGCCGCTGCCGGAGCTGGCAGATCTGCCCAACTCATCCCCAGTGGAGCGGCGCTAGGTCCCGCCACGACTGCAGGAATCCCTTGTGTCCTCCTGGCCACTGGAGCCTTCGGTAAAGGCTGAGAGGCCGAACCGGAGCCTTTATATTTATCCCCGGCTAAGGGCGGCCGGAGAGGGACCTCCGGTAGTAAGCGCCCCTCGAGACTCTCCAGGCGCGCATTCAGCATATTGCTGAACGACGCCTGGAGAGATCGCTCCATGCGTGAAACGGCCACCACGATAGTTTCCTGGGCAGGAAAATTAACCTGTTTAGACGCAGGGGGAGGAGGAGGAGGCGGCATATCTCTCCTCTCGTTCGCTGCTCTTTTCCATGCAAGAACCTCCGCCTTCAAGTCGTCAACCTGACGACGGAGGTTCTTCAGCTCCCTCTGGAGCTTCAGCGTTTCCTCGGCCTCAGTGCGCCCTGCCAAGGATTCGACGACCTCCTGAAGGACCCTTGCGGACCCCTTCAACTCCTTGATACAAGGGCCCTTCAGGTTTTTCGACTTGTAGCACACGTCGAAGATTGAGGCAACTTTGCTCCCCGCCAAGGCTTTCAACCTCTCAGCGTCGAGGGCGTCGATATCCAGGGGCCGAGGAGCAGAAGACATGTCTCCCTCTGCCTCCGAATTGGTGGCAGAAGCGGCAGCAGAGGCAGCGGCAGAGGCGGCCTCTGAGCTGGTCCCACTCAAGCGGCCATTCAGTGCCCGGTCGAATGAGCCGTCAGCCTCTCCTATGGCACCTCGGCCACTCCCACGCAGTCGAGAGCTTCCTCTGCTCCTCCCTCTAGAGGAAGTCCGCACTTTCGGAGCCTCTCGCTCCTCCACCTCAGTGTCCGAATCAAACACCTGGACAGACCCGCTATTGCGCTTCTGCCCAGGCTTTGGCGTCTTTTTGGTGCTCATTTCCAAACCAACGCGATGCAGAGCGACATAAACATCCACTCGCAACGGCGCACCGGCGCGGACTCCATGCTGCTACTTTAACTAATGGTGAGATATACTTAGTAAGTTGAATGTCGTAATCTCTATGAAATAACACTTGACTGAATTTCTATCGTGACCGATGTAACGGTATTGGATTTTATCAATCTCAGATATACCGATGTACATTTTATATACATAAATACTTACAAAACGGTGGGAATATTTTAGTAAAGACAAAAAAAAAGAATTTACTTGACAAGCATCGACTCCACCGGCTAGTTTACCAGCGCACATCTGATGTTCCTGGAGCCCGCACCAGTGTCTGTTGCAGTAACCGCGTAGTAACTGGTTGCACAGTTGAGGGTCTATGACATCCACTACTGCTGCTTGAAGTTCAGGAGATGTTGTCCTCCCACCTGGAAATATTTTCAGTTTTCTTTTCAGTGAAACTAAAAGAGGGCACTTTCAACAAAAGATGATTTTTCTCAAAAAAATTAAATAAAAAAAAATATAATATCAACCATACTTTAAATCGAAAGTTTTACCTCATTTTCTTCATTAGTAAATATATGTACAACGTATAACCAATAACAAAAAAAAAACAAGTTAGTAATCTTAGAAAAGGCTGAACCATTTTCGACAAAACTGTTACTGCCAGTATATGCCAGTGCATATAGAGGAATCTTCAGAGTATCATATAAGCTATAGAGCACTTTTTTTCATGGGGTTCCAACAGCTATAATATCTAATAGAAATATGTTAAAATTGACGTAAAATTTAAAAATGTTAAATGTTAGTGATAAATAAGTAATTAAAAGAAATAGAATAGCTTAAAAATAATTCAAATACAAAACCATTTTCACGAGAACAACATCTTGGGCATTCAACTATTACGTGATAAAAAAAAACAATTACGAGATAAATAATTAATTTTTTTAAATATATTGTGAAATCTTACCAGTCTCTATGACGCCCCAACCGGTCAACGTTGCCTGTTTTCCAAGTTCACTTACATCGAATTTGTTCCACAGACAAGCTGGTTGAACGTATCTCGTAAATGACACTGCATTCTCCAACTCCATTAAAGCTACATCGAAGTATTTTTTAGGAGCAGAGTATTGAGGATGTGCAATTATTTTGATGATATTCTCATCATACGGTTTTTGGCCATTAATACTCTGAAATGGTTAAGTTAAAACTGAGTAATATCGGCTTTAAAGTTGTACTTTTTTTTTTAATTGTAAATACAAGATTGTTATTCTTACCATATCTATAATATTCTTGTCGCCAAGCCTGACTATCTTAGGAATTGGATCGTCGATTGTCGTATCCCTAATAGAGGCACTGGAACAGTGCGCAGCGGTCAGTACGAACTTTTCACTTATTAACGAACTACCACATTTAAACACCCAAGTGCCTATAGCTGCCTTCCATCCTATGGCACCCTGGTAAATAAGATACATTTATGATGTTTGCATTCAGTACTGTTTGATTCAAATTCACTTTTATTAGATATCTTGAAGTATATAGTAATAATAGTGCAGTTAAAGAGCGATAAGATATGGAAATGTCATTAGGAAGGATGAGAGTCAAAAAACTAAAAGAGTATTAAATATTAAAGTGAATGAATATAGGAGTATAGAAAGGAATATAGAGTATAGAAAGTATGGTTAGATTTTTTGAAGAATAATATGTGTATAAAAGGCCTGAATACTGAGATCATTGGTGATAGAGAAGAGTGAAAGAAGAAAACATGTGCCGACGCCGCTTAATGGGATGTACGAACATAACGATGTACACCACTCAGTTAGACAATAAGGAGAATTGAAGCGATGATGGCTCAGTTGTTAGTGTGTTCAGGCACAGAGTCGAAGGACGTAGGTTCGAATCCAAGCTACTGAGTCGGAGCTTTCGGTGAAGGAAAACATCGCGATGAAACCATAGCAAGGTGGTAGGGCTTTTTATAAGTCCGTCTGGCTAGCTACCACTCTCAAGTCGAAAATCTGTCGCGAAGCACCTGTTGGTATGTTCCGGCAACTGTACTTGAGAGGCAGTTTACCTCTAGGTTTAGTGTGACTACCGTCTTAGACCACATCATCATTTAACATCAGATGAGATTTTGGTCAAACGCTAAGCCATAAAGTTTAAAAAATATATATTATAATTTTTATTCTAAACAGATTATTATTATTAATGTTACTTGTGATGTTATTTTAATATTGATATATGAATTTACTTTTAATTTCCTTACATTAAACATCTATATGTCTGTCTTTCTTTGTCTATCTGTTACTAAGCGTATAACTTAGGACCCACTTCTGATATACAACATAATTTGAAATATGTAATAAATTATATTTTAATTTTCTGAGTAAATAAAAATATGAAATGAAGATAATAGGTCCTAGGTATGAAACCAGTTAAATTTTGATATATAATTAACGTTTATGTAATCTACATATATGGTTTCGTTTGCTCAATGAATTTGGAAATTCTAATGCTGGTCGATTCTAAAATGTTCTTTGGGTATATTTAATTCTCACATTATATTTTTAAATGACTACTCTTCAGTTTTGAATAAAACAAATAGGAAAACATTAATTTGTTATGAAAAAAGCCAATTTTATGTATAATTTACAGTAGTCTTTGTGATAAATAATGGCGGATCAAATTTAACATATACGAGTACTTCAACCAACCATATGAGGAAATTCCCCGGGTGTTGTATCTCGACCCCCAATTGCAAAATGAGGACCATCGGGACCTCTTTGAAGCGCCTTATATTTTATACCTGTAAATATTAATAAAATGTATAATATAAAATAATGTATAATTCATTTTTTAACCTTTTGCAATTATTTTGGATTGTTTTTTATTAATTTGGAATATCTTTATGGGATTCCCTATTAGTTTAATATAAAAGCTTAATAGCTAAATTACTTACATTCAGCTGTGTGCTTACTTTGATCTTCTCTCACTTTTATACTCCAAAGAAATTCATAACATTCTAGAATGAAAATAAGAAACTTAGTTGAGAACAAAATTCTTTCATATCACATTCTATTGTATTCGAAAATGACGACTCAAACTCAAAACGGTTTATAGTGGGATATACAGAAAAGCGTTTGACATCTGCTATACAGCCGAAAGTAATCATTCTAAAGGAATTGTAAAATGAACAACCTGTAATTAGCACTATTTAATTTGAAATTTTATCTAACATATGGTGACGTGAAAAACTTAGTTCAAAATTGTATGCGTACCGTTTTACCACAGAACATCAATCAAATTAATTGTTTTCGCTAAAGATAAAGTTTTTATTTCTCGTCCTCTAGTGCTTTTAAGTTGAAAATTAATCGTAAACTATTGACGTGTGTATGTCTGCCAGCTGTATTTCAATCGTTTTACCGTTTACCTTTATGCTATACTTAGCACGTTATTGTCACCACGTCAGAGCTAGTGAGGGTTTAGAAAAATGTTATTTTATAAAACAAAAAACTATAGGGTAAAAAAGGACGGTTGGTTCGCTAAATGAATTTAAAATTTTTGGCAATACACGCCGTGTGCACAGTTTCCCTCCCCTCTCCTTGTTGCAAACAGTCTCTCATGTCACGAGATGTGGCCGCTAACCTTTAAGGTGATTAAGAAGCGGAAACGACATCATTTATGCTTATTTTTTTCTAAAGTATGCAATAATTATTTGCGGGGGATTTATTGTATAGTCGGACAGGGATTTTACGACTTCTTACGGTTGATGACTTGGCATCAACTATTTTTGTAAGTTATTAAATATTTACAGAACAAGAGATGTCTTTTGACCTATTCAATTAAACAATACGAGCCATAATCAAATACATATTAGATAATGGATTACTATTTTGAAACGAATGATGTTTGATGTTTCAAAAGAATAATATATCGACTACTTACTGACTGCACTGATTCTTCGGCCCGGAGCTTGGAAATCCCGTTTAGGTGGAATAAAAGGGGAACATGGATTTGTAGCTTCTGTCGTGGTATCCTCAGTGGCGTTGCTATTGTCATTTTTATATATCACAGCGTGAGTTGTCCGGGCTGTTGTCGATTTATTAATTTGATCTATCTGTATAATAAAAACATATTTTTTTTGGTTATTTTTAACTAGCAACCGATACTTCTTCCGTGTTAATTACTCTATAAAACTGAATAAGAATAAAATGTAATATCTGTTATACATGGACAAAGTAGTTTTCTATCACTGTAAGAATATTTAGAATCAGATGAGTAGCTCCAAAGATTATCTCTTATAAAGATATCCATTAGAAATTACATTTTCCTTGTTATTCTATTTCCATTTACTTTGCATATGGCATATTTTACGTTCTTAGATATTATTACAAAAGTAACAGTAGTTATATTAAAGAACGTAAGGTCTTTATAGTGACTTATGAGTATTTTATTAAATTTCATATAGTAATAAAAACAGAATAAATAATTGGCTTAATTTGAAATAATCATTGGTATTTTGTTATTTGGTTATTGATTTCTGTCTTATAATCATTTTTATTTATGATTTGTAATCTCTAAAAGTATTACTGATTCTTTTAATGATTCTTTGAAGATATTACATTTAAAATGAAGTACATCTTCTTCTTCTTACCTTTATCCCACCTAAGTAGTACTAATACTAGTAGTAGGGTCGGTACAACATGTTTATTATCTTGTGATGTATGATTTGGCTTAATTTTTACGATCGGCCGCACGCGACTGACGCCAACCCTCATTGGGATTAATTATTAAAATGAAGTACATATACTTACCATATAAAAAATTTCATTACAATACTCGTAGTATGAGAATATCGTTTGTTTGTCTGTGTGTGTGTGTGTTGTATAAACTCAATAACGTGGTACTTTTTCTGACGCTTCTAAATACACGACAAAACGGAATTTCTTTTATTTTTTTGATTTTATACGCGCTTTTCCTTCTAACGGCATTGACTATTATGACCATTACCGATATAAAATGCAATTTAAGGAAACTGAGATTATAAACTTATATTATTTTATATATATTATAAAAAAAACTTCGAATGATTGCAATAATAATTTTTATTTTTATGATCCTCGATGTATAAGATCATAAACAAATTTATAACTCTAAATATGATAAATGTAATATAATTCATAAAAAAAAAGCTAAAACACTTACGTCAGATCCATGATCGTTCTCGTATCCCCAAATCCACCTGTCGTCTTGCTGTAAATTAAAATACATGATATTATCTAATTAGCTTTATCCCATGGCCTCGCTCGCGTTAGAAGACATTTCTCTTGGGAACCTTGTCTTTTTCTGTACCCTTGAGAAAACGTGTACAAAATGTTATAATAATAGGTAGAGTATTTAAGACATGAAAGCGTAAGAAACAAATAAACCGACGTACACATTTATAATATTAGTTAGAATAACTTCTTGGTGTAGGATAGATACGCATCCGTGTTTAAAGGAATACTTTGCTGATTCAGACACGTGGAACATTATTGAAGGTCTATAAGTCATAGTTGACCGATGGAATATCAATCCGATGTCCGCAGGTTCGAATCTCCACATGTAATAATGATTTTTTCGGAATTCACGTGCATTTACTCATTTTAATTGGTAGCACTACCGGCTGACGGTGGAAGAAAACATATTGAGGAAATCTGATCGCGACAAATGTTCTTGTACTACCACTGTATGTGCCAAAATTTACAACTGTTGGATTTATCAAAGTTTGAAATCGCGAATACGCCGTGGGCTGCCGTGGTGATTATGCCCATACCTTCCTACGGGAAGAGGCGCAGTAGGTCTCTTATAGGCTGATGATGTTGATAACAGAGCAGTTAAAATCGATGGTTATTCAAACAGGTAGTAAAGTGGTTGATAGGAAAATGCCGATTCCAGCCAATATAAATAGATATAATGATTCCCAAACGCGACAAAACAAAAACGAGTCGCTATTTGTGACAAGCATGCTTATCATTATATTTAGATTTTATTAGATTATTAGATTTTGATACGGTTTTCACAACCGTTTAGAGAATTTATTACGTAACATTTATGTGTGTAATACAAGTATATTATACTTATATAAATTAGAGGAAAGTTATTGTATTTAATGTAGTCGTAAGATGAAATTTTCGTTCGCTAACATTGATAACGCTTCCAAACCGTATGAGATACATAAAACGACGCCATTTTGACTGATATAATAATAATTTTCTTCCAATTAAATACTCTATTTACGTTAAGTATTTAATTTAGATTGAAATTCTTTACAACATATTATTAGAATTAATATCTGAAAAGATGTCTCAGATTTAAAATGACGCGCAACGAAAAAAAACATATTCCTAATAATTCTTGACATTAATCATAGACATACTATATGAAATATAACCGGTGCAATGTCACTTCCTTGTCCTTATTTCGATTTAATTACTAGAAACGAACACTCATAGTACAGTCCATTACTCTTCCGGCTAGGACAGTCCCGATGATGAGTCAGTTAGTTGCACGCGCTCGGCATATTGCATAATATTAGTATGTGGCGATTTATACTCGGATGGACAACTGTTTACGGGAAATTACCAATTGTATTGATATTTTGTACAGTAGTTTTTAGGTTTGCACAATCTCGGATTCATTGTGTCTTTATTTATTTACATTTAACGTTATTGTTTGGCCTCGGAGGAGCAATTTTTAATAATGTGGATATATGAATACTAAAATTCTAAATTTTAATGTAATCACAGTTTCAGCTCTCTGATGTCTATAACTACTTATAACTATGTTATAACTACTACATGGTATTACATAAATGTATATAATTAGATTTATTTTTAGTAGGTGCCCATATATGAAACTAGTTGTGCTCGGTGGTTTTACTCTTGATTATTTTTACCTCGAACCCCGATACCCCGCACATCGCACAACACTGCCCGCTCACATTACTTTTCGCTAGTTTGTAATAAAAAAATTACATGGTAATTAATTCCTTCGCTCCTAGTTGTTGCATAGTAAACCTTTACTAATATTTAAAGGCGAATATGATTTTTGTTTGCTACGCTTTAATTAATCAGCAGAATCATCATGACGTGGTCAGTAGTACTCTTTGGTACATTATAAAACAAGTAGTGTTCCCAAAGGACAGGTCAAGTATATATTAATGCGAGTATAGTAAAAACTAGTTTACTATAAAATGCATTCGATTTTTATTTTTCAAATCGGAGTTATGTTTCACAGTGATTTCCAGTAGACGCCCAGACACTAAAAACAATCCCTTGAACTTTGCAAGATTAGTTATATATTATGAATTGTAATTTCGAAAGTATTGTTTTTTTAGTTAGTACCACTGATAAATCGCCTAGAACGTGTCTGTATTTTCCGACAGCTGTACTTGAAAACCGGTTACCGGTTGTCACTACCATACTCTATCTTATCTGCACGCGATATCGGTTAACGGGTTCAAATGACGATTTATAAATCACAAAAACCACGATGCAAGTGAAACTTTTTTTCAAATCGAAGGCATTTAACTGAACATTTTCGGAAAATTATTCGATTTAGGGTTTTAAAATAGCCTTTTTAATCTTCATAGAAATTGAGCACAATATTTATTTAAATCACGAACTCATTTTGAGCCATGAACGCCGCCATATTGGCCATGGTTGCTCTGCCGAGCACTTTTCACTTTACCCCTACTCCGCAGCCGGTTGTAAAGCGACATGCCATAGATGGAACAAAGCATTAAGGATTAGTCTACATTAAAAATAATTAAATTATTTTCATAATATAATAAAACTTACCCGCTTATTTCCAGACGGATCAAAAAATGTTATACGTCGAAATCCTTCAGGGCTTAATTGTTTCGGAGACACTGTAAAATTTCATTTTAAATAGTAATTTATAATACAAACGGAATAATTGTAAATGATAGAAAGAAAAAAATTACCGATGCAACACATCGTGATAAAATATGCAAAAACCACGCAAGGCTTCATTTTAATGTAATATGTTTAATTTAATTATATATTTACGTCCGAAATTTATTGCAATTATAAATTAAAATTATGATAAAATATATAGAAATGTATGAAATTTTTATTTGGTTAATAGATATTTTGTCTATGAAATTTTACTCAATTTTATGTAAACAATATATATATACACTAAAACAACGTCCGTACTTTACGAAGAGATAAATGTTAGTAACTTTACAATAAAATACATGTGAAACGTAAATATAACTGTTGACTAAGTGACACTGATTCAATGGTTTACCAGTTATTATTGCTTGGACAGGTATTGATAAGGGAAATCCCGAGAATCTTGAAGTTAAAAATATAGCCGCAGACTATTTGTTCGGTGTTTTTCAAAAGGAGTATTAATTTGAAAGCATATAAATAACTTCTGATTTATGTGTAATTGACAGATCCCAGTGCTCGTCTATCTGTTTGACCGCTCTGAATATAGTCGCAAGTTAGGGCTTGTGTCTAATATGGTCAAGATTTTAATACAAAACAAAGTTAAAATGTTATTATGCGAATTTAAAACTGGCATTTATTTATTCTTAAGCTGTCTTAATGTTGTACGTATAATATAATACGTGAAAACGCAAATTTAGCGAGGCCAGCTTTACTCACGTTTACATAGATTTGTCCTACCTCTCGGGAGTTGTACTTTTTTTATGAAATATACTCTTTGCCCCTTTCTGTACCTCTCACAACGTTTATGTAAAATTTTATGATAATCGGTCCAGCAGTATGTGTGAAAGCATAACGAACAGATATACTCGGTTATGTAATTATAATATTAGGACGAGTATAATTACTTAAATACATTTTAAAGGTAAATAATCGCCTCGAATATATTATATTAAGAGTTGCCAATTGCCCTCTCAGTGCAGAAGGAAATCTTCACTTCTATTTAATGTAACCATGATTATTATTTTGATAAATTACGAATTTAATAGCACTGTTCAACATTCAAAATTCTAGTCTGAGCAATATTTATCCCATTCAAATTGATCGTACGGATCACTGTCGCTTGAGTGTTCCATTAAATCAATCCGGGACTCAATCGGATTCACTGTGATCCGTAACCGATTGCGCTATACCATTCTTAGAGCTACCAGGCTTTAGTAAATGGACAGCTTGTAATGTATAATAAAATTATAAACCTCAATTTTTTATTTACATTTTGTATAGGCCATTTATTGAGAAAGATTATAGCTTATCTTACATCACGCTAACACCGTTAGGTGTAGAGTAATTTACAGCACAAAATGTAGGTCAGCAAAAACGTTCATCCAAAAATAATTAATCGTGTATGTGGATCTCGTGGCGGATTTTCGGAGGCAGACCATTACCGAGAATAGCTGAACTGTGAATGCCTATGTCGTGTGACTTAATCGCATAGACAGCTCCATACATAAAAGTTTGGTATCCTTAGTTATATTATAATCTTGTATGTAATTATTGCGGACAAAATCGTGGACAATTCTTAGTCTCTCACGATTGACGGTGAAGAGAGTTGTAATATAAAACCGGGATCACTCTAAATTCTAATCAGTGCTGCAGTAGTACTGCAGCATAACAGAAAAATACGGAAATATTGAGTTATTTGCGTTTGTAATTGACCAGTATTTGAGAATATAGATCGGCGTAGCAAATAAAATCGTGTTTTTCATTAGGCTTTTGACAAGATATTGGATTTCTATATTTAGCTTTTTCTCAATTCATTCTTAAGTATGCCATTATTTTTAGTGGGTCTTATAACAGGTCCTTTTTTAGACCTCTAGAGAGCTCAGCGCTCAGTCTTTAAAATAGTTATGGCTACACCATGTAGGTATCCCAACAAGGCAATATATTCTGAGTACCAGATAATAGTTGTAAGGTAATTAATTCCTCTCCTAACAGTCAGTTGCCGTGACTCTGTTACTGTACCTTCCGAAATCCATAAATCCCAACGACGTAAGAACATACTTATCATGCTTTCTCTTCCCTGTCATACTGAATGCTTCTGTCAACAGTTTAATTCTATCCATATTCGATTTTACAATAAAATAAGCAAGCGTTTTCAAATTTACGCTTTGAATATAATTCTGGTCTAAAAGAATCTCTATAGGTGAATATCTGCGTTATCCTACTGGGACATTCCTAAATTACTGATCAACCATACATAAATCACGATCTATTCTTGTTTCCCTTCTCTATTGTTAACATTATTAACGCATGATTATTTGCATATTTTATCGCTTAAGAGCAAATAGCTGATACTCTCGACTTTTTCTTTATTTATTATAACAATATACTTGATGTACAGAAGAAAAAAAACCTAAAATAATTTGAAGCAGAAATGTACTTTGCTAGCGCTTAAAAAATTCATTAATAACCTTATGTTCTTCTTCTTTTTCTTCTTTATTTTTTTGACTCCCTTTGTCCACTAGCCAATGTCAAGTAACAAGAATTTGCCAAGTAAGTGTCTTGTGATAATTTTAATGTTCGAACAACATGGTTGCTCCCTTGTTAGAACTTTCCATGGAGTTTTGGTGGCATCTCAGAATGCATGCTCCGTGGTATTATTTCCCATCTACTTCACTTGTGCATAATAACTGAAGTACGAGTATATTACGTAAAACACCACCAATATTACAAATTTCACAGAGTCTAATAACACAAGATTATGAATAAAAGATAATACTACATATGATACTACATGACAGACTAAGATCCCGCCAAAAACTCCAACCTCATGTTAAAAGAAGATATAAATATATGTTATATATAGATATTATTTTGCGTAAGGACCAAATGCGTAAGAAGTAAAATTAATCCGAATTTGACCGAAATCTATTCAATGGTTTTTGTATGATGCGCGCGAAACAGTAGACCTCTTTCCTTTTATTTACATATGTACAAAGTGATACAGGAAATTACTTTTTAATTGTCAGTCTCTATATTGTATTATTTATATATGTTATTTGTTATGTGCTTTTAAAAATAAATAATCTAAATTAATTGTTATGGTATTATTAATATTTACTTGTAACTTGAGTCATAATTTTTTGAATCAATACCTGACTAAAGAAAAAAAATCTGTTTCTTATCTTTTATCTACTTAACTTGTAGTGTAATTTATATAAATAATAAATGAAAGTCATAAATTTGAAGGAATGTATGCAAATTTTATTTTCTAATTTATTTCATATTCCCATAAATTTAGGTGGAACCAAAGGGGAAAAGAAAAAGCGTGTCATAATCCCCGCAAATATATTCAAGCCCAAACAATTTCCTCAATCCAATCTATGAAACTGGATACTCTGGTATAAATTCCTGGTAGGTTGGGCTGAGCGCACCCGATACCGAATGACGTTACACCGATTACGTGGTACATATTGTAAGGGCTCGCGAAGTCCATATTTATCTTGACTTGAAGTGGTCCTCCGGAATCACCCTAGGGATTAAATTTTACGGAACTTTAATCGATTTTGCCAAAAACGTACTAAAAAATAACTTTCTTTTTGTTTACTGCCTGCTTATTGATTCAATTATTTCTAATTACTCTTTGTAGTTACCTGTCCTTTCTTAATATTTATTATATAATCCGTAGATATGGTCTCCATATCAGAATTCCTCTAATGCAATTCATATCAGTATAATGTCTTTCCAAACTTTACAATTTCCTTTTTGTTATATTAGAATCAGAACATTCATTAACAATCTTTTTTTAATACCTTGTAGGCTTAAATTTGTGACCACAATCTTATCTCATGTTAAATGACGATGTGGTCTACGATGGTAAACACTAGATACCTACGGGGGGACTGGTTCTTAAGTGTAGTAGCTCGGACCTTCCACCAGGTGCTTGACGACATATTTCCAAGTTGAGGGTGTTAGCTACCCAGGCGAGCTTGTAAAAACCTCTACCACCATGCTAAGGTTCCATCACAATGTTTTCCTCCACCAAAAGCTCCGACTCAGTTGCAACAGTTCGAACCTACGTCGATCGTCGTGGTGTCCGAACACGCTGCCAGTTGAACCATCATCATCAGTTTTACAATATTAGCAAAAATTGTGCAAACCTGACAAGCATCAACACCTCCGGCCAATTTCCCAGCGCATAGTTGATGGTCCTGCATCCCACACCAGTTCCTATTACATGAAGGACGTAGCAATTGATCGCATACTTTCTCATCTAAAATATCAATCACGGCTGCTTGTAGTTCTGCGGAAGTTTTTAAGCTACCTAAGGGTGAAAGAAAATGAAACTTTTCATTGTAATTCTCTGTGCACGATTATACAAAGGTATTCTATTTTTAGGTTATTTAAAAAGTTTTCTTTGCTCTGTCACTTTAAAAGGTTATATTTTTGAAAATGAACCGTCTCATATAACGTTTTTATCGGTAACGGTAAGTAACGGAATTCGAACCCTTCTATTTTTTTCTACTGTAAATTCACCTTCCTCACAATTAATTATAGTTACGACTTCTCTCTAAGAATCAGTGCTGCAAAATCGTGATCTCCATATTTTAAAATAAAAAAATAACAATGCATTGTATGTGTGGACTTATTTTGAGAAATATAAATTACGACTTTCAACCGTATCAAATAATATTTTTTTATCACGTAAGTTAAACACTTACATTCCCAGAACGTTTTATTTAATTTAAAAAAAATGGCGATAACCGTGTTGTTACGCATATTCCACTATTTTTTTTTTGTAGAGGTTGGTACTGTAGCTTATTTAGTTTAAGCATATTTTTAAATTATCTATTTAGATTATTTAAAAAGGTTCTAATTGGCAACTGTACACTTAAACACTAATATCAAAACTGTTAAAACTTAATGTCATTGTTAATTTATTGTATTATATTGCAGGAATATTTCGAACGGCAATTGTTTATATTCGACTGGCTTACTTAAGTGTTTGCTAAGATAGTATAATGAGGGCATGTAGCAAGTTTATTGCTTTATTAAGGTTTGTAAGTATTCATTTTACGTGAAAACGATATTCGTTTGCGTCATATTTAATATGTTTTTATGATTTATTGTGGTGGATTTTACACTCCGTGTTTTTATACATTATAGTTTTATAAACCTAACACTCACAAATTCCATTGCTTCGTTTTTGCTATGCGAATAGTATGTGAACATACCTTGCTTCAAAACTCCCCAACCGGTTAGCGTGGCGATGGGTCCTAGCTCATTGATATCTCGATAACTCCAAAGGCATGCCGGTTGCACCAGCTGATTGAATCCCACTTCGCGTTCCAATTCCATTAGCGCA
The DNA here is from genome assembly GCA_035772565.1 of Antheraea assamensis. Classification (NCBI taxonomy): domain Eukaryota; kingdom Metazoa; phylum Arthropoda; class Insecta; order Lepidoptera; family Saturniidae; genus Antheraea; species Antheraea assamensis. The sequence goes on from JAQQSE010000045.1 coordinate 7,547,682, forward strand.
ATATCGTAGTATTTCTTCGGTGGTTGGTAATTCGGATGAGAGATTATTTTCGATATGTTTATATCATATATCGATTGAAACACTGAATCATACTGAAATTTCATTTATAAAAATGTATAAAATTTATGTAAATAATGTTTGAGGCAGTTGTTATTATTTATTTTTAATTTACTTTATGAAACGAAGACAAAAACAGCAAATAAGATTACTATCACTCGGATTCTTTTATATCTGGATGTATCAAGTTAAAATATTTCAACGTTCGTAAATTATGTATACGTAGAAAATTATATATAAATATGGCATTTACAGTTATCCATATTAAAACTTTTCTCTATTTTTATTAAATATATTAGAAGTACTTAAGACCTTCATCAACCGTTTTGGCCGCTTTGAACATAGCCGTAAGTTTGGGTTTGTGCGTAGTATAGTCAAGGGATTAATATAATACAAGGTTAAAAAACGGTATTTAAAATTTGCATTTATTTAACCTTAACTTGTCTCGATGCTATACATATAATATCATACGTATTTACATCTAAATTTGTGTTCTGCACCAATATATTCAGAGCGGTCAAGAAGTTTGTCAAGGTCTGTAATGTTAGGAATATACTCAGTCGCAAGCTCTATGCGTCATCGTGTGCACGTGCGTTTCGTTAGCTAATTTTGTTTCGGTTTCAGTAATTATGATTAAACGTCGCTGTGCCATATTATATTGGCTTTGTTTTCAATACTCTAACGCGCAGCTGTAGTAAATTGATTTTGAGAAAACTGAGGCGAATTATTTCATAGTTACTTTAGATTTTTGATTAATATTACTATTTAAAAAAATCTGTTTTTAACTCTTAAACGAAATCATTTTAAATAGCACATTTTATAGGTGAGACGACGATAAGATACAACTTTATATACTAGCAAATGAACTCACCGGTGCTGCAATATTCTTGTGACTGAGCCTGACTATCTTCGGAATAGGATCAGCGAGCGAAGTATCTGCTGCTGATGCACTGGTACAATGTCCCGCTGTCAGAACAAACTTTGAACTGATAAGAGAGCCGCCGCATTTGAAATCCCAAGTACCGATTGCGGCCTTCCAACCTATGGCGCCCTGGCAATGGAAAAATAACTCTATGTGAGAAATAGCGACTGCTTTACTTCGTTTCTGATTATCTGATCATTCATCATCATCGTTATCTACAGTGCCATGACCATTACATTATCACATCATCACATCATTGTCATTCATAGTCCCTCTTTTTGTGTACTAATTATTTCTCGCGAATTCATTCGTGAGAATTAATCTCGTTATTTCATAGCAACTGCGTGGTTCATCTGGAGCTATTGTGGGCCGATTTTTTTTTTATTAGAATTTTGTCACTAATGTTTCAACAGTTGTAAGCTACATTCCTTATATATTATCATTCATACTTTAGATATATAAACAACACTCCGAACAATTTTCTATCTATTAATAAATATCGTCGAAATCAGTTCAAGCGTTCTTGAAATTATATTTTTTTTTCGTAAACCGATTTTGATTAAATATATTGCCTATATATTGCCTCAAGTCATATTTAAGTTATATATGATATACCGATGAAATTTAATGAATAGTTTTAGATATTATAATTTGCAGACAGAAAAACAGACAGATATTTTTTTTAAACATTAATATATTCTGTTAACTTCATAAATCACTTGTAGTTAGTTAATTTTGGGGAAACATTTTTAACATATAAACACGAGGGTCCCATAGTATTATCATGACTTCTAGCGACGAGATTCGATCAAAATAAGAGCATAAAGTTCTTTCTTCATAACATAACATATCTATAAATATTATTATCTGTATCGAATATTGTACAAATATTGTAGATGTAAAATGCGTGAACAATTTTCGACTTTTTTTATTGTTAACACTAAACCATGTGAATAGCAAATAAATAGAAAGATAATAGACAAATACGGGAGAAAAAGGCAATTGACTGTTTTGTCTTCGTCTATCTTTACCTATATAATAAGAAAAAATGGACGTTAATTAGATAGTAATAAAGTTCTAAATGAAGAAGATTTATTTTAAAATATCTAGATGTTGTTATATATAGTAAGAAAATAAAATAATATCAATAAAACACCATATGAGGGAATTCTCCAGGAGTGGTGTCTCGTCCTCCGACAGCAGCAGGGTAAAACAAATTGTCTTTTTTAGGGTATTTTTTGTCAGTACCTGTAATAATTAGTCTGTTTAATATAAATACTGATAATTTTCTGCAAGTTATCTCAAACCATATATTAAAAAATGTCAGGAAATTTCCAGATGTAAAAGTGTGTAATAAAAGAATATGGAGGTAACCACTAAACCATATAAATTCGTTTTATAAACAAAAAAAATCTGAACAGTAGGGTGTCCGATATTTCCTAATTTGTATTTTTTCGAATTTTCAGTATATACGCTAAAAATAAATATCAGACCCAAATTAGCCCTTAATATATTTATCCCATGCCTAAACCGTATACTATTGCTTATGGGAAATATGCATTATTCGTGTAAATAACATGGGATCTTTGTTTTATTTTGTTTTTCTCAGAAACAAATAGAGTTACAATCAAAATCAAGGCATATTTTTATAGGAAATTAAACGCTTTACAAAAAATATCTCTTTTATATTTTTAAATTTATATAAAAATATCGTACGGATTGGTCACATTTTGCTCTAAACTATTATTGGTCTATATAAAATTTGGTAATAACATGCGAATACTTACATTCTTTTGACCTTTTCATTCTTTCCATCATCACTTTTATGTTCCAAATATATTCATCGCATTCTGGAAATTAGAGATAAATAAATAATTGAATTAATGGATGGTATCAAATATGATACCGAGTCTTTATGATAGGGTAATTTTTCTATAGATCATCCATTAATATATATAATAAAAAGATGTTTCGCATCTGGTTACTTAATCTATGTCCGCTGGGATACACCCCGCTCCTCTTCTGTGCCACGACGTTTTACTTAATTAACGTTGTGTAAAAGTATGAAGTAGACTGAAGATGTTATACATATTTTTCGAAAGCATATAATTAACGAGGCCGTTTGAAACAATTATGACTTTGTGGAGCATCTCCTACTGGTGATTTGCCTTGTTAAATTTGTTACTACGAAACCATCACTTTTGTTGCCACTCACATTTAGTACAATAGAAAATGAAAGCGAATCAATGATGGCCTGGTTAGCGTTTTTGGGCACAATGTCGATAGATGTTAGAATTTTGTAATAAGTTGGAGAAGTCGTGATTAAGATATAGTATGGTGGTAGAGTTTTTCTAATGTCTATCTTGCTTCTACACCACCCTCAAGTAGAAAATTTTTCCAAGAGCCTATAGAAGTGTTCCAGCAGCTGCATTCGAGAGAATATCAGGTGAGATTGTGCTAAATTACAAAAAAGCTACAATTGTAAAACTAAAGAAAAAGCAGATCTCACTCGCTTCACTCAGTCGACGTCCCGGGGTCTTAAATTCAGGAAGCGGTGGATTGTAAGGCTTGCAGACTTCAAATTCAGGTTCTGGCTCCAGTGTATAAGGTTGGAATGTATGATCTGATTCCGATTCATTCTGGACAAGGCAAATTAAAAATAACATGCGCATTAAATAACATATACAAACCACCAATAAATAGTATAAAACGTGGTCGTTATGTTGTCTGAGTTCTTCTAAACTACGCAATGATTTTTTATACGTTCTTCACTATCATCTAAAGAACATCTTCTCGAAAGTTTATCGTCATGTTGCTTAATATAGATGAAAGAATTATTGTTTCAATTAAGTATATTTGAAGTTTTTTTTATTTTTGTTGTAGGGATTTTTCTAAGCTCGTCTGATTAGCTGTTACCCCCAAGTTGAAACTTTATCACTAAGCACCTATAGATGAGTTACGGCAGCTGCACTTGAGAACCAATCCGTCTATCTAGGCTAAGCGTATATGGGCCACATCCTGATTTAACATCAGATGACATTGTGGTCAAATATCAAAATGTATAAAGTATAAACAACAAAGTAAAAATATTTTTTGGTAAATATCATTGAGTTACATCAAAATAACGTACTACGGATTTTTTTATCATAATAAGGGACTACAAAAAAGCCTTTGAAATACAATATCTATCTAATAAAGATAATCCACAGTAACCAGTTTTAGATTTTAAACATTATTGGTAATAATGTGTTATTTGTGAAGCTGTTCTAATTAACGTCTTATTGGATGAAACATATTGACTACATGCTCTATCACTACATATTATAAAACAAAGTCGTCCGTCGCGTCTGCTTGTCTGTCTATGTGTTCGTGATAAACTCAAAAACTACTGAACGGATTGTTATACGGTCGTCACCAATAGATAGAAGAATATATGAGGAAGGTGTAGGTATATATTATTTGTCAATGTTTTGAGCAAATTGGTTGAAATGTTGGAAAATGTCAAGCCGCCTGGGAGCTTTCATCGAAAATGCTGCTTAAGTCTTTTGACATATAACAAAACAATTCATAGTGAGATATACCTCTTTTATAGATGTACAAAAAAGTCTCTGATGGCATATACCTATCTTTTAAGGATAGCTTACTATATCCATCTATCTTCTAAAGATATGGTCACATACAATGAGGTAATTGGAAGGCTATTTAGACGGATACAGTATCAATCCTTATCAAATTGAATACATTAGTTGCCTTAAGCATTTTATGCACATAAGTATATATTAATTATTATCAGGGCAGGACAACGTCCGCCGGGCTTGCTAGTATATTATAATTTATGTGCCGCATCCGTGATCGTATGGCGATAATTGAAAACTTGTTTCTGGGGTCATATTTCCAGACTGGTTATTTTATGCACACGGCGTCGTCACTTAACTAATAATTTAACACTTACATAAAAATATTTTAATAGAAAATAATACATATAAAACTATTTTTGGTTTAAATGTCAAGTGACGGTGTTACTAATTTCAACAAAGTCTTACTTCACGTTACTTTGTATAATACTAGATTTTCACCTCAGCTTCGCTCAGTGTATGTAAATTTAATCTATGCTTCGGGGCCTTTAATTTTTTTGTGAGTAAAAGATATCCTATATCCTTTTCTGTATCTGTGACAACATCTATGAATAAAGTTCATGACCATCATCAGTCAAGCAGTTAAGACGTGAAAGCGTTAAAAACAAACAAATACACAATCGCATTTATTATATTAGTTAGAATAAATATAGCTTATAGTTTTAAATAACAAAATAAGTAATCAAGTATTTTTTAGATTGGCTACCATTACGAACCAATAGTAATTTAGTACGGGACAATAGTGGGAAGTCATTAGTAGAGTCAATAGTAGATAATAAATATAAACACCAGTATCCAGTATTATCAAATGTTACAAGTTTACGACCTCGCAAGGTATATGTTACAACAGGTTTTACAAGTTCTTGTAAATTATGTTTATCAAATAATTTCATAAAATTTGGAGATTGTATAAACTAGTATTTTTAATTTATACAACTTTATCATTACTAAATTGTAAAATAATTTCTCTAGCGTATTATATGTGTGTAATAAAAAAATAAGGTTTAATAACTAGTCGAGTTAATATTAATAACAAAAAATTTTTTCGCATAATTTAACTTTATGTCTGAATAATCTATTTTTTTAGCTTCACGAATTATGGTTAAAAATTAAATAAACTCTTAGGCCCGAATTAAAAAAAAAAAATTGTAGTCTAGGCCATTCCTTAACTTTGTTACTTTTTGAACAACAATAAAATTGTCGAAATCTCATTCGAAATCTAAAATTATTCAACTAATTCGTGACAAAAAATATTTTATTTTTTGGCGCATTTCCAGATAAACTATGTAAATACCAGAAAATGTTATTATAACTCTAACGTTATATCTATAATAAACGAAACGAAACGAAAACTTTCCAACTTTTTGGTATCAAGGTAGAAGCCACAAAGTCATTAACGATAAATAAAATCACATACACGGGTGTAAAAGAGTAGGTATTACTATTTTTTTTTGTAAAATACACGTAATGCAAGGCGTGTAACGTTTGACTAAACAGGACACAAGTCAATATAATATTAGCGTTTCAGTTATTACACATGTTATGTTTTTACTTCTTATTGAAGTGAAACTTCTTACAGCATGGTTTGGGAAAAAATTTTGTTACGCGTTACGTATTAAACGTAAGGTAGGTTTGTATTTTTATATTTGTATAAGTATATTTAAGTGTCTGTCTGGATCTAGCAGTATATAGTTAATGAACATTCTTATTTATAGAATTTAATATATATAAGCCACAGAAGTTTCACTTCCTCCACGTGTACATACTGATACACACAGTGTTTTCTTGTGCTATCTTTTCGTTGGAATATTTTTAAAGCATATTCTAACATTCTATTTTACAATAATCTTAGATACATCATCTTGTTCATTACTGGTTGTTTAATAAATAACAAGGACACTTCCTTATAAATTAAAATCTTAAGAAACATCAATAGGATATAGTTAGCAGTTAATTACATTTTTTTTTGTCGTTTAAAATAATGTATTTACTTACTTTTGGTACAATTAAATCAGCGTAACCCCAAATCCATTTGTCGTCATTCTAAACAAAAATACAATTATACAAAAACTTTCACAATATGAAATAAAGCGATGATGGCTCGGTGATTAGCATGTTTCAATACCGCGTCGATCGTCGTAAATTGGAATTCTTACAAATGAGCCAGAGCTCTCGGTGAAAAACAACATCGTGATAAAACTATATCATGCCTTATTCTATGTCCGTCAGGTTAGCTACCACCTTCAAATTAAAAGTCTATCATCAAGCACTTGCGTGTTCCAGAAGCTGCACTTGAGAAATAGTTAATCCCTTTAGGTTTAGTCATATCTTCTTAGATCACATCGTCATTTAACATCAGGTGAGATTGTAGTCAAACGCCATGACCTATAAATATTAAAAAAAATAACCCTACAACCCGCACCATGTCAGATGACCAACCTCCCATATTACTTGGTATTTGTTTAGCGTACTTTCTAATGTATGTATGATTTGTGATGGTTATAGCGTGATGCTATATAATATATAACTTTTCTTAATAAACGAACAAAACAATTCACAAAGAATTCTTCAAATTTGCCTGGTAGAGATTATTAGCCTGTTCAAGCAAACATACAATCACATAAGATTTATCATATTAGTCTAGATTATAATTTTATTATTTATATAACTTAATATATATGTAAAGAAAATTTATCATTTTCTTACCCAGGATTTTGACGTAAACGTTTCCACCGGGGTCAACTTTGCACCCATAACCATCCATACTGAAAAGAAATTACAAGTTAAACCTCATTAATTTGTTATTTTAAGACAGAAATACACCATGAATACGTTAGCAAAGATGTACGTAAGAGAATTACAGTACCCGTGTTTTAATTGGCACGTCGGGAAGAAGACAGAGACGGTCGATTCGGTTCGGTTTCGTGTAGCTTTATCTTTGTTTTATCGCAGTCATTGCGCTGTGCGATTGAGAGAATGCTTTAACCGAAGCAAGCCGCTCTAAGCCGGACGGATGTCTCGCTCTTCTCCCCGACGTGGCAAATCAAATGCCGGGTAGTGTATAAGGATGATTATACAAATTCTATGTGTTTGTAACCATAACCTAGTATATAAGTAATTCTCATTGTTATAAATAATACGTTATGTAAAGGTGACCGCTCCGAACTGGGTTATTCCAGTAATTATTTTGTACTGAATTTTAAGCTTTTTGTTCACATTTAATTATTCCATTGTTATTTTGGTATTTATTGGTAGTTTTTCGTTGGCTCACATATCACTTTGAATTTTCTATGATGGTAATATACCTCGTTGGACTCGAACTGTCTTGTCTCTTTTTTATAGTATCGCGGCATACATCAACTATTATATTTAGAAGTGTCGCGTTCTACGATCAACTTGTATACCTGGTATTTAAGTAGGGTGGTAAGTTGTTTATAACCAGCTGGATCACTAGAAGTATAGTGGCACTGTTATCTCGGTGACTTTTTTAAATTTGACGCTATTCGCTATTGCATATCCAGCACCCAAGAGATTACAGGCCTGTATGACAGCAGTGATGGTGTATATATATCTCGATGGTTGCCCTCGTACTTAAATTGTAATGTGCTTATTATTTATTAACCACAGTGTAATAGTGTAGTCACGTAAAAACAAAAGGATAATTTAAATTGTGAATATAACAGTTACATACTTAAGATACACAAAATGTCTCTTAAGTATGTATCTTTTATATGTAAGCCTATATTTAAAAAAAAAAAAAACTTTATTCAGCTTAGGCCCTGAGAAGGAGCTTATGAACGTCCATCGGTTCGGAAAACAATCTAGTCATCGAAAAGAACCGGCAAGAAACTCGATATGATTTATCTTTTCATTAAACATATTTTAAAACATAGTTATAAACATAGATACATATAATTACATTCGGTTTTGGTGGATGCACAGAGAGGGCGTCATTTCCAGACGTCACCATTGTTCACATATTGATCCACCCTGTAATAGCCTTTATACATTAAAACGCGCTTGACATGGTGATTGAACTTAGTATCCCGCAAATCGGAATGTGCTTTGGAATTTTGTTATAAAACCTAACATTATTACCTAAAAAATTGTTACCGGTCCTAATGAGCCCAAAACATGGAATGAGCAATTTGTTATTATTTTTTCTATTTAGATTACAGATGCTTTGCTTATCTAAGTTTTTGGGGACGTGCATTAGATTTTCAAGTATTATTGTGAGGGCGAAGTTAGGATAGATAAGATACCTGGAACTTAGCCTTTAATGATTCGCAAGGTCCCATATAATAAATTGCTCAAACTGCTCGTTTTTGTTGTAAAAATATGGTGTCCACCTCAGTTGCTGTCCCCAACACCAAAAGCGAAGCAGACCAACCTAACAGTGGCAATATCTTTTAGTTGGCAAATCTATCGAACTGCAAATGCAGCAGAACTTAATCTTCCTGCCAATTTTTTAATATGAGGACACCGTTGTAATTTAGAATCAAGTGTAAATACCCAAGAATACGGTATTGTCCACCAACCCAACTAGATTTCCTTCGATCTCTATTCTCCTATCAATACATGAAACATTAGGTAAGGTAAACCTTATGCATTTTGTTTTGTCTGCATTTAGCAATAAATTATTTAATGCAAACCAATGTGAAATTTTATTTAAGGTATTATTTAGATATCTACACTCGGAATCTATTCTTTTTACCTTGAATATAAGCGAAGTGTCATCCGCGAACAGAACAATGTCAACACAGTTATCAACCACTAGCGGCAGATCATTTACCTATACCAAAAATAGAAACGGCCCTAAAGTGCAACCCTGTGGGACGCCAATTCGAGTCGACGATCCCACAGACGTTACCCCGTTTATACTAACTTTGAGACAGCGATCTTTTATATACGACACCAGAAGGTCGAGAGAAGCTCCAGGAACACCATAATGTTTTAATCTCACAGTTCATAGTGTTTTGATTCCATAAACCATAGAAAGTATAATACTTATTGTATTATGTGGAATTAATAAAAGTATATTAAAAAAATACCTGTAAATAAAAAACTGATGAGTGCACTATATCCTTTCATAATTCAAGAGTTAATAAAACTCTCAAAACAATTTAATTTTGTATTTAAAATGTATGATTTTATTATAAAGCTGAATGCACGTGTAACCTTCACTAGATCTCGGGGCTTTATATTATCAGTCCAGACACGTAATTATATACTGTATTCGCGGTTCGTTTCTACATATACGCATCTATAAGTATTCGAAGATATTCTACACCCGCCTTTATAGAGATTTAGAGAACTCAGTTGCCAATTGTCAACTGTTCTATTATTGAGGTACGTTTATATTGTAGCGGCATAAAGTGACGGTATAGTACCTGATGATAAGTGGTTATGGCTTAATGGTAGAGTATAAAATTCTGGCAATCGGCCAGAGTTTTCGGTGAACTATAGGAAGCTATTGTCTGGTGCTAGGAATGTTTCTAAGCTTGTGTAGCTATCAGTCTTATATTATAAAATCGGTTGTTAAGCACTTATATACGCAATACAATAGCTGCACGGGACTACAAGATTCAACATGAACCAAAAGAATTACTTCGTAGAATGGTTCAATAGAGAAATGGCAGGATGACATCACAAGGACAGCAGGACCAAATGGACTTCTTTGGAGGAGGCCTTCACTAGAGAAGGGGTTCTTGCAAATTATTATTTTTTTCTTATTAAATACAAATTAAGCATTAGATTAATTATGTATATAAATTAGGATAATTATATCATAAATAAAATAGAAGTGTGTCTGTTTTTACCATAAAAATAACAGCTTTTTACTAAATCGATATGAAAGTACATACGGTTCTCATGACAAAAAAGCATTTTTAAATATTTTTATTCGTCTGTCTGTTTACTTATTTCGGTTAATTTTCAAAAATTGGACCGATTTCGACGGGATTTTCACTATCAGATTGCTGCTAAGATACACTTACGCCATCTCTATTCTAGAAATAAATTATAGTTCGGCGCATATGTAATAAACTGACGAATTATTGTTCAGTACCGTGCGGGCCCCACGCACTGGTTTATATTAAATAATATTTTTTTCCTAAAATCTACGTAGACGAAGTCACGGGTAACAATTAGTTTTCAATAATTATTTTGCCAATTACTCCCATATCTATTATTTCCCCCTTTCTATTCTATTATTTTCTATTTATATTTTTGTATATTTAATTAAAGGTTGTATGAAGCTTGCGATATCAACAGGAGTCCCCAAATATGTATAGAAAAACCTTTTTTGTTTACATTTATTTAATTTGCAAGTATATAGTCGAGAACATTTAAATTTTATTCTGTTATTTGGAACTCTACATTATTGAAGGTCTTTGGTTGAACTTGACATAACAATTAAGCCGTTAATAAATGTGAATACTCGGGTCTTCCCTTTAGTTTAATAAATCAGAGAGAGATGGCGCTAACATATAGTAATATTAATAAAGTAGTTTTTTTTTGGTTTTGTCAAATTATACATGCGAATCTTACTTGATATTTTATGGTTTAGGAAATACGATTGTATAAATTCCGTGTCAATGATTTTCTTCGACTATATATTATAATTTATCAAACGAAGGGAGATTTCGAGAATATTTGTTTGTAACCTTATATTATATTTTAAATTATGTTTATTTTACCTTGTATATGAATTCAAAAAGATTAATCGACTTATCCAGACCCAATGTTATATTTTGAAACGATGACGGCACAATGTTGGTATGTACAGATACCGCGTTGATCGACGTAGGTTCGAATGCCTACAATGAATCAGAAATTTTGGTTAAGAAAAATATCGTCTTGAGACCATAGCATATTGGTAGAGTCAAGACAGTTAAAATAAAATATGTAGTCAAGCATTTGTACCTTGTTACAGTCATTTAAGAGCTGATTTTTCCGAGGCTTTATCCAGTTACCATTTTTGGTTACATCTTCGCTTAATATAATAATTAATGTGATTATTGAAACTGTGCGAGCAATTAGTGTTCAATACTATTGACTACATTCTATTAACTTGTACTCCCATATTAGGTTTCTATTAGCTGGTAGTGGACAACAAATACTAACAATACTTAATTATTATTGATTGTCTACTATTAGCAGGATTCTATAAAATGGTGATCGATGAGTACGCACTACATACTGTAGGTACACATAGTAGTTGGGTTATTTTTCAACCGTTTTTTCTAACTGACTTAATTTAGATTAACTTAGTCGTGAGATACAAGGGGTCAAGTGGGGATGAGATACTTGTACCTCGGCACCGCAGGGGGTGGACCCACAGGCGAATACAGTTCCCTCGTGGAGCCTTAGCCTGCCTCCCAAGACCGTCAGTGCGTGGTGAAGAGCCACATCCTACACTAGGTGACCCTGTCTAGCAGAACACTACGGATCTAGGCTAGAGAGCCGATAAACACTCCTGGGGCTCGGTTCCAGAACCGGGTCGGGGCGTATACCCCGGCAGATGGCGCCCCTCGCAGTACCCCTCTGCTTATCAGAGGGGACAGAGGATGGGGTAAGGACGGGTCTGCTTCGGTTCGCCCGTCAGAGGGTGGAGGGAGAAACCTCCTTAAAAAGTGACCGTGGGAGAAAACCACGTAAAAAAGTTACAGACCGGTGTGCCTTCGGGTGGTGGGAAGCTAGAAAACCTCGGTAAAAAGTCACCGTGGGAGAAAACCACGTTAAAAAGTTACGGGTGTAGAGGAGACAACCTCGTTAAAAAACAGACGGGAGGCCTTCGGGTGGAGGGAGGTAGAAAACCTCATTAAACAGTTGCCGTGGGAGGAAAGCACGTTAAAAAGTGACAGAGGGACGGCCTTTGGGCGGAAGGAGAGGGAGAAAATCTCAAGAAAAAGTTACCGTGGGAGGAAACCACGTTAAAAAGTGACAGAGGGGAGGTCTTCGGGCGGAGGGAGAGGGAGAAAAACCTGATTAAAAAGTTCCTGTGGGAGGAAACCACATTAAAAAGTGACAGAGGGGTGGCCTTCGGGTGGAGGGAGAGGGAGAAAACCTCGTTAAAAGTCACCGTGGTAGAAAACCACGTAAAAAAGTTACAGGTGGTGGTGGTTGGAGGGGGTGACCCCTTGACTGCCAAACCGGACCAAGGAGGGAAGGGGCTGGAGACCTGATTTTCCATTGCACATTGGTTCCGTAGACGGGTAGGCAGCTTGACCGGTCTGTCGTCGCGGTCAGGACGTTCGCAATGGGCCTTGTCGCCGGGGTGGCATGGTGCTTGCTTGTTCGATCCTGTGCCACTCCATAGCGCGGCAGACGGTATCTCGTGGGTTTTTTTAGTCAGTAAGAGTCTGAAAAAAGAAAAAGTTGTCAGATACAAAATACATGTATAAGATCGTGAAACATACATGCTTGGTACACATGTATATCACGAATTCATATTTGTATGAAATGGATAGTTTAGCTTAATTAGTTAGACTCGGGATATTCGGCGACAGCCCAAGCCAAGGCGTGCTGTACTCCCTTGTGCTAGTCGCCTATATAAAATCGGGTGAGTGCTTTAAGAGCTTCTTAGTAGTCCGGTGAAACTATAGAGGCCTTGCCAGGTAAACAGTGTAGTCAATTCGAAAAAAAATACTTACGATATACTGTTAAGTAAATCGTCATATAGTTCACATCTATGTTGGTACTCTGTAACTATAATTTGGATTAGTGATTCTGCAATTGACATGATGATAGTAATCATGAATTACAAAAATAATCTGTTTATCCCATCGAACAGTATGAATAGGTTAGGAAAAATGTATTTATTTTTATATTCAGGTTGAGATTGATAATTTATTTAATAAAATAAAACTATAAAATACAGCAATCGTCCATCTTGTGTTGGACACCAATGAGAGCGAATTATGTCACGCTTCAGCAATCGTCATTTTGTACTAGGGCTGTTGATATTTTTATTATATATATTATACAATTTATCATTCATATTTATAACGCGAAATAACTAATTTGTTGCTTTGTTCACGTTAAGTTCTAATCTATGACATATAGTACTCTGTAGTTCACTCGTTATGCGCTCGCTGTTTATATTGTCAATATCATGACATCATAAATAGACGCCATGACATGGGCAAGCGTTTTGGCACGCATTTTAAATTTAAAATTACATTTGCGTTTATTTTGTAAAAAATCTTTGTTTTCTCCAAAAATATGTGTTTCGGCAATAGTATATATTCTAGAGTATTATAGGACAGTAATTGGAAATCAGTCATCATGCCAATTACTGTTCAAGTATTTTTTATTAATAAAACAAATTGCTTGTAATATAGTAAAAATTATATCAGCCCTGATGGGGTCATAATTAAAGAGTTGTCACTGTTATCGCAGTATACATGATATAAATTTAAATTCTAAGACAGATTGAAAATCTTTAATACGTGTTAGCATTTATATTTCTGTTTCCTCAAAACAACGATAAAATGCGTTAACGAGGCGGCCGATGATTATGCATAACACGTTGACCCTTGGATCGTAAAATTCTTCACTTCTGTTAATATTCTGTGACTGTATTCAGAGTCATGTCTATGTATTTGCGTGTGTCTTTAAGTATTCATTTTATTTTATGCATTTTCGATTGATCTCAGTCGATGACAACGATTTAATGGTACGTATATTATATAACATCATTATACATAGTTTTAATTTTGTCCCGCCGTTGTTTCTTCAATATGGACACGTTGGATTTATCGGAATTTGAATAATAATTTTCTATAATATTTCAGAGGTAGCCCAAGATAAAACAGTTCAGTCAGTTCTTTTTCTCACGTGTCTGTTCGTCTTACTTCACGCTCCTTCGTCTACAATCTACAATATTTAGAAACAGATATCAAAAAGAAATACGGATAATAATACCTATATATTAAGATGTGAAGAAAAAAAAAACTTATTATTATGGTCGAACTTAATTAAAAAAATTAGTGTGTGTGTGTGTCCATTCTCGTCTACGTGTTACCGGTTTTTCTTTGCATCACACAGTCCCACAAAAGTAGCTTGACTTAAAAACCGGTATACGATTCGTGACGTTTATGGTTAATATACGTGTATAGTAATAATAAAACGTATTGTTCATTAAAGTCGGAGTGTTGTATGTGAGTGTTGTGTGATGGATTACTTATTTGTTTACGTTGTATTTATTTATACGGGTATAGTTTATTGTTGTTATTCAATTAAGTACAACTTATAGGAGGTGTATTAAAATAAGATCTTTTAAGCTTTACGAATCATTTGCGACTCCATACGCGTTAGAATTATTGAAAAATTTCGAATTTTATCCCGCGTACTTTAATTAATTCTAACAATTAACCGCGGTTTTGCGCGTGATTTGTACGCTGCTATTATATTCGAATCGTTATTTTAATTCATTAAAATAGGAGTATAGTTTGAAATTCTAAAAGTATTAGTTGTAATATGATGAGCTTTACATCACTTTTAAAACTATCAGTTTTCCAAAACGTCATGGAAATCATTTGAGAATAAAAATGTTTTTCTTATTCACGATGCCTAGAAGAGTTATTGACAATTCTTAGACTCTATCAATTTGTAAAGTAGATATACTACTCGTATACCATATTTCATGAAATAGGTCAAAAATATGTTTTTTTTTAACGATTTCTTGGAGTACTTTGGCAATATTATAATAATTTTAAGTATAAACTTCTTCTATACAACATTTTATAAAACTCGGTTATTTTGTTTTTGTGTTTAATACGGATATACATACCGACAAACATTTTTTAACGTCATTTTCTTTATTTATTTATAAAAATTATGTTTTATATTTTGCAAGATCTTTATTTGTTTACTTAGAATTTTATTCGTCGTCAGTTTGTCTATATATAAATAAAATTTAATCGTCTATTATTTTCCTACAAATTTTCGAAATATCTTAACCGATTTTGACAAGGCTTTCACAATATAATTCAGGCTACATATGATTTCTCCTTTTTCATGGGGGTTGGGCAGTAATGATAAAATTTAAATCCTACGATTTTTTTTAAAACTCTTTATATTTTAATAACTACTTATATATCGCAAACTTTAATAGACCGAAAGTGAAAAAAATAAATATGTGATAACCAAAAGTTTATAATATGTATTACTAATATCCATGCTTCTTTTTTATATGTAAATCAATGATAGAACTTGATACATGTTTGAATTTTCCATAAATAATGAATTATGTGATTACATTACAGCATTATCGACTACAATTATAGCACAAAGTGAAAATGAATATGAGAACACACTCGAAAGAACCAAGATGGCGGTAGGATTATTTGTTCTGGATATAACATTAAAGTTTTTTATGTACGTTACTGATATTACAATTACAGCAATGTTTGTAATCTTTCAGATTGAAGATCGATGGATCTGGGGTGTGGCTGAACCTATTACATATGCAGTAAGATTTTTTATTTTGTACTATGATTATTAGTAATAGTCTGTGCTACCATTTATGTATATTCTATCAGATTTGTGGTTTGGAATACCATCTTTGTAACAATGAAATTCAAGTCCTTCAGTTTTATTACACATAAGGTCTTTGTTGGAACGATTTGTGTGCTAGCGATTGTTTTCAACTACAGTCTTTAGGTAAGAACACAACACTATGTTTACTGTAGATTTCTATAAAATAAGTAGTGATGCTATCACATCGTAGTTATTCTTTACCATTTCTAAGAAATATTTTTTTATTTTATTTGTTTCCAATTTCCTTCATAATAAACGTAATGTTTTGGTAATTTAAAATAATATCTTTATAATTTATAGCCTATGTGTTATTCTGGCGTTTTTGATGATGTACACGCTATATTATTACAAAGTTTTATTAACACCCGTTCAGTTCATTTGTTTTTTTTGTGGAACATTAACCAATATCGATCCATCGTAACAAATTTTTCACTTATATTAAATATAACGTATAACAAGTATTTCATAATACAGAAACCACCAGGAACCACGGATATGGCCACGCTGCAGGCGAGGTTTCAATTAACGACGGTTACTCCAGTGACTACAACTAAGTTAGAGAATGAGAATTGCAAGCCGTATAATCCATCTATGAAATAATTTATAGCCTAGTGTTATTCTGACGTTTTTGATGATGTACACGCTATATTATTACAAAGTTTTATTAACACCCGTTCAGTAGTTTTTTTTTGTGGAACATTAACCAATATCGATTCATCGTAACAAATTTTTCACTTATAATAAATATAACGTATAACAAGTATTTCACAATACAGAAACCACCAGGAACCACGGATATGGCCACGCTGCAGGCGAGGTTTCAATTAACAACGGCTACTCCGGTGACTACAACTAAGTTAGAGAATGAGAATTGCAAGCCGTATAATCCATCTATGAAATAATTTATAGCCTATGTGTTATTCTGACGTTTTTGATGATGTACACGCTATATTATTACAAAGTTTTATTAACCCCCGTTCAGTAGTTTTTTTTGTGGAACGTTAACCAATATCGATCCATCGTAACAAATTTTTCACTTATAATAAATATAACGTATAACAAGTATTTCAAAATACAGAAACCACCAGGAACCACGGATATGGCCACGCTGCAGGAGAGGTTTCAATTAACGACGGCTACTCCGGTGACTACAACTAAGTTAGAGAATGAGAATTGCAAGCCGTATAATCCATCTATGCCTGACTTTAGAGCTCCAAATCGGCGGATCAGTGAAGTCAGTAAGTTTTTATTCCCATTATTTTAAATAAAGTCTCGGATTTTTTGGGTTTTAATAACAAATAAAGAATAAAAAGAGTTGAACCATTTAATTATCATATTGACTGACAAAAATCTGATGTCGAGGGAAAGTACGAGCTGAATCACACTATTGGGCGACGACATCTTGGTGATTTAAGCCGTCAAGGAATCAATAGTTCAGTTATTCAAGTTATAAAGTGGTATAATAAACATATTTAACAAGTAGTCAGGTTACTTTACTTTTATATCAATAGTTCTATTAATTTAAAAAAGGGTGCTTTTATAAAATCCCAATGCAAGTGAAACTTTTTTCAGATCCTAAAATTACTCGATTTAGGGTATTAAAATCTCGTTTTTCAATCTACGTATGAGATTACGGAATACATTATAAATAAAAACATTCAGATGATAGATGCATTTTAAAAACCGAGCACAATGTGTTTATTGAAACCATTGAATTATTTTTAATTTACCCCCACTCCGCGGCCGATTATAATATGACTGCGGATAGATGGACAAAAAAATTTAAGGGGATGTAAAAAGGTTTCACTTTAAAAAGGAGTACATATACGAGTATTTGTCTGAAGAATGTTGGATATCATCATATGAAATAACGGCCACGGTAAGCAAGACAGCTACAAATTGCACTGAAGACACCGTAATAGTTTGTATTTTATTTTATTTCATTTTTGGCTACAAATATTCTATATTATTACTGACATTATCAAGTAGGTAATAATAATATATGGCTTGTGATTATTATAATGTTCAAGCAAGATGTTGGCCCCTTGTTAGAAATTTCCAGGGACCAGGGAACAATAATAGCATCTCGGAATTCAGACTGCCTGGTATTATTCCCCATCCATTTTTTTATTACACAACGACCGCACTATATTAACTAAAGTACCACCATGACAAGCTATGTATTCATGTATTTTTATTTATAGAGTGCCAAGAATACATTTGGAAAGCTGAACTCATATCCACGCAAGAAGAGAGGAAAAGAAATTGTAAGAAAATTTCCAATTTTTAAATAACTGTAGCTTTTGTTTTAATGTTGTGACCTAGGATGATGGCATATATTATGTTTACTGTAAACGAATTATCACATATAGACAGATAGACGGTATTTACTATTATGATAGTTTGTAACTTAGAGGCCACAAGATAAGGTGAAATATATTTGTCCTAATAGAGTACTGATATAATAACTAACTTCCTTTGGAAGATGCATCTCATTTTGCTTAAAGTCTTCTATATTCGAAAAATTCTTCATTTTCTGAAATGTTGAACACTATTCACCGTTTTATGTTTTTAGGTGACCCGTTTGAAAAGTTTGATGATTATTTCTTAGGAGGTCTTCCAGCGTTACCACATCAGTTCCCGCATATGGTAAAAATAAAAATCTATGTAACTAATATTTGTGTTGATTTTCCTGAAAATATAACTATGTATTTATTTTTGGGGTAATTCGCGATATTCGATGACGATGCGAAGAGAAATTGTGTGTACGTTCACTTAACAAGGCAGCATGGATTCATTAGTTCAGAGAGCTGCGTGTGCGACGTGAGGGCTGCTCACCCTGCGAGGGAGCGCGGAACTCGTGCGCTGCGGCTGGTACCTTTAGCCACGCTTCTAATCGTCCGACACGATTGAGCTCCAATGGGGTAACGATGTTTGTCATCGGTGCCACACTCTTATTATTGCATTAATCTCTGCCAATGCTGTCAGACTTTGTAATCGTTATCATTGATTGTTAATTAATTTCTACCAGGGCGCTGTTGGCTGGAAATCTGTAAAAGGAACCTGGGTATTTAAGTGTGGAAGTTTCTTGATTAGCTCTAACTTTGTTGTAACCGCAGCACATTGTACCAGTGCCTCAGAAGCTGACGCTGATATAGCAGATATCTATCCAAAAATAATAAGACTCGGACATGAAAATATTGATTCTGAGGTGAGACACTTCGAATGGTATTAAGCAGCTGCTTTTAATTTTTACGTTACGCATAGGTGCCTTCAATTAATAAATTTCATTCTTTTGTTGCAATTTTTTTTCCAAAGAAAATTTGATAGTGTAATGTATATCAAATATAAATCAAAGTGCATGTATGGCCAAATTAGCTCCACACATAGTCATTCCACGTAAATATTTAGCTTTTTTTAAAATTCCTAAACCTCTAAACAATATTATTAATATTATTCTTCTTTTTTAGTTCCCTGATGAAGATAGGAGAATTGACGTAAATATATCAAGTATTTTGACTTATCCAAGTTACAAATCACCATTAAAATATAATGATATAGCATTAATGAAGTTGGCAAAGAAAGTGGAATTTTCGAACTCTATTGCGCCAGCATGCTTGTGGGTTTCAAATGATATAACCAAACTAGGAAATATTGGTACTGTAGCCGGATGGGGAGTTTTAAAAGAAGGTATAAATAATTATTTATAATTACCATTATAATTTTTGGTAAAAGTTCACCACTAAATTTCAAATATGGCTCGATACTTCAATGAACGTTATATGTAAACAACATAATTATAATATTGTACGATGACAAGATTGTATTTGGACGAAATATTAAAAAAAAAACTCCACCGCTATGACGTCAACACTACGGTCTAGTGGTGTCGACACCTAGCTATTAGTGGTATCAAGGGTTACACCGCTCGATTATCTCTCACCAATAACAGATAAAGAACAACATTCACCTATATAGTCCAGACCGTGAAGCTGGAACACGAATCCGTCGCAGTGCCGTCCATTTTACATTTCAGCCGTTTCAAATATTACCTATTGTTTAGCATATCGCTGTGCACATAATATGTAGTTTTAGAAAAGAGTTTGTATAAAAGCAACTGTTTCCAAATGTAGCGACCAACGACTTTGTTTTTGTGTAGTGTAGTACCATAGTGCTAACGGTAACTGCAACGTAAGGTGATTTGCTAAAGTTTAGTTTCTTATGTTGATTCCAGTGTAACGCTCATAATTTAGACGCGCCCATTGATATTGACGATCAAAATTTAATTACTGAATTGCTCCAAATAACTATATTGATCTAGTGCATTGATAGTCTACTTTCACGAAATAAATCATTACTACTATTATAAAGAGAAACAATTTGATTTCTGTCTGTTAAAGTAACACTTAACAAATCTGAAAATTCATCGGGGATTAACAAGGCCTGTATATTATTTTCAAAATCTATTTTAACGCAAGCAGAAATTCCATATCATATTATTATTAACATTTAATAATTTTCAAAGAACAGGTAGTTTCGATATTTCACTACAACTCCAAACTGGTCAACTTACTGTTATTGATACCGAAAAATGCAACGATCTGTTGAAAAAGTTCTGCAATAGAAATTGGTGTGGAGTGGATAACAATCAAATCTGTGCTGGTAATTTGACCGGTGGCGTTGACGCCTGTCAGGTTTGCAATTTTCTATTACAGTTTATTATTTTAATGTAGTAATTTTGATATAATAGTATTTATAGATGTTCCGTTGGAATCATTTTAAAATGACACGAATGACATAAAGTAATCGTAGATTGAGAATATAGAGTCATAGAGTTGGCGGCTGGAAATGAATTATGAAATGTGATGAATTTGAAATGAAAAGTAATACATAAAGTTCCAAAAATGTCGCTTTACTTCAAGTTGGGCGACAAATGAGTAATGAATAATAAAGTGGTATATATATATGTTCTCAGAAATAGCAGATTTCTTCTTTGCTTGCATTCCATACATTATAATCTTTGTGTAATTTGTAAATTATGCAGTATTTGTCATTTTGCTGTATTAATACATTGTATTATACTGTGTTTGGTTAGTATATATTCAGTAGATTTTGGCTGAAAAGTAACAAATATTCACCAATTTCCACAAGCTTTCTAGGATAAAATAGGATTAATTTATTGTAAATTATTCTATTATTATGAGTTTGTTCCATTTTTATTATTATATTTACAGGGTGATTCAGGAGGTCCGCTGCAAGTAAAGATTCCTTCCAAAAGTGATTGGAATTTTTATCATGTAATTGGAGTGACGTCATTTGGAATTGGCTGTGGTCAACCAAAAATTCCTGGTGTTTACACAAAAATATCCAGTTTCATCAATTGGATAGAGAATATAGTATGGCCATCGAAATGGTAGAAAGTTATTGTAATAAAAGTGATTTTTGCTGTGACATTTCATTTTAATAGACTTATTTAGTATTATCCATTTGAAGGGATAATACTCTACCCTTTTTCTTCTACGTCAGGGTATAAATTTATCCATAATTGTAGTAGCATTTGTTATTTATATATTTTTCTTAGTTGTGACGGCCTTCATTTGATTAGGTGTGTAGGAGGTTGAATTTTCTTCCGAACTTGGTTAGCTTAGTTTAGTTAAGCTGATAAATACCAAATAAATGTTTGAGTTTGTGAGGCACACATTCTGGTACACATGTGTGCTTCACTAATTCGTATATGTATGATTAATTTAGCTATGTTAGCTTAGATAGATTCACGTTGTTGCATCCGAGGTAACAGCCCAAGCACCCTTGAGCTTATTGTTAAGCGGCCGAGCGCCATGAGACCAGTATCGCTGCTATTAGACCGGTAACGCTGTAAAGGCCCCTCAGGCCAACAGTGTGTGTGTGTGTAGTTAGTTCGGAAAGAAAAGGTTGAACTTTTTGTTGAAGTGTGTCATGTAGATTCAATTATGGCGCAGGAAATAGAAAAATCGACTCTTAGGTGTGTGAAAGTTTAATTACAGTAGGAGTATTATAATACACCTATTTTTATCACAAAACAGAGTTGTTTGCGCTACTTGGTTCTAGACTGAAGAGTGTGGTTAGTCGTATGCACTATCAAACAATTATGATTGGCCTCAGGACTGCGATCGTAGACTCTTGTTAACACTTAACGAATGCACTGCACGTATGCCCATTTGCTACTGAGTTACATAAAACAAATAAATCTAAAGTCTAACTCTGATATACGATGAAATACGACCATAGAAAAAAGAATATTTGCTTTTACTTCATTATATTAACGTAAATATTGATTTATGAATATTTGAATCTACTCCAAAAGAGTCTTGACAAGGTGTCCATGAATAAAAGTTTCATTCAAGCAGTTAATTTTAATGACGTAGTCATTGATATGTGTGTTGAAAATCAATACCTTCGATATAATTTAAATAAAATATCATGACCTTCATCTACACATTACGAATCCGGTTCTTAAATTTACATATTATAAAAACATATTTGATATGGTTATGAGGATAAGGCGCTATAGTATGTTTATCATTAGAATTAGCTTAAAGTTCACCTTCCTTAGGGTATATTTGTTTATTTCTATTTACGGCCTCCGCCAAACTTTGCGCTCTGAAAATAGTTGCTCAGACTACAAATATAGATATATAATTACTTGTTATAGTATATGTTATACCATTAAGACAACTTCACAATAAATAAATGCCAATTTTAGATTTCTATAATAATATTTTAAGATTGTGTTAAACTCTTGAGTACATTACACTCAAGACCGAACTTACGACTATATTCAGAGCGGCCAAAAAGGCTGGCGAGTACTGCATTGTCACGTCATTTCGTCACTAACGTGTCGGTAGGTATATCATCACCAGCATCATCATCATCATCATCATTAGCCTGTAAGAGACCCACTACAGGACCATAGGCCTCTTCCTGAAGGAAGACATGGGCATAATCACCACGTCAGCCCACGACGTATTGGCTATTTCAAACTTTGAGAAATCCACAGTTCTATATTGTTCCCACACACACAGTGGTACTACTATAACAACGTTTCTCAGGTTTAGGTTCCTCACTATGTTTTCCTTCGCTGCCAGCCGATAAGCGTTACCAATTTAAATTATGAAATGTACGCGAATTCCGAAAAAAATATTTGGTACTTGCCGGGGTTTGAACCTGCGGACATCGGATTGATATTCCACCTCAAACAACTAGACCACCACTACTTTTATATTTTTACGGTATATATGTAGATCTCAACTTGAAAGTTCTAGTGTCATTATAAGTGTAATTTACGCTGTATTTAGAAATAAACAATAAATAAGAAGCGATCGTTCAAGTTACTAACATTTTATATTGAAATGTTTTCGTTTGTTTTTGTACATAAAATAATAATAATATAAACGTACAAA
The DNA here is from genome assembly GCA_035772565.1 of Antheraea assamensis. Taxonomy (NCBI): domain Eukaryota; kingdom Metazoa; phylum Arthropoda; class Insecta; order Lepidoptera; family Saturniidae; genus Antheraea; species Antheraea assamensis. The sequence goes on from JAQQSE010000045.1 coordinate 7,571,279, forward strand.
AACATAACAACATTAAATTTTTTTGAAGATTCATTTTATTTTTATAAAGATAAATTAATTTGATTTATCCATTTCAAAACATTCTTCCGTAAATTCCAAATTTAGATTATCAGAAAATAATCCAATGGGGTGTTGATGTGAGGCAGGCAGCAGATCGTAAAAATTAAGCCAAATCGTACATGAAAACATGTTGTGCAGACCCTATTTAGATTGGATGTGGGTGATAAAGATAGTGATGATAAAAATGATAATTATCATAGAAAATAAAAAAAAATCACTCTGTAATTCATACCCAATAGAATTGCATTAGGCTGAATATGAAAAAAGTGTATAATTAATTACATAAAAAATGTTTGACTTAATATATGTCATGACTGTTCACATAAACTTTTAGAAATTAATAAAAAAACCCTCTCTATATTTAATCTATTTATTTTATTTTGTTGACATTTCCTTAAACAAGACCACGCTAGAAATTAAAAACTTCTAGTATAAATTTAAAAAAATTAAAAAAGGATATATTTATTGCGCCCAAACTATACCCTCTATCCAATCAATGAAACTAGACACTCTGGAATAAACTCCTGGCAGGTTTGGTTGGGCGCATCCTACTCCGAATGACGTCACACCGATGATGTTATACATATTGTAAGGTGTTTCTATATCCAAAGGAATTTTCACTTGTAACGGGCTACCAGAATCACCCTGAAAACAAATTAAGTATAAAAATTAGGTGCATATAATAAATGATTCATATGATAATATAGGCATATATAAATATTCATGGTACTCAGCAAAATGTAAAAAAATGAAAATTTAATAAGGTGAATTTTGACTCGGTTGAAATTAACAGTCAATTTTATACTGTAGTATAGATGTAAGGTGGTAGGACTTATAGTAAGCCACCTTCAAGTTGAAAATCTGTCACAATGCACCTGTTAGTGTGTTTCGGCACTTGAGAGCTAGTCTCCTTCTACGTTTAGCATGCTTACAATATTGGGTAACATTGGGTGAGTTTGCAGTCAAACGCTAAAGTTAAAAAGCATAAAAAAGAATACACTAAAACTTTATATCAGGTTTAGATTTGTAACCAGATCAAGACTGATAGTTTTATATATATTGAGACATGTAAACTGAAGGCTAAAATTAGATTTAATTTCTTTTTTGATCGAAATAGCCCCAAAAATTTTAATGATGTTATGCCTAATCAGTTCTTATACTTTTTTATTATTTACCTGACATGCATCAACACCTCCTGCCAATTTACCAGCACAGAGCTGATGGTCTCTTACACCACACCAGTTTCTGTTGCACCAAGCTCGTAGGTATTGTGCGCATTTATTAGAATCTATTATATCCAGTACAGCTGCTTGAAGTTCGGGTGATATATCAAGACTGCCTAATTAGAAAAAATTGCTTACTATTTATTTTATATATATTTATACTATTGTTTACTATTGACCTATTTTTATGACTTGCTAGCATTGACCAGTCTTGAATTACCATTGTCTATCAAATTTGAATTGATGAATGGTATGAGAATACTTTGAAAGGTGGCCAACGCATATATATGAGATAATATTACTTACATCGTCGGACCGTTCGCATCATCATTATCATCAACCTGTAAGAGTCCCACTGGAGGAGCATAGACCTATCCCGCAGGAAATTATTGGCATAATAGAACCACGCCAGCCTACGACTCTCAAACTCTGCGAAATCCACAGGTCTATATTTTTCTCACATAGGGTGATACTACCTTTCTTTGGTTTAGATTTTCTCACGATGTATTTCTTCACCGTCTGCCAATATTGGTTCCAATTTAAATTAGTAAATATATGCGAATTCCGAAAAAATCGTTGGTACATACCGGGGTTCCATCCTACGGACATCAGATTGATATTCCACCGGTCAAACCACTAAACCACTACGACTTTTACGACAATTAAGTTTAAAAAACTATTAAACTCGATTGGACTTGCTTAATTCATAGATGAAGATGACGTCTTACGGTTAAAAACACAGTTTTATGTCACTATGCCCATTAGAATTTTATTTAAATTACATACATATATTTTGTAAAATACATTCGATTTTCAGATCTTCATTTTCGAGAACTACAATTTCTTAAGATAGTGGGGTTTTCTGAAGTCGCAAACTTCTTCTAGTAAGCCTTAGTCGACCGATGGCATTAAAACCAACAAAAAGCAGGCTATTCCCCAAATTCAGCCGGATGTATGCGGCATAGTCATTAAAAATTGAACCTCTCGGATCCGCGCTACCACAAGAAGCCGCGGCGGATATTTGGACGATTTCAAGTTTGGAGAACGCTTTACATGATTTAACTACGGAAGTCATACAGTTTTTCAGATATTCGTTTTTTTGCTAACAGTTTTAAACAATTTTAGCGTCAAAAGCAATTTACCTTGAGCTAATACACCCCATCCAGTCAATGTGGCAGTACCTCCGAGCTTATTTATGTCAGAATGGCCCCAAAGGCAAGACGGTTGTACCAGCTGAGAAAATCCCACTGCTCTTTCTATTTCCATCAATGCAATGTCGTAATATTTTCTCGGAGGTATGTACTCTGGGTGATTTATTATATTGATAATATTGATGTCAAACTCGCCTAGAGTTTTACTAGGGACCTAGAAAAGATTGAAATATCTATATCTAATATCAAAATTGTAATGAATTAAATTGAAGTTACGGAAACGTTGAAATAATAACTTAAAGTACAAAAACTTTATTAATATTAACCGTATATTAACATATTTAGTCAAGATTCGTAAAAAAATCGTGATTAGTTGCGTTTATTATAACATATTCAGAAGAAATACAAATTAACGGTTCGCTTAGAAAAAATAATTAGATATAACAGAAATTGTAATCTTACGCCGCGAACTATGTTCTTGTGGCTAAGTCGTACGATCTTTGGAATAAAATCAGCGAGTGTCGTATCACTTTCTGGTGCTCTACTGCAGTGCGCTGCGGTCAAGACATACTTTGGACTAATGAGTGAACTTCCACATTTGAATTGCCATTCTCCATTTAATCCTTTCCAACCTATGGCACCCTGGTAAAATGGCATAATTATTAGCTTTTTTCATTGAAGATATGATTAGAGATATGTTGTAATTATACTAGTATAATTATAATAGAGGTCAATAAACAGTTCTAAAATTAGTGTCGTATTTGGGCATTCGCAGCATTCGTGCACGTCGTTGAAGTCAATGAGTAGGTATAAATATTATAAAGATATTGAGGTTCTAGTGAAGGAAAGACATGAAATGCAATGAAAATCAGTACACGCAATTCTGATTAGCTCTAACGCTCAAATTGAAAGCCAGTTATAAAACATCAATCGATGTATTTAAGGGATTTGGGTTGAAATCTATAGAGCGCACTCAGACTTATCTCAACTTTAAGTCTAGAGTTTAAAATTATAGTCTTAAACTTAGCATTCACTTAGCGTGTAGTGAACTAAGTTCAAATCATCAAATTCAAAAATAAATATGTAACAGTGGCATTTCTGTACTTTTCAAATTATCAGTATTAATTGATTGTTATTTGCTTGATCCTTTATTGAAGAATAGATTCTCGGTTGACTGGTGTTTTTCACTTGTTCGATATTCTTTCAATATGCATCATTCAATTAATTTCTTACAATTAACGACTTTATACAGATTCGATGCGTTGTTCAAATCTTTTGTTACAAACTTAGCGTACTAAGATTATAAATTAGAAACCTAAGAATGCGCTGAGTAACTATTTAGCGAAGAGTAAGTTCAAGTAAGAATAAGATAAGGCTGAATACGGTCTGTAGATTACGCTCCTAGAACGTTAACATTTTCTGGCATTAAGATTTTAATAACGACATTATTTTTGCGCCTACGCATATATGTAACCACTTATGTGTTTATGAATAGCCGTCAACTTATAATATTGTAAGAAATCTAGATAAAGGCTTGCCATATGAGGAAATTCTCCAGGTGCGGTCACTCGACCTCCTACCGTCGTAGGTATGTCTCGTGAATCACCGGTTAAATAATATCTTAGACGTCCACCTGAAATAAAATGCGATTTATAACATAAATATAAGTTCCCTATACAACGTTTTCTCTTCAAAAATGAATATGCGTTCTCTGTTTATAGTATGTCCACTTTTTTTTTTATTACCGTAGTTGCTTAGATTACTTAACCTTAAGATTTTGTGACATAGTAATGTGCTATTTATTTAGTAGCAAAAAACAGGTGTTTTCAACAAAAACCATCTGAAAAGGACTTCAAACATTTTGGAACTCGTGAAAAGTGTATGATAGTGACTATTTTGCTGCATGCATGTATTCGCATCAGCTTATTCTTGCTACGAAGTGATATCTCTAACAGGCTTAAAGTCTGGGTCTAACTGGACTTTATTACTACCAGAAGAAGAACCATTTTATCGATCTTAGATGTATATTAAAAGTAATCAAATAGATAATATATAGATAGAAATAGATAATAAGAAATCAAAAGTATGAGACTCGTAAACACTCACATTGTATTCTTCTATGTTTCTTTTCAATTTCATATTTTATATTCCATATAAATTCTTGACATTCTGAAAAATAGTATAGTAAAAATTATTTATTTTGTTTTTCTGCTAATAAAAAAGAAGAAATTCCGCAATAGTAGAAGGAATCTATTCACTTTTCAGTTGAGACGGCAACCTTGTTGAGACTAACAAGTTATTGACTGTATTAAGCATTATAAATATCAGGATGAAAGCATTTGATTTGATTTGGATGAATGCATTATTCTAACTACAAGTCATCCGTTATACATTAGATATAATATCGGCCATATTGTCAAGCTTTGCCTGCGCATCGCGTTATGAGATCAGCAAGTATTGCAATCATCACGAACTTAGTAATAAGCCCGTCAAGACGAGCGTTTTTATTTTATCGTATTTTAAGTGTAATTTTAATAGTCGAGAGGCTTGCAAACCGGCATGACATTGATGGTAGCCAATGGATTGCAAATATTTGTTGGTCCACGATGTGTTTAGACTGTATGGTAGGATCAGACTCAATAACATTATTATGCCGTGCTATAGACAAATAAAAAAAATATCTACTCTAATAATGCACCTAAACAGTTTGAACCATAATTAGGTACCTACCTACAATGACTTAAATTGTAATAAATATACCAATATCCCAATCAATATACATTTCCTATTCGATGCCATGAAGTTTTTTGGTCTATTTTCGCAATGCAATGCATAAATAATGACGTTCCTTTTTCGAATGATCCTAAATATCAATTTATTGCAACTTTCTCTGTATTTACTTGACTTGAAATTACACGATGCAGTCATAAGTATTATTTATAAATAGAAAGGTAATATTAATGAAAAATATATAGAACTTACTGACGTCACTAATACGTCGCCCAGGCGCACTAAAATCAGGAACTGATGGGTTATACGTCGAACATGAGTTGATGATCATTTCAGCCAAAGTGGCATTCTTCTTAATTAGTTCTTTTAACTTCTCAGCATGAATACCCTGTTTATTTACACATAACATGTTTTGGATATATTATTCTGTTTATATAAAAGTCATGTAAGAAGAAAAGTTTTGAGTATAAAAGTGGACGAATATAGGAGTAGAGAAAAACCAAAAAAAGTGTGGATGGATTGTGTGAAAAATGATATGTTTATAAAAAGTGTGAATATTGAGATGACATCTAACAGGGGAGAGTGGTAAAGGAAAACATGTTGGGCCGACCCTGCTTAGGTGGAATAAGGGTAAGATGATCATATTCTGTTTATAGTAATTTATTTTGTAATATATTTTCATTGTGACACTGTTCACATTATTTTGTTTTCTTGTTTCGAACCTTGGCATATTCCAATGATTTTTGTTTTGAACGCGTAAATTCAATTTAGTATTTTTCATCCATTGGTAAGTCAGAAGTGTGATAAAGATTAAATTACAAAGATATTAGAGAACATTAAACTAAAAATCTCATAATGAAATATTGTAGTTAAATACATAACTTTAGACTTCTATATGTTTGAAATAACTTATACATCATGTACTGGCCTAATTGTTTAACTCGCACTATCTACTTAGGTCCTTTGTTTATGGCCGTTTTTTATCGGACACCGGCCCTGAATGAAACGCGTACCTTGGTCAGTGATTCGTCGAAATAACGACTACGCTTCTGTTGTTCATAATCTCAATAGTTCACCAAACAAAAAGGGACAGAATTCACGTGTTCTTAATGTTCTATAAGAACAAAAAGATTGCAATAATTGGGTTATATCTGTATAACTATAAACGAAAAAGAAAAAAGGAAGAAAATAATGAGTTTACATTGTATTTAACCTCAATATTATTGTATTTTTATACAATTATTTTAGATTAAAAGAAAGAAATGATTCAGGATAGTAAAAAAATATACATTAGAAATGGTATTCGTGTGTGATAACTTGATTCACTGCGACGGGATTTGGTGCGTTTCGGAGTGACAGATGTATAGACCTCGTGGACACAGCCACCGGATTGACGTCCGGTGCATAAACAGGCATTCATAAAAATCAATAGCACAGTGTGCGACAGATAATACATCGATGCAAATAACGGAACACTCTCCGGTGTTGCCAACAAAGAAGAGATTTTTACTCAGTATCTTAGCAGTAGAACAGAGCAAACAAGTTTTGAAGTACAAATAAAATTCTTACCTTTATATTTATATCAGAAGAAGATTCTGAAAATACATAAACTTTGTTAATATTATTGATCCTAGTGTTATACAATTTAAATCTCCTCCCATTATTTAAACACATTATTAGAATGACACCTTTGGTAGAAATAATTATAATTTAAAAATGTTTAATATACGGATAAGAAAATAAGAGCCAAACAAAATTGAACATCAAGCCTAGATTCGGTTTCTAAGTGCATTTTTCCAAATACACCAAGTGCTGCCTTTGTCGGTACGCTCTTTCCGCATTAAAATACTTTCATAATAATCACTCGTGAATTAACGTACACGCGCACAAGAATATGACGTGTATAGGCAGCCAATAATTTCTGGTTCGACGCAAACATTATTAGGGTGAATGATTAGCTGAGACTCAGAAGCACCGGGGAATTTCCCAAGCTGTCAAGGGATGCGATATTAAGTGCCAATTGTCGCAGCGACAGATCGTTTTTTTTCCACGCGATAATTCAATAGAACACTCGTACACATCAGTAAGTTTTATACATAGTGAACCTATAACTCGTGTAGACGCTTAATACAGTATTGTCGCACCGCTTCACCACCTTAGCAGGCCAAGTCTTCGGCCTTATAATACTTTATATTTTCGCTAAGTGTATGTGTGTCTCAACCCTTACTACCTTTATACTCATAAAACAATTGCTGGTTGCTATTTATACCTCAGGTTTACTTTCAAATTCCTTGCGACAGAAGTTACACTTTCACTTGTCATGGGTAACTTTGAAACTAAAAATGGTAATGTTTGAGAAATACCTATGTACTTACGTTGTGTGGTTATAACTCCAACTTTGTTTTGATTACTTGATATATCAATCTTCTCCGGGACCGTAATAATCTGAGGTGTAAGTGGTGATGGTTTCTGAGGAGATAAGCAGTAAACAAAAATAACAACATATACACATAACAAGAGTGTCGAGTATACGTTTTTTTTGCTGTTTGCTTCACTTGTAACTTTATTTCCATTTTACATCTATTATAAAGTACTCTGTGGTTCCATCTTTAGTACTTATAGTAGATGAATGAAACAAAAAGACACGTTTGATTGTATTTCAAAACTAACTATATACAAGAACCATCCACGTTCATTGCCGCAGTCAGTAGACATTTTACTCTAAACTCATTTAATATCGGAGTATAGACTTGAAATAGGAATGCTACAAACGCTGATGCGAGCATTAGGAAACAGATCAATATGGTAGTCGGCCCTACAAGATAATGACATTTATTGTGTCTATTAACCACGTATGTAGTCTTTGTTTTATACTTTACAGGTTTGAGCGCTTGGTTAAAATCTCACCTGATGTTAAATTACAATGTGGTAACAGGTAAACACGCTAACCTTATACGGGAACTGGCTCGTAAGTGTAAATGACGGAAGATACCTGTAGGTGCTTACAGAATTTCAATTTAGAAGTGGTGCTAGCAAGGTGAGCTTAGAAAATACCTTAAAACCATGCAAGTCATACATAAATATACGCGATGTTGATATTAGGTATTAATTCTAATAAAAGTAATGAATTCCAAACGATTTTAGTGCCGTTTTTTTATGTAACCGAATGAGTGATTTGATTTCTTTACTTACAACAGTCGGTGTCAGGGTATCAGCATATCCCCAAACCCATCTGTCGTGCCCCTAAAATTATAAAGATATATTTTAAATATGTATATTTTTTAATTATCAAATGTTAACTAACAGAGAAACTTACCAAAGACCACCCCGTATCAATTTGCACTGATTTTGTTTTTGTATTTTGTATTAGTTGTCCATCGATCGACCACACTGTGTATAAAAAAAAGAAACAAAACATTTGATATAAAACGTTTTTGTAATAGTAAATAATAGTACGTAAGTAATAAGGCAGATAACTCGATCTAGATGGTAGTTTCTAGAAGTTTCCATTTTGTCGATATTGTATGTATCAATCTATACATATTATAAAAGAAAGTCGTCCGCCGCGTCTATCTGTCTGTCTGTGTGTTCGCGATAAACTCGGAAACTACTGAACGCATTGTAATAAGGTCTTCACCAATAGAGAGAGTAACACAAGGAAGGTTTAGGTATATAATTTCTTAGGGTTTTTCGGAGTGCCCCTGTAACTACAGCAGCTGTTGGAGGTGTACTTGGAGGAGAGGAAGATCGCCTACATCGACAGTGGCGGGCAAATGGTCCGACGGAGGACAGAGTGTGAGGTTCCACAGGGGTCAGCCTTGGGCTTACTATTGGGCCTAGAGGTGGCCCTCGAAAAGACCGAGGCCCTAATGTTTAATGGGCTTCGGCGAGGGCCACCTCCTGGGGCCCACATTTACGTGGAGGGTGTCCGTGTCAGGGTGGGGGCCCAGATGAAGTATTTGCCGAATGTGGTTTCGGCCATGCTCGTCAGCGAAGAGGAATGGCAAGTGATGGCCTCCTTCTGCGAAGACGTCATCTCGCAGAAGGAGGCGGCGGAGAGGGCCCGAGAGCTGAAACCTCTTAGCGGCCCTCTCCGCCAAAGAAGAGCCGGTGGAAGGAGGCGGCGGTTTGCACGCCTCTTTCCACCTCGGTAGCCGGGCTTGAGGGGATGGGCCGGGAGGCCCATCTCCTCATTGCACAAGTCTGGCTGACGAGGGGAGGTAGCTGGTTGTGTACCCAGTCTACCTCCCTATAAGGACGGAGCCCGGCGGCCAACTTCCGACGGGCTGACCGCAGGGGCGACATGGTGATAGCTTTGCACGGTCCCATGCCGCCCTGAGCAAAGCGGCGGTCGGTACACCGTGGGGTTTTAGTCCGTGCACTCCATAACACACTCTCTCCCCCGAGAGGGTGGGTATCCATAAGGGATTTCCCACGTTAATAAAAAAAAAAGAAAAAGAGGTGTTAGCAAAGATAATATTAATCGTAATTACATATTTCTAGAATTTGTATTTACATTTGTATGTTTTGCTAATATTCCCTTAACTAAGGAATGTCCAGGTCTCGATCCGTGCTGGTTGTTGTAGGTACGTATAAATGACCAGGAGCGCGATTATCTCATAACATTGTTTTATATTATTTTGAGGCAAGAAATTAATTAAAACGAGCAGCCATGAATCAGTCAATAAACTCACATAAAAAGTTACTCACGTAAAAACGCGATTTTTAATGCGGTCTGGTCAGTTACCTTGACAGCCGCTTTCAAGAAATATTGTGTTTGTACCAGGAAAATAGTTCAATAATATTTTAGTCATATTAACAAGTTATATATTATTATTAGCTGATACCCGCGACTTCATCTGCATTGTTTATTATCTTACCATCTATATGAATGTACAAAAAAAAAAGTTACAAAAAAATTCAACCTCTATAATACGGTCTCATCACGATGTTTTTCTTTGGCAAAAGCTCAGCGTCATTGTAAGATTCGAACCTATGTCAACGACGCACTGTCTGAACACATTATCACAAAGTCATTGTTGCTTTTGTTTTTGATTATTTGTTATTTTCAAAATGTATTTAAAACACGCCCTTTTAATGAGAAATAAATAAATGCTACAAGATCAAATTAAAATATATTGAATCGGTGCCCATCAGATAAGTAAAAGAAAATTTATATTCAATGATATCAAAGGAAGGAGAATTAGATGTGTATGAATATGTATGTTGACGCATAATAATTTCTTCGATAAAAAAGTTGTCTGATCATCTGAACTTGACATTCGATATACAATTTTGAAGTAGGGAACCTATCTATACCTAATACTTCAAAGGAATCAACCTTTGATGCTCATTGTGATCTTCCTAATTGTAGCATTAGAGTTTTACGAGCATCTCACCAGGCCGTGATACAGTAAGTAGGTTAGCAGTGATTGAACTATGGGAGGAAGGGCCCGGAGGGACATGATGGAGAAGTGGCGGCAGGACCTGGCGAACGCGCGTTACGATACATATACTATCGTCATCGTCGGCCCGATCCTGCGGAAATGGTGCAACAGGGAGTGGGGCTTCCTGACGTTTAGACTGGTGCAGGTGCTGACTGGGCCTGTCGCTGAGACTAAAACCGCGTAGCATATTCTATCTGAGTATGCTGCGTGGGAGTATCAGCGTCGTACTCTGGCTGCGGCGGTGGGAAACGGTTTGTCGGCGGCATTTTATCCGTCTCCTCCCACCTCCATAGCTGAATCTGGGGCAATAAGAGCCCTTTGATTAAACGAGTAAGACTAAATGTAAATTAAAAATAAATCTTGTATAGTGGCTTCTTTCACTAACGTTCAGTCGGGTGGAGTATAGTAATAATGTAATAACATTATTGGTAAAGCGGATACCCTGCCATCTAGTTTGTATATCAAAATGCATGTGTTGATACGGGGGTGACATTTATCACTTTTGACTGATAAAATTATCGCTATCTATATTATAAGAATAACCCGGTTTTGTTTCATTGAGAAACCATCATTGCGTCTCTCGTCGCAAGACAAACTTTGTGAGTGAAAGATTCAGTGTCCACCAACATCGAAACACCAGGAGCGATTCGGTAAGCGAAAAAGTGCTTCTTATACACCCTCCATCGTTCACATACCTCCACATTTCACAAAATATAGACACAGTTAGACTGACACGTATCGCCTTGTTCAGTCATAATAAGTTCTCAAGCCTCTAAGAGAGTACGGCTATTTATACGCTTACCTCACCAATTATATTACACTTACAATATGATATTGGGGATACAGTAGTACCTATGATACAGGCTACAATACAAATTCTTATGGATATCATTTCAACTACATACTTATAACGTGTATAGTAATAATGAAAACTCAAACTATATGCTTCTGTTTCAGTTCTTATGAACTTACAAATGTCAGCCATATCTAATTATTGTACATGCGTCAATTTTTTTTTCTTATTTATAATAGGGTTAATAAAATACTAATTAGATCTTGAGAACACTTTTGTTAGTAAGTATAAATTATTTCAGTTGTCATTCACTTATTCATAATATATATATAATTGTGGTTTTTTCATATAATTAACAAATAAATAATGGTCAAAATCAAACAGTGTGCGATATTCACATTTGCACCTGGAGATACTATTGAGATTTCAAAAATAAATCCTTGCCCACCTCATGTACTGTAACTTTTTAGTTTGTCGAAGAACGTGTTAATATTGCTTGGCTTTCCATCTAGCCGGGCCAACGACAAAAACCGAACAAGCAAACATTGATTTGATTTAGTCACTCCAAAATCACAAAGTTAACGTTTACAGATATTTGCATAATTAAATATTATGTGTTTTATAATTACCTGTGCATAAAGTGATCACAGTTACGTAAAACACCATTTTAAAATTGAAGAAATATTTTAAGACAGTTTAAAAGGGGCCGTCCATTTCGGCTGCTCCGGTTCGACTAACAAACAAGTTTATAATATAAGATCCGGTCACAGGTAACTCAAATGTAAATACTTAACGAGGAAAAAAACGACTATGCTAAACTGTCAAGTATGTGAATTTACTACACATGACATAATAATGGTCAATATAAAGCTAGGGATGTAAATAGATACGAGATTCTTTCTTCAGACATGGAGTTTTAAACTTGTAGTTTTTTTTTGTCATTTCATGTAGAAATCGCAGTGTAGTTTCAGAGTTTTCACCTGATGATAGATATAATGGAATTCAGAAATAATGGCGATCACTGTAATTAATAAACAAAGGTAAATTATGAAATATCTATTAGTTCAATCCGACATTCCCTATATAAAATCGGGTGAGTGCCTTAAGCGCTCCTCTTAGTAGACCCGCGAAACTGTAGAGGTCTTGCCAGGACAACAGTGTAGACAGTTAGAAAATAAAAAATCAATCCGATATTCGGGCCGGCAGTTATCACTTACCACAAATTTTCCACATTTCTGCAGTACGCATCATTTGGTCTTAATTTCATGTAAAACCATCGAGCTCAAGTAAAGATGATTAAATTTGGGTAAAATGGATAGGTATGTATTGTTAACAAAAGTAAATACTACTCGGAGAGGTTGTAGATGCAAAGAGGTAGACTGAACATTCCACGTTTCGCATTTAAGACTTTGATAAACGTCACATGCTCGCACTTAACATTCCAAGCAGCGAAGGAAAGTTGCTGGTCGTGGACCATGTTAAATAGAGCCACCTGATATACGATGATCTATCGGAGTCAGATGTCGCCTACTTCCATAATTAAAGTAAATTTTATAAGGCATCACGGGCAAGCCTCTAACCTCTGAACAACTGGAGATGCGCCATGCTAGTTATAAGTACAGTTGAGAGATCTCCTTTTGAATCGACCACCTTAGCCACGAATGTAAATATCACCAGAGTTACACTTAAATCATGTATCACAGGTGCTGAGGCTAACGACCGTTATCAATGAAGGATGTATTTATAATTATGAAGTAGTATTCGTTTTTTTTATATAAATATATCTTCAGATTTCTTAATTTAATATGCAGAGAATTGATGTATAAAGTATTTTTAGGGTAAACATTAAAAATTATCCAAATACGTTGACAACAGAAAAGTAATTAGCAAACGACTAATATATGAATGTAAATTAAATTAAATTTTGTAATTCATTTTTAATTAGATTTGCAAAATCACACTGAAAATAAACATCAAGGCGAACAACATAATATTTATTAATAAGGAAAACTTAGAAGAAAATGTTGTATGTAGTGTGCGTTTCTAATGTCCGCTCTAATGTTTATAAGGTGCTTGGTTTTGATTCACTTAAAGCATTAAATATTCAAACAATGTACCCATATGTATATGAGATTTATTATGTATACAAATATTATAAATGTTAAATATTTTAAATACCATAGTTTGTACATACATCGTCACAAAAAATTACAAGCAATTCTGGAAATCTATTTATCAATATTTAGACATTTTATATATTATGCGGCCAAACGATTCGTTCTATCCAATCGATGAAACTTGAAACTCTTGTATAGACTCCTGGAAGGTTTTGCTTACCGCAACCAATGCCGAACGAAGTTACACCGATAATGTAGTACATATTATAGGGCGAATCCATTATTAGCGGAAGTCTTATCTGCAATGGACCTCCTGAGTCTCCCTGCAATTATATATTCCAAGCTAATTGAGAAGAAAGAGAGGGATAATTATAGACTTTCTCTTCGTTAATTTCTTCTAATAAGCTTAAAAATTTCAAAGTCTAATGAGTCATGAATGGCTTTCAATAGGAATGACTTTGTTGTACACAATTTTGTTATAAGATTTGATGTACTATTATTTACATTAGCAAAATCTCTATAAGTAAAGAATACGTAGGTCTAAATATTTTTAGAGCATTAAACTCCAAATGAGTTTGATTTTTATTTCTAAGTATTTAAGTAAGTATTTGGAAGTAGAAGTTACTGATATAAACACCATTAGATAAATAACTACATTTCAATAGAATCACCTGACAAGCGTCAATTCCTCCCGCTAGGACACCGGCACAGAGCTGATGTTCTTCCAGTCCACACCAATGTCTATTATAGCGTTTTTCTAGTAATCTATTACATTTTTCAGTATCAACAATGTCGAGCACAGCTGCATGGAGTTCAGGAGAGATTTCCAAGCTTCCTGTAAACATCTAAAAATAACAAATTTTTCCTAACGCTTATCCCACACCTGCCTGCATCGTGACACAGTTCTATGGTAGTAATAAACGCAGATGCGGGAAAATATTCTCATGCATTACAATGTATATCTCATTGCAAAAAAAAATAGGCAATTTAGATTTTTTTTCTATACTTCAATTAATATTTACAAGAAAGAGATTTTATTAATTTGACAATGTATTGGCGTGCTATTTGAGTCATCTGTTATGATTGATAAAATAATAAGAACCGGCAAAATGATAGCTCTACTTGAAAAAAAAAGTTCGCAAACTTATATGTCTCAGCGGCTAAGTATAAGGCATTCAACTCTCCAGAGCACATGGCAACGGTATCAATAGACCGATTCAGTTAAAACAAAATCAGTTTCGAGAAGAATCACGAGATTACTGCTTTTTAATAAGTCAGGCATTGCGGAATCGTAAGGCGTCCAATGTAAACTTAAAGATGAGCCTTGAAGACCTGCTAAGACCATGGGAACGCTACCCGGGAGTGTGTTTCGAAGAAATCACTCCATATGGTGGCGAGACTACGTTTTGTTTTGGGAAACAATTAATTTTACAGAGCGTACAGAGTTAGTTTTTATAGAAAATTGAACATTAAATGGACACGGGTACATAATGGAGGTCGTAATTCTACATGCACAGCCCATATAGACTACTCTTGGGGAAAATTTCATTTTTATGGACTACAATGGTCGCCATTACCGTTCTAACGACGTGGAAGCGTACATGCAAAATTTTGGGATTCGGCGTTCAGATCAGTTCGAAGTCCTGGCACTTAAATCCAATTGAGCATATCTGGGATAATCTAAACAGATGGGTAAGATTAGTGCAACCTGCATCGCAAAACATCAGAGAGCAAGAAGAATCACTGCAGAAGAGTGGGAACATATTTCTCAAAACGTTATTAAAGATATCCTGAAAAGGATTTAAGCTTTGGTTTTGGCAAGAGAAGATCGCCCTCGTTGTTAGGTTTCAATATTTTTACATTAATTTAATGAAAAAAAAAAACTAAAAAAGTTTTGTCTTTATTGCTAACCACTTTTCATTCTTTGGATGTGTAGATCGGTTTTATGGTATTCAACGAAAATAAAAACTTTGCCAGAATTCCCTTCACGCATATTAATTTATACGATTATAAGTACACAGACTATGGCAGACAGTTCATTTCAATTTAAATATCCGCAGCTATCCTTAGAATGTGAATTTCCTTAGGTGCCAGTTTTTTTTTGCAAAGAAATGTTTATAATTATTTATACGTAACTTTAGACGCAATACGATAGCTAAATAGTATTTTCTACACATAGTAATTTATACACATCATATAAGTTAGAGGATGCTTATTTGGATTGATTAGAAAAACGTACATGTTAAAGCTTCTAATTTACAATTTTGTTGCAACACTTTTTTTAGTTAGTTTTAGGGAAACAAGTAATAAAAGCTTGATCGAAAAATGCGAGGCGAAACTTAGATTTTCAAATAGTCAAAACAAGATCAAATATACTGAAATTGCATATTTTTTGAGGATGTACGAGTATGTATATACCGAACAAATAGCGTATGTTTAATGGCAGTATTTTGTCGCAAATTATTTAGTTTTGCTTCTAAAACCTCACCTGACGCTTAGTGCCGTTTTGTCGAAAACCATTTCAATATCATTTGAAAAACATTGGCAAATAATTTCTATCATCAGTTTTATTATCGCTTTCCATCAGGTGTGATTGTAGTCAATCGTGGTCCTGTATATCACAATAATATGGAAGAGACTGCTCACAAGTATGTCTGCAGAGACAAAGCGATAATGCCCGTCGATAGATTTTTAATTTTCAAAATATGACCCTTAGGGTATATCACGATACCTTATTTCGTTCAACGAAGGATTTCAATAAGCAAATCTATATAATATATAATGAGCAAGAATAATATTTAAATATTTTTCATATTACAGGACTGTATTTGAGTAACTTAGCATTTTAGGAAAATTGGTAGGTTTTACCATAACTAGGAACTCCCCAGCCAGTCATGGTGGCTTGTCGGCCAAGTTTCTTTAAATCCGAATGACTCCAAAGGCAAGCCGGGTGTACCAACTGATTGAAACCAACTTCATGTTCTAATTCCATTAAAGCTACATCAAAATACTTTACCGGTGAAGTGTAATTCGGATGGGGAATTATATTATAAATTTTTACGTCATATTTTCCTAATTTTTTTTGTGGAAGCTGTAAAAGAAAATTGTAATTGTAAATTTGATTACAATTTAGAGCAATTACGTTATTTTATGAAAAAAGGATAATAATTTTAAGATTGCATACCTTTTTAATATAGTATCTTTGTAAATGACGTGAAAAGACTTTTTGGTATAGTCGCAACGATATTTAATGTAATTTGTTACTGACAGTACTATTTCTTATTATATCGAATACTGTGGATCAAGAATTATATTGGGGGCCTCAAATCAGTAAAGCACTTGTTCATCAATATGTTAGAAAATTTAAGATTATTCTAAATATGCTTTTACTCACGCCATAAATGATATTCTTGTGACTGAGCCTAACGATCCTCGGTATGTGGTCAGCGAGTTGCGTGTCAATTGCCGACGCAGATGTGCAATGGGCCGCTGTGAGGACAAATTTGGGGCTGATGAGGGAGCTACCACACTTGAACACCCATGATCCTGTTATCGATAGCCAACCTACAGCACCCTGATTATAGATTTAAAGTTGCATATAACAAACAGATATAGAGTTTATCAAATAATAATAATATTCTTCATTATGACAATGTAACACATCTACATCCATATGTGGTTCAAATTGAACCAACTGAAAAAAATGGAAGAATTTTATAATAGCAGGAATACTAATATTAAATTAATTTGTACCAGAAATAACTGAGGTGTTTGTGTTTGACACCAATCATATCAAAAAAATTGCAGACTTAAAAAAGACTGCCTTTCTCAAATATTGCATGAGCAAAATTAACAAAAAATTAAAATATTTATATCAAATAAATAAATAAATAAGAAAGCTTAAACTAACCATGTGTGGGAATTCTGCAGGCATAGTTTCGCGTCCACCCGGAGTGGTGGGACCGTAAGCTGTACTTCCAGTTTCCTGAAACTTCTGCCAGTTACCTGAAATAAAACACAATTTTTCATTAATATTTTGTTATTTTTCATATCCAGTAAATATACTGGAGGCCGTTTTAAAATCATAATTTATGTTTTACTTGAACAATCAGAAAACACTAACTGAAAATGCTATCGGCTTTTAAATCTATGTAGCAACCAGTAGTACAGGATGATAAGATGAGCATTCGAAATCGAACAGCTGAATAAATAATATATTTCATTATGCATCATAAGAAAGAATGGAGGTCAAATTTGAAAAGTGCACACATTTCTTATTAAAGACAATTTACAAAACTCTTAACAGTGTAGAATTGTAATGTCAAAATAAGGAATCTTATATCTTACAAAGATTCTCTCTTCTTTTTTTTTCTGCCATTACTTTAACGTTCCATATATATTCTTGGTATTCTGAAAAAGAGGAATAACATGGCATCTGAATATTCATAATATTACAACAATTTATATAGGTATTAGAGTGAGTATTATTGTCTTACGCACTTATATCACTGATGCGTCTACCCGGTTCTCTGAAGTTAGGTGTCGGGGGATCATAAAGAGCACAAGCATCGAAATGATGACCTGTATCTGACGGAGCCGGTGATACGTTCTGTAGTTGTACATTTTAATCTTTAGAAATCGAATAAATTATATTTTACCTTATAATTAATATCATTGTAGATTACGGTGATAAAGCCAATAACCAACAATTTAATGCTTGATGTGTATGGGAAATTCCACATCAAATGAACCACTTTTGACCTCGGCCCTTTCGATTTAGCTAAATTTCCTTCCTTTCCTTAACTCATTAAAAATGTTTCTCAGATTTTTTTCAAATTTTTTACCGAACATAAAAAAGATGTTGGGATGTTTTGAAAAAAAAAATGTTTTGTGTTTTATCAAACATCTTTAAGTTTTGAAAAGGTCATAGCTATTTGAAAAAAACAATTTTCTCAAGAATTTATAATTTTGTTTCTGGTGGGTAAAACAAAAATACGAAAAACGTTTTTTATAAGGTAGGACAGCATAAAAATCTTTCAGACAAATTGAAAGGAATCGGTGTCAAAAGTAATTGTTTTGGGATTGGGGATAGATACAACCTAAAGGTGCTATATAGCTTTCTCGTACAATTTATTTATTCTGTTCCAAGCCAACGTAGATATTAATACTGTTAGTAAAATTTATTTGGTTTTTGAAATGGGGGAGCGATGAATTTATATGTGTATAGGGGAAAATGAGAAGTGTTATAAAATAATGTTACCGGGAAGAAAGCATCCATTATGTCTGATCCTCCGGCATGGCGCACTGGAGTACACTAATAGCATCATACAGTGACACTACTACCATTAATTAGCTATCACCTCCTGTACTTGCACATTGTATCGATAATTATAGCGACAAAATAGGTAGAAACATTTCTTTTTTATGGTTTGATTAAGAAAAATTGACAGATTATATATGTTGGAAACATGTATGGTTATTTAACTCGTTTGGTTAGTTAGCTTCAAATTTGCAAAATTTGCATGCAAGGGAGTAGACCAAACCGGGACTAGACCACGTTGGCACTCTTGGGATAGTTGCAATTTCGGCGGAGCGAAAGGCTGTATCGGCTAACAGCCTTAACCTTTAGACCATTTAAAAAAAAACAGTGCCAACTTGCTGGTTAGCTGTCTAATGTAGCGGATATTTAACTAGCCCAAAGTAGTACCTAAAAATTTGATGTGTTACACCCAATTAATAGTTTCATAAAAATTATTCAAAATCACATACATTTACTTGGGTACCTTCAAATATTTTATAACAATTAATGGATATGAATCTTACCATTGAATATGGCGGATATTGTATGTCAGATGTTCTGTCTGGTTGATTTCCGGGTGACACTGAAGGTGAAATTATAAAAATGTTACTTTACAAAGTATTTTTTTTTTAGAGCATAAAAATATAAGTGTCGTCAGGAACGAAGTTATTGTACACTTTTTATTCAACTCCGAATGTATCAATATAGAAATTTAGATTATATATATAAATTTATTTACATAATTCTTTCTTCATTCAAATAAACTGCAGTATGCTCCTAGTATGCGACTCTCTTTTTTTTTTCTCTTTGTGTAATTTATATATTTTTAATTACTTTATATTCCATAATTTCTTCAACGTAAATAATGTAAATAATTAAATGAAAAAGTTTCATTTAATATTTTAGGAAAAAAAGTTTTTTGTTAAAAACTATACCCAAAATAGTGCAGCTTGCTGCTCGAATTTAGATTATATTACGCTTACACATCCTCGTATACAATTAAAAGAGATAGACAGAGAGAGAAAGTCACATAGAGAGGCTATAGTGTTTTTTCTTTACGTGACGATTTCTAAGTACCAACTGCTAATGCAAACTGCGTTAAGGGACATCGTTTCCAAAAATGACTTTTTAATTTTCAATAATTAATTATCAATAAATTACATTTTTAATAGACTATATTCCTGATTGTTGCAAAAAATAATATGCTATATGACGTATTTGTTTATAAATTTACTGTATATAATTTTAAACAACAGAAAACATCAAATAAGGAATTACAAAAAGTTGAAGAATTGCCAAAAGGACTTTCAAGAATTTTTAAATATTCGGAAAAACCTTAACGACATGTATTAACAGACAAAGAAATTCGAGCGTATTATCATTTTGATACTATACAAAATAGCAAAGAAGAGCCAAAGTAAAACCATCTGCGAATTGTAAACATATTTAATCAACAGCGTCAATTAAAAATTAAGAGAAAGAGCTCAGCAGTTATTATAGAAATAAATTGCGTAATCGTATGAGTTAATTTGTAGAAACACTCACGGTTATTACTTGTTTGTGGTATATTTATTATTACTTCAGGCAATTTTGGAACCTCAGGTATACAGACTTCATTGTACTCTTCGTCCGAGTCATCGGCTACTCTCTAAAATGTTTCAAATATTATCAAATACATATTTTTTAATTTCATAGTAAAATTTAAAAAATAGCGGTAGCAACCAATATATTTACAAACTACCCAACCGACTAACTAAATATGAAAAATATGTATACTGCTACTCCCACTTTTCCACGCACACATTACGCGGACTAGATCATTATGTAACATGAGGTGAAATTTGTGGTTAAATGCTAAAACCTACAAAAAGATTTAGACAGTTATTTTTTTTGTACTTTGTAGATTTTAGCACTTTACTATAATCTGAAGAGATGTTGAATGAGGTGAGATAAGGGTAAAATGATGATGGTGAAGATGTTAAATGTTGATGTGGTCTACGATACACACCAAACCTAGAGAGGGCCTGAGTCTCAAATGCAGCTAGTGGAACATACATATAGGTGTTTGGCCATAGATTTTCAATTTGTATGTAATAGATAGTGAGGCAGGTATAGAAGAAACACTACAAATATGCTTTGGTGCAATCACGATGCTTTTCTTTGACTCATTCGCAAGGATTGAAACTTCGAATCGCAGTGAACTGATTGTAAAGTTAATTCATATCAAACTTTTTTACTCTTTCGAAATTTTCGAAGGTTTACAATTTAATGTTGCAATATATAAAGAATTTGTCAACAGTCATTACTGTTCTTGTTTTGTTCTAATGAAATTGATCAGTAACTTAATTCTACTTCCCTTTAAAGTTACTTACGTTCGGTGAATGAATTACGGCGGTTCTCCAACCTCCATTTTCATCTTCCTAAAAATAAATTATGATATTATTTCCAAACTGTTAAGTTTTAGTTTTCCACTGTATAGAAGAATTTTCGAAAATTATTTAGAGTAACATTTATAGCAATCATTATAATCAAGCAAGATTTTGTTTTTATAATAAAAATAGTATAAGGAATAAAAATGAGAGTTTGCGAATGAGATAACTTATGGAAATAAATAATAAAATGTGTATTTATAATTATATTACATTAGTTGTGGACGGCGGTTCTACTGGCTTTTAATTTTTCACAATTTCTGCACCAGATAGCTTCCGCGCTGTTAATTTTATCGTACTTAGTATACTTTCTGACGTACATTTTATATGTTGATTGCTTCTTTATTATACGTCATAGTATGATGTTTGATATCCTATAATCTTTCTTAATAAATCCTTTTTTTTTTTTTTTTTATTAGCGTGGGGAAATCCATCATTGACACGCCACCCTCTCGGGGGGGAGAGTGGGTAGTGTGAGACTCTTACTCACTAAAACCCCACGGTGTACCGGCCGCCGCAATGGTTGGGGCGACAAGGGATCGTGCAATGCTATCACCATGTCGCCCCAGCGGTCAGCCCAGCGAAAGGTGTTCGCCGGGCGTCGTCCTTATAGGGAGGCAAGCTGGGTACACAACCAAAGAAATCCTATCGTAACTAATATTATAAATACGAATGTGAATTTGTTTCTTTATGTTTCACGATTTCATATTTAAACTACTCAACAGATTATCTGATGTTTTGCATACACGTTGTTAGGGATATAGGAAAGGTCATAGGGTGTCTTTTATCCACAAATAAAAATTGTTCCCGAGGGTTAGGTCTAATCTACATTAAAGCGAGTGAAGCTTAAGTATAAGCTAGTAAGTTATAAATTGAACAAATATTTTTTCAGTGTTTAAACAACAAAAAATAACCACTTTAATTATAAAATATTAGTGTAGATTATTATTATTATACACTAGCTTTTGCTCGCGGCTTTATCCTCGTTAATGTTTTTTAACCTAATCCTCGACAACAGTGAGATAGTATATGTCTTTTTTCTATAGTACTAACAACGTTTTAACAAAACTTCTTGATCGGTTTAGTAGTTACGTCATGGAAGCGTAACAAATACAGTCACATTCGCATTTATAATATCGCTTAGGATTATTAAATATACATTTTATATATTTCATCGTCTTATCGCATCTAAATAGGGTCGGTACAACATGTTTTTCTTTACCACTCTCTTATGTCAAATATCAACTCAGTATTTACACCTTTTATACACATAATATTTTTCACAGAATCCGGCCATACGTTTTTCAGTCTTTCTCTACTTCTATATCCGTCCATCTATATATTCACAACTATTATAGTTACATGAATCTCATCTCTTCTCATAAGCCTGTACCATGCTAACCTATTACTCCTAAACTTTTCTGTCACTGGTGCTAATTTCAAACTTCCTATATAAAGTGTAAATACTGAGATGACATCTGAAAGGAAAGAGTTGAAAAGGAAGACATATTGTGCCCACCTTATTCAGGTGGGATAAGGGTAAGAACATGATAACTAATAATGCTATAAATAGGAATTAAAAATATTCAGCATCTTATTTATGCATTTAACAATATGTATTATTTACTCTTGCTTCTTTTATAGGATATAAAGTAGTGTGTAAGTAGTTAGTAGCAATAATGTAAGTTGTTGGTATTAACGGGAAAGTATATGTAATTTATGTTTGCATAAATGAGACGTTAGTTAAAGAAAGAGGGATTTATGAGATAGATAGGACTATTCCATGTATACTTATCACACGAAAGACCTGATATTGTTTATTCTTACTATACACATTGGGTTATTCGTATTCGCCGGTGTTTCTACTTGTCGTTTTTCTAGCCAACGTCCCTCTGTTGAAGACACTGTAATCGATAGGAATTTATTGTTAAAAGCCATAATTTTACATTTAAAATACAATCGATTTGCAAGATGAATTCAATTAAAACCCAATTTGAATAAAGATTAGGTGTCAGATACAAGGGCAATTGAATACTTAATTGAATTAATTGCTGATCATAGCTATATGGCATGGTTCGTATAATTGTTTTTCCATTGTGAAGTATTTAGAAGATTCTTTAAGATATAATTGCGTATAATACAATATTCGGTAGATAAATTAAACTCTTGTTACTCCTTATTATATTACGCGATGTACTATAATATCTGACCTTTAATTTAATCAGTGACATGGTATCGAAGGAGATCATCCTAACAACACCTCTCTTTATCCTTGATATTCGTTTATCATATGTTATCTAATGATGTACATCCTTTGTTATGATGCAGCAAATTTAGGGAAAAACAGTGTAATAAAAATCTAACCTCTTGTGTATAAAACTTTGTGATCAATATAAGCAATGACTACTACCTAACTTATACTTAACATATATTAGAAAGTTCAGTTGTCTCGTTCACAACAATTTTCAAATTTTGTCTAATTTTTAACTGTTTAAGCTGTCCATTTTAAAAGAGCTTACGCCCAGGCACTATTTCCTTCAAAATATAATATTACCATCGGCTAATCCTTTAATTTACTTAGCATAAAAATGTATTATATATTTAAGCTTGACTATAAAACATGTTTATTAAATCAAAAAAGTGGTTCTTAAACTATAAACGTAATAAATAGATAGAAGATCGATGATTGAAAAACTTAAGTGGCTAACTTCAGGGCAGAAATTCAAACTTGTTTTAAAAATATGTCAAAACACAACACTGCAGGACTTATCACTAGTTACTATCTAAAATGCATGTCGTATCTATTTAACACCCATGTTATATAAGTACTGAATATAGAAAGATTCTTGAATATGTAAAACAATTTCGTCTAGCGTATAAGGTCTGTGCAGAGAGTATCTGCTTATAATGGAGTGATGTGGAAGATTTAGTTTTGAAAAGGCTGCGTGTCGCAAAATACTGGTATATCCAGGGCATCTGTCTTATAACATTACTTTGGTTCTCTTTCCTAGTAACTCATGACTAGTAATAGTAATTGCCTTCTAGAACATTATGAAAATAGATTTATCCCAGAACCCGCTGACATGTGATAATATTTTAAGTTATCATTGTAATTAATTTGTCTACAGTAATGGAAGTGAAATGCAAGATGATAGATAAACCTTTATTCTATTTTTTCAATGGGTTATTGGTGAATTTTATATCTAGAAGAATGGACTATAGTCCATTCATATTACAATATTGAAATACTCGGAACGTGAACGTTGTACTGATTATTACATTGAGAAATATTGAATCCTTTGAAATGTTTTATGATAAAGTATAGCGTTCGGTGCTTTAGCAATAATAGTATCTCTTTGCGATAAGAATATCATCTGGAAATTAAAATAAGCCGTCAACTGCGGTTAAAACTTCATTTTGTTAACCAGACCATTAAACTAACGACATAATTCTTTATAGAAGAGAGCCGTGTATATCATCAGCAAATTGGCAAAGTGGGGTATGTAATAAATTAACTATAGTATTTAATATGGACATTAAATTACCATGGGCCCAAATCTAAGCCTTGCGAGACTCCGAAGAAAGCTGCTTATCTATTGAACTAACATAAAATATAATGGACTTACTAATAAACATTAAAAATTATGTATAGTATCCCTCCTAATAAGGTAACTATAAACCAATCAGGACAACAACAGCTTCGACAAAGAGTAGTAATTTTACGTAAACTACACAATTATTTTAAAGTACCTATACCACAGCGAAATTAAAGAATAATATAAAAGTATAACGTAATATTCTAGATATATATAATACATTTCCTTGATATAAAATTCCAGCTATAAGCAAACAATAAACCTAAGCAACAATACCATTCAGTTCAAAATGATGCGTCAATCACAATCCTATCATAACCTACAATCACGATATTTCTCTTAATAATAATTTCTTACTATAAATAATATTACCTGCATAAAGTAATACTACAATTATATTACACAGTTTATTCATATTTATTCACATTAAAATAAAAAATGGCAACTCTTGAGGAAAAATATCACAATTCGTCACAGTTTTGTGAGCGTCCGCTCTTGACTGGCTGTATGGAGACGTATTCACTTTCCGGTTTTGAATGAAAAAAAAAACACGTTTTTGTAATTAATTATAATTTTTTTTAACTATATAGTATAAATCGTTTTTAAAAATTTAATTAACGCTTTAAAAAGGAATATTTCAAAAAGTTCGGCAATGGATATTAAATAAGAATGTACGAGTACTGAATTTTTATATGACTTTAGTTAAATGTTCATTATACATTATTAAACATACTGTGTATAAGGAAAATATATGTAATAAAAAACCAGGATATTATATTAGTTTTATTTCGTTTAATCCGATGAGTGGATTAAGACGACTTTGTTCAGCCCGTTCGAAAATTTGATTTTATTGCATCTTCTAACACATACTTAAACATAGTACTGTATATTTATTTTATTGTTATAATTGCTACGATTTTAGTACTTCGTCTTGTTATTTGTCAGTTCAGACACCCAGACAACAGACATCACCATCAGCCTGTAATACCCATTGCAGGGCCATAGGCTTCTTCCGGAAGGTAGATATTGAAGTAATCACCACGCCAGCCCACGACGTTCTCGCGATTTCAAACTCTGAGAAATTTTAATATGGCGGATTATGTTTTTTTTTTTTATTTCACAGAATTCATATATTGTAAATTTCATGGTTTAGTAAAGAAAAGTTCGTACAAATGAAAAAACAACATTTAAAAATACATTTTACACCAAAATTATAATTTTACAATACATAATTTTTTTACAGAGTTTTGTAATAAATCAGGTATATTTTTAAGCTTATGCCGCCAACAGTCTGTTGACCTGTACGGCATGAGGTCTATAATCGTTTGTATGTAACTTAAACCTTTATGGTTTTGGACAATCTAGGGGTTAAGGACCGTACGAGAAAAAAAATTGCTCATGTTACTCTTTCTGATTTTATGTTGAAACTAACTGGTATTTGCAAATTTGTTCGCGTGAAAATATGATTATAGTAGACATCTTAATATATATATATATATATATATATGTCGAAGGATGTCGGAGTAAACTAGAAGCCTCGATAGGAGGGCGCTGATCGGAGGGTAGACTAGTAGTCTTGATTGTTGTTTGCATACATGTGCAGTATTATTTGTCTACATTTTAATTATTTTCAAAATTCTTAATTTAATTTTATTTCAATTGTTATTATTTTTCTGTAGCTTAAAAACCTTGCTAATGGAATAAAAGTTAAGAATACTGTAATTCACGAAACGACCAATCAGAGCAGAGCACGAGAAGGCCTAAAAGTGTCGATTGTTGTTTGCTTACATGCACAATATTATTTGTCTATATTTTAATTCCTTAATTTAAATTGTTACATTTTTCTATAGCTTAAAAACCTTACATAATGTAATAAAACTTATGAATACTATAACGCCCGTAACGACCAATCAGAGCAGAGCATGTGCCTCGAGCGGGTTCGAGACACCATCTGTACTTGAGGAGTATAGACAGTGTTTACAGGGGAAGTTATTTACTACGAAAATTTTTTCGAATGAAATCCGCGGTTAGGTTGATATGTAATACCTATTTCAAATGGCACCAAAACAAGTGACAAATAGTAGTAATAATACTTGTCCAATAAAACAGGCGAAGGAAGTTAATCTATACTGCCAATTCTGAAGTATTGTGATCATTTCAATGAACTAACAAGATGGTGGCCGTCTCGTTAGAACTTGCCAGGGAGTTTTTGTGGCAAGTCAGACTCCAGGTTCCAGATATTATTTCCCATCTACTTCACTTGTGTACAATAATTGTGTCAAGTCAGACTCCAGGTTCCAGACATTATTTCCCATCCACTTCACTTGTGTACAATAACCAAACTATATTACGTAAAATGTCACACAAATAACAAAATATAGAGCCAAACAACACAAAATTATAAATAAAATATATAATCCACTAGGTACATGGCATTCCAAGATTCCGCCAAAAACTCCTCAATGACAAATATATGACACAAACTGCATAACAAAATTGTGGAGACCTTGACTAACAACAAAGAAGCAAAGCAATATTCCTTTATACAGAAAACATCGAAACCGCTGGTTGAAATTATCCTTATACATATTATATATAGAGATATCTCCTTCTTTGTATATTTACTCGTATATATACGTCTGTATAAAGCCGTTTATAGGATTTTTTGTTTTATTAATGCTTAGCTAAGTTTTAGTGTATATTTTCTGATGTGAAGAAATATACGGAACGAGTTAAGGTGGTAAAAGTAAATCAAGCGGAAAAAGATATGACAGTACACTCAGTTGCAATATTTTAAATAAACTATTAAGTACTAGCTGTTATCTGTGACTTTGTCTGCGATTTAGTCCGGTGGAACTGTAGAGGCCTGACGAAGGCAAAAGTGTATGCAGGTCAGTTCGAAAAAAAAAAACTTTGCGTTGTTTATTATCTTAACAATATATCTTATAGATAGATTAGACGGAGATAAACATGAAAATTTTGAAAGCAACAATATACTTTGCTTACAAAATTTCTTTGTAAACATTGTTATCCGCCTATTTCCTCTTTCTGGTGTATTCGAACCACATCGCTTACCCTATTTAACATATTGCTTAACACGTAGTTAAGTTTGTTTTAAAACTTAAAAAAAAATCATTTTAAAATAATAAGATTTTTTTAGATAAGAATAATAAATAATATTATATTGAGCGTCGTTATAGAAAAAACCTTGATAATAGTTTTGTGACACTAGGGAGTCATGTCACGGGCATGGCTACTGTTTTATACAGATCTGTAGAGATAATGACTTGTTATTGAGCAATTTTGTTAACCGATTCATAGATATTTATGCCATTACAATCTTGCAAGAAAAGAGAATATATATATTATTAAACTTCTTACATTGTTATCAAACCGAAGCGTTGATAAAGTAGAATTAATTAATAGCAATATTAGATTGTAAATATTATACGGCCGGGTAATTGAGGAAAACACAGACCTGACGATATTTATAGATTTGTGCTGGCCACAACAAATTATACGGTATTTTGTTTGGTTTTAAGCTTCGGAAAATTCAGCTTCGTATTTTTTGTGCACCAATTTTATGAATTGGCCAAACATGCACTTGATCGTATAGGTTTCCATTATTCTTACTAACGCTATAAATCCGAATATGAGTTTGTTTGTTGTACGCCTTAAATACGGAACCGATCATCATATAATTTTGCATAGAAATCTCTAGAGTAGAGAAAAGGACATAGTGTACTTTTATCTAGAAAAAGGGATAGTTCCTAAAGGATCACATCTTTATTAACACAAAGTAGCCGCAGACACAAGGTGTACATAATAATTTGTGCTTCTAATAATTGCGTGCAATTTACTAAGGAAAATGTAATAAAATATGAGTGGATAAATAATACTGAGGTATACACAGTAAGTATTATGTTGCTTAAATATATAAAAGCCATATTTAGTTTTTGTATGAAGTTTACGAAAAATATGTTGGTCTCTCTACTTTTCGGGTACAAAAAAACTTTATCTGTTGTTAAGTACTAGGGCCGCATAACAAATGCGGAGACGAAACGAGGCAGGTGCGTTCAATTATGAAAAGC
This sequence comes from Antheraea assamensis, assembly GCA_035772565.1. Taxonomy (NCBI): domain Eukaryota; kingdom Metazoa; phylum Arthropoda; class Insecta; order Lepidoptera; family Saturniidae; genus Antheraea; species Antheraea assamensis. The sequence goes on from JAQQSE010000045.1 coordinate 7,600,215, forward strand.
ACTTGTTGCGTCTATGAAACTGAGTGGACTGAGTAAGTCTGGAACTTGCGTTGTAAATGGGTTCATTATTCAAATAATGTTTCAAGTTTGTTTTCTAAATGTATGGCGCCCTGGTACTTTGCGACTTTAATCAATATATTAAACGGGACAGTGTTATTATTAAAAACAACTTTTAAGCCTTTTATTATTTATTATGTATAAAATTAAGTTTTTTATATTGTTAATATGAAAATTAGTGAAAGATATATTAGTATGTTTGATGAAAGTAGTAACTAGGCCGTACAGTTACTACTATGTTTAAGCCCGCTATGTACCAACAAATTTTTTGTAATTAGTGTGTATTTATTAATAAAAATTGGTAATACTTTAGGCTGACTACAAAGAAAACATCATGAGGAAAGCTGAATCTGCGAAATGTTTTTGTATGTGAGAAAATATGGAACTTTGTATTTTTCTTGGAGTTTGAAATCACCAATATATCGTGAATTGTCGTGGGGATTATGCCCATACCTATCTTCGAAGAGGCCTATAGCCCTGCAATGTGTCTTGTACAGGTTGATATGATAATTGTGAAAGATTATGTTTATTATTATATATATCATCTTATTTGAAAATGTATTTGATACTCTGGCGAGGATTTAATTTACCAATTAGAATTAATTTGACTGGCCCCGGAGTATCTTGCCGGAGACTATAAAATTTTTTGTTCAATGATTATACCTAAAACATAAAAATATTGTGCTTAGAAATTAGAATATTCGTGAATATGTTGTTATTGAATTGATTAGCTGTGACATAATAAAAAAAATATGGTATATAATTTTTCAAACGTTTGTTTACATCTCTGTTACAAGATCTACATAATTATGTAATGGCAAGAAAACACGCGCGTCTAAACAGGTAGTGCTTATAAAAGTCGTAGTTTCTTAAAACTTCAATAACTTTATATTTAAAGAAGCTATCGTGATTATTAATGTTGTTAGATAATAACGAAATTTCTATTAAGTGACATATAAAAAAAGTGTGTGTGTACTTGTGTACATGCGTTAGAAAAAAAGTGTGTGTGTACTTGTGTACATGCGTTAGAAGTTATACTTCTTTGGCGTAACAAGATAAAAATCGTTTCAAAAATTTTATCTTTCGCCTTATTCTACGTTTGTAGACAAAACGACACTAAGAATAGAAAAAAGGTATTTAATACATACATACTTTTTTTGAATAAAATGTTGACTATAGCTAACTTCAAGGTGTCCGTTTTTCGTGACGATGTGCGCGTGCATCGTAAAAATTTACTCTCATCATTTTTTACTAACGCGCCAAAAGAAGTATAACTTCAAAAACAAATATTGCGAAATCTATGGCGTAATTTTTAAACGACGAGCACACAAAGGTAAACCTTCATAATTTTATTTATATTGATTTATATGTGTTATATTTTATAATTGACACAAAAATATTATAAAACAATCTGAATTTATTTTAAAATTAAGAAATAAGCCTATATCATATTAAAAATATATGAACAATGTAAGCAATGCATTGAATTAAGAATTACTCGCAATTCGTGTGAATACACACAATAAAAAATCAGACAGAAAGCGAAAGAGATTTGAAAGAAAACTGGCGTTAAATTATGCTAATTAATTCCTATAGAGCTATAGAGTAAAAAGGAGGATGGAGTATAAAGTATTATTATCAGACTCCAATAGTAAGACATAGACATTATGGTTTTTTGTTTAATTTTTGTAAATTATTCAATAATATATATTTCCTTCAATAATATACATCTTAAAATGTAGTGTCTCCGTATTTCATTATTATATTAAGATCTTGGATATATTCATACGAAGATGGAAGATAACACAACTGCTTAAAATACCTTTATTTTAAATACAGTTTTCCGTAGGATGAGTTAATCGCCTACACATGTGAGATTACACGACACGCATATATTAGTTAGTACATATAGAAAAGATGCTGTGGTAATGCAAAATATAAGTTATAAAACGTTCGTTCTATTAAGTGTCAGAGATGTGTCGGAACGTTACTGAATAATAAATGCCTTTGAATCCGCTTTTCATGTATATCTGAGAATATTACATTTTCTCGGGAACGCAACAAGTGTTTTTCATAATTGATAGGACTTTCTTTGCGATTGCTGCGATATGTTTATGCGATCTTGGTATTTTGAGAGGGATTTTAATTTTATCTAACTGCGACATATTCGTTTCATAATCAAATAAAAATATACTTTATTCTATTTATGCCCTAAGAAAAGACGCTTATGAACGTCAAAATTACCACCGGTTCGAAAAACAACCTAGTCATCGAGAAGAACCGGCAAGCAACACGATCGGATAAATGTTATTGACATATATAGATGCATATTTCAAATAAATTATACGTCAAAATCGTTATTAGTGGATGCAGATATAGGATTCAATTGCAGACATCATCATCTTTCATATATTGATGCACTTTGTAATAGCCCTTTAATACCAAAATCAGATTGAAATGGCGCTTAAAAATTAAGGTTCGGCAAATCGTTTGTATTGATTAAAAACTCGATAGAAACACGTAATAGTAATAATGATTCTTCCAATTTCAAATAATGAGTTTTGGTACTTAGTTATGTTTCTTTTATTCTGTATATCCTCATGATTTGACATGTCAATTATCAGAATTTATGCAAATTTCTAAAGGTATAACAGATAGGAAATCACCAATACGATTGTGCATATTGAGTTGTACGTTTCACATATTATTGCTGTTTTTTTATATTAAATGTGAAATTATTTGTCAAATGATATTGTGAAATTATATCACTGCTATCTTTCACAAAATAATTCAAATGATTTATAATTACGTGGAAGTCGCGAATGTCTGTGTAAAAGTTTTGTCCATATGTGTATAATAGGCTACGGAGCTAAAGTATAACAGGTTTTTATTTACAGTTTATTTACATTTTTACATAATTTTTGTTTCTTTACACGGTGCCAATTAGCATCGATCAAAAATTTAAATTTAACGGCGGATGTGTAATTGCATAAATTATATTCGAATGACTTTAAAAAAAATCATCGACTATATATTTTGTATTATACATATATTACATTTGTTTCAGTTACAATTAAGGTGCCTACTGGTACGTTGCTATTTTAAATTTTAATTTTATTATTTCATTATCGAAATAATAAAGAAAATATTTTCAACTTCATTATCTAACAACTCGGAAAAGAAAATGTAAAGTGATTAATGCAGTTTGTCGTATTTTAATTAAAATGTCTTTATCATTCAGCAAAAGTTTCGTTTCGCCATTTGTGGTTTAATACTGTCGTTCGACTATTTTGTTTAGTGGTAGGACTTTTGCTAAAGTTCACCTATACAACTACTGCTCATACGCCAAATTCTGTCGCTGAAGCTCTATGCGTATTAACTATTGCCTTGGAAAGCCAATAAATACCTCTTTAGGGTTACTATGTTACCTTTCTAAATACCACCTGGATAACTACCAATTGCAGGTTAAAAATCTATTGTCGTGCACCTATATCTGATGCTTGTGCTTACTACTGTGACCTTTCCAAGTCATTCTCTGTCTATGCTTTTTATAATATCTTACTTCAAAGTTGCTTGACACACAAATTGTAGAGAATAGCTCAACATCATGCATGTCACTAACAATATTGTAAATGCGAATGCAAGTCGATTTGTTACGCTTTCACGTCATAATTATTCAACAACTACTTAACCAGAAATAAAACTTTGCATAAACATTGTCTGAGGTACGATATAGAGTATTTGCCTTTTACCCAGAAAAAAGCTACTGTTTCCGAGGGATTCATGAAATCTACATTCATGTGAGCTAAACTGCAGACACACGTATTATTGTTTATTTCCAATCGACTAAATGATTATGCAATCATAATACAGCTTGTCTAATTGTAATTTTACAGGAGAGTTAAATAATCTTTATGACGTGATTACGTCTTATAAATCGATGAACGCGGGCTGCACGCACCAACAGGCATGACGCATTGTCACGTTCATCCTGAACGGAGCGTGCAAGCAAGAGCATGGAACAAGCGATAGAGAAGCGCGATCGGCCTAAGTGTTCGGCATGTGACGCATAATTTTTCATCAATGTTTTCTTATGAAATTATCATGTAAAATTATCGTCCATAAACCGACCTTACAGACAAACATTTTTTACTTGATGTTAAAATTATAATTAAGCAGTGAAAGCGCTTCAGTATCCATTTTTTTAATTTCATTAGAAATCCTTGAAATACCTCTAAAGTGTGATCTGAGCACAGCGGATTTGGCAGGCGTCGACGGTGCCTTATAAGATGTCGAGATCTATAAAAACGTTAATCTTTAAGGACGGAGGCAAAACGAATTTATAACCAACATGAAAGTGCCAAGATAAGCTGAAAACGAAAACAATTCGAGATCCGTGCAAGATAGAGCGTTGTCGTGTTTTTGTTGAGATTTCCCGTTGGCAGAGTCGAAAGCGTATAATCACTGTGGATTGTGACGGCCGGAAACGTAAAACGCGACTACGTTGATTGCTTTGTTTTATGGGTAATACGTATAATTCTAAGTTCAATTTTATAAAATTACGAAAAATAGCTGCTTTCTCAGACGGTATACATCGTCTTTTGTATATATAGATTAGAATAAGTAAGTCTGTAAAATACATAAATCAATTAATTTGCGATAATCCGATGTTTTATTCTAATATTCATTTTTCCTCACTATTGCAATGTCTTTTCTCATTAATTTTTCAATTATCAACTGGTCCTAATATAGCTCTAATAAAATGTATACAAAGCATTACCTGATTACTTGTGTTAACTGTATAAAAATTAGATATTATGTAAAATACCTGAATTCACACACTGCAAATAACTTCCTTGTTTTGAATACTCGATAATGATTCATAAGTGATTATAAATTGTTAGGTTGTACTGTTATCATCGTTAGATCTCGTATGTCAATGGTAGTTAGTAGTCGTTACTTCTCAAGAAATATGGTTAAAGCAAAAAAGTTTGTAGTGAAAAAAAGTTTCAATGGGTTACCAAAGCGTGACAATTTTGAAGTGGTAGAGTATGAGGTGCCACCTTTAAAAGAAGGAGAGATTCTTATCAAAGCAGAATGGTTAAGTTTAGATACGTATTTGTACTTTTATCAACACTGTGGTTTGTACAGTATTCCTTACGATCAATTCGGCCCCCAAGTTAGTACTATTATGGAATCCAAGAATGTTGAATATCCGGTTGGATCTAAAGTTGTTAGTCACGCAGGATGGTGTGATTATTCTATAATAAATCCAAATATTAATTATGATGTACTTTTAGGCAAGCCTTACATACTCCCAGATTTACAAAATCTGCCTTTATCATTAGCAGTTGGTGCAGCTGGCATGCACGGATTAACTGCGTATTTCGGTCTTCTTGAAGTTTGTAAACCTAAAGTCCATGAAACTATTGCTGTGTCCGGTGCATCAGGAGCTGTCGGATCTATCGTGGGACAGATAGCAAAACTCAAAGGCTGTAAGGTGATTGGCTTCGCTGGATCAGAGGATAAAGTACAATGGTTGGAAGAGGATTTGGGGTTTGACAAAGTAATTAATTATAAGACAGCTGATATCAGCGATGCTCTTAAAAATGCTGCTCTGGAAGGAATTGATTGCTACTTTGATAATGTTGGTGGAGAATTAAGCAGTCAAGTTATGCACCAGATGAATATTAATGGCAGGATATGTGTCTGCGGTGTTTTTATGTCGCCCTTTGAAGACTATGAGAAATTACCAAAGGCCACTACTCTTCAACCAGCTATTCTAAATAAGCAATTGAATGTAAAAGGTTATTATGTCACAGACTACATTGATAAATACGTAGAAGCAACTAATGAACTCGTTTCCTGGCTAAAAAATGGACAAATAAAGTTTAAAGAAGATAATGTGGAAGGTTTTGACAATATATTTGATAATTTTATACGCCTGTTACATGGTAAAAATTTTGGACGAGTTGCTGTGAAATTGTAATTTGGCGTTGTAGACATTATTTTAAGGCGTTATTTTAAATAACCTCAAAATTACATGTTTTAGTGGTCGTAGTAAAGCTATTATTCATCATCTTTGAAAGTTTCAGCATAACGTTGGTTTTTTTGTCAAAGACTGTATAATTAACAACATGTTTTATTTTTATTTTGTTGCTTTGCGTCAGCTGCGATCATGCATCATGCATTAATTTTCAATTTATTTAAATACGTACAATATGGAGAGAAAATGTAATTTCAAAATGCTTGTATTGATAACAGTAAAACTTGTCAATAGCTACTACAAAAAAAGAAAACCGGTTGTTAACAGAGAGGAAAAATGTATGTAACTATTTTGTTTCTGTCTATCTAAAATATCTATATTTAATACATATATCACATATTGATATATACCTTATTATAAAATGTATACTTTTGGTAATATTAATTTTTAAGTTAACTATGTTTTTTAATCAATTAGATCTAGAACATATATCAGATTTTCACATTTAGTTTAGCATAAAAATAAAATTGGCACTGACTTAAAAAAAAAGTATCATTTGAGTGTTCTAATTGCATTCTATACATTTTAAAAATTATAAACAAGATGTGTTAAATGAGGTGCATGAAATGTTATTTCATATCTTTAATTTCGTTTTATTCGCTTTTCTTATAAAAATATATTAATAAATCCGTATTTTTAATTTTCTTTAATTAATTTTCTTTTGTTCATTCCCCTTATTTTCATATATATTATATTTGTTTTTTTTTATTTCTCATTTATTAAATAACATATAAAATATGATCCTATGTCCGACTAATATTATTGAAATTCAATATAACCGGCACTAAAAAAATGACGAACTATACACATCTGTACACCCCATAAAACCACATATGCGTGATGCTATATTATGGAATTGTGAAAACAATACGTAGATATACGATCACAGCAGTTGCAGATCTTTTGCAGTTATTTATTGCAGAGTTCCATTGTATATCTTCGAATTCATCATATACTGTACTCGTATATGTAATATATACTGAAACCTTCCTTGAAAAAATAACCATTCAATAACAAAAACCTAATTTAATCGAATTAATGGTTTTTGAGAAAATCACGGATATACAAACATAGACCCATGTATACACATACTTCCTTTTAAAAAAGTCTGTTAAAAAAAAAGTATTGTGTACTTATGTACACGCGTTAGAAGTTACACTTCTTAACAAGATAAAAATCTTTTAAAAATTTTATTTTTCGCCTTATTCTACGTTTATAAAGAAAACCACACTAACAATAGAAAAAAGGTATTTAATACATACATATTTATTTTGAAAAAAAAATGACGGTTTTTCATGACCGTGTGCGCGCGCATCTTTAAAATTCACTCTCATCATATTTCCTTAACGCGCCAAAAGATGTATAACTTCAAAAATCGGTTAAACTAATGTACCGAATCGTCGAATAATTTGGCCATAATATTAATTCGCAGATGATATTGAAGGGTATCTTTACTTTTGTTTACAATTTATGTATTGTGAAGAAAGATGTGGATTGCAATACAGTTTACCTATATGTTATCGCCATAATCTAAAATTGTTACTGTAGTTGATTCGAGATTGTAAGGCTTGCAAAAATGAATATATCATAAAATGTTTTTTTTTTATAAACTGCAATCCTAAAATAGAATAAATTTTGATAATCCTTTTTTTTTATTAACATGAGAAAATCTCTTATGGATACCCACTCTCTCGGGGGAGAGAGTGTGTTATGTCCGATTCGCACGGACTAAAGCCCCACGGTGTACCGACCACCGCTTTACTTGGGGCGACATGGGACCGTTCAAAGCTAACATCATGTCGGTCCTACGGTCAGCACGGCGGAAGTTGGCCGCCGGGCTCCGTCCTTATAGGGTGGTAGACTGGGTACACAATCAGCTACCTCGCCTCGTCAGCCGCACTTGTGCAATGAGGAGATGGAGCAAAGCGCCGCCTTCTTTGGCGGAGAGGGCCGCTAAGATGGTCCAGCTTTCGGGCCCTCTCCGCCGCCTCCTTCTGTGAGATGACGTCCATTCTGGCAGGACCGGGTGGACGGCGTCAATAGTGTAACGCCCGAACCGCACGTCCGTCAGGTCCTGCCTCCACCTCTCCATTGTCACCTCTCGGCTCTCCCTCCTCTTGGCCTCTTGGATACGGGCGTCCTTCACCATTATGTGGGCGCCAGGTGGTAGCCTTCGTCGAGGCCCATGAAACAAGAGGGCCCCGGTCTTCTCGAGGGTCACCCTGAGGCCCAACCTCCTTATGCACCCGACCACGAGGATTATGGCCGTCGTGGGCCTCAACCTCCTCCAAGTTTCCTCCCCGAGTTACGACTAAGGAGTCATCCGCGTAACACAATATGCGCGCTCCAGTTGGCAGCGCACCGCGAAGCACTCAGTCGTAGCCCATGTAAATTTTGATAATCCTAGTCTAAGAAAGTTAACAAACGGAATGTAGCGAAGGCAATACGGGCTGTATAAAGACCAAATTACGTCAAAACTATTGAATGTATCGATATAATGGTTTTAGGCCAAATATTTTATGGATTCCATTAAACTTTTGCCGTTTTTATTTTAAACTAGCTGTACCCGCGACTTACGGAATACAAAACACAGTGATTAATGAAACAATCTGAATTTATATCTGTATATCTTGTATATTTGTAATGTGTATAATATGTCAGGCTAAAAACTAATAATGGTCGTACCCCTTTATCACTTCAATAATAACTCAAAATTAGAGCTTTCAAGTTCCTTTGATGTATGTAAAAACCGTGGGCCTAGCTATAGTGCTGGATCTAACGTCATACAGTCAGATAATTCGTAGCACACGATGGTAATGTGTACCCACATCTAAATTTATTGCGAACTTGGACAAAACTTCGTGACGATACACGCAGGTATAGGAGTAACATAACACTAATATTCTAATTTAACAACTGTAAAAACAATATTAACCCTTGGATTGTTGAAAACCGTAAAGATTTAACTTCTATACAAACGAATGTAGACCTCTTGAGACATAGGTCAATAGACAGTTGGCAGAATACGCTTAAAAATACCTGTTTTATTACAAAACTTTGAAAAATAACAAATAATGAATTGTAAAATAATAATTTTCATGTATAATGTATTTTTAAATCATTTTTTCATTTGTCCGAATTTTTTTACTAAACCATGAAATTTACAATGTACTATTGTAATTAAAAAATAATTCAAAACATAATCTACCATTTTCAGATCTGAGTCTTAAAAAATCAGCCGAGGGCTTATAATATTCATTTATATATACTTCACATAGCTCATTCTTATTATTATTTTTATGTTATCCTTTCTTTTATTTGCACTACCTGCAGTCTTTCTCTCCACGGTACCGCTGGAAGATAATGCGAGCTCCCTATTTTTTTTATGCTTTATAGATAAACGTTTTGACCACAATTTCATCTGGTATTAAATGATGATGTGGTCTAAGAAGGTGAGTCACGCTTAACCTAGAGGGAGACTGGCTCTAAAATACAGCTGCCGGAACACCCCAACAGGTGCTTGGCGACAGATTTTCAACTGGAGAATTTACAAATTTAATCATAAACCTTATGAGATCGAAAAATAAAAATCATATTTTACTTATACAAAGTACAAAGTAAGTATGTAATATTTGTAATTAGCCAAATTTTAAATTGTATTTTATAATAGTCATAGATTTAGAAAATAGCGGTTGAACGCCATCTATTAGCAATAATGCATATTAATTAATTACGAACATTTTAGGGTATTAATATTTATTTATGTGAAAATAAAATATTAACCATTTTTCTTTCGTTCTATGTCTTATGCCCGGTTTCTGAAGCATTTTTAACTGTAGTTTATCTGTTTAATAGCGCTATCGGTTCGATAACTTGTCAAATTGGGTTTCTGAATACAAAATGACACGAGAAATGTCAGTCTACGTCTCATTCTGTATACAGAAACATTGACAGTTAAACGCCGCTTGTCTTATGGATAACGTTATTGAATCAATAGCTATTGATAGTTTAACTGACGGCTTCAGAAACCGGGCATTAGTAATGTAATACTGTGGCAATGTTTATTTATGTTATAAAATACCCTGGTTTCTGGATGAGGATAAAGTCCATTTAGTTATCTACTGTATCTCATACTTAACTCCCGTCGTCATTAAAATAACAATAACTTTTGATAGAGTTAACCGATTTTAATGAAACAAAAAAATTATGTTGCTCCAGAATATGCTTGATTATTTTCTTGCTGGAATTTTATCAGAAACCTAGTACTTTACCAGTGATGCCTGTTCAAACAAACAGACAGACAGACATTTCTAAAAATGATCGAAATGGATTCTATTACTTATTCCTAGACACCTGCAATATTTTTTTCTTCAAAAATCAAAAAAGTACAGACACGTTGGATTTACATTCTTATTATATGTATGGATATGAACTATGAAGTAGGTAACTATTAGCTAAAATATAAAATACCATTTTTCCATACATTGTATCTAAAATATTATTTGCCATAACATATCTTATCAATGCGTGACGTAGAAACCACACGTAATGAGACCACGCTGTAGTTATTACGTGACTTTCAACCTTAGATAAACAGATAACTCATTGCAAAAAGTTAAGCATGTTAAGGACGTATCTGTAAAATAGACTTAACACAAAACGGCTGATTTTGATTTGAAACTAATCGAAGGTTCGACAGTAATTTTATGGCAAGCGTTTTGTATGATATTAAATAAAAGACCAAAATACGCCATTTTAACCATTTTCACAGGAACGAAGTTAAAAATGAAATGAGTTATCGGTAAAATTCGTCTAAAAAAACTAAACAAAAACATCATTTGATACAGGGTGAGTAAAATAATATGATATATTATAACACGTTTGTATTCGCCGAGAAAACTATTTGATATATCATTTTCCTTCTTCGCATTAGGTTCATTAGGTCCGTGGTGATAAAGCGTATCCATCGGTAGTTCCTTACGTCGTTCGGAGAAAAAAATATATGTGAGATAAAATATATTAATATTATAACATAGTATTTTTATTACAATAGCACAAAGGAATTTATTGGTAAAATAGTGTTTTTATCTGTATCGATTTGGAAACTTTTTTTTTTTTATGTGATTGGAGGCAAACGAACAGACGGGTTACGTGATGGTAAGTAATCACCGCCGCCCATGGACACCTGCTACACGAGAGGTATCACAGATGCGTTGCCGGCCTTTGCGGTAGGTATAGGCTCGTTTCTTGAAGGTCTGTGGGTTGTATTGGTCCGGAAACGCTGCCGCTGGGAGTTCATTCCAGAGGGCCGACGTATGTGGGAAGAACGCACGTGAGAACCGCACAGCAGACGACATCCAACCATCGAGATGACATTGATGGAATTTCGTTTTATGGCGAGTCGTTCGGTAATGGAACTCAGCAGCAGGTATCAATCCGAACAGTTCTTCAGAACATTCTCCGTGGTAGATTTTGTAAAGGACGCAAAATGACGCAACATCCCTACGAAGCTCCAAAGTGTCGAGCCCTAAGGAAAGCACCCGGTCGTCAACGATTCGAGTCGCTCTCCGTTGGAATCGGTCAAAAGGAAGTAGATGGCATTGGGGTGCTCCGGCCCAGAGATGAGAACAGTATTCCATGTGTGGACGGACTAGCGCCTTATACAGCTGAAGACGGTGAACCGGTGTGAAATACCGTCCCGCTCTGTTAAGGATACCTAACTTTTTGAGGCCAGTTTTGCTCTACCTTCCAAATGACCACCAAACTGAACGTCGCTAGATATGTCGATACCGAGGGTACTAAAATTAGGCTCAGCAGCTAGGGGAACTCCTTGAAAATTAGGGACTGCGTCAAAAGGGTTTTTTTTGGTGCTGAAGGCACATACCTGTGTGTTTGTGGGGTTAAAATCGACTAGATTTTGTCTTTCCCAATCTGAGACACGCTCCAATGAGGTCTCAATCTCGGACACAAGTTTGTTCCGGCACTCGTTAACGCGTTTCTGAAAAACACTTGCACGACTAGTATATAGAGCATCCACAGTACTATCGTCTGCATAGCAGTAAATGTTACAGATGTTCAACATATCATTGATATGCAAAAGAAATTAATTGCGTAAATAGACGCGAATGAAATTCACATTCGACGAAAATAATGACCATATTACTAAAGTATTACCTTAGTAATACGAAAGAGACAGATGAGAAAAGATTACATGTGGCAGAGGTACGAATGTTAAGATGGATATGTGGTGTAACTGGAATTAATAAGATTAAGAGTGAGTATATCAGAGGAAGTTTGAAAATAGGACTAGTGGCAGCGAAGTTGAGGGAGTAATAGGTTAGCATGGTACGGGCATATTATGAGAAGAGATGAAGGTTATGTAACAATAATAGTTTTGAGCTTGAAAGTGAATGGACAGAAGGGGAGAGGAAGACAGAAAAAGGTATGGATGGATTGTGTTAAAAATTATATGTGTATAAAAGGTGTGAATACTGAGATGACATATGACAGGGGAGAGTGGAAATGAAAAACATGTTGTGCTGACCCTACTTAGAGGGGATAAAGGTACGATGATGATGATTACTAAAGTATTACCTAAGTTTCGTTTTTATGTATTTTAACTGAGAAGTCTTAATGGATTTGAAAAATTCTTTGCAATTCTTGGAAACGAGATATTTCGAAGGAGCTTTATTTTAACCATTCTGAAGCGATGATGATTTAGTTGATAGCGTGTTCGGTCACGGGCTGGATCGACATAGGTTCTAATTCATACGTCTGAGTCGGAGCCTTCTATGAAAGGAAAGGTCGTGGTAAAATTATAGCATGGCGGTAGAGCATTTTCTATCTCCACCTGGCTAGCTACCACCCTCAAGATGAAAACCTATCATCAAGCACTTGTTAGTATGTTCCAACAACTGCACTTCAGAGCCAGTCCTGTCCTAGGTCTACCGTGTTTGCCATTTTACACTACGTACTTCACGTAACATCAAATTAAATTGTGATGCAACGTTAAAACCTTTGAAGTAAAAAAAGGATTTTAATTTAAGTTTATCAGCATTGGACCTTGGATTTAAACGATACATCAGGGAATTTTATAGCGTTTGAGGTATTTATGGATTTTGATAATCCAAGATTAGATTAGACCTTACTAACTATGGTCAATTTTCTATTTCTTTTTTTTTGTATTAGTTCGGCAAAGTTACTGCATAATACCTGATAGAAAGTACGGTACAGTTCAAAAGCAATGGCGACCGTCGGTGTAAAATACTAACGGCACTTGTTGCCATCATGCCGACTTGCGAAAGTGCTTCTTTATACCTCGTTTGAAGGACCCGATATCGTAAGAGGAAGAGAACACATGGGGTGGGAGCCGATTTCACATCTTTATAGTACGACAGAGATAAGATTTTTCGAACTTCTTCGTTCTTGCCGGGCTGGTTGCTACTGTGAATCTGTGGAGACGAGTACCTGCCCGCGTGTTTCTGTAGTAGAAAGAAGAAGATGGAATGAGCTTAAAATACTCTTCAGAACACTCGTCATTATACAACCAAATTTCTTCTAGAATGCGTTTTTGTGTATATAGCGTCAATTTTTCTAGAATAGATTATTTTCAAGTCGATTCAATTAGTTATTTTAATTTAATATATAGATTATTATATACGATGCTGTCAATTTGTTGTGGTACAATAAAAAAAGATTATAGAACTGTGAATGAAATTTATGAAATTCATTTAATATATTGGGATTTTATAATTTATGTATAAGTAATTTTACCTGGCTTCCTTTGAATGTCAATCTTAATTTCTGTCAGTTCCGTGTATGAGTGATTTAATTATATTGTACTGAAAATATCTGCTATTTATGTGTATATCGATAGAAGATAGAGGGAAAGCAATTAAGAACATCTTTCTCCTCTGTTCCTGAATCTACTTTCTTTATTATGTTTTTTTATTAATATGTAGACATTCACGAGCTTAAAAAACTGGGAAATAATTAGTTATTTTTTCTTTTAAATTTAGTGAGGTTGTATTTTGACCAGTGGTCGAGCACTCGTATAAAAAAAGCAATAGAAGTCTTCGAAAAATAGTTTCGATAATACTTATTTTTTAGTTTTACTTCTTAAAAAAACATCAAGAATATTAATATAAAGTTGCAAAAGTTCTATGAAATAAAATTTCGTGATTTTAATATGCACTTTGCGTTCATCGATATGTGTAGCGGGGCAAGCGGTGTAGTGCGCGTGTGTAGGAGAGGAGAAGTAAACGGATTGAGTGCAAAAAAAAATTGTAAGTATATTTTTGCTTCCTTTTTTATGATTTTTCTTCTGTACATAAAAAATATAGTTAAGATAGTGAATAACGCAGGCGCAGTCGTGATCATAAGATAGTTTTTACTTTAAAATATTGAATAGATATTGTATAGATCATATCGACACGTACAGAAATCATTTTTATACGTGTATTATTTGAAAGAGATAAAGTGTATTTGTATATAGGAAGTGATCTTTGGAACTACTGGTCTGATTATGAATAGTTACATTATCTCTTAATAACATAAGCCACATTTTATTATCAACGCATTAAACGTACAAAGTTGCAAACAATTACTGATTGATTATATAAGACACGACAAGAATAATTTAACGGATTCTTCACATTTCATGACACTCTCTATACGTGAACTGTATGCCATTATTCAATTACTAGACATATAAATATATACTATAGCTGAAGGAGTTAATGAGACTGTGTAAATAGGTCCCACCAGATGGTATGCGGCGAAAGTAAAAATGATTAAAAAATGCGTGAAAGGAAGAAAGAGCATGGAGCGGCAAGTGGTCTTGCCTATGAATAAATATAATAACAAAGGCCCCAAATAAAAGGCGTGAACTAACCTGTAAACTCAGCACCTCATACGAAGCAGCGGCGTCTCAGGATCATATCACTGTTAGCGGTGATGTATCCAATAATGTGGTTTGTGACGTCCATTGCGTCGTTTAATATATATTGTTGCGGTTTTTGGAGAGCAATTTTCTCATATAATATGTTTGCAGTGTTAAAAGCGTAATTTTTAATGTCATATACCTATTCAAAATTTTATTTTTTACATGTCGAAATGACAGCGATTTAGATTTTGCAAAGCGTCTGCATGCTCCGTATTCGATCAATCAGATGCAGGCCATAAACACATCTCATTATCTGGAGCACAGTTATTAAATTCGTTTATAAGGGCGAATGAATAGCAAACACAGATCACCCTCAAATATGTAACACACATATACACAGGTAAGTACAAAACATGGAAATGTTTTATTTATTTTCCCTTATTTTCGAACTGGATTATTATGTATTATCCAAGTTATCAGATACGACACACATTTGTTAATCCGTGAGCTACACATGCTGGTACACATGTGTTAAAAGACAGAAGTACCAATTATATCTTGGCTTTATTCAGCAAGAATTTAGGATAGTTCTATTTTATAAATCATGACAATGAAAGACAGCTGATGTCAATGATAATTGACCATAGTACATAACAACGTGTATGAATAACTAGCTTAGCTTAGTTTAGACAGATCCGCGGTGTTGCGTCCAAGGCAACAGCTCAAGCCGAGGTGCGGCCACTTTGGCACCCTTGAGGTTTGTTCCAACGAAGTAGGCAACCTCAGTAGTCCGGTGAAGTTGTGAATTCCCGTCAGGCCAATAGCGTAGTCAGATCGAAAAATAAGAATAGACTAAAAAATCTATCAGTACCACTTTTAAAAATCATATGGTATTGATAAAAATTAAATTATGAGCCGACGAAACCATTTTGCTACATTGTAATCCCAAGCGAAGTTGCGAGTAAAAGCTAGTAGAGTATAAAAAGAAAATTACAGTTGACTGGTAATCCAGAGATACGCATGTTCAAATCATATTAGTGTATATTACTATAGTTTCGTTTAAAACCACTAAAGCGGACAGGTAAATACTTGCACTTAGTAATATTATTTATATACTCGTATGTATACAATTATTCTGCACTTGTGTGTGTATTGACGGAACTGCTAAATAACTGCAAAACTTTTGATGAAACTTTTTCTCAGTGTGTTCAGGTGGATTAAGAATAGTTTAGATACACATTTTGGACCCAGTAGGTGGCGCTGCGGTCTGATTCTATGCCTATTTTATTACCAAGGCAAGACAACATCTGTCGGGCTGTCTTGTATCTTCTATATATAAATAGGCAGAGCGAAAACAGTTAAAACATCTTCTACCTTTATTTCTGAATCGATTTTAATCATTTTATTTAGTAGCTATTAACGAGCCTTAATGTTATCAGTAAAAAAAATTGGGAAAATTTATTCAAGCTCCCAAAGGCAAAAACGTAATAAACGCACGTCACCCTATGATACTGCGGTCATACTTCCACTTAATCAACTCTATATGTATTCATTCCGATGTCCGATGTTCTCAGTCGTCCTGCGATGTTTTTATATAATTATCAAAGTCGGAAGTGGAAATTTTAAGAAAAATATTTGCCAATAAAGTTATTTTCGCAAGGTATTTTCGGCGCTTATTTATTCGTTTACATTAGTCGTAATGGTTATAAGGTTTCAAGTGTGCGTATTTTCCCCACGCATCAGGCGTATCAATGAGTCATCACGCAACTGCACGCACGCAACGCATCTGTTATTACCAATATTCCAGAAAAAAAATTCGTGAACGTTCCAGATATCTATACAATATTTATTATTAGTGTGTTTTATTAAACAACTCGTAGCGGAGTAAGATCCAGATTACAATGACAGGTGTTGTTTGTCGGTACGCTGATCTTAATTTAACCCGAGAATAGTAAAAGAAACTTGACATAACGAGAGAACAACCCAAAATCATGTTTATTTAATACCGACGTTTAACGTAACTTATTTACGTGATCTCAAGCAGAAATCCCCTCGATTAGATCCTATTTTCTGCCTTTTTCGCATTCAACTCAATGTAAATCTTTTCATGCGCGATGTCGGTTGAAAAATAAACTGTATTCGTTAGATAAATCGTTTCCATCAAATTTAGAAGGCTTGCCAAATGAGAGGGATCGGCAAAACTATATCCGAGGACAAATATGCGCATTACCGTAGTGCAATTTCTTGTTTGAAAGCCGTGAAGTTTGTTGTTTGGGGGTATTTTAGAAATAAATTCTTTGCAAAATTGTCATTTTATTATTTTTTTCTTCTGCTGTAAGTTATTTATGTTTCTGCCAGTGTTAAATACAATGTTCTGATCTTGAAGATTGATTGATAACTGATTTCTTAATTAAAAGGTGTCTTTGAGTTACTGACATATTTGACGAAATAGTCCATGGTTATATGCTAGAAAAGTATGCATTTTGTAGTAGTTTCTTGGCTAGTAACAACTCTCAAGGTATCTGGGTAGAAGAGTTACTAAAATATAAAGAAGAGAAAAACGGACGAGTTCCAAGAAAGAGTTTTTTAAATGCATGGTCTTTAATATATCATGCCTCGTTGACAAACGCATCTTAAATATGCTACTATAGTCCTCTTGGTCAGAGGAATATTTCAATAGTAAAAAAATAAAAATAAAAGAACAATAGCGTTTTCGATAAAGAGTATTTGACAATTAGATCTCATTTTAAATGTAATACGCCTAATATCGCTTAATAAAATCACGTGAAATTTTTATTGAAAAATAAGGTAAGAGGCAAAGGAAAAATAATCAACAATATTTATAAAAGATTTTCGTCAGTGAAATAAAGCAATTATGAGGCTTAATACCATATATTTATAATCTAAATCGCTTAAGCCTTTGACGCTAAATACCAGGGATCTACGTTTTATGTTAATGGGAATAGAACGTTGTGTTATGATACGAAACAATGGTTCTTGCTTATATGGTGTCCAAAATTTGTGGTAATCCATGTTATATTTACTCTAAGGTTGGTTTTAAAGGTTGACATTGGGGTTAACAGTCCGTATTGGTGGAGTATTGCATACAGATTTATTGTAAAACACGGCCTTGTATTTTTCTTACGAGTACTTCTAGCAAAAACAATGATATTTAACACTTCTGCATTTATTAAAATGTGAAGTTAATCAAAAATCTAGCTCCATTCTATATTGCCGTAAGCGCCAATGTTTATATTACGAGATAAGAGGCGGTATAAATCAAAAGATGATACATAAAACGTCAAATTTGAAATGTAAATAAATCAAATGACATTTTGATTTCGGACGCTATTTTGAAACTAGTGATGACCATACTTTCGATGAAGTTGTGGGTAGGTGTGTATGTTCAACCCACGTATAATGAAGGACGTGCACAAATAGTTTAAAGGATGTAGAAAGTATTACGAGATGAAAGAGAAGTGAAATTTAATAGAAACAAAACATAAATATAACAATAAACAACAATGAACATTAATATTTTCTAAAAGAATTAGCGCGCGCAAAGTAACTGTTCTCCCGTGCAGTCTGTCCGTGAGTATGAGGGCGAGGGTGCGCGAGCGCCGCTCCTACGATCGGTGGGCGCGCGGGGGGTGACAGTATCTGTCGGCGGTCTAGAAACATAAGCGCCAGCGATTTGTACCAATTCTAAGGTCTTGGCGCAATAAATTTTAAGGGCGCGATTACACTATTTGCATAGCATGCCACAAAGTATCGATAAAGAAATTCTTCTATTATTTATAAATTAATATTTATTTAGTTAAATTTATCCCAAACAGCGAAACTATGAGTATTATATAGGTATTTATGTTGAATATTATTGAAATAAACATATTATTATGAATACTTTGTCTATGAATAAATAAAGTTAGAAATTATCATATAAATAATATTTGTGTTTTTACTGCTCTCTAACTAGTATTCTTATATTAACATTGACGAGTTATTATAAAAGCCAACACACATACAGACAAAAAAAACAACTTGTCTAGTGTGTCAAAAGTCACTCACTCCCATAATTAACACGTGCAATCAGGAAAAACAGTAAATGCATTTGTTCTATCAACGTTTCATATCGAAAACAATAGCACCATCATACAGCATTACATACATAGTCTTTTGACGGCCTTCGATCGTCATACAACCACCATCTCTCGCAAAGCTTAAGATCTAAGCTAGCTAAATGACGTAATAAAAAGTACGTAATTCATTTCGTTTGTTTGTATTTAACGTTTTTATGTGGTTTCCTTGCTTTTGAAAAAGCAATTGAACAGGCCCAAGGTGTAAATAAAATACGAATTAGCTTCCAATTATTTATTAATATTATTAATTTGTTTATTTACATCATCAAAAGATTAACACATGAATAAAAACGTCTCTATCTCGTTTTTCTCTTAATGCCGTGATTCAGGCGTAACATCTTCACCGGTCAAGATTTTATCTTTTACCGCAATATAATTTACAGCAATAATAATTTCTAAAGTCACACTCTAAATGAATCGTATAATATAGGACGATATGCCGTAATGATAATAATTGAATAAAAACATCGATAATTTTATCGACAGTACCTTAGCAAGCTATTCGTATCAAATTACAAGTAATCATAACAAAAAGAAATGTAAACAAATGTTTCTATAGTATAAATATTTACATTAGCGAGATACGAAACTGATTATACAAGTAATGTTTCACTTGAAATCGTAGACTTGAAAACAAATCGCAAAAAG
The DNA here is from genome assembly GCA_035772565.1 of Antheraea assamensis. Classification (NCBI taxonomy): domain Eukaryota; kingdom Metazoa; phylum Arthropoda; class Insecta; order Lepidoptera; family Saturniidae; genus Antheraea; species Antheraea assamensis. The sequence goes on from JAQQSE010000045.1 coordinate 7,619,989, forward strand.
CCTGCAAAAAAAATAAAACACAACAAAATACACAATCACTGGAACAAAATGAACAATGGCGTCTTTATCTTACGTCAAATGTCAAAGGCAGTATAAACCATGAAATTTTTTGTAGGCGGTACAGGTGTCATTTAATTGCATTCGGTAGCTAAGTACTTTCTAATTGTACATATCAAATTGACAGGCCGGCGGATCTGCCGCTAATCCATGCGGACCGGTTAACTATTCTTCGCAAGTTGTCACTCTATCAGGCCCGGTAACCGTCGTTATTAAACCACTCATCTTTCTGGATTCTCCAATGAAGCGTCCGGATGAAAACTCATTATTACTTTTATATACTTTGAAATACCAAAGCGATAGCAAAAATACCTAAATGTCGGCGTCAAAATCGCAAGATCAGACTATCTACCTACCAGTGATAATGTAAAGTAAAATCTGCAGTTTTGTCTATAGACTCGCGTATTGCAAGGTTTGTTTATTACAGAAGCATCATTTATAATATTTGTTAAGACTTAGTTTATGACTGGTGCATTGTTGGTTATCTTTGTGTTCGCGAAAAAATTAGGAAGCAGGGATTATAGATGATTATGTTGTCGACGTTATCGAATTGAGATACTATAAGCATATTCATTATCAAAGCTCACGAATTGAATAGAATTCGTGTAGCAGTCGCGCTGTTGATAATTATTAGTAACATTACTGTACTGGATATTAAGAAAAATAGAATAGAAATATAGACGATCTGTAATATAACATATAATATTGCTAAAATGCTATAAATAATAATAGAAAAATTAACCTAGTATAGGAACGTAATAATGAGTATAAGTTAAGAATGAACGTTGACGTTGAAGGTATGAGAGGGTTGTATGAATACTGAATGATATGTAATAGGAAAACATTTTGTACCAACCGCACCTACATGGAATGAGGGTAAATCGATGATGATATATGAGTTAGGTGAATAATTGGTATCCTTTTAAAATTGTTAAAAATAAGTCCAAATGATAGATTAACACCAGAACTTTTTAACATTTAAATAATTGTATGTGATTATGTTTCAGGTGGATTAGTTATAATAAATTGGTTTACACTTTTTTTTATCTCAATTAATATAAAAACTGTGAATGTAAGTTTGTCTCTTTGTTAGACTTTCACACCTTATTTATAATCATATTTTTATAGTCATTAACTTTTGTATGAACGTTCTCAGAGATACAGACAATAACATATGGTCGAGAAAATCTATATTATTCCCGGAAGATAGGTCAAATCTACATAAACACGAGCGAAGCAGTGAACGAAAGTTAGTATAAAATAATTTCATAAACTAAAATATAAGGTCACAAATATAATGGATAATAGAGCATTGACCCTGTAATGTCCCACTAAATCTTAAACCGTAGTTACTCTAGCGACCCTTATCTTCTAAAGCCAGCGATGATAATACTAACTGAAAGCAACTATTCCGACATAATTTGCTGTAAAATTCAGGGCACGCTGAAAATTCAACGTTTACTTCAAAGAAAACGGGCTGGGAGCGCGTAGTCTTGCGGCATTTGATATATTGTGTACGAGAAACTTGAGGCGCGGTTTAGATATTCATGAAAATCTATTCTCCTATACTATGAATATCATAATACCCTTTCATACTGATGACGAATAGAGTTAATATTATTATTTTTTTAATGGCAGGCTCGGCGAACGTTGTTGACGTTGCATTTTTTTGTTATATTTTAAAAGAATTAGGCAGCGTTTTCGATGAAAGCTCTCAAGCGGCTTGACTTTCTCCAACACTTCCAACAATTATTGTTATATTTCCACCGATTTACACAAAACCTTGACATATGATACACCTAAACCTTCCTCATGTATTACTCTATTTATTGGTGAAGAATCATTACAATCTGTTCAGTAGTTTTTGAGTTTAACGTGAACATACAGACAGACAGACGCGTCGGACGACTTTGTTTTATAATATGTAGTGATATTGTCATAGGATAACATTCGACTGACAATCATCTGAAGATAAGTAGATAATACAAAAAGGTTGCATTGATCTTAAGGATACTTTTACTTCAAATAAAAATATAATAAAGTATTAATACAATTCAACAGAGACAACTTATAATCAGTAAAATTGACGTAGAAGTCTAGCAAGTTGGTCGTCATAGGTCGCCTAGCAGATTTGAAATATTTAATATTAGAATTTATGTTCTTATAATAATTAATAAGGAAACATGGAGTAAAATAATATACATTTAGAATACAGTAACATTAATATAATCAATATATTTTGGTTATTATTTGCATGACAAAAGATTTTAAAGAAATTTTCATTAAAAAATGCAGCAAACGTTTCAAGCATATTTTAGTTAGATAGAAATACTACACAGCTTATGCAGAGGAGCAACGAAGCACGCGCCCACACAAGGGAGCTGAGAGTGGTTGTATAGGAGATACATGACTACATAAGAGAGCGTCATGCCATTTCTCGTGGCGACATGCGGCTCGATTTTACTACTAAGGAGCATCATCATCCCCTTACGCTTATTCCATCTAAGTAGAATCGGCACAACATGTTTGTCCTGTAGTGATGTATGATTTGGCTTAATTTCTACGATTGGTCGCGCGCGCCTCACATCAACTCTCCTAGGGGTTATTTGTAGTAACTTCAGGTTCCTAATTTTGTATGGATGCCAAACATGTATTTGACTCTTCGGTAACAGGTGGCCATAATGATTTCTTCCCATAAATCTGATTCTAGAGGTTCACTGGCAGTTTTGTTTCCGTTCCTTGTTCTTTTTCGGCGTTATTATTAAAAAAGAATATTTTTATAAAGTTAAATATTTTATATTAATTTCTTTTGAAGTGCACGTAATTAGGATGACTGCAAAGATCGATAAAACACAACTCCCACCCATTGTTTTTAATGGCACTATTCTTCCTATAGGTGACTAAGTCAAAAATTTAGGAGTTCATATTGACAAAAATGTATTTTGGGGTCCACAGCTTCATGAAGTAAGCCGAAAAATATTTGTGTCTTCCGGTTGCCTAAGAAGACTCCGGAATTTTCTTCCTATTACCACTAAAATTTCGCTTGCACAAACCCTTCTCCTTCGGACTCTTGATTATGCTGATACTTGCTATCTAGATCTTACCGAAGCTCAACTTGATAAACTGGAACGACTATAAAATTTATACATTAGGTTCATATTTGATATACGTAAATTTGATCGCATATAAGAATCTCGAACTAAGCTGAAATGGCTTCCTGTGAGGCGTCGTCGGAATGCTCGCATTCTTTTTCTATAATATAGTACTACTCTTTTTAACCCTGTCGCTCCATTTTACTTAAAAAATCGTTTCAAGTTCTTATGTGATACACATACTCGGGATTAAAGATCAGCAGATAATATAACATTAGAAGTACCGGCTCATTCCACTAATTTTCGTGCAAAGTCCTTCACAGTTCATGCTGCCCAACTATGGAATGCCCTACCTGTTCCTATGAGATTGGCGCAGATGATGGGCATATTTAAAAACTCGGTCAAACAGTACTATTTGTCAATTTGACATTTCTCTTTTGTGTATATATGTACTTTGTAATGTTTAATATCTATGTATTATTAATATTATGTAGTTTATATATTGTATATAATTATATTACATAATTATATATTCATTTTACAATCTATATACTGCTCATTATGTGGTATTTACTAGTTTTGTTTATTTGAAGTGCCTATAAACCCCCGATTCCATTCCATGGAACATATCCATCCAAAGGTTGCTTGGAAGAGATTGCTATTAGCAATAAGGCCGCCCTTTGTACTAATCAAATAATTGTAATGTTTTATAGTGGTTATTTGTAATGGCGTACAATAAAGATTAAATAAATAAAAATAAATAAATATTTCTTGTAAATTGTATAAAATAATGTTGTATTCTCATTGACGTTTCGTTAACAGATTTTATTACTAAGGAGCGTCAATAGATAAAACAGCTCTAAATAAATCCTGATGAAGTATAAAACGACATAAATATTATCGTGAGAACAAAGACATATGAATCAGTTACTATGTAAATAAGTAAACTAAACATGAACTCACAATAGACGTTCAAATGTACATACACTGGTTTTACATAGAAATTTCAAACACGGCCCAAACAATCCTATTGCTTTTCGACTTGAAGATTAATTTCTTAAGTTCACAATAGTAGCGATGTGCCGTACTAATAGTGTAGTCAATTAAGCCGTCCCGAATACTCGAAGTGATTTCAGTTTGAAACTGGGGCCTAATGACTCGCCAAATTTCAAACTCTTAAGACAATGCAGCTATAGCTCGTTAAGATTGATCTTTGCTTTCCTTGTCTTTGTATAAAAAAAATGTATGCTGTATGTATTTAATAACTTTGCTGAGTAGAGGTAGACTACGAAAATGTTGTCCGCTTCGACTTCGCATGTAAGTACATCCATCCGTCTTTTGTACCTACAAATCAAGTAACAAGAACCAAATACTGTTCAGAAATAAAACATTCCAAGGATGTGAATAGAAACATAGAAGGCGTTAAAAACAAAACTGGATGACATAAAAATATCAAATATTTAAAACATTTGTAAATAATAATGTAATACCACGAATGAGTGGATAGATGGCGTTTAAAACAAATCTGCTGGTTACGTCGTTACATGTGATAATATGTACCCACAAAAGCGCCACTAGATATTTCACGTAGAAAATATGATACTCATATCAGTTATCTATATCACTGCTAGGAAATTATTATCTAAAGAAAAACTATCGAAATCTAACTTGACAGAAAAGTCAGAGAAAAAATAAATAGCTTCCACTAATATCTGCTCTGCCTTAAGTTATTTGAGTTTAAATTCTTATGTAGTATAGATGTTTTTGGAAAATACATGAAAAACACACATTCCACAGTTGGACCTACTAGGATTCCAGTCGTTTCAAAAAACATCTCGTTATCTTATTCAATATTTACAGAAGACCGCTGCATTGTCTTTTTCTATTCAAAACCAAATTCGTCGCAGAATGAAAACGAACGAAATTAAACAAGGAACGCATAAATTAAGGCGAGTTAAGACAAACTTCCTTATTGAAAGGGGACAGAATTCCATTCGAAGGATTGTTTCATTGTTTCTATTCACCTCAGAACTTTTACGGGCGAGATGACTCGGAAAACTCGTTAGTTTTATTAAAAAGAAACGATTGGTGTAAGTATGAGAGCGAGGCAAATCAAAGTCGCCCGAGCTGTATGCTAATGTACTTGTCCCATTGGAAAGATTCAGCAGTCGGCCCGAATTGGATGGTAAATCATTGGAATATTTATTAGACTCGGGATTTGATACCGTTTCGAGTTTGCCGCGGGTTTCGGTTTATTGTGGTATCAAAAGCTCTTGTAAACATGACCTCGAATATAAATTACGTTGTTAATTTTACCATTATCGAGAATTTATATAATTTCATTTCTAGTTATGAATGAATTAATATTGTTTGCGAGCTTATAATTTTGAGTTATTTCCAAAAATATTGTATCGTTTTATTTATTTATTTCTATGAGTTTAAAATAATAATATAATAAGGATAATTAGTTATATAAATTAATTATTTACTTTCATACATACAGTCTAAACAATATTCGCTATGTATAAAAATGTAGGAATCAATTTAATTCATTAAATTGCTAATATAAAACGGTTACCATCTCTAGTTTATTAAAATTGGCAAGTATTCAGTAGTATACATAAAAAATAAGTACAGTTATTTCTGTATATTATGGGTAATATTAACTATAAATTACTACGATAAAGATTTAACAGATGGCAGTGTTAGAATGTCTATAAAAATATGTAATTTGATTTTGTTATTTAGCATGTTTTATGAATATTCATAAGACTTGATATTTTAATACTTTTTAGGCCTCCGCGTTTGATCACCTCATCTGATGTGCAATTATGATGTGGTCTAAAATAATTAATACGCTAAAAATCTATTTTAAATCTGTAGTTTGTTGAGTTTTTTATAAATACAATTAAATCACATAGGAATACTGTCAAATTCACTTAATTTGGAAAGAATGGTCAAATAGAAGATGAAATTTACCCATAAATAAATTTATCATTAAATATAGTTTATGCGAAGTTTATGACAGCTGTCAAATAATTCAATGTTGCCACTATAAAGTAATTTAACTTAGAATTGAATTGCAGATGTGGGTGCCATATTTACGCCTCACTCTGCGACCAGACGGTGTGAACTTTAGCCGGCATGTTTGCCAATTTTGTATTCAAGAATTTAATACTTTTAAATTTTGTAATTAGAATTTGAAATCGTCGTTTATTCGTCACCAGAACTTTCGGTGAATGTGAACATCATGACAAAACCATAGTGGTAGTGATTTTTCTAATTTTACCACTCTCAAGTTGAAAATCTGTCGCCAAGCACCTATAGGTGTGTTCCAGATAGTTGCACATGAGTGTAGGTGTCCATCTAAGTTTAGTGTATTTACTAACTTAAATCACATCTTCATTGAACATTAAATGAGTTGGTCAAATGCCATATAATGTATAAAAATATATATGCTTTTATAAAAACTGCTAAATAATATGATAAAACTACGTATTTTTAAGGACACTGCAATACTGCCATCTATTCTCGAAGTATATTCCTGAATATTACAGGTTGCTCTATTTAATTTCATACTAAAAAAAAATATTAATTTGCTAGAATTCAATAAACTAGGACTAGTGATGGCTTTAAACTAATAATCTCACAAATTAGAATTCCGGCTACATATTTTGACTTAATAAATGAAACGTCTCCCTGAGATTCCACAGAGCTATACTGTTATTTTTATTAACTTTCAGCGACAGCGTTTCCGGACCAACACAAATCACAAACCTTCAAGAAACAAGCCTATTCCTTCCTCAAAGGTCAGCAACGCATTTGCGATGCCCTTCGAGTCTCAGGTGTCCATTGGTGGCGGTGATTACTTACCATCAGGTAACTCGTCTGTTCGTTTGCCTCCAATCACATAAAAAAAACATAATTATCGCTTTTGCTCGAAGCCTCGATACCATTCATGTAGATTTGGTCTATTCTTCGGGAACAGTTCATTTTTTCTGGTTAAAAGCTGAAAAGTATGATCTTTTCCCTACTTCTCGTGATGTGTAAGCAAAATTCCAAGACCATTGATAAATCAGTTAACGCGTGAAAGCGTAATAAAGAAACAAACAAACTTACATTCGTATCTATAAAATTAGTTAGGACTAGCTGATACCCGCGACTTCCTCTGTGTTGTTTATTATTCTTTTACAATATATTTGATGTACAGAGGAAACAGTTATGAAAGGAGTGAGAGTAAAATAGCAAAAATTTTATGAGGCTGAAATGCCTTTGTTACCTTGCTTTTCTCTCATGCTTAATTCGCGTCCTCATTCAAATTACAATAACTTTTGATAGAGTGAACCGATTTTAATGAAACTGGGCTGGATGGATGGACTATGATTTTCTTACTCACGTTTAATCATGAACCTTGTACTTTACCAGTGATGCCTGTTCAAACAAACACACAGACAGACAGATATTTCTGAAAATTAGTGAAATGTGTTTTATCACTTATTCCTATACACCTGCAACAATTTCTTTCACAAAAATCCAACAAACACGTTAGATTTACATTCTTATTATATGTATAGAGAATAGGTTTTTTTATGAAATAGGTAAGATATTGTGATTTTAATGTAACTAATTCCACTAAATGGTACAAACTATAATTTTATAAAATCAATTTATTTAATCGATTGATTTATTTCAGATTAAATAAGCAGCCGTATACATACTCTTGTATATGTAGTCTAAGTACTCGTGAAACTTTTAATGATTACAAAAGTTAACTCGGTTCATATTTCTTACGGCGATGTCTATTACAGACGGACGAACCGATGAACTAAAACTCGAGAGATTATTCTTGTGTCTGTCACTCGAGAAAGTTTTCTGAAGCGGGCCGGAGTTATTCGCACTTTGTCCTTAACTTTGAGATAGTGGTTTCGCAGATCAGTCGACGCTTATGTAGCCCTGGTGCGATAATTTTGCATTGCAAATAAATGTATATTGAACTAGTTCGTGCCTGCCGACTTAGTTCAAATGAAAATGGTTTTGTTATTTTACAGGAACTATGTACATGTAGACGGTCTTTTTACTCCAACTTTTGCCTTTATTATTTTCAGCCTTTTTAGCACTTTAAAACAATTCAAAATACTTCTATTGTAATATTATTATTTTTGGAATTATTTATCTATATATAAATAGACAAATGGAGAACAGTAAAGAACATCTTACTCCTCTATTTCCCAATCGATTTTCATTAATTATTCGTGTTAAAGTATTTTTGGTACGAGAAAAACTTAAGAGTTCGCGTCACCGATGACCACGATATACTCGTGACGTATTGCGCACGTGCTAGACTAGCGACACGTATTATAGTGTCTGTGTACATGTAATATTGATATTTTGTATGGAGCTTGGGTAGCCCATCATATGTTTGATTAATTAATAAAATGTTTAAAAATGTATATAATTAATGCTCGGAGTAACAATAGATGTGAAATCTATACTAATGGTAATAATTTCAATTTGCAAATTATGAACTTGAAATAATTCAGAGTATAATTGATTTAGAAATTCAAAAAAGAACAAAGTTATTCCGCGCTTGGGTCCGTGTCACATTGAATCGTGTATAGTCGGCTCCGGACGTCATTAGTTACTTTCACTGTTTGACAAGGAGTCTATTGTTCCCATATCCATATTTTTATTATTAAGTAGTATGATAACAAAGTGATATTATATATATTTAGTGTAGTATTTCAAGTGTATTGAGCATATTAAATATGACATTATTTATTTTGAGTAAACATTGAGAATTCTGTATGAACTTAATGTGTAATTATATATGTATAAGTTTTCACTTCTGTCCTGTGGTCATAGTATACACCCAATGTTTTATTTATAACAAATAATTAAATAACAGTAATATCAATCGTAATACATAAAAATAATTCGTTAAATTTGGCAATCCCTTAATGTAAACATATCTTTGGTTAACTTATGGCAATTTTTACTATAAAAAAATCCTTAGAGAATATATTTAAGTACATCCTACATTTCTTGAGAAATAGGTACATATTTTTATTAGACTCATTGCTAATTTATATCACGAACCGACTAGAGTGTCACCACTGCAGGGATAAAACTTTCAAGACGATCAGACACTACTAACTAGTGGAAAACCGTTACCGATTATCAAGATCCGCGTTCCTGTTCCAATTACATTAAATTACACGAAGATCGGAGATCATCTTGTTCTGGTTTTATTCTCGATGTTTATTAGCGTCAAGAGGACCAGAGCGCGCTTCAGCTAATTCGCGCCCGGACTGACAAATTTAATAACAAGTAATGAAGTACACAATCGCTCCAACGTCTGGTATGAGTTCCTGGTAGGTACTGTATACAATTTTTAAATTAAATCATTATAAAATGAAAAATTTAAAAAGGCTTTGTTTATTTACATTATTAAAATCTTTTTCACTATCAACTTTTATGCAAACGAAAAAAAATACTGTATAGGTCTAAATATATATATATTTTGTGTAATTATTGAGGTATGCGTGTGTAAAGCTGATTTTGTAGATTTTAATGTGAGGTTTTGTACTGTGAAGGCCCATCCGGCCACTAGCGTGGTCAGTCCGAAAAAAAATGTGAGGCTTACTTTAATTTTATTTTATTGTCAAAGTTAAAAATAAATAAATAACGTCGCTACGTTTGATAAACCCGCAACCTAATTTTTTAATTAAAATAATCACCTTAGAAGCAAACATTTTTATATTAGTAAAATATTCCTAAATACATTACCTCTTTTTTTCATATATTCGACTACTCGAACTGTTTGGATGTTTATAAACGCGTTGAATAATTCATAAGCTCTGACCAACCGCTCGATACTACCGACTTTATAAACGTTCTAGCAATTCAAACAGTTCCAGATCGAAAAATGTACATAATCACCTCATTTGAATACTTCGATTTCACCGGGACTGATTTTTTTTCATTGTTACTCGTGGCCGAAAACTTCTGGTAAGGTTAGGAATTTTTATACCACAGATATTGTGATGCTTACGAATATATTATTTAAATTTTTAAGTAGTCGGGTTTAGTTCTGAATTTTCAATTCTTGCAATGAGCCTGAAGTTTCGGCAAAGAAAAATATCGTAATAAAATTATCGAATTGAAAATCTGTCACCATTAAGCTTTTATAGGTGTATTTTGGTAGTTGCACTAAGAACTTACTTCTGCAAAGGAAAACATCATGATGAAACCATAGCATGATGGTAGGGCTTTTTCTAAGTCCGCCTGGTGGTAATGATTTGGTGGTCTTTTCCACCTATCTACATCTACGTGATTTATAGGAGCCATTCACGAAATGCAACTTTAAAATACTTTCTTACTTTGTTAAACGTATATTGTGCTAGATAGATGTTGTGTAATTTACAAAATCATTGAAGCGTAAATTACAGGGTTTTTCAAATCCACACGTCACAAACAGAGAGGTGATTAAAAACCCCCTGTTAGAGAGCGTACATGTAACTGGCATCATTCCAAATTGCTTGCGGCCAGGGGACTGTGCCACTGTTTTTGCCAGAAATCTGATACCGCGGACGCTTTTTTTAATATTCTGATAAATACTTTTACAAAGTATGTACGTATAAATATTCTTTTAATAAACAATATCCAAATTACCAATTTATAAAAAAGGCATTTCTAAGACTACAAAAAATATTAAATAGCCCCGAATATTCGCAGATGATACAGCGCCGTGTATTCTGTGCTCCGATACCTTAAGTAAATTCGCACAAAGACTAGGAACTTTCATGGCTTCCCATATCTATAATACAATCCTCAAATACTGCTCAATTCAGAAATATTGCTAAGCAAGCAGTAATTGTTAAATATCGGTTACACAATGCTAAACTCAAATCACGTAACCAGTCTTTGAAGAGCTATTATAGTAGAGCATCTGTACTGATTGATACCGTAAAATAAAAAGGACGCATCTAACAAAATTTGATATCAAAGAAAAATCGATTAATTGGTAGCCTGCGCCTTTATCGAACTATTTTTCTTTTAAGTACTATTTGAGAACAGAAGTTGATTTATATAGTCAAAAATATTATTATATGCAACTTCTTTCCTGATTGCATAAAATATATTGTAATAAATACGCTTCCTTTATTAACGACGGTGTCTAGAGAAGATTTGACAATTTAGTTTATATTATGAGTAGTCGAAATTTGCCATTTTCACACTAATATTTAGTCATGCTGCTATCGTTTGCGCTAACGAGTTTATTGAATTTGCATACCTTTACTGATTTAAATTTAATTTGTATATTTACAGAGACAAGACCGTTTCAGAAATCCTTGTAGCACTTTAGCCATAGAGTGATACGAGTCAACAATTAAAATATAGGTTATCATATTAGACTTTGACGTCGTGATGCCTAGCGATGTGAACTAACACTGAAATTAAACACAGGTCCATACAAGATAAATAAAACAATCTATTCATTATGTAACTTGGCAATTTATTAGTAGTAGTCAAAGTCAAGATTACAAACTATTTAAAGTTTAAACAAGCTACACAGTTCGTTTAACAAGGTAAACTCGAGAAGAGATCGTTTGCTTTGATAATATTAATAATCTTAACTACCTACTGCTTATAATTCTATCAGTAAGGTAAAGCTGATTATTACATTCTAGATTAACGAAATTTCTAGATGTTGCTATTCACATTCTATTTATTAATCATGTCGTAGTTGAGCTTTTACACGTTCTAAATATCTAGCACGTACACTAAACTATGTCATTATATTGGAAGATTAAATATTTTTTTAATAATTGAAATGGAAATAGTTCATATTTTTATTGAGTGGCGAAATGTATATTTTATTTGTATAAATAAATAAGAAGTTTAAATACCAATACCAATAACGTTATCCTACAAATAACAAAGAGCTTTAGACACTAACACAGCCATTATGATTAATATTATAATACACAGTATTTTATAAATGGCACTAATCATTTGCATCCGATTACCACTTTAATATTGTTTAAATATTTTGGCAAAGTAGTCTTAAAATATAGCTCATGATTGAACCTTTATCGATAAGTTCTAGACTCAAAATTTCTACGAAAAAAAGTTATGCATTTGGCATGATGACTGATTTTCAATTACTGTCCTATAATACTCTAGAATATATACTATTTCCAAAAAACATAATATTTTTGGAGAAAATAAAGATTTTTACAAAATAAACGCATAAGTAATTTTAAATTTAAAATGCGTGCCAAAACGCTTACCCGTGTCATGGCGTCTGTTTATGACGTCATGATATTGTAAACAGCGAGCACTTAACGAGTGAACTACAGAGTACTTTATGTGTGAACTTAACGTGAACGTTATACATACATAGTAGTTTTCAAAATTCTAAATTATGCTGAACAAAAATCTTTGGAATCAGCCAGAAGCTCTCCCAACATCAATAAATAAAGTCAAGGCAAATGAGTGCTATTTGCCTTAGTAAATCCTTGTTCCAATGTAACTTTTGTTTTACATACACGATAATAAGCAACTGAGCAATGATAACCTTGAAATATTTTCTAAACGAACATGAAACGATGAAAATGCAATTCTTCGAAAGTCGTACAAATTAGGACTGTTGATAAAATATCGATATTTTTAAAAAATATTTTCTAGAACGATATATCGACAGTTGGATATTGAAATATAAATATCGGTGTTCGATATTTTTAGAAATGCTTTTGTTTCTCATTTTGCCCCATAAATTATTTGATCCACAACATTATACTAAACTTAATTCCCTCTATTTTATTTATTCAATATTTGTTTTCCTTCATTCCCTCGTTTATTTAATGGCTTATTCCTACCCCTTGGCTGATTTTTTTAAGACCCACGTCTCAAGATGGCGTATTTTGTTTTTAATTTCACAACATCGTAATTGTAAATTTCATGGCATAGTAAAAAAAATAACACAATTATAAGTAATTTAAAAATGCAATTTACTTAAAAATTATAACTTTACAATACATAATTATTATTTTTAAAGTTTTGTAATAAATCCGGTGTTTTGTTAAGCTTATGCTGCCAACAGTCTGTTGACCTGTGTCTCATGAAGACGACATTTGTTTGTATGGCACTTAAACCTTAATGGTTTTGGACAGTCCAAGTATTAAGACGCAAAATAATTTTGTATAGATATATCTCTGTTGTATAGAAAAATTTATAATTTTTGATACCTACTTTACTCGTAGTAATCAGACGGATGAACATATAAATCGACGAGCGTTTTGAAAAAAGTTGCTGCACATTATATTTGTCTTATTTAAAGTAAAAAGCAATTACACCACAACGTTCTTATATGAAATTTAAATCATGTTTAAGCCTCATTCTATCTATATCTGTTATCTGTAATAATTTGATATATATATATATAGTGATGATTTAGCTTAAATCATGATCAGAACATTGGTGGAAATGGACCATTAAAATATAAGCTAACATTTTCATAAATATATACATATAATAAAATTTAAGTGTCTGTTTCTAATGTCAAAATAATAACGTTTTAGTAAACGGACATGAAAGTATATATGGTATTTATAACAAAACACAATTTTTTTCTTTAAATTTTGGTCTGTCTGCTTGTTCCCGATATACTCCAAAACAGTTGGACTGATTTAAAGCAGACTTTCTCTGGCAAATATCTGAATTTATAAGAAGTAGTTTAGCATCAATTATTTTGTATTAGTTGTTATTTACGTCTTCATCCGCATGTAATCACCGAAACAGTTTTTACGGAACTTTTACTGGTAAACAGCTGATATTATAAGGAAAAACTTAGTCTATTTTATTTTCCACTAGTTGTTATCCACGACTTTAAATATAATAGAAATATAGACATTGCTATATCTATGTAGTTAAATATTTAAAACTTATTAACAGATAATGTATACAATAAATTTTCATTAGGATTATCTTCACTACAAAGTATAAAACAAAGTCGCTTTCTCTGTCCCTATATCCCTATGTATGCTTAAACCTTTAAAACTACGCAACGGATTTTGATGCGCTGTTTTTTAATACATAGAGTGATTGAAGAGGAAGGTGGGTTAAAATTCCAAATAGGTTGCTGATAACAAGCCCAACCCGGCACACTGTTAGTATTTACATGTTTAATATATAAAATATATTGTTTGTTTGTTCCTATTTTATGAACTGCCATGACGTTCAACTGACCAAGGTAGAACTTTGTTAACCAATTGTTCATACTTGCGCGATGCCATAGTACAGTTAATTTAATGTATTATAGGTATCGTGCATTCTACATCTTTTATAAAATAAAATTAAGTAAGTGCTTGTGGAGCCACGGACATCTCTTAGACTGTATTAGTCCCTGTGTAAATCATTTTTAAGCTGAATTGCAGTTTTTTTAATAACGCCGATATATCGAAAAATCGATTTTTTTTCAATATATCATATCCCGACATTAATATTTTTTTAAATATCGATATCGAAAATCCGATGTTTAAAAATATCAACAGCCCTACTACGTTACGTTTGCAGAAGCGTGACGTAATTCACTCCTGTTGGTGTTCAACATAAGATGGACGATTGCTGTATTTTATTTTATTGAATAAATTATCAATTTTAAACTGAATATAAAAATAAATACATTTTTTTTAACCTATTCAAACGGTTCTACGGGATAAACAGATTATTTTCGTATTTCGTGATTACTATCATCATGCCAATTGGGACATCAATTTTGAAGAGCTATTACTTTTGTTTTTCTGATGTTTCCAATACCTCAAGGTTTGTCTTTTATAAATTTAGGTACGTACTTTGTCCAGGTTAAAATTTATTGTTGCCCCGTCTTAAAGTCCGAAAATATTTCAATGTATTTTAAAAATTATTTATATCCTGCCTGGGTAATGTTGATAAGATACATACAAAGATGAGAAAAGAAAGCGCTCTTCAATATATCTGCTAATCTTCATTAAGAGGTACTTACTGTGAAGTGGTAATCAAAAATGCAATATTAAGGATCACACAAAATCTAATTCTTCTAAAAGAAATATCGAGGAAAG
Source organism: Antheraea assamensis (assembly GCA_035772565.1). Classification (NCBI taxonomy): domain Eukaryota; kingdom Metazoa; phylum Arthropoda; class Insecta; order Lepidoptera; family Saturniidae; genus Antheraea; species Antheraea assamensis. Next base: position 7,635,239 of record JAQQSE010000045.1, read on the forward strand.
AAAAACTATTTTTAGAACTTATGTATGAAATATGATCATGTACTATTTCTTTTAGTCGTAGGTAATTAAAATTTGCCTGTATAATTTCTTTATAACCATTCCCATTAAGAAAATGTGATTTAGTTTATTAGTAATAGTTTAGAGAAATATTTTAAATTGGCACAATACTTAGCATAGAACATTTTAATAATCCTTAAAAATACTAAATTTGTTTCACTTTCTGTTTCTTCTAAATTTCGATTTAACTACTAAACATACCTTAAATTACGACGAATACATTAAAAAGGAAGCTTACTAATCACAGCCTTATATTGGCTGTTTTATAGCTAATTCCACCTTAATACTAATATTCCACTATACATCATACTTCAAAACACAACAGCTTAATAAATGTAACGATTATTTGTTCTTATCAATTTTAAGGTCTGAAGGTAAAATGAACAAATCTAGTATTATCATAAAATCTTAATTTGTATCAATGATAAGTAAATTCAAAGTTTCTTTTACCATTTATCATTCATAAAATTTCAAGTCTTTTTGGAATTTCTGTTCAACTAGTGATGTAAATTTGAAATTCTTAAATTGTTAAAGGTTAATTCTTGGATATCAGATTTTTTCTCTACACTTTTACCTCTCCATTTATAATTTTTGCCGTAACCAAACCTTCTTTCTCCTTATGCTTTTAATTCGTGACACTGAATTATATTACATAATTTTACCAATAAAGAGACATACACAGAAAGAGAAAAGTTTCGTTCTTCAGAAATATGAGACACTATTTATGTCCTCCAAAATGCACTGGACAAGTGGCTTCCTTTCGTTGAAATATATTTATAATTTTTATCCAACGAAACTAATCTAAGCGATACCTATAGTTGGTTGGAAAGGTTTATAGTAATTGTTACTTGGCCTCTATATATATTTGGTGCAAGTCTACAGCCCCAATAAATTTAACAGGTAACGTCCGAGATAACTCCTTGCAACTACGGCCAGGAATTCTCGGTTTGCGTCGGAATTCTTTAGGTGTACTAAATATATTACAAGACGTATACTCACAACTACAGGATTATTCGTTTGTTTTTTTTTTGTACAAGGTACTCATTTTATCTGTGTAATGAAATGTATTTTTGTATTAGTCATTCTCGAAATCTATTATTTTATATTTTGTTCGATACTCGTTATTCCATAAGCAGCGTTATTTTTATATTGAAAAACAAGTTTTGAAGATATATGTGTCATAAATTGTATTAAAACTTTGGTATGATTAAATCAGCACTTAAATGTGCAATTATAACACCCATGAGAATTTGCAATATGTTAATCTAAAAATTAAAGTCTTAACGTATATACCAAATAAAATACCCAAACAATTTAAGACACACAATATAATCAAGAAGTAGTATATTTAAATACATCAAACAAATGTTACTATTAATAAAACGATATATCAAATTAATTATAGCTTCATTGTTGAGACTTAAATTTAAATCAAGATACACTCTATTGAAGTGATAACTTTCTATTGTAAAGGTCGTGAATTAATACTGTATTCATATCCATTTTATATTGATTTAAACTTATTCTCAAATTAAATTTACTAATTTTTCTAGCATTTCATGTAAAAAGCATAACATCCTCGAACATCGAAATTGACCATTGAGGTCGTGTAAAGATGATTTTGGTTAACTGAAAATACATTCAAGGAATGAATATTGACAATGGTGATAAACTTGAGATTATATGTATATATTTTTAAATTATATTATGAGGTTTTAAGAATCACCGCTATCCACAGGTAAATACTGTTGCTGGGCGACAGATGACAGCATCATGTCGATCGGTTTGGTGTCGTCGTAAAGCGAAGGCGCTTCGCAGAGGATTGCGAATGTGCCAACGATTGAAGCGATTGTGAAAATCCATAAGAAAAGCCGATCTAAAACCATTGCTACGAAGCCCCAGTCTTGATCCTCCTGTTAAAGAAGTGGTTTATTAAAAAGCTATCATTGGTCTAACCATTAGTTAGTATAAAGCAACTAAATAATTCAAATTAATAAACGGTACTTATGCCATAAAAACAAACCCTTCAAAATATGGATGTACATTGCTCAAAATTTCCCCTCATTGTAATGCAAAAAGGACACAAAAGCTTATATTTTATAATCTGTGAATTAACACCTACAATGTTAAAAATAATCTATTCAATTAAAAATATAGAGACTTCTTTCTTGTCACAAACAAGTAGAGATTAACTAATGAATTTTAGCTGTAAGGCGTTTTCGACTAATTGTTCGCTTATGGCACCATTTTGAAGTGGAAATTTAATCACCAAATAACTACTTGTTTGACCTGGCAGCTGCATTTGAGTTCATATTTTTTTGGTTTTAATGAGAGAATGTATTCATTCGTACTTAACCTAACAGTGAGGTACTACCGGAATTGCCGCTGTAAGAAAAATGAGTGTATTTAATTAAAACACAAATCGCAGAAAATCGCGAAGTCTGTACTATTCGCCTTTAGTGAAGTACGTTTTTGGCAAGTTCGCCTGGCTAGCTATCACTATCTAGTTGAAAATATGTCGCCAAGCATCTATGGGTATGCTCCTGCACTTTTTTCAAAACGGCAGTTGCTGTCGTCGTTCTTTGGATGACAGCATATTCATAAAAATAAATGCTATATGCCTAGTATTAAAAAAAGTTAAATATAAATTGTTAGTTCCATTCACAAACCGCGTTAAACTCATCTTGCCGTTGCATGTGATGTTGTATGAACATGACATTATGAATGGCCTTCTCCAGTTCAAACGGGTACTTCTTTCGTGGAGCCACGTCACTGAGGGAGTCGTCCAAACCTGACATCACTGATGGGAGACCGTTATACCCAGCACCAAGACCACCCAAAGCACCGACTAGACCACTGAATCTGCATGGATTAGTTTTAAAAAAAGGTTTCATTATTGTAAAATTGGTCTTGGAATATTGATGCTGTGGTTTATTTTCTGAAATTATAATACAGCTTGTGACCAATTTCTGTCATTACAAGATATAGTAAAGAAATCATGTAAATAGGAAAACTAAAAATATTCATCACTGTTGTTTGATATGTACTATTTTTGAACATTATCAGCTCCAAATATTTATCTAATAAGGTTTAAATACTAAGAGCAAAGTTTAGTTCGCATACAAATTTTCAATGTCGCACATTCTCAGCGCAAACAGTATCCGGTGAGCCATCTGCAGTGTCCATTAGTTGTTTATAGAATATTGTTTTTTAAATACATTATTTACATTTTCCAACCTCCGTTTGACTTAAATAAAAGCTAATTGGTTAATAATTTACAATGAGCAATGAGACTGTAATTATTAGAATGAAACAAATATAATTTTTAAATACTAACCCAATGATTAAGTGTTATAATATAAGGCGTAATGAAAATAAAACACATCGCAATACATTACATACACGTCAATAATAATTTTGTACTTATCGAAAAGTGCAAAATTATAAATATCAAACATATATATGTATAGTTTTACTACAGAAAAATCAACATACCTATTAGTAGCTGTAGTAGAGTGAAGTCCATTGCAGCCACCTGGCAAATGATGTCTGAGCGAATCCGGACTAGACGCGTTAGAATGCGTTTGTTCCGCTGCCGCCAGAGCATCTTTAAACTTATTCTTCTTCATACTTCTCCCCGCTATTTTTTGCGCCGCCAAATCCCTCAACAAATCTTTCGGTACCCGCATAAGTAACAATTTCGGTAGTTTCGTTATAAAGAACGTCCTCACCCACGGAGCCATTTTATGCGTACTCGGCTTCCGATAGTGGACATTTAAAATTATAATCGTTATTACAACCGACAAACCAACCAGCAGCATTGTAAATAGCAAATATTTCCCCAATAAAGGTAATGCTAACGACGTAGATGGTATGATTTCGGAAATAAGTAAAAAGAACATAGTTTGTGATAACAAAATTGATATACTCAATGCGATCTTTTCTCCAGAATCCGCTGGTAGGTAAAAAACTAAAACTGAGAGGTAAGATATGCCTACACATGGAACGATTAAGTTCACCGTGTAGAAAAGAGTTTTTCTTCTTAAAGTGATGTTAAAGAAAATATCTGCAACAATAAAAAAAAATGTGAGTTTTAGAATGACTAGCATTTAATAATTACTTTAATAATATTTGGATGGTTAGTCTGTTACGGTACACTATAAAATGTAATTTATAGATATAATTGCACTTTTGTCTGCCACAATAATGTGTACTCAAAAAAAAAATATTTTGACTTTGATTATAAATTTTAGTCTCCCTATTGTAAATATATTTTTCTATCTGTCGCTGATAACACTTAAAAACTTTTAATATGAACATTATGTAGCTGATCAGTAGCTTAATTAATTTACTCCGTTACCATGCGGAAACAAAAGTATTCCCAGTTTTGTCCGGCGGTTGATAATCGCGCGGACTCTTGCTTAATTTTATTACAAGTTCGACCCCACCAAGCACGACGCTAATAACTCTTTGTAGGATTTGATAGGATTTATCACTCAGCATCGTATATTCATGCCATCACAAATAAGAAATTAAACAATTTGTGACACTTGGTTATCTAACCCTTGTTAATTTGTACAATATGGAGATAATTTGTAGAATAAATGATTTCTGCACATTGTTTATTTAAAGATTTTGAGCTCCCGCTCTAAAAGTATGAATTCGAAGAGATTAAGGCATTCCTATTCAATCTTTTGAGGTTGATGAAGAAGGAGTCTGCCATCAAATCATTGTATCCTTATGTACATAACGTTGTGGTTAATTTCAAAGTATTTAACGTACTTTGAAATTGGTGAGACTCTCTTAAATGTATCTAAGTCATGGTATGGCTAACTTTTGACCTTATACTAATAGTCTTAGATCCGGCTGCAATATTCCTACGTTCATCGAGTATATTCAAAATTATATATTGTAATTCAGTTACGAAACGGACAATATATTTTGTCCGGGTTGCTTATTAAAAAGTGCCTGATAATATTTTTAAATATATAACAATATAAATTTATTTTTTACCAGCTATTAAAATGAACTGCACTCTACTTCATAGACGTATGTGTGGAGAATTCAAACAATGATAGTTACCGTCGTTCACTGGGCCGCAACCTCTTCACATCCAGGTATAACCAGATAATATTTTGTTACATTTATACGTTCATGACGTATATTTGTCATTTATATTGTAAGATCTTTCTTATAATACAATTATAATCAACTTAATGTTTCATAGGCATTGCTATTGCCAAATATTAACAACGGCTCACGTTATCAGATTGGAACTAAATCCCAACCTAACTCCAAATCTTTGCTGTTTTACTGCCAAAGGACACTACATAGAAGGTATTATAATAAGGAAAATACTTTCTTCTGTTTAAGAAAATATTCGTAGAAAATAAAATGGAACTTTTGTAATTTGCGAAATAAAATATACAAAAGGATTTCATTTCATTCTTTGTAAACAATTTTCTTGACTAATTTCCAGTGGGTTACTAGAAAGAATGGATATTCCTTCGACAATGCTCGCTTTCAAGATTTCCTTATGCCGTACCTAGTCTTGGAATGTAAGTTATATCTTGATTATGAAAAGATCTGAATGAAAACCTGTAAAGATTTTCATGCTATTTTTGTTTCGTTATATATATCGATGCGATGTAAATTAGTATATTATTCTTAGCGCCATATATTTGGAAATTTTGGAAAATATCAATTCTTATACCACAAATGCTGACTTATCACACTAGACAACTTCTCCTTAATAATTCAATTGTTTTGTTGAGGGGTTTTTAAATAGTGTTAGAAGAGAACAATTCTTTTGAAAGCATGAACAGCTTAGTCAATCTGAAGGAAGGAAGTAAAATTTGTGATGATCGAAAAAAATGCGAAAACGTTCTCTGGTTTTCTTTGTAGTATAATGACAAGATGATATATAAGTAAGAGATATTTTATTAGGAAATCAATTTTTGACGTGTTTACAATAATTGTTTTTTTATGCGATTGGAGGCACACGAACACACGGATTACCTGACTGTAAGTAATCATCGCTTCTCATGGGCACCTGCATTACAAGGAGAATCACAGACGCGATGTCGGCCTTTGACGAAGGAGTAGGCTCATTTCTTATTTATTGGTACAATCAATGGTTTTATAAGGCATAATGACGATAAGTTATTGTATAGGTAACATCTAGTACTAATAGTTCTTGGTGACAGAATGACAACTTTAGCATGTACTTAAAATAGTCAGCGACTAGAATTGATAAACAGCTATTTAGAGAATAAAATATTCAAAGGAAAAACAACGAAAAATGTGCTGCATCATTATTAAGATATGAAAATTTCTGCAGAGAAAAAACCTTAAAAGCTCAAATATTGAAATTCAACGATAATGTATTCGAATTCAAACGAAACATTACGCATAAATTACTGCAAAATGCGTTTCGGTTCCTTCCGACCGCATTACACCTAACAGTTGTTAGCAATTTGTGTGAGTGCTATTGGTGATACAAATCGCCACTTAGTTGGACTTGCTCCAGTGATAAACGTTTGCGGTTATTGGTATTTGGATACGGAACGTGTTTGAAACGTGGAATGTTAATTAATATTCCATTCACCATGAATTAAAACTATGTAGACGACGTACTTTATAATCAATACTGTGTGAAATTAATAATATATCGCATTAGAATAAATGTTATGATTCTCTTCTTTCTTTTCTTGCGTATTTTGGTGACTACTTCTCCGTGTTGAAGACCTATTATACAAAGCTTAATTTTATACAACACAGAATGAGTGTTGTCAGAATAAGTTTCCTAGTTTGATTTAAGTGCATTAAGGAAAAAGTGACTGTGTTTTAAAAAAAATCCGGTGAGTTTCTAAGACATCTGAGCACTCAAATACACCATCTATGTAGAATAATCAAGCTACATTACGCAAAGTGCCATTAATGCTACTCAATACACGCCTAGATGATAACATCTTGCCCAAAAACTCTATTATGACTTTTAAGGTGACAATCTTCTTTTCTAAAGTCGGTTTTATCAGATCGTTATGAACCTTCACTTAGATCTAAAATGCAACTATGCGAATGCATGATAAAAAACTTGTGTTACGAATTTTACCCAGGCCAAAACAAAAAGGTAAAGAAAACTGTCGAACAACATTATGAATATTAATTTAGATGTAAAGAACGATAATTATATAATTAAATTCCCACACCATATACTTCTCGAAAAACGGTACAATTACTAGGGAAATTATCTCGTAATAAGCGCTTAATATTACAATTTTATCTTTATTACGCAAATTGTACAGCGGTTAAGATCTTCGGAAGATATTGCTTACGATTCGAGTGTTAAATTACGTGATTCTATAATAACGATAATAATTTTGGATGAACCTCGAAGAAAAAACTATAATTAAATATCATGTACTTGTTGAAACTAAAAAAAATAAATAAAAGAACTATTTTCAATGTATATCATGTTTTTAAAACGAACTAAAGAGTTTTAATTTCATTAAAAATCATAAAAAACGTGAGCTTATACAATAAACAATTAAAGTATGATTAGTTGACATAAGTTACTAATGATTTTATTGCACAGTAAATAATATGAACCGTCATGTCAGTTTTCATAACGACAGCTCAGCTATTCACTATACTTTTGACTGTTACTTATCGCATATGTTCCATGTTTTACGTTATTTTATATTCACATGATACGTTACACATTTCTGATTGTATTAAAACGTGTCGTATGTTAAAAACGTCATTTAATGTTAAATTATTATTTTTGCGTGTGTTAAATATTTAAGTCAATTTTAAACTTTTTCATTGAGATTATGCCTGAAATATTTGACAGACTATTTATTGATCTCTTGTCACTAATACTTGTACGAAGGTTTTAGTTCTAGGTAAAGGTTTTTTTTTATTCAAAGTGACGTAATACAATTGTAGTATAATGTAATAAAATGGCGAAATATAAATTACAATTTATAAAATTAAAGGCGTAATTTCTATCGTATTGTAATAATTCCTTCAGTGAAATATAAAACTGTACAGAAAACGAGCAACAAATTCTCTCGTGGGCCGTTAGACAAAATTAAATGGGAGTCATTATGATCTCTAAATGTGTCTATCTAAACGTAAAAACACGCTCGTTTATCAAACGTTACATATGGATGTTGTTTTCGGTACTACCTAGTAGGTGTTTATATTTTTGACATAGAATAAACATGGATGCCAGAGTGGATAATAAGTAGAGGTGGATTACGTTACGGCACTCAATAATTAAAAAAAAATATTGTCTTATAGTACAGTTTGTCTGATCTCTTATGATTTAATTACGTTTGATATTTTAATCTTCTTTACAGTTTCAAAATTTACATTACTATTTTTTTTTGTATACAAAACCATCTCCTATATATGTGGTAAACATATATAACAATTTTTGTAGGTAACTAAACAACCTAGTACTTGGATTTTAGTATTTACAGCACCGCCATACACGTGGATCTGACAAAAAGTCATTGGCAAGCTAATGTGACGCGTGCAGAAAAGTTTTATTGAAAAATTAAATCTCTTCAGAAATGTCCTGGTAGTAACACTTTTTATGTGAAATATAGGAAGTGTTTGATGACTTCGCTTTAAAAATAGTCGTTACGTTATGGTTTAGCAAATGACGGTAATGAGACAGTTTAGTTAGCAAACAAAGTTTATATAAACACAGAGCTATTGCACCTACAACTTGAAATTCTATGGACCCGCAACTGTAGATTAATTTTCCATGCAATTTGTAAAAAATCAGACGAGTGACAAAAATTATTATAATTTTAATGAAGTTATTTAGTCTAAGCATAAAGAAGAAAATCATTACGCTGATCCAATACAAGTAGATGTCGTCTTATAATTACTGTAAAAAAGACCTTTTAACATCCGCAGGTAAAATAAATATTTTCAAAGATGAAAATGAATCATCATCAAGCCGGTATAAACCCAATCAAAGTTTACTAACAACTAAACAAATTACTTGTTGCAAAGTTTGATTGGATAATATGTTTACAGGAGTTGTAAAATGTAGGTTAACAAGTTTTGAAGACTTGCCTTTCCCGGGAGAATATAATATAGTTTTATAAAATCAGAAACAATAAAACAATATGCTGGTTGTATTTTGTCTGAGATTTCCTAGATAATAGTAATATAATATTTCACAAAGGAGAAACAAATCCCGATATAGCAAAGTTAGATAAGCAAGCATCTCTTATCTCAAGTGCTTGCTGATCTTAAAGCTTACACTGTTTTTGTTACTAACAGACGGTTTTTAGATAGAGTTTAGACAGAACGACTACTTGAATTAAAAGCTTGTTTACTATTCAGTAATTATAACAAGTAGAATTATGAATTATATATAAAATAAATAAGGTCCGAATGCAAAACATGTTTTAAAATATATATATATATATATATATATATATATATATATATATATATATATATATATATATATATATATATATATATATATATATATATATATATATATATATATATATTATATATTTCATAGTTAAGTTGAATTTAAAACGATACCGTTGGGATGTCATATAAAAAGATATAATCATTAGGCGTATTTCGCATTATGCAATGTAATTTATAAAATATAGACAGTCAGTCTTTCTGAATAAGACTTTTTATAAATTTAGGTAATCTAGCTTGTTCTTCGTTTTAGTATGTATGTAAATGCAAGACTTCAGAAAGGCTGCCTGTAATTTTCAGAACAAGATTTGTTTGATAGAAAATGTTTGAAAAATCGTATGAAAAATTGAAAGAATTGGTTTAAAATATCCATAAAACGTGAGTAAGTGAGACCGGAAGACATTATCTTCAAAAATATTAACGAAATTGATAAATTGGCATTCAGTTGTTCAGTTGCCATTTATAAAAAAGGGTTGATAATCCCGAGTCTAAATTGAAATACCTAATATATCCGAAATGTTACTCACAACTATTATATCCAGCAAAAAAAAAATACAAAGTTAAAAAGTACTTTGACAGTTTCTTTTATTATCTAAAAATCTATGGAAGGTCGAAAAATCGATTAAGAATTGACAAAAATGAACAAGATTATTCTGGAGACAAGATATTTGTAAAATAAAATAATATGTTACCCGGATATAGTTCGTGACAACATGGATACTGACGCTCGTGCCTCTCTGCCGGTACTCCAAGTATATCCCATTCAACCGATGGATAGTATTCCCTTAAATCTATGCCCACATCCACCATGTCACCTTTCTTCTGGTTTATATGCTTCAGATCAATCTGAAAAGAGAATACCACTTAAATCCCACCACAAATAGTCGTATGGGAAATAGTCTATTGTGGCTTCAAGCCATTAAGAACAATTCATAATTAACAAATTCCTAACTACTAAAGTAGTCTTGTCCAACCAACTAACCAACGAAAATGTTTTTTTTTTTTATCTTATATTTAGGAGCTTTTATTCTATTAAATATATCGGCCCCATTGTTCCCCATTCTTTCGAGCTTCAACAGGAGAGTCGTTGATGAGATACTATTACAAAGTCATACAACAATTTGCTTCTTTCGAACAGGGTTCTGCCAAATGTTGTATCGTAGTTATTGTAACAATTAAAAATAGCAATAATTATTTCCCGCAAATTGCTTCATAGTTATTTAATTACTTATAGGTATTCCTATTGAATTTAAAGCTACTAATTACGATTTTAGTACCTGCATGTAGGATAATTAGGTTATGTTTCAAAGAGACAGTTATAATATTTAGATGACATTCTAAGCTTTAGTTTAACGTTTGAAGAGAAAAATCTTATGATTAACGAAATTGCTTCATCTTGCATTACAGATCATATGAGTTAATTGCCATAACGTCGAAGTTACTTAAGGTCGGGAAGATTGTACACAATGTATTTAAAATCACGAAGCCGATTTGAATCGCCTTAATTTTTAAAGTAAAATAGATTTGATCCCGAAAAAGACTACATACCATTATATCGTATGATGAAGGCTAAGCTAACCCCCACTTATAATCAAAATAAAAAAAAAACTACTCTTACAGAACATTAAAGCATGTTCTCGTAAACGAACTCGTAGGCGTTAACTAGATAAATTCGAAATACATGTTCTTATTCTACATGGTAACTTAATTTACCTGAATACCATCATAGCTCCATGAACCGAATTTGAGGAAACAAGTCTGCTGATCGAAAGGGAAGTACCGTACGTCAATCTCGCACGAAGACTTGAAGATGGCTGGTGGAGTCCAGAGCACTTTACCGTTGTGGTGAAGAACAGCCTTCGTCATGGTTGTAACTACATATTCTCCATCAGCACTAAGTAGGAAAATAAATTTAGCAACTGATAACGACTGAATACAATAATATTGTACAAAAAATGCACTCTTTTATATTATTGTTATGTTCGAAGTCCAGCCTATCACAATGATAGAAGAGATTTTAGGCTTAAAATGTTCAACCATTTTATATCCAACGGTTTTTTTAAGCATACAATAATAATCCAACCAGAAAAATGTAATGTAATATATTCCCGCATTGATTATGCGTTTTAATTAAGGGGTTAATCGCGTTATCATCCATTTTACTTACTACTTATTTAAATTGTATAGCTAGTGAAAAAAACATAACTCATATAAATGTTGTCTTTTTTAAATATTAGAACAGTAGTATAGTATAGTAGTAGTATATTTCAATGCAGAAAAAATAACATTATATTTAAATATGTATGTATAAAAATATACATATATATTACATGATTGATTATAGGTTATGACGGTGAAGACTACGATCGTCTATATTTTTATATAGGTTAGCGTTGCACCACAATCTCATCTGGTGTAATGATGATGTGGTCTAAGATGACTACTAGTCATGCTAAGTCTAGAGGGAGATTGGCTCTCAAATGCAGTGCAGTGCTTGGCGACAGATTTTCAACTTGAAGATGGTAGCTAACCAGATGGCCTTAGAAAAAGCCGTACCACCATGTTATGGTGACATCAAGACGTTTTCCTTTATCGAAAGCTCCGACCCACTTGCTAGAATTCGAACCTATGTTATTCGATGCCGTGTCCGAACACGCTACTAACTGAGCCATCATCGCTTCAAGTTACTATTTACAAGTGGCAGTCATTTTGTGCCAATTCACCAACTACGTTTCCGATCTATTTTGGAAAGGATTGGTAAAAATATAAACATTTGTATTTTATACATTTATGGCAGATCATAAGACCTACATTACAATTTCCACACGTTGGTGTTTTTGCGATTATGGATATTTTATTGAAACTGCATGCAAAATAGTAGGCCATATGACAGTTTGGCAGGTATTTTTTACTATTTTTAGCTTCCGGTTTCGCTCGTGTTAATGTGAATTTCACTTAAACACTGGAAACAACACTCTTCTCTATATAAAAGTACCCTGAGTTTTTTATGTACCCCTGACAAGGTGTATGTAAAGTTTCTTGACAATGGGTTGGATATTTAATCGTAACAAACAAATTTCCCTTGATATGAATTAGAAGATTTGAAACGCGGTGTACCTTGCATTCCGTCCGTTCAGTGATGCAATAAACCATATTACCAGGTTTACACAACCAAATATTACAGTAATAGGTCACAAAAAGTTGACAATTAAATACAACTCTAAAGAAAGATAGCAACACAGAATAGAAAATAATTAATAAAATCCAATAGTAAGTTTTATCTATTTACATCTGATTGATTCAAAATTTTGTAAATCCTTTTGAAACCCTCGTTTACACAACTTTATAGAGCACACACTAGAATGAAATTCGTATTATTTTAACAGCAGTTCTGAATTTAGTTAATGAAAGAAATAGATTTTAATCCCTTCAAAAATTAGAATTATCCAACTTTAACGTAGGATACAAAATTTCCGCTCCTCAGCGTCATATGTAAGTGCGTCTAGCGTAAGATTAGTCGCGCACGTGACGCTTCCACCGGTCATGATTAATGGCTAGTCTCGGCTTGTTTTGACATCACATGATGTATCATTCATAGAATGTTTTCTTGTCAATATTCGACACAATCAATTAACTCACTGATAAGATACTCATAGTCCATTTTTAAGACGTCACTGCTTACATGTTTGGAGGTTAATTTTTTTATTCGGTTTCGTAGATTGTATATGGTCGTTAGTTATTCATGGATCTCTTTGAGTCTCTCTTATGATTACTTTAAACAATCTTGTACACTATTTAAAGGGAATCCTGTAAATTGTGAAAGTAAATATGATTGTCTATTTTTTTTTTATTAATTCTAATTTATAGTAGATACCTATTATATGCTATTAGAAAGAAGTGAGTTTGGTTGTTTGTACAAAGTAACTCCTCTAAACAGTGATTCTATTATGAAATTCCTTTACCGGTATAATGCTGCTTTGTTCAAATTAATATTAAAGTTGCATGTATTATTGTGCATAAATAAATTATGTTTATTTATAGAAGTGAATCTCTAGAAATACTGACGCAGTTCTAATAATTTTAGCAAGAGCCATCCATAAGTTAAGTCAGATAAATTTCATAATTTTTCGTTACCTCCCTCTTGCCATTGACAGTTATATAACCATATTAGTCTGACGCCTACTACCATGGTGAGACGTCACATACTTTATAATTTTAATTCTCGAAATTACCACAACATTTCCGTACCGATTTTAAGGATGATTGTTTAAACGTTGTTGAAGCTTATTAATCTTAGATATACATATATTCAATTATATGTACACTGCAATACCAAACACAACGCACGAGATGTACTAAAACTTAACTATCAGCAATTAAGTAATTTTCTCCATTAAACAATATCAGGCATTTAAATGTGAAGTAGCAATAGAGGAATTAATTTCAACAGAGCACCCGTCGCACCGCTCGAACACTCTCTACGAATATACGGACATTAGGCACCTCCGAATCGGATTGTTATAGTCGGGCTAACTTGCCTGTGGAACACGTTAAAATTAATGCAGTTGAGAGTCTTTAGAATATAGGAGATTTTGATTTGTCTTTGGCTTATTGTTCCAGTGTTAAATACTAACTGTATGTAGTCACGGGGCTAAGTGGGGGGAATCTAAGTATCAATATTTTATAATAACCTATTGTTAACATTGCTTGCATATTTCGATAAAATTGGGTATAATACTCGATCACTTAACAATCCTTAATTCTCGAGTTTCAAAAATTATCATATTAAAGACAATTAATTTGTGTAAAAGAAAAACCAAACCAATGTTAAATAAAATCACGGTCAGTTTAAATTAAAATATATAACAGTTTTTGGACATTTCTATACCTTAGAAGAATAAGGGCACAAATGAGAATAAATTATTATTAATTTGTACTCTTACGATTTTAAGGCATATATTTAATTATTGATTATAATCCAAATAAATAAAAATTCAGCTTAGTTGCTGTTATACTTTAATTTGAAGAAAGATCTTAATATAAAATAATTATATGAAATTAAAAGTAATAACACGAATGAACTACAAAATATGAGTCTTGATAGTGACAATGAATACGACGACGCTTAATACCTTAAGCATAAAATATAATTTCATTCGATGGAATTGGGAACGTTAAACCCTCGAAGACGTCCCGAGGCAATTTCGTTTATTACTATAGTGCTTTAAATTGAGAATACTGCGGAAGCAACTGGCGTCCGATAAGGGAGGTGTGTAGTGGTTATAACCAAATTAATCTAAATGCAGAGTCTGTCGGTTGAACTTAGTTTGAGTACACTCACACATTTACCTACGTTGGATTGCATTGTTAGAGTCGGTACCAACTTGTCTGTTTGATGTTATGACTAATCCAGTTTGATGATTATAGGATACATGAGTTCTGAACTAGTTACTGTTTGTAGTTCGAGAATTGCGTATTGGATTATGCGATCCCAATACATTTTTGATAATTTAATGTATGCCCGCAAAAACTTAAAAAAGCTGGATTTCCTAGAAGACCTGCGTGATTTAAATACCATAAACTGTGAGCAGTTGGTCAGAATGCTATTATATGGATCTATATGTGAACGATGGTGATATCTGATAATTATATAGGCGGGTATTAAAAAAGCCCTACCACTAAGCTATGGTTTCATCACAATGTTTTCCTTCATCGAAATTTGAGGTTTATTATAGGGCTTCCATTCTTTTATTTTTGTAAAGTTCGTGATCCTTTAAGCTGATTACAAATATCACTTCAATTGTTTTTTGGCTTTCTAGTGACATATCCGGATTGAACTTAAAAACGGCTTTCCAGATTTTTAAGGAATTTTGTAAAAGAAAAACATTATTAATTGATAGGATATTAGACAATACTTTCAAATTCGTAAATGGTAGCCCATAATAATCATCAAGAATATTTTTAATTACACGAAAATAATCATTGCGTTGTAAACAGTTGTGAAGGCGTGGGTAAAATTAGTTACATAAAAAAATTGATGACTTAAACTTACTTGTTATATAGAACGATGTCAGGAAGCCAAATGTGTTCTGACGGCACATACAGTTCTTTTACGCCGCCGTATTCCAAAGGGTCCCATTTGAATTTGTGATCTTCCCACTCCTTATACAATATAAAAAAGTTACTTATTTACTGAAAACATATATATACAGCCAATAAAATATGTTCCAATAATATTCAAGTATTCTTTTTTTACTTTAAGGTATTAATTACCGAATTAGTATGTAGCCGAAATCAGATTCACAACAACATGTGTCAAGTTTATAATAAAGCCAGGTAATTTGCAGTACCGGTACCTAGTATTTGTTTTAGCACGTCGAGGAGTAACGCGCACGACTAAGATCAGTTCGCTTCGGTTTTGTAAAACATCTATCGTACAGCGCAACAATAGCAATAGACAAAGATAACGATATATGAAACTTAGTCGACTATCTCGGTCTTCCCTTCGGCATGCCAAATCAAAAACCAGGTACTGTGCTATGTTTGGATTTGGGATTTTCAAGACTACTAGACCCCATAAAAAGTTCTACCGCGGGAGCATCACCACCAAGTAGCAGTGTCCGTGCTGCCTTTTCGGCACACGAAGTGTGTCAACTCAGTCCACAGGGATAGCAAATATGATTGGCCTGAGGATTCTCATATTGGGGTATAACCCCATAAACTTAGACTAAAATGACAACTAAACATCAGATAAAATGTCTGTTTAGATTTTGATATAGCAGAATGGCAAAGTGGTGGTCCTTTGTCAACAGTGAGAGCAGTATAGTCCAAGAATAATGACAACCGCAGAGAAATCAACAATCCATCGCCGGTCGCAACTGTCATGCCGACTGCCCAGCCTCCTCGCTTTTGGTTACACTGTTGGATTGGAAAACGAGACAATGGATTTGCAAACAAGGCAAACTAAAACAAAAGTTACTGTGTTTGACTTATTACCACCCCACTTGATCACGGGATATACACGCCTAAGATATATAGCTCGTCACAGACTTGAGGTATAATGCTGAGAATCCAGTCGGATTCAAGTGGCCAGTACTTCCATTCAGAAAATGTGCTTCTTTCTTTATGTAATTAATCTTCTAAGACGTTAGATCTATTCTTACGTGTAAGGATTAAACATTACCCTTAACGATAACAGTTATCATTATCATCAGCCTGTAAGAGATGTAACGGATCTATACCGGCCCCTTATAGAAAAAAAAAAAAAAAATTATACGAACAACTCCATCTAGTTAGAATTATAAAGAGTTTTCCATACTTGGTCAATATTGGTGTATCGAAATTTTGACAAACAAAATAATAGTACAATAACGTAACTAGCGCCAACTTTGGAAACTTTTATAATACAGGTTAAATAAAAGGAATAAAGGGAAAATACATATTATAATATATTCGTAAAATTATGTAATATATTTTAACAGTTATTGTGAATTAGATTAAAGTAAAGATTGAATAAAATCTTTATGTAAATATAGAACATTTGTAAAATCATAGACAAAGTGAAGAATTTCTATTGGTTGTATTTTGTTTATAATAAATGACCAATGGGGAATCAAATCAGGGATCATTGTTTACGTTTAAGACTATGAAAAGTAGGTCAACGATTATTTAACAAAGGGGCTTTATAGAAGTTTTTTTTAATTTTCGATACTTGAAACAAAGAATGGACTGTTGTTTAAGATTATGAAAAAAAAGTAGGTCAACAATCATATAACAAGGGGGAACTATAGAAATTTGTTTACATTTAATACAAAGGATGGATTGTAGGAGTAAGAGGAATAAGTGGTAAATTAAGAACGGAAAAAACCCGAAAAATATTAGTAAATTCGAGGAATGAAAGGACTGATTGTTTGACGAGATTTAGGAGAGGGGCACATGGATAAAAGGGGTTTCAACTAGGGAATCGAGGCAGTTTACAGTTTTCAGAATCAGAGTGCTTTAGAGGTCGTAATGGCAGTTTAGAGTTTTTAGAATCAGTGCTTTAGCGGTCGTAATGGCAGAAAAAGAGTTTTATAATCAGATTGTATTAGCGGTCGTAATGATAGTTTGCGCATAGAACAAAAGTAAATAATGTTCTTCCAAGTTAATATTCGATTTACTAGTAGTTATGGTGTTAAGAGTAGTCTCATATAGTGCGCGTGAGTTTCGTTAATAGTGTCAGGGAGATCCCACAGTAATTTCAAGTAAAAGTTTTATAAATATTGTTAGGTGTTGTAGAAAACGAAATATCAGTTATTTTCCGTCGTAGAAATATTGAAATATCTAAAAGACGAGGTATTGTTGTGTTAAGCATTGTAGTCGGTAAATTGTATTTAGAAAGTACATTTATTAAATCTACGAGACTGTAAGTAATTTAAAATATACATTATTACATATGTACACTATAACTACTATTTATAGAATTCAAACAAAACACACACATACATACATAACACTACTGTACATAGTTTTGTAGTTCTGATAATACTATCAGAATGAGGTAAAACTGGCTCAGATAAATTCGTGACAATGTTATAATTCAGTAATACATCATTCCCTAAACTGAGGTGATTCCACTACACAAGCTTTTACTCATCAGTGTTTTATTATAGGAAGTCCCAGTAGGCGTTGAATTGAGTTGGCACCTAAAGCATATACGCTTCGGCGGTTCTTGAATTCTCTCTCTCTGTCAAGTAAAACTAGTTTGCTGGATAGCGAAGAGGTTCCTGTATGCCTGAAGACGAACTGGGTAGTTGTCGGTGATACGTTTGCCTTGACCCGGGGAATGGTTTGGTCTTAGAAACATAGTTCTTCTTTACCAAAGTACGAACCGGTAGCCTTCATTGTCCGACATCATCTACCTAGTGAATCTTCAGCCTGGTGTTAGTCGGCCCTAGCCTTGACGTAACTCATTCGACATCCTCTTGTGTTTATAATACAAAAGAATGTGTACTGGAATACACTGAAAGTTATAATAAACCTCTTTGTTAATGTCACAACCCCACACACAACTCTTTACAGACATATCAACTAACTTCAGTAAATATACATCTAATGCTAAAAATATCAAATATCTATTAGAGTTTGAATTCTATAACATAGTAGTAGAATTTCAACAAATTATTAGTTTTATATAATATAAGGTAAGCTAAATATATTTCAATCCATTTAAAAAGGTATATTTTTAGATCTACAAGAGTGTGAATAATTTAATATTATACCTTGTTTATATGTACATTGTAACAATCATTTATAGAATTCAAACAAAGACACATACGTACATAACACTACTGTACATCAGCTAAAGGTTTTGTAGTTCTGATAATACTATCAGAATGAGGTAAAATTGGTTCGGGTAGATTCGTGACAATATTGTAATTCATTAATACATCATTTGCTAAACTGAGGTAATTCCACTACACAAGCTTTTACTCATCAGTGTTTTATTATAGGAAGTCCCAGTAGGCGTTGAATTGAGTTGGCACCTAAAGCATATACGCTTCGGCGGTTCTTGAATTCTCTCTCTCTGTCAAGTAAAACTAGTTTGCTGGATAGCGAAGAGGTTCCTGTATGCCTGAAGACGAACTGGGTAGTTGTCGGCGATACGTTTGCCTTGACCCGGGGAATGGTTTGGTCTTAGAAACATAGTTCTTCTTTACCAAAGTACGAACCGGTAGCCTTCATTGTCCGACATCATCTACCTAGTGAATCTTCCGCCTGGTGTTAGTCGGCCCTAGCCTTGACGTAACTCATTCGACATCCTCTTGTGTTTACAATACAAAAGAATGTGTACTGGAATACACTGAAAGTTATAATAAACCTCTTTATGAATGTCACAACCTCACACTCAACTCTTGTACAGACCTACCATAGAATTATATATATGTATATAATATCAAATAATTATTAAAGTTTGAATTCTATAAAACTCAGGTAACATTCTTATAAATTCAATGAAGAATATATGTAGGCCAAGTTTAATTAAAGATAATCTAAATTCTATATTTTAGGATTATATGAGCATACATAGATAACTAAGAAAGGAATTATGTTTAAGTGATTGTAGTGTTAAGTTTATTTTTTCAACAAAATCATGTAAATATACACCACACCACACCACACTACACTTTTTGTATTGTTGATTTGCTAAAGGGACAAAGTAGCCCTTATGCCTAAATAGTCAACTACCACATTCACGGCTGAAATGTGTGTTGAGTGGAGTTAGCACAGCATTATTAAATTAATTTATTGTTATATAATAACAACATTGGTAAAATGAATAATCTGTGTGGGATTCCGTTAGCACATTATAAATTAATGGTGACTGGAACCAATCAGATGTTCAACTATCAATCTAAATTAATATCTACAATATTATTTTGTAATACAAATGCTGGTGTTGACTTAACTCTGCACATAATGCTACTAAAACCTATCCACTATCCTTCTGGAACTAGTGTGATTTTAATAATTCATTACTGGTTATGTCTACCATTTAAAAGGCAGTAATTTAATCCGATGGGTGTGTTAGCGAAATCTCTATGCAGGCTGCTGTGATTCCTCCAAACAATCTGAATACTTGTTAGGGTGTTTCTTGTCTTCCCTATATCCTTATCCGTCGATCCACACAGTGTTAGACGCCAGACGAGTGGATTGGAGCTGAGCTTTGTCTCCCTCCTACTTATCCCAGTGTCTATTTTGGCCTTCTTTCCTGTGCGGGGAGGTTTGGATTGAAGCAAGTTACTTATTTTCTCCTCGGTTGACTTTGTCACCTTGGAGCTTTCGCTACTTCGGTGAGGATCATGGTATGTCTGATAGTAGAATAGCTATAATCACTTATTAGATTGAATCATTATATTTTTACATTATACAATTAAGGAGCTAGTTCCAGAATCCTTATGTCCTGCCTTTTGCCCTTAACTCCCTAGCAATGCTTGTGGTAGTTGACTATTGGGTGTCACTATAAATTTATAGTCAATAGTGCTTCTAAGAGGCGGGACTTGGGACGGTATTGGGGCCTCCCCCCCTTCCGGGGGAAATTAGGGAACATTTTAACACAACATACATATACATAATTAAGACACAATTATATTTTATTATAACTAAGAGTAGGATGTATATTGAAATTAAGTGAACATATTATGAATACAGTGTTACATATAGATATTATCTTTAATTTATTTATTTGATTTTGAATTAATTGCATTTATAACTTATTGTCATGTGTTTGCTAAAGTTCTAAATATACTAGATTTGATCTATGTAATGTTTTCTGAGTACCAGATTAAAATAATTTGTTTACTATAAATTTGTTTAAATTCACAACGTAGAAGGGTCCTAATTTCTAAACGATCATGGCAATAATTATATCAATATAACGCGTAAACCAGGATTTTATATCTTTGGTTAACTAATATATGGCAGATAGTGAGAGAGGTGTGTAGTGGCGACTAAGCTGTCTCAGTATGGCGAAGGGGAGGGTCGTTACAGAGACCACTACAGGGCCATAGATCTCTTCCCGAAGGAAGATATGGGTACATTCATCACTCCAACACACGACGTCTTGGCGATTTCAAACTCTGAAAACTTCACAGCTATATTCCCCACATACGGTGGTACTACAAGAAAAATTCTCAGGTTCAGGTTTTCTTACGGTGTTTTCCTTCACCTTCAGTTGATAGTGTTAACAATTCAAATTAGTAAATATACGAGAATTTCGAATAGTTTGCTGGTACATGCCGAAGTTCGAACCTGCAGATATCGGATTGATATTTCACCGCTCAAATTACTAGTTCACCACGATACGCTTTATTATATAATTTGTTGATACTTACATGTTCGAGCCATACGTTAGTTGTCAATATTTGGTCTTTGAGGTTCTGAAACAAAGAAATTTTCCTTTAGATCAATTTCTGTTTAAATCACTGGTCATATATAACTGTATACGCTTTAGGAACCCTAATATCATGAAGGAGAAAGTGAGTTTGTTTGTTTGTTACGTTTTCACACCTTAATTACTGAACCGGTCGTCATAAAATTTTGATGTACGTTATCAGGGGTACAGAAAAGTATAGAAGAAAAAAGAAATGAAGAAATAAACACTATTCCTGAGGTCTAGATGAAATATACATTAATGCGAACGAAGCCGGAAGCAAAAACTATATACAATTAATAATAATTAACATGGGTAAAATGCTTCCAATTCGTATTTCACTAGTGATCCCGTTCGTATTAAATTACAGCATAAAACTCAAAATAACAGCAAAATATATCCTAGTGCTTTTTAGTGCAACGAAAACCTATTCCTAACAAAAATGCTTACGCGTGGTACAACACTGATCGCTCAAACGAAATTTGTGACATATATTCGGTGTATCTATGGCATAGAATTTTTGACGAGATCTTGGAATTTCATATAGTGGATTTTATATTTCATCCAAATCTTGTGTTTTTGGCTCTACATTTTGTGATATTGGTGGTGTTTTACTAAATAGACTAACGTCATATGGTCGTATTTACAGATTGTTCATTGTAACATACTGTATATCTCATATGTCTCTCATCGTCTGTATATCTGCAGTCTGTTTTATTGACGATATTTTAATTAACATTTAAATTCATATTTCAATAGAAACATTCCAAAACATTAGTTCTTCTAATGCTATTATGCTTCTATTGTAAGCTTCTAATGTATTATAAGATAAAACCGCTGCAGACGAGATTTAACCGAATCACTAGGTTCCTTAAAAAATTTTGTATCTGCTTATAGGCAGTCGATTAATTAATCGCTATACCTTTAATTTAGATTAGCAACATCTGACATACGGTAAAATTGTCTCAAAAATGTTAACAAAAAATAAAATTGCCTTATTCGTTTGTGGTTCTCTGACCTTAACTAGGGAAAAGGCATATTTAAATGCTACATTAGTTCGTTTTGTTTTCTTTCTCATGCCATAACCTTTTATTATTGAATACTTCTTCTTGAATTGCGTGCGCTATGTCCACCTATACTGCGTCCACAGAGAGAGGCAAATTTACTGTTTTGGCAATATTGAGTTTCATATATGTTCACAATAAAGTAACAATGGTGTATCTGATATTATTTTTGGTTTAACTATAATCTTCTGTTCTCAAATTCAACTTGATCAAATAACAAGTTACACGTTCTAAACTAGATGTGCAAATATGGCACCTAATTTTCTTAAAACAGCATAGTAAGATGCAAGTCTAACCGGACCATACCTGTTTATTTTTTATTTTCGTTATTGAGCTCAATTTTGTGAACCTCAAATAAATGAAAATATATGATTGTTACTGTTTTACAATGACCGAAGCCACTAAAGGTTAAGACATACCGTCCCTTATTCCTTTAGTAGCGAATCGATTGTCGTCGTTTGGCAATCTGCCAGCAAATTCCCCCAGCTCATCAAAATAAATGGGTCTATAGTAAACGACGTTGTACGAGCCTCTGGAATACCAAAAACAATAAATAGGCCATCGTACCATTGACCGGACTAAGCGATTTGGATATTATTTGTTTCATTTGACGTATTAAAATATATTAATAAACATTACAGTGTACTTCCTCTTTCTATATTGCTTGGGCTACTAATACCTATGCTGATGTAAATGAGCATCATTCATTGTAATTCAACTGGTATATTTGAAGTTACTCCATTTTTATCGAGGGTAAATGTCCATAAACATCAACATTAACAATAAATCTAAAAAATATTTTTGTTTCTTTCAACGCGTTAGTTTTTAGAAGTATAATTATTATCAGACAATTTTTTATCGTATTTTATATAATACTAGCTGATACCCGCAGCTTCGCACGCCTTTTTTAAATTGTATTAAAATAATATGAAATAGTGAAATATGCAGAATTACAGAAATGCTTTTTTTAAAACATTTATAGGTATGACACGCGCGCTACCTATTGTGATATGTAACGTGTACGTTCAATATGTATTATATTATATAGAATTATATTATTTAGAATATTAATTTTTACCCCTTAGAAATTGACTTCTCAAAAAAGTAAAAGATGAGCAAACGTGGGCAAACTAAGTAGATTGAAATGCATCATTTTAAAATTTTCGATCCCTCAATTTTTCCTTTCCCTGCAATTTTTACCCCTTAAAATTGACTTTTTAAATAATTAAAAAATATTCAAACGTCGGTGAAATATATAGATTCCAATACATCACTTCAATATTCTCGATTCCTCAATTTTTCTTACCCCCTTTCCGTCCTGGTCAAAAAAGTAAAAGATGGGCAAACGTGGGCAAATTACATACTTCAAGAATCCGCCGTAATATTTTCCATTTTATAAAGATTTTTCGGACGCTGGGCCACGCAATTTAAATCATCATAACTTTTTCAAAGAGGTGGACAAAAAAAAATACAATGTGGACAAAAATGGAAAATCGATGGGCATACTGTCTACGAATTTTCAAATCGTTCCACGAAAAATGGGGGGCCAACATCCCGGAGCTTTGGTTAATAAGTTATGTAGACGCGAGCGTGGTAAATAAAACAAAATGGCCTCCAAATTGACAAAAGACAAATTAAGTAAATTATATACAAATATATGAAATATAATTATATTAACTCTTGGAGTCCTGTACAGTGCACGCCTCACGCACATGCTTACAATCAACAACATACTTTTGCTAAATTTCAGGCGAAAGAAGTCGTGGGTGACAGCTGGTTTAAAATAAAATAACCTAAGTTAATTTTTATAACTTCAGTTACCTGCTAGTGAAAGTCATGTGAAAATCGGTCCAATAGTTTCAGATATTCCACACTGATAAAATCGCGAGTAACAGCTAGTTGATTATAAAATAGCTCACGTTAGGTCTCATTACTTTAGTTATGTGTCAGTGAAAGTCTCGTTAAAACTGGTCGAATTGTTTTAGAAATTTCACATTGAACGGGAAAACCTCACGGGGCACAGCTAGTCTAAAATAACATAGCCTCCAATTTCAGCTCTCTAGCAGTAAAATTTCCGTCTAAAATAAAATAAAAAATAAGTAACTTGCTTATACAATTTCATATCCAGTCAGTAAAAAGTAGAAATTTTAATAATACATATAGACACTTCATTTTTATTATATCTATAGATTGCAAATATAAAATTCTAAATAATACTAACCTAAAATGACATTTTTTAATGAAAACTTACTAATTCAATGAACACAAATTAAATAGAGGTGTGCAAATATGCGCATTATCGATAACAAATCGAACCGAATAATAGTATTCGAATTACGATTTGAACATACGAATAATTCGAACTATTCGGATTATTCAAATAGTTTCATTTATGCGTCAAATAAGCATGAACTATAGATTGTTACGAATTAACCAGTGACGTCATCACAGTCGACACCAGCCACTGAGTGCATTAAAAAATGCTGTGTTTGGGCCGATTCATTACTGGATTTCTTAATCACCAATGACGGGCACGGAGCCTCTCACAACCAATCGGCGCGCGTTATTCCCGGCCGATTTTTACTTCAAACAATTATACGACAGTTATTGTTTGTTGCTCCTACACTACGCATATAAAAAGTTCGCTGTTCTATAAGACTGTTGTGTTTTACCACGTATATCTTAAAACGTTGAAATATACAAACTGTACATTGTGCTCGCCGTGCTACTTGTGTATGTTGTACTAATAATATAGTGACGTGCTGAACAATTGTACTTAAACGGTGACACGTGCATATGTGTCGCGTGGACGGCGCTGCGACGGATACGTGCTCGAGCTTCACGGTCTGGGCCTTAGACCACCATCAGGTTAGTGAGAACGTTCTTTGCCCTGTAATTGGTGAGAGAGGATCCAGCGGTGTAGGACTTCGTGCCACCGGTAGTTTGCTGCCTACCCCACTAGGCCATAGTGTCGCCGTTATAGCGGCCGAAATAAATACACATTTCGATTCCGCTTCTACATGCTGTATCTCTATTTCTGTCCAAAAAGTGGCGGGAAAAAGTAAAAACTTCAAATTCAAGAAATTAAATGTCATTTATTTTTATTTCAAAATGTCTTTTTTTATACGGCACTGACAATTTCCTTTATGAACTATGATCGATTTCTTAATTTATAAATGACGATATAAAATATTCCAATATAGTAAAAGCTATACGCTTGTACCTTATTAGTTGTTAACGAATTTAGGGCGCTAAAGTTTAAAACTATTTTTTTATGTATGTGATAAAAAATAAGAGCACAAAGTTCTAGAAACCTGTTAAAATATGAAATTAGAAAAATATTGTTTTTTTTTTTAAATAAAGTAATTCGGCTATTACTATCAACATTTTGTTAAAATTGAAATTCTATAAAATTATTTAGATTTAAGGGAGAAAGTATATTTTTAATAAATATTTTCACGAATAGAAATTTATTATTGTAGAACTGAATTGCATAGTAAATTAAAGTTCTTTTTCAAAACATTTCAGTTTTGATGCTTAAATGATAGCTTAATTTGAATTAATAAAATAGAGAAAAATGTTGTAACTTTTCCTATAACTATTAGAGTAATAATACTACCTTATTTTAAAAATATAGGAATAGATTGAATTTTCAATTCAAAATTCGAATTTAACATCATTATTCGATACGGTTCGATTCGAGCGTTATTTGCACACCCCTAAAAATAAACATGTTACCACGGTTATAATATTATTGGTTACTATAACAACGGTTGTCTAATGTCAGGGACTGTCGGTGTTTGTAGGAGAATATTTAATTTTAACTGAAAAATGTATTTAGGATACGTTTTAACTAAAATCCGTTCTTAGTGAGCGTCTACGTCGCAAAAGGAATAACTATGATGAATTTCAAATCAATCGGGCATACAGTTTCGGAGAAATCGTGATGAGTCAGTCAGTGGTATTTCGCTTATATATATATAGATTAAATTTTCTTTTATATAATAAATTATACAAAGTATTTTTATATAATAATCTATGTAATGTATTCTAATTCTAACCAAGAAAATCAGACCAAATTTTCCCATTACACTACAACCATGCAATGAAATAAAATGGTAACTGAACCTTAATCTGTCAATATTTTATCTTTCTAATGACTTATGTCTCAGTCACTTACTCACTTTTTTATACATATTTTTTAACCGAATTTTTCAGTTTTTCATATAGTTCTTCAAATATATCTTTCATACAAACTTTGTCCTGACAACTAAATACAAAACAAAAATAAATTAGCGATATAGGTGCAGTCTTTCTGAAGTCATGCGCTTATATACATTTACATAAAAATGATAAGTTACATATTAGTTTTATGTAGAAATGTGAATGTATGTTAAAATATATAGCCAAAATATTTAAATTTGTGTGATTTACACATCATAGAATATAAGCACACATGTGTTAATAACTTAAAGTAAAATAACGAATCGAAAGCAATTACTGCTTAAAAATATGTGGAGCCGCGGGTACATACTAGTATCTAAATATAAATGTTCCTTTGTTTGTGCCCTACGTGCTTCTAAAACGTTTATTTCAATGAATCAGTATGCGCACGCCCGCGAATGTTCCTGAATTAATACAACCACTTCACAACCGGTGGCGCGCAAATTGTTTCAATAAATTAATGTGTTTTCGGTGTACAAATGTGTGTAAATAAATTGATGGTTACGCAAATCAAATCACAGGCAATAGTTAGTTTGTTCGCGACGGTCAACAAAAAGTTCCTTATTACATGCCACAGCTCTAACCTGCCCTCATTACTTTGATATTCTGCAGTTCTTAAATATCCGAGCACTTATATATACAGTCTCATTTTTAACACTGATAACTTAATACCAGTAATAATTGACAGCAACTAACTTAAGAATGAAGAAAGCTAAGATAATATAAATATAGTACATGGAAATAAACATAAAATCATTTCATTTATATCCTCGAAAATGCGTCATTTCATCTGTTTACATGAAACATTTCCTGTTTGCTTTGAGCAGGCAACTTCTTTTATTTGGATACCATTTAGCGAGTTTCTTTGAATGAGAGCTACATAAATACATCTGCCCGGCCGCGGCGGTAAACCGATTTTTTACGAGATTCTTTTGACATTTATTTTTCTCAATTTTTTACTCTTATTTCTTAAATGTTGATCTCTAAAGTCATTGGTTAGTTTTTGGTAACTGAATTAAAGCCAACTTAAAAAAAATGTACTATCAATATCTGTGGTACATTTTTTCATCCTGATGATCCCGATAGAGGCATTAAGGTAAATTATTATACTAATATCGGTTCCCAAGACGTGTGCAAACTATCAATTTTGTTCAATTTATCACCTATTTGGATATTTGGTAACTGAACAAAGCCGACTTAAAAAAAAATATTAGCGATATCTATGGTATATTTTTTCATTCTGATGATCCTGATCAAGGCATTAAGGTAAATGATTATATTGCTATCGGTTCTTAAGACGTATGCAAACTATCAATTTATCACCCATTTGGCTAAATACTGTTTTATTGTGTTTGTAATTACCAGGCCAAAGTTTGTATGAAAGAAAGTATTTGAAACATCATACGAAAAAGTGAATTTGGATTAACCCTTCCGCTAAGTTTTTAAGACCCAGATCTCAAAATGGTGGATTATGGTTTTAATTTTTTTTATTTCGGGACATCATACATTGTAGATTTCATGGTTCAGTATAAAATAGTTAATAAAATAAAAACATGTATTTTATATTACAATTATAATTTTACAATACATAATTAGTTATTTTTGAAAGTTTTGTAATTAATCAGGTATTTTATAGAGCTTATGCTGTCAACAGTTTGTTGCTCTGTGGTTTATGCCTCCACGAGGTTTATATTAGTTTGTATGTAATTGAAACCTTTATAGTTTTTAACTGTCCAGAGGTTAAAAAATCTTCGTATTGCAAGCAAATGAGAAACGAAATTCAATTCTCTATAAAATTTGATTCGTAAACTTTTCTTTTTAGTCGAGTAGTATAGGTACACAATCTAAAATTCAGTTATTTGTGAGAGTGTACTTCAAGACTTCATACCGCATTGCATCAGCACTCGACACAGCACAGCAGTTTCGGTAGATCGTGCCTCGCTTACGATATTACGAACTGTGCAATCGATATTTGTTACGTTGACAACTATCAAGCTTTGTCTACTTTGCATTTTTATATTATAACTGCACTAACTTTTATTCGCGGCTTCACTCGTGTAGGTGTATGTATGTAAATATGACCTACCCCGCGGGAACAGTACATTTTTCCTGGGTGAAATCAACCAATCAATTAACCAAACATACTTTATTCAATTTAGGTCCTAAGAAGGCGCCTTATTATGAATGTCAAAATTACCACCAGTTGGAAAACAATCCACCCATCGAGAAGAGCCGGCAAGAAACTAGATGGGATTTATCTTTTTAATATATATAGATGTATATTTAAAATACATTTCACGTTACTATTGTTTTTAGTGGATGCACAGAGAGGAGTCTATTCCAGATATAACTAAGGTTCACATATTGTTTCACTCTATAATAGCCACTTGATATCAAAACCCGCTTAACTTGGCACTTAAACTTACAGTCCGGTAAATTGGTAATATACTTTGGGACTTTGTTATAAAACCTAACATTATTACCTAAAGACTGTTACTGGTTTTACCGAGTCGGAAACATCGGACGGCCAGTTTGTCGCCGTTTCTAGTATTTAGATCATGCCAGCCTTTTTTGAAATCCAGCTTTTGAAAGTTTTTTCGCACATATATTAAATTACCCATAATGTATTGGAAGCGTAGAGTGAAAATACCACAAAGGTACTCTAAGCCCTCTTTTGTACTCCTAACAACGTGTGTGAAAAATTTCACAATGATTGGTTGACTGGCAAGGGCATGGAAGCATAGCAAATAAACTAACTCACTTTCGCATATATATTTACTAGGTAGGAAGTTAGGATTCACACTAACTGTTATTTGTAATTACACCAACTAACGTGGAAAACAGCATGAAGCGCATGCTATTTAAAAAAAATTAAAAGTCGGCTGACTAAATGTGTTTGTTATATGGGACGGAGTCTCGTTTGAGCAGCGGCCGAGTGCGCACGCGCCCGCTCGCAGCTCTGACGATCCGTTAGTTCGGCAACTCGCGCGCAGTTGTCGGATATTTTCGTGTGTGTCCGGAAGTTTAGTGTGTTCGAGCGGCTACTGTCGATCGTACGCTCTTTTCAGAGCGACGGTGCACCTCCATTAGTGCACCATTTAAACCGCACTTTTCGGTGCGAAGCCGTGCACACTGTTCGCAGTGCGTCGAGTCGCCGTGCTACGCGTCGTGCCTCGTGCTGCGCTTCGAGAGTCGTGCAGCGCGTCGTGTGCCGTGCAGAGCGTCGTTCTTCGCGCCGCGCCGTGTGCAGTTTTGAAGAGAATATTCGCGTTCGCGTCGCGTCGCGTTTTCCCTTTGGCCCGGACACGGATTGTCCGTTAGATTTGAATTAGGCGCACCCCCCTGCCCCTCAGGCAGGGAGGTTAGTCATGTCTACCCCCGCGACCCCGCGTGCCCATCCGGCCCTTCCGGCCGTTGATGATACCGTCCACCTCGAAGAACTGTTACGCTTCCACATGTTCGTCGAAAAGGAAGACCCGCAACTCGTCACGGAATACAACAGACTCCGGAAAGTCTACGCGCGCAACCCTCCCGGTAAGATACCGCGTTGTTTCTCCGCGAACCCTTTCGCGAATCTCCCGGACGACCCGTTCACGAGGCTCTCGGAATTCGATTCCGATGACGACTCGGACATGGACTACGATACAGTCCCCGCGACCGCGCCCGCGACGGAAACCACGGCCGCGACCGTGCCTGCGCCCGCGACCACGCCCGCCGATGACGACGGTTTCACAACCGTCACGCGCCGCGGTAAACGCCCACGCGCCGCGATTCAGACCGATAGCGACTCTGCTGCGGGACGTCCGACCCCAAAGCAGCCCAATATAGGTGGCGCTCGGGTGCCCCGAGCCTCTCCCACGCCCTCTGCCGCGAATTCGGCTCAAGCCTCGGCTGCGGAACCCGCGGTCGCGGCTAAGAAGCCACGCCTACCGCCTCCCGTCACCTTCCGTGACAAAGCTCGATGGGTAGAGATTTCTGAAGACCTTAAGTCGAAGGAAATCGTCTACAAGTCTGCCGTCAACACTGTTGCCGGCATCTCCATTCGTGTTTCGACCCCCGATGAGCATCGCAAGCTCACCAGATACTTCAGGGAGCGTCAGCTCCCTTTCTTCACCCACGCGCTCGAGGAAGAGCGCCGCCTCCGTGTCGTCATTCGGGGAGTTCCCTCTGAGCTCACCGAATACGACATCTGCGATTGCCTGAACGGTCAGGACTTCCCAGTCCGGAGCGTGCAGCGCATGCGCCACCCCCGTACGAAGGCCCCCTTCAACTTGGTGTTGGTCACTCTGGACCGCTCCTTGGAAGGCAAGGCTATTTTCAGCCTCAACTCAGTTTGCGGCCTGTCCCCTGTCTACGTCGAGCTTCCTCGCAAGTCCCAGGTACCCTCGCAGTGTCACAACTGCCAGGTGTACGGTCATTCTGCCCGACACTGCCACCTGCGTCCCAGGTGTGTCAAGTGTCTCGGGGATCATTCCACTAAGGAGTGCCCCCGCACTCCCGAATCCGTCGAGCCTCCGAGCTGCGTCCTCTGCGAGCAAACGGGTCATACCGCGAACTATCGCGGGTGTCCCCGTGCGCCTCGCTCGACGTATCACCGTCGCGGCGGTCGTGCGACCCGGTCCAGGGCGCACGGCCCGCCGACTCGGACGAATCGGCCTCCGCCTCCGCCCATACAAAGCCAGAAGGCTTTCCCCGAACTGCCGGGCACCTCCAGTGCGCCGGCAGCATCCGCTACTCCACCGAGCGCGCTCTCCTGGCGCGTAAGGCCTTCCCCGCCAGCTCCCTCGGCTCCTAAAGCCAAGCCCCAGCCCCCAAAGGCTCTGTCCACTCCTGCGCCACCTATCGCGGTTTCAGCATCGACCTCCGGTATAGACTGGATAGCTCGCTTACTCTTGGTACACGATGTACAAGAGATAATCGCATTTAACGCGTTAGTTAATAGTACGTCTGAGCTCGGGCTCTTAAACGCTATCTCCGCTTTCCCGGCCGTCGCGACCACGGTACAGCAATTAACCCGCGCCGCGCATAAATAAATTCGCGTAAATCAAAATATCAGATCGAACCCGCGTGTTCATACATAATAGACCGATATATTAGGATTTGTTACGTAATTATTTAGTTAAATCGGCACCGTGCCGTTGTACTTTATTTTTTAGCTCGATTCCCTCTCAAAAGATGCGTGTTTGCGCCCACGCCCGCGACTCTCTCTGCTCACGCCTCCGTGAGCGGGGGGTGAAGATTCGATCCCGCACACTCGTCGCGATTTTTCTTGTAACTGCTCGAGCCTAGGTAGTCCCTCGGTGTGGAGCCCTCGAGTATGTCACTCGCGCGAATACAGTGATTTACACATGTTCTACACTGACACGATCACCCCACACTCTTGCACATCTAGGCACTCAGTGGTGGGCTGTTTTTTTGCCCTTTTCGGACTGAAATAGGTCACGTAACACAGTAGTCAGATACCAAATACACATATACATTCGTGAAACATGCATGGTCACACATGCATTTTTCACGAATTCATATATGAGTATTGTATGGATAGATAGCTTAGCTAGCTTAGTTAGTTCGGGAATCCGGCGACAGCTCAAGCCGAGGTGCACCGAGTGCCCTTGAGATGTTTCGCCTAAAAACAATCGGGTGAGTGCCCTAAGCGCTCCCCTTAGTAGTCCGGTGGAACTGTGAAAGCCTAATAAGCTGGCAGTGTAGGTCAGTTCGAAAAAAAAAAAAAAGAAAAGACAAAAAAAAGAAAAAAAAAAAGTTTGTTATATGCATTGCCTTGAAACAACTGTTAACATTTTTGATTTAGCTAAATATATTAATTAAGTCGGTAAAATAATTTCTTGTCTCAGATATCATTACATAATATAAATATATTATCTACTTAATATTTCGACAGCCAATATTAAACATTATAAATTATAATTCAATATTTCGTAGTAGTCCGGTGAAACTGTAGAGGCCTTGCCAGGTCAACAGTCTAAAAAGAAAAAAAAAAGTATCCTTGAGTACTGTAGTTCAGTGTTGAGCCCCTCCAGACGGGGTCCCGGGTCGGGTGCTCAGCCTGGCGCTGGGCCATCTCGGGGGGTGGCTTCGGGGGCTGTACGACCAGTGCCTGACGGTCGGACAGTTCCCGAAACCCTGGAAGCAGGGGCGGCTGTACCTGCTGCGGAAGGAAGGCCGCCCTCCGGACTGCGCGTCCGCGTTTCGGCCTTTAGTGTTGTTGGACGACGCCGGGAAGGCGTTGGAAAGGATCGTTGCTTCCCGGGTCGTCCAGCACCTGGAGGGAGTTGGGCCGAACATCGCGGACGCGCAGTTTGGCTTCCGGACAGGGCGTTCCACTGTGGACGCCCTGTGCCTCTTAAAGTCGTTGTCGGCTGAGGCGATCTCCCGTGGAGAGAGGGTTGTGGCGGTGTCCCTTGACATCGCCAACGCCTTCAACAGTCTGCCGCACGGAGTCATACGGGAGGCGCTCCGGTATTTCGGGGTGCCTCTGTACCTGAGGCAGCTGTTGGAGGCGTACCTCGAGGATAGGGAGATCGCCTACGTCGACGGCGATGGAAGGATGGTCCGGCGGACAACCAGGCGGGGAGTTCCGCAGGGGTCGGCGCTGGGTCCACTCCTGTGGAACATGGGTTACGACTGGGTGCTCCGCGGCGCGCTCCCATGTGGAGCGCGCCTCATTTGTTACGCGGACGACACCCTAGTCGTAGCCCAGGGGGGGGGAGATTGGGAGGGGTTGGTGCGTCTGGTCACGGCGGCCACAACCGTCGTGGTCGGACGCATCCGGCGTTTGGGCCTCCAGGTGGCCCTCGATAAGACCGAGGCCATCTTGTTCCATGGGCCTCGGCGAGGGCCACCACCTGGGGCCCATATAATTGTGGAGGGCGCCCGCATCAGGGTGGGGACCCAGATGAAGTATTTGGGCCTCACCCTGGACGGGCGTTGGCGGTTCGAGCCCCACTTCAAGGGGCTCGGACCGCGGATTTCTGGGGCGGCAGGGGCGCTCGGCCGATTGCTGCCTAATATAGGGGGGCCGAGCGCCGGCTGCCGCAGACTCTACATGGGGGTCGTGAGGGCGATGGCCGTCTACGGGGCACCAGTGTGGGCCGACGCCCTCGGTGCCACCAACGTGCGCGCGCTGCGTGCCGCGCAGCGCATCATGGCACTGAGGGTGATACGAGGATACCGCACTGTGTCCTCGTCGGCGGCCTTCGCGCTTGCCGGCTCCCTGCCCTGGGAGCTGGAGGCGAGGGTGCTTGCCGCCGTGTATGATTTCACGGCGGCAAGGAAATGTTTGGGGGAGCCTCCGGCTCCCAGGGAGATAGAAAGTAGGCGGAGACAGGGGAGGGAGGCCGCTATAGAGCGGTGGCGGCAGGACCTGGCGGACGCGCGGTATGGACGATATACGGTGGACGCCGTCCGCCCGGTCCTGCCGCAGTGGTTAGAGAGGGAGTGGGGCTCCCTGACGTTCCGACTGGTGCAGGTGCTAACCGGCCACGGCTGTTTTGGCTGGTACCTGCACCAGATCGCTCGCAGGGAGCCAACCGCCGCATGTCATGAGTGCGGCGCTGAGGAGGACACCGCGCAGCACACTCTGTCTGCTGTCACGCTCGGCAGCGAGAACGCGTGGACGGTGATGGCCTCCTTCTGCGAGGAGGTCATCTCGCAGAAGGAGGCGGCGGAGAGGGCCCGAGAGGCGGACCCTCTCAGCGGCCGTCTCCGCCAAAGGAGGGCTGGTGGAAGGAGGCAGCGATTTGCCCGCCTCCTACCACCTCCGTAGCTAGACCTGAGGAGATGGGCCGGGGGGCCCATCTCTTCATTGCACAGGTTTGGCGGACGATGGGAGGTAGCTGGTCGTGTACCTAGTGTACCTCTCTATAAGGACGGAGCCCGGCGGCCATCTTTCGCTGGGCTGACCGCTGGGGGCGGCATGGTGATAGCTCAGCACGGTCCCATGCCGCCCCAACTTAAAGCGGTGGCCGGTACACCGTGGGGTTTTAGTCCGTGTGAGTCGGACATAACCCATTCTCTCCCCCGGGAGGATGGGTATCCATAAGGGATTTCCCCACGTTAATAAAAAAAAAAAAAAAAAAAAAAAAGTGTTGAGCCCCTGTTATCATGTTTATATAGATAGAATAGAACGAGTACAAAAAAGATTCTTGTATTATCTTTGCTTTCACGACAACAAACTCCACGACAGTAGCTTAAACTTATACTCCAAACGTATAATCTATTATGAAATGAAACCATTATAGACTTGTAGGAAGATAGCTGATAAATGTTTTATATTCAAATTATTAGACGGTTTCATAGAGTCTGCAGATTTTCTTCAAAAAATACTCTCTTATGTTCCACGCATAGGTAGTCGTTTAAGTAATCGACAAACTTTGAATTTACCACTAGCAAAAACTAACATAGGCCAACATTTCCTTTATTTCGCATGGTTTCTTTTTACAATAGTTTGTTTAAAATTTCTATATATTCTTTTGTGTTTCTTTGGCGTCAACTAGAAAAAAATATGTTTAAGTTATTTTAATTTTATTTTGTTTAAATACTATGAAACACCTTCACTTATTCTGAGTTTGTTGGGTTCATATTTAGCAGGGTTCATGTCAAATTCTGCTCATTTAACTCAGTTTTCTGGACCTTAAATAAATAACAATTTGAGAATAAAAGCTAAGTGCAATATATAGATATTATATTAAAAATCTGTTAAAATATACTGGGGACTTATTAAGAAAGTTATCACGTGTACGGAACTTGCTATTCGACACTAAGAAAACAGAGTTGTGAAGGTGTTTTATTGAAAGGTTTTAAAAGTGCAAATAAATAGATAAACAATGATGTTTGACAAATGATTTAATTGTAGCACATCTGCGATAGTGTTGTTTATACCGTTGACAAGTTTTAGCATTTCCTTCGCGGTGTACTTTAGCCATTCCACGCCGTCATGTATGACATGTTGTAATTAGACTAATAACGGAACAAATTGTTCAAGAGTGATTGGTTGGATACCAAGACAGCACAGACGAAGACGTTGGCACAACACAACATAAAGTAAGCAAATACAAGTCTCGTTAATTAAGAAAACAAAATTGTAAAAACCCTTATAAAGCTGTTTGTAACGACTAAACTCTACCTGATATTAAGCGACGATGTAGCCCAAGATGGTGATACAATAGGCTTTGAGACAACTCTATCTCAAGTGCAGCAACATTTCTACAGGTACTTGACGACAGATTTTCAACTTGAAGCAGGTAAAATACCCAGGAAGTTTTTAAATAACGCCTTACTAATATGTGTGTACTACATCACGATGTGTTCTATCTCGGAACACTCAAACTCATTTCTATGGCAAACTTCTTTATTGCATGTCAAATTAGTGCATACAAAAATAAGGAAGTAGAAAGAAAAAAGTGTTGTAAATTCTTAATTCGTTAGTGACAATATATTTCCCAGTTATTGTTTAAAGCCAATGTGCGTTGTATAGAATCTCAAAGTGCTAACAAACTGTACAGGATTAATTAAACTTGCTATATTTGTGTTTGACCTGCTAACGAACTGACATGCAGGAGCTAGGAGTTATTTACAGAAGTCCAGGACCGAGTACATACAGCGGGAGGTGTTTGTTTGCGATTCGGGTTTTCGACTTACAACTACATAAACTTCAACATTATTACTGAATGATTAGAATTGTTCACAACTTAATGAATAATTGGGATTTGGGGTTGGGTATGGTGTCAGATTTCAGAGTGAAACTTTTGTTACTCGAGAGATTCTTATTTTTTAAATGTCATTTTAGTGTTCGAATTTCAATTGTTTTTACATTCGGCTTTTAAAGTGGAGATGAATGCACCGAAAATACGTTGTTTTTATTTTTTCTATGCAAAAATGCAATTTGATACTTTAACCCCTAATAATAATGTCTATATTATTATTAGGGGTTAAATGGCAAAATTACGTTTTCGTAACAAATAAGATTTCGCTACCAGATTGTTATGTAATAAATATACAATTAATAAAAAATACTATGTATGAATATCAATTTGGTATTCCTATCATACAGCTAAATACAAAATATACTGGAGTATAGAAAAGTATAGTGATATGAGAATAAATTTACAGGGTGCCGTCCCTACTCCCTAAAGTTGGGTTGGGCATCTAGTTAGTAAACACATTTTAAAAAGTAGTGTGTACGTGTAGTGTGCGTTAGAAGTTATACTTCTTTGGCGTAACAAGATAAAAATCTTTAAAATTTTTTTATATTTCGTCTTATTCTACGTTTGTAGAAAAAACGACACTAACAATAAAAAAAAGGTATTTAATACATACTTACTTTTTTGAATAAAATTATGGCTATGGCGTTAGAAGTTATACTTCTTTGGCGTAACAAGATAAAAATCTTTAAATTTTTTTTATATTTCGTCTTATTCTATGTTTGTAGAAAAAACAACACTAACAATAGAAAAAAGGTATTTAATACATACTTACTTTTTTGAATAAAATTATGACTATAGCTAACTTCAGGGTGTCGGTTTTTCGAGAAGGTGTGCGCGCGACGCGTATAATTTACTCTCATCATTTTTCCCTAACGCGCCAAAAGAAGTATAACTTCAATAAACGTGGAAATCGACACGGCAACAATTCATACCGACATTCGTCCATTTTAGCATCGTTTTGCTAGTCACCATTTTGGACTACGCCTTCTGTACCTAGTGAGTAGCTCCGTGGCGATGTCAAGGCTATACATGCAATATTTATCTTGAGCGTTTATAATATCGGAAAGAAAAATCTGAACCGCAAAATACTTATCTTAGGAGTGGGTCAAGAGACAAATGGGTAAAAACAAATATTTTTTAAGTCATAAAATTGTTATATTTTTTTGCTGTACAGAGTATGAATTATATCCAGGTATCACTATTGACACAATTATTCCACTCTATATAATCTTTCGATATTAAACTGGTTTTAAGTTATTTTTCAATGTATTGTCAGTTTAATTGACGTTGTACATACAAGTTTAATGTAATGGATGTTTATATGTGTATGAAAATATCTACTACAAATAGCGATGTTGTAATAGCATGATTTTAATTACATTAAGTGACGTGGCAGAGACTGCAATATATTTAAATTTTCTGACATAGGTTGGAGCAACCACATATACTAGACCTAATAAAAAATGTATTTTTTTTTTAATATTATATAGGACCTTTACCGTTTGACCACAATTTCAACTGATGTTGAAGGACGATGTGTTCACAAGTGCAGCTGCAAAAAGGTGCTTGGTGACAAGTTTCCAACTTTAAGATGGTGTCTAGCTAGACGGAATTAAAAAAAGAGCTATGGTGTCATTACGATGTTTTCCTTCACCAAAAGCTCCAATGAAGGTAGAAATGGCTCATTTAGGCTTGTTGCGTTTTTTTTGACAAATTTGACAATTTATGCACAGCAACCAATTAAGGATTTATTTATACCCAACTGGATCGCCATCTCTAAAGTGCTAAATCAATCATAGTGAGTCTTGTTTAGCTTTTCGCGTTTCGGAATCAGCCGTAGTATGTAGTATAGAGACTTGCAAAATGACATGACTAGTGATTTATTGTTGGTCGCCGTTATATTTAGATATTACTGTGTTTACCACCAAGCACTGTTCTATTACTACTCTGTGTTGCTATAAAACTATATTTCACATGCACGTGAATGAACGTTCACAACTGTTATGTAACCAATGTGATTATCAGGTTCAGTGCCACGTGTACCACTCTTGGTACGCGTTAAATTTGATCTTCAGGCTACTGGCCAACACATGGTATGGAAAGTGTTAATAGTATAATATAAACGAGAAGGTTTCTGCAGATGGATATATATGTTTTAAATTATTGGATGGAAAGCTGCGACAAATATTGATAAAATTTTACAGTAATATAGCTTATAAAAGTATAGAGGCTATACTTATTAAAATTATACATGTGAATGTGAATTTGCTTGTTTGTTGCGCTTTCACGCCTTAATTACTGAACGGTTCATGAGAAATTTCAACATACATATTGCCAAGGGTACAGAAAAGGCATAAGAAACCTTTTATTAAGAAAAAATGTACTGCTCCCGACCTTTCGATAGATTAATTAATCTAAATTAAGTCGAGCGAAACCGCGGGCAAAACCAATAATTTATAAAAAAATTGTTTAAATTGATCAAAATGTTATAAGTTAGTAAAAATATTGCAATCCAAAAATTATCTCGACATGCATTGTATATGACTTGACATGTATGTAAACCGTTATGCCAAAGTAATTGGCAAAATAACTGGTATTATTATTCATAGAGATTTATAAAAAAGTCAGCGACAGTATACATCCTTTTTTTATGAAAGCCATTATTGTCAAATTAGTGAACCATAAATACCAGAAACTGAACATTGTATTTATAATGCACATTTTAACTACAAAATGTGATTGAATTGATATAAATTAATTCTTAAGAAAAACAATTCTTATGAAATCTGGTATTTATGTGCATGCCTATATCTTAATAGGCTAATATAATTATAAAAGTACAAATGCAAATGAAATCGTGGACGGTCGCTAGTGAATTATAAAACAAATGTGGATTACAAAATATTGATTTTACATACCAAATCGATGAGCTGCGATAATCTAAGGCCAAGCTTTACGAGTACCGTGTTATTGTTTTTATGGACCGGTCGTATAAGTCTATTGTAATTACTCAATAAATCGTCATACAGTCTCTTGGCGTCCGGATTACAAAAACACATTTCGACGACAGCGAAAATCAAAATGTACCTTTTAAACATTTTGTACGCGCATTAAACACACACGATTGCAAAAAACACTAGTCTGGTATTACTTTTCACGTGATAAAAACAAATAATCCCGAAATTGCGATAACCAAATATTTGACAGCTACACTCGAGATGCCAAGGCGATAGTGGCGCCGCTACTGGCGGGAAAACGACGCCATTGCGCCGACTCCGAAATATTATTTTTTATTGGCACAAATCATAAATTATTGACACTGGTCATTGTTAAACTGATATTTATTCATAGTGAGTGTTATGGAAAATATTTTAATGTGTTATTTTTTAATTTCCAAAAAAGGATGTGTATTCTGAAATGAAGATGCAAAATTTACTTTGAAATTGTTTCGTTCAACGGATCAATTTGTTCTGAAAATTGAATTTGGAATTCCATTTATCCATTTTAGAAGGAGCCGGGGTGCCGAGCTGAAAAAAAATATTGGAGTTTTTGTCATCAAATACATTATTTACATGTTGATGTCAGTGGATCAATGTATAGGGCGCATGCGCGCTGGCCCATTCATGACCCACCGCTTGTTTACTGTTTAGTGCGTTGTGAGTAATAATAGATGGCGGTGGCAGCAATAAAGTTGTTTTTGGTATACGGACACAGTATTGTTTGGGTACAGAATTTTATGGGAAAAATAAGGAGGGTTCGAATTTTTACGACCTTTACTATACAAAACTAAAACTATCTCGTTGATGTTTTTGTTCTGTTTTTGATGTTTTATTTAGTTTTTATATTATCGTGGAAATTCGTCTTTCCTTTTTTTATAAATTATACTACTTTTTTTTGTACACAAAATATTTTTTTCATATATTGCTGTTGGTTCCTTGTACTTTTAAAGGTCCTTTATCTACTTTAAAAACGGTCCAACTATATCGATGATTACCCAATAAAAGTCACGCACTGAAGCAATTTTTTTCCGACGTAAGATCTTTTTCTAAGTACTTACATCTAAGCCAAATTTCATTGCAACCCAATTAGACACCTATACGTAGTAACGTAACAAGCAAATAGTCAGTTATATTCCCATTTATAATATAAGTGTGGACAACGAAAACAGGCGTGTCGCAATTTCAGTGTTTTTTGATAATCCTAACAAATCGAGCTCAAGGAATTCAGAACTTAAACGAAAAACTTTCCGCCATCCCTCAAACCTCGGATCGTCTTTACATTCTTGTCGATCCTAAAAGTTCGTTCGTCATGTCTCGCGCTTTATAGATACTTTACGATTATTTTTTTAATTCATGATTTTTTTTCGAACTGTCTAACGCTATCGGCCGTTCGTGCTTTCACAGCTTCGCAGCTGAACACTGCCATTCAGACCAGAACAATTATGTTTGCAATAATATATTACCCATTGCAAAGGATTAATGAATCACATAGTTCGTACGATATTTACTTAATTTTGCACAGCGCTTCGTTCTGTCCATCGTGTGGGCCTTATTATTCCTTAAATTTGACAGACCTCGTGGTGTAATAAAGTAATTATATTTATCTTTACTTATTTTTTATTACTCAGAGAGATTAAACGTTCCTTCTACGCGCAGGACAGGTTTTCGCAATGAAAATGGTTGTCAGTTATTTTTTATTATTAAGACTTGCAGTCCACCTGATGTAAGGTCAACAATGTAGCCAATAGCTGTTTATTATCAACATTAAAGGCACTGAAATCTTACTAAAAG
Organism: Antheraea assamensis; assembly: GCA_035772565.1. Classification (NCBI taxonomy): domain Eukaryota; kingdom Metazoa; phylum Arthropoda; class Insecta; order Lepidoptera; family Saturniidae; genus Antheraea; species Antheraea assamensis. The sequence continues at coordinate 7,676,475 of JAQQSE010000045.1, forward strand.
CCAGTTCATAATAGGTTTCTAGTCGTAAGGACTGAGTTGGAATATGTTGAGTGTCGGTGCATGTTGCCAACTATATTCTTCCTTAGCAGAAACAAATGTGGCGTTAATGCTTCTACAGTGGAACTTTATACAGATTTTATCATTCTTAAATATGATCTATATATAGATGTTAAATATATACTTAGAATATCAGTTGTTGGATTACCATAATACAAATTATGCTTACTCAGAAGTTTCGAGACAGGATGCGTACATGTTCCACGCACTCTATATTCTGTATATACGTACTCTATATTATGCTCAAGATCTTAGCAAATGGGTTTTGTGAGGAGATAACAACAAGCGTAAGAAATATGTAAGCAATCGTTGATCTGAAACTAAAAAGTGTTGAAGGAAACCGTGGGGTTTTAACCGGTATGTGTCCGAAATAACCACTATTCTGCTACTTGGCGGAGGATGGATATTTCATAAAGGATTTATAAGGCCACAAGAAAGCTTGTTTAGGAACTCAAATGGTAGTATCTGAAATTACAAAATAGATGTTATTGTAGATATTATAATGGTATAATCTGCTCAAACACCACATCTTTTTGATGATAAGTCATCATCTAATTTGGTATTATGTGACGATAGCTTATGATGTTAACAGATTAAACCTGATAACGAAACTAGCTCTTAAATACGGATGCTATAATACAGCGATATATTTTAGATAATAGCTTTCCAGTATAAGAGTGATAAGCAGTTAAGTACAAATAAGAAGAGTCAGTAACGTAGCGCAGTCCTTTTATACAGAGATACACCTCGATCAATTACTAGTGTCAGTTATTAAGGGATTTTAAATAAGTGAACACTATACTGAAATAATTCGACTAAAAGTGATAAATATGACCTTAAGTGAAAATAATAGGTACGACAAGTCGTAAGTGTTCAATTCCGCCAACCCTAATCTATGGTACCCTTATTAGTACTGTTCTGTCACTAATAAAATTCAGAATTTTGATATGAATATCTATAAAATAAATTTTATGTTGAATAGTTTTAACATTTATTTATTTTGTAAAAAAAGTTATATCCAAGATGCGATACAGCTTAAGAACATTTGTATTAGCAAATCATATTTCCATAAAAACACAGCATCTATTAATAAGATCTCATATTAGTAATATATTCCTCGAGGATTGCTTGTTTCGACTATCGTTAAACATACAAAGAGACGTAGGTATCTCATAAATATAGAGATTATAGCAAAACTTTGTCTTCAATTTTAATTAGACTGAAACATTAAACCAAATCCCTAGCGAGTGGACACTCACAGTGAAGGTAGTTAGTTGGCGACTGCAATGCGGTAACGTTTGTATGCATTTTAAATCATTTATATCTACGGTAAGATTATTACAATGCTCGTTGGTTAGGAGTAAATGTGTTCATGACTATTATGCAAGACAGGGACGGAGTTACTAACTTGTACAGTTCTCGTTAATCTTTTAGGTCGTTCTGAATATGCCCGTAAGTTCGGGCTTACGCATAATATCGTCAAAAGTTCAATACAAAACAAAATTGAAATATTATTATAGGAATCTAAGCCTGGCATTTATTTATGGTAAAGTTATTTCGGTGTTATACATATAATATAATAATTATATATATCTAAATTTTTGTTCTACACAGCTATAGTCAGAGCGACTCAAAAGTTTGATGCGGACTGTAGAAGACTATAAGTTAAAAAAATGTTACAGTAAAGCATATATAGAATATGTTTATTCTTTAAGTACATACAATAACTATAAGCACTTTCAAAGAGTTTCTTATTATCCACAAATTACGCTTTGCTCCATTACAGTACCAGTAAATGCGGCTAATTTATACAAAAACCTAAACCTTGTATGTATTTTAACTTTAAAATGAAAAGACAAATAGTTACAACAAACAGTAGTTACATGACTATAAAATTTGACTGTTTTTTTTTTTGCCAAAGAGTATACAATAAAAATAAAATGATACCAGAACCGATAAATATAAACTAGGCAAATTACTGCAAGTTAGAATGGCCTAACTAGATCCACGCCTCATTCGACCTAACATTCCGTAACTGTGGAACGTATAACACGTAGAAGTTTTACAAATTTAGAGAAATGAGCTTTGTTTCGCTTTTAATAAGTACAGACGCGCTCTCCGGGGTTAGGTGTCCGTGATCCGGCTTATTTCAAGAGTTATGTACCACAGAAGAAATTTAGATTGTGTAGATTTTAAGTTTATTCGCATATGATACTTTTTATTTACTATATCATTTCACACCTATGGGTGTTTCAGAGAGCAAGACACCACAATTTATAGCCTATATTGAATTATAATAATCGACAGTGTCATATAAAATTCTTATAGGGAATCCTATTGTAACATATTGAAAGTAAAAAAAAACTCTCTAAAAAATTAAAAAGAAACCAAGAAAAAATGGTATGAAGATTATGAACTAACGGTGTATTCAATTCATTTAAGCTTCGTATACCTGCGCATCGGTCTGTCAGACCGACGATGTAGTTTGACATGTTTTTTTTAATGCAAAACTCTGCCAATTTCTGCTCCTCGGTAGCTGCATGATTCATGGCCAATTTCAAACGAATATAGCGTGAACCTTCATGCATATATTACATGTGCCTGTACACAATATACATCGGTCTATCATACCGACGCGGGTATAGGTTTTATAATTTTAGGAAAACAATTTTTTAATAATATCTGCAATTATTTCTTTTTAATATTGCTATTGAGTCTACTATTATCTAATATGTTTATTTTTAGTTTTGTATGTATTTTTTTTGTTATTTTTATGTCATTCTACATATCCATACCAACTGAACAAGAGGCCAGTTATCATAATTTAAAAGCTTGTATACATAAATCATATCACTGGAGATACGTAAAAAAATAAACGTGAGATCGTGACAACCTGTCCGTTGCACACATTAAATAAATATGAGAAAAATTGCTTCTGGCACGAATTACCCCTAAAGGTTTATCTGGACAAAATTATCGCAAGATAAAACGTGATGAAGGGTTAGGGGACGGCAAAATAAAAGGCCCTATTTCTGTGGTGAGCGGTCTAATGAAAAACGGATTTTAATTAAGAATGTCCTGATTATTTTTTCGAATAAAAAAGCTCGCTGTCTCAACAATCCTTAAATGCTTTGGGGGAACATAATGGAACTAAATTACGTCGTGACGCAAATACAGATTTGAAATTAATCTGTGAATTCTTTTCAAACAAGACTCGCCTCCGTATGAATATGGTTTCTCGTATCTGTTTTGATTCCTTTTGACAAATAAGTACCAATTACATTTAGGGTTAGATTTACAACCAAATTCTCTTTCTTATTCGATGGCTTTAAAGTGGCACCTCTTATTGGAAATCCTTCTATCTGTATCATATGCTGTTCCATACTCTAGTTATTTTCAGTAGAAATCTTAATATATTTCGGCAGACGTTTCCAAAGTAATATTTCCATGGTTAATTATTATTATTACTATATTGATTCTTTACTTGTTTTATAATTTTACTACAATTTCCTCTGTTGCTTAATGCCCATGTTGCCCAAATAGTTGACCCTAAAAAATCTCTCTCTGAAACTCAGCAGCTATAACACATCTATAAATAATAGATTTTTGTCTTGAGACTTGTAGCTAACCAGCAATGATGAGAGAATGTTACAAAATACTTAACTACTAATATATTTCCATATGGATGCATTTATATGTATTGCCCGTTCACTTTATAGACTAAATTATCTGTGACCTCAACTATTTTGTATATTGTATTATTTGATACAAAAAAAAATTCTTTGTTATCAATTCGCTGTAGAACAATATAAGAAAGCTGCGTCTCTTACCCAAGTATACGGAAAATCCGTTTATTTGTAATATACCGCTAAGCTTGAGATCTATGACATCAAGTTTCATGAAGTTATTACTAAAGACCCAATAGTGTTACATTGGTGATAACTTGTGGGTAAAGTTAACGTATAACGCAATACGAGATCGACATTGAACAGGGACTAAGTATTCTTAAAACACTTCGATATTTATCAAAAATAAGAAAAAAAAATAGAAAATAGGTGTTATAAGAAATACCTTGAATAGAGATCTAACATTTTTCTCTGTTTCACTTCGTGCAAATATGAGCAATTCGCAGTTTTTATGATGCCATGATGATTATGATTTTATGATGACGTGCCTTTTAGATCCTTGAAAATTTCATAGATACGTCAGGTTTTTCTATATACGTTTAACTATATCTACAATGGGGAATGCTCTAATAATTCTTTGATATAGTTCTGTGGGCTTGATGCTTAAAAACATAACCAAATTTCGAAAATACGAAGCTTTTTAAAACTTTCCAGTTGTGTGTACTAGTGTTGTGAGATAGTTTACGATCTCCCCGATGCATAACATCATATGATATATGAGGCTTCTCGAAAAGGGACTAAAATGTTTTCTAAGGTAGGCAATATAAAAGTAACCCCTGACGTTGCAGTTGCTCGTAGAAGACGATAACTATTTATGATAATATGGGTATTTTGTCTGTTTACTGTCCTTTGGTAGAAGGAAGAAACGGTATATATATTTTTTTACTATAGAAAATTACTGAAATAACAAACTATTGTAATAGTTTTTGGAATAAATCACACTTGGTCTACATTGATAATGGTTTGAGAATACGATAAAAGGTCAAGGAAGGGACAAGGTCGAATTCATAACCAAATGAAACGTCATTCATATGTCACACTTTCGGGTAAGAAAAATTGTATTCCCCGAGTAATATGTGAAGATTTTTTTTATTCTTTTTTAAAAATATAGTCGATAATAGATGGAAGTTGGACATTTCGACCGACTTGAAATATTTGTTGTAAAACTCATGGGTAACGAAATGCCATTTAAAATGTTATAGTTTATTCGTGCTTAAAGAAAAAAGTAGAATAAATACAATATTGTAGTTGTATTCATCCACAGTTGTCCACTTGTTTCATTTTATCGCTTCGATGCACAAAATAGATTATTTTTCGTACTGGCTAACGCTGCTGGCTACCCACAACCTATTGTATACATGGATATAGAAGTAGAGGTAGACCAAAGACAAGATGAATTTGTAGTCTATAGTAGGTAAAAGTTGGATAGGCGTTGCAAGGAGTTGCGACGTGTGGCTTTCTCTCAAGGAGGTCTTTACCCGAGGTAGGCTCTACGACAACGTATGTTACTAAATCGCTCATTAATAATAGCAACAAGCTATCAATTAGTGAAATAAATAGGTTTTTTTTAATAATTTATTTTATTCACTTCATAGCTTCGACGAAAGGACTAGAAAAAATAGAACTATCATCGACGTTACCGTGGCTTGCTTTTATATTGAATAAAAGCCAGAGGTCGAAATATCCCGAGTGTAATAAGATGTAATTTTTGACACCTATAATGCTTAACTGTTTGCTATTTATTGTTTGGATTTGTCCGTTTTTTTACTTACTTGGAGCGAGATATGTTTTACGTGTGCTTGTTTCAGGGATTGACAAGTCACCTCGGCGCCTTATTTGTTATTATAAGTTTGTGGACAATTCTACATTTATTTAATGTTCGAAAGTAGTACAAGTTTTGTATAGATTGTAATAATACAATTATGACAAACAAGACCGATTCAAGAAGAAATATAGAAAATCCGTGATTACCCTGTTTATCATAACATTCCAAAGTACACAACACGCAAGTATTTCATACAACACGTTACAAGTAATATGAACGTGTCGTCCGAGTGACGAGGGTGCTCTATTTATCATAATATCACAGGGTGTTGTCGAGGAACCGCTCTCGGTCTTATTAGTTCTCGGACCTTCTGTTTTATGCATGAACGAGCGAAGTAATAACTGGACCTCCTTACACGTTGCCCGTTAAATTCTTTTGATAAATGATTAGCGACTCTATAAATGCGAGGAATTATCACAGCATAATATTCTATTTTGGTTTTAAGATAAAGGGTGATATTACAACTAACAAAAAAAAAAACAAATATATAAGCAATAACATAAATAAGGCCATTTAAAAGATTACACAGTTATTTTTGCAACAAACTTCTGTTTTAACCTAATATTTTGTTTTTTTTTCTTTATTTGTAATTCGGGCTTGCTCACATATTGACTACGTCACCCGGGTGTTTACCATCAAAATGAAGTATGTACAATTCATAATGAATATTAACAAATTTTAACGTTTGTTTTTTGTTGGTTCTCCAAAACCAAAAATATTTGGTTTGGTTGGTTCAAGATGGTAAACACACTTAACCCTCAAGAAGGACTAGTTCTCAAGTGCAGCTCCAGGAACATCTATAGGTGAACGATGACAAATTCTGAGCTTGATGAACTAGGTTAACAGGCAGGCTTCCAAGGCGTCCTACCACCATGCAAGAAAATGCGTGCATACTATAATGAAGTACACTACAGAATTTTAAAATGTGGTAATCGCTTTCCTATCTTGAATAAAAGTTCTGTTGATTCATCAAACAAAACAAGTGAATTGAGATATAATACTGTTGAGAGAGCTTAATAATAACTTAGAAATTAAACATACTATCTATATATATATAAGCGGAATACCACTGACTGACTCATCACGATTTCTCCAAAACTGTATATTCGATTGACTTGAAATTAACCATAGTTATTCCTTTTGCAACGTAGACGCTCACTAAGAACGGATTTGAGTTAAAACCTATCCTAAATACATTTTTCAGTTAAAATTAAATATTCTCCTACAGACATCGATAGTCCCTGACATTAGACAACCGTTGATATAGTAACCAATAATATTATAACCGTTGCCATGGTAACACGTTTATTTTTAGGGATGTGCGAATAATCCTTGAACCGAACCGAATCGTATGTTGTTCTATCCGAATTTTGAATAGAAATTTCAAAACTTTTCCAATTTTTTTTAAATAAGGTAGAATTATTAAACTAATAGTTATAGGAAAAGTTACAACATTTTTCACTATTTTAATAATTCAAATTTAAAAAAACATTAACGTCAAAAAAAATATAACCTAAGCATCAAGACTGAAATTCCTTTCAAAAACAATTTACTATGTAATTCAATTCTACAATAATAAATTCATATTAGTGAAAATATTTATTAAAAATACACTTTCTCAGTGAAATCTAAATAATTTTATAGTATTTCAATTTTGACAATTTTTTAACAGAAATAGCTGAATTATTTTGTTTCAAAGAAATTTCAATATTTTGGTATAATATCATATTTTAACAGGTTTCTAGAATTTTGTGCTCTAATTTTTTATAACATACATTAAAAGGACCGTTTTAAATTTTAGCTCTCAAAATTCGTTAACAACTAATAAGGTACAAATGTATAGCTTTTACTATATTGGAATATTTTGTATGGTTATTTATAAATAAAGAAATCGATTATAGTCCATAAAGAAAATTGTCAGTGCCGTTGAAAAAAAAAAACATATTCAAATAAGAATGAAAGACATTTAATTTCTTAAATTTGTAATATTCACTTTTCCCCCACTTTTTAGCTAAAAATAGAAATACAGTAGTTTTGAATGCTCTTAATGGCTGGTGTCGACCGTGATGGCGTTACTGGTTAGTTCGTAGCATTTTATAGTTAATGCTTATTTGACGCATAAATTAAATTATCTGACTAATCCGAATAGTTCGAAATATTTGTATGTTCAATTCGCATTTCGAATTGTATTATTCGGTTTGATTCGTTATCAATTAATTCGAATAGTCACATGCCACTATTTATTTTATGTTCATAGAATTAGTAAGTTTTCATTCAAAAATGTAATTTTAGGTCAGTATTATTTCGAATTTTTGACTTGCAATCTATAGATATAATAAATATAAAGTGTCTATATATATTATCAAAATACCTATTTTTTACTGGCTGGATATGAAAGCGTATAAGCAACTTATAGTAAAAATCTAATTTTAAAATTTTTGTCTGTCAGTCTGTATGTTCCGGGTAATCTTCGAAATGGCTGGACCGACTTTGACAGAAATTTTACTGGCAGAGAGCTGAATTTACAGGCTATATTATTTTAGACTAGCTGTTATTCGCAACTTTGCCCGTAACGGAATATTCGAAACGGCAAAACCGATTTTTACGGGACTTTCACTGGTAGATAGCTGACCCCATAAGAAGTAATTTAAGCTATTTTTTTAAAGTACCTGCGCCTTCGTCCGCAGTAACATCTCTAAAACGATTTGATTGATCATCACGGGACTTTTACTGGCATATAACTGACTTTATAAGTACTGACTTAGTTTAATTTATTTTAAACTAGCTGTTATCTGTAGCTGTGCCCACATTGTATTCTCCAAAAAACAGATAGAACTATGTCCAGATGAATTTTACAGGCACGTAGCTGATCTTATAAAGAGTAATTTAGGCTATTTTATCTTAGAATAGCAGTTACCCGCGAGTATTTCCTGTCCAATAAGGAATATCCAAAACGATACACCAAATTTTAACGAGACTTTCACTTACATATAACTAAAGTAATGAGAAATAACTTGAGCTATTTTATTATTTACTAGCTGTTACTCGCGATTTCATCAGTGTGGAATATTTGAAACGATTGGACCAATTTTCACATGACTTTAACTAGCAGATAACTGAAGTTATAAGAACTAACTTAGGTTATTTTATTTTAGACTAGCTGTCACCCACGACTTCTTCCGCGTGAAATTTAGCAAAAGTATGTTGTTCACTGTAAGCATGTGCTTGAGGTGTGCACTGTATTGGACTCCAAGAATTAATATAATTGTAATGAATATATTAAAGTATGTAATTTGCTTAATTTGTATTTTGGTCAAATTGGCAGCCATTTTGTTTTTATTTACCGTGATCGCTTCTACATTTAACCATAGCTTCGGAAAGTTGGCCCCCCATTTTTCGCGTAACGATTTGACAAAGGCGTAGAGGGTTTGCCCGTCGATTTCCCGTTTTTGCCCACCTCTATAAAAAAAAGTTAAATAAATATAATTTAAATTGCGTGGGCCAGGGTCCGAAAAACTTTCAAAAATTGAAAATGTCAAGGTGGATTCTTGAAGTATGTCATTTGCCCACGTTTGCCCATTTTCTAATTTGTTGTATAATTAATACGTATTTTGAAAATAGAAGACGTTTTTTTTTTCAATATTAAACCAGACATGTATTATTACCTTAACAGTTCCATTATAGAATTTCTTGCGGAATAGATAAGTGATTACTTTTTGTATGATCGCAAAAATTTAATTATGTTAATAATATCTATATAACAACATTTTTAAGAGAAATTGTATATCTTGAAATTTTTATTACTTTTTTTTTATATTATAAGGGGCAAACGAACAGGTCGGTCACCTGATGGTAAGTGATCACCGCCGTCCATAGACACTAGCAACACCAAGGGAGTCGCAAGTGCGTTGCCGGCCTTTTAAATATGTGGGCCTCCGGCGCTCTCACTGACCGAACGAAACTCAACGGTGCAAGCACTGTTACTTCATGTCGGCTTTCTGTGAGAGAGTGGTACTACCCCGGGCGAGCCGACCCATTCATGCTGAAACCAGTAATAGCTTCAGCGTAGCTCTACCACCTACCTCTTATACTGTGTAAACGAGCACTGAAAGGATTATATAGCAAATTAAAGCTCCAAATATGTTGTTGTTGCTAAATCCCATCCAGCACACTGTTAGTATTTACATATTTACTGTTTACGTTATATATAACAGTAGGTGACATGCGTGTCACACCTACAAATGTTTTAAAAGAGCATTTCTGTAATTCTACCACTTCTCACCATTATATTACTTTAATACAATTTAAAAAAACGGGTGCGAAGCCGCGGGTATCAGCTAGTTAGGTATATGAGTGTCAAACTCGGGACACAGTTGACATTTTAGCGATTAGAAGAGAAAGAAAACGATCCTATCGAGAATAAAACGCTTCATTTTTATTTAAATAATGATTCAAACATGAAATTAGTTAAATGTGGATGTAATTATCTCCTCGGATGCTGTTAAGGTTTTGATTAATTGTAATTAATATTTGTTTTTCTGTGGCTATAATTGTTTCCATATAGTTGTCTATATTCAATAAACATTGTGGTCCTTACCTATGAAACAAGAGTTACCAGATCTCGGTCTAATTGATTTCCATTTTGTTTTTTGGCACAATTTGAATAATTCGTTATAGGCGAAAAATTTCAAATACGATGACGCAGTGAAAATCGACTTTAAAGAGTCTCATCGATTCCCGTCCCCGGGATTTCTTTAACAGAGGCATCAGTGAAGCACTATTAAAATGGCAAAATTATTCGTCCTTAACGGTTATTACTTTGACTAATGAAATATATATTCTTCATTAAAAAAATGTTTTTTTCTTTTATACATATAATTGCAAATTTATATATAAGAACCCCTTGTATTTCAGTTGCTTGTAATTTAGAGTAATACAATCTTTTGGATTATATCATTGTAACTATTTACATACTTTTGAGAGATTTAGCAACGTTTCTCTAATAATTTATTTAACTTTTTCAGTGGCTGATTAAAGAAAATACTTTTTAGTATTCAATTACCTTATAAGAGGAACTCCTGATTATTTAATGATGTTTTGTTAACCGACTAACTCTTTTGTCCTATACAGCCTTGACAGTTTCTTCGAGCTTAGGGGTCTTGTCCTGAAAGTATTCAGCGGAAATAACTGCTTAGCATAAGGGTGCCGATGTAGCCGAATCTCGGCTTATGATGTGCAATTCCACAAAATTAATAAATGAATGAGTTAACTCTATGCTTAAATGTGTTTCTCTATTGTGGCATGATATTCTATCTGCACGATGTCTAGGAATCAATCTTAATATTTATATTAGGTAAATGATAAGTATTTTAACTAGAATACGATGTGCGACGGAGACAAAATATATTTTACACATAAAGCGGAATTATGCGAGCGAGGCGAGCGTAAGATAAATATTATACAGAAAAAAATCTTTGAATACATAGACGGCACCTGGCTCATGAATAACTCAAGAGTTTTAACGAAGGAGAATTTCTGAGCCTAATTACGGTAAAGAGTGGTTCGATCTTCGAGTTCGAATCGAGTTTACTCGAACTCCGCGAGTTACGTAATTGGTCGAAAGTTTCGCAACGGAGTGTATTTAAGGATGGTATACAGTTACTGTTACATGTTTGTTGGTGATTCGCTACACATGTCTTGTGATTGGTTAATTCGTTTGTTAATTTATTGGTATTGCACATAAGTACGTCACATCCAGTAACCACGTATATAATTGACGAGTCGGATTTGCTTCGAGTTATAAATATGAAGTACAAATAAATAGTTGTATTTGTATTTATTACCTATATATTCATATTTATAACTCGAAGCAAAACCGACTCTTCAATTATATTCGTACTTATTAGTATTTAAGTAATTTAACATCCATACATAGTACATAAAATTTCCTATACATGCTATATATACGTTGTTGTTACGAGCACTAGATTAATGATATCATATTACAATAGATGGCGTGTAGGTCGTTTTAACAATGAGTGTATTTATTATAGTCTAGCGACATAAAGTAAAGGCCACGCGAACGTAGTGGTATGAAATGTAAAGTTAAATACAAAAAAAATGATATGTAGTCTGTAAAAAAAAATATGCATCCCATGCAGTCATCTCCGTTAATGCTCTAATAAATCTTTATACTATCCGTGCTTGAGTTTTAAGTAAGGTAATCAAATTAACAAACACAGGACTACGGGGAATAATTTTAAAATTCTGTTTTAAATTACTCTGACACACTATTGTGGTGTTCAACCAACAAAGTCGATTGTTTATTTTTCATTTTTAACATGGAAATAATAAGTAGGATCGAATAGTTCGTCACAGCGAAAATAGCGCGTGAAATGCAAATTAAAAGTGATTTACAGTTGTGAGTTTAACAAAGAGTAGAAGAAGAGAAGAGAACCCAAAGAGAAGTCAGTAATGTAAGGATGGTAGTCATACCATTTTGCAATCTCCTTGTAGCGACACACAGCTGACAGACAATGTTACTGCTGTATGCACTACAAGAATTAAAGTGAGAAGCCAAAACTGTCACTCCAAAAAGATCAAGTGTTCTAGAAATGCAAGATGCAAACGTATTAGTCGGATCATGAACACACTTGCGACGCGCCAACTATAAAGCACAAAGAAACAATTACTGCCCATCGCTGTTCATTATTCTTATCAGTTGTGTAGTCCGGTGAAACTGTAGAGGCCTTGCCAGGTCAACAGTGCAGACAGTTCGAAAAAAAAATTGTTATCACTTTTATTTCAATCTCTTTTTCCATTTGTTTTAATTTTATTTTATTGCTCAAATATTTTGATCATTTCTGATATCTAAGACTCTAGTATTACTTGTAATTTACGGACTGCATTCCTTTATACGTGTTCTGTTTTTGTCTCATTTAAATATGCCTGCTCAGTTCAACAAATAAGAAAAGATTCGAAAAGTAGTTGCCAAAGCGTCTACAAGTCTACACAAACGGAGTACCTTCTTTTATTTATCTTCAACTTTCTAAATTTTTTATGTCTACTGGATACAGTGGCTATTAACGCTAAACGTTACAAATTAAGAGCCAATGTGACTGGTTGACCACAACGTGCTTTGTGTCAAACATTTAAATACAATAATCGTTGTTCATCAGAGTTGAGAGTAGTGTATATCTAGATTGTTGCATCCTCTTGATTGTAATATATATGCGTTGGTTATACCGACACGTAATGTGTGCAGCTAGAACCGTGAGCCGCATTGCGGGCTTGTACCTACAAACGCTTAAACACGACCCCACGACCCGTAAGGATTTCTATGATTTATTTATTCTATGCAGTGTATGTATCTTTGTGTTTAATATTAATATTCTTATAAATACGATTTGAAGTGTAAATTATATTGGTTACTAGCTGATGCCCGTGACTTTGTTCTTTTGGAAAATGTATTATTTCACGGGAAGATGATTTGTCTGAATAAAGAGGTGTTGTCTTCTATTTTTCTATTTATATTTTCTAATTACTATTTAACAACATCTATGCCAATTTTATTGATTAAGTAATTAATTTTGTTTAACTTTATTGTTACACTGTACACCTGATGGCAAATTTACCTACGTGCAAGCAAGAGTGACGTTAAAATCGGTGCAGCCGTTTCAGAGATAACTCCAGATACATTCCAGGCACAACAATTGTACTTATATGTATATATTTCAAATGTACTAGCTTAAATGGTATAATGGATGTATCTCAAAACAGAACTACAATTATACTATAACCAGGGACTGGTTGAAATAGACTGGCAATGGCCACATTAGAGCTGGTAATATGCTATTTGATTACTAATTAGGACGCAGTTTGTTACGCCTTTATGCCCAAATTACTCAATCGATCATTTTAAATACGCGATTTAAGAGTAAAGGACATCATCCAGAAAAAAATAATGTTATCGAGGGATATTTTAAATCTACGTCAATGTAAGCGGCCGCGGTCTAAATCCAGTCAATTATAAATGTACCGATGAGGAAGTAACAGGTAATATTGTAACGGTCACTTTGCTGATGTTAGTATGATTTGTTGTTTTTAAAGACAATATAAATAATTAAACTGCTATTTATTTTCGTTTCAAGCATCAGCTGTTAAAAAAAAAACGTCTTGCAATACTTCAACAATGACTTAAGTGGAAAATTATCGGTGTATTATAGTGCGTCGATTTAAATAATATTAAGAAATATAGTTGTGTTTTTTATTCATTTTGTTGAAGAAGTATTTAAACGTGTTATTCTCTGTTGCTGACAATACTTCCACGCCATCTAGGCATCTGATGGAATTTAAGCTTTTCACAATTTTCAGTTTCTTATATGACTATGTACATTTTTTTAATTTGTCTCTGCTATGACTAATATTTAGCAATGTACGTGATTGCTGTATCGTTGTTAAATACAGGGAATATTTCACATATATTTTAAATATAATTAGTACAGAACACACTGGTAGGACCTTTTCTATACCCATCTAGCTAGTTTCCACTTTCAAGGTGGTCTAAAATGGTAGTCACGCTAAACATAGAGAGATACTGGCTCTCAATTATATCTGCCAGAACACGCAAACAGCTTTCAGTTTTCAGCTTGAGGGTGGTAGCTAGGTGGACTTAGAAAAAACGCTGTCACCAAAATATGGCGTCATCATATATCACCGAATGCTCCGACTCTCAGTTCGTAGGATTGGAACTAAGCCACCATTGCTTCAAATAAACCCAAACCTGAAATAAACCTAAGTAAATATTATACAAAAATACATAACTTTTTCAAGAATGTTCTTCACTTTTAAACATTGGGCTTCAATGTTGATAACATTCGGTATATTCAATGATATAAATTGAAATTTAAAAGCATTTAGCTCGAGAGTAATTTATGAAGGTATAACATTATAGCTTGTAGGAAAGCGATCCTTTGAAAACGGGCTTCGATATAAAAACAAACGCGAGGCGGTACATCGAACATTAAGATGATTGCGACCTCGCGTCCCTCGGGAATGGGGTTCACGTAAAGCTAGCTTCGGACTGTGACTTTCACATTAATATTTCCAATTTTTTAATCTTTAAGCTGAATACTAATTTTGTTTTGAAAATCCACATATGGAGATGTATGAAAGAGGTATTAATGATTATTTATGAACCGCAGGAAGTTTATTGAAATTAAGACGAAATAAGATTTTTCTTCCTATCGATCTTAGTAGAAACATGGCTTTGTATAAAAATATTATACACATATTATTCCAATCTGTAAAAGGGAATGCCATTCTGTCTATCTGTCTGTTGATTAGTATGCTTATTACTCGAAAACCTCGAAACCAATTTATGTAGTTCTTTTTTTAATCAATGATGTACTTTTTGGTCAGGTTTTGATATATATTTTGTTTTGTTAAATAATATATTTAAATAGTTATATGACTAATAATAAATTAAGTTAATACAAAATATCTATCAGTATATTCGTTGTAACATTTTACCTAAACTATTAATCATTCACTATTATACTGCTGTAGACGATGGCTTTGAAATTAAATGACTAAAAAAATAATAGTATCATAAATCTAACTTTTAATTAAATCAAAGTGATCGATTTTATATAAGAAATAATAATTAGAAATCTTAAATGCGACAAGAGAAGGACTAATGTTAATTAATAAAGACCTTCTATCTAATAAATGTAAATAAAATATTCCAGCAATTATTCTTTTCTGTTTAAAGAATAATATTATACAGATATATCGAATCTAAAGTGAAGCATCTTAACTCAGAAGTCGCAGAGCACCTGCGTCGGATGTATCCATTAGTCGCGCTACTGACTCTCATCCGCGACGCTCTGAATTAGTTTGACTGCAGACAAAATTTTCTAAGACATCCCGCTCTTTGTTAAATTATTATTTTCGTTGTGTATATTTGTTTAAGGAACTTATACGAGATAGGTTTATTAAGTCTAAGACCCGTTGGTCACGTGGTAAGGAGGTACGTTTCCATGGCTATAGCATAAGGGGGCAACACAGGCCGCGAACCACTTACAAATCTATCATCATTATCAGCCTGTCAGACACCCATTGCAGGGCCATAGGCCCCATCTCGAAGGAAGGTATGGACATAATCATCACGCCAACCCACGACATATTGGTGATTTCAAGCTCCGAGATATTTACAGTTCTACATTTTCCCACATACGGTACAAAAACATTTCTTAGGATAAGGTTTCCTCACGATGTTTTCCTTCGCTGTCAGCTGATAGTATTATCAATTTACATTAGTCAAAGTACGCGAATTCCGAAAAATTCCATGGTACATGCCGGGGTTCGAGTAACATCAGGGGTTATCGTATAGATATTCCACCGTTCAAACCACTTGACCACCACTATTTTACAAAATAGATGATTATTCCTTCAATAAAATTAAAATTTAGCACAGGGAACTTTATATTTGACAAAAGAATAAGAGGTTAAGTAGTGATTGGTTTTTTTTTTTTTTGGTGGGTTCTTAGTTTGTCATGTAGTGGTTTTTATATTTATTCATAATCTTGTGTTATTAGACTCTATATTTTATAGTATTGGTGGTGTTTTACGTAATATAATTCGGTTATTATACACAAGTGCAGTGGATGGGAAATGATACCACGGTGCATGCATTCTGAGATGCCACCAAAACTCCATGGAAAGTTCTAACAAGGGAGCCACCATCTTGTTAGAACATTATAATTACCACAAGACACTTACTTGGCAAAATCTTGTTACTTGACGCTGGCTAGTGCACAAACCGTGACGGAGCCAAAAAATAAAGAAGAAGAAGTAGTGATAAGTAAGTTAGAACGATCAAAACAAAAGAAAACCTACAACTAGTCCCGATAAAACACGTGAGTTTCCTGAAGTAAGAAAAACGTTATCACAAGAACGAACTCTCAAATATTAGCTAGGAATAAATGTGGGTATACAACGTCACACATTTATCCAAGGTTCACAAAACTGAGTTCAATAAACAAAAATTAATTAACCGTATTTAAATTAACCGTATAAATATAGACATAATATGCACATAACAAGAAAGACGTGAAAATGTTAAATAAATAAAAAAAAAAAACAAAGAATAAAATAAAAGTAAGAAAAATATTATAAATTTATTAAACATAACAAATAGTTTCTAGTTGCACCTACACAATCAAAAACGAAACGTTAGTGATGTTTTAAAACTCAACAGCGACTACTCGAGACAGAAATTGAAAAAAAAAAAGAAAACAACGTTGTCAATGTTATCGCATTTAAAGCAAAACATGAATACAATGCAATATCATTTCATACATCGTACTTTGTAACGCGTTTGAATATCTTATTCACATTACCGGCACCAAAGCGTATAATGGCCTAATAAATTGATTAAAAACAGCTACAATATCCACAACATTGTCTGCTTTTTAATGATTAGTATAGAATCAAACATGGTATTGCTATGGTAGATATATAATATAAGAAATGTATATGATAAAGATAGTAAACATTGTAATACCTACGACATTCCAGTGTGGTGATATTTCCAGAAATAATTATGAAGAAATTTACAATAAAATCAAATCGAAATGAATAATACTTTACGCAATTTAAGACACTTATGTTAATGGATGATGGTAGTGATTGGCTGAGAGAAACATTCCAGATCACTAGACAAGCGGACTATAAGCAATTAGCAAGTCGTATAGATTTATCTTATCTTTTAGTATATTATCTTTTAAACTATACAATTAGTTGCTTACAGCCCTTAATTGTAATTTTTAGAGATTGTATAGATAGGAAGTTTTAGCGTTCGACCACGATCTCATTCGATGTTAAATGACAATGTGGTCTATGATGGTAAACACACTAAACCTAGAGGGATTTGCTTTCAAGTGCAGTTGTCGAAATACATCAATACGTGCTTGGTGACAGATTTTGAAGTTGAGGGTGGTAGCTAGCTAGGTAAGCTTAGAAAACTTCTTACCACCATTATCACTTAATATCAGATGAAACTATGTACATACATACTCCAACCAAAACAAATACAATGAATTATAAGCTGAGGAAAACCTACTGCCAAACTCAACAGTATTATTTATATTCGTACTTTTGTGGTGTATATAATTTTCACGAAACTATGATTAGCAAAAATACTGATAAATTGATGAAGAAACATAGTTAATTTACGTTAGCAATATCTGCTTTATAAACTTTGATTACGAATTTTCAAAAAAAAATCTCCGAGACAAGTAAAAAATGTTATCAAACGAAATACTCCAAAGGCTAATCCATAATTGCACCCCGTACACATTCCCCTTACAATTGTACCCAAAGCATACATTAAACTGAGAAAATGCGTGAATCTCTCAAGATCTTAGATAAAGTCGTGGGAGACAGGGAGCAGTAGGAGTATTGTGGAAATGTAGGGACCAAAGATAAATTATACTTAAGACGATTAAAGTTGGCGCGAGTGCAGAAGCGTCTAATATATTTATGGCGGAATGGAAAAAAGCGTTAAGTTCTTCTTTGAAATCTAATTTTAAATTCCAAGTGTCCCAAGTCATTCTTATTACTGCTCTTATGTAACTTTGCGATTTTTCTTGACAAATATCTAAGACATCGTTCTAGGATACACCATTTAGTACTGAAAACTCCTCACCTAATAATCTATTTATTATTTCGGACACCTAGAAGATATAGTATTCAACTTTACCATTTTCTATCAGTAATACGAAAGGTTTTATTCCTCGCTTAAGTTTCTTTATGATGTTTGTCACTAATTTCCCATAAAAAGTAGCATCGATAAAATTTTCCCAACGTCTCATCGATGAGAAATCGTTAAAATTCGGTATCATAGAATATAAAAGCGACTGCGATCGGACGAACAGATAAATATCTCAGAGAAAGTTTCAGCCGTTCCATCCTATTATAAGCTTTTCGGGGAAAACGGATTCATCCTTAAAACCCAGAACAGCAAACTTGTAACATTTTCGTTCGTTAACAGACAATGATATCCATATGTGAATATCTGGGTCATCTGTTCTTTCATTATTGTTATCGTATAGAAAGATAAAATAAATAAGCCTTACGGCAAATATATTGGAGGAGTTCTGAATTTAATTGAAAGTGTTAGTGCAATACTAGCTTTTGCTCGCAGCTTCGTTGGCGTTAATGTAGATTTAACTTATCCCTCGGGAACATTACTTGTTTTCTGGATTTTCTGTATATCTGACAACGTGCACGGCAAATTTCATGGTGTTTGGTTGAACGGTTAAAACGTGAAAGAATAAGAAACAAACAAAGAAATTCACACTTGTATCTACAATATTAGTGAGGGTTTTAAATTAAATTAGGTGTACTCTTTGAAAGTATAATCTAAAGTACAGTCCAGCATCAATTGATTTTAATTAATTATTTCCGATATCAGAATTCTCTACTAGATTTAATAGATAATAGATAACTACTCCGTGGTGGGGTATAGCAACTGCATCTAATTGGATAGATATTACTATACACTAAGTAACACCACCAGTAATATCCGCTTAGGCGTATCGCGTTCTCAAATGATCTGCTGTATGATAGCTGTACCCGTATCATTATGCTTTTTCATAGCAGCTACACAGTAATAATAAAATTTAATACAGATAACTTGAAATCTCTAAAATTATTTATTATAAGGGTATTATAATTAAAATATACCCACATTTCATCTAGATATACATGTAGTTGTCTTGAAACAACAAAACTATTTTCAGTAGGAGGAATCTCCGGGCACTGATAACTTAAAATTTAATTTTATTTAATGATATCAAACAGAAATCGTTCTTCACAATTAAAACGATATTTAGATCTTCTTTAATAATTCATCAAGTTTCAATTACAATCGTCACGTCAAAATATTGAATATTTAAGAAAATATGTTGCACAATGGAACAAAATTTCATAACGCAAAACTTTCCAGGACCAGCCGGTCGCAAACGTTTTCCAAACGTAAGAACTCTGAAAGCTCATCCGTTATAAAATAAAAAAAAAACAAGTTCGTCCGTACCGTATTAATCTAAAAGCAAATCAGATTCATACCCAGGCAGGCTGAGCCACATCTGGCCAGTTAAAAGTTGCCAGTAAACTGGCATGAATACACCGCACGTAACTTTGTTAACAACGGCGTCTCGTGTGACAGGAGATCTGTTAAATTTATGTGATTTCAATTTACTATGGAGTCTTAATATAAATTGAATATATTCAAAATAGCAAAACATCAATTTTTGCTATAACTCAACTTTTTATTACAATGAACGGTAATTACAAAAACATAAAAACAAATCAATGCCGGCATCCATTTTTCTGCATATAAACTTAAGCACCAATATTTATAAGAGGCATTGCGCGTTCGGTTTCCACAAATAATAAGCCCTTGTATAATGATATTGATTGTAAGTTCTGTTTTTAGGTTTTAATTATTTAATCGTTAATTTGGCCGCTCTGTATATAGCTGTTAGTGCTATATACTAAGAGTTTAATACAAAACAAAGTTAAAATAGTATTTATTTATGTTTAAGTTTTCTTGATGTTATACATATTATATTATACGTATTTGTACTTAAATTTGTGTTCTCCGCAACTATATTCAGAGAGGTCAAAACTATTGTTCAGATGTATAATTAAAGTTATTATTATTGTTATATCTATATATAGAATATGGATATTATAAGACAAAGTAGCTTTTCACTTCTCTCTGTATATTCTCTTAGTTCTTCTAAGCTACGTTATCGATTTTCATTATCGTTTAGACAATTTCTTTTCGAAGGTTTATTAAATATAGTAGAAGAATAAGGAGATAAATTAAAATAATCTACTACAGGATTGTATATACCTTAAAAATAATTACAGAAAAGTCGACAATAATATGTGTCTACCTCCTAAGAACAACACACTGAAAAGTAATTGGTTATTTCTTACATTATTTTGATCGTTGAAGTATTCGTCCTTATCCAATTGTAGATGAATTAAGAATGGGAACACCCAAACATAGAGACTCTGCAACTAAAGTTCAGCTGCCAGAACACATCTATAGGTGGTTAGCGAAAGATTTTCAACTTGAGAAGTCAGGCGGACTTATAGAAAGCCCCTACCATTATGCATAATGTATTGTAATTACAAAACATATCTCCTGTAAATTAGACCAAACATAAAACGTATCCAAGTCTTAGACTTCATACTTTGTACTCGTGGCATCGTTTCGCGTTGTTAATACTACAGCCGGATAGTGGAGGGGAAAATATGAAAATATTCTGTTATTTATGAACTTCCTTCGTATAGATAAGTATGTAAAAACTTTGATATATTCGAGCCCTTTGTTAGGATATTTATTTAACTCAGGCCTTTGCTTTAACATTTAGTAATATAAAAGGATAATCGCTTTAGTCTGTTTGTATGTTGTCTATATAATGTACATTCCTAGTTAATGTTTTTGACCGCTCTGGAAGACAACTTAAGAATACATAAATTCCAATTTTAGATTCCCACAATAATCTTTTAAATTTGTTTTGTATTAAACACTTGACTATATTATGCGCAAACTCGAACTTACGGCTATATTCAGAACGTTCAAAGAGAGTGACGAGCACTGTTTATTTAAATAAAAGTAATAGTCGGTAATCTTTACTGTCGGTTATCCTTAGATAGACATATACCATCAAGAACACTTCTGTAGTTATTTTGAATATATATAAATAAGTATTATATTATTTTGATCTATCTTGAGGTTCAGACACCATCCGTAATGTAAGCGCCAAAAAAAAATTTTTTTTTTCCAATTGATTACCTTACATAGAGTTTTCTCTACTTTCTGTAAATAGAATATGCATTTACTATACATATATTTAAACATACCTAAAAATAAAATACAAATGTATGTGGAAACCGTATTGAAATTAGTCTCATAGTTTAGAAAAAATAATGTAACGTACAGGCAGATACGAAAAGAGTTTTTATTTTGTACCGTTCTATATTTCGTATCACATATTATCTAACCGACGCGACGGTTGTTTAATACTGGTCGAGTTATTTTTTATATCTCCGAATATTATAATTATTATAAAAATATATTCAGCAGAGTCAATTCAATAGCAACTATGTCATTGATTGGTGTTATTGAAGAGCTCTCCCGCCCGGACAGGGACTTGAACCCTGGACCCTTGGATTAAAAGTCCAATGCTCTACCGACTGAGCTATCCGGGCTATATAAGTGATATTCAATAATCTGTACGGTCTACTAATTAATTCGTTTTTATAAGTATTATTTTAAAATAAATAATATTTCTAGAAGATACTTTATTATAATTTGGCCTTAACGATGGGTACGATAAAGAAATAAACCATTATTACTAATAAATGACTTCCCAATGGTCGCCATTCTTTTTGAATTGTCGATTGATAGTGATTACCATCAAGTACAAAAGGCGTTCTTTATCGAGCTACAATAAATAAGGAAGAAACTTGGTGTGTGCTTATGACCATATGATAGAAATGGAAAGTTATACAAACTTCATATACATATTTTAATGTCAGCTCTCACAATAGTGGTCACTCCTTATGTTACGGGAGACTTTGCAAACATACAATTATCGTATACAAACCCTAATTCATAAGAATAATTTGTAGATTACATAAATAATTATCCTGTGTAGGATTTGAATAAAAATAGTCAGAGCGCTGGAACCACTGTGTTCATCGTGCAGTCCTAATTGTTAATGTATTAAATTAACTTACTAAATGGTAGCGCAGAATTTATTTTAATTAAACTATTTTCTAAATAGCTGTTACCTTAAGCGTTAAGTTAGAGATAAAATAAAGAAAGTGAATCAAGTCAACAATTAAAAAAAAACATACCAAATTTTACATTCTAAAATAACTTTCAATTATATGGTTATAATTATATTCTATTTTATTCGAGAATACGTAGACGATAGAATAATTATCAGCACAAACAAATTTTGAACTTTGAATTAAGCTGCTTAAAATTCTAAACACAATATGATAATTACGTTCATATTCCGAACTCATAAGTATGTCTCAACGGCTCCGGTTAATACGCACTCGAAAAGTTTTCATGTGGATTTATACTTGAGAAAATATAATTCGTATGTAAAATTCTTTAAGAAAATATACATATATAAGAACCGAAATTTTCTCATATCATCATTATTGGTGAAGTTTATTCATCTACTGAAGGTTATTGCGAATATATGTGACTCTACTGTGTGTCAGTTTTTAGGAATCCGTTCGTGCTCCTTATCAAAAGCGCCTCGTCGCTACGATCCGCCAATGAGCCTGCTCCACATATGTGTTCGCACATTCTACATCTGCATCGGTCGGATCGAGACCGCTTGAGATGCGCTTGTCAAAATACGTTTAAACATTTGTTTAAGCATTTGACCCAAATGCTCACATGTTACCATATTCCTCCGTATAGGGGACAGCCTCTGTGGCACATGTGGAATAACATATTATACGTGTTTGTGTACTCCAGGCGGCGTCAACGTTATTAGACATATATACTTACCCCTAACACATTATGATTTTGGACAGTTCTTATAACTATCAAATTCCAGTAAATGATCTATCTACACATGGTTCGTTGCCGCAACAAAGGATGTAGTGTCGCTGGAACGAAGTTCCTTAACGCAGTTTTGCGTCAGTAGTTGACTAATAGAAATCGTCACGTAACGTAACATTATTATACAAATGTCGAAAGAACGTAGACAGAATCGTGACTCTGAAGTGTAACTACCGGAATACCTTAATAGATGATTAACCACAGGCTTACTTTCAGAGGATAGCTAGCTTATATCAGTTAATAAGATGCAACTATATCAGGGCTGCATAATATGATGAATCAAAGCTTATTGTAAGATTTAACTTCACATTTTTGAGTACTAAGCGAGCATATCGGAGCAAACGTTGCTTCAAATGCGTTCTTAGATCTGATGTTTAAGGAAGATTATAAAAATATTAGTATTGTTACAGGCTGTAGGTGAACTCGACGAGTGTATCATTAACTGTGAGAATCATAACCAATGTGGTCTCAAAAATAGCTGGTCTCGAACTTTGTCAAATCGTTCGAATAATGACGTCAATCATTCTTTATGAAAAGATATATAAGGGCACCACTGTTCCTTCGAGTAGAGTTTTATTCTAGATATCGGAGTGAATATGCAGAGAAACAAAAATAAGAAATTTTCAAGCGGACTGTGACTACAGAATTATGTGCAAGTATGACGGTAATATAATGTGTGATAGTAAATCCACTTAATTTTGGTCTGTACGAGTACAAAATACATTTCTTTTAAAGCAAACGGCATTTGATTAACCTACAGGCGTAACAACATACTTAATTTAGTATATTTTGTACTAATTAGCTATGAAGGTATCTAATATCATTTAAACCAATTTAAAACTTTCTTAGAACTAGCAAAATTTCGTTATTTGTAGAGGTTCTTGATAATTCGATTTGAATGAAGCAAACGCGTATCCGATAAGTTTGAGGAGAATAGTAAATTAAATCTAAAGGTAGGTTTTAGTGATTCCATATCAGTTCCAACAAACTACATCCCAAATCAGGGGAAAGCAATTTCATATTGGTTCTTACTATGAAAATTGAAGGTGTATCGGACGGAACATATGGTCCTAAATTACGTTGAAAACACGGCGTCTTTTTTTGGTTACTTGCAAGTTTACGACAGTTGAAATAGCTTTTAGACATGGAAGAATAACGTAAGATAATCACAAAACTAATTTAATAGAAGGATGTATTGAAAATGCAGGAGATATAATTATAATCTCGTTAAAAGTGATCTATATTTATATAATAAAATAACAGTTCCTGTGATAGTCAATCCCGTCAAAACTATTGAACGGTTCAACATAGGACTATGACCATTGGATGCGGATTTTTTCGTAGATAGTTCTAGGCTACTTATTGTTTGGATTCCATTAACCCTTTTGCCAGTAATCTATTTTAAATATGCACAGTGAAATGGGTGGGCTTCAGTTAGTTTAATTTTTTTTATACCACAATGGTGGCAAACAAGAATGCGGGCCCCGCCTGATACTTAGCAGTCACTGTAGCCTATAAACACTTGCAACACCGGAGGTGTCACATGCGCGTTGACGACTCCTCAACAACCTATTTAGGTATTTACGGCGTTTTGGTTTTATATTTTTCGAATAACAAAAATATGTAATCACGAATTTTCAGTCTCTGAGCAGTCAAAAAAAAAATAATTCAACATTTTTTTATTTTCGTCACTTATTAGTCTATGGCAGGATACCGACTACCTACACGGATACGGTAATATACTTATAGTAGATATAGTAACTTTATGGGTCTTCTTCCATATGCTCCGTGGTACAATAAATAATATAATTTATTACAAGATGAACCGCGCGCAATATCTCTCCGTGTAAGACGTTTTACTTCGAAAATTGCCGTCGTAATTCCGGGAGATTCAATTTAAAATCGCTCCGAGCTCGGTCAGTCCCGAATATTCAGCGGGCTGCTCCGTAATTGGTGCGGGGCCGTGCCGCAGCTGCATTCAAAAATCGAGATGCGGTCTGTCAATAAACTCTTTTAAACTGGAAGCCAGCGATGTTTGATGCTACAAAATAGTAAGTTTAGTTATGCCTACATAATACAATATTCGTTGGCTTTAAGTCAATGTGCTATATCTCACTTGCTAAAGAATGGATGCCCGTGGCTGCACAATCTGGCGCGTTTCGCTGTTGTAAAAAAAAAACTTGCGTTTTGTGTTTCTGTGGTGAATTGTGGTAAATAATTTATTTGTAGCAGCCTTGCAGAAGAGAAAGTGAACATCTTTGGTAGAAACAATAAGGATTGGTCCATCATTCCTTTTTTCACAAACTGCTTTGTTTTAACTTCCTATGCGGCTTGGTCGCTAAACAAATTTGAATTAACTACGTAAACTAAGATATTTTTATTCATTCTTGTCAGGTAAAAACTTGAAATCTAATTCATATTATATCTGTATAGACTATGATCCCAGACCAATTAGACAAAACATATTTTTAAGTATATGAAATCGTACGTTCTGAGTAGTGTTTTATGTACTTACAAGGCTTGCGCACCCACAGAGTTCAGTCTGTGACAGATGTACAGGTGCCAGGTGAAAAAGGTGAGTAAAAATAAGTACTACCTTACTTAAATTTGTATAGCTGATTTTTATATGTTTTGTAAAATATCATTCTATTCATAGTATCTCTAGACACTTTTCGCTGATCACTACTTCTGACAGACGCTTTAAAGCGCAGAGATAATTTATATTATAGTATATAAATATGATATATAAATATAATATTATTGTATTATATATAAATACATTTCTTGTATTGTTTCCATGAAATTAGATAATCGATGAATCAAAAAATCGATTAGACAATCTTGACTCCTCACATTGATTCAAGCGATGCTAGTGACAGTTAATTAAAAAAAATTGTTGAAAGAAATTATACGATGAACTAGAAACTAGATAGCAATTATTAGGAACGTATGTGAAACACCATGCACAATACAATTTTTTTTTAATACATCTAGTGTTTAACTGCAATCTCACTTGATATTAAGTAATGGCCGGTAAAAAAATGCAACAGATGTAACAGACCTATACGTTAAATTCAGTTTCACATTTTCAAACTGAAGGCAGGTAACCAAACAGGCTAATATGTACATCTTTGTTATGACTTCCTATTTTCCTTCACTAAAAGATTAGGTGCTTTGTAATATTTCAACTTACATTCGTAGCCATCCCTTGAAAAATAACTAAAAAAAACTCCACCAAAAGGTTCGTAGGTCCAATGCAGCAACAATATAGATATGCCGTTATATAAATTGTCGTTTGCATTTTTAGTGGGTATTTGAATAGCAGACGTTACTGGCTCTTAAATATAGATCAAGTTCGGTATTTCTATTTTGCGGCCGTTCGGTTGATTGTTTCGCGGGTCGCGGCGACGCTGTGTTTGGAACACTGTTACAGACTTATTTAATATATATTTTTCTAGTTTCGTAATCAATACAGCCGGCCACAGAAAACAATATTTTGATTGATTTTTCTGTATAAAACATATCAAAATAATTCTGAACTAAATTGTTTTTTTTTTCTTATTATAGCGTTTGAACTCTTTGTGTCATTTAAAAATACACTAGTCGATGAATTTTCAATTCCATAATTTAAGGTAATCATTTTGCCTTGATTATTAAGATTTAAGATAATCGATTACGGGCAAAAGTACTGGACTACACTCAT